>CM028131.1:712208333-713597916 GCA_016271365.2 Neoceratodus forsteri | reverse complement strand
TTTTTCACTGAGAGGGTGGTGGAGCCCTGGAATGTGCTGCCTGGGTGGCTGGTGGAAGAGGGCACAGCAGAAGGCTTCAAGAAGGGGTGGGACAGGTATAAGGGAAATCTGAATAAAAAGAAGACTCTTGGGGGCTAGGAGGGGTGGTAAGGCGAGCAGCCACTAGGTTGCTGGCTTTCGAGCAGACAATGACAAACCATTTGGCCTATTCTGCCGGCTCTTTAGTATGTTATATGGAGGCAGGGAAAGGGAAGGGATGGTGCCACTGGTCACAGAAACAAATTCTATGGGAGAGGGGCGAGGGAGGGAATTCCTGGAGTACTTAGAAAGGGACAGAGAGAGGGGGCCATCAGGCAAAAATATATATATTTTTATAGATTTTACACAAGCAATCCATCTTGTTGATCCACTTATTGTGGCCTTACAATCACCCTGACATGCTCAGGTACTACCAAGAGTTATAGAAATTATAGGCAGCCGTGTGAAATATGTTTTTCTTTTGTTCGTCCCCCCCCCACCAATGCAAACTCAAGGTGTGAGATACTAATGGGGCAGATGGAGCCCTGTACTGTTGCCAGTTTGGACTAGAGTCCAGCGACCTCTGCTCTCTGCCCAGAGAAGTGGCTGCATATGGGGCAAAATCTCAAACTCTAGAACATGCCTCTGAAGACTGCGGCCCCACACCCATTACACTGCACTACTCCCACGCCAGAGTTATCCTCCTAACTTTTTGCTTTCCTGCCATTCCCTTGCCTTTAGGCTTCCCTTATCACTACCCCCAGCTTCCCTTTACCTTTCTCCTTCTGAGTTTGTGTTTGACCTCTTACCTTAGACAGGGTTTTCTTTCAATTCCCTTTTTTTGGTCCCTTGGTAATTTAGGATAGCTGGCTTCCTATATTCACTTTCTCCCCCTACCCAAGATAAGATGATGCCTCTTACTCCCACCCTACTGTGTTTCAGTTGCCCTTAACTTGACATTTATAGGTCTTACCTTCCCCTTCTCCATTGTTTATGCCTACCCCACAGATCCCTGGTGCAATGGCGTTTGGAGTACTGAGTCCACTCTCAAAAAGGATAGGGATATGGTTGATGAGGTGCAGAAAAGGGTAACAAAAAATATTCAGTGGCAGCAAGAGCAGTTGTGCATGGAGAGGCTCAAGGACCTCAGTATGTGTACACTGAAAACCAGGAAAGGGAGAGGAGGGGACATGACTGAAACTTTGAAGTTTCTTCACGAGATAAACAAGGTGGAACTCAAAAAAAGCAGGCTAGAGGGAGATTCAGAAAACCCTTCAGAAAATTTCTTTAGTGGACCAGGCTGCTGGAGTGAGCGGTCTGTGTCAATTTAGTGGAGGGATTCAAGGAAGGGAGGCACAGACATACGAGTCTGGAAAGGATAAGAGGGGAGGATGACATGGAGTAAGTGACCACTAGAGCATTTGCATATTATATGTATGGCAGGGCAGATTGGATTGGCCTGTGGGAATTTTTCTGCCATCAATTTCTAAGTTTCTATGACAGGAACATAAATATATCAGCTAAACTGTTAGTACGAATATTTTTTCCAAGATTTTTCCATACGGTTTCAGATGCTCTAACTGTCCACTTTTAAAAATGTTCTGATTGGGCTGGCCTGGTGGCGTCGAAGGCTGAGGCACTGGATGCCTTACCTCGTGTCACGCCAACAACCCGGGTTCGGGAACGAGCCAGGGTTGTCGGGAGCCGGCTAGGGGGAGGGAGAGATGGAGTAGGATCAAGCAGCCAAAAGACAGCTCTCCTCTCCCAGGGAGGATCCCTTTGGCCCACTATAGTTCCACTGCCCCCGGGTGGAGGTCCAAGGGCAGTGTAGGTGGGTGGGCAGCACACAGTAGAGGGAGGGCACCTTGTACCACAGTGCACGCATGCCTCCACATGCGCACATGGGGATGAGACCAAAAAAATTGGGAGGGGGAAATTGGGTACAAAATATAAATAAAATTGTTTTGATTTTCACTAAAGTTAAAACAAGTAAGGAAATGCAAGGTGAAAAGTCGGGATTTATAATCATCAATGAGACAGCTGTAGTGTTTTTGTTTTGTTCTGTTTTTTTTAACCAGGAGAGAGACACTAAACAAAGCTTATTTACAGGTGCAACCTGGGAGCACAAGAAAGTTAAGTGACTTGCTCAGGGTCACACAGTATGCAAGTGGAGGCTGTGGGATTCAAACCCAGGTCGCCAGGTTTGCACCTCAGAGCCTTAAACCACTGCACGATACTGCTTCCTAAAGTAGTGAAAATGAATGCTGATGACATGTCCAGAGCGAGAATGTTTATTTTCACTGTAGCTGTATCATCAACCTAGATAGATAACAGGAGTTTATTTACAACAATTTACACTGGCTCCCACAGTAGAAAGATGAACAACTTTTTTTTTTTTTTTTTTTATGGTAAGCATTTATTTAGCTCTCCTAAAGACCTTTTTGATGGCAAGCACACAAGTACTCTTAAAGCCGATTTACACTACTTGAGCTGCCTGGTGCGAGAAGGGCAAATGAGTTGCATCTGTGCAGTTCCAATGGTGTTAACAGCACTGGGAGCATTGCAATCAGTTCTGCTGCGGCACAGAGCAACCCCCCCTTTGTTAAGAAGCAGCATCAGTGCAGGCATTTTTTTACTGGTGTATAAACATGCCACTCCACCTGCAATGGAGCAGTCCCACATCACCCCGACCTGTCCCACCTCCTACAGATCACCTACATATCACAGTGCCAAACACCGAAGCTTAAACAAATATGAAGGAATATGCCATCCTCCTATTGTATAACACCATCTGCAAAGGAACGTGTGGAAAGCTTTCTGTACGTAAAACCTGTTCCCTGTACTGCAGAGGTCAATCAATGTTATTTTACTGGCCCGGGGCATAGTGCAAACTGCCTCGGACCAGTGCAATAGCCCTCCTTTCCCAGTTTGGCTAGTGCAATCTTGCCATTGTATGGCCCCTTAAGGAGATTGTAAAGCAAACAGTGTTACTTCGTTTTTTCCCCCACCTCACATTCTCTGGCTGAAGAGCTCACAAAGATTGGAGAAAAAACGCCATTGAAATGAAAGGACCCCCATTCATTTCAATAGCGTTTTTTCTCCTGGGCATAACTTTCTTATCTTTTGATATTTTTTTGTTGTCAAGGTGTCATTTAGATCCCCTCTCACAAACACAAGTATACTGCCATTAAAAAATATCAAAAGATACAAAAGCTATGGACAGGAGAAAAAAAAAAAAACACCATTGAAATAAATGAGGGCCCATTAATCTTGGGGCTAGTGCAGTCTCTGAGGGGCCAGTGCAAAAGGGACATCACTTTCCCGGGTGGACCAGGGCAAAAAAAAAAAAAAAAAGTTAAGCATGACCCCTGTAATGCTACTAATGCTATGAAATACCTTTTTTTTTTGTTTAAACCGATATATGCATTAGGTGTACAAGAGGACAGTACATGACATGTTTCTACTTACTGCAGTCCTTTCTACAGCCCACAGTATACACGCTGAAAACACTTTGCTCAGAAACAGCCTTGCCAATGCCGGTGTCCCTCCCCACTCATCTGCTCTCACCCGCTCGAGTCCACAGCTTGCCTAACACTCTGCTTGGACACGGTCCTCAATGCTGGTGTCCCTCACCGCTCTGTTCTGATGCGTTATTTGCGGGCTCTGGTTTCACCCACTCGAGTCCACAGTTTATTTAGCTGACAACACTCAGCTCAGATGCAGCCCCACGAGTGTTAGTGTCCCTAACTGCTCTGCTCTCACCAAGCTCTTTGCTGCATATGGACGGGACAGCTGAATGGGTCTAATGGGCAAGGAGTGATGGGGAAGGTCGAGAAGGTGGTGAGGGCCCTAGCAGTCCTTGCTACTGGCTGAGAGATGCTATTATAAAATCAATAACTTTTTTTTTTTTTTTTTTATTAAATTTTACTAGGGATTTCCAAGTAGACTTGTTCAATGATACAATCTGGAGATATAAAAGTCATGTCAACAGGTGTGGAACAACTGGTAGTAGCGAAGTATGGTATGGGTCATCCTAAAGGTGCTGCTGTGCAAGCTGACTTTTTTAAAACAAAAACGAATCCCCAGATCCGCCATCCTCTCTGCAGCAGCAGACAGGGGAAATAACTTTAGTGACGGTTAACCATAAATTAATGCAGCTTTACTGATAAGTCCATGATATGGATAAGAAGCTGGACAGTATCTGGAAAAAAAGGTCATGCTGGAGCAACGTATGAACACAGTCCAAACTATAGCCGAAAAGGCTGACACTAATGCTGCAAAAGCCCGGGACATCTCAGTCAAACTGATCCAAGAAAATCAGGTACTGTACCAGAGACGTGAAGCTGTGGAAAACCTCTCTAGAGCTTGCAATGTTAGAACTGTGGGTCTCCCCGAAGGAGTGGAGGAGGAAGACCCAAAAACCTTTGTGGAACAATGGCTGGGGCGTGCTCTAAACGCTGATGAAACCACAACTCCCTTGCGCTATGAGAAAGTTTACTGTATTAACCCCAGACAAGCAATTGCTCAAATCGGAAGGACCCAGAATGTTTTTGGTGGTGTGTACAGGGGTTGGGATAAAGGAGCAGCTACTCCATGCGGCCAAGCAACAGCAGGTGGCTAAGTTTCCCCTGCATCCTGATCTGTCGTATAGCATGAGGCAGCAATGAAAGCTGTTCTACTCGATTCGCAGGGATCTTAGAGGCCTTAACATATTTCACCAAATGCTTCTCCCTGCTGAACTGCTCATGATGGAGGGAGACCATACCTTTGTGTTCTCGGAGCCTAAAGATGCTGCAAAGTTTGTGGCTAGATGGTTGGCAGAGCGTCAGCACCATGAGGAAGGGGACATGGACAGCTCAGAGGATGACCTAGAATGAATCCAATTAATTTTTATTTAATTTTTTATTTTTTCAAACCAGGAGAGAGACACTAAGCTGAAGCTTGTTTACAGGTGCGCCCTGGGAGCACAAGGAAGTTAAGTGACTTGCTCAGGGTCACACAGTATGCTAGTGGGGGCTGTGGGATTCAAACCCAGGTCTCCAGGTTTGCAGCTCAGAGCCTTAACCACTGCACTATACTGCCTCCAGTATGTCACCAGTTAGTGAGTATTAAACAATGAGAGGACAGGACAGTCTTTAGGGAGCAGCCATGCTCTTACAGATAGCTGACTTTATTTTTTGACCTACTATATAGTCTTTTTTGCTTTCATAACAATTTAGGCTGCACCACATTATTAAGATGGCACTGATGCACTATGTGGCTGGTTTTCTACTCTCCCATTCCTGACTTGAGAGACTACTTACTGAGATGTTATGTTTGTTAATTGGACTTAGTTAAGGTTCATTTTACAGCTGTACTGTTACCTTCTTTGATCTCCATTTACTATGTATTTTCTTGTTTTAGAGGCAAGTATTAAGTGTGCAGGTTGTACTTTAGCCAAAGCCCTACGATCTCTTATAATCAATTTCAGGGGTATAGTACTCTATGCTAGCTTTGTTATTACTAGATTTATCGAATGGAGAACCTATGATACATGTTGCTACCACAGCTCTCTTATGTGTCTACCAACAGTTATCCAGTCCTAGTTTTTGTTTTAAAGATGACCTGTCTTAGGTGAATGATTTTCCTGAAGTGTACCATTATTCTATCGTGCCTAACAGGTCTATCGACCACAATGGTAATGTGGCATACTGGTTTATCCTGTACTCCCTAAGCACTTGGAGTTCCATGGTGCCTAGTAGCAATTTTGTTGTACCAAGTTCTGACTAGTTTTTAATGGTAATTCCCCCATGATGTAACATTTTGGAAGGGTCTGTGGTTATGAGACCATACCTGTAACTGATGTTCGTATCTCCCATGCAAAATAAAGAAAGTTAAAAAAAAATTAACAGCACAGCCTTCACTGCTTCACAAAGGCAAACCGGTACACAGTGTTAGCACATCTTTAGTATGCATTCTGTAGATTGCTGCTGAATACTCTTAAAAGCGTAGGAACCAGCACAGAATTAACATGATGGCACGATTTCTGTCCCTTTAAGAGTAACCCCAATTGTAGCACATGGGGCACATACTGGTCTAGAACTGGATACCAAGATTTCTTTGGTGGACCAAATAATTTCTCCCAATCAAAAACAACAAAAAAAAAAAAACTGGCTTTCATATTTCACAGAAACATTTTTCAGACCCAAAACGCCAGCAGCATGCGACGTTTCATCTTTACAAATGCACACAATATCTAGCTCCATGAAACAATACCGCAAGAGGCTGCATGGTGCACGGATGACCCGAGTTCGTGCCCCAAGGGTGGAAGCTGGCGGAGAAGGATTAAACATTTGCCCTAACACTATCCTCATCTTGGCAAAGGGGGTGCTGGAGCTCCTTCCTAGCAACAGGCGGAGGCAAACACAAGGACAGCCACTTAACTAGAGAGGAAGAAGACTGGGAATTTCGGTCTCTAAGCAAAGCATCTGTCGTCGGTCATAAGAAAAAATTACTCACCTTAGTAATTATGTTTCTTCTAGTGGAGTCTTGCTGTATTCTGACAAGTACAGTTAGCCCTGGCCTTTAAACTGCCACAGAGAACAATGGGTTAACTTTTCTATGCAGGGCATAGAATGTTCATCTCAAGCTCAGTTGATGTCTCTGCCTGTTGTATTTTGAACTGCAACCGTCAGATCTTTACGAGCAAAACTCACTAGGTGTTCTGTGTGGAAACTGTAAAATTTTTACTAGCCAAGGTGTTCTGTGTGGAAACTGTAAAATTTTTTACTAGCCAAGGTGTTCTGTGTGGAAACTGTAAAATTTTTACTAGTCATCTGGCAGAAAAGTAATCTTTTGGGTTCTCAAAGGAAGACTCAAGTCAGGAAACCCAAACACAAAAAAACAATCAAATGAAATAACATCTCACCCCATGAGAAACCGAGGGTGTAAAGTGGGCACCCCTAGGGTGCCAACACTGCGCCTGCCCACCCACATCCCAGAATAATCTAGGGTCTGAGAGAGGAGGCGGGGGGGAGGTCAGAATCAGCAAGACTCCACTAAAGAAACATAATTACCAAGGTGAGTAATTTTTTCTTCAAACAACATGAAGTCTTGCTATATTCTGTTAAGTGCAGACTACCAAGCAGTATCTCCATGGAGGAGGGACAGAACCCATTTTGGGAATAGGATCTGAAGTACTGCTGTGCCAAACCGAGCATCACTCCTAGCCTGGATCTCCAGAGAGTAATGCTTAGTAAAAGTATGGACTGTTTTCCAGGTGGCTGCTTGACAAATTTCTAAGAGAGGGATATCCCTGGCAGCAGCCAGGGAAGCAGCTGTACCTCTTGTGGAATGAGCATTCAGGCCTGAGGGTGGAGTCTTTCCCAGTTTTTCATAGCAGAATTGTATACAAGACACAATCCACCTGGCAATAGATCTCTTGGTGGCAGGTTTGCCCTTCCCAACTTCTCCGTAAGTGAGGAACAACTGGAGGGGAGTCAAACCTATGACCCTCGGTACGTTCTATGTAGTAGCTAAGGGCTCTTTTAACAACAAAACTGTGTAGCCTCCTTTCTCCCAAGGAAGAATGATCAGTGAAGAAAACAGGGAGACAGACTGATTCAGGTGGCAATCTGAAACCACTTTAGGCAAGAACTTTCTGTTAGTTCTAAGGACCACTTTATCTCTGTGAAAAGAGATGAAATCAGGTTCCACTGACAGGGCTTGCAATTCACTGATACATCTAGCAGAAGTAATGGCGACCAAAAACACAGTTTTCCAAGTCAAGTACTTAAGCTCTGCTGAGGACAAAAGTTCAAAAGGGGGTTGCATAAGCTGAGTAATGCAAACATTAAGATCCTAAGCAGGAGCAGGATCCCTAAAGGGGGGACTGGTGTGAAGCAATCACTTGAAAAACTTACAGAATACGGGGTGGGATGACAGTGAGGAAGACTTGCCTACTGATAGGAAAGCAGAAACAGCAGACAAGTGTACCATGAGAGTAGCTGTGCTGAGGCCAGGCTATTAAAATGGACCATATAATCCAGGACTATAGGTAATTTAGCAGTATCCGGGGAGATCTGCCTCTTGGAACACCAAATGCTGAATCTCTTCCATTTGGAGTTATAAGTCTTTCTGGTGGAAGCCTTTCGAGAAGCTTTGAGAATATCCAGAACTCCCTGAGACAGATGCAAATCTGAAAATTCTAACTCTTCAAGAGCCATGCCTTGAGATTGAGAGACTGAAGATTGGGGTACCAAATCCTCCCCTAAGAGGAGGTTAACAGGTTGCAATTCCTGGTAAGAGACAGGGGAAGAAGGAGCGCTAGGGACAGCAACAAGGGGACACCACGGCTGCCTGGCCCAGTCTGCAGCAATCAGAATCACTTTGCAAGGTTGTAACCTTATCTTGACTAGAACTTTGAACAGGAGAGGGAAGGGGGGAAAAGCATACAGAAATTTCCTTTCCCAGTTCAGAATCAGAGCATCTAGGGGGACTAAGCCCAAGACTGGGGGTCTGCAACAAAAAAGAGGAAGTTGGTGATTGTCTGGGGCTGCAAAAAGATCTCTCTCTGGGGTGCCCCATCTTGAGAAAATCACCTTCAACACCAGAGGACCCAGGGCCCATTCGTGATGGCCCTGAGATATTCTGCTCAGTATATCTGCTAGGACATTGTCCTTCCCTGGAAGGTGAACTACTATCAAAGAGGTTTGCAGGGAACAGCCAGGGACCACAACTTCATTGCTTCTGTGCACAAGGCCGTAGACCGAGTGCCTCCTTGCTTGTTGATGTACCACATGGTGGTGGTGGTGTCTGTTCTGACCTGAACCACCTTGTTCTGTACTGATTTGGAAAAAACTTGCAGTGCCAGAAACACTGCCCCGAGTTCCAAGAGACTGATGTGTAGAAGAGATTCCTGAGGCGACCACAGTCCCTGGGTGGTGAGGTCCCCCAAATGGGCTCCCCAGCCCAGCAGGGAAGCATCTGTGGTAAGGACCACTGAATGAGACTGAGTGGCAAATGGGACTCCTTGCCTCAAATAGTCCTGATCCTGCCACCACTGCAGGGCCTGGATCAGAATTCGAGTCACTGGGATTAGTTTGGTAAGAGGATCCTTTCTTTGGGACCAAAAAGCTCTTAAGTGGAACTGAATGTCCCTCATCTGGAATCTTGTGCCTTGGACCACTGCTGTAGAAGCTGCTATGTGGCCCAAGAGCTGAAGGAAATGCCTTGCTGGTCGAGACACCTGAAGGCTGAATGAAGAAGCCAGCTCCATGAGAGCTCTTGCCCTTTGCAGGGGAAGGAAGGCTCTTGCTTTTACCATATCCAGCTCTGCCCCTATGAAGATGAGGAGCTGCACTGGTTCGAGAATTGACTTTGGTAGGTTGAGAAGAAATCCTAAAGAAGTGAGCACTTGCTGGGTCACTTGCAGGTGTGACTTGACTTGGTCTGGGGACTGGCCCACTATCAGCCAGTCGTCCAAATATGGAAAAATGGAGATCTTTTGTCTTCTTAGGAAGGCAACAACTACTGCCAGACACTTTGTGAAGACCCTAGGGGCTGAGGTTAGGCCAAAGGGCATTGCTCTGAACTGATAGTGGCCTAAGGGCAACTCGAATGTGAGGTACTTCCTGTGGGAGCACCTGATGAGAATGTGAAAGCAGGCATCTTTGAGGTCCAGGGAGGCTAGCCAGTCCCCTGGCCTTAGGGAAGGATAATTCCCACAGTTATCTTGAACTTTAGCTTTAAAATATGTTTGTTCAGATATCTTAAGTCCAGGATGGGTCGCTACTCTCCTGTCTTTTTGAGGGTTAGGAAGTACCTGGAGTACAGTCCTTTGCCCCAGTGTAGGGTAGGTACTCTCTCTATAGCTCTTAAAGTTAGGAGAGAAGAAACCTCTGCCTCTAGGGCAAAGGTTTCTGAAAGATTTGCAGGTGGAAAAGATCTGGCTCTTATCTTCGGAAATTTTTTGAAGCTGAGAACCAGTCCCTGGCTTACTACTTCCTGGACCCACTTGTCTGATGTAACAGACATCCAGTCCTGGACAATGTAAGCCAGCCTGCCCCCTACTGGGATAGGAGAGTCGACCCGGGCAGACCCATCAGGGTGTCTTCTTGGCAGGGGCTTTAGGCTGAGGGGTGGATGCAGGCCTGCTCATCCCCTTTCTGCCTCTCCCTCTGAAGAACCCTCTCTGAGAAAAGGAAAAAGAGGCCTGTGCTTGGCAAAAAGGCCTTTGAAAAGGCCTGCCCCTGCCCTAGACTGCTGCCTTCGAGGAGTTGCCTGCCTTTCCTTGGCCTGAGCACTCCTGTAAGTGGTCCTGTATTCGTCCATTTTCTTCATGTAATTCTCTGTCTGCTCCCCAAACAGAGAATTACCTACTACAGGAAAATCCATGGCCCTAGCCTGGGTATGCTGTGAGAGGCTAGTACATCTGAGCCAAGCCATTCTCCGAAGAGCCACAGATGTAGCCTTGACTCTTGATGATGCATCATTGGAGTCAACAGCAGCATGAAACTGAACTTTTGATGCCTCAATCCCATCTGCAGCCACCTCCTCCAGCTCCTTGGCAAGCTGGGGGGAAGCCTGTTTAGCCAGTGCCAGTACAGTGTCCCATCTGGACTTCTGGTACCTGGCTGTATAGGCCATATAATTCGCCTGCCTGAGTCCCAAGGAAGATGCCATGTACTGCTTCTTTACCATGGCATCAATCTTCCTGGAGTTCTTGTCTGGGGGGTGTGATGCCAAGGGAATGCTTGCCTTATCACAGGCAGCAGCCTGTACAACCCCAACATGGCTGCATTGCTGAAAAAGGAACTCCGTATCTGAGCCTGAAAGTGTATACTTCTTGTCCATTCTTCTATCCACAGGAGATATGGAATTGGGAGACTTAAGAATTTGTGGTGTCCGTTTCCCAAAAGATTTGTGGAGGGGAATAGACAGTCTCCTGGACTCTGGGATGTCCATCATCTCTACATAGTCAGGCTCCTTCTGATCCTCCACTGCGTCCTCCACAGGAAGCTGGAGGGTATCAGCCACCTTTCTGTAAAACATGAAGTGCGAAGGGGACTCAGAAAGCCTAGGAGGAGAAACACCTGAAGGTCTGTCTGGGGAGATGTCCGGGTCAGTAGGCACATCCAGACTTTCATCACCACCATATTCATCTTCCAACTCTCCCTCCTCCTCAAACTCCGGTTCACAAAATTCTTTCAGGGTATAATCTTGAACCGGGGGAACCGACCGAACCAAGCCCCTGCCAAAAGGTGCCGGATCAGTCGGAACCGGGCAAAGCGATTCCACAATACAAATCGCTTTGGCCATCTCTTCAGCGGTCGGAGTATGAGATTCTGGATCCGAACCGGTCGATTTGTCTTTGTGTTTTCTTTTTGTCTGAACCGATTCCTCGAAATCGGCTCTCCTCTTGCCCGAAGAAGTATCGCCCTGGTCAGAGGGCACTCCTTCTGGTTCGGTCAGAACCAAACCGGGCTGGCCATCCGGGTCAGCGGACTTCTCGGCCTCCCCTTCCCTCAGTCTACCTAATCTCTTTTCAAGGGTAGATCTGGGAAAATGTTTACAAATTTGGCAGTCTGAATTGAGGTGGTCAAACCCCAGACAATAAACACAGGTGGTGTGGGGATCGGTCTTAGCAAAGACCTCCCCACACTCACTGCAGTGTTGAAACCCAGCAGGCCCGGTTTTTTTCTTGGGTTTCTCAGACATGGCCAACCTAACCAAACTTGCCCTTTTTTCTGCAACCGCCAGGCAAGACTCCCCTATCGGTTCCTGACCGTGTCATGGGTCTTGGAAAAAAACGTACTCAAACCCGTTTTTTTTTTTAGAACCGATACGGACCAGAACCACACACTAAAGTAAAATACAAGATTTACCTGAATGATCGGTTCACCGAACCGATCCACACTTTTTACAAGTTCCACACAGAAAACAGAACAAAACCTATCTAGTACTCACGGTACCAGAGAGAGACTTGAACAGACTATGCGGAAACTAAATTTCGGTAGAAAAACGACTGAAAACAGACACTTCAACCGACTTCGAACCGAGCTACAGGAGAAATCTCCAGAGCGACTGTTCAGTGAGGCGGAGTAAAGAATCTGACGGTTGCAGTTCAAAATACAACAGGCAGAGACATCAACCGAGCTCGAGACGAACATTCTATGCCCTGCATAGAAAAGTTAACCCATTGTTCTCCGGGGCAGTTTAAAGGCTGGGACTAACTGTACTTGTCAGAATTTAGCAAAACTTCACGTTGTTTGAAGGATCTGATGAACGCCACTCACTACCCCAAGTCTACAGGGCCAGTCCGAGAAGGCTCCTCCTCCTCCCCTGATGTCCCTCAATCCACTCCATAACGCATACTTCGTTTCTCTCAGTGAGCCCATAGGAACAAGCCTCCGCCCAGAACAGAAGTGGGACCCATGACTGAGTGGAAGTCTGCCATGGAGCTGGGGGGGGGGGGGGAGATCACCAGCTGCAGTTCCCCAGGCAGAAGGTGAATACTGACACACACACACGGAGGCAGGTTAGGAGACAAAAACAATGAAAGATATATGATAGTTTACATATGTGGAACTCCCTACACGCTCTGTGGAGACCCTGCCCAGGTCCTACACCAGCAATCACTTCTGTGAGAAAATGGTACCGAAACCAATTTAAGACGGAACATGATTCTTGCTCACATCGTGATAAACATCAACAGATTACTTAACATGAATGCGGGATGCCATTTACTAATTTACTGCCAATACTGATATGTTGTAATGTTGGGAAATGGACTGGATTAATATTCTTGTACTATGTAACCTCAGTTAACTATTTTGTATGCATTGTGTAACCATTTTTACCCAAATACTCTAACTCGAGTTTTCATGAAGGACACCATGAAATAGAGCCTCAGTTCACTGGTTTGTAACGCCAGTCTGTTATTTTCCAATAAACATAACTGATAATTATACATTTAAAATGATTTCCTATCATCTTTAACTGAAAGCGATAACCACTGTTTATGTGAACATCAGTATGATCCAACATTGTTTAGGTCCCAGATTAAATTTTACTGTGGTTATACAAAAAAAAAAAAAAAAAAGGATGGACTGCCATTTTCCTCTCAGACTTTCCAGGAAGTTATGCTGTGTTTTTCCCTTTTTTTTGTTGTTGTTGTTGTTGTTAATTTTAGTAAATTTCTGGTCTCGGGGAAGATAGCTACCTTTGCAGACAATGTCTGTCACCCCGTGATCAGCTGGCAGGGAGTGCTCAAGTGCTGGTTGTCACAGGCCCACCCTAAACAAAATGTCATCCTCTGGATACAGCAACTTCGAGTGTGGTATTCTGGGGCTTCAAAGTGACTGGCAGCACCACTGTCAAGTTCCAACACTTGCGCTTTAAACAAGTCTAAGTGTCACTGATTTTAATCTTCATTAAATACAAATTATTTTAGTGTTACAACATTACTGATGTGCCACAAAAATGTTTATTTAGTAGCCTTAGGTCAAAAAGTTTACACCATGATTTATGCCATGGAAGTCTTAACAGAAACATTTACTTGACATACTTAGGCCATCTTCACTTACTGACACTTGGTTAGAAATAACTCTCCTTTAAAGATCAAATGCATCAGTTTTCACACATTTAAATGAAACCTTGCATTCACTTGGTGACCTTTATGGAAGACAATGGGCTCCAAGACAGTCACCAGCATGGGTTTGCCTCCGGAAAATCCTGCCAGACGAACCTAGTTGAGTATTACGACTGGGTCACGAGGGACTTGGACAAGGGTCATGCGGTAGATGTCATATACCTGGACTTCAGTAAGCCTTCGATTCAGTGCCACATGGGAGGTTGGGAGGGAAGTTGAGATACGTGGGGGTGGGGACTAAGATGGTTAAATGGATTGAGAATTGGCTGCAGGGGAGACAGCAGAGGGTAGTGGTGGTGGGGGAAACTCATCTCCAAGGGCTGTGACGAGCGGGGTGCCGCAGGGATCGGTACTGGGGCCAGTGCTGTTTGGAATATTCACAGCGGACATCTTGTATCGCATCAGGAATAAGATCAGTCTATTCGCTGACAATACCAAATTGGGGCGGTGGTGGATGATACAGCAGGTTGGCAGGGGCTGCAGGATGACCTGACCAAACTGGTGGAGTGGTCGGAAGCGTGGCAGTTGGGTTCAATGTGAAAAAGTACAATGTCCTGCACTTTGAAGCAAAGAACCCAGGAAGGGGTTACCAGTTGGGAGGGGAGCAGCTAGGTTCCACCGAGGAGGAGAAGGATCTAGGGGTGGTTGTAATGGCGAAGATGAACAATACAGAGCAGTGTAGGATGGTGGCAGCGAAAGCCAACAGGATGCTGGGTTGTATTACGAGAAGGATCTCCGGAGCAGGAAGGTGATCCTGCCTCTCTACAGGGCACTGGTCAGGCCGCATCTAGAGTACTGTGTACAATTCAGGTGCCCATATCTGAAGAAGGATGTAAAATTACTGGAAGGGGTACAATGCAGGGCAACAAGGATGATCCAGGGATTGGAGGACAGACCATTCGAGGAGAGGCTGAGGGAGCTGAACACGTATTCCTTGGAGGAGAGTAGGGACCGGGGGGAAATGACTGAGACCTTTAGGTACATAAAGGGGATAAACAAGGAAGGCACTGAAGGGATACTCAGGCTGAGGAGGGGGACACGAGAGGGTATGACCTTAGATTGGGGGGGAGAGATTTAGGACAGAAATAAGGAGACAGTTTTTCACAGAGAGGGTCGTGGCAGAATGGAATGCTCTACCAGAGAGGTGGTAGCCTGTAAGACAGTGGGTAGTTTCAAAAGGGGATGGGACAAGGTGAGGGGGGGTAACTGGGAAGGGGAGGGAGCGGGGCAGCTGCAAGGTGAGGGTGCTAGCTGCACACTCGAGCAGACTTGATAGACCAGGTGGCCTATTTCTGCTGGCAAATTCGTATGTTCGTATGTCCCTGTCCAGTAATTAGTGTTTCCTGAAAATTTCATGTTTGGTTTTGTGGTTTTCTTTAAATCGGCATTTGTTAATGTGCTCTACAGTAACTGAAAACAGTGAAATTGTTTCTGTCCCTATCAGTGAGCAATGCCATCATATTGGTCTAGCCTGCTGCTTCGGCAATTAAGTCCCTGATTGACTGAGAAATCAGCTTGTCTATATCACACCCGTCAGTTCTTTCTCATGAAAAATCTGCATTGTTTTCTGGCTATATAACACAGGGTTAATGGATATAAAAGAAATCTAAATGTTTAATTCATAAAAGCAGTTTGTCTTTGATATAGCCTCCACAAATAGGTTCATGTGAGAACATTTTTTTGTCATATCAGATTAACAAACCGGTGTCTGCCACACACTATTTCAGACACATGTACTGTATGAACTCACAGATTTCAGTTCTTTGAGGGTTTCTGTCTAGCGAGCTCCCAGTAGGGGGCTGGCTTCCGAGCAGACACGACAGACCACGGGGCCTATTTTGTTGGCTTTTACTATGAAAATACATCATGTATGTATATAACTAGAAATACTATATAGCATTCTGATGCCCCTGTTTCCTGTTCTTCAGTTGAGGCTGCAGCACTCTGCTTCCCTCTATCCCCCGCCACACCCCACTGTCAGGGCCAATGCACCCTGTTGCCCCCTGTTCCTGTCTCCACAGACAGGGCTACTGTGCTCTACTATACCCTAGAATCCCAGGGCCACTGCCTCCACAATTGGGGGTGCTGCACCATGCTGCCCCACGCCACCAAAGGTGGGGCTTCTGCTGCACCCTGCTACCCACTTCCATTGCCCCAAATGGGCAGGGCCACAGCACCACGTGCACCCCATCTCACAGTCAGGGCTGCTGTACCTTGATGCCCCACTGTGTACTGCCTCACAGTGAAGGCTTATGCACCATGCTGTTCTCTGTCCCCTGTTATTACAGACATGGCTGCTGTACCCTTCTGTCTATAGTTTGTGTTGCTGTGGCCAGCTATGCCTTAGAGCCCCATGCCTCTGCAAATAGAGCTGCCGCACCACACTGCTACTTGCCACAAGAGTCAGGGCATTTTTGCTGCACCCTGCCTCTACAGTTGAGGCAGTTGCACCCTGCTGCCACCATAGTCAGATCTTTTGCTGCACTGCCCAAACTGCTTGAAAGAAAAAAGAAATACCTTCAACTTGTGTTATAGGGTGGGAGACAGGGCAGTAGGGTGCAGCAGCCCTGACTGTTTGGGCAGGAGACAGGGGAGGCATAAGGGTACAGCAGCTCAAACTGTGGGACAGGGTGCAGCAGACATACCTGTTTGGGACAAGGGACATGGGCAGCAGGGTGTAGCAAAGGATCTGAAACTGGTGGCAAGGGGCAACAGGGAGAAACTACCCCAACTGAAGACGCCATGGACAGGGTGCAGCACATGCCCTGCCTTGTCTTATGGCAAGTGGCAGCATGGTGCAGCAGCCCTAACTGTGGAGGCATGGGCCTCTAGGGCACAGCAGGCGACAGCAGCCTTGACTGTGTAGACAGGTGCAGGGTGCAGCAGCCTTGGATGTGGTGACACAGACAGAGGACAGCATGGTGCAGAAGCCTCAACTGTGTGGCAGGACAAAGGGGGGCATCAGGGTACGGCAGCCCTGGCTGGGGGACAGGGTGCATGTGGTGCAGTAGCCTTGCCCAGTTGGGGCAATGGAAGTGGGTAGCAGGTGCAGCAAATACCCCACACTTCTGGTGGCCTGTGGCAGCATGGTGCAGCAGCCCTAACTGTGAAGGCAGAGGACCTGGGGCTCTAGGGCTTAGAAGAGCAAGCAGCCCCGACTGCAGAAACAGGGGGCAAATGTGCACTGGCCCTGACTGTGGTGGTGGAGGACAGAGGGAAGCAGGGTGCAGCAGCTTTAAATGGGGTTAGGAGATAGGGGGCTTGTGGGGCAGGGGGAAGGGGGCAGCAGAGTGCTGCTGCCTCAACTGTCCGGCAGGAGACAGGAGAATCAGGATGCCATATAGTATTTCTAGTTATATACATACATGTTGTATTTTCACACAGAAACCCTCAAAGAACTAACATTGGCGAGTTCATACAGTACATCTTTCTGAAAGAATGGACACTCGAAAGTTCATAGAGTACATGTTCCTGAAATAGCAGTGTGTCAGACACCTGTTTGTCAATCTGACATAAAACAAAAATTGTTCCCACATGAACCCATTCATGGAGGCTATATCAAAGAAACAGGTTACTCACCTGTAACAGTAGTTCTAGGAATAGTACATGTTGTTCATCCACACTGTTTGGCATGTCCTTTCCCTTTAAGAATCTTGCTGGAAGATCTTTAAGCTGGCTCCTCCCCCCACTCGGGTGGTTTATGCCTCGGCTCTGCCCATTGATGCCAGATCTTGCCCACTGTAAGCATAGGTTGTGCGTCGAAGCCAGGGAGGTCGGATGGATTTGTGTGGATGAACAACATATACCACTCTTAGAACTACTGCTACAGGTGAGTAGCCGTTTTTTCTAGGATTGTGGATATGTTGTTCTATCCACACTGTTTGGCAGACTCTAAACAGTTCTCCAGGAGGAGGGAGGCAAGGCGCACACCCCTTCTATGCTTACTTGGGGAACAGAGATTGGAGAACTGAGGCCCTAAAATCAGCATCCCATCGTGACTCTAGGTCGATGTGGTAGTGGGTAATGAAGGTGTTTGTGATCTTCCAGGTAACAGCCCTGCAGATTTCTTGGATAGGGATGTCCCTGGAAGCAGCCACCGACGTAGTAGAATGGTGGGTGGAGTGAGCTCATATCCCTATGGGAGGCTCCTTGCCCACCAACCGTTAGCAGAGATCAGTGCAGGATGTAATCCATCTGCCAATCGTCTATTTTGTTGCAGGTCTGCCAGGTGCGTCTTCAGCATAGGTGACAACTGGTGAACCCTCTCCCCGAACTTCCACCGTCCACTCTTTATAATAAGAGTGCTCATTTCAGGTCCAGAATATGGAGCCTATACTCGGCCTCCGAGGTGTAGTTCGAATAGAACACAGGCAGAGTTAACACCTGGTTAAGGTGGAACTCCGACACCACCTTCGGGAGGACCTTCGGTTGGGGTCGCAGAACTACATTGTTCCTGTGGAAGACCAGGTAAGGAGACTCCACCGAGAGCACCTGGAGCTCCCTAGTCCTTCTGGCTGACATGATAGATGTGACATCTCAGACCTGTGCATCGGTTCAAATGGCTTGCCCATGCGCTTTGCCAGTACCAACAGTAGATTCCATGGAGATGGAGGTTCACGTACAGGAGAGGATATGTGGTCGAGGCCTTTAAAGAAACGCCAGACCACCTTCTCCTGTGCTACCGTCTGCTGACCGTCCCACACCCGGTAAGCAGAGATTGCTGCCAGGTGCACCTTAAGGGTCATGGACCGAAGACCACCCTTGGACAAGGACCAAAGATAACTAGTTGAGGATACTAGCCACCGGACAGACAAAGGGTCCAAAACCCTTGCCCTGACACCAAATGGAAAACCTTTTCCATTTGAAGGCATAGCACCTCCTGGTCGACTCCTTCCTGAATGCTTCCACTACTGTGAGTACATCCTCAGAGAGACCCACAGCCTGGAACTCTAGCCGCTCAGGAACCACGCTGTCTGGTGCAGGGATTGAAGGTTCAGATGGAATGCCTTCCCCTGATTGGCTGATAATAGGTCTGGGCGTACTGGAAGACGCCTCGGAGGCCTGGAGCCGAGGCTGAGGAGATCTGGATACCAGAACTGGCGGGGCCAGTCTGGGGCTACCAGGATCACCTGTGCCTTGTCCCCCTACTGACCTTGAGGATCATCCTGTGAACCAAGGGAAGTGGAGGGAAGGCACTGAAGAGGCCTGGGCTCCATGGCCTCGAGAAGGCATCTCCCTGCAGCGAGCCCTGCTGAGGGGGTTAGGCATTAAACAGCTTCGGCTGCGCGCTCTCCCTGGAGGCAAACAGATCTACCTGAGGTTTGCCCCACTGGGAGAACAGGCTGTGTACTACCTCTGGATGGAGAGACCACTGTGGGACGTCTCGCCCACAGGGCTGAGCACGTCCGCCAGTTGGTTTGAGGCTCCTGCCACATGGATGGCTAGGAGATCTGCCTCCAGTCGACTCACAAGGGCCCAGATGCGGAGCGCTTTCCCTGCACAGCAGCTGGGAGTGCGTGCCGCCCTGTTTGTTGAGATAATACATGGTCGCAGTATTGTCCGTCTGGACTTGCACCACTTGACCCCGAAGGAGCGGAGCGAATGCTGACAGTGCCAGTCTGACCGCTCTGATCTCCAGCGCGTTGATATGATATCGGGATTCCTTGGGGGTCCAGAACCCGTGAGCTCTGCGATTCCTCATGTGGGCACCCCAGCCCGTGAGAGAGGCATTAGTCGTGAGAACGACCATCGGCTCGGGACAGACAGACAAACAGGATCCCTTCCTGCAGGTGTTCTAGTATGGTCCACCACTGGAGAGCACCCCACATCTTCTGGGTCATAGTGACCAGCTGGTCGAAGTGACCATGACACAGAGTCCACAGGCTGGCCAGCTCCCACTGGAGGGGGCGCATATGCCACCGGGCCCATCAGACCACGGTGGTGCAGGCCACCATGTACCCCAGAAGGCACAGAAAGTCCTGGGCAGGGTGCAAGTGCCAACCAGTCATGACTGGGCAAAGGAGGAGAGAACCTCTGCTCTGTCTATCCGGAGCTGGGCTCTGGCTCAATAAGAGTCGAGTTTGGCCCCGATGAAGCATATCACCTGCGAAGGTATGAGTTCCGACTTGGTCTCGTTGACCAGGAGACCAAGAGTGGTGCAGGTCTGGAGGGCCAGGTCCCTGGGCCTCTCCACCTCTTGTTTGGAGGAATCCGCTAAAAGCCAGTCATCGAGATATGGGTAAACTCTGGCCCCTCGACGCTGAAGATGGGCCGGCACCACTGCAATGCATTTGGTGAAGACCCATGGGGCTGATGACAGGCCGAACGACATGACTCGGAACTTGAATAGGGCTCCTCCTGCTCGGAAGCGAAGGAACCTTTGGTGAGACAGATGGATCGGGATGTGAAAGAATGCATCCTGGAGATCCAGAGAGCAAAGCCACATGTCCTATTCGAGAGATGGTATGATCTGGGACAGAGTTACCATCCAGAATGTGCATGACCTGAGGAATTGGTTCAGGTCATGCAGATCTAGAATGGGGCGCCAGCCCCCGTCTGCTTCAGGACCAGGACGTACCTGGAAATGAACCCTGGGTTGACGGGGGGTCCGGGAGTCTGGCCACCACTTCCCTGAGAAAGAATTTGGCAATATAGTCTCGAAGAGCCGACTGAGTGTGTACGGACATCATTTCCTCCCCTGGGGCACGGGTTCGGCTTGGAGGGTACTGCTCGAATTCCAGAGGCAGACCCTGGCCAACCCCTTCTAGAACCCACCTGCCTGTAGTAGCATCGAACGAGGCGGAAAGAAAGTGGCAAAGCCAGCCCCCCACAGGAGGACCCAGAGCTTGCGTGACAGGTATGGGGTGGCCACCCCTAGCCTGTCACTGAGCAAGCCTGGAAGAAGAGGATCCGGGTTGGGGATTCCCCGAGCCCCGTCCTCCAGGTTTATAGGCTGCCAGGGATCTGGACTTGGGCTGAGGGTGCCAAGGTTGTGCCTGCTGTTGCTGCCACGATTGGAAATGAGGCTGCCTGGCCGCAGAGGCAGAATGCTGAAATGGATTCTTCTGCTTTTTGGAACCCTGGGATTCCTTCTGTGCAGAAGTCATGGAGTCCAAGGTGGCACTGGACTTCTCGATGCGTTGGAGGTGACCGTCCATACCTGGCTCGAAAAGGTCGATACCCAGGAAAGGGATGTCCATTAGCTTGTGCTGGGTGTGTGCCGTGAAGGTGGAGACCCTTAACCAAGCCTTGCGGCACATGGCAACTGTGGCCGCCACCGAGTGAGCGCAAGAGTCCCCAAGATCCAGAGCCTTCTGGAGTCGCTGCTTCACAACAGCCCAACCCTGGTCATGGACCTGCTTGACCGTGGGCTGGAGGTCTGTGGGGAAGCGAGGTAGAACCTCATCGACAGAGTCCAGGAGGGCATGAGAGAAGTGCGCCATGATGATGGCCGAGCTCGCCCGACGAAGGCCCAGCGAAGAACACAAACTTTCCGGGCAGAATGGTCCAGTTTTTTGACTCTGTCTGGGGATTTATCAGTGTCTCCCGAATTACCCGAGCGCCTGAACACAGATTTGGTTACCAAACCCTCTGTAGAGGGGTACTCTGTGAATCCTGAAAGAGACCCGATGGGCACCACATACTTGCGGGCCATACGGGCAGACAGCGCAGGGCAGGAGGCAGGGTGCTGCCACAGCTCCAAGGCCGGACAACAATGGTCTTGGCCACTGAAAGGCCTCCATTGGCGAGTCCCCATTTGAGAATATCAGTGAGGGATACTCGCCGCTTCTGGACAGGTTCAAGAGGCATCCCCATGGATTCAGAGATGAGAGGAGGATGCCCATAAAGGAAGAGGGACCTTCCTCCATCGAGAGACTACCAATCGATTCCTCATCCAGGGGATGGGAATGAAGGTCCAAGTCCTCAGACTCCCAAGGAGTCCAGATAAATCGGCCGTCCACCGGAGTCTCCCCCCACCCGCCTAGGTCAGTCGGGAGTGAGGGTGACAGAGAGCCTACACAGGAGGCCCGGAACAGGCCCAGACTCTCCGGCAGGAGCCCCGAAGGGGGCTGTTTGGGTGGTGGCTCCACCAGAATCAGTAGAGAAGTCGATTTTGGCCAAACCGGAATGGTCTTGAACAGCTCCGAAGGAGGAGGAACGGTGCAGGCCAGCTCCGGAGGAGTCGGCTTTGGCCTAGGGGGTGACAGCCAAGTAATGGCCAGAGTAGAAGCCAGAACCAACTTCTGGCCAGACATAATCAGCTGCTGCCACATTAAAGTCTTTGTAGCATCTGCGGAGTTTCCGTTGAAACCTCTCCTCATCCAAGGAGGACAAAGAAGAATGGTGGCGCTGCTGCTTTTTGGAGCGCTTGTGCGCCTTCTTCAGCTTATCAGTCAAAGGGGTCCAAGACCTCTATCTAGATCGTTGGGGAGACAAACGTGGTCGATCAGAAGGTGCTAGGGAGAACCGCTGCTCCTCCAGGCCAGGGACCAGGTCTCTGATGGTATTCCCAGCAGGCTGGATCTCCTCTTCCGTGACAATCAGGATCGGAGTCCTGAATAAGAAGTTGTCGGCCTCATCGGGTGACAACGGGTTGACTGGGTCGAGAATGATCTCAACTGGATCGTTGTCCCGCGTCTGAGCCGGCTGGCCTGACGGGGGCACCGTGAAGCCAGCGGCCGAGGCCGCAATCTCGACCAAAGTTGAGACAGGCGATTCCTGGGACTGAGATCTCTCCCGATCCCAGGAACAGCGTCGGTGAGACAAATTTTCTCTCAGTTCGTTGTCCTTTTTACGGAACCGAGAAACATGTGCGCCCGAGGGCCCCTCGCCCTTGGCGGGAAGGGACTGACATTTCTCGGAAGGAGCTAGAGAAGGTTGAGCCCAAGTTCAGGGGTACGAAGAAGGACAGAGGACCGATCCGCATCTTGAACCGCCTCTTCCTCGAAATTCTTCATTTGTTCGAGCTGCTCAGTGGACCCCATAGCCGCGGAGACCGACCATCGGGGTTCCTTAGATCTGACCGGCGGATTCTGTTTCTCCGGTCTGCCCAGCTGAAGTCGTGCAAGATGATCGTCCAAGACGTTCGGGTGAAATGCACAGCACATCTCACAGGCCTGAGTTTCACGGCCGGCAACCACGCAGTACACGCACGTGGCATGCTGGTCGGTGCGAGACATATTTTGCCCACATGGGCAGCGGCAGAAACTGGGTGAAGATTTATCCTCCATAGCAGTCGATATCGCAAAGCGATTTGCTGCAACTCTTAACAAGTTTAAGTTTAAGTAAATCCATAGATTTGAAAGCCAGGGCCTACAAAATGCGACAGCGATAAGGAGGGAACCTGCATCTTCCAGCGGAAAGGAAGATCTGGCAACAAGGGGCGGAGCTGAGGAATATACCACCCAGGTGGGTGGGAGGAGCCAGCTTAAAGACCTTCCGGCAAGATTCTTAAAGGGAAAGGACATGCCAAACAGTGTGGACAGAACAACATATCCACGATCCTAGAAAAACTATTTCTATGAATTAACAATTTAGATTTTTTTTATATCTATTAAACAACCCTATGTTACACAGACAGAAAACAATGCAGAGTTTTGATTAAGTAAGCAATAACCCACGACAGGGTGTGCAGTGATTGGAGAGTAATCAACACCCTGGGTGTGTTGTGAGGCACAAGGCTGCAAGCTGAGTGTCCTCACAGTGCCCTAGGTGTTGATCAATTCCCAATAATCACACACCCTGGAGTGGGTTACTGCGCTTAAAACATGGGCAAAACATGGAGTCACAGCAACAAAGGACAGCACCACAACATGGACAAAACATTTGGATTATATTCTGTGTTCTTCTACTACAACAAAGTTGCAGTACCATACTGCATTCTGTGTTCTGGCACTACAACATATAGTACCAACTACAACAAGAGTTCTATTACCATAACTGTTCTATAACAAGTTTGGCACTCTGCATGATTTGCACCTGGGTCTCTTTCACCACTTACTGTGTGGGGAACAGCACTCATACATGACTTTAGGGTTGGGAAAACACAGAGTGTGTGTTCATGGAGACTTTCCACTCAAGGGAGAGAGAGAGAGAGAGAGACACACTATGCAGTACAACTCCTGATCTCCATGTCACTGTGTCTCTCTCTCACTCTCTCTGTCGCAAGGGTCGCTGTCAAAACACTGTGTCCTCCTGACTGAAAGCACCCAACACTGATCTGCACTATCCACAGTTCTGGAGGACACGGTCATGCTGTCTGTCACCCGACTGTCTCACTGTCTTGCCCGTGTTGGAGTCTATCTCTCCCATTCCTGAACTCAGAAAAGAAGCTGCAGGGGTCCGTGGCATTGGTGATGTACCCCACGGGTGGGGAGTGAGCCAGGAAGCAGGCTGAATTATGTATCCCACAAATAGTGCAGTAGTAAGGGAGCCCCGCTGTGTCCAACAATGCCGCTACTCGCTCTCTCCTACTGGGGGCTTGGGGCAGAGAGAGAGACAAAAAACTCTGCAGCCACGCTGAATTTAAGGGGACAGCTAGGAGTGCTGGACACAGTTACCGATCCTTTCCTGTGCTTTCTCTCGCTCGCGCACAACATGCTCTGTCTCCCTGAAGTGCACAGTGCAAACAACTAACTTGTCCACTGTGCTCCTCGACTTTCTCCATAATCTGGCATTTTACCTATGGGAGCAGCTGTTCTCAAAAAAAAAAAAAACAATGGATCAGAAGGGGGGCGTGCTTCCTGAAGCGATTTTCTATGCACTTGGGGATAGTGGTTCAGGAGGAGAGATGTTGCGCTTATGATAGTAGGGAGATGGGAGTCTCGCTTGCCTGCTGCCGCACAGTGTCTGATCTCGGGGTGGGGGGTGGGGTCCTCACTTGATTCGGTCCTGTTGTCCCTCTCTACCATGGTAGGACTCACACGGGTGTGCAGCGCGCTCACAGGATGCCTGTCAGCTGCTCTCACCGACACTCCCGCTGACTTCCGCACCCACGGCATGCTGTTGCTGCAGCCACCTGCGATCTCTCTCTCTCCACACTGGTGGTGCGGGGGGGGGCAGTCTCTCTCACACAACTGAACTCAACAGAAACAGTGATCACTGTGAGACGCCATAATACCGAGAAGCTGACTTCCATCAGAAGAAGATGGGGAGCAAGAACAAACAACAGAGTCAGTCTGTCTGCTCAGACGGACGAGATCCGCAAGGTGGGTGGGTGGGGAGGGACACATCGCCAAGGGTTGCTGTCCCGTGCTGCTGCTGCTGCACACATTGGGAGGGCTACTCGTGACTGGTGACAGTAATGCTGTGTGGCATGCTGCTGGACATATTGTACTGTACTGAGAGCTTATCACATGACCAGCAAGAAATCTGAGCTCTAAAACACAGAGAAAGTCTGAGGACAGCTGTCTCGCTAAGTGGGAGGATTAATGACTGCCTTCCAAAGTGTGTTCAGGGGACAATAAAAAGATCAGGGGTGCTTCTTGATCTGTTCCCTCAGCGCCCTTCACCACATGCTGTGCGAGTAACAGAGATTAGTGAATGGTCAGGTGGTGACCATCTACCAATTACAGCACAGATTTCTTTCTGCCCAGGTTATAAAAAGAACAGCTGTGATACAGACAAGGTGATTTCTCAGTCAGTCAAGGACTTAATTGCTAAAGCAGCAGGCTACATGAAGTCATCGTTCACTGATAGGGACAGAAACAACCTCACTGTTTTCAGTTACTGCAGAGCACGTTAAATGCCGATTTAAAGAGAACCGCAGAGCCAGCCAGGTGGCGCGGAGAATTGAGGCGTTGGACGCCACACCTCGCGCCATGCCAGCGACCCGGGTTTGGTAGCGGACTCTGGCCACTGGGGGTTGGCAAGGAGAGTAGAGGACTGAGCATCCGGAGGACTGCTCTCCTCTCCTGGGGTGGCGCCCCCCCCCCCGGTATGGTGGCAGCTCCTAGTGGTTACTGGGGGGTGCTTCACCACATATTGGGACGGCTAATGGGGATGGCGGTGGTGAGAGACTGCAGGAGGGGGCAGGAGTACATCCTCCACACGCTGTCGCCATTGCACAGCCGCACCATAGGGGCGTAACTAAGAAAAAAACCCTGCCTGCCAGCAGGCGAAGGTGGGTGCAGTGGTCGGCCCCACGTCCAATGCAGGGCTTCCAAGCCCCCGCATCCAGTTCTCCCTCCAAGTCCCTGGTCGCTCTACTAGATTGTAGATAGAGCGTTAGGAGGAGTTCTGCGGTCTCGCCCAAGGGGTCTCAGAGCCAGGGGTCGTGCGGCCAGGACAGTCAGAGAGGAGAAGGGCCCAACCGGAGAGTCGAGGACCTGCAGGCTTCAAGCGGACGGGAGAAGCCATACAGAGTGTCCACACTGGAGAGAGTCCAGTAGGTAAGGGTGAATAGAGTGTGTTAAAAGAAAAAAGAAAACCATAAAACCAAACAGCATGACATTTTCAGGAAACACTAATCATGACACAGGGACACGAATTCAAGTGAATTAAAGCTTTTATTTAAAAATATGAAAAACCACTGCATTTGATCTTTAAGGGACAATCCTCTTGGGCCTGGAAATCCATTTCTTTGACTATCCTAGTTCCTACAGTAGGTGGGTGGCTAGTATTCCAATTATCTCTGGTGCAAATCTTCTGTGCACAAAACTACCAAACGAGGTTTCATCCAGTCACAGCAGTACACAGACCTGTTAACTGAGACTGCTTGAAACCGGTCATCATAGCAAACTAAATTTCAGTTTATAACAGCATTAATCCCTTTGAGACCGGTCTCCGATACTGTATTACACAACTAGATTTGAGTCCTAGCTGCCCAGAGCCAATAAAAAGCTGTTAACTGCGGTAATCTCCTCAGGATTACTGCTTACGTATACACTGTTTATCCTGAAATGAAGCCACCATCCAAACGATATGCATGTTGCAGCTTCTGGCTGCTTAGACAAAGAAAAAACATGGAAAACAGTAGTGCCACAGTGACAGCTACTATAGACGGCACAGTTCCCTTGGGACAAGAAAAAATATAGTGAAACAGAAGAGCATTCCCTTAACGTTAGTAAAACTGTGCTTAGTCAGCGATTATGCAATGTCAATATCGTAAAACATCAGACCACTTTATCAAGGAAAGAACAGTTCAGCACTATACAGGAAAATCTGTACTTTCAAAAGATACTACATGCATCAGCTAGCAACATGATCTAGGTCAGAAATTAAAATTACCAGGAAAAAACAATGTTCTGTCTTTAAAAACAGTAAGCTATCTCAGCTTCACTATCTGTACCAACAATCACAAGAAACCCGCTACACTGTAATGACACCACCTACCCTTCTGCAGCTGCTTGATCTCGCCATTCTCCTTCTTGATCTCATTCATTACTTTATGTTTTTTCTTCTCTTTTTCCTTTTTATCTCTGTTAGTCTGACCTGGAAAAAAAAATGTTTAATGGGTGTAGTACAAAGAAAAAAGATATAAACACAACACTAAGCTGCAGATAACTGCTTGCTTCACTCACGAGATTTTTGAGACATCACACGCTTTGGGTGTGTAGAAAAACCAGAGTTACAACACTCGCCATGTTATTTATTTTCTTGTAATTACTGGTTTCATGTTTTGGAAGCTGTGCACCCTCCAGTACAGAGAAAGTGAAAGCGATTTAAGTTGATGTGCTCGGTTACGCACATCTCGTTATACATGGGTGTATATAACTGAGAATTCTTATACTGGATTTTGGGTTGTAATCAAGCCTTGCTAGTAACTGCAAGTAACTAATAAGCCATGGTCAAGTGTGTGGTAATACTGTAATAACCATACAACCTGGGCGGGTTGTGAGGTCTGAGATGCAGCCAAGGGTCTTCACTCACTCAGGAAGTGAGGTTATTACAACGCTGACATACACCTGGAGTGAATTATTACATTTATTTGTAAAATGGTCAAAAGTGTTATAAATACTACTTAAATGTTATATGTTTTTATTTCTTACATTTCTTTTCAATTGTACTTCTTGGCATTACTGTTTTCACAGTGAAGCATATACAATTTGTATGAAAGACACTATACAAAAATAAGCCGTCTTGTACGTCTTGCATAAGGGAGCAATACAAATGACTATGAATAGATAGGTCACTGACAGAGCAAAGGCCGATGGCACATTTATAAGGTAGAAAAAGAAATGGGCAGACTGGATGGGCCTTGCGGTCCTTATCTGCCGTCAACTTCTATGTTTCTATGTTTCTATGTACCATTTAGGGTTTTATAATTTTAATACTTACACTCCAGGTCTGCAGTGCAACTGTCCTTAAGATGATCTTACCGACACAAAGACTACACAGACCTAGTATAAAGACTGCCACTCTGGCAAGGCTGTACACGTTCTCGCAGCAATGATACCATAAAACAGTCCTGTCAGGACAACAAACATTTTTTTTTTTTTTAAAGCTTGTACCCCAAGTCACCTGCTTTGTAGGGTGTGACAACTTCTACTCACAAGAGCTGCAATTCATTTGAGTGCAGCTCTGTGGCACGCTGGATATGTGTTTCAGTTACCAAGCAAAGGATCCGCAGTTTGAATACAGGAAAGAGCACAATATGCTGTATCTTTAGCAACACACCACTTTTTCCAATTGGAATTTCACTGGAGTATTGATCCATGGAGGTGGAATAGTACACTAAACTGTAAACAAACTTAATAAAGAACAATCTGTGCAGACAGAAAGTTGTCCTGACAGGACCATTTCTTGGTACCTTTACCACAAGATTGCCAGACACTCTCTTTAATGCTTTCTTTGGCTTTGTCCTGAACTATCCCCTTCGTACCCACCACTGCTCCCTTTACACCAACCTCTTTCCATCTTCCCTAGAAGGCTGGCACCTCTCACTGCGTGTCCCTCTCCATACATTTGGTTAGGCTCTCTCCCGTTACTTTTCCTCCCTGTTCTCCCCTTCTACCTCACCAGGTCAAGCAGCTTTTTATTCTCACCCCCCCCCCCCAGAATAACCTCCCCATTACCCTTCACTCCTCTGCCATTTCCTTCAAAAATCTCCTTTGTGTTCTCTCTCTCTCTCTACATACCAGATCCTGCAACCAGCCTCTGTCAATCACAACTGTGGTAGTGGCACAGTCGGAGTGATGTAAGTATATCAGTGTGTGGCTAGATCAAACCTGAGCTACACTACCCACATCACCATCAGATAGAAAAATGCCACTATAAGCCTGAAGCACCATACTGCAACAAATCCTACATTCAACTCCGTCAACCATGAGATCATTCTCAAGGTGATCATGCAGCTGTACTACATGGATGTGTTCTACAGTGCCTCTAAGTGCCAACCACTGTCAAACTGGACTATTCTCTTTTCCTTTTATTTTTTTTCCTGAAACTTAGATTTTGTTGAACCGTTATCCAAATATTTAACAATTACATATCAGAAGTTGTTACTAGTGTTACTACAATTATTGCCATGCAACCATTACAGAGTAATAATGTTATTGTTATGGATTCCCCAGGAGGCTGAAGATTGTCCTGTGCACAGCGGGATGACCAAGACACCTCACCCCTGCAGGGGGTTGTCACAAGAAGAAACAAGCAATCAGAGTGTCCACATGTTCCAAGTCCAGGGGAAGACGGACACAATCGACCTGGTTGCAGTTTTCAATCTCAAACAGCAACAACAAATATATTACAACTCATTCAAAACATAAGAAATAAATATATAGCCAGTCCGGTGGCAATGAGGCTTGAGGCGCTGGACGCCACGCCAGCGACCCAGGTTTGGGAATGAGCCCGGGTCGGCAGGGGAGAGAGAGATAGAGGATCGAGCATCCGGAAGACTGCTTGGGGGGGGGTCGGATATCCAGGCTTCTGCCTGGCACCACAGTGGCCCCCAGTGGCGACCGGAGGCACTGCAATGTGCAGAGCTTAGCTAGAGGAGAGGTGGAGCTGCGGCAAGCGTGCCTGGCGCCATTACATGACCAAGCTCCGCCAAAGGAGGGTGAGAGGGGAGGGAAGCAATGCAGTCAAGGAAAAATCCCCGCTCCCGGAGATAGGCAACGGCACTGCACCCTCAACCACACTCCACTAGCTGGACCCATCCAGCTCCTGGGCCGAGCCCAACCCGGCCTGAATTGCAAGGTAGAGCGCCCTAGGTGGATAGGGCGGCCCACCTCGGGAGGGCTCAGAGCAGAGGGAATATCCGGGCTGGTGCCAGGAAGACTGGAGGGTTTAAGGCTCGGAGGTAGAGCAGAGAACAGTGTAGATGCCTGAGAGAGTTCTCCGGTGCCAAGCGGAGCCAGAAAAAAGTTAAAAAAAAAAAAAAAAAAAAGAGCAAGAAAACCATTAAACTAGTAAACCCACAGTGTACAGTGTGTCTTGTGTCTTCAATGATCTCCTGTGTGTTGTTAGGAATCTAGTATTTGGGACAGTCGGGTGGATGGGTGAGTGAGTGAACAGGTGAATAAATGAATGAGTGAGTGAAGGGGTGATGAAAGATAAGATGATTGATGGGCTTAATGGAAAAAGGGGGAAAGATGAAGGTTAGATGGGAGAAGGGGGTGGAGAGGGAACCTGGAAGGTTGCCTAGGTATATGACCGTGGGGGTGCCCTCCCTGCTCCAAAGTCCCTCTGCTGAGAACCATGGGTGCCAGACTGCAAAGTATTTACCCATTTTCACTCAGAAGGTGGCTGTGATCCTTTCCATGGTTGCCAATTCTCCAACCTTACTTTTCCACTGAGTGAAAGTGGGGGGGATCTGGAGAGAGCCACTTCAAAATGATGCATTTTAAGGCATCCACTCTTAGAAGGTGGTAGTTTTTTTTTTTTGCTTCTGGAGTTCCCGGCCCTTCCCATTATTCCCAGGACCAGGCTAGAAAAGTTAAAAGGAAAGGGGACGTCTAGGAGTGTTTGTATGCAGGCGTGTATTTGTTGCCAAAATGGTACCAAGATTGGGCACTCCCAAACGATATGTCAGTGGGAGCATACCAAACCACAGGTTTGCCAACACTGGTCAGAACAGGTGGAGTGGAAAAACTTAACGCCTGTAGAGTTTCTAAAAAATCTCACCAAGATTTTCCAGTGGAACTCCCGCCAAGTGGGGGAGGCAATTACTCTCCGCCTCTGTTTAAGCGCACTAATCCAGTCAGGTTCAGCAACAGGGAAAGCAGATTCCCGAGTCCACATGAGGCGGATCTGATCTGTATGAGAGGAAGACTGACCTGATAAAAGTTGATATAGTTGGGAGAGTGGACTCATCTTAGCCCTCAAGATTGCCCAGCCATAGTACAATTCCTCCAGTTTAGTCCGAGTTCTTTGCAATAGCTGGGAGTGAGAGGTTGTGATATAAAATGCCTGACTTGTAGAAAGCGAAGTGATCTTTCCCAATAGAGCAGGAGCCAAGTGCATTTATCAATGTGTCTGGGTCTGAAAGGTTTGATGACAGTTTCTCATGTAAAAAAGCGTGTAGAATTCAGATTAACAATTCTTATTCATCCATAGTTGTACCTTTTCTTGGAAAATGCACTTTCTTAAGAGTAACTAAAAGTTTTACATTTATGTAATAGACTTGGTTTACTTTATTTATCCAATTTATTTAATAGACTCGGTTTACTTAGTTATTAATGTAATTTAATATTTCAGATATGGCTTGCAAGACTTCTCACAAACCGCAGAGGCGATGCACCCTACACACTGATCCAGGAGTTAGCACAGACCATGGAGACCCGCTACCTTTTGATGATGCTCACTGGGAGAAAGTAGTGGATACAATGGAAAGGCGTTCTAGTCAAACACTGTCAAAATACAACACGGTGTGTCTTGAATTGCCTGAAAGGTACTCCAGCAGCCATGGGTATCATTATATCTGCTACAAGAACTTCACTGCATACAAGAGTTCTGGTAAACTTGCAGCTGATGAAACTTAAATAAATAAATAAAGGACATTGTAAAGCGTTATCCAGCAAAATTGCTCCGCTCCCAAGTTCACAGTGCTCTATCTGAATCTGCAGCATCTACATCAGGCATAATCCCAAATGAATGTATACTTTGCAAATCTTACAAGAAATGGAATCCTAATGGATCAAAGGAAACTTCTGAATATCCTACAACATGTGTAACTTATGGAGCAGCAGACAGCATAAAAAACACAGCAAAAGAAATGGACGATCGACAAATGGATATGATGGTAGGCAGTATTGATCTCATAGCCAAAGAAGAGAAGTACCACAAGTGCTGTAAGAATAAGTATGTAAATAAGGCAGAATGAATAAAGGGCACAGGTACAAACTGTGAATACAGTCAGTTGAGGGACAGTCACCAGGTTGCCTTTTCCGGACTTAAGTATGTACCGTGCATCACTGTCAATAGAATGCAAGAAGAATCATTGCTATCTCTACACAAAAGGTACATGGACATTATTTGGAGTGTAGTGGTCGTGAAACAAATTACGACCCACAGAGCTTGCAGTCAAAACTGGCAGACCACTTTAAAAGATGGTATCATATCTGATACCAAAAGTAGAAAAGCGGGTACAATCATCAAGTCTGTCTGCTAAGAAACAGGCTGACTGGAGGGAAGCACAAGCAGCTCAACACATAAGCGAAGAGTTGTTGGAACTCCTAAAGGCACAGCCTCATAATAAAACCAAAGTTAAAGTTGAAGACTTAATAGAAGAAAATGTAAAACTGCCACCCGTTCTTCAGACATTCCTACGTACTGTACTCACGGGTTCATCAGAAGTGGGCAGTGAACGACAGGAGAGGGTAGTTCAATCTACTGCAGATGACAGTGTTTACAGTGTTAAGGGTAATAATCAAATCACAAAAACACCTCTTGTTGGGCATGGGTATTAAATCCATGACAGGCAGTAAGAAAGTTTTAACTATTTTGAACAGGTTTGGTCACTGTGCCAGCTACCATGTTGTGGAAGAACTCGAAACTGCAGTCGCAACAAATATAACGGAGACAAAATATAGCTACACCAGATGGATTGCTCTTACAGCCAGGTTCAGCCACTGCTTTGGCTTTCGACAATTGTGAGGAGATGACAGACACTGAACGGTCATGACACCGTGGGTATAGCATGCCAAAACTTACCATCCAGGATTGAGGAGACAGCTGTACCCAAAGAAAGGTATGAAGAAGCTACGACAAGCACACACACGGATGACCAAGCGCCAGCAAGAAATGAAACACACACAATAGAAACAAACCCATATAAGCAAAGATCAGAAGTTGATGCCCACGACCAGGCAGGGCCATCTTTAACATCAAAGACAAAGGCTGAAGATTTTGATGAAGACTATTTGCCAAGTGTAAAGAAGCAGATACTGCAGCCAATGGCACGACAGAACTGCTGTACCCAGGCGCAATCAAACCTCTCAGAGGAAAAGAGCTCTTGATATTGGCGAGAAAGACATTCAACCATATACATCCGGAAAACCAAAAATAGGACAGTATCAATATAAGGTGACAGAAAGCTCTGAACCAAAAAACCTCATGCAGCTAAGAGAAGGGATGTTGCCTGAATGATATCTTGTGCAAACGTAAATTATACTCCAATGTGGGGTGGATGGAATGCCCTTGTTTCTGTAGATGACCTGCCACATTATATCATATCATATCATATCATACCATACCATACATGGACCCTATAGGAAAGCCTCCTACAACACTTGATGTAGTGCAATACACCATGGATACTGCTATCAGGGTTATGGATGAATGCCAGGAGGACTATATGCCTACTACTTATGACTTGGCCATAGCAAAACCTGCACTACAAATTCAGTCCACGAAGTCCCTGGAATATGACAGACCTTTCATATGTTTTGGACCATTCCACATAAAATTGGCATATTTCAAAGGTCTTGGATACCTCCTGAATGGTTCTGGTGGAGACCACGTGTCATAAACCCACTCAGCAGGTCAGCCCTCTACTCCCAAAGTGCCTACCTCCGAGCACAGTCTTGTGAACAGTTTAGCAGAACAAGGTAACCCTCTTGTCTGTTTTGTGAGTTCAGATCACCCTTTGGTCTCCAGTCTTGGAGGGATTCAAACCGTGAACCTCTTGCTAGCGTACCCAATGCACAGGCTCAGATATTTCTGTCTTAAGGAGGGCCACATATCTTTGCCTACGGGCACCTAACCAGGTACACAGAGATGAACCCTTAAAAACTTTAATAAAGACCTCAGATTATTCTCACCTTTTTCCAGTTTGGTATAACCATTCAAGCTTATACACAGTGTCTGCTGTAACCATATATACTCTACTTGTAAAGGAAAGAAATTAAAGACAGACCAAGAATGCTCAAAAATTTGAGTTTTTACTAAAATAGATATGTAAAACATACAGTACAGAACTATATCACAAGACATACAACTCTCTTAAACAAAACAGGTTTTAACAGTGCAATTCCTACAGCAGTAATTAGATTTGTCTCTCTCTCTCTCTAAATACCTGCTTAAAATGCTCCAAATATGTTTCTTTGTCAGAGTCTAGATAGAAGTGTCTCTGTATAGTAAAGGCAGAATATTCCTTAAAGAAAACTGTATTTACCAACCCCTTTGTGTGAGGTCACTTAGCTGCTCCTCTGTCAGAATATATAAAAAAATATATCTACACAAAAAACAGGATATATTTTCAAAGTATTAAATTCTGTAATCCTCAGCACAACCCATTTTCGCTTCCAAATGACATCTCTTTGATCTACTGATCAAGCTTCCCTCTCACACAGACACTAAAGCATTTTTGATTTCACACCAGTGTACTAAACCTGGCTTCCTCCTCTTGAAACATCATAAAATAGATATGCTCAACTCAAGCCTCTTCCAGCTTGTAATTAGCTTAGATAAAACAGGAGATACTCGATCAAGGTCTGTTCTACTCTTTAATTAGCTTCACGCCTTCCATGTAACATCTTGTATCTAAAACCTGTGTGTGTGCGCGCGCGCGCGCACACATATGTGTTCACATGCTGTTTCAGCATTTCTCATGGGAGACGGTCCATACACATTTTTATATACAAAAATGATCATACAGCACTCAGAACTGGCTGTCCATGTCGCAATCTTCCCCACCTAGACTGAATTTTGGGGCTTTATCCTCTACATGGGATGAGCTTCCCAAATCAGTTGACTCTTCATAAACCCTAGACAGCCCATCTGAGTTCTGTTTTTTTCTCCAGCCCTATGTACGATTGTCAGATCATACCCTTGCAAAGCAAGACTCCATCGTAGCAATCTACCATTGTTTTTCCCCACCTGCATCAGCCAAACCAGGGGGTTGTGGTCAGTCTGCACCACCAAATGCTGCCCATACAAGTATGGCTCTAATTTCTTTAGGGCCCACACTATGGCAAGACACTCCGTTTACACCGTGGAGTATGCCTGCTCCCTGGGAAGTAACTTGCTACTCAGGTGCACTACTGGGTGATCTGTCCCTTGGCTGGATGTCTGATTCAGTACTGCCCCAATACCCACGTCTGAGGCGTCAGTCTGAACTATAAAGGTTTTGCTATAGTCAGGACTTGTTAAAACAGGAGCACTGCACAGTGCCTCCTTTAGTCCGGTAAAGGCTTCCTCACAGGCTGGGCCCCAGGTAATTTTCTTTGGCATTCTTTTCTTTGTCAGGTCAGATAGGGGAGCAGCCAGGGCACTGTAATTGGGTACAAATTTTCTGTAGTACCCTGCTGTCCCTAGAAAACTCCTGACCTGATCCTGGGTTTCTGGTCTGGGCCACGCCTGGATCACCTCTATCTTTATTTGGTTAGTATGGAGCTGTCCCCAGCCTACCACATGCCCGAGGTATGCCACTTCTCCCATGGCCACCTGGCACTTCTCAGCTTTTACAGTGAGCCCGGCCCTCTGTACCTGCCCAGCACTTCCCAAAGGTGGGATAGGTGTTCCTCCCAGCTGGTACTAAAGATGGCGATGTCACCCAAGTACGTCACGGCATACTCCTCAGCACCATTTAACACCTGGAGCACGCAGCCACACGGGAGCTCAAGGGTGGGGAATGAGAGATGGGGAAAGGAGTGGAGGGTGGTCCTGATAAATGCTAGGAGCTTGGGAAATAAGATGCCTGAGCTCCACGAGATGCTAGCTGAGGGGGCAGTGAACGTGACAGCTGTCACTGAGACCTGGGCCACCCAAGGGCACGGCTGGGACCTAATCCTGGAGGGCTACACTATGTTCAGGAAGGACTGGGGGAAGGGGAAGGGGAAGGGGGTGGTAGCACTGATAGTCAGAAATGGCATTGGGATAGGAGGAGTGGAGGCGGTGGAGGGAGCATGGAAGCAATTTAGGTCACGCTGCAAACGTTTGGGGAGGGCAAGAGTAAAAATAGGGGTGGTATACAGACACCCCGTGCTGGCAGGGGATCTGGAAGAGAGTCTGGTGGCAAATGTTATGGGACACTGTAGATTGGGCAAGGGAAAGGTAGTGGTGATGGGGGACCTAAACATGTCAGGGACAGAATGGGGGACTATGACATCCCCAGTGGCCAGGAAGCAGAGGTTGCTGGATGTCTTACAGGATGCATTCCTAACCCAGCAGGTGGGGGAGTGACCAGAATAGGGGTCTGGAGGTGAGGGACCCATTGGCAGGGAGTGATCATGCCAGAGTCTGTTTTTTTCTGGACCTTGGTGGGGGGGCGGCATAATGACAGAAAAAGTGGAAATTTGCTGGCTAATATGTGATTTATTTATTTATTTTTTTTTTAAACTTTGTTTATCTTCCTGACACCCCGGGCATCCTTCAGGAGTGCCCACATGGATCTCCATCCTACTCCCAACCCGAACCCCCGTATTCCTCTGGCCTCTCCTCCCCGAATGACTGCAGGCTGATCCGACCCCTGGTACCATCTCCGGGGCTGATTCCGCTCCCCTCAGTGGCTACCACCTAAGTATGAGGGGCCTACCTACAAGTCGTCGGGTACTCCAGAGAGAGAGAGAGAGAGATCCTGGGCATGTCTGGGCTGGTGTTTGGGATGTGGGAGGGTCCACTGGGGCCACCATCATCTCCCAACGTGCAGGAGGCATTTTCTTTTTGCCTTTTTTTTCTGCCCCCAGAGACCGGCCAGCAAGCTCACGGAATGCCATGGCTCTGCCCCGAGCAATACACAGCGTCGCTACACTGGTGACCCTCCAGTCACCACCGAGGTCGCTCTAGGCGTGCATTCCACCACCCCTAGGAAGAGGCAGTCGGTGAACGCCAATCTCTATCCCCGCCCCCGCGGCCCCGCTCACTCCTGAACCTCGGCCGCCAGCGTGGCGCGAGGTGTGGTGTCCAGCACCTCAACCCTCAGCACCATCAGGCCTGGCTAATATGTGATTAACTGAGGCTTCATGGTACAGGTGGTGGGGGTCCCACGGTGCATCTTTAGCAAGGCAGGGTTGGGAGGAGTCTGAGGAGGTGCCTAATTGCTGGGATGGAGAAGGCCTGGTGAAAGATGGGTGGGAGGTTGTTCCATAGGAAAGGGAGGCAGCATGAAAATGCTGCTTGGACGGAAGCACTGTGAGGGTGATGGAGATTGAAAATTCGGGCATCCCTGTGGCAGAGGGAGTAGCCTAAGGAGTTAGCAGGTGCAAGGCAGGAGATGAGGTAGGGGGGCAGGGAGCCCAACCAGTATTTGGCTATGAGGGAGGCCCTGTGAGTGGTTCTCCTGTGTGAGAGCGAGACCTGGGAGAGTGTGAAGTAGAGGGGGCAATGATGAGTAAGTGGGGGAGAGGCTGTGGCAAAATGACAGAATGCGTTTAGTAGGATGTCAAGTTTGGAGAGGGATGAGGTTGGTGCTGTGCAATATATGATGTCTGCGTAGTCTATAACTGGTAAGATTGTTTTGTGTATGATTTAGCTGTGGGTGGGAAGGGGAAGACTGTCTTTGTGGTGATAGAGGACAGCAAGTTTGGGCCGGAGTTTGGAATAGACGGCCTCTATGTGGGCTGAGAAATTTAGGTGACTGTCCAGCCAGACTCCTAGGTATTTGAAAGTGTGGACCACGTCAAGGGGACAGCCATCCAGGGTGGAAATTACTGGGGGGCCGGAAGGGAGGTAAGCTTTTTTCTACATCCGAAAACCATGGTGACTGTGTTTTTTTCATTAAGTTTAAGTTGATTTTTCAGGAACCAGGCTTGGACTCTACTGAAGTCGTTTTGGAGCTCCAGGAAGACGCTGTCGTGAGAGAGTCCTGAGGCAAAAATGATTGCATCATCAGTGTACCAATGAACATTTGCTGAGAGGCAGGCGGAGGGGAGGTCATTTATAAATAAGGTGAAAAGGATGGGGCTGAGGATTGAGCCTTGTGGAACACCAGAGAGGATGGGAAGGGGGGGGAAGGGTATCCCCTATTTGGACAGATTGCTGTCTATTTTGGAGGCAGGAGTGGAACCAGTCTATGGTAGGTTGGGCAAGGCCGAAGTGGCTGAGTTTGTGAAGTAACAGGGGGTGGGAGACAGAGTCAAAAGCTTTTGCCAAGCTGATAAATATGGCGGAGGTGGTCAGACTGCTGTCCATTGCTGTTGATTGCATTTGTGTATTTTTGTATGTTTTTTTTGTCCGGGTTGGGCCTGAAAAGGGACCTTTGGTCGAGTGCCTTTACCCAATTACCAAAGAATAAATGAAAGAAAAAAAAAAAAATTAAATGAGCCATCACCGGCTATGGAGGGTCCATCGGAATTCGCTGTCACAGCAGACCCTGTGGTAGTGAGTGTGGGCGACAGGAGGTGTCGCCGCCTAAGTGGATGATGACACTGCAGCAACCGGCACCCACAGTAGCGTCTGAGAGCGTGCCTGGGGGGACTTTTCCTTGCAATTCTCACTCTCCCAGTGCTCGTTTCCCCCAGAAGACTTGTCCTGGCCTTGGAAGAATGGGAGCCCATGGATGATGCCAGCGATGCGGAGGAGCTTCTCACCTGGAGCACCCTCTCTATTCTGGTTACCTTCTGTGCAAGGAGGATGGGCTGCAGGGCTTTCTAATGGTGCCGCCAGGTAGCCCGGTTGAAGCTGCAGCCGACCTCACAAGTCTTAACATCATGGGCCTCGCTGAGACAGCAGACACAGGCATCGTGGTCACTGCTGTAGATCTTCCCACCACACTCACAATATCTGAAGAGTTTCGTGGAGCCGGTCGGTTGGCACACACAAGGTTTACTTTAAAAAATAAAGTGGTATCGAACTAGGGTAAGAAAAAATAAAGTTGAAAAGCTTAAATATCAAAGATTTGGAGGTCGACTGAAGTGGCAGTATCTCCGTGGAGTCTGATGTGCAATGTTCGATGGCAGGAAAAGAACTGAGGAAGATGCGGGGCCGCCCATGTTTATATGGGGGAGGACGTCGACGTGTGATGTTGTCGTGAGCGACCCCTACAAGACTGCTAGCAAAAAGGTTCCATGTGGTCCTAGTGCTGGGTGGCTATAGTTCCATAGGTGTGGCCTGAGGAAAGTGATATCCTCAAAGAAGATCTAGGTGACGTTGGACTTGGTTCTCAGCAGGTGGATAGGTACAGTGCTCCCTGCTATCACAAACCTTGCTATAGCAAATTCTCTGTTATAGTGAATGCAGCTGCTGGCTCACTACCGAAAGCAGCTGAGTGAGCCAACAGCTGTCTAATTACAGCACCAAGCGGTCAGTGGCGACCACACTTGGCGCTGTGTGCTTCAATCAGGTGTACCTGTCAAATTGAGTGTAACTATTAACTAAGCCACAATACAACACAGTAAAATTACATTAATTAATTTAGGTCAAATACTTGTGCTATAAAAATCAACTCGCATACTCCCATCTTACATCTGCTGTCAGTCTGTCAGAATGAAGCAAGCTGGTTATTCTGTGAAAACCAAGCTCAACATTCTCAACTGGCTTAAAAAATGTAGAGAACCTTAAAAAGCTTTCTGCTGGAACTGGCTGCTCCAAGTCAACAATCTGTATTTGGAGGAAGCAAGGGGGGTCCCTAAGGGATTTTGTTTTGGAGTGCTCAGAGTCCAAGGGTTCGAGTCGCAAAAATCAGCTTTGCTGCATTACAAAGACATAGATAAAGCCATTGGTTCACTCAAACAGCAGTCTAATGTTGTCCCTGTGTCTGGACTGTTCGTCAGGGACAGGGCTGACCAATATGTCATGCATCTCTATGGTGTCTCTTACAGATTTAAATAGACTGGCTGGCTTTGGTATTTCCAATGCCAAAACAGTATCTGCCATATCTGTGTCCCAGGGGTAGAAAGGTCAAGTGATGTGGCAGCTCCTTAATTTTTGCCCAAAATAAAAAAAAAAAAAAAATCAAATCATTGATGGTGGTGGTTACACTCCTGAGCAGATCTGTAACTGTGGCTAGACTGGCTTCTTCTGGCGAGGTTTGCCTGACAAGATTTTAGCTGCTAAAACCAAGCTTAATGCTTCAAAAGGGTTCAAAGTGAGCAAAGAGCGAGTCACTTTCCTACTATGCACAAACACTGGCTCCCATAAGTAAAGCCTCTCTACATTGTGAAGTTTAAGTCTCCGCTTTGTCTCTACCAAAATGAATGCCCTGCCAGTTGATCGTGAGAGCTCATGAAATGCGTAGATGAGAACTGAACTGTTTCAACAGTGGTTTGCCAAATCATTTGTACCCTCAGTGCAAACTCATCTAAGATCCATGCATCTCCCTAATAAAGTCTTCTCCCTGACAGATCAGTGCCCTGCTCACCCCCGAGGCTGCAATGAAGTCACGGGATGGTTGAATTAAGACTCTGTTGCTACAAAAAAATACCACCTCTCGAATCCCACCCTTAGATGGTGGTCTCATAGCAACATTCACAAAACATTACCACAAGAGACTGCTTGACGATCTGGTTGGTAGTGGGAAGGCTGGAAGAGTGACTGAGTTTCTAAAAGCACCGAACCTGAAAAATGTGAACCGCCTGTCTGGAGAAGCCAGGGCTGCTTCATCTCCCATTACTGTGACACCCCTCTGGTATGCAAAACTGGATCCTGCACTTTCAGCATTTTGCCTCACTGACACTGCCACTGACCTGCATGAGGATAATACAGATGATACCGAGGACATCGCCAACCTTGCTCAAGATCTTCAGCTTGTAGAAAGACCAGAGAACGTAGCTATGTTCATCAAGGAGTGGCTGCTAAATGACGATATCCTGGAAACCACAGAGCAATGAGACAATCATAGCTACAGTGGCAAAATGCTCTCTCAAGGACAGCGAAAAGTGATCTTGAAAGAGAGGGAGATGCTGACAAACCCAGTTAATTTGATGCTATTAACCCTTGCAGGGCCACGGACTGATAAACAGCATCAGTCCAAAATTCCTATACGTTCTAATTCTGTTGGCGTCCTAAAGGTTAAAGGAATCAAGACTTGCTAGATGGAGTACGAGGACGGTACAGGTACTGCATGCAGCTGTTGTCTTATAGCTGTGATTTTGCTAACAGAACACTAGTACCAAAAAAAAAAAAAAAATTATTATTTGGGGTCCAAAATGAGGTGTTGATTTAGATGCTGATTTTACATTATGATTAAGGAAACTGATTAAATCTGACAGTGTCTTCACTTAATGAAGTTTACTTTATCGTATTGCCTGTATGTGCCTATCTCTGTATAGCCTGTATGTGCCCATCTCTGTACATCAGTCATGTAAAAAGTGCTCCTTGGTTTAACAAACGGCAGCCTACCATGAACACAGGATATAGCTCAAATTTCATTCATTATAGTGAGGGAGCACTGTAACTGGTTAGGGATAAGGACACAAAGGGTGGCATTAAATGGTTGGAGTTCAGGTTTTAAGAAGTGATGATTTCGGAGTCACAGGGCTCAGTTTTGGAACCAGTTCTTTTAACATGTTCATCTCTTGACTTGGTGGACCATCACCTGCTGCTCAGGAGCCTAGGTGATCTTGGGCTTACTAATTTGCCCATTGAGTGGTTTGATAGTTACTTAAAGGGTAGACCTTTGAAACTTTCTTATGGAGCTACCTTATCAGAAAGTAGAGAACCAGAACAAGGAGTCCCATAAGGCTCAATTCTTGGGCCGTTGTTTTTTTACTTTGTTTATTGATGTTATTCCTCCCACTTTAACACATACTAATAAAATATTGTATGTTGATGATATAATATTGTGCAGTAGTTCAAATTCGATAGAAACTTTTAATTATCGCCTAAATGAAGATCTCCATGCGTTGGAATATTGGCCAAATAAACAACTGTCCCTAAACTGTAAAAAGACCAAAAGCATACTTTTTGGATCCAAACAAAGGCATGAAAAAGTCAAAATATTTTTAATAAATCTGGTGACATGCAAGAACAGGTAACCCAATTTAAATATCTGGGCATTCTTTTAGACCCTCAACTAAATTTCACTAATCACATAGGAAAAGTGTCCAAACAAGTGAATCGAAAACTTGGGGAGTCCTTTTTAAATTACAACATTCATTAACACCTCAAGCAGGACTGCCATAGGCAAGAGTATATTGTTACCAACGTTAAATTCTTTTTTTATTTACAGATTTAACTAAACAAGCCTTGAATACTTATACATCAACATTTCATAGTATTTGCAGATTTACTCATAAGTTACCTTACCACACACACACACCACTGTACTTTGTATCAGGTTACTGGTTGGCTATCACCTGCCCAGAGCAGCTTATATAATCAGAGTTGTCTCTTGGATAATGTAGTTCATCAAAAAAGACAACTCTCCTTTGTTTTCTTTACTCCAATTTAAAGAATGTACTAGAGACTTGAGGTCTAGTGAAACACCTAGTCTCATAATTCAGAAGACCAAAACTAAAACTGGAGACCGAGCTTTCTCGATCAAGGCAGCAAAAACTTGGAACGACCTTCCTTCAGCCATGAAATCTGGCATAAGTCATGATACTTTTAAAAAGGAACTCAAGAAATACAGAAACATAGACGCAGACTCTGACGGCAGATAAGGACCACTTGGCCCACCTAGTCTGCCAATTTCCCTACCTACAGGATAAGATGCAGATCCTAGTTAACCAACTGCCTATTTATTCCTACCCCCTACAAGAACTGCCTTATGTTTGTCCCATGCATTCTTGAATTCTCCCAGTTTTAGACCCCACAACCTCCTCAGGAAGGCTGTTCCATGTGTCCACCACCCTCTCTGTGAAAAAATACTTCCTCACACTGCCCCTGAGCCGTCCCCCCTCTATCTTCAAATTGTGTCCCCTTGTTCTTGCACATCTCTTTTTCTGAAAGAAGTTACCCTCTTGGACATTGCTGATTCCACTGAGGTACTTAAAAGTTTCTATCATGTCCCCCCTCTCCCTCCTTTCCTCAAGGGTATACATATTACGATCCTTTAGCCTCATAGTTGCCCTCCTCTGGACTGCCTCCATCCTGTCTATATCCTTGCGGAGATGGGGTCTCCAGAACTGGACACAATACTTCAGATGTGGTCTCACCAACTCTGTACAGAGGGATAATAACTTACTGTTTTCTGCTGGTGATGCCTCTCCCTATATATCCCAGTATCCCCCCAGCCCTCCCTACTGCCTTCTCACATTGCTTGCTAACCTTAAGGTCATATGATATGATTACCCCCTGGTCCCTTTCCAATTTTGTTGTTGTTACTAACCCCCCCCTCAAATTGTGTAATCTTCCCCTGTGTTTTTGTTTCCCAGGAGCATTATTTTGCACTTCTTTGCACTGAATCCAAGCTGCCACACTTCTGACCATTCCTCCAACCTTGCCAAGTCCCTTCTCATCCATTCAATGCCTCCTTGTGCATCAACCCTGTTGCAGATCTTTGTAGCATATGCAAATAGGCATACTTTTCCTTCCAGACCCTCTGCAATGTCACTTATAAAGACATTAAAAAGGACTGGACCTAGAACTGAACCCTGCAGTACCCCACTAGTAATCCTTCTTTCTTCAGAGTGGACTCCATTTACAATTACCTTCTGTGTCCTGTTGCCCAGCCAAAGTTTTACCCAGGCTACCACCCTGGGACCCACTCCCAGGCTGGTTAATTTGATTATTAATCTTTTGTGTGGGACTGTGTCAAATGCCTTGCTAAAGTCTAGGTAGGCCATGTCCACAGCCCCTCCCTGGTCTACTACTTTGGTCACTCAGTCAAAGAAATAAATTAGATTCGTCTGACATGGCCTTCCCGCTGTGAACCCATGCTGCCTTGGGTCCTGTGCCCCACTGGCCTCTAGGTACTCAACAATTCTTTCCTTCAGAAGTGATTCCATCACTTTCCCTACCACTGAGGTCAAACTGACAGGTCTGTAGTTTCCTGCCTCTGTCTTGCTTCCAATTCTGTGAAGGGGAATCACATCCGCCTTCCTCCAGTCCTCAGGTACCACACCATCCTCCCATGATTTGTTAAAAAGGGCAGCCAGTGGTGTCACTAGATCTCCCCTTAATTCTTTTAGAATTCTGGGGTGAATTCCGTCAGGCCCCGTTGCTTTGTCCACCTTCAGTTTCAGGAGTTCTTTCAGAACCCTTTCTTCTGTTAAAGGACTGGGATCGACCCCCCGCTATCCAGAGTGCCTCTGTTAATGGATTAGGCACCTCCCCCTCCTCCTCTTTTGTAAATACTGAGCAGAAGTATTCATTCAAAATCCCTGCTTTTTCACTGTCCCTCTGCCCACCCACCGTCCTTTCTATTCAGCCTCACTATCCTTCCCTTTGTCTTTCTACGCTCCCCGATGTACCTACAAAAGGTTTTATGCCCCATCCTTAACCAAGTTGGCCATCTTTTCCTCAGTTTGGGCCTTTGCTATTCTGACTTCCTTCCCTGCTTCCTTCTGCCTTAACTGGTACAGTTCTCTGTCCTGCTCCTTCTGTGTTTCCTTATACTTCCTAAATGCTATCTTTTTCTCCCTAACCTTCCCCGCCACCTCTTTGGAGAACCATAGTGGCTTTTTCTTTCATTTTGATTTGTTTATTTGCTTCACACAAAGGCTTGTCACCTCTGTGATGGCAGTTTTGATGTTTCCCATTGTTGCTCCACCCCTCCTTCTAGCAAGTTTGCTAGTGCTTTTCTAAGGCACTCTCCCATCTTGCCAAAGTCAGCCCTCCTGAAGTCCAGTACCCTCACTTTTGTATGGCTTGACTCTGTAGCTGAGTTTATTGTGAACCACACTGTTTGGTGGTCACTTGTTCCCAGATGGCTACCCACTTCTAGATCCAAGATCCTCTCGCTGTCCCCATTTGAGTACGAGGTCTAAGACTGCTCCCTCATGAGTGGGTTCCAAAACCAGCTGTCTTAAGCATGCCACCTGTAGGGCATCGAAAATGGCCCTGCTCTTGGATGTGGCTGCAGCAAAGGTGCTCCAGTTAACATCTGGCATATTCAGATCCCCCATTAACAGCATCTCCCCTTTCTCTGCCATCCTAAGGATGCCTTCTATCATATCCTTGTCCACTCCCTCTCTCTGACATGGGGGTCTGTATACAACCCCTGTGAGGATTGTAGTGCCATTTCCAGTCTCTGAGGTGACCCACAGTGCCTCCTCTCCTCCGTTTACTCTTTTGTTCCGTTGCTTTTATCCCTTCTCTTATATACAGAGCTACTCTTCCCCCTCTTTTACCCTCCTTGTCTCTCCTGTAGGTTGTGTACCCTTGTATGTTAACATCCCAGTCATATTTCTCTGTGTACCATGTTTATGTGACTGCTACCATATCCGGGCATCCCTCTTCCATCAAGACCGCAAGTTCAGGGAGCTTGTTGCCCAGACTATGGGCATTGGTACACATTACTCTCCATTTCTTGATGGCCTTACCCCTTTTTGCCCCATCCCTGTCTTTATTGCCTTTGTCATTTTCTCCATTTACCCCAGCCCTTCTCCCTATCGACATCTCTGTCTTGATGTTTACCTCACTTACTACCCTAATTTTGGGGGGGCCGCTAGGATTTCCCTGCTCCTTTCCAGTGCCTCCCCTCTTGGCTAGTTTAAATGCTTGCCAATGAAGTATTTAAACCTATCACCTAGGATCCTGGTTCCCCTCCTGGACAGATGCAGACCATCATGCCAGTATAGGCCTGCACCACTCCAGGTGGACCCCCAGACCCCAGTGAAGCCAAACCCCTGAGCTCTGCACCAGTTTTTCAACCACTGATTGAATCTCATGGTGTGGAGCACCCTAGCCTCATCCGTGCCATAGACAGGCAGCACCTCCAAGAAGGTTACCGTGCATGCTACTTGTCTAAGGCCCCTCCCCAACTCCACAAACTCTTCCTGCACTGCTCTGATCCCTTTTCTCAGCCATGTCATTTATCCCTAGGTGGACAATGACATCCAGCTCTCTCTCCCGTGCAGCTGCTCCAGTGATCCTGAGGATTCGCTCCCTGTCCCTCCAAGCCATGGCGTCAGGCAGGCACCTTACCTCCTTCCCCCCTTCCTCCTCCAGTTCTACTCTCCTAACAATGGAGTCCCCCACCAGAAGTTGTTTCCTTCCCCTGTGGGGTCTCATGCCACCCTCCTGTGGATCTCCTTTGTGGAGGTTCCCAGCATCCTCCTCCTTGGTCTCCACTGCGGGTGCCTCCATAGAGGAACCACGCTTTGCCAGAACGGCATATGAACTGTGGAGAGGTACAACTGGAGAGATATGCTTCTGTTCCATCACTCTCACCCTCCCTGAGCCCACTGTGGTCCAACCGCTCCTCTTTCTTGGCAACGCCTGAAGCAACGGCAGTGGCCCTGGTGGTCCCTGGGTGGGAGAGAAGGTCCCCAAAATCCTGGCCAACTCAGCTTGAAGATGAGCAACTTCCTCCCTCAGCCCAGAGAGGTGCCTGCAGATGGGACAACAATGCATCCTCCAGAACTTCTCCCAGAAGACTGCTGCTCCACAGCCACTGCACTGCACCACTCCCATCATGTCTTATTTCTGGCCCCCTTAACTGTTGTTTGGAATACTTACTCTTTCCTCTGTTTATTTTTTTATTTTTCTCCTTACTTACTTACTGCCTCTGTGCCCTTTAAGCTCCTGATCTTCCTGTTCCGAGACAAGGAGTTCCTATATTTCTCAGTAGTCTCCTTACTTGCTCAGAGTCAGACCTCCCGCAGCTGGGGGGGGGGGGGAGACAGAGAGCTTCTCTTATCCTTCTAGGATGGCGAATCTTTTGTGGCTCTGTGATCACTCACTTCCTGCTCCCAAACAGGAAGTTCCCGTTGTCAGTCAAATCCTGTGCCTACAAAAGTAGAACTGGCTGGGGGGTCAATATAGTCCCAGTAGAGAAGTAGCTCCTTCTTCTTGGTGTTCTCTGCCTGTTCTCTGGCAGAAGCTATCTAGGGCAGTATTTAAAGCTGGCTTTAACCTGACTTCCTTCTAGCTAAGCCACTCCCCCTACTTCACAGCTATTTCTACACTTAAGTTAACTGCACAGATAACAATTCCCTTCAGCCACCTGAGACAAACACCTAGATAACTGCACAGATAATTCAGTTCAGCCAACTCAAACAAACACTTTTTGTTTTGTTTTTTCCCTAAATTGAAGGTCCCAGTAATAGAGTTCAAGTTCTTTAGTCCCAGTAGAGAAGTATAGTTATAACAGCAGCTCCTTCTTCTTCTTGGTGTTCTCTGCCTATTCTCTGGCAGAAGCACCTTTTTAGTCTCTTGGAATATCAATGCTTCTCTTAAACTTGTAACAACTGAATCTATATATTGAATTGTTTAATTGACTTTGTATGTTATTATGTTACAATGTAATATCTTGCCCGTTTTATAAATGGTCTCGGGTCACTCATGTGCTTACTCGGTGAACAAAAGTTTAAATAAATAAATCTGAGAGTATATCCGGCTCATGGAACTGGGAGAAAGATCTGAAGGAGCATAACCTGCATACAATATGGGGCAAAATTAAACAGCGGATTAACTACTGTATCAGCAACTATGTTCCAAAGGTTAGAAAATACTACCGATACGGCAGATTCCCATTTTGGTTCAGAAATAATATCAAAAGAAACAAAAGAAAGAAAAAGAAGGCTTTCAAGAAATGTAAGCAACATCCTAACCGAGGCTAAATTGAATATTTACAAGAAGCAGGCAAATATATGTGAAAATCTCATTAGAAAAGCCAAATGTAGACTGGAAATTAAAATGGCAACATCGGTTAAAGATAATAAGAAACAGTTTTATAACTATGTATGTACAATAAATACAGGTTACTCACCTGTAACAGGAGTTCTAGGAATGGTATATGTTGTTCATCCACACTCATTGGCAGTATCCTTGCCGCTTTAAATCTTGCCGGAAGGTCTTCAAGCTTGCTCCTCCCACCCACCCGGGTGGTATAACTCACGGCTCCGTCCCATGACGCCAGATCTGGCCGCTGGAAGCTCCAGGTTGTGCGTCGAAGCCGAGAGGTCGGGTGGGTGGTGTGGATGAACAACATATACCATTCCTAGAACTCCTGTTACAGGTGAGTAACCTGTATTTCTAGGACATGGATATGTTGTTCATCCACACTCATTGGCAGACTCCTAGCAGTTCTCCGGAGGAGGAGGCAAGACGACATTTCACATACTCTTACTTGGGAAAGAGAGACTGGAGAACCGAGGCCCCAAAACCAGCATCCCGCGTGACTCAAGGTCGATGGTAGTGGTATGAAGGTGTTTGCTGACTTCCAGGTAGCAGCCCTGCAGATTTCTGGATAGGGACGTCCCCTGGAAGCAGCCACCTGCAGCAGTATGGCGGGTAGAATGAGCTCTTATCCCTCTGGGAGGCTCCATGCCCGCTAACTTATAGCAGAGATCTATGCAGGAGGTTACCCACCTGCTTATCGTCCGCTTGGCTGCAGGTCTGCCAGATGCGGCTTCAGCGAGGGTGACAAACAGCTGGCGAACCTCTCCCGAATTTCAGCCGTGCGCTCCTTATAATAAGCGAGCTCTTCTAGGATCCGAGTATGGAGCCTATATTCGGCCTCCGAGGTGTGATTGGGGTAGAACACCGCAGAGTCAACACCTGGTTAAGGTGAAACTCCACACCACCTTCGGAAGGAATTTCGGTGGGGGCGAGGACAACCTTGTCCCTGTGGAAGACCAGGTAAGGAGACCGATGGAAAGCGCCTGGAGCTCTCCCATCCTTCTGGCTGAGGATAGCCACCAAGAAGAAAGGCGGTCTTCCACGACAGGTGAGAGAGAGCACCCAGCATAGGTTCAATGGCTTGCCCACGAGCTTTGCCAGTACTAGCAGTAGATCCCACGAGGTGGGGGTTCCCGTGACTGGGGAGGAAATGTGATCAAGGCCTTTGAAAAGCGCCAGACCACCTTCTCTCATGCCATCGACTGCTTCCCGCCCGCGCCTGTAAGCAGAGATGGCTGCCAGGTGCACCCTTAGGGTCGCCGACCTAAGCCCTTGACTAGAAAGGGACCATAAATAGTCCAAGATGCTTGCCAAGGAACAGGAGGAAGGGTCCAAGCCCTGTTCTGACACCAAATGGAAAACCTTTTCCATTTGAAGGCATAGCATTTTCTGGTCGACTCTCACGGGACGCCTCAACTACATTGAGGACCTCGTCGGAAAGACCCAAAGCCTGGAACTCTAGCCGCTCAGGAACCAGGCGGCAGGTGCAGGGATTGAAGGTCCGGATGGAACACCTTCCCTGATTGACTGAGAGCAGGTCCGGCGAGCTGAAGCTGCCACGGTCCTGGAGCTGAGACTGAGGAGATCTGGTACCAGAACTGGCGAGGCCAGTCTGGGGCTATCAGAATCACCTGCGCCTGTCCCTCCTCGCCTTGAGAAGCACCTTGTGGATCAAGGAAATGGGAAAGGCGTGAAAGAGGCCCGGGGTCCATTGCCTCGAGAAGGCATCCCCTGCAGCGAGCCCTGCTGAGGGGGGCGGCATGGAACAGACTCAGCTTCTGCTCTCCGTGGAGGCAAACAGGTCCACCTGAGGTGTGCCCCAAAGGGAGAACAGATGCTGTACTACCTCGCAGGAGAGACCACTGGGATGCAGCCCCATCCGCTCAGGGCATCGGGCCAGGGTGTTGGAGGCCCTGCCACGTGAATGGCCAGGGAGATCCGCCCAGGCTGCGACGGTGCGACCAAATGCGGAGAGCTTCCCTTGCATAGCATGGAGCGCGCCCCGCCTGGCGGTTAGATAGTACATGGTCGTGGTATTGTCCGCCTGACTGGACCACTTGAGACCCGGAGGAACGGAGCAAAGGCGGTGAGAGCTGAGCGGACCGCTGGAGCTCCAGCAGGTTGATGTGGCATCGGGACTCCCGCGGGACCAGAGGCCATGAGCCCGTGTTCCCCAGATGGGCACCCAACCCATCAGAGAGGCATCGGCGACAGAGAGACCGTCGGCTCGGGCGGATTTAACGGGATGCCCTCCTGCAAATGATCTGGAACGTCCACCACTGGAGAGCTGCTCCACATCCCCTGTGTCACCAGCACAGCTGGTCCAAGGGATCGTAGCGCCAGGACCACTGGCTGGCCAGTCCCCACTGAAGGACGATGTGCCCAGCGGGCCCAACGGACCACGCTGGTACAGGCCGCCATGAGACCCAGGAGGCGAGGAAGTCCCGGTAGGGCGAATTGCCCAACCAGAAATGATCGGGCAAAGGAGGAAAGAACCTCGGCCCTGTCCGGCTGAGCCGCGCCTGGCTCGAAGAGAGTCGAGCGCGCCCGATGAATAAAATCACCTGCTTTGGCTCGGTTCGACTTGGCCTCTGATAAGGAGGCCCAGTTGAGAGCAGACCTGAGGCCAGATCTCTGGACCACTCCGCCTCCTTCCTGGAGGGAGCTGCTATCAGCCAGTCGCCCAGGTAAGGGTACACCCGACCCTCGGGCGCCAGAGGAATGCTGTCACCACTGCCATGCATTTGGTGAAGACCCTGGGAGCTGGAGACAAGCCAAGGGCATGGCTTGAACTCGAAGAGAGATCCTTCCGCCGAAGCGAAGGAATCTCTGGTGAGACGGACGGATAGGGACGTGAAAAACGCTGCCCTGCAAGTCCAGAGAGCAGAACCACACGCCGCGCTCCAAGGATGGTATTATCTGAGCCAGAGTGACCATCCTGAAGGTTCGAGGACCTTAGGAACTTGTTTAGGTCGTAGGTCGAGAATGGGCGCCAGCCCCCGGCCCGCTTCGGAACCAGAAGTACCTGGACACAAACCCTGGGTCTGAAAGAGGGTCCACCACCTCTCTTACCACCTCCTTCTGGAGGAGGGAGATGCCATGTCGGGCTCACGCAGCCACAGTGAGGCTGGGATCCCTGCCTCCGAGGGGCGATGTGCCTGAAGGGTGGTGCCTGCTGAATTCCAGAGGCAGGCCTCTTCCCACCACCTCCAAGACCCACCTGTCCGTGGTAACAGCGACCAGGCGGAACGGAGTGTTTTGAGCCTTCACGGGGGACTGACCCAGGGGCAGGTGACGGGATGGGGCGACCCCTCAGCCCGTCACTGGGCAGGCTTGGAGGAGGGACCGCCGAGGGACCCCTGGGCCCTTTCCTCCCTGCCTCCTGTTAGAGGAAGCCGCGGTTGGGTTTGGGATGCCAAGGCCGAGCCTGCTGGCCCTGACGTTGCTGGGCCAGGCGCGCGGGGCACAGAAGGACTAAGGGCTTAGGCTGTGGTTTGGCGGCCTTGTCCTTCTGAGCGAAGAGACCGAGTCCAAGGTGGCATTGGACTTCTCGATCCTCTGCAGGTGACCTTCCACCCCAGGGTCGAAGAGGTCAGTCCCCAAAAGGGAACATCCGCCAACTTGTGCTGGGTATCCGAGTAAAGGTGGATATCCTCAGCCAAGCCCGCCGACGCGATAGCCACCGCGGCCACCACCGATCTGGCACATGAGTCCCCACATCCAAAGCAGTCTGGAGCTGCTGTTTGGCCACTGCCTCTGCTCCTGGTCCCGCACCTGCTTAACCGTAGTCTGCAGATCGGTGGAAGATGAGGGATGACCTCATCCAGGGAGCCCAACAGGGCATGAGAAAATGTGCCATGAGGACGGCCGAACTGGCCTGACGGCGTCGAGAGAGGACGAGCGTAGACTTTTCGCCCGCATAGTCCAATTTCTGGACCTCTGTCAGGAGGTTTGTCCACATCCCTGGCGTTGCGGGCGCTACCGAAAACGCTTGTCGGTAACCAACCCTCAGCAGAGGGGTGTTCAAAACCGGACAAGGAACCGGGACCGACACTTCCTGGCCATCCTGGCCGAAGGCGAGGGCAGGAAGCAGGGCGCTGCCAAAGTTCCAGTGCTGGACCCACTATGGCCTCGCCACCGGAAAGGCCTCCGCCGGAGAATCCCTCGGTCCAGAATCTCCGTGAGGGGATACCTGGCCCGCTTTGAACGGGTTCGAGCTCCATCCCGTAGACTCGAGATGAGTCAAGCAGTCCTAGGAAGGACGACGGGCTATCGTCCATTGGCTGACCTCCTGAAGACCCAAGTCCAGTCGCTTGAGAAGAAGGAGGAATCATCTTCGACTCGAAGAGTCCTCAAGAGCTGCCTCTGGCCTGAACCACCTTCACCTGCCGAGGTCGGTCGGAGTGAGGGTAACTGACACGTGGGTAAACCCTTAGCCGACCGAGAATCCTTGGTCGGAGCCCCAATTGGTGGCTGTGGAGGCGGAGGTTCCACCGCAATCGGTGGAGCAGCTGGTTTTGGCCGAACAACCAGCCTGGGTATAGGCTCCTCGGGCAAGTCGAGGGGTTGTGTCGGCCGCTCCGGTGACAGCCACTTAATGGCCGGGGAAGGCGCCGGAGTCGGCTTATTCCCGGCCAGGAGGAGCTGTTGCAACATAAGGTCCTCGCATCGCCGACGTACTTACGCCGAAGCTTCCCTCATCCGAGGAGGAGGACGAGGACGAAGGCGACGCCGCTCACATGTGCCGAGACCGAGACCGCCATGACGGTGGGAACGGCGGACCGCTGGCGTCCGAGACCAGACCGAGAGTCCCGAATTTCCGGGTCGGTGCAGGGAGGTGTCGGCGGAACCGACACTCCTTCGCTCGGAAGGTCCATCCGAGGGCTCCGGAACCGGAGGCACAGGCGAGCCCACGGGATCCTCAACTCCTCCCGGGGGAACCGGGGAGAGGGGAATCTCGGCTGCTAAAGGCGACAGCCCATCCAATGGGTCGAGAAAAATCTCGACTTCATCGGTGGGAGTCTCGGTCAACTGACCTGACGGGGACACCGTGAGGCCAGTGGCCGAAGCCGAACGGTCGACCGAAGCCGACGGTCGACGGCTCGGGGAGAGGGACCTTTCCCGCTCCCAAGAGCGTCGACGGAGGGACTTACCCTTGTCCTTCTTTTTGGACCGAGAATAAGGTCCAGCAGACGCAGGCCCTTCTCCTTTAGTGGAGAGGGACAGACAAAGCCCTAAAGGAAGCCGTAGGAAGAACCCAGAGAGCGGGATAAATGCCGCGGCCGAGGAAGATACGCCCGCGCCGCCCTCTTCGAGGGCGACCATCCGCCGAGCTGATCCGCCGAAGCCCTGGCCGCTGACACCGCCAACCGGGCCTCCTTGGACTTCACCGAGGGAACGCTTCGGACGCCCAGTTGCAATCGGGCAGCACGGTTCTTGAGGACGAGAGGTGAAAGATGAGCACAGGTCGCAAGCCCGCGGGTCGGCTCAAGGCCTAAGCAGTAGACACACGCGGAGTGTGGATCCGTCCGAGACATCTTCTGCCCGCATGGGCATCTCCGAAATCCGGGAGTCGATTTATCCATCGCAGCCGCGAGGGATCGAAGACTGAAGTCTTTTTGCAAAATATTATTTTTAAATCCGCAAACGGAGAAATAGGAACCAGTCACAAACGCAGAGCGTTAAGGAGGGAACCTGAGCTTCCAAGCGGTAAGGAAGATCTGGCGTCATGGGGCGGAGCCGAGAGTTATACCACCCGGGTGGGTGGGAGGAGCAAGCTTGAAGACCTTCCGGCAAGATTTAAAGCGGCAAGGATACTGCCAATGAGTGTGGATGAACAACATATCCATGTCCCTAGAAAAGGTAAATTATAGGTGAAAAATAAGTGGATAGTGGAAGAGCAAACTATGGCTAGCGAATTTAATAAGTACTTTTTAAGTGTATAAACATATAGAGACTACTACAAATACCGGTACACGTGAGGATTCCAATGTTACTGACATAAGTATATCTGAGCATGAGGTATTAGGAAAATTAAAAAAAATAAAAATAAAAAAGAGGGGAATTGATCTTAACAGGTTACAATCTATTCAGGAGGGACAGAGCAGGCAGGAAGGGGGATGGAGTGGCACTCAATGTGAAGGATAATATAAAGGCCACAGAGATTCAAGGGGAAAAGGGAGAAGGGGAGATGATGTGGGTTACGCTAGAAAGGAGAACAAGGCCAGCCATCCACACGGGTTATATACAGATCACCAGTTCAAGGAGAGGAGTTAGATGCGAAGATGATACTAGCAGTCCAAAGGATGACGCACAGGGGAAGAAGTATTGCTGGTCGGTGATCTCAATCTACCAGACATGGACTGGAGCCTCCCTGCAGCAGCAGCAGCAACAGCTAGGAGCAGGTATATCCTGGACTCTCTACAGGGGGCTTTCCTTAAACAACTGGTCACAGAACCCACACAGGGAATGGTGATACTGGATCTGGTACTCACAAACAGGGACAGGGTGACGGGGTTACAGTTTGGGAGCACCTAGGGAACAGTGACCACCGGTCAGTGGTGTGCGAGATAACTGAGGGGGCAGAATCCAGTCACACAAGGATACTTGACTTTAAGAAGGCAGATTTCTGGAAGAGGCACTGGTTGAAATGGGGGTGGGGGAAAAGGATAGAGTAACAGTGGGCAGCAATCAAATCAGGGATAGCAATGGCGACACAACTCTGTATTAGACAGGTTAGCAAGGGGAAGAGGAGACCAGTATGGTTTTCAAAGCAGGTAGCCGAAAAAGTCAAAGCCAAAAAAAAAAAAAAGGGGGGGAGCCAATTAAGCAGTACAAAAAGATACAAGAGGTAGGGGACATAGAGAGATACCAGGAGAAACAAAGAGAGGCAGGCAGGGCAGTTAGGGAAGCCAAGGCACAAACAGAGGAACACACTGCGAACTCAGTGGTGAGGGGGCACAAAACCTTTCACAGGTATATCAGGGGGAAAAAAAGGAAGGCAACAGGAGGGATTGTGAGGCTGAAAGGGGAGGACGGGTGTAGTGTAGAGGACGATGGCCAGAAAGCAGGGATACTGAACACATACTTCTGCTGGTGCTTTACAGAGGGAGGGCAGGATATGTGGAGAAACAAGTAGGAAGGAAGGGAAGGGTACAGAAATGGATACGAGTCCCTTTCTGAAGGAAAGGGTTCTAAGGGAATTGGAAGCAATAAGAGCCGATAAGGCTATGGGACCAGATCGAGTGCATCCCAGGGTGTTGAGGGAGCTGAGAGAAGTGGTGGCGGAACCTCTGACAATCCTATTCAACCAGTCACTGGAAACAGGGGAGGTGCCCAAAGACTGGAGGAGAGCTGACGTAGTACCTCTACACAAAAGTGGGAACAAGGAGGAAGCAGGGAACTACAGACCGGTCAATCTGACCTCAGTAGTGGGAAAGATCATGGAAGCACTACTGAAGGAAAGAACAGTGGAACAGCTGGTTGCCAGCTGTCTACAAGATCCAAGACAGCATGGTTTTACCTGAGGGAGGTTATGCCAGATTACCATAGAAACATAGACTTTGATGGCAGAGAAGGACCGCTTGGTCCACCCAGTCTGCTCATTTCCCTACCTATTGAATAAGCTGCAGATTCTAGTTAACCTCACTGAATTCTTCAACTGGTTGAACAGCAAGGTGGATCGGGAAGGGAAGTATATGTGGCCTAGTACCTGGACTTCCGCGAGGCCTTTGACACTGTGCTCATAGAAGGATGTTACGCAAACTGGGAAACATTACAGTGGGTAAGTTGGTGGTAAGGTGGGTAAAGAATTGACTGGATGATAGGACACACATAGGGTGGTGGTGGTAAATGGCAGTCACTTCACAGAGGAGAGGGTGACCAGCACGGTGCCACAGGGATTGGTGTTGGGTCTACTCCTCTTCAATGTCTTTAAATCAGGGACACTGCGGAAGACCCTGAAGGGAAAATCTGCCTGTCTGTGGATGAGACAAAGCTCTGCAACAGGTTTGACACGCCAGAGGGCATGGATAGAATGAGGAGAGATCTGCAGAAGCTGGAAGATTGGTCAAGGGATTGGCAGTTGGGATTCAATGCAAAAAAGTAAAAGATAATGCACATGGGGCACAAAAACACAGGAATAACATATCAACCGGGGTTAACAGAATGCTCAAAGCAGGAAAGAGACATAGGAGTTATCTCTGATGACCTCAAGATTAGTGCGACAAGGCAGCTGGAATAGCAAACAGGATGCTGGGATGCATAGGCAGGGGAATCACCAGGAGGAAAAGGGAGGTGATAATTCCACTGTATAGGACACTGGTGAGGCCACACGTCCAGTTCTGGAGGCCCTACCTACGTAAGGACATAGACAGGATGGAGGTGGTTCAGAGGAGGGCAACCAAGACGGTGCAGGCATTACATCACAAACCCTACGGGGATAGACTGAAGGACTTAAATATGTACTCCCTGGAGGAGAGAAGGGATAGGAGGCTATGATTGAGACATTTAAGTACCTCACAGGGAGAAATAAGGTGCAGGAGAATACAATTTTTTTTAGTGAAAAGAATGCTTACTTAAGGGGACATACTGTAGAATGAAACTGGAGGGAGATTCAGAGGAAATGTGAGGAAGCACTTCTACACAAAGAGGGTCACTGACAAATGGAACAGCCTGCCAGAGGAGGTGATGGGGGCGATAACAATTACAGGATTTAAGAATGCATCGAATAGGCACAGGGGGATATTGACAGTAGGGGGAAGGGTACAACCTAGTTCCAGGAAAGCTGGAGGAACTGCTGATCAAACTGCAAGGATTCATCGTCGACACATTCACTGAATTCCCCAACATGACTAAGGTGGAGGTGTTCAATGCAAGGTTGACAATGATGTCCACAAATTCCCATAAGAACTCCTGATCCCTACCAAGTGGTCAGTAAATCAGAGGTACTCTACAGCTCACACCTGCACCACAGTTCACAGACACATATTCAAAGAACCTTATTTTCTTCACTGGGCACTCCTTCAGCACCCTACCACACCTACACTCCCTCCCTGGGCACTGTATCAGTGAGAAGTCGTCAGGGATGGCTACCTCCAGGACAGGCCCATAGTCATCAGGTCCTGATGAGGCATACCAAATCCCCTAAGGAATCCACAATCCAATCCAACAATCATGGCTGTTTCATTTCTCAAGGATCTGGTATTGCACAGCATACCGTGAAGTGGAGGAGCAGAAGTAGCAGGACTGTCGGGCTACCTGTTTGGGGAATCAGGACACAGCAGTGAGGAGTCCGCTCCACAGCCCTCCTAGACCCCAAGGCATCTACTCAGCCTGATACTCCCAATTTGACTCACCTCAACATTTACCCTCAGCTCATGCACTGGGACGCTGATCTGCCTCTTCAGAATCCCCAGTCTCTCACTGCAGTTATAAATCGCTGTTGAGATAGTCGGGGTCCAAGAAAGACGGAGCTGGCAGAGCAGGTTCTGGTGTGTAGGTGTCCACAGGGGCTACATTCCCACAACAAATGACTCAGTGAAGAATAACAAAGAACTCCAAGAAGTACAGGTGCCTGGAGAGGCCATATCTGGAATACTGTACACAGTTCTGGAGGCCTCATCTAAAAAAAGATCAGGATCACATGGAATCCACATTGAGAACACAGGTCAAGCTGATTCAGGGTATGTAGGGGAAAATCTTAGGAGGAGTGGTTGGGTACCCTTAACCTACACAATCTGGAGGCCAGAGGGGAAAAGGGAGACATGTTTGAGACATTTACATTTCTAAGATGGATAAGCAGGGTAGCTAGCCAATACTTACTCTGGAGATGTAATAGATAAATAAATATATAAATAAATACAAGAGTTTCACCAGGAAAGACGTACTGAGCTGACGACCACTAATTTCCAGATGGGTCCTGGGGGAAAGGGGATGTGGAACGTCATAAGCAATAATCAACAAAACAGTTGTAAAATCAGCATTAAAAATTATACAAACTGGGTATAAATAGAGCCATGGTGGCGAGAGAAAACATTTCAGTTAAGGAATAGACTAAAAGTGCATGGTAAAAATGGTGGTGGGGGGAACAAACATGTAAATTAGAGTAAGAGGGTCAAGGACAGTTACAAGAGGGAGAACAGAAATCATGAAGAAGAGACTTTAAGGAGAAGGCAGAAGAGGCAGAGTGAACAGACAGGGGGAGGGAGAACCAGAGTTTAGGGAAACTGTAAGAAAAAAGCATACTGACCAGCAATAGATTTCCTAGAAGGAATAAGGAGTGAATGTGAAGCACAACTGTGGAGAGGGTAGCTGGAAACAGATGGAGGAGTTAAAAGGGATGAAAGGTAAGAGGGAAGAGCACCAAACCAGAATTTAGAAATAAAGGAAACACAATGGGAAAGACACCTGGTATCAAGAAAATAGAGAGAAAGGCCAGAGTAGGGAGAACAGTGGAGGGTACAAGGAGAACAGTCCAGAGCAAAACGACAGAAAGAGTGAATGAAATAGGGGGTCCAGTCTGGCAAGGGAAGATTTAGGTGCACCAATATAAATCAGATCGCCGTAATCAAAGACAGGGAGAATCATCTTAATGATAATCTCATGGAGTATTCATCGACAAGAGGGCACAACTAGTACAGGCTGGTGATGGTTAAATTTAGAAGGAGTGTGAGGATTTCTTGACAAAAAGAATGGAACTGCTTGCCCAGTTAACTAATGCAGAGACAGTAGCCAAATTAGAGAGAGGTTGAAATGTATATACACGGAGACAGTAAAAGCATATGTGTTGGGGGAATCAAGGGTAATCAGACAGGGCAGCTAGCAAGGCGCTCAGCCTAGTCCCTGCATGTGTCAGGCTGGTACAGCATACGGTTCAGGGCACATTTGATGGACTGCTGGTCTTTTTCTGCTGACAAATTCTAAGTTTCTAGTGTCTGGTAGTTTGGATAATTAAAAAAAAAATTCAGAATAATCCACGAGCAGAAACTACTGCTCACACTTATAATCAAACACATCGGCTCCAACTCCAGACCGTGACAGTTCTGGTACATTTATTGCTTGTTTATTTAGTTTCTGTTGACCGGGTAAGTGCACGAGACAAATTCTGCCTATTTTCAGGCACGACCTGGGGGAGGGGGATACAGATGAATGCCAACTGACTCTGAACCAGATTAAGCGGTTGGTGGTATTTTTAGTTAATGGGGGGAAATTTGGCCAGAGCACCAGGGAAATTCCCCTACTAGCCAGTAGGGGGACCCCTTGACTGGCTGAGCTATGGACTCTTGTCAGTCAGTTGCAGGAGCTGAATCATCGAGAAGCTGCACTGGTTCTCTTGGATTATTCATCTTAAAATCATTACACAATGAGCGGTGAGATATTGTCTTCAGTTTTTGTTTGTTCATCCCAGGCCAGAACACATCCCTGAATTTCTGCTTGCTTTTCTCCATTCCAAGAGAAGCATCAGGAATTTTTTCCTCACTGCTGGCCTCACTCTAGTGTGCATTATGACTTTCAAGTCTTTGTATAGTATGCCATCATAAATCAAACTCCCCTTTCTACAGTTCCAGTATTCTCACCAATATGCTGAACACCAGACTTTGCTCGTACATCCTTGTTTTACTACACTATGTTTATCCAGGGCACTACTGCATAGTGCCTCCTGCTTCATTCAGTTCCTGTAGCTTACGTCTCGAGTTAGGTAGTACTATATTTACACATCCAGGTCATAATCAAGCTCTTCTGACAGGTCAGGTAAATGTGCCCTGCTTAAGGTGTCAGCAATGAACAATTTCTCACCAGGCTTTTATTAGACTCGTATATCTCTAGCTTCGTCAGCATCTTCTGCAGTCTCAGAGGGATCTGATGGAGTGGTTTTGAGGCAAATGCATCCAAAAGCTTGCGGTCGGTTTATACATCAACTTGTCCACGGCAGAGTTACTGATGAGATGTGGAACAGCCTGGGTAACCTTCAAAATATCAGAGTACAGGCGCTCTTGTTACCATTCTCTTCAGCTCCACAGTGAAATTTCTGTAATGCTCAAACCAATAACACTGAACACTTTTCTTCAGGGCCAATGATTTTCGGATTTCAAGAATGGCCAATTCCACTTGACAGAACTTTTTTTTTTTTTCATCTAAATTGAGGGCAAATCGGCATGTTTTATGCAAAATTTTGGCTCTCGGGAGTCAATAAAAAGCTGGTGCAACGTGGGGCAGTTTACATGATGAAGTGGTGCAAACAGTTTTTCCATGAAAAACTGACTCCAAGTGCTGGTTCAAATGTCTTTTTAACCCCATTAAAAACAAATTATTGGCCCTACTTTTTCTCAAAGCTGGGATAAATTTTGCAAGGTATGTAGTCTCACTGCCATAAATCTCTGAAGTACTTGCTCATCTTTTAGGCCCTGTCCACACTAGCACTTATACCATGTTTTAAACCATTTTAACTCTGCTAAATGGTTTACTAGTATAGCATCCAGACAGCAGCATGTCAAAAACCATGGTAAAACCCTATTACATAGATACATAGACAGTGTCGGCAGATAAGGGTCTATGGCCCACCCAGTCTGCCCATTTGAGCTTGTAAGTTCAGTTTGTTTTCCTAGAAGTCTGTTGCCCCTTACCCCTGACCTCTAGAATTCCTTTATGTCTATCCCATGCATTCTTAAATCCCGTGATTGTTTCAGCCCCCACCACTTCCTCTGGCAGGGTGTTCCACTTGTCCACTACCCGTTCTGTGAAGAAATTCTTTCTCATGTTTCCTCTGAATCGTCCTCCTCCAACTTCATCCCATGCCCTCTAGTCCTGGAACATCTTTTCGCTTAAAAATAGTGTTTTCCTGCACCCTGTTCCTCCTGTAAGATATTTGTATGTCTCTATCATATCCTCTCTCTCCTCTCTCCAGGGAGTACATGTTCAGTTCCTTCAACCTGTCTTCATAGGACTTGTGATGCAATCCATGCACCATCTTTGTTGCCCTCCTCTGAACCTTCTCTACCCTGTCTATGTCCTTACGTAGGTATGGTCTCCAGAACTGTACACTGTACTCCAGGTGGGGCCTCACTAGTGCCTTGTATAGCGGAATTATGACCTCCTTTTCCTGCTGGTGATGCCCTGCCTATACAACCCAGCATCCTATTTGCTTTACCTGCTGCCTTGTCGCACTGTTTCCTACCCTGAGGTCATCAGAGATGATAACCCCAAGATCCCTTTCCTGCTTGGTGCATGCTATATCCTCACCCCCAACTGATATGTTGTGCCAGGGTTTTGTGCCCCATATGCATTATCTTGCACTTCTTTGCATTGAATTTCAACTGCCAAACCCTTGATCAATTCTTCAAGTTTCTGCAGGTCGCTTCATTCTGTCTACACCCTCTGGTGTGTCTATCTACACAGAGCTTTGTGTCATCAGCTAACAGTGAAATTCTGCCTTCTAGGTCCTATGCAATGTCACTGATGAAGATGTTGAATAGGACCGGTCCCAGCACTGATCCCTGTGGTACCCCACTGGTCACTCTTCCCTCTGTGGAGTGACAGCCATTTACCACAACCCTCTGTGTCCTGCCACCCAGCCAGTTACCTACCCACCACATTACTGTCCTGCCCACACCCATACTCCCCAGTTTGTGTAACAGTCGTCTATGTGGCACAGTGTCAAAGGCCTTGCTGAAGTCCAGATAGACCATGTCCACTGCCCTCCCCTGATCCACCTCCCTAGTCACCCAGTCAAAAAATTCAACGAGGCTGGTCTGACATGATCTCCCCCTGGTGAAACCATGCTGCCTTGGGTCCTGTAGTCCATTGACAACCAGATGTTCCACCAATCTCTCCTTCAGTAGTTCTTCCATGATTTTCCCCACTACCGAGGTGAGGCTGACTGGTCTGTAGTTCCCTGCTTCCTCTTTGTTCCCACTTTTGTATAAGGGGACTACATCTGCTGTCCTCCAGTCTTTGGGTACCTCCCCTGTTTCCAGTGATCGGCTAAACAGGATAGCCAGAGGTTCAGCCACCACCTCTCTTAGTTCTTTAAGGACCCTGGGTGCACCCCATCTGGCCCCATTGCTTTATCAACTCTTATTACTTCCAGTTCCTTTAGGACCCTTTCTGCGTGTAAAAGGGACTTGTGTCCATTCTGCACCATTCTCACCCCTTGTACTCCTTCAGACCCATTACCCTCCTCTTCCTCAGTAAAGACTGGCAGAAATACCTGTTCAATATGTCAGCTTTACTGTTGTCATCCTCCATGCGGCCCCATCCTCCCTTCAGTCTCACTATCCTCCCTTTGTCTTTTCTTTTTTCACTTATGTACCTGTAAAGGTTTTGTCCCCTCTACCCACTGATTTTGCAATGTGCTCTTCTGTCTGAGCTTTGGTTTCCCTTACTGACCTCCCTGCCTCCCTTTGCTTCTCCTGGTACTTCTCCTATCCCTTCTGCCTGTGTCTTTTTGTATTGCCTGAATGCAATCTTTTGGCTTTCACTTTCTTTGCTACCTCTTTGGAAAACCATAATGGTCTCCTCTTCCTTTTCCTCTTGCTAACCTGCTTAATGCATAATTCTGTTGTTCTTGTAATCCCCATTTTAAATACTGCCCACTGTTCCTCAACCCCTGATTCCTGTCCCATTCCCCTTAATGCCTCTTTCAAGTATCTCCCCATTTTCCCAAAGTCTGCCCCCCTAAAATCCAGGATACGTGTTTTTGTGTGGTTTGGTTCTGCTCTTTCTGTGATTTCAAACCACAATGACTGGTGGTCACTGTTCCCCAGGTGTTCCCCCACTGTTACCCCATCACATTGTCCCTGTTTGTGAGCACAAGGTCCAGTATTGCCTTCTGCCGAGTTGGTTCCATGACCAGTTGCTTGAGGAAGGCACCCTGAAGGAGTCCAGAATAAATCTGCTCTAGTTGATGCTGCTGCTGGGATGCTCCAGTCCACGCTGGAATACTGAAGTCTCCAACCAGTACTACCTCACCCTTGTCTGCCATTCTTTGGATGGCTAGCAACAACTCTATCTGTTTCTTCCTCCTGGGCTGGTGGTCTATAGACCACACCTGTGCGGATGGCTGTCCCCATTTTCCTTTCCAGCTTAACCCACAGTATCTCTCCCCAATTTTGTTCCTGCTGGATCTCTGTGGCCCTTATGTCATTTTTCACATGCAGTGCCACTCCTCCTCCCTTCCTGCCTGCTCTCTCTTCTGAATATGTTGTAGCCAGGTATGGCCATCTCCCAGTCGTGGTTATCATTACACCAGGTTTCAGTGATGGCCACAATGTCCAGGTCTGACTGCACCATGACAGCCTCCAGATCTTCCATCTTGTTGCTAAGGCTCCTGGCATTTGCACACATGGCTTTCCATGATTTGACCTCCCTAGACTGTTTCACTGTTCTATTCCAGCCCCTTCCTTGGTTGTCATTTATCTCTAGTTCTCCTTGCTGTCTTCCCTTCTGCTGAATTTTGCCCCTTTTCTGCTTATCCACCTCTTGGGCACTAATCTCCATCTTTGCACACTGCTTTGCAGAGATAGCCACTCCTCTGGTTCACTGGTTCACTGCTAGCTGTGGGGGTGAGAGTAGGTACCCTCTTGCTGCCTGGCTTACCATTTCTTTGCTGTTTAAATGTCGTCATGTAGCATTTAAACTTATCATTGAGTGCTTGATTCTCCAGGATGGATGCAGGCCGGCCAGGCTTGAACAAACCTCCATCCTCCAGGTGGGTCCCCAGTCACCAATGAATCCAAACCTTTCTCACAGCACCAGTTCTTCAACCATGAGTTAAAGTTCCTGGTGCATGCACTCTATGCTCTCCCTTGCCTCTCACAGGTAGTACTTGAGAAAGTGACAGAAGTAGCTACTTGCTTGAGACCCTCCCCAGTTTCCTAAACTCTTCCTGAACTTCCTTTGCTCCCCATTTGCCAGGTCATTAGTACCTAGGTGGATAATGACATCCAGCTCACCCTCCGTGCCTTGCCTTCCCAGTGATCCCCAGGATCTTCCTTCCATTCCTCCATGCCGTGGCACCTGGTAGGCACCTCACCTCCCTGTCCTCCCCCTCCTGTGTTCCTAGCTGGATCCCTCTTATGATGGAGTTCCCCCACCAGGATTCGCTTCCTCCTCCTCTGGGGTCCACTGCTTTCCCCGCTGAGGTCGCCTCCTTGGTGAACCTCCACATCCTTTCCTTCCACTTCTCTGGGTACCTCTATTTAGTTGTCCTCATTTGCCAGTGGAATAGGATCTGGGATTTGTTACCTATTCAGAGCAGAGTTTTAGCACAGTTCCGTGCCAACACAGTTACCTCAAACCATGTTAACCACAGTGTGGATGCAAACCGTGCTGTAACACTGTTTAAAGGCAACCTCCACTGCACTTCCATGGCTTTTTTCATGTCTGCAAAAAGAAAAGGAAACAATTCATTTACATCTTCGGGCTTGCAATAAGCTACCAAACAAAATGCTGTTATTTTCATCCAACCTGGTTACCGCACCCAACCGCAAGTATCCTGGGCATGCACTGCAGCACCCACAGTCCTTTGCAGTACGGCTGCAATCATGCTTGGGAGCTCAAGCAGGTAAGCATGGTGTCAGAACACAATGTGGACGCTCCAATAACCGTGCTCAAACTCGGAAATTAAAACTTTTTTGAAACACATTTTTAAACCAAGATGCCAGTGTGGGCAGGGCCTTAGTTCTAACATTCCTGTACTGTTTTAATTTTCCCTGGATCTGGTCCCCCCGAGAGTGTGACCCACAGGATATTAGTAAAGCAGCAAGAATGCCACTGTAATAGGGTTACCAGGCTGCTTCAAGCTGAACACATCTTAAAAAGCAAAAGGCACAAGGCACTCGCCCTCTGAGTGTTATAAAAACTCAGTCTGATACTGTGATCAAAGTAAAGACTCCAAATTTTATTTATTATTTCATTCTTGAAAAGACAAAACCACGAAAGAAACCCTGACATTTTACACCTGCGGTTGGCACTTATCAACGGACCGTAGATAAAGCACCAACATGCAGGCGTGAAATGTCAGCATTCTTCTGTGTACCACTGGCACTTCTGCCTTTTTCAAGGATGGAATCTAAAGAAAATTGTAGTCTTTACCTTAATTACAGTATCGGACAGTTTCTATCAAGTGCAAAGCGTGGGTGCCTTGTGCCTTTGCTTTTTGTTTCCTTCTGTATTTCAGTCATCTAATGCCACATCAGCTTCATTAGCTTCAGGTTTTTTTCCACATCGTGCTCTGTTAAGTATCTGTACAGAAGCTTCTTGTGATGGCACTCAATATTCATCCCCCACATGAGAATGTCATCCATGATGCAGTCGACTCTTTCCAAGCCATCACAGATTCAGGAAGTTTTTCTCTGGAATATGTCAGGAGATGACAATACCCCCAATAGCACTCTGCTGTACCTATAGCATCAAAAGAGCATAACAAATGTACATAATTTACTGCTTTTGTCATCCTGCTGTATCTGTCAAAATCCATGTTTTGCATCTAGTACAAAGAATACCTTTAAATTTGAAAGCCTGGACACAGCCTCTTCTACTGTGAGCACTGGGTGATGCTCATGCTGTATGGCTCAGTTTAGGTCCCTTAGGTCAACGCATATTCTCATCTTATTTTGCTTAATGCCATTACCAGGGAGTCGACCTATTCTGTTGGAACCTATGGTTTTCTTTTTAACCACACCCACTAGGTCTCACTCCTTTTTAACACTGTCCCCAAGTGCAACTGGCACTTTTCTTAGTGGATGCATCTATGCGGGAACATTACTGTCTATTCTAATGTGATACTTCCCTTCTAGGCATTTGATTCATATAAACAACCTCACAGACATCCCAAACGAGACTGCCTTCTGTTTTACCTGTACAGTCATGTCTCAGAATCACAAGTGTCTTGTATAAGCTTTTAGACCAAATACTGGACTAACATCCATTATAATTATTTAAAATTCCAGGATTTTTTTTGTTAAAGGGTACCTTTCCTGTATTTTCTGCTAAAAAGCAGAAACATGGAGCTCCTTAACCTTAATGGGAGCTCCACCACGATATTTAAAAATGTTTTCTATTAGCCCTTAAAAAAGGGATTGTATTTGACCCATGGGACTGACAGCGTGATCCCTTTCCACATCCTGACTGTGTGATCCGCCCCAGCACTCCAACGTTTTGTAATGCCTCTATAGAGAGAGTGTGGGGACGCACTCCATTCACTTGAATGGAGGAGTGTCTTTTTCAAAGCTGATTTCCCGATTTCAAATTGGGTTTGGTAGCGATCGATTCCAGGGTTCAACTAACAAGGTTCTTGTTCATTGAACCCTGGCATCAATCGATACCAAAACCAGATCTGAAATCAGTAAATCACAGTTTTGTAAAGGACACTCCATCCAAGTGAATGGAGTGCGAACCCCTGTTGTCTCCCTACAGAGACGCAACAAAACATTGGAGTGCGGGGTGGCTCAGAGTCAGGAAGTCGAAAGGGACTGAGCTGCTAGCCTCTCTGTGGGCATATTACAATCCCTTCACTTCCTCTGGGGGCAGAGAAATCTTTTAATTGTCATGGTGGCACTCCCAGTGAGATAAGGGTGCTCCACGCTTCTACCTTTTTAGCACCAAGAAAGGTGCTCTAAAGTGTTCTACTCATATAAGCAGCACATCAGTTGTCTCATAAATATTTTGTCTCCTCAATAGGTAACAAGTCTTTTGACATCTGTTGTTTCGAATTTCTAGCTACCAAAGTTATCAAACACTTCATACTACTAAGGTTCATACTAAGGTGGATTTAGCAGCAGTAGGCCAAAGCCCATTTAACTCTCCTTACTCAGTACCCACAATACTGGAGGTTTGCTCTGGACTACACTAATTTATCCAGTTTGTTCTTAAAGAACTGTTTATTATTACTAATGATTACGTCATGTGGAAGTGAATTCCAACAATTAACAAGTCTTTGTGAAAAACAATATTTTCTTTTTAAATTGTTAAACGTTTTGTCCTTTTATTTGAAGTGGATGCCCCCTATTATTAACAGAACCAGACTTAAAGTCAAATCCCATTTCATACATCAAATAAGGATTTTGGAATGCCCACCCAGTGGCTCGGTGGGTTGAGGCACCTATGCTTCCTTGTCACCATGCCGGTGACCCGGTTTCGGGAGCGGACTTGGGTCACTCGGGGGCCCAACTGAGAGAGGGAAGACTGAGTGTCCGTAGGACAGTTCTCTTTCCTCAGGGAAGGAGGATCTCATGACACACTGCAGTATCAACAAATGCAGATGCCAAGTGGTGGCGCATGCGAGTCCCGTACTTAGTGGAAGGGCCGACGTACAGAGTGCTGGAGCGCCTCCTCCTCACTGCATGTCACAGTAAGCCCCGGGGAGAAACTCAGGTGGAAAAACTGGAGGATGGGCTTAATAAAGACCCTCCCCTTCCCCATGTCCCACACGGTATAGGGGGACAGAGAGAGAGAAAGAGACTCAGGATGGCCACGGGGCTATGGGACCGGACTGATACAGCTGCCCAGTCTGCCATAGAGGGATTAAAAAGCTATACAGAAAAAAAAAGAAAAATAAGGATCTTGTACAATTTCCCTCATAAGTAGCAGGTTACCTCTTAACGTCTCATCTCAAGTGTCATGAGATTTAAATGTGTTAATCTGTCTGGATAACTAGATTCCTGTAATCCTAACATGCATTTTGTCATTTTTTTCTGTACCCTTTCCAGCTGGAAAACATCGCTCCTTTTATAATGGCATCAGAACTGGCAGCCATAATCCAAATGTGGGCAAACATAGGACTTATAAAGGGGAGCTAATACTACTGGATCTCTAGACTTTTTTCCTACAGATGGACCATATAATTTTGTTAGTTTTATTAATAGTTTCATTAATGTGCTTGGTGCTGCTTAAATCATTACTTCTCATGATCCCTAAATATTTTTCATTATTAGTTTCAATAAGCTGTCTTCCACACAATAAGTATAGATGGTTTTTATTCTTTACTCCTAAATGCATAACTTTGCATTTACCATGATTAAAATGCATCTCCCAAGCTGATGCCCAATTTGTGATAGGATTCAGATCTTCCTGAATCCTGTTTGCTTCTACAGAGTTACATGTGCCATCTATTTTTGAGTCATCGGGCACACTTTGTACTTTAGCTACTTATATTTTTTGTTAGGCTTGACATTTGTTTATTTTATTTAACTTTGTTGACCGGGTAAGTACACTAGCAGCAGAAGCCTTTTTCAGGTACAACCCTGATGCAAATGCACAGATAAAAATATACGGACATCATATTACATAAGAAGCAGGTGAAAACAATATGCGCAGAAGAATATTTACATGATTACAAGTCATCATGTGCAACCAGGGAAGAGGAAACAAAATATACAGGGCAATAATCACATAGGAAGTGCAAAAAGAGTGGTACAATAAGTTTAAAAACAGTAATGAATTAGGAGGGAAATGAAGAGGGAGAGCAGGTGATACTAGGTAGCAAGGGTGGAGTGGGGTGGAAAATGGAAGGGGGGGTTCTGGAAACATTGACATGCAACAGAGGAAGAGTAATGGGATTTCTGAAGATTTGTGAAGGCAGGGTAGAGGTAGTTTTTCTTATGGGGGAGGTGCTGTGTTCCATATGGAGGCCGCATGGTAGGAAAAGGACCGCTGGCTCATGCTGGTGCAAAACAATGGGACAATAATATTGTTGTGGGAGGTAGGAAGATTTACGACAGGGATCTGCCTAGCTATGTAGGGCGAGTTGCCAGTGTGTAAAGTTTTGTTGATAAGGGAGGCAAGAGAGATTTTCTCTTAGTTCAGGGGGTAGCCTTTTGAAATTGTTGAGCACTGTGCAATGGTGGGTATTGCGGCTGCAACCAGAGGCAAATTTAGCTATGTTATAATAGAGCGTGTGCTTTTTCGTGGAGCAGATTTACCGGCAGCACTGATAACTGCAGAGTCATATTCGAGCATGGGAAGATGATGGGCAATTTTGACCTTGGTGTCAGATGACACAAAGTGGTGAACTCTGTAGAGAGATCCCTGTTTTTTTGTGGACTGAGGTAATAATGTAGTGGAGATGGGTTTCGAAAGAGAGGAAGGGGTCAAAGTGTACTCAGAGATATTTAAAAGAGTGGGTCTTTTCAGGGAGCGGGGAGAGGGGATCCATTTCCAGTGCTGACACTAAACAAGGAGTCTAATTTGGCAAATTTCTGCTTGGACCCAAACAGCATGAACTGTGTTTTAGGTAGGTTTAGGACCATTTTTCCTTGGGAAAGCCAAGTTTGCAGCCTGGCAAATGAATTCCCGATAGAGTTGTTGTTGTTGGAAGTAATGTTATCACTATGAGTGCAGAGGACTGCATCATCGGCGTAAAGAAGCGTTCGTACTGGTCTGCAGATGGACGGAAGATCATTAATGAAAACTGAGAACAAGAGGGGACATAAAGATATCAAATATAAGACCCAATACTGATACCTTAGGTACTCCACTATACACAGTGCCTTCGTCCGACAAGAAGCTGTTGATTACAACCTTCTGAGCACACTCCTTCAGCCAGTTAGAGAGCCATGCAACATATCTGGAGTTAACAACCTAGGATTTTAGTTTCTCTATGACTGTCCAGTGAGGCATAAGATCAAAGGCTTTGCTAAGGTCCAAAAAAATAACATCACATGATGTTTTATTATCCAAGTGATGACTCACTTTTTCATAGAAACACAATAAATCTGTGGTACAGGATCTACCTTTCTTAAAACCGTGTTGATCTGGATCAATGTTATAAAGGATAGAATATCTTCTTCCTTGAATGATACCCTTTAATATTTTTCACTTTATTATTGATGTTAGGATAATGGGTCTGTAGTTACTAACATTATGTTTTTTACCCTTTTTTAAATAAGGGAACCACATTGGCCTTTTTCCAATCATTAGGGATTTGGCTGCTGTTTATGCTGTATTGAAATAGTTTTTTTAGTGTATAAATTAAATGTTTAGACATAATTTTTAACATACTCCCAGTAATCATATCTGGGCCAGGGGATGAATAAGCTTTAAGATTTTGGATTTTATTTTTAATTTCTTCCTTGGAAATTTCAATATATTCACTTGTGCCTACATCAGCGTTATTGGGTATTTTACTCTTTTTTTGCAAAAGAAATTACAAAAATGTACATTAAACACGTCAGCCATTTCTTCAAGTTCGTGAACTGTTCTATTTTTATTAATTATAGGTCCAACTTTACATTTTGGTTTCTATAACTAAAGGATTTACTATTATCCTGGCATTTTTTGGCAAGACTGCATTCCATGTTCCTCTTAGATTTGTTTATTTTGCATTTGCATCTGATGCTTGCTCCTTCCGTATCGACTTCATTCCATATGAAAAAAGATAAGAGGGGAAATTGTTAGGCTGATGGATAGGGGCAGGGTAATAGAGGAGGATGAGCACAAGGCATCCATTCTAAAATTACTATTTCTGCTCAGCAGTCACAGTAGAAAAGCAGTCCTCTGCCAGAAAGAGGAATAAAGGCTGCTGCAAGGAGGTTCCCAAAAATGGGATAGCTGGTATTTACAAGAGAAAGGGTTAGAAAAAGGGCTTGCAGCCCTGAAACTATAGGCAAGGCTGCAGGGACAAATGGGATACACCCAAGGATGCTCAGGGAATTGGCATCAGAACTGGCTGAACCTTTGCCAGGGCTATTCAATAGCTCACTACAGTCAGGGTTGGTTCCAAGAGATTAGAGGGTAGTGGAAGTGGTGCTGCTCCACAACGAAGGGGACAGGGAGGAACATGGAAATTACAGGTCTGTCAGTCTAACTTCCACTGGAGGTAAACTAATGGAGACAGGAAATGCAAAATGAAGACCAGCACTTACATAAAACACATTGGCTCTCTATAATCTGGATTAAATTGTGTAATGTAGAAGCAGGCTACCTTGTGCAATTTTCTTTATTCAGTGTACTCACAGCACATGATTTCATGCAAGTAGAATTCACAAGAATACAAGACTGAACACAGAACACCGACCTTACCATGCTGGACCCCCTCCAGTCCAACATAAACCACCTGACACGTTTCACACTTAAATAGCGCTTTGTAAAAGGTGCTCTGATGGAGACACTAGTCAAAGAGGACCTAGTGGACTACCTGGAGAGAAAACGGGCTCCAAGATAGTAAGCAACACAGATCTGTAGCAGGGAGATCTTGTCAGACCAACCTGATTGCATTTTTTGTCCAGATAAGGGTGATGGACTAGGGACAAGCAGTAGATTTAATCCATTTCAACTTTAGCAAGGCATCCGACTTGGTGCAACACAGTAAACAGCTGAAGAAATTAAGAGGATCTGGGAACAGCAAAGGTCCTATTTAATGGGTGGGAAGCTGGTTGGGGGGGGGAGATGGTAAACGGTGGTGGTAAATGGGATAAAATTGAGGGAAAGGAGGGTCACCAATGGGGAACCGCAGGAGTCTGTCCTGGCACCAGTCCTTTTCATTATGTTCATCGGCGACACAGGAGAAGAATAACAGGGCATGATATGTCTCTTCGCAGATAACACTAAGCTGTGTGTCAGGGTAGACAGCAAGAATTGGAAAGGGAGTTGCAGAGGGGCCTGCAAATGTTAGAGAGGTGATCCAAGGTCTAGCTGTTGCACTTTAATGCCAAAGAGATGCACAAACAAGAACCTCAGGAAGGAATACTGGATGGGAGGGCTTAAGCTGCCCACAACGTCAAAGGAAAGGGACCAAAGTGTCACCATAAGCAACTCCCTAAAACAAACTAGCCAATGTGTCAAGGCCTACATCAAGGCAAACTAGCGTTGGGGTGTACTGGAAGGGGTTTTGATATCTCACTTGAGGAAAGGGGTAATACTACTTCTCTACAGATCACTGGTGAGACACTATCTGGAATACTATGCCCAGTTCTGGAGTACTTACTGAGGAAAGACAAACAGAATGGAGAGAGTGCTGTACAGACTAACCCAAATGATTCAGGGCCAACATGGCAGATTTTATGAGGATCACCTCAGGGCACTGAACATGTACTTGCTGCCAGAAAGGAGAGGGGGACTTAATAGAGACCTCAAGTTCCCAAAAATAATAAACAAGGTAAACTGTGAGGAACTATTTAGCAGAAATTGTGGGTCTAAACTAGAGGACATGAGCGTAAGCTACTGGTGAGTATTCAGGAGGGATGAGAGAAAGTTATATTTACCAAGAGAGTGGTTGAGCCCTGGTACAGCCTACCAGAAGTTGTGGTGGTACAAAAACCATTAGCGGGTTCAAGCATGGCTAGGGCATAGTAAAGGGCTTAACAGTTACATGGGGGAGGGCAGCAGTAAGGCAGGGAGCAAAGGGGTGGGGAGACTAGACTACCTGCCCACAAAGTGAGTTTTGAGCCCTGAAAAAAATATGGCCTCTATCAATATTCATTTTGACCACCAGCACACTAACTGATTAGTCCAACCCTGCTGGAAACAAGATGCTGCATCTCACCTGGTTTATTCTGGGTAAACAAGTGGTTTAAAAAAACATAGAAACATAGACTTTGACGGCAGATAAGGACCACTTGGCCCACCCAATCTGCCAATTTCCCCTACCTACTGGATAAGCTGCAGATTCTAGTTAACCAACAGCCTGTTTCCTGCAACCCCCCACTATAATTGCTTTGTGTCTGTCCCATGTATGTTTGAATTCCCCCACTGTTTTAGACCCAACGACCTCCTCAGGAAGGCTGTTCCATGTATCCACCACTCGCTCTATGAAAAAGAATTTCCTCACATTACCCCTGAGCCGTCCCCCCTCTATCTTTAAACTGTGCCCCCTTGTTCTTACACATCTCTTTTTCTGAAAGATGCTACCCTCCTGGACTTTGTTGATTCCCTTGAGGTACTTGAGCGTTTCAATCATGTCCCCGTCCTCCTTTCATCAAGGGTATACATATTAAGCTCTCTCAGTCTCTCCTCATATGGTTTCTGATGTAGACCCTGCACCATTTTAGTTGCCCTCCTCTGGACTGCTTCCATCCTGTCTATGTCCTTATGAGATGAGGTCCCCAAAACTGCACACAGTACTCCAGATGGGGTCTCACCAACTGTCTGTACAGAGGGATAACCACTTCCCTTTTTCTACTTGTGATGCCCCTTCCTATGCATCCCAGTATCCCCCTGGCTCTCCTTACCGACTTTTCACATTGCTTACCCACTTTAGGTCATCTGATATTACTACCCCCAGGTCCCTTTCCATTTTTGTTGTTGTAAGTACCTCCCCTGCTAATGTGTACTCTTCTCCTGGGTTTTTGTTTCCCAGGTGCATTACTTTGCACTTCTTTGCACTGAATCTAAGTTGCCATATGTCTGACCATTCCTCCAACCTTGCCAAGTCCCTTCTCATCTTTTCTACCCCTCTTGTGTATCAACTCTGTTACAGATCTTTGTGTCATCTGCAAGAGGCATACCTTTCCTCCAGACCCTCTGCAATGTCACTTATAAAGATGTTAAAGAGGATTGGACCCAGTACTGAGCCTTGAGGTACTCCACTAGTAACCCCCCTTTCTTCGGAATGTGTTCCATTCACTATTACCTTCTGTGTCCTGTTGTGCAGCCAGTTCGCTACCCAGGCTACCACCCTGGGACCCACTCCCAGGCTGACTAACTTGATTATTAATCTTTTGTGTGGGACTGTGTCAAATGCCTTGCTAAAGTCTAGGTAGGCCATATCCACAGCCCCTTCCTGGTCTATTACTTTGGTCACCCAGTCAAAGAAATCAATTAGATTAGTCTGACATGACCTTCCTGCTGTAAATCCATGCTGCTTTGGGTCCTGTGCCCCGCTAGCCTCTAGGTACTCAACAATCTTTCTTTCAGAAGTGATTCCATCATTTCCCTACCACTGAGGTCAAACTTACAGGTCTGTAGTTTCCTGCTTCTGCCTTGCTTCCACTTTGTAAAGGGAATCACATCTGCCCTCCTCCAGTCCTCAGGTACCACCCCATCCTGCCATGATTTGTTAAAAGTGTAGTCAGTGGTGTCACTAGGTCCCTCCTTAGTTCTTTAGGATTCTAGGGTGAATCCCGTCAGGCCCCATTGCTTTGTCCACCTTGAGTTTTAGGAGTTCTTTCAGTACTCTTTCTTCTGTGAATGGACTGGGTCAACACCCCTACCGAGTGCTTATATTGTCTGGTTTAGGTAACTGCTCCTCATCTTCTTTGGTGAATACTGAGCAAAGTATTCATTCAGTATCTCTGTTTTCACTGTCTCCCTCTGCTGACCTCCCCTCTCCTTTATTAATCTTCACTATCCCTCCCTTAACCTTTCTATGCTCCCTAATGTACCTATAAAAGGTTTTATCCCCCTTTTTGACCGAGTTAGCTATTTTTTCCTCGGTTTGTGCCTTTGCTATTCTGACAGCTTTTCCTACTTCTTTCTGCTTTAATTGATACAGTTCTCTGTCATGCTCCTTCTGTGATTCCTTATACTTTTTGAATGCAGCCTTTTTCTCCTTAACCTTCCCTGCCACCTCTTTTGAGAACCATAGTGGTTTTTTCCTCCGCTTTGTTTTATTTATTTGTTTTACACATAGACTTGTTGCCTCTATGATGGCAGTTTTGATTTTTCTCCATTGTTCTTCCACCCCTCCTATTTGGCCATTTGCTAGTGCATTCTTCAGGTGTTCACCCATTTTGCCAAAGTCAGCTCTTCTAAAGTCCAGTATCCTTGTTTTTGTATGGCTTATCTCCATGGTTGTGCTCATTGTGAAGCACACTGTGCAGTGGTCGCTTGTTCCCAGATGTCTACCGACTTCTAAATTTGTGATCCTCTCTCCATTTGAGAGTACCAGGTCTAGTATTGCTCCCTCCCGAGTGGGTTCCAGCACTAGCTGTCTAAGGTCTGCCCCCTGCAGGGCATCGAGAATGACCCTGCTCTTGGATGTGGCTGCAGTACATGTCCTCCAGTTAACATCTGGCATATTCAGGTCCCCCATCAACAGTATCTCCCCTTTTTCAGCCATTTTGAGAATGTCCTCTATCATTCTCTTGTCCTTTCTTCCTCTGTGTCAAGTCTGGGGTTCCTTCTGCTTCTCCCAAGTTCTGCACCACCACCCTTGCTGATTCTGGGTGCTATCTGTAAATACTGTGCAGCATAGCATGTCCCACTACCATGTGGGTGTCCCAGGTTAGAGCTGAAAACTATGTTTCCCATGATCCAGCTGCCAGGACATAAGTGTCGCTTTCCAGCAATGCTGTCTATCACCGGGGCAAGCAAGCAAGTCATCTTGTTCCAGCTGCAACCCCTACAGACAGACCAAGAATCGACACTACCCGCAGAGCACCAGGAGTCAGGGGCACACTGAGAGCACACCAGCAGCAGCGACCAGACATGAATGCGCTGGCATCATAGCAGCCTGAAGGAAAGGAAAACGACAATAAAAAAATTACTCCTGTCAACGTGCATCCAGCCCCAATAACACTTCTACAAACTCCAGGCCCCAGAATCTCCACATAGCTCCACCATCAACCAGAAGATAGGTAGGCAGCCCTGTCATGGGGAGAAAGTCATACAGTACTAGGATCAGGACAGGGTTGAATCCAGTAAGTATGGGAGCACGTGGGACCAAGTGCCAGCCCAGGAGACGAGGGGAGATAAAGCACAATAAATAAGAAAATACTCTATAACTATTTTCATTACAAAGTCTGAATGAAGAAGGCAGCTGCACTGCAGAACCGGGATACAGAATAAACCAGTGGCTCAGGGAATGGTGTGAGGCCAGAGGGTATGGGTTGATGGGCGATTGGGGGAGACCTGGGAGGATAAGGAGCTGTATGCTAGAGATAGACTCCATCTCAATTTGGAGGGAGGAATCCTTAAGTTGAAAATAGAGGGTTCATTGGTGAAAAGTGGGGTTTAAACTTGTGAAGGGGGGCGGGATGGGAGAAAAGGCTGTCAAGGGGTGCCGATAAAGGAGGGACTCTGTCTCCACCCCCCTGGGGACCAGGAGGATTGCAGGAAAAGGCAGACTGGCAAAGTGCAGACCAGGGGTAAACAGAATCCCTATGGGAACACGAGCAGGGGTAATGGAACTATAGGGAAAGGGTGGAAGGTAGTCCTGCTAAATGCCAGGAGCTTGGGCAATAAAATGCCTGAGCTCCAGGCGATGCTAACTGAGGGAGCAGTGGATGTGGCAGCGGTCACTGAGACTTGGGCCACTGCAGGACATGACTGGGACCTGAACCTGGAGGGTTACACTATGTTCAGGAAGGACAGGAGGGAGGGAAGGGGAGGAGGGGTAGCAATGATAGTCAAAAACTGCATTGGCATAGGGGGAGTAGAGGAGGCGGAGGGAACCATGGAGGCGATTTGGGTCACCTTGATAACAAGGGGGGGCAAGAGAGTAAAAATAGGAGTGGTGTATAGACCCCCTGTCCTGGCGGAGGAGCTGGAAAACAGTCTGGTGGCAGATGTTGGGAGACACTGCAGACTAGGTAGAGGAACGGTGGTGGTGTTGGGGGACTTAAACATGCCAGGAACAGACTGGGAGACTATGACATCCTCTGTGACCAGGGAACAGAGGTAGTTGGATGTCTTTCAAGACGCGTTCCTAACTCAGCAGGTGAGGGAACCGACCAGGGAGGTGTGGGTACTGGATGTGGTCCTGGCAGACAGTGACCAGATTGGGGGCCTGGAGGTAAGGGACCCATTGGCGGGGAGTAACCATGCCGTCTGGTTCCGCCTGGACCTAGGAGGGGTAGAAGGCTGCACAAAGACGGAAGTAACCGACTTCAGGGGCTGATTTTAAGGAAATGGGAAGGATCCTAAGGAGCATTTGGATGGGATTGGGTCAGACATGGACGCTGATAGTAGGTGGGAAATCATCAGGAGAGGGGTGCAGGATGCTACCAGCACCTGTGCAAGAGTAAGACGAAATGCGGGGCCCAAAACCCTGCTGGTGGACCAGGGAAGTCCAGGGAAGTGGTGCAGGGAAAGAAGGCAGCCTATAAGCAATTCAAGTGCTCAAGGAGTGAAAGGGATCGAGGGGAGTACGAGCTGATGGCTGAAGGGCCACCAGAGTGGTGAGGGCGTGCCAAGGCAAGGAAGGAGCAGAACCCAAAGGGAAATTAGGAGAGGGAACAAGGGGTTCTTTAGATACATTGGGGAAAAACGAAGGGTGAGGGGGCAGATTAGCAGGATTAAATCAGGGGAGAGATGGGCACAAGACCCGGGGGAGCAGGCTGAGGTACTAAATGAGTACTTCACCTCAGTTTTCACCAAGGAAAATGGGGGTGCTGCATCATACATGGGAGGAGACAGAGATACTGAGGGGGGGGGGACCCTTACCGATCGGCGGGTCTGGGGAGAGGGGAGGCATCACTGGAAGGTGGGAGGAGGGCTAAGCAGGGAGAAGAGGTACCGGAAGTGGAAATCACAGCAGAGAGAGAGTGAGGGAAGCCCTCAGCTCCCTTAAGACGGAGAAAGCACCGGGGCCGGATAAATTACATCCTAGAGTGCTGAAGGAACTTATGGATGTCCTGCATGGAGCTTTTCACCATCTCTCTGAGGACAGGGTGGGTGCCCCAAGACTGGAAGGTGGCGCACAGTGCCTATCCACAAGGGTGGGGGATCAAGGGAGGTGGCAGGGAACTACAGGCCTGTCAGCCTGACATCGGTGGTGGGCAAGGTGATGGAGGGCATTGTCAAGGAGAGGCTAGGGGGGAACCTGGATAAGTCAGGGTGCCTGGACGATAGACAGCATGGATTCATCCCGGGGAAATCGTGTCAGACAAACCTGGTGGAGTTCTATGACTGGGTGACTAGTGCCTTGGACCTGGGTAGACCAGTGGACGTCCCCTTTCTAGACTTCAGCAAGGCATTTGACTCTGTTCCTCACGTGGGCCTGTTGGATAAGCTGGGAGAAATGGGGGTGGGGAACCAGATGATCAGATGGATAGGCAATTGGCTCCAGGACCGGACCCAGAGGGTCGTAGTTGGCGGGATAGTCTCATCCCCAAGGAGGGTCATTAGTGGGGTCCCACAGGGATCAGTCTTTGGGCCCTTCTGTTCAACGCCACGCCTCTGACATAAGGACAGGAATCAGGAGTGAGATGAGTTTCTTTATGGATGACCAAACTGGGGCGTGGTGGATGGGGAGGAGGGGAGGTGGCCCTACAGGGGACCTGGAGGCTCTGGAAAGATGGTCTAGAAAGTGGAAGCTGAGGTTCAATGCAGGAAATGCAAGGTACTCCACCTGGGGCCAGAAACCCAGGCCAAGTGTACACCCTGGGAGGGAAATGCTACAAGTCCTCGATGGCTGAGAGGGACCTGGGGTGATGGTGGATGTCAAGATGAACAACTCTGAGACTTGTAGGAGGGCAGCAGCCAAGGCCAACAGGATGCTGGGATGCATCGCTAGGGGATCACCTCCAGAAGGAGGAAGTGATACTCCTCTGTATAACTGCTTGGTGAGGCCGCACCTTGAGTACTCGCGTGCAGTTTTGGAGGCCACACTTAAAGAGGGACATTAACCTCCTGGAGAGGGTCCAGAGGAGGGAAACCAAATGATTTGGGGCTTGTGGGACAGGACCTATGAGGAGAGGCTCAAGAGCTAAATATGTACACATTGGAAGAGAGAAGGGACCGGGGGACATGATAGAGGTCTTCAGGTCATGAAGAAGGTAAATAGGGAGGAACAGTCAGGGTGCTTCAAGGAAGGAGGAGGGGTGGAAGCTGGAGGGGAAGATTCAGGGAGAAAGGAGGAGGTGCTACTCACTGAGAGGGTGGTGAAGCCATGGAATGCACTGCCTAGGGGGCTGGTGGAGGCAGAGACAGTGGAGGGGTTCAAGAGGGGGTGGGACAGGTACAGGGGAAGGGTTCTGGAAGCAAAATCCAATGCAGCAAGAATATCCGGAACTGGGAAGGGAGAAGCCAGAGAAGGCGAGGGGGACAGCAAGGTCAGCACCCAGGGTGGGGGCTGACCAAAAGAGCAGACACGAAAGACCGTTAGGCCTATTCTGCTGGCATTTTAGTATGTTAGTATGTAATAACAAGCAGGACATGTAAAACTCATTTATGTCTCCTTTATTTTCTGTGCAAACTTAAGTCAGATGTGCAACTCTATACAATTCGTGGCAGTGGCCTCCACAAACATGCACCAGACGCATTTCTCACCCCAAGAAGGCACTTTCTCGAAAAAACAAAGACCAGAGATGATGATATTTCTCATTATTCTATTTAATGGGACAGTTTTTATAGCATTACAGAGTTACTTAAATAACATACACTATCAAATGTACTCAGTGAACAACCACAGTGTTGCTTAGTGATGTGTACAAAAAATAAGATTAAAAACATCAAAGGTTAACTAAAACCAATACAGTCAGCGCTGCATTTTTTTTTTTTTTTTTCGGAGTCTCCCTGTGAGGTCTTTTTCACTGAAAACATTTTCACTAAAGGAGTGACTATGGGGGGGAGAGCTGGCAGTCTAGCCAACAGCAGTATTTTTCTGGAGCTCCTGACAGAAGTCCTTATTTCTGATTAAAACTATTGAATTTCATTACAGAATCGGCTGGAGGTGTACGTTATCTGATAAAGAACTACCTGTCACATCTCAAAATATCAAAGTTTTATGGAGCTGGGACGTACAAAGCCAATTTCACCAGCTCACCAGCTATCTCTCCGACAGAACACAGACAGTCAAGGTTGGCACTGTCCTGTCCCCCCGCCTCCCTATCTGCTCCGGTGTCCCACAAGGCTCCATACGGCACCTTACTTTTCAGCCTATACCTAAACTCCCTCCCATCGGCCTGCCCCGGCAACCTGCTCCTGTACGCGGACGATGCTGTCCTGTACGCCTCTGACCCGGCACCCCTCAAACTCCACCAAACTCTCCCAACACTTTTTCCATGAAATCAAACAATAGCTTGCCACCCAGCGTTTTATAATAAACTACAATAAGACAGAAGTCATGATTTTCTCACATCCCCAGAACCCCCTCAAAAACCTCTGCCCCCAATTTCTCACTGCTAATCAGACCCCCCTAGAACAAGTAAGTAGCTTTAAATATCTAGGGATCACACTAGACCCTGCCCTCAACTTTATTCTACATATTCTACACCTATCAACTGCCCTTAGCTCCAGAATAGGAGTACTCTACCAATACAAACACTGCCTCACCCCTGAAGCATTACAACTCACCATAAACTCCTCTCCTCTCCCTGCTGGACTACGGCATTCTCGTCTACAGTGCAGCAACACCCACAGCCCTAAACCGACTCCGGCTTGTGCTTAACAAAGCCTGCCGTCTCATCCTAGGTTGTGATCACACACACACACACACACACACACACACACATATATGCTCCCTCCACAGTACCGCAAACTGGCTAAACCTAGACAACAGAATCAGATATCACACCTGCCCAATGACCAAAAAGATTATCCTAGGTCTCACCCCCCCTCTGAACCAATTTATCCTCTCAACACCATCAAGCAGAACAACCCGTAGCTCGAACAAATCGTCTATGAGTACCCCGAGGCCAGACTTCCCAATTCCAGCGAACTTTCCGTTACAAAGCCCCATCCTGGACGAATGCGCTCCCCAGCCTAATAACAGAAGAAACTAGGCGTGGCCCCTTCAAAACCAGACTAAGTAATCACCTACAAGCCTCCAACCTGTGTGACTGCAACTGCCCCCCCCCACCCCCCGTAGACCCTGAACATCTCTGACTCCCCCCATGCCAATGGCTCCCACAAGCTAACTTATTTTGGACAAGCAGCCACTTCAGAACCTCTCTGCTACTCTATGGCTGTGCGAAGCTCTTGTAAATCATGTTCCCTTGGAAGGGTAGCTCACCCACTGAACAAATGTGTAACCATGTTAAAAAAACAAAAAAAATAATTGTAAGATTTTGTAATGTACAAACAACCTGTAAGCCATGTTTTGTCCCTTCTGTACTCTATGTATGACGTGGAACCTTTGTAAATGAGTCTTTCACTCAAAGGCCTTTCTGAATATCTCAATAGATAAATAAATAAATAGACAGGATTTATACCAGCCACGCACTCCAACAGCTAGGCCACCCGACCATGTGGAGGGCTCCTCTCCATCAATGAGCACTGAAACAAATGCTGCCTCGTTTACAACCCTCTGGTAAAATCAGTCAATGCGCTCACCAAAACTGTGCAACAAATCGATCAAAAGTTGGATGGGGTTTCCCAAAGATTTCTTACAACTGAGTCTCGCCTGGATGCTATTGGCGAGACCACCAAAAGTGCTGAGGCCACTGTAGGGAAGGCCTTGGCAGCAACTGCCACTTCGATTAAAGAACAGGCCACCCTTCTGAGTCGGGTGGAACAACTTGAGAACACAGTACGAGCTGCTAATATTCGTATTTTAGGTCTCCCAGAGACAGAGGGAGAGAACGTAACTCAATATTTACATGCCTAGCTTTCGGAAATCACGGGGATTACGACATTTACATTAGTTCAAGCTTACTGGATTACTCCAAGGAGGCCCAATACCAGCCTGGATACTCCCCGAACTGTGTTAATGACTCACTTCGTCGGCGGAGCAGGTCTTACTTCTGGGAGCCTTAAGAAATAAAGGGCCAATATTTTTCAAAGAAGAATGCATTCTATTTTTCCTGGACCTGTCCTACACCACGCGCATGAGGTACAAAGCCTTTGATGGGGTAAAACATTGTCTCAGAGAACTGGGTATTTCCTATGCATTGGCTTTACCCGCTCGTCTCTGCTTTTCTGAAGGCCGGCGACAGTACCGCTTTACAGATCCCAAAGAGGTCGGCATCTGCGTGGATAAGATTGTGGCCAACTGGAATATGGATGACCAGTTGGACGATGAGGAGAATTTGGGTAACCTTATTTCGGTACTTCGCAGCTTCTTGCAGGGACTGTCCTTTATGACTGATTTGCCCGCTTTTCAATTATAAAATAGCTGAGACTGTTGCCCGTTTGTTTTTCTTCTGGCTGTTGGGACAGTTATTTGGACTCCGTTGCTGTACTGTTATACCTAAAGGGGAACTGTGTTCAACAGGATTTCTTAATGTCTGAAAGCCCATAAAAAGCTAATTTGAGTGAGCGACTATGTTTATCTGTGAGTCTTTGCGGTCCAGAGTTATTCATATGTAAATCAGTCTGTAATTAAGGGCTGAGGGCAGTCAAATGTTTTAGGCTCCCGACAGGAAATTGTGTCACCGAGGATCTTGGCCCTCCATTGACTGTAAGTTAAATAGGAAATTGTCTGTTTTATTAAGTATGTTTTAAGTTGTTATTACAACACTTTCTACATTTATAATAGTTTTGCATGTACATTGAAGCTAGTGAGTTATCACCCGTACATTTCAAACTTGTTAGTAAAAATAGTTCATCTTTAGGATTGCTTTAACCTCTAGGCTATACTGCCAGCAGATGATTAAAAAACTACACACCTCGAAGCTGGCTCTGTGGTGCCAACAGGTATTGGGGCCCAATAATGTATCAGGATTTCTAAACCATGGCTGTGTTCATGTCTGTGCAGATTTCTGGAGCTGCCACAGCACTAACTTCTGTCTTATTCAGTCCCCTCTTTTACAGCCTTTTCTCTTACTATTTCGGGTGTGAACTCAGGTTTACAAGATGGAAATGTGGCTATGTACCTACTGGCCTGGCAACATGGGGCCAGCCTTGAAATGTGTAGTTTTTGATGAACAGCTGACAGTACAACCTAGAGGTTAAAGCAAAGAGCTGTGAACAAGGTCCATTCATCCAGCAGAATGGGGTTTGATTCCAACATGCTCTACTTGTATATTGTGTGACCAGTGTAAGTCACTTGTCCAGGAAAGGCACGCAGCTACAGCATGTTCCTGGGTGTGTTTTGGGAGCACAGGGAAGTTAAGTGACTTGCTCTGGTCACACAACATACAAGTAGAGCATGATGGAATCAAAAGCCGTTCTGCAGGATGAACGAAGCTTGTTCACAGCTTCACTTTAACCTCTAGGCTGTACTACCAGCTGATAATCAAAAACTTCACATTTCAAGGCTGGCCCTATGACGCCAGGCCAGTAGGTAAGTAGCCACATTTGCATCTTGTAGACCTGAGTTCACACCTGAAACTGCAAGAGAAAAGGCTGTAAGAGAGGGAATGGAAAAAGACAGACGTTGGTGCTGTGGCAGCCCCAGAAATCTGTACTGACATGAACACAGGGTTTAGAAATCCTGATATGGGGCCCCAATACCTGTTGGCACCACAGAGTCAGCCTTGAGATATGTAGTTTTTGATGATCAGCTGGCAGTATAGTCTAGAAGTTAAAGCAACCCTAAAGATGGATTATTTTTACTAACAGTTTGAAATGTAAAGGTAATAAATACAGGTTACTCACCTGTAACAGGAGTTCTAGGAATGGTATATGTTGTTCATCCACACTTATTGGCAGGTTCCTTGCCGCTTTAAATCTTGCCGGAAGGTCTTCAAGCTGGCTCCTCCCACCCAGCCGGGTGGTAAAACTCTCGGCTCCGCCCCATGACGCCAGCTCTGGCCCGCTGGAATCTCGGGTTGTGCGTCGAAGCCGGGGAGGTCGGGTGGGTCGTGTGGATGAACAACATATACCATTCCTAGAACTCCTGTTACAGGTGAGTAAGCTGTATTTCTAGGGACATGGCTATGTTGCTCATCCACACTTATTGGCAGACTCCTAGCAGTTCTCCGGGAGGAGGGAGGCAAGGCGCACACCCCCTACTTAGGGAATAAAGACTGGAGAATCGAGGCCCCAAAACCAGCATCCCGCGTGACTCAAGGTCGATGTGGTAATGGGTAATGAAGGTGTGCTGACTTCAGGTAGCAGCCCTGAGATTTCCAGGATAGGGACGCCCTGGAAGCAGCCACCGATGCAGCAGTATGGCGGGTAGAAAGAGCTCTTATCCCTCTGGGAGGCTCCATGCCCGCTAACTTGTAGCAGAGATCTATGCAGGAGGTGACCGACCTGCTTATCGTCCGCTTGTCTGTAGGTCTGCCAGGTGCGGCTTCAGCGTAGGTGACAAACAGCTGGCGAACCTCTCCCCGAATTTCAGCCGTGCGCTCCTTATAGTAAGCGAGCACCCTTCTACGGTCCAAAGTATGGAGCCTGTATTCGGCCTCCGAGGTGTGATTGGGGTAGAACACCGGCAGAGTCAACACCTGGTTAAGGTGAAACTCCGACACCACCTTCGGAAGGAATTTCGGGTGGGGGCGCAGGACAACCTTGTCCCTGTGGAAGACCACGTAAGGAGACTCAATGCAGGAGCGCCTGGAGTTCTCCCATCCTTCTGGCTCACGTGATAGCCACCAAGAAGGCAGTCTTCCACAACAGGTGAGAGAGTTCACACCTGTGCATTGGTTCGAATGGCTTGCCCATGAGCTTTGCAAGTACCAGCAGTAATCCCATGGAGGTGGAGGTTCTCGCACCGAAGGGGAAATGTGATCAAGGCCTTTGAAAAAGCGCCAGACCACCTTCTCCTGCGCCACCGACTGCTCCCCAGCCCGCGCTCGGTAAGCAGAGATGGCTGCCAGGTGCACCCTTAGGGTCGTCGACCTAAGCCCTTGACTAGAAAGGGACCATAAATAGTCCAAGATGCTTGCCAAAGGACAGGAGGAAGGGTCCAAGCTCTTGCCCTGACGCCAAATGGAAAATCTCTTCCATTTGAAGGCATAGCATTTCCTGGTCGACTCCTTACGAGACGCCTCAACAACATTGAGGACCTCGTCGGAAAGACCCAAGGCCTGGAACTCTAGCCGCTCAGGAACCAGGCCGTCAGGTGCAGGGATTGAAGGTCCTGATGGAACACCTTCCCTGATTGATAGAGCAGGACCGGGCAGCTGGAAGCTGCCCTCGGAGCCTGGAGCTGAGGCTGAGGAGATCTGGGTACCAGAACTGGCAGGGCCAGTCTGGGGCTATCAGAATCACCTGCGCCTTGTCCCTCCTTGCTTTGAGAAGCACCTTGTGAATCAAGGGAAATGGGGAAAGGCGTAGAAGAGGCCCGGGGTCCACAGCCTCGAGAAGGCATCCCCCTGCAGCGAGCCCTGCTGAGGGGGGCGGGCATGAAACAGCCTCAGCTTCACGCTCTCCCTGGAGGCAAACAGGTCCACCTGAGGTGTGCCCCAGTGGGAGAACAGATCTTGTACTACCTCCGCAGGAGAGACCACTGTGAGATGCAGCCCCTATCCGGCTCAGGGCATCGCCAGGTGTTGGGAGGCTCCTGCCACATGAATGTCTAGGAGATCCGCCTCCAGGCTGCGCACGAGTGACCAAATGCAGAGAGCTTCCTTGCATAGAAGCATGGAACGTGTCCCGCCTCTGGCAGTTTAGGGTAGTACATGGTCGTGGTATTGTCCGCCTGACTCGGACCACTTGACCCCGGAGAAACGAGCAAAGGCGGTGAGAGCTAGGCGGACCACCTGAGCTCCAGCAGGTTGATGTAGCATCGACCAACGGATCAGAGGCCGCGGCCCTGTGTTCCCCAGATGGGCACCCCAACCCATCAGAGAGGCATCGGTCGACAGAGAGACCGCCGGCTCGGGCGGACAAACAGGATGCCCTCCTGCAGATGAGATGGAACGGTCCACCCCGAGAGCGCTCCACATCTCCCGGTCACCATCACTAGCTGGTCCAATGGATCACAGCGCCAGGACCACTGGCTGGCCGGGTCCCCACTCGAAGGGGCACATGTGCCAGCGCGCAACAGACCACGCTGGTACAGGCCGCCATGAGACCCAGAGGCAGGAGGAAGTCCCGGTAGGGCACGATTGCCCAACCAGAAATGATTGGGCAAAGGAGGTAAGAACCTCGCCCTGTCCGCGGCGAGCCGTGCTCTGGCTCAAGAGAGCCGAGCTCTGCCTCCGATAAACAGAATCACCTGCTCGCTCGAGTTCTGACTTGGCCTCGCTGATGAGAAGGCCGATTTGAGAGCAAACCTGGAGGGCCAGATCTCTGACCGGCTCCACCTCCTGTCTGGAGGGGCTGCTATCAGCCAATCGTCCAGGTAAGGTACACCGGACCCCTCGGGCGCTGCAGGAAAGCTGTCACCACTGCAATGCATTTGGTGAAGACACTGGAGCTGGAGACAGGCCAAAGGGCATGGCTCGAATCAAGAGGGATCCCTCCGCTTGAAAAACGAAGGAATCTCCGCTGTGATGGACGGATAGGGACGGAAAGAACGCTGGCCCTGCAGGTCCAGAGAGCAGAACCACACCGTGTTCCAGGGATGGTATTATCTGAGCCAGAGTGACCATCCTGAAGGTTCGAGACCTAGGGAACTTGTTCTGGTCGTAGGTCGAGAATGGGGCGCCAGCCCCCTGGCCCATTTCGGAACCAGGAAGTACCTGGACACAAACCCCGGGTCTGAGGGAGGGTCCACGAACTCCTGATCACCTCCTCTTTGGAGGAGGAGAGCGCATGTCGCCCGACAAGCCCACAGTTGTAATCAGGGACCCCGAGGCCCCCGAGGGCGACGGCTCTGAAGGGCGGGGCCTGCTCGAATCTCTAGAGGCAGACCTTTCCCACCACTTCCAGCACCCACCTGTCTGTGGTAATAACGGACCAGGCGGAAAGGAGTGTCAGAGCTGCCCCCACGGGGAACCTGGGGTGAGGTGACGGGTTGGGGCTGACACCCCTCAGCCCATCACTGGGCAGGCTTGGAGGAGGGACTGGCTGAGGGACCTCCTGGCCTTTACCTCCTGCTTCCTGTTGGAGGAAGCCCCGGCTTGGGTTTGGGATGCTAGCCTGAGCCTGCTGGCCCCTGACGCTGCTGGGCCGGACGTTGCCGGGCGCAGAAGGACGAAAGGACTTAGGCTGTGGTTTGCGGCCTTTGTCCTTCTGAGCGGAAGAGACCGAGTCCAAGGTAGCATTGGACTTCTCGATCCTCTGCAGGTGACCTTCCACCCCAAGGCCGAAGAGGTCAGTCCCCAAAAAGGGAACATCCGCCAACTTGTGCTGGGTATCCGAAGTAAAGATGGATATCCTCAGCCAAGCCCGACGACGCATAGCCACTGCGGCTGCCACAGACCTGGCACATGAGTCCCCAAAGTCAAAAGCAGTCTGGAGCTGCTGTTTGGCCACTGCCCTGGTCCCGCACCTGCCTGACCGTGGTCTGCAGATCCGCGGGAAGATGAGGGACGAGCTCATCCAGGGAGCCCAACAGGGCATGAGAAAAATGTGCCATGAGGACGGCCGAACTGGCCTGGCGAAGGCCGAGGAAGGACGCAGCATAGACTTTTCGCCCGGCATAGTCCAATTTCTTGGACTCCTTGTCGGGAGGTTTGTCCACATCCCTAGCGTTCCCGGCACGCCGGAAAACGCTGTCGGTAACCAACCCCTCGGCCGAGGGATGTTCTGAAAAACCGGACAGGGAACCGGAAGGGACCGCATACTTCCTGGCCATCCTGGCCGAAGGCGCAGGACAGGAAGCAGGGCATTGCCAGAGCTCCAAGGCCGGACCCACTATGGCCTCGGTCACCGGAAAGGCCCCCGTAGGGGAATCCCCTCGGTCCAGAATCTCCGTGAGGGGATACCTGGCCCATTTAGAAATGGGTTCGAGCTTCATCCCGGTGGACTCCGAGATGAGCCGAAGCAATCCCAAGAAGGACGAAGGGCTATCGTCCACCAACTGTCCTCCTGAGGACTCCAAGTCCATTCGCTTGGAGAAAAGGGAGGAATCGTCTACGGACTCGGAAGAGTCCTCAAAGAGCTGCCTCGAGCCTGAGCCACCCTCCACCTGCCGAGGTCGATCGGGAGTGAGGGTGACAGACAGCCTATGGGGCAGTCCCTGAGCCGACCGAGAATTTTGGTCGGAGCCCCAACTAACGGCTGTGGAGGCAGAGGTTCCACCGAATCGGTGGGCAGCTGGTTTTGGCCAACAACCAGCCTGGGCACAGGCCTCGGATAAAACGAGGGGTTGTTTCGCCGCCCGTGACAGCCACTTAATGGCCGAAGACGACGGGCGCCGGCTTATTCTCGTCAGAAGGAGCTGTTGCCAGATGAGTTCTCATCTTCGATGCAACTTGCGCCAAGCCTCCCTTCGTCCAAGGAGGAAGAAGAGGATGAGCGGCGGCGCCGCTTGCCGCGGTGCCGAGACCGCCTATGACGGCGGGATTGGCTGGACCGCGAAGACGTCTGAGAACGAGAACCTCGGTATTGCTGAGGACGGTGCGGGGAGGTGTCGCGGGGAACCAGCACTCCCCTCGGTTCGGAAGATTCAACCGAAGGCTCCGGAACCGGAGGCACAGACGAGCCGACGGGATCCTCAACTCCCACCGGGGAACCAGGGAGAGGGATTCTCGCTTCTCCAGCCAACAACCCGCCCAACGGGTCGGGAAAATCTCGACTGCATTGACGGAGTCTCGGTCAACTGGCCTGATGGGGACACCGGAGACCAGTGGCGAGCCAAGAAGTCGATCAAGTCGATGGCGAAAGTCAGCAGAGGGATCTTTCCCACTCCCAAGAGCGCCGACGGTGAGACTTACCCTTGTCTCTCTTTTTGGACCGAGAAAACAGTCCAGAAGAAGTTGGACCCTCACCTTTAGTCGAGAGGGTCAGACAAAGCTCCTTAAAAGAAGCTGAATAAGAGGCACCGAGAGAGAGCGGGACAAATGCCGCAGCCGAGGTAGAAGTGGCCTCGCCACCCTCCCTCTTCGAGGCGATCATCTGCTCGAGCTGATCACGCCGCGACAACCGCGTGACACCGCCGACCGGCCTCTTTGACTTTTACCGAGGAAATCGCTCGACGCCCCAGTTGTAAACGGGCAGCACGGTCTTCAAGGACGTAGGCCGAAAAGGAAGAGCACAGGTCGCAGGCCTGCAGGTCGTGCTCAAGGCCCAAGCAGTAGACGCATGTGAAGTGCGGATCCGTCTGAGACATCGTCTGCCCGCAAGGGCATCTCCGGAAACCGGGAGTCGATTTGTCCATCGCAGCCGCGAGGGAGAGAAGACCGAAGTCTTTTTAGCAAAAACTTTTTAATTTCGAAAATTCAAGAATTAGAACCAGTCTTATACGCAGAGCGTTAAGGAGGGAACCTGAGCTTCCAAGCGGTAAGGAAGATCTGGCGTCATGGGGCGGAGCCAAGAGTTTTACCACCCGGGTGGGTGGGAGGAGCCAGCTTGAAGACCTTCCGGCAAGATTTAAAGCGGCAAGGAACCTGCCAATAAGTGTGGATGAACAACATATCCATGTCCCTAGAACTCACTAGTTTCAATGCACACACAAAACAAGTATTACGTAGAACGTGTTGTAATAACACTTTAAAACACACTTAATAAAACAGACAATTTCCTATTTAACCTACAGTCAGTGGAGGGCCAAGATCCTCGGTGACATTTCCTGTCAGGAGCCTAAAACATATGGCTGCCCCCAGCCTTTAATTACAGGCTGATTTACATATGAATAACTCTGGACTGCAAAGACTCACAGATAAACACAATGGCTTACTCAAATTAGCCGTTTATGGTCTTTCAGACATTAAGAAACCCTGCTGATGACAGATCCCCTTTAACATATATGGAACGGGGGAAAAAGCATTATATAATAGAGTTGCTTAATTTCAACAAATGTTGGACTTACCGACGGTTCCCATGGCCAGGATATATTAATGATTGTATGTTAATGTATGCAACACGTACTCATGTATGTTCTGTGATGGCACCGGCAAGGAGTTTCTACCTTGACTGCATTTCACGTTAGTGAAAGTTTTTTTACTCCGAGCTGCCTTGCCGCTGGATTTGCGCGGTCACGGGCCGCTTGCCTCTGCCCCCAGATCGGCGCTGTCCCCCGATACCCCGTGGCTTTCCACGGTGGCCTGCGCACCTCGATATGCCGGCAGGCACTGGGACTAGGTCGGGCCCGGCCTGGGGAGCACATCGAGGCCGTGGCGGCGGGCTTCACTCTGCGCGGGCAGGCTCCATCCATTTTCGCTGGAGGCGGGTCGTGCCATGATGTCACCATCCGCCCGCCTCAATGGGATTGACAAGCCGTCTGCGCGGGGAACTCCGGCCTCCGCCAGGGGTCCCATGCACCGCCACTATCCACACCCTCCCGGAGGACAGCTGTCCACGGACGCTCGATCCTACTCCCCGGCCAGCCTCCGGCGACCAGAGTCCGTTCCGAACCGGGTCGCCCGGCGTCATGGCGAATCCAACCGCTGCGACCGAGGGCCACGTTAGTGAAAGTTATGTTACCCTGTAAATCTACTCTGGCTGTAAGTGTACACTTACGAGCTGTGTGACAGATTTCATTGTTTGGTATTGTTACACCTCCAGGCTATTCTGGTCTTAAAATCTTGCTACTACATATCAGGGTCTCTCCTACGCGACTCCAACAACTGTGGTAAAGGCATGAGCTGGTCTCTATGCCTGAGCTAACTTTCTGCATACAATGAGCCGTGTAGAGGAGTTTACTTTTTGAGATTAAGGAGTCTGTGTGGCTGCTCTATGGGTGATTTCCTGTGTATCAGGCAGCATTACTGCCATTTCACTCAGGCCCACGGGGCTCTAGGATGGGTTATGTTTTTTGCTTAATATGTTAAACAGCTAACATAGGACCTATAAAGGGTCAGTATTTAAAATTATTTTAGTTCTGTATGGATGATAACCCGGCGCATTGGCTGCATAATAGCTCCCGATATACATACAGCTTTTTGGTATTGTATTGTAACTACCCCTCAATGCTGTACCAACTGAATGAGTAGTCATCATCCTGGGTAATGTACTCCTGTTTGCATTGGCTCTTAATACTTGTCCAGGAATTGTGCTTTTTATGCTTCTGTATAAAATGCTATTAAAAAAAAACAAACAAAAAAAAAAAAAACACAAATATAAAAAAGGAGTGACTACTGGTCTCTCAGTTCAAATGAGGATAATGAATGACCCCACCCAAGGACTGTCCCTCCCTGGTTCCTATGCCCTCCTGGGAAAAAAAGGAACACGCAAGTCACTTTTGCACTCATCTGCGCAACTTGTTTGCATGTAGCCTAGAAATGACTACCAAATCAATCCAAGACGCAGTCCATCATAAAATCCATCATAAAAAACAGCACTCAATTTTTTCGTTCAGACAAGTCCAATTAATGGTCCCCCACTCCAAAATCCAGTAACATACCCCTCTTCTTTGCACTACAAAGACTTCTTTCAAAACCCACCAATTGAACTACATGTCGATTCAGTTCACCACTTTAATTCACATATCTAACCAAATCATTTCCCATATCATTTTGTGCTAAGGCTCAAACATGTTTCCCATCCTGATCCTATGCTATTATACGGTCTTCCCTACGCAACAGCAGGTGACCAGATAAACACCCCACCTCTCACTTGGTACATGAAATAAAACCTGAAATTTCCACAGTACATCCAGTAGGTTTATAAAATCCTTATAGGTACAATGACTTTACAGATCTTACACTACATACATTAAGTAACACAAAGCCATGTGGGAGTCAGTTTTCATGAGGTGAACTGAGTGCACTAGTTTATCTTTAATATTTAGTCCATGTCAGAAGACCATCTTGAGTGGGGCCTCAGCTAAAATCACTATGGGCTGGGTCAAATCTCACCAATACTCATGGGGCCTCAGCTAAAACCACTATGCGCTGGGTTCAATGTCACCGACACTCGACGTTTAGTTACAACTGCCTGAACCTTTGAGGAAATGTACTGTAAAAGTAACGAAGAAAAATTGCTCTACTCTGCTCCAGTGGTTGTCTAGTCTGCCTTGCTAGCATCTCCTCCTGTAGCATCTGATCTAACTGTTCCCTGGCACCAGCAACAACATCTCCTCTATACCCTCTGCACTGAAGACGGTTTGCTAATTCATCAGCCCTCTTTCTATCAGTGTCCTCATTGCTGCAATTATGTCCATTTCTCATAAAAAACGGCCCTTCTGGATACCCGTGTGTGTGGCAGGGATGACAACTGGAGGCACTGAGGAGAGTATTATGGTGCGTTGGCTTTCTAAAAAAAAAAAAAAAGGATCTGCACAGACCTCTCCTCTTCCATCCATCCAAAAAGTTAATATTTTTACTTTTAGCCACAGTACACTTCAAATTAGGACATCTGTCATTAAGAAAACTCACAAATTCATTTCAATTCTTCCTCTGTGTCCCACCACATGACCAGTATGTCATCTATGAAGCAAAGCAATGGGCCAATTTATCAGTAAAAGGGTTTAAATTAGGGTCCCCAACCATCTTATTTTTCCAGTGGCTCATATATAAATCAGGATAATTTGGATCCAAAAATGACCCCCCCTCCATCCCCTTTACTTTCAGTAAGAAAAATCACCATTATAGCAAAATGTCCAGGACCAGTGAGTGTTTGCAGGACCTTCACAGGTGGTTCATGTACAGATCTGGCACATAGGAAGCAGGCTACGGCTTGCAACCCCCCATCATGGGGTATATTCATACAGATCACATGAACATCCATTGTTACAAGCCAGGTCTCTTCCAAAACAGCCAAGTCCTCCTAGATCAACTGCTGCAGGTATAAATCCACAAGTCTCAATAAAGGCTCTGTAACAGATCTAATCCCCAAGACAAAACGTGTGTGTGTGTGCGCGCGCGCTAAACTCTTGCAGATCTTGATCTTGGCCAGCACACAGAAGGATGCCCCTCACCAGGAATTCCACTCAAGCAATACTGACCAATACTTGAAGAGTATTAAATAGCTCGTATAGCATAGCAAAACAGGGGGTAATGCTAACCATTTTCGGAAATGCTTAGCAGTAGACTGCTTACCATTTTTTGAGCAAGTCCATGACACAGTACACAACATTAATAAAACTATGTAATTTAAAAAATTTTGCTAAGCAATCTGTGCCAAGTGCTACACAGTTTCACAACTGATTAGCAGTTTGACACATGAAAGTGCTAATCAGTTTTTTCAGCTTATTTAAAACCCTGTACTCAGTTTGTTTCAACAGGGCCCCTATTAGTTAAACAGCAGGTAGTTACTGAAAATAGGTGTGCTGTAGTCTGGTTTGTAACTTGTACTAATAAAATCCGATCTTGAAACCTCTATCAAATGTGGTTTCTTTGTTTCACTAGGGCTACTTGTGAGCTGCATGACAACCGCGATATGAGCGGAAAAGCTGGAGTTAGTGGAAAAGAAAAACAGTTCAGATGAGCTTTGAAGCCAGAGTCTTAAAAGATGTCACTTACAGTAAGGCGACTCGGGCTTCACGTGCTAGACAGTAGTGCAGCTGCGCTTCTTTATAGACTTCTGGCAAGGGTGAGCGTTCATGTATCGAGACGATCAGCTGTTCCCATGCAGCAACTCGCAATTTCACTTGCAAAGATTCATCGCCAGAACAGCTGATCTCTCTGAAACTTCTGTCACACAACAATCAGGACTCAATTTTTATTAATTCCGCCCCCTTCCTTCCATACTTCATCCACTGTGGAAAGAAAAGTTATTGATCTTTTCTTGAAATATGGTGTCAAAGACTCCAAGGGGATAGTAGCTCTAACACGATGTAGGTAGGTGCTGGGAGTGATGATAAAAAAAAATATTTATGTTAAAACCATCATCTCGTCCAACCCTTCAGCAAAACAAACACTCTCCTGATGTGCTGTATATTCGGATTACATGTATTACACCCACAGCCATTACAGGGACACAGGAGTACAGGGACGCAGGATTTTCACGAGAGACATGGCAGAGGTTAATTCAAAGTACCTGCTCAGATCGTTTTAGCTTGCTTTTCTACTTTACATGAAAAAAAAAAAATAATAATGTTGCAGTTTGGTAGCAATCATCTGTCAGTTATGACACACACACTGAATTTCCCTACCCATTAGCAAATACCACTTCTAGGTATATAAAACAAATGCAGAAAAACATCATACTTACAAGCTTACCTAGAACTGTGAAAAGAACAGTTACGTTAGAACTTACCATAACGGTAGATCTTCGAGAGACTCTCTTGCAGCAGGTCACACTTTAAGAATTATAGCCGTCAGGAACCAGGACCACACAGAAAACTTTTTGCTAGTAGTCCAACTGGGGCCGCCCACAGTGATGTCATCACACTGACATCCTCCCAATATAGCCCTCCTTAGTTCCTCACCGGAGATCTTCCATGTACAGCGCACTCTCGAGGGAACTGAAGGAGAGCTAGAGACCCACCAGGAGCAGCGTTTAAGGCAGAAGCAGAGCTCTCGGGGACGCGAGTACCCACATCCTTTACGGACATTTTGGGTCTTGGGACGCTCCAAAATTTTGGCAGCAAATCCCAGAGACACTCGTTGTAAAGGACCCAAGAGTTGCATGCCTGCTACTTTAAGAACTGCAATGCCAGAAAACAGCCTTACAGCTGCAGCTCTGTTTGGTGTTGAGAAGAGGCGTTTCAGAGCTCTGCAGAGAGTGACTCAGAAAGCAGAAATCCAAGCCGATCGCAGAACAGAAGGGGCGTGAAATATATAATTTGCATGCTTCATGCTCCTTTCTCTGTTGTCATCAGCTCCGATTTCAGCACTCTGAGTCACTCGCTACGGAGCTCCGACATGCCTCTTCTCAACACCGAACAACAGAGCTGCAGCTATAAGGCTGATTTTCTAGCATGCCGTTTTAGTTGGTGACTTCTGCTTGTAAGATCTGCTCATCACTAGTCGTGGAATGGCTGAATCTTTGTAACAGAGAAAACAGTTTCATGGAAGAAACTGACAGCAGACAAGTAGTTCTTTCACTTCAAATTATGGACTTTACAAACAATAAGGCACTGGTTTCTTTAAGTAATGAGAAAGTTCTGCTGTACACCATCCTGTTAAACTGCTCCAGTCTGGTAAAGTAATTGTGTTCTTCCTCACAGTGGGGTACAGCCAGCAGCCCATTCCCAATAATCAACCCTCTGTTCTGTCCTGTGCTCAGTGGAGAGTTACCCCCCCCTCCCCGGACTAAAACCAACTTGTCTGCAGTTATAATGTGCATTAACATGACAGCATTAAAATGTGAACACTAATCCCAAAAAGAAATGTGGAGGAAGTAAAAGTGCATCATATTTCTTAATCTAAAGAATACTAAAATTAGAAAATAGCTGATGATCTGTGTTAAAAATGTTTACAGAAAGTTACATTTTTGAATGTTGTGTATGTCCAGTAGCAATTTCAATATTCTGGGGAACATCAGTTCAAAAACAGGCAAACTGGGCGGGCCAAGTGGTTTTTACTTGCTGTCATGTTCTGTGTTCCCTTGTCATATTCTGTATTTCTACCTGTACCATTATGTATAATACACAGCACTTGGAAGGTGTCATGTTGGGGTTGAACCTGGATCAGTAGTGCTCAGTCTGGAACCCTGGTATAAAAATTATTTTGGCATCTTGAAATTATGGTCATATTGCTATGGTTCCACAAATGTCTTACGGTGCATTGTAAATGACACTTTGCAACCCTGCTAAGATACAAACACTGTATGACCAAAAACTATTGTCATATCAGCGTTCCTGACTCAGGAATTGCCTGAACAGTATAAGAAAAGATGTAAAGACAGAAAGGGAAATGAACAAGTTTAGACTTGTTCCATTCATTTCAGTGGGGCCCCCAAAAACTTTGATGAGGATTCCCAAATTTTAGCTCCAGACCCCCATTTTTTCCTCCAGGACTCCTGAACAAAAAATCCTACCAAGAGCCCTGCAGAAGGCACACCATCTTGGAAAAGGAGGACCCAAGAAAGGAGGAACTCAGAAAAGAGGTGGGTGGGATGGCATGATCCGCTTCGAGAGACTGTCTCTAAGATCCACTGTTACAGTAAGTTCTTACGTAACCGTTCTATCTTCTTTGTCGATATGTCTTGCAGCAGGTCACACCTTAGGAAAGGAAGGATTACGGAGGGTAAAACAGGCCAGGTGCTTAGAAGGCAATGCCCTACGAAAGGAGGCCCTGTAGCACACCTAGGCCAAAACCTGCCCTCCTTCTGGAGGCGATGTCCATACTGTAGTGCCTCATGAAAGTATGGACAGTACTCCTGCCAGTAGCACAGATCTCAGCTGCTGAGACTCCCCTGAAACAGGCAACAGAAGTGGCCATGCCTCTGGTAGAGTGGCCCTTAACAGCCCCAGGAAGTTCCTTACCGTAGTTCCTATAACGGAAAATAATATTGCTGGCCAACCATTTGGACAGACACAGTTTAGAAACTAAACAAACGGCTGCAAGGACTTCCTGCAGTCCTTCGTGTGATGAACACAGAGTATTCTAAGTACATCCAAAGTATGGAACAATGCTTTACTTGGATTGACATACTCCGCATAATAAATAAGCAGGTAGATGATTTGATTCAGAGTAAATTCAGACACCACCTTTGGCAAAAAAAAATACAGGTTACTCACCTGTAACAGGAGTTCTAGGAATGGTATATGTTCATCCACACTGTCTGGCAGGTATCCTTGCCGCTTTAAATCTTGCCGGAAGGTCTTCAAGCTGGCTCCTCCCACCCACCCGGTGGTAAGCTCGCTCGCCCCCATGACGCCAGATCTGACCGCTGGAAGCTCAGGTGTTGAAGGCCAAGCCGGAGGTCAGGTGAGTCATGTGGATGAACAATATATACCATTCCTAGAACTCCTGTTACAGGTGAGTAACCTGTATTTCTAGGGACATGGATATGTTGTTCATCCACACTGTCTAGCAGACTCCTAGCAGTTCTCTCCGGGAGGAGGGAGGCAGCACACCCCCGATACTTACTTGGGAAAGAGAGACTGGAGAACCGAGGCCCCAAAACCAGCATCCCGGCGTGACTCAAGGTCGATGTGGTCATGGGTGATGAAGGTGTGTGCTGACTTCCAGGTAGCAGCCCTGCAGATATCCTGGATAGGGACGTCCCTGGAAGCAGCCACCGATGCAGCAGTATGGCGGGTAGAATGAGCTCTTATCCCTCTGGGAGGCTCCATGCCCGCCAACTTATAGCAGAGATCTATGCAGGAGGTGACCCACCTGCTTATCGTCCGCTTGGCTGCAGGTCTGCCAGGTGCGGCTTCAGCGTAGGTGACAAAAGCTGGCGAACCTCTCCCCGAATTTCAGCCGTGCGCTCCTTATAATAAGCGAGTGCCCTTCTAGGGTCCAAAGTATGGAGCCTGTATTCGCCTCCGAGGTGTGATTGGGGTAAAACACCGGCAGAGTCAACACCTGGTTAAGGTGAAACTCTGACACCACCTTCGGAAGGAATTTCGGGTGGGGGCACAGGACAACCTTGTCCCTGTGGAAGACCAGGTAAGGAGACTCTATGCAAAGCGCCTGGAGTTCTCCCATCCTTCTGGCTGACGTGATAGCCACCAAGAAGGCGGTCTTCCACGACAGGTGAGAGAGTTCACACCTGTGCATTGGTTCGAATGGCTTGCCCATCAGCTTTGCCAGTACCAGCAGTAAATCCCACGGAGGTGGAGGTTCTCGCACCGGAGGGGAAATGTGATCAAGGCCTTTTAAAAAGCACCAGACCACCTTCTCCTGCACCGACTGCTCCCCGGCCCACACCCGGTAAGCAGAGATGGCTGCCAGGTGCACCCTTAGGGTCGTCGACCTAAGCCCTTGACTAGAAAGGGACCATAAATAGTCCAAGATGCTTGCCAAAGGGCAGGAGGAAGGGGCCAAGCCCTTGCCCTGACACCAAATGGAAAATCTCTTCCATTTGAAGGCATAGCATTTCCTGGTCGACTCCTTACGGGACGCCTCAACTACATTGAGGACCTCATCGGAAAGACCCAAGGCCTGGAACTCTAGCCGCTCAGGAACCAGGCAGTCAGGTGCAGGGATTGAAGGTCCGGATGGAACACCTTCCCCTGATTGACTGAGAGCAGGTCCGGGCGAGCTGGAAGCTGCCTCAGGAGCCTGGAGCCGAGTCTGAGGAGTTCTGGGTACCAGAACTGGCGGGGCCAGTCTGGGGCTATCAGAATCACCTGCGCCTTGTCCCCCCTTGCCTTGAGAAGCACCTTGTGTATCAAGAGAAATGGGGGGAAGGCGTAGAAGAGGCCCGGGTCCACGGCCTCAAGAAGACATCCTGCAGCGAGCCCTGCTGAGGGGAGGGCATGGAACAGCCTCAGCTGTCGTCTCTCCTGAGGCAAACAGGTCCACCTGAGGTGTGCCCCAACGGAGAACAGATCTTGTACTCTACCTCCAGCAGGAGAGACCACTGTGGGATGCAGCCCCTATCCGCTCAGGGCATCGGCCAGGGTGTTGAAGGCTCCTGCCACATGAATGGCTAGGAGATCCGCCTCCAGGCTGCCATGAGAGAGACCAAATGCGGAGAGCTTCCTTGCATAGAAGCATGGAATGCGCCCGCCTGGCGGTTTAGGTAGTACATGGTCATGGTATTGTCCGTCTGGACTCGACCACTTGACCCCGGAGAAACGGAGCAAAGGCGGTGAGAGCTAGGCGGACCGCCCGGAGCTCCAGCAGGTTGATGTGGCATCGGGACTCCTGCGGGGACCAGAGGCCGTGCGCCCGGTGTTCCCCCAGATGGGCACCCAAACTCATCAGAGAGGCATCAGTCGATAGAGAGACCTTCGGCTCGGGGCGGACAAACAGGATGCCCTCCTGCAGATGAGCAGGAACAGTCCACCACCAGAGAGCGTTCCACATCCTCTGGGTCACCGTCACTAGCTGGTCCAATGGATCGCAGCGTTGTGACCACTGGCTGGCCAGTCCCCACTGAAGGGGGCGCATGTGCCAGCGTGCCCAACGGACCACGCTGGTACAGGCCTCCATGAGACCCAGGAGGCGCAGGAAGTCCCGGACGCTCGATTGCCCAACCAGAAATGATTGGGCAAAGGAGGTAAGAACCTCGGCCCTGTCTGCCGGGAGCCATGCTCTGGCTCGAAGAGTCTCGAGCTCTGCCCCGATGAACAGAATCACCTGCTTCGCTTCGAGTTCCGACTTGGCCTCGTTGATAAGAAGGCCGATTTGAGAGCAAACCTGGAGGGCAAGATCTCTGGACTGCTCCACCTCCTGTCTGGAGGGGGCTGCTATCAGCCAATCATCCAGGTAAGGGTACACCTGGACCCCTCGGCGCCGCAGGAAAGCTGTCACCACTGCTATGCATTTGGTGAAGACCCTGGGAGCTAGAGACAGGCCGAAGAGCATGGCTCGGAACTCGAAAAGGGATCCCTCCGCTCGAAAGCGAAGGAATCTCCAATGTGACGGACGGATAGGGACGTGAAAGAACGCGTCCTGCAGGTTCAGAGAGCAGAACCACACGCAGTGTTCCAGGGATGGTATTATGTGAGCCAGAGTGACCATCCTGAAGGTTCGAGACCTTAGGAACTTGTTCAGGTCGTAGGTCGAGAATGGGAGCGCCAGCCCCCCCGTCCATTTCGGAACCAGGAAGTACCTGGACACAAACCCCGGTCTGGAGGGAGGGTCCGCCACCTCCCCTGATCACTCCTTTTGGAGGAGGAGGCGATGTCGGCCCGGGGGCCGACAGTGAGGCTGCAGACCCCGAGGCCCCCCCCTCCCGAGGTGCGACGGCTCTGAAGGGCGGGGCCTGCTCGAATTCTAGAGGCAGGCCTTTTCCCACCACCTCCAGCACCCACCTGTCTGTGGTAATAACGGACCAGGCGGAAAGGAAGTGCCGGAGCCACCCCCCACGGGGGAACCTGGGGTGAGGTGACGGGGTTGGGGGCGACACCCCTCAGCCCGTCACCGGGCAGGCTTGGAGGAGGGACCGGCCGAGGGACCTCCTGGGCCTTTACCTCCCTGCTTCCTGTTGAGAGCCCGGGCTGGGTTTGGGATGCCAAGCAGAGCCTGCCTGGCCCTGCGCTGCTGGGCGGGACGCTGCCTTGGCGCGAGAAGGACAAGGGCTTAGGCTGTGGTTTGCAGCCTTTGTCCTTCTGAGCCGGAAGAGACAGAGTCCAAGGTAGCATTGACTTCCTCGATCCTCTGCAGGTGACCTCTCCACCCCAGGGTCAAGAGGTCAGTCCCTAAAGAGGGAACATCCGCCAACTTGTGCTGGGTATCCGGGTAAAGGTGGATATCCTCCAGCCAAGCCCGACGACGCATAGCCACTGCGTTGCCGCCACAGACCTGGCACATGAGTCCCCAATGTCTAAAGCAGTCTGGAGCTGCTGTTTGACCACTGCCCTGCCCTGGTCCGCACCTGCCTGACCGTGGTCTGCAGATCCAAGGGAAGATGAGGGACGCACTATCCAGGGAGCCCAACAGGGCATGAGAAAATGTGCCATGAGGACGGCCGAACTGGCCTGGCGGCGGCCGAGGGAGGACGCAGCATAGACTTCTCGCCCGGCATAGTCCAATTTCTTGGACTCTTGTCGGAGGTTTGTCCATATCCCAGCGCTCGGCACGCGGAAAACGCTGTCGGTAACTAACCCTCGGCCGAGGGGTATTCTGAAAAACCGGACAAGGAACCGGTAGGGACCGCATACTTCCTGGCCATCCTGGCCGAAGGCGCTAGGCAGGAAGAAGGGCGCTGCCAGACCTCCAAGGCCGGGCCCACTATGGCCTCGGCCACCGGAAAGGCCTCCGTAGGGGAATCCCTCGGTCCAGAATCTCTGTGAGGGGATACCTGGCCCGCTTAGAAATGGGTTCGAGCTTCATCCCGGTGGACTCCGAGATGAGCCGAAGCAATCCCAGGAAGGACGAAGGGCTATCGTCCACCGACTGTCCTCCTGAAGACTCCAAGTCCATTCGCTTGGAGAAAAGGGAGGAATCGTCTTCAGACTCGGAAGAGTCCTCAAAGAGCTGCCTCGGGCCTGAGCCACCCTCCACCTGCCGAGGTCGATCGGGAGTGAGGGTGACAGACAGCCTATGGAGCAGTCCCTGAGCAGACCGAGAATTTTTGGTCGGAGCCCCAACTAACGGCTGTGGAGGCGGAGGTTCCACCGGAATCGGTGGGGCAGCTGGTTTTGGCCGAACAACCGGCCTGGGAACAGGCTCCTCGGATAAAATGAGGGGTTGTTTCGGCCGCTCCGGTGACAGCCACTTAATGGCCGGGGAAGACGACGGCGCCTGCTTATTCCCCGTCAGAAGGAGCTGTTGCCACATGAGTTCCTCATATCTTCGACCAACTTGCGCGAAGCCTCCCTCGTCAGAGGAAGAGGGCCAGCGGGCGGGCGCGCTTGCGCGGTGCCGAGACCGCCTGTGGCGGCGGATTGGCTGGACAGCGAAGAGTCCGAGATCGAGAACTCCGGCCTGCCGAGGACAGTGCGGGAGGTGTCGGGAACCGCACTCCCTCGGTTCGGCAGATTCAACCGAAGGCTCCGAACCGGAGGCACAGACGACTTGACGGGGTCCCTCACTACCGGGGAACCGGGAGAGGGATTCTCGGCTTCTCTGCCGACATCCGATCCAGCGGGTAAGAAAAATCTCGACCAGCGTCGGCCGGCAGTCGATCAACTGACCTGATGGGGACACCCTAGAGACCAGTGGCGAAGCCGAGCAGTCAACCGAAGTCGATGGCCGACAACTCGGGGAGAGGGATCTTTCCCGCTCCCAAGAGCGACGACGGTGAGACTTACCCTTGTCTCTTTTTAGACCGAGAAAACGGTCCAGCAGAAGCTGGTCCCTCACCTTTAGTAGAGAGGGTCAGACAAAGTTCCTTAAAAGAAGCTGAATAAGAGGCACCGAGAGAGAGAGCGGGACAAAAGCTGCAGCCGAGGTAGAAGCGGCCAGCGCCGCCTCTCTCTCGAGAGGCGATCATCTGCTCGAGCTGATCCGCCCGAGCCCGCCGGCCAGGCACACCGCCGTAATCGGGCCTCTTTGACTTCCCCACCGGGGAAATCGCTCGGACGCCCCAGTTGTAAATGGGCAGCACGTCTCGAGGACGAAGTCGGAAAAGGAAGAGCACAGGTCGCAGGCTCACGGGTCGTGCTCTGCGCCCAAGCGTAGACGACGTGAGAGCGTGATCCGTCCGAGACATCTTCTTCACGCAAGGGCATCTCCGAAACCGGAGTCGATCTGTCCATCGCAGCCGTGAGGGAGAGAAGACCGAAGTCTTTTTAGCAAAAACCTTTTAATTTCGAAAATTCGAAGAATTAGGAACCAGTCTTATACACAGAGTGTTAAGGAGGGAACCTGAGCTTCCAAGCAGTAAGGAAGATCTGGCCTCAAGGGGCGGAGCCGAGAGTTTTACCACCCGGGTGGGTGGGAGGAGCCAGTTTGAAGACCTTCTGGCTAGATTTAAAGTGGTAAGGATACCTGCCAGACAGTGTGGATGAACAACATATCCATGTCCCTAGAACAAGGGGTTAGTACGCAAAGACACCCTATGTCATAATCTAACAGGGCTGCTCACATGAGTGCCTGAATCTCAGAAATCCAATGAGCGAAGGTAATCGCAACTAAAAATAACACTCTCCATGACAGAATGCGTAGCTCACAAGTTGTGGCAGGCTTAAAAGGCGGCAAAGTAAGTTTCTCCAAAACAAAATTCAAGTCCCAGGCTGGGACTGGGTTACGGATGGGAGGCTTTCAACTGCAGGGTGCCTCTCAGAAAGGTACGGGCCATGCCCAACAGGGCTACCGTACAACCCTCAATCGGCACATGATATTAAAGACAAGTGCACCTTCAGTGAATATTTCAGGCCAGCATCTGACAAGGACAGCAAAGTACTTTAGAATCTGGTTCAACGGGCAGGTGAATGGGTCCAGATGATGGGAAGCTGCCCACAAAGCAAAGCGCTTCCATTTTATGGAATAAGTCGCCCCAATGGAAGGCTTTCGGCAGCCACCAGGATGTCAGCCATGTGAGGAGATGCACCAAACCTGGCAATGGCATCTTCAGGAGCCAGGCATGCAGGTGAAGAGATTGGAGGTTCAGATGAAACATAGAAATATAGACTGACGGCAGATAAGGACAGCTTGGCCCACCTAGTCTGCCCATTTTCCTACATATTGGATAAGCTGCAGATCCTAGTTAACCAACAGCCTACTTCTTCATACCCCCACTAGAACTGACTTATGTCTGTCTCGTGCATTTTTGAATTCCCCCAGTTTATGACCCCATGATCTCCTCAGGAAGGCCGTTCCATGCATCCACCACCCTCTCTGTGAAAAAATACTTCCTCACATTGCCCTTGAGCCGTCCCCCTTCTATCTTCAGATTGTGTCCCCTTGTTCTTGCACATCTCTTCTTCTGAAAGATGCTACTCTCTTGGACCGATTCCCTTGAGGTACTTGAAAGTTTCTATCATGTCCCTCCTCTCCATCCTTTCCTCAAGGGGATAAATATTAAGCTCCTTTAGTCTTTCTTCGTATGGCTTCTGTTGCAGACCCTGCACCATTTTAGTTGCCCTTCTCTGGACTGCCTCCATCCTATGTCCTTGCGGAGATGGGGTCTCCAAAACTGCACGCTATACTCCAGATGGGGTCTCATCAACTGTCGGTACAGAAGGATGACAACTTCCCCGTTTTCTACTAGTGATGCCTCTCCCTACACATCCCAGTATCCTCCAGCCATCCTTACTGCCTTCTCACATTGCTTGTTTACCTTTAGGTCATCCGATATTACTACCCCCAAGTCCCTTTCCATTTTTGTTGTTGTTGTTAATACCTCCCCCCACCCACTGTGTACTCTTCCCCTGGGTTTTTGTTTCCCAGCTGCATTACTTTGCTCGTCTTTGCATTGAATCTAAGCTGCCATACTTTTGACCATTCCTCCAACCCTGCCAAGTCCCTTCTCATCCTTTCCACCCCCCCCACCGCGTATCAACCCTGTTGCAGATCTTTGCATCATCTGCAAAAAGGCATACTTTTCCTTCCAGTCCCTCTGCAATGTCACTTATAAAGACATTCAAAAGGACCGGACCCAGTACTGAACCCTGCGGTACTCCACTAGTAACTCCCCCTTCTTCGGAATGGACTCCATTTTCTATTATCTTCGGTGTCTTGTTGTCCAGCCAATTGTTTACCCAGGCTACCACCCTGGGACCCATTCCCAGACTGGCTAATTTGTTTATTAATCTTTTGTGTGGGACTGTGTCAAATGCCTTGCTAAAGTCTAGGCTGGCCATGTCCACAGCCCCTCCCTGGTCTACTACTGTGGCCACCCAGTCAAAGAAATCGATTATATTCTTCTGACATGACCTTCCCGCTGTGAAGCCATGCTGCCTTGGGTCCTGTGCCCCACTGGCCTCTAGGTACTCAACAATTCTTTCTTTCAGAAGTGATTCTATCATTTTCCCTACCATTAAGGTCAAGCTAACAGTCTGTAGTTTCCTGCCTCTGCTCTGCTCCCACTTTTGTGAAGGGGAATCACATCCCCCCTCCTCCAGTCCTCAGGTACCACCCCATCCTCCCATGAATTTTTAAAAATAGTAGTCAGTGGTGTCACTAGTTCTCCCCATAGTTCTTTTCGAATTCTGGGATGAATCCCGTCAGGTCCCATTGCTTTGTCCACCTTCAGTTTTAGGAGTTCTTTCAGAACCTTTTCTTCTGTAACAGGACTGGTATCAACCCCCCTATCCAGAGTGCTTCTACAGATTGGATAGGTACCTCCCCCTTCTCCTTGTTTGTGAATATTGAGCAGATATATTTATTCAGTATCCCCGCTTTTTCACTTACCCTCTCTGTCCATCAACCCTCCCCTTTATTAAGCCTCACTATCCCTCCACTGGTCTTTCTTCTCTCCCTAATGTACATATAAAAGCTTTTATCCCCCTTCTTAACCAAGTTGGCTATCTTTTCCTCAGTCTGGGCCTTTGCTATTCCGACTGCCTTCCCCGCTTCCTTCTGCTTTAACTGGTACAGTTCTGTCCTGCCCCTTTTCCTTATACTTCCTGAATGCTATCTTTTTCTCCCTAACCTTCCCCGCCACCTCTTTTCAGAACCACAGTGTTTTTTTCTTTCATTCTGATTTATTTGCTTCACACAAAGGCTTGTAGTCTCTGTGATGGCAGTTTTGATGTTTCCCCATTGTTCCTCCACCCCTCCTTCTTGTCTGTTTGCTACTGCTTTTCTGAGTCACTCTCCTATTTTGCCAAAGTCAGCCCTCCTAAAGTCCAGTACCCTCACTTTTGTATGGCTTGACTCTGTGGTTGTGTTTATCGTGAACCACACTGTTTGGTAGTCACTTGTTCCCAGATGGCTACCGACTTCTAGATCCGAGATCCTCTCCGTCACCGTTTGAGAGTACCAGGTCTAAGGTCGCTCCCTCCCAGAGCAGGTTCCAACACTAGCTGCTCAAGGCATGCCCCCTTGTAGGGCTTCGAGAAAGACCCTGCTCTTGGATGTGGCTGCAGCAAAGGTGCTCCAGTTAACATCTGGCATATTCAGGTCCCCCATCAACAGTATCTCCCCTTTTTCTGCCATCCTAAGGATGCCATCTATTATTTTCTTATCCACTTCCTCCCCCTGAGATGGGGGTCAGTATACAACCCCCATGCGGACTGTGGTGCCATTTTTGGTCTCCAATGTGACCGATGGTGCCTCCGCTCCTCTCTATTTACCCTTTAGTTCCACTGCTTTGATCCCACTCCTCCTCCTCTTCTTCTTCTACCCTCCCTGTCCCTCCTGTAGATTGTGTGCCCTGGTATGCCGACATCCCAGTCATGGTTCTCTGTGTATGTTTCCATAACTGCCACAATATCCAGGCATCCCTCTTCAATCAAGGCCACCAGTTCAAGGACCTTGTTAACCCAGACTACGGGCATTGGTACTCATTACCCTCCATTTTTTGATGGCCTTACCTCTTTTTCCCCTATCCCTGTCCTTACTGCCTTTTTCTCCATTTACCCCTGCCCTTCTCCCTATCGACTTCTTTATCTTGGTGTTTACCTGACTACCCGATTTTTTTTGGGGGGGGGGTAGGGGGCTCTAGGATTTCCCTGCTCCTTTTCAGTGCCTCCCCAATTGGGTAGTTTAAATGCTTGCCAATGAAGCATTTAAACCTATCGCCTATGAACCTGGTTCTCCTCCAGGACAGATGCAGACCATTGCGCCAGTATAGGCCTGCATCCTTCCAGGTGGCCCCCCAGTCCCCAATGAAGCCAAAACCTTGACCTCTGCACCAGCTGTTCAACTACTGATTGAATCCCATGGTGCGGAGCACCCTAGCCTCACCCATGCCATAGAAAGGCAGCGCCTCCGAGAAGGTTGCCATGCATGCTACTTGTCTAAGGCCCCTCCCCAACTCCTCCTATACTGCTCTGATCCCTTTCCCAGCCAGGTCATTTGTCCCTAGGTGGGCAATGACATCCAGCTCCCTTACCCATGCAACTGCTCCCAGGATCCTGAAGATTCACTCCCTGTCCCTCCAAGCCATGGTGCCAGGCAGGTACCTCACCTCCCTCCCAGTTCTACCCTCCTAACAATGGAGTCCCCCACCAGGAGTTTCCTTCCCCTTTGGGGTCCCATGCCACCCTTCTGTAGGTTTCCTTTGTGGAGGTTCTCCGCATCCTCCTTGGTCTCCACTGAGGATGCCTCTATAGAGGAACCACACTCTGCCAGAATGGCATACGAAATGTGGAGAGGTACAACTGGAGGGATGCGCCTCTGTTCCACTACCCTGAGCCCACTGTGATCCAACCGCTCCTCTTTTTTGGCAACCTCTGAGGCAGCGGTGGCCTGGTGGTCCCCAGATGCAAGAGGAGGTCCCCAAATCCTGGCCATATCAGCCTGGAGACAAACAACCTCCTCCCTCAGTCCAGAGAGGTGTTTGCAGCTGGGACAACACTGCATCCTCCAGAATGTCTCCTGGAAGACTGCCGCACCACAGCCACTGCACCACTACCACTATGACTTACTTGTGGCCGCTTAACTATTGTTTTGTATGCTTACCCTTTCCTCTCTCTCTCTCTCTCGACATTTTTTTTCTTCTCCCTACTTTCCTACTGCCTCCATGCCCTTAAAGCTCTTGCTCTTCCTGTTCTGTGACAGGAAGTTCCTGTATTCCTCAGTAGTCTCCTTCTTACTTGCTCAGAGTCAGACTTCCAGCAACTGGGGAGAGGGAGTGGAGAGCTACTCTTTTCCTTCTAGGATGGTGAGTCTTTTATGCCTCTGTGATCACTCTATTCCTGCTCCCAAACAGGAAGTTCCTGTTGTCAGTCAAATCCTGTTCCTATAAAAGTAGAACTGGCTAAGGAAGGGGGGGGGGCGCGCTAATATAGTCCCAGCAGAGTAGTAAAGTTCTAGCAGCACCTCCTTCCTCTTGCTGTTATCTACCAGAAGTTATCTAGGGCAGATTTAAATGCAAACACCTGGCTTCCTGCTGCCTAAGCCACTCCCCCTAACAGTTCCCTTCTTCACCTAGCTAACTTCACAGATAACAATTCACTTCACCCAACTCAGACAAACACACCAACTCTTGTTGTTTTGTTAGTTTTTACCCTAAATTGAAGGTCCAAGTTGTAGAGTTCTAGTTCTTAAGTTCCAGCAGAGTAATGAAGTTGTGAAAGCATTTCCTTCTTCTTGCTGTTGCTTGGAGAAGGGTCCCACGATCCTCTGACAGCAAGCCCCAACACAGGGAAAGCGGCACCAGAGGCTCCACTGCTGACTGCTTCAACAGTGGAAACCAAATCTGCTGAGGCCAAAAGGGAGCCACCAGAATCAGGGTGGCACCCTCCATCTGGAGCTCGATTAGTACTCTCTGAATCAGAGGAAAGGGAAGGAAGGCGTAAAGAGAGGGACTATGTGTCTCACCAGAAAACTACAGGCCCTGGAATGAGTGAGCAGAAAGTGGCAGTTTTGTGTTGAGTGGGAAGGCAAAAAGGTCCAACTATGGGTGACCCCATCTGTCGAACAGGTCTTCTACTATTGCGGTGAGCAGTTCTCATTCGTGCTTTCTGGAATGCGGCCTGCTCAGCTTGTTTGCCAGAACATTTTGGACACCTGGAACATGGACAGCCGACAGTTTGAGGCCATACTCCACAGCTCAGTGCCAAACCTCATTGCCTCTCTGTACAGGGAGTAACAGTGTGTGTGCGCCGCCTTGCTTGCTGATGTAGTGCACCATATTGATGCTGTCTGTCTGCACCAGCAGAGGGCAGCTCTCACTTAGAGGACACTGATGAGGAGCAAAGCCTTGAACAGAGACCACGTCCCAGAGTCGGTTGAGGACCCAGATGAGTGCCCCAGCCCATTCCTATGGCATTCGTGGTGATCTGATGAGGGGAAGGAATGAGGAAAGGCACCCCTTTGGCTAAGCAGATTTACTGTATGTTATTTTTATTTTGTACTCACAGGGATTGTTACTGTTTGTTGCTAACATTTCATTGCTTTATTTTTCTCTGATTCAAATTGTTGTTGTTGGTATACCTTCTTCTGCATTATTACAAGGTGTGCCTACAGGTGTGTGCTAACAGATTACTGCTGTAATCTTCTGATTCAAATTGTCTTTTGCAAGGTATATTTTCTGTTACTGCTTTATTTTTCTCTGTAGCAAAGTGTTTCTTATAGGGTATATCTTCTCTGAAATTATTACAGGTGGTGTTTTACAGTTTTATCTAACATTAGGCTAAGCTTTCAGGGTTTCTTCATTTGTTGTTGACTGTTTCTACTCTTACCTCCTTGTTCTTTCGTCCGTGGTTCTTTTTCAGCAGGGGAAGGGCCCAGCCACCCACCCCCATCCCCAACCACCCCACACTACACTCCTTTTATAGGGTACCATAGTTGTGACATTTCCTGTGGCAAAGCAGGAAGGGGCGGATCAGTGGGGCATCCACAAGGTGAGCTCATTTACAGGGGCACTAGTAATTTAACTTGTTATAACAAGTTATACGAAAACAAAACACAAAATCAAACCATTACTTGCATTTTCTTCCTTCTAATTACTCTGACCAGGTTATAAACCCAGCAACTTATCTGGAATGGATATCATTAACTGCAGGTACTGTGGAACACTTTTCAGAAGGACAGTCTTTCAGGATTTACGACACTGTCTTACATGCTGGGCCACTGGAGATCTTAGGGCTCAGCTCCAGGCAGCATGGGCAGAGATTGCGCATCTCAAATTTCATATTCAAGAGGAAATACTTTATAAAAACGACCCATTTCCCCAACATCCAACAGAAGAACCTCGACTGCAGAGGGTAGTTGGTCTGGGAGGTTGGCAGGTGGTTAGGAGGGTCAAATCGGGTGCCCCATCACTCTGTGCTCTCCAACATACTACCTCCAAAAACCATATAAACACTACAAACAGGTATCTGCCTCTATCTCCGAAATCAAACAAAGGGGCAGAGGACACTGCAGAGCAGGACACTGCAGCAGAGAAGCTGGCACAACAAAACTCACTCAAATCAGGAACGAAAAAAAAAAGGCAAAAAGGAAATCCAAAAAACTTCTGATCACAGGAGACTCCATGAATCGAGGAGTTGATACCCATCTCCAGCCAGGGGTTATGGTCAGTTGTCTCCCAGGTCCATCAGCATGGAGAGACACTGACTGCATTGCTAAAATTTCTCAGGAAGCAGGAGAAAACACAGATGTCCTGGTACACATAGGGACAAATGATCTCGCCAGCTGGTCAATTGTGGCGACCAAGGAACATCTGACCAGGCTGGGTGACAAATTATCATCCATTTCATCCGGCATCTCCTTCTCTAAGAGCCTGACAGTCTGGGAGAGGGGGGTAGATGGACGGAAGGTCAGAGAAGGGGAGCTAGGGGAGCTAAACATGTGGCTCAAGGGCTGATGCCAGGAAAAAGGACACAAATCTGTAGGGAACTGGCAACAGTTTTGGGAGCAAAAGTTCTTTAAATTTGATGGACAGCTTCTGACTAATAGCAAATCACTGCTGCTTTTACTTATTCTGCATTTTAAAGGAAATAATTTATATATTTCTAGGGGAAGTGCTACCTCTCTCCTCTCAAAACAAATTCTAAATACGTCCCTGTATTAGGAAGCAAAAAGTTCCAGCAACACGGGAACTTACAGACAATGGTACAAATAAAACAGCCATCCATTTTGGGTCAGTGCATATAAAAGCATTTCAAATTAATTTCTCCCTTCCTTCCCATTTCTACTTTCTGATGTAAGAACCCAAGCTATTAGGTTCCCAGTGGACCATAAGTCATTCTCTGGCACAATCTGTGAGAGTTATGCAGGGTCAGGCCCGGTGGAAAGGCAGGGTGTTGGGAACAAGGACTTTACATAGTGAATTTTGTGTGTAATTATGAAATATAGCTCATGACCTAAAGGTTACTGAACAATGTGAGATGGCTGTGGGGAGAGCCATTGGGATGCTAGGATGAATAGGGAGAGGCATCACCAGCTGAAGGAAGTAGGTGGTGATGCTACTATACAGAACAATGGTGAGACCTAATCTCAAGTACTGTGTCCAGTTCTGGAGGCTGCATCTCCGGAAGGACACAGACAAAGTAGAAGCAGTTCAGAGAAGGGCATCAAAAATGGTGCAAGGACTGCACCAGAATTCATATAAGGACAGACTGAAGATCTCAGTATGTATTCCCTGGAGGAGAGGAGGGAGAGGGGAGATGTGACAGAGACTTTTGAATACCTCAAAGGCATAAATAGGATACAAGAGGGTAGTATATTTCAGAAAAGAAGATGCTCAAGAACAAGGGGCCATGATATGAGAATGGGGGGGGGGCAGAATTCAAGAATACATGGGATATACACAAGGGAACCCTAGCGATAGGAAAGAGGGTAAAATCACAGATCAGTTAGGATCTGCGGTATATGAAATAGGCAGGGAAAATGGGCAGACTATGTAGGCCAAACAGTTCTCATCTGTCGTCAGATTCTATGTTTCTATGTTTAAGGAGGGAGTCAGTGCACTGGGGCAAAAGTTTGATGTCTTTGTGGAATATTTAAACTAGCAAATGGGAGAGGGTACAGCACCCCATATCGTCAAATGGAAATCCCAGCTAGTGGTCAAACAGGGATTCTGCATGTTTGCAGTTCATCTGCATCACAGGTAAGAAAAGGCCCGTCTCCCCATACGACGCACAGGGGAAATGCCAGACCTCACCCAACAACTAACGCACCGAAATCTGGCCAATGGAAAATCATGTACACAAATGCTCACAGCCTGGTAAATAAGATGCCAGACCTGCAGGCAATAATGTCAGAGGCTAAACTGGACATAGTAGCAATTAGCGAGACATGGTTTACCAGTAACCACACTTTGGAGAGTTCAGTACCTGGCTATGTACTGTTTAGAAGAGACCGAGGTGCAAAAAGGGGGGTGGAGTGGCCCTGTATGTCAATGAAAATATCAAAGCTACAGAAATTTAGAATACACATAAGGAGCCAGAAGAACTGTGGGTCACCCTGGAAATAGGAAATGGGACAGCCATAAGAACTGGGGTTGTCTACAGGCCCCAAGACCAGGGGGAGGACATAGACACATTACTGTTAGAAGATATACAAAACATGACCGCTAAAGGGGAGGTTCTGATAATGGGAGACTTCAACATGCCGGATACAGATTGGTCAATACCAGCAGGAACATCTGCCAGAACTAGACACATGGTGGATTCCCTGCAGGGGGAGGGTGTCAAACAACTGGTAAAACAACACACAAGAGACAGGGCTATCCCAGATCTAGTACTGACCAACAGGGACGGGATCACAGATCTCCACATAGAAGGTCACCTGGGGGCTAGTGACCATCACAAGGTATGGTTCAATTTGGCCACTACAACTAAATCATCCCATTCCAAGGCAAAAATATGGGACTTCAGAGGAGCGGACTTTGATAAGATGGCCGACAGAGTAAGCTAGCCCTGGCAAAAAGAAACACAGGTGAGGGTGTACAGGCAAAGTGGGCAACCATTAAGGGTGTAATACTTGAAGCAACATCCCATTGTGTTAAACAGAAAAGGAAGTGCAAAAAAAGAAGGAAATCACTTTGGTTCTCAAAATACAGTAGCAGAAAAGGTCAGAGCCAAAAGGCAGGCCTTCAGGAAATATAAGATAAGGGAACACAGTGGGATGAAGATAGGGAGGCATACCAAACTGCCCTAAGGGAAGCAGAGAAGGCAGTAAGGCAGGCAAAGTCCCAAACTGAGGAAACACTAGCACAAATAGTAAAAGAAGATGACAAGACTTTCTATAGATACATTAGTGAAAGGAGAAAGTCCAGAGGGGGTACTGCTAAGCTCAAAGGAGAAAAGGGGGCGTGTGAGGAGGACCACCACCCTGTAAAAGCATCTATCCTAAATAGCTACTTTTGCTCAGTATTTACTGAAGAGAAGGTAGGGCAGGACCCACAGCTCAGCACCATGGACACGGGGGGAGGGAGGTGAGCACTACTCCTTTCACAAAAGAAAGGGTCCTACAAGAGCTCGATAAGCTCAGGGTGGACAAGGCAATGGGACCTGATGGCAACATCCCAGGGTACTAAAGGAGCTAAGGGTGGAACTAGCAGAGCCATTAGCAGAACTGTTTAGTGAGTCTCTGAGCACGGGAGAGGTCCCAGAAGACTGGAGAAGGGGCTCATGTGATCCCACTCCACAAGAGTGGTAGCAGGAAGGAGGCAGGGAACTACAGACCAGTCAGTCTTTCCTCAGCAGTGGGCAAGATTATGGAGGTACTCCTTAAGGAAAGGATAGTGCAACACCCTGGAATTCATAGGGACACAGGATCCAAGACAGCATGGGTTTACAAAAGGAAGGTCCCATCAAACCAATCTCAGATTTCTTTGACTGGGTAACCAGAGTGGTGAACCAAGGGGGAGCAGTTGATGTCACCTACCTTGATTTCAGCAAAGCTTTCGACACTGTTTCACGTAGAAGATTGATAAACAAGCTGGGTAGGCTCGGGGTGGGTCAGAATTTGGTCAACTGGGTGGCAAACTGGTTGATGGGCAGAAAACAGAGAGTGGTGGTAAATGGTATGCTGTCAGAAGAGATGCAAGTCACAAGTGGGATACCTCAGGGATCAGTCCTGGGGCCAGTCCTCTTCAATATCTTCATCAGTGACATTGCAGATGGACTAGAGGGCAAGGCTCGTCTGTTTGCAAAGGACACCAAGATCTGCAACGGAGCAGATGATCCAGATGGGGTGTTCAGAATGAGAAGAGATTTGGATAAACTAGTAAAATGGTCGGAAGAGTGGCAACTGGGATTTAATGCAAAGAAGTGCAAGATCATGCACACAGGGAAGAGAAACCCTGAAGCCACCTATAGGCTGGGAGGGGAGTTGCTGGCAGCCACAAAGGAAGAGAGGCTTGGGCATTATCATCACCAATGACCTGAAATCATCCAAGCAGACCTCTAAAGCAGTAGGTAAGGCTAGGGGGATGTTAGGGTGTATTAGTAGGGGTATCACAAGTCGTAAGAGGGAGGTAATAATCCCTCTTTATAAGACACTGATTAGGCCCCATCTGGAGTACTGCATGCAGTACTGGAGGCCACATCTTCACAAGGACATTAACCAAATTGAGGCAGTCCAGCGAAGGGCAACCAAAAAGGGCAGGGACTGCATCAGAAGACATATGAGAACAGATTAACAGAGCTCAATATGTATACCCTAGAGCAAGGACTGAGAGAGGTGATATGATCGAAATATTCAAACACCTTAAGGGCATTAACAAGGTGAAAGAGTCCAACATGTTTCAATGTAAGAAAAATAGCAGGACAAGAGGACACAGCATGAGATTAGAGGGAGGCCGATTAAGAGGTAATGTGAGGAAGTTCTTTTTCACAGAAAGGGTGGTGGATACATGGAACGGCCTACCTCAGGAAGTGGTGGCTATAAATACTGTGCAGGGCTTCGAACAGGCATGGGATAGGCACAAGGGAGAAATATAGATGAGTATGAATAGAAAGGCCTCTGACAGCAAAGGACGATGGCACATTTATAAGGTAGAAAAAAAGAAATGGGCAGACTGGATGGGCCTTGCAGTCCTTATCCACCGCCAACTTCTATGTTTGAGCAAATGGCTTGGTTCTTCTTTGCCAGCGAAGAGATGAGAACCATCTGCTCCAGATCGTCAATCCGCTGATCCCACTGTACCCTCAGAGTCACAGTATCATAGTAATGTGCCAGCAGAAAAGGACCAGCCTGGCCCATCCAGTCTGCCCATCTTCCACCTCCTCTACTTGCCACCGGTGTACAAGGACCCCTATCCTTTGTCCTCTGACCAACCCCATATGTCTATCCCTCGCTCTCTTGAATCCCTCCACTGTTGACGCCTACCACCTCCTCAGGTAATCCATTCCAGAGTTCAACCACCCTCTCAGTGAAATAACACCCCCTTACATTACCTTTAAATCTTCCTTCTTCAAATCTTAAAGTATGACCTCTTGTTTTAACTCAGACTTTCCTTTTAAATAGACTTCCTTCACTTTATTTATTCCCTTCATGTACTTGAATGTGTCTATCATGTCTCCTCTCTCTTCTAAACTCCATCAGATGCAGATTTAATTCTCTCAATCCTGTCTCATATGTTTTCCCTAGCATACCCTGCACCATCTTTGTTGCCCTTCTCTGAACCTTTTCTATTACATCTTAGATCTATGTCCTTTCTTAAATGAGGCCTCCAGAACTGTACCCCGTACTCCAGGTGCAGTCTAACCATGGTCTTATATAATGGCATCAGCACCTCCCTCTTCCTACTAGTTATGCCCCGCCTTCCTATGCATGGCATCATTCTATTAGCTTTGCCAACTGCCTTACTATATTGGTCACTTATCCTAAGGTTGTTTGATATTATAATCCCCAGATCCCTTTCCTGTTCTGTTTGCTTTATCTGCTCTCCCCCCAGTGAGTACTTAGCCAGTCGATTTTTACACCCCATATGCATCACCGCACACTTCTTTGTACTGAACTTCAGTTGCCATGTTTCTAACCATTTCTCTAGTATACTTAAATCCCTCATGGCCTTCAATGTCGACCCTATTCCATAACTTTGCATCACCTGCAAACAGAAACATTTCCCTTCAATTTCCACGGATATATCACTAATATATATGTTAAAAAGGATTGGTCCTAGTACAGATCCTTGAGGAATCCCACTCATAATCTTCCTTACCCCAAAATGTACACCATTTACCACCACCCTCTGACTTCTATCCTTCAGACAGTTTTCCACCCATCTAGTTATTTTCTGTCCCACCCCCAAGCTCTCTGTATTATTTACCAGCCTGCGGTGAGCGACAGAGTCAAAGGTCTTACTGAAGCCCAGGTAGGCAACATCAACTGCCCTTCCCTGATCAACCACCTTCGATACCCTCATCAAAACATCCTATCAGATTTGTTTGGCAAGATCTCCCACTAGTGCATCCATGTTGCTTATCATCTAATAGTTTGTTGTCCATTAAGTATTTTACCACCCTTTCCTTTATTAGCACCTCACTCACCACTGATGTGATGCTGACAGATCTGTAATTCTCTACCTCCTCCTTGCAGCCTCCCTTGCGCAGTGGTACTAGATCTGCCATCCTCCAGTCACTCAGAACACGCCCTGTATCTAGGGACAAGTTAAATAACTTCACTAAATGTGTTGCCAACTCATCCTTCAACTTCTTAAAAACCTTTGGATTAAAAACCATTCGGCCCATTGCTTTGTCTACCTTTAATTTTCCAAGTTCTTCCTTAACTCTTTCCTCACTTAATGGGCTTTGATCCACCCCACATTCATCTCCCCCTTGTTCAACTCAGGTCACTTTCCATCCCCTTCCACTGCGAATACTGAGCAAAAATAACTATATAAAACCTTTGCTTTCTCAAAGTCCCCCTCTTCTTTAGTACCCCTCTCCCCCCTCAAACGCATAATCCCATCTTGTCCTCCTCTTTTCTCCCACATATCTAAAAAAAGGTTTTCTCTCCTCATTTGACATGTTTAGCAACTCTATATTCCATTTCTGCTTCTGCTCTCCTAATCAATTTCCCTATCTCAGTTTCTCCCTATGATTTAGTCCGTCCATCACACTGAGTTTTCTCATATCTTCTGAAAGCTATCCTTCTATCTCTTATTGCCCTTACAACCTCCCTATTAAACCAAAGAGACCGCCTTTTTTTTTCCCCCAAATCTCCTTATGCATAGTTCAGTTGCTTTTAAATAATGCCTCCTTAATACATTTCCACAAGTCTTCTATTCGGTCACCACATTTCATTTCCTCCCTGAAAATCTCCCTCATTCTATTAAAGTTCAACTCCTGAAGTCCAGAACCTTCGTACTGTTCTTTGTCATGTTCCCCATTTGCGTGTTGAAACTTACTGTGTTGTGATCACTTGTACCAAGACAGTCTCCCACAATAACCTCTTCAACACTATCCCAGTTTGTGAGTACCACATCCAAAATACCCCCCATGGGCTACTTAACCAGCTGATGTAGAAACAATTACTGCAATTAGCTTCAGGCATCCTCCTGCTCCTGGCTGATGTTGCCTTTGGGATTCCCCATTCTACAGCTGGCATATTAAGGTTCCCCAAGTAGCCACAAACTCCTCTTTGTTTGACACCTTTTGAATCCCTGGCATTAGCCTAACTCCCCTAACCCCCATCCCACCCCCACCCCCACACCCGAGTTAAGGCTAATATTTCACCCTATTCTTAATATGGTCCCAGGTTGTTTTGTTTTTTTCTAATATGACATACAAGAATTCTGTCTCGCTGTAATCCTGTCCTTCAGTTGCTTTAATGGTCTCCCTGACATATAATGCCACCCCTCCCCCCCTTTCTTCCCACCCTGTCCCTTCTGAACAGCCTGTATCCCAGAGCACTAACTTCCAAGGAGTGGTGCTCCAACCACCAGGTATCTGTTATAGCCACAATATTGAGGCATTCATCTGCCATCATTGTCTGTAGGTCCACCATTTTATTTCCCCGACTTCTGGCATTCACATACAGCCCTTTTCACCCTGAAAATCCTACTTTATTACTATAACCTATTAACTTACCTACAATATTGCAAGGGGGGTTACTAGCTAGGCTTTGCCTTGCTGCTCTCCCACTAATCAGCTTAAATTCAACTCTTGCCTTACAAAGCAATATAATTTTCCACTCAGGACCATTGTGCCAGCTCTGCTTAAGTGTAATCCGTCCGGAGCATATAATTCTGCATTATCCCATGTCCTACCCCATCCCCCAACAATCCAAACCCTTGTTCACTACACCACCACCTTAACATACACTAAAATCATCAGTTCTAATTGTTCTATCCATGCTGGCCTTTGGTACTGGAAGTACTTCTGAAAAAGAGCCCACTGAGGGATGCGCATGTGTAGCCTCGCCACAGGAACTGTTGCAATGGTTGCAGCCATCAGGCCCAGTAGTCTGAGGTATGTCCTGGCTGAGATATACTGGCTGTGACAGATTTCCTAGGTCTGCACTATCAGGTGCTCTGCCCTGTCCTGGGGCAGAAAAGGTGGAACCCTGGGCTGTGTCCAGAGCAACTCCTATGTACTGGAGATGCTGGTTGCAAGTCAATACTGACTTGGACAGGTTAACTGTGATCCCCAACTGGCTGAACAATTGCAAGGTACGTGCCAGGGTCAAGAACAGTAGCTCTCTGGACTGAGCTTTGAGCAACCAGCCATCCATATAGGGAAAGATGTAAAGCCCCTCCCTCCTGCGGGCCGATGCCACTACAGCTAGGCATTTGGTGAAGACCCAAGGCTCCAAAGACAAGCCAAAAGGGAGGACTCTGAACTGGTAGTGCTCTCCTTGAAACAGGAACCTGAGGTACTTCCTGTAGGGAAGGCAGAACCTGATGTGCAGGTATGCGGTCCTGCACATCTACAGAGCAGATCCAGTCTCCCTCCTGGAGCAAGAGCAACAGGCCTGGGAGGATGACCATCCTGAACTTTTTTTTTTTTTTTTTTTTTTTTATTTATTCTTTTTTTTTTTTATCCCTCCTAGACGCCCCCTGCACTCCCTTTCTTCGGGCTGTCTCAATGCCCTCCAGACTCCCCCACTGAGTCTGCCCCTCGATGTCTCTTCTCTCAGGTGCTCCTACCTGCCTCTTAGCACCTTACATGGCGGGGTCTGCCTGTGTTGTGTCGTCTGGGTGGCGGAGCTGCCGTCATCCAGGAGTGCGAGGGTTGTTTCCTAGTTTTCTGTCCCTCCCTCTCACCCCCGGGGCGCGGCTCGGGCGGGCGATCTTCATGCGCCTGTCAAGTGCCGTAGGCATCCTCCCTCCCGGCTCCCTGCCTAGGAAGCCGCCCGTTGCACAGTGGTGCTTCCACGGCTCTCTCGGCGTCAGGTGTATTAAACACCCCTGGTCCCTCCCGAAGGAGGAGAGCATCCGTTGGGGCCTTCGATCCTCCTTCCCCCTGCCTGCAGACCCCCGGCGGCCCAGTCGTTCGAACCCGGGTCGCGGCGTGTGTGGTGGCGTCGAGAGCCTCAACCTTCAAGCGCCACCGGGCCGGCTATCCTGAACTTTTTGTACCGGATGTAGTAGTTCTGGTTTCATAAGTCTAAGATGGGATTCAAGTCCCCTGTGGACTTGGGAACAAGGATGAAGTGTGAGTAGAATCCCACGTTGTGTTAATTCTCTGGGATGGGTTATATGGCCCTTTATCGTAGCAGTGTCTGGATCTACTCCAGCAACAAGAGTACGTGGTCTGGAGAGTAAGTGGAAGGCCTTGGAGGAAGCTCTGCAAGCAACTCCGGAAATTCCAGAGAATGTCCTTGTTCTATGAGTTGCAGCACCCAAGCTTCAGTGGTGATCTCCCACCGACCATCCAGATGGAGGGAAAAACGACCCCCACCACATCCTGGGGAGCCAGACAGAGGGGGTTGGGCAAGGAGTCAGGCTGAGGCTGATCCCACAGCCGGGCCTACTTCTCCACCCCTTGAGGACTTTCCTGTGGTAGAGGAGGGGTAGGCAGGGCCATGGCAGCTTTTTGCTTACTGGCTGTCTGGTGCCTAACCTGGGACAATGGGTGGCATGTAGAGAGGGCACCCTCTGCCCACTCTTCTGGTAGGCGTGGTAGAGGAAGTGAACAAACCCAGAGTTCTTCCTGAGGCCTGCAGATCATTGAGAATACCCTGCACATCCACCCCAAAGAGCTTGTAGACCCTGAACGAAGCATTTAAGATGGACTGTTGGACATCAGAGGCAAAACCAGACACCCTGAGCCTGGAGTACCTCCTCAGGCAAACTCCCACTGCGGAGGCATCTAGGGCATCCCAGGTAGCATGCAAGAGGTGCCTGCCCACATCCACACCCCTCTGGAGGGTCTTGAGCATCTCTTGCCTTTGAGGACCCTCTGGAAGGGTCTAGGCGTTGACAGAGAGCCCTGTGGCAGCAAAGGGCGGGGGCTGCAGCAGTGACGAGATGGGGACAGGTTGAGGGACCAGCTAGGAACCTGTATCCCTGATGTCAAAGGAATGGTCAGGGGCATTGGCTGAATGGGCCTAAAGCCCGAAGATGCACGACTGTTGTCCACCACCAGCTGGCCGACAGCGTTCCCTGTCTGCGGCCCCTAAGGAGGCAGAGGAGCATTTAGCAGGGGTGGATGCACTGGCAGGAGTGAGGAAAATCCCAGTGACGATAGGCCAGTATCAACAGAAGAGGAACCAACGGGCTACACTGCCAGAGTCCCCCTCCCCCGCAATGGCAGATAGGGTGAGGAAGGCAGTGGGAACTGTTGGTAGAAGGGGTAGGTCCACCGATGATGAACAAATGCTGGACTGAGTACCTCCGGCAGGAAAGACTGCCAAGGCCAACCCTGTAATAGAGAGGGTGTGGGTGGCAGCAGGAGTCGCCGCCAGTCTGGAAGATTACCTCGTAACAGCCGATGAATGAGAATGTTCCTGGGAGAATCTCTCTTTCTGCTGGTGGCAGCGCTTCCTCGACTTGTCCCTGGCCATTGGTGGCATGAGAAGCTCGAGGACATGGCTGGGGAAGTGGAGGGGCTCCTAGCCTGAAGCTCCTTTTCCAAGGCGGCGACTTTCTGCTACATACCAAACCTGCCTCCAAGCCAAAAAGATCCTTATGAAACTAACACCAACTGGACTCCACCACCTCGTCCGCCCAGCCCATCACAGGGGCACCTCTAGACGACTTGCTGGTACCTCCTATACAGTTCCCCACTGTAGGACATCTCTAGGGCAAAGATCCTTCCGGTATCGAGCTCCACTCTGGCTAAACAATCTACCATCCTCTGTCTCACTTGCCCCTAATCTAAGTCTATTCAAAGCTGGGATCAAGAAGTTTCTTCTTAACCCTGAGACCTGTACCTGTTCTCCCTCTTTTCCCTTAGGTGGTCGGTCACTGGGGCCACCCCCACCGTTAGGAGCATCTCTATCCTCAGATCTTGCTAGCCTAGGCAATACCTTACACGGTGATTGTTTGAACCATTTTTAATGTCCTGTTGTTGAAATTTCTGTATAACCTGTTTCTCTGTGTACTCTCTAGTACAACTGACGTGTAGCCTTACTCATGCTATGATATCAACTTTTGTTGAAATGTAATATCTCTGTTTTGCTCTATAATGTTGTTGTGGCACTGACATGTAGCATTGCTTATGCTGTGATTTTTGAACATTTTGTCAAAATGTAATGTCACTGTCTTGAAAACTTTTGTACATTTCAGTCTTGTCCTTACGTTCTGATGTGTTTGACGTGGAGCCTTTGCAAAGGAGTCCTTGACTCAAAGGTTGTAATTCCGAAATTTTCAATAAATAAATAAATAAAAACATAAGGAAGGACTTTAACTCTTTCTGGCCCTGCTGGGTAACCAGATTGAAGCTGTGGCAGATCTCACTGGCCTTTACTTCATGGTTGGTGCCGAGGCAGCCAGTGCAGGCCTCGTGGTAGTCCTTATCACAGATCTTCTGTCCACAGCCGCAGTGACAGAAGACTGTCAGATCCATTTGGCATACATAAAAAGGAAAAGGGGAATCACTTTCATGAAAAAGTGACTGAAAAACTAGGGTGAGAAAAAATAAACTGATTATTCTGGAAAATGGCAGAGGACTAAAGTAACCGTGCTCTGTGGAGTCTGAAAAGAACTGAGAAAGGCGTGGGGCCACCAACAGCTATACAGGGAGGACACTGACGTGATAATGTTGCCTTGGGCAGACCCAGTTAGACTGCTAGCAAAAATGTTTCCGTGCGGTCCTAGTGCCTGACAACTATAGTTCTTAAGGTGTGACCTGCTGCAAGAAATATCCTCGAAGATCAATTTTTTTTAATCTATATAAGTGGTATTGTTAATGGTTAGGGAACTCTGGTGGGAAGGAGGGGGTCGTAACTGACAACCACTACCAGACTGTGACAGTATTGGTTGCGATTTCTCATGCAAGGCACAAAAACAAGCTGAAACGACATGAGCAGGTACTCTGAATTAACCTCTGCCACGTCTCTCATGAAAATCCTGTGTCCTGATAATGGCTATGGGTATAATCCAAGTATGCAACACATCAGGGGAGCGTTTGTTTAGCCGAGAGGTTGGACGAGAGGATGGTCATGAGCAGCTGGAGTGGCTCATCCTTTGGCATCACTGTTGATTTGGCTTTCCTGCCGTCCCAGTCTGGGACTGTCTGTGAAGTACCTTTATTTATTTCTTTTTAAAATAAACACTGGCTTTATTTTTATATGTGATAGAGGTTTAAAATATATAGCAGTTTTTTTTTTGTTTTTTTTTTTTCAATTTGGGTGTTAGAATTACTGCATGTTCAATTAATTCATTTAGACTGCAGACTATCAGTGATCAGAAAAAAATGACTGACAGTTTTTATTTCAAAACTGAAGTTGTACATTGATATTAGGTTAGCAATGAGGCAATGTGGTATGACCATTCACCTAAATAAAACTGGAAGATACTGAATTATTTTAAAGTACAAAAAAAAATACAGAAGCAAGTCCAGATTCCTAAAAATAAACTGTATTGACACGTTCAAGAAAATGCATTTAATTTTATTAAGTTACCACTTAGGAGGAAAAAGCACAGAGAAGATGGTTATAAGGTACAATGGAGTAAATATGTTCAAATTTTAGAAGTCTTGCAGTAAGTTGAGACTCTGTATCTCAAAGTTTTGGCTAACTCACAGGTGACTTCAGGACTCCCAGTGTACATACAGGACTATACCATGTTGATCCATGCCTCCTTCACTTAATGGGAGTGGGTATGGGACATGTCACCAGTGATTTAGCGAGGGATTACTGTAACTGGTACCTACACTCTGGCACTAGGCTATATAAATCACAAGATGCGACATACTGTGTGCAATAAACACAACTCCAGATGTGAAGTGTCAAAGTATTGTCATCTTATAAGAAACCACTTCCTTTTAAACTAGAGGGCGAAATGACTACTTCCTTTTTAACTAGCAGGAAATCTCTCCTGAACATGCAAGCGTTTAACTAGCTACCTGTTCAGAAATACTGTATCTTGATATAGGAGTACAACTACAGACAGATTGTACCCAAGCCCCAAAATTGCTAATGATAGAAAAAGTTTCCAGAAAAAATAGCTTACGTTCTGAAATACTTATGCCGTCATGAATTTTATACTTTAGATATTATATAGCTTTGCTAGTAAATGAAAGAGAACTTTGCTCCAAATTAAAACAGCAGTGTAGTTTGAGCACCATCAGCATCTTTTGTGAATGTGTAGACCAAGCACCCCCTCCCCCCCGCAGGAACTGAGGGAGGAAGGACAAGAGGAAATTAAAAAAAAGAGAAGAATGATTAGAATCTACAAAAGTCACAATTCCACAAGGCATGAAATTGCTGGCAATTAGAAAACTTGCTCTTGCCACAAAATGAGGACTTTACCCTAGCAGTAGGACTCCACAACTTTTACTGACATCCAAAGAAAGAACCTGCAAGAAAAGCAGTCAAACTCTAGCCTGCTGCATATTCCATGTACTTCCTTGTCTTGTGTATGCCTTGTATGATTATGTTGTGATTATACATATAGGCGCTATATAAACAAAATTACTATTATTATTATGCTTAGCTTATGGCCCATCTGGCTACTGTATTGTTCCCAGGTTCATCTTGTAAATGAGCTTGTCTCAATGGTGTTCCGCCTAGCAAAATAAAGATACTGACTGACTGAAAATAGTTACAGAAATTAATGTGTATATGTTTGGTCTGCAGTATTTATTGCCACCCAAAACAGATATGCAGTGGATGCTATGGTGAAATAATGCTGCTTTCCTATGACATGATAATCTGGTTAATATTCTTGCAAAAGTATACAGTAAAGAATCTGTATCTTTTTTTAAATAAGAGATACATCCCCAAGGACCAACATTTTTGCCACAGCCCAATTATTTAAAATCTTATAAAACAAGCATTTGTTAATGCAAAGAGTTTTCGGCTGGTATTGCTCTTGTACATGCCTCCCATATGTTTCTCTGTATATTCCTCTGTCTTGCATTTTAAGGGTGGGGGTTACGGTTGAAAACCCTAATGTCCTGGGCATTCGTTGGTATTTTTGCTCCAAATTTTCAACATCTACTTTTTGGGACATCACCTCATGAACAGTGCCAGTATCATTTTGTTACTCAATCCCAAAAGGTGATTTCGTATAGCAAGTTTGCCAGGTGGCGCCACAGATGCGAAAACACATTTCAGGCAAGATGTGAAAAATGACAGCTGTACTGATCATGAGGAGGTGTGAAGAAATGGCAATGCTGAAAATCTGGAGTGAAAATATGAAAAAGTGGCGAAGTCAAAAGTGTGTATAGAAACTGCACAATGCACATTCGTAACGCAGTCATTTTTTGGAATGTTTTCACCAAATTTTCTACATGGTATTTTTGGGACCTCTCCTCATGAACAGTGGCACTAAATTTTGTTATATATCGAGTTGATTTACGCACAGCAACCCGTCATTGTCGCCACAGAATTTACTAAAAAGCGCATTTTAGGAAGGATCGAAAATGACAGCTGTACTGTTCATAAGGGTGTGTGAAAAAATGGCAATGTTGGAAATATGGTGAAAATCTTATTGATGTTCGGCGTGCATAGAGCTGCGCAATGGACACCGTAGCGCTGTCATTTTGGGATTTTTCACCAAATTGCAACAAGGGCTTTTGGGACCCTACCCACCTCATGAACAGTGGCACTGTCGTTCACTAATTGTCCCGAAAGGTGATTCCGTAGTGACCGCGAAATCATCTTTCAGGACTGAGAAACAAAATGACAGACTGTGTTCATGAGGTGGGGTCCCAAGAAACCCTTGTTGAAAATTCAGGACCAAACTCCCAAAATGTCTGAGATATCAATCTAAATTGAACTCCCCATTCACTGCCATTATCGGATTTACCGTCATTTCTTCAGTTTGCGTTAGCTTTTGAAGGGTGCAGGCGTGTTCCGGTCCACTGAAGATCGCTGCTCCAAACTCCTGAGAGTAGAGTATGGGTGGGAAGTGCGGGAAGTCCAGTGCATGAGGAGGGTGCAGGTTGGGGGAGGGGGCCGGCGGCAACAACAAGGGACCATTTTCTGTCTTTTCAGGTTTTAACAAAACAAAACAAAAAACTTTGTGGGTCTGTTTTCTGTTTTTTGCAGGAAAACTATGGATAGGGAAACTATGGATGTTAGCACACTAGGGTGGGCTCCCAGTGTGCCACAGTACTGGGTGCTTTAATGCCAACCTGGGGTTGGGCACCCTGAGGTTGGAGGTGATGTGGGGGGGGGGGACGCATCAGACACTGGGGTGGGCATCTCGGTGTCGGGGGGGGGGAGGGACAGCATGGAGAAGGCCGGCAGGAAAGCACCTCCTCCCAGCCAGATCGCGGAGACGTCAGACGCAATCAGCTGTTTGCTCTGCGGTGACCCGAAGATGAAAGGAAAAAGCTGGCGCCTGATGGGTGCGGCTTTTTCTTTTCAAGTGCAGACCACGACAGGCAAAACAGTGTCAGGACCAGCCTGACCGAGGACTGATGTGATACTGTCGAGCCCCATACAGAGCGTTCTGCATTGGACAGACAGTATCACACCCATCAAAGCCTACTCTCCCAAGGAGTTCAACGCACATGCGCGAACTCAAAAAAGGCTAAAGCAACCATGAAACAGGGGGAAAGGCATCTCACAAGACAGATGAAAAGGGCATCTTAAATGAAATAACAATATAGGTCTAAATCTTTCACCCTAACATGTACTGCTGCTTTATGTTGCCGCATTGGTCATGATTCACAGCAGGGCCACGTCAATTATGAGCATGTCTCAATTAAATTAATTACTTATTGCATTCCTACAATAATGTTTCTTCACTGTTTTCCATTTTTTTTTTTTTTTTTTATTTTCTCTTGCTGGTCAAATAAATATTTCAGATAATGCAGTACATATTTCACCAAGTCTTTCAAAGAGCCTAGACTGTCCCCAACTGACTTCACAACTGCTGTTCACCATATAAATATAATGTCCCTGTTAAAGCTGTCAGTAGCCAAACAGTATTTTGCTAATCATGCATGTTTTTACTGTAGTCACAAAAAGCACTGTTCAAGTAGCCAAACTGCCACAAATACACAAAATGCAGATCCAAATTTAGTGATTTTGTAAGGTTTGGCAGAGTTTTACCATTTGGTTAAAAAGCACAGGTGGCAGTTAAAATGCTAAGTAGTTTTTACTTTCAACTTGAACACTGGTTGTCATGGTGAGCACTATGATGTCTTTAACAAGGGCCCTATGAGGTTAGCTGGGGATCAGCAAATATCTTTCATGCAGACTATTTGGACAGTGTCATAGGGGCATAGGTCAGGAAACACAAGCAGATCAGGAAAAATTATAACATTTGCAAATAGCGTTTATTATCAAGAGCAATAAAATAGAAAATCAAATTGTACAGGATAATTCTTCCTAAAGGCAGGACAAACAAAAAATCCTTCATCAGATTCTCTCTCTCTCTCTCAATTTAAATATCAATCTACCTAAACAACACACTGCCTTTTTGTGGCAGTTTAAACTTTGCATCCTGATTAAGCTGCATCTCCTGTTTGACAAAGTTCTGATGCATTTTGTGAAAATTTCTCTCCTGAAGCAACAATGAAGAGTACATCTAGTCTTAACAGGAGCAACAAAATAGAACACAAGCCTGTGGAGGTCAAAATACAACTCAAGGTCAATCCTCTGTATTACAGATTGTTATTTTTTTAATAAACCCAAATAGCTTTCTGCAATCACTTCAGAAATACAAACAGATACAACTGCAAACCAAGGGATCCCACTTTAAAGATTCATATACATTTTTATTTTTAACCACAGAGACTCAAGGTGAGAAAGAAAGAATGGAAACATTAAGTGAAGGATGGGAGCCAACAGGGGAAACTGTGGTACTATCGGAGCAGCCAATCCCTAGGTGCCACAAGAAATTTTGATTGCGCTAACAGACAGAAGAGGACAAAATAGATCACTGCTTTTAACTCTCCCTGCAAAACAAATGGGACTGGGTCTTGCCCAACCCTGTCTCTCACACTCACACACACCCCTCTTTAAGAGGGAAGCTAAAACTTCCTTTATTTCTCTTTTAATTTTACCGTCTAACATTTACAGTTCTTTGCATATGTAATGTCCCCTTTTTCATAACGCCTTTTACAGCAAACTTTTCAGTTAAGTACATAAATTTTTTCTTAACCTTCTGAATTCTCAAGTCCTGAACCATACATATTCTTGACAGAAAATCAGCACTGACGCTCTTTCTTCCAGATTTGTACATTATTTTGAATTTAAATGGCTGTAGTGCCAGGTACCACCTTGTGATTCTGGGATTTTTAGCCTTCATCTGCTTAAGCCAACAGAGAGGACAGTGATCTATTAAATGTCGGCTCCTAACAGATAAACCTTAAGAGACTCCACAGCCTATTTTGTAGAAAGGCATTCTTTTTCAATAGTGGAGTACTTTTTCCTCTAGGTCATGCAGTTTTCTACTGATATACAGAATGGGCTGTTCCCTCCCATCTATATACTGACTCAGGACTGCACCTAGGCCTACCTCTGATGCACCTGTCTACAACCGCAATTGTTTCTCAAAGTCTGGACTTCTTAAAACAGGGGCTGAACATAATGCAGCCATGATGACCCAAAAATCCTCATCACACTCGGGGGACCATTTCACATTATTCAGGTACCGTTTTCTCTTGAGTTCAGTGATGGGACTAGCTAACTGGGCAAAGTAGGAAACAAATCTGTGGTAGTAACCAGCCAGATCCAAGAATGACCGGACATGTTCATTCACTAAAAATACCACCAACAGCTTAATCTGGTTCAAGGTCAGTTGGCATTCATCTGTATCCCCCTCCCCCGGGCCGTGCCTGAAAATAGGCAGGATTTGTCTAGTGCACTTACCCGGTCAACAAAAACTAAAAAAAAAAAAAAAAATGTTTCTTTGTTTTAGGGACAGGACTGTTAGCCACAGTTTCCATCTTGGAAATAGACGCCTTTACATCTCAATTTCCCAAAATAAAACCCAATTATCTGGCTCTCTGCATGTCTAATGCGCACTTAGTAGGATTAATGATCAGACCTGCATTTTTGATAGACTGGATAACTGCTCAGAGGTGTTCAGGTGGCTCTTCCAGTCTAGACTGTACATCACGAAATTATCCAGGTAAGTAGCACAATAACCAGAGTGTGGGTGGGGTGGGGTGGGGGTAGAATTACATCTATGTACTGCTGGAATGCCACTGGTGCACCATGTAAAACCAAATGGCATGGCGGTGAACTGACAGAATCCAACTGGAGTGGAAATTACAGGTTTGTCTCTGGACTCTTTAGCCAGGGGGAACCTGCCAGTAACCCTTGGTGAGATCAATGGTACTAATGTACTTGGCACTTCCCAATCATCTATCCTGGGCATAAGACAGCTGTCAAGTACAGACACTTGATTAAGTTTCCTAAAATCGGGGCATATTCTCACATACCCTTCCTCTTTATTTACAATCACCAGTGGTGATGACTAAGCATTTCTCGATTCTTCAATGATACCAAACTCTAATTTTTTGTGTTTCCTTAAAGGCGACCTGAAAATAGTGATGCAGCCCCCTCCTGTCCTCACATACCTTGCAATACTGCTGCGGGAATCCGGGGCTGCAATCGGCATTATTTTTCATAAAGTGGTTTAATTTTAAAAAAGCGCCGAAACTTTCAGCCGAACGCATAAGTGCGGTGGGGGACCCGACTGAGGAGGTGCAAGTGTTCATGGGTATTACACCCATTTAGTGACGTCGCTCCCACCACTACTATTGTAAGTGCAGCATTGGCGGTAGTTTATTATGCTCCTTTTATTGCTTCCTCAGGGGTCCTGATACCCCAAATATGACTTATAGCAACACCTGGACAGGCTGTTGCTTTAAGTCGTATTTGACAAAGCAACCTTTAGTGGTTTTTCAACCCATTTCTTCAGGAGGTTAACATGATATATCTTGGTAGGATTTTTTCCTATCAGGGGTCTCAGTCTCATAGTTATATATACCAGTATGTCAAACCACTTCATATGACCCTTGCAACTTGATGAACAGTTTGTCTTCTGTAGTGGGTAACAGGAACAAGTCCCTTTTCACGTGGTTCAAAAACGTTTTTTCTTTTACCCCATGGTCATAACAACAGACCTTCTACTGTTTCTTCCTGATTAATGTAGGCAATGGCAACATATTTTGCCAGTTTCTTTCTTCGTGCAAACATACAAGATGTAATAAGAGTATGAGTGGAGTTATCGTCCCAGGTTTCTTTTATTACATTCCAGTGGCCCACTAGGTTGTCTACCATACAACATTCCAAAGGGTGAAAAACCTGCTGATGCTTGTGGCACTTCTTTATAAGCAAAAAACAGGTAAGGCAAGTACTAGTCCCAATCTTTCCCTTCACCTTTCACAAACCCTTTTAAACGTGAGTTTTAGGGTCTGATTGAAACGCTCAACAAGACATCTGTCTGAGGATGATAAGGGGAGGTTCTTACAGCAGTGATATCTAGTAGGCGGTACTACTCCTTCAGCAATGCAACAAGAAAATTACTACCTTGATCAGTAATTATCTCTTTAGGTATGCCCACCCTGCTGAAAATGTTGGCAAACTCTGCTGCCACTTTTGGGGCTGTGGCAATACACACTGGAATGGCCTCCAGGTATGGAGTAGCACAGTCACATATGAACAAAATTAATTGATTACGCTTTTTACTTTTGTCTAAGGGGCCAACCACATACATTACAATTCTCTCTCTAAAGGCACATCTATCAAGGGTAGGGGCACAAGGGGAAGCTTGTGTTTTTTAGTCACTGTGGCTACTTTCTGACACTCAGCACAAGAACCTAAATAGGCAGCAACATCCTCATGAATCCCACGCCAGTGAAATCTGTACAGCAATATGAAAATCTGTACAACAATTTGGTAAGGCTGCAGTCCCTCCCCAAGTGACCAGCCACAGGACTACCATGTGCTGTCTGTAACAACTCCGTTTTATACTTCCTTGTTATGACCTACTGTTCTATCTGTTCCTGCATCTGAGGGGTAACCCAAACCCTGTACAATAGTCCACTGCAGTATTTATACATTGGTTTACCCTGTTTCTGTTTCACCCCCAGCAGCTTAAAATAACCTTGGACAGAACCATCATTAGTTTGCTCAGAAACAAAATCACAATCAGTTAAGTTTCACATATCAACCCCTTATGTCCAGTCTTTTACTGCCCCCCTTTTTTTTTCTTTTTTTTTAAGGCATCCTCTTTCTTTCTTTCCTGGACTTCTGGATCTTGTAACTGGGCTCAAACAAGTCCGAATCAAAGTCACCAAAAGGAAAAAAGATTTTCCTTGCCGGTGCTCTTGTTATCACAGCTGCTGAAACAGCAGAGCTTACTCCTCTGTGATTAACTTAGCAAATCCTGTAAAGTCCCTTCCAATAATCACAGGTTCAAGTAACTTTGGTACTACCCTCACTTTTATTTGGTGCAACATTCCATTAATATCCAGAGTAGCTTGAGTAGTGGGATAACATTAAGTGTCCCCGTGGATGCAGATTACCCCTAGTACCTGGTCCTTTAAACACAGTCTTTTCCCAGAACTTCAACCTGCACCAGGGTCTGTCTGCATCTTGAATCTAAACTCCCAATCTTGACATATGTTAAATACTTGCCCCAATTAGCCAAGGCCAAATTTGCTCCACTGTTACCCTCATTTAATTTTTTAACTTCAATATATTTTATTCAGATATAGATACAGAATTTGAACATCCATAGAATACACTATAAAAACATTCCTTTTTTTTTTTTTTTTTTTTTATTTCCATCTATTTCGTTTTTACTTATAATCGATTGTGTCCAAGCAATAGGAGCAAAAGGATCAAGAAAAGGTACTTACAGAATTCTCACAGGTCACAGTACACTGAGTGCTCATAGGAGAATTGTTAAGGATTAATACCAGTGTGACTAGAGTACACTGTCCATGAAGGGGCCAGAAGGTTCAGAAGGACCCCAACTTCAGAATTACTTCAATCCTTAAGAGCTATTCAAGAAGGTCCTGGGTGTCGGATAGAGTAATGGAAGTTCAAATATATAAGGCAAACCACAAGTGTACTATTACTTCTAATCAGTGCAGGCCACCTAAACCTGGAAGATCAAGGGAGGTCCCCCGGGATCTATGCAGACCAGTCTGCCGCGGTAAATGCGAGAGAGGGAAGAAAAAGAGGGGAAATGAAAGGGGGGGGGGGTTATTACCTTCTGGTACAAAAGTTGCGTCCTTAAGCATATAGTACAGAAGCCATCTATTCCAACATGATCTAAATTTCTCATCGCTATAATTCAAACTATGTGTTATTCTTTCCAGCTGGTAGGTTTGTTTGGTTATGGCCCACCAGTCCTGCACGGTTGGGGTCTTAGGGGTCAACCACAATTTAGTGATACCTTTTAGCTATTCTGCTATCAGCTGGGAAAAAAGCTAATGGGTGTCCTGGTCCCTAAAGCCTCTAGGGAGTATTAACAAAATAAATGTCTGTGGGGTTAAGTGGAAGGGCTTATCAAAAATTTCTTGAAGCCCTGACTGCAATGAACCAATAAATGGCGCTAGCTTAGGGCAAGTATACATTACATGTGTGAGGTGGGCTTTAGTCTCACCACATTTATGCCAGCAGGAAGCTGAATGCCCAGGGGTGTAGTGACTTGTAACCTCAGGGGTCTTGAAATAACGGATCAGGAATTTCCATGCAAACTCCCGCCACTGGTGTGAACTAGATGTGCGTGACACCTGTCGGCACACCTGTTCCCACTGTTTGTCCTCAATGTGAACACCCAGCTCCTGCTGCCACTCCTCTCGGATATCTATAAGAATTGCCGAGGGATTTCATATCAGTGTCTGGTAAAAGGTGGATATCAGATGACTCTGACTTGGAGAGGCAAACAAAGACTGCAGTTTAGAGATCAAGGGAGGCCAGTGTTCAGGATTTCTCACCTCTGAGGGTAATGCCTCGTAGTAATGTCTTAATTGCAAATATCTATAGTGGTGTGTGTTGGGTAGGTTGAGTTTTGCTTGTATCTCTCGAAATAACCACATCATCCCTCCAGTTGTAATTTGAAACAGGTAATTCAGGCCGTATCTGCTCCACTGTCGGTAGGCATGGTCCATTTTACCGGGTTGAAAGTCTGGGAGTACAGCTATTGGGCATATTAATGGTATAAAAGGGGGAAAAAAAATTGCCTTTTAATCTGGTTCCAGGCTGTCACCCTATGCTGCAGCTCCAAAGTTAAACTTAGGCTTACAGCTGGGGATCCACTCCCATGATAGAGTATGGTTAAATATTCCGAGTCAGGGGTGAGAGCCTGCTCCAACTCCATCCAATGCGCTTCGCTGACCGATAGCTGCCTAGCCATGATATGGGACAGATGAGCAGCTTGGTAGTACCGATAGAGGTCTGGGAGGGCTAGCCCTCCCTGCCCTCTCGGTTAAGTAAGGAGTTTCAGCCTGACCCTCAGCCTACGACCTGACCAGATAAAATGAGAGATCGCCCTCTCCCAGTCTGGGAACACGGAGCGCGGCAGGTTAACAGGGATATTATTAAAAAGATATAGGGCTCTGGGCAAGGTCACCATTCTAATGATGTCTATTTTTCTGGAGAGGCTCAGTGGAAGTGTACTCCAGCAAGCTAAGTCCTCTTTAAGACAGGCAGTAAAGGGAGCTAAAAACATTCTAATGTGTCTACTAAAATTAAATCTTGGTATTATACAGTGATAAGTATACAGTGCCTTCAGAAAGTATTCACCCCCTTGCCCTTGGATATTGTCACATTTTGTTGTGTTACTACCAGAATTTTTAATGCATTGAAATGATTTTTCCCCCTTGATTCACACAGCATACTCAACAATTTAAAGGGCAAAATATTACATGTAACAAAATTCTGAAACATTAAAAACTGAAATATCTTGTTTGCTTAAGTATTCACCCCCTAGTCAATACTTTGTAGGCGTAAGGCACAATTACAGCTTTGAGTCTTCTTGGATATGTCTGTATCAGCTTGCACATCTGGATTTGGGATTTTTCGCCCATTCTTCCTCGCAGATTTACTCAAGCCTGTCAAGCTGGATGGGAGCGCCAGTGAACCGCAATCTTAAGTCTTCCACAGATTCTCAATGGGATTCAAGTCTGGCTTTGGCTGGGCCACTCAGGGACATTCACCTTCTTGTTCTGAAGCCACTCCAGTGTTGCTTTGGCTGTATGCTTGGAGGTCGTTGTCCTGTTGGAGCGTAAATCTTACGCCCCAGTCCAAGGTCTACTGCAGACTGATGCAGGTTCTCCTCAAGGATGTGCCTGTATTTGGCTCTATTCATTGTTCCCTCTATCCTGACAAGTGCCCCAGTCCCCACCGCTGAAAAGCATCCCCATAACATGATGCTGCCACCACCATTCTTCATGGTAGGGATGGTGATACACAGGTGATGAGCAGTGTTCGGTTTGCGCCAGGCATAGCACTTTGCATTCAGGCCAAAGAGTTCAATTTTTGTTTCATCAGACCAGAGAATCTTTTCCATGGTCTCAGAGTCTGCCACGTGCATTCTTGCAAACCCAAGCATGCTATTATGTGGCTTTTCTCAGGAGTGGCTTCCATCTAGCCACTCCCATAGAGGCTACATCTGTGAAGTGCTGCAGAGATTGTTGTCCTCTGACAGGTTCTCCCATCTCAGCCATGGAACTCTGTAGTTCTGTCAGGTGGTCATTGGGTTCTTGGTCACTTCCCGACCGAGGTCCTTCTGCCCGGTTGCTCAGTTTGGGAGGATGGCCTGCTCTAGGAAGAGTCTGGGTGGTTCCGTAATCTTTCCATTTCCTAATGATGGACTTGACTGTGCTCCTGGGAACTTTCAACATCCTAGAAATGTTTTATACCCCTTCCCAGATCTATGCCTCCTCACATTCTATCACGAGTTCTCACGGACAGCTCCTTAGTCTTCATGGTAGAGTTTCTGCTTGACATGCACTGTCAACAGTGGGACCTTTTATAGACAGGTGTATTTCCTCTGAAATTATGTCAACCATTTGAACTGACCACAGGTGGACTCCATTCAAGTTTTAGAGTGATCTCACAAGGAAATTGGATGCACCTGAGCTCAATTTGGAGTGTCATAGCAATGGGGGGGAATACTTATCAAATCAAGACATTTCACGTTTTTATTTTAAATTACATGTACAAAAATTCCAGAAGTTTCATTCCACTTTGACATTATAATTTGTGTAGATATCGACAAAAAAAAATCCCATGTAAATGTATTTTAATTTGAGTTTGCAACATCACAAAATGTGACAAAATCTGGGGGGTGGGGGGGGGGAATACTTTCTGAAGGCACTGTACCTTAAAGAAACTTACTGGTGAACAGTCCAATGTGGCCAAAAGGGTCACCGATGTCCATAAAAGTCCTCTGACTGTTAAGTACCAAGAGTTTGTGTAAATCCATCAAAAAACCTGCTATAAAAACAAAAGCCAGTGGGTTGTAATCATGACAGCTGATGGATCCTTTTCATATGTACATGAGTAGTTGTAGTAGCCGACTGCTAGAAAGGAACAAATGTACCAGTCTAGGTATAATCACCTGACATAGTTAAAATCAAATAAGAAAACATGGAACAGAACAAACAAACATTGGTGCGTTATTCATCATTTTGATTCCTCCGTCTCCCCCACTGCCCCAACCCATAGTGATATAGCCATTTTTTTTTTAAATGTATCTCTATGATTAATTCAAAAGTTAAGGGACCTGTGCCTGATGCAATGGGCACAATATCTCCATGAATTTCTCGTGGGTTAGCCTTAGTTGGCTGGTTATTCCTTCTAGCCTTTCCAGTTCAAACACCTCGGTTTTCCAATCTTCTAAGATAGGTACTGCAGGAGTAAGCCATCTGGATGTGATGCATTTTAGGGCTGCCACTCTTAAGTGTTTGGCCTAAGCATCTCAGATTGGGAGAACAGGACACCAGGGTCGGGAATCCTAGTACCAATTCCATGCATGTAAAAGGTATCATAAGACCGGTTAGTGTTTGGATTTCGAAGTGCATTGCCCAAAATATGTGATCATGAGATTCTGTGCCACTGCACCCTCCCATAAGCCATCAACCATTGGTTGTCCCACATTTTCTGTGGTATCCTTGGATTGTTTAGCATGCCATATACAAACTTCTTTTCTCCTGACAGGCCTCCTTTAAAAACTGGGTCTCCAGTTCCCATTTTTTTTCCCACCATTTGTTTATACATTCCTTTTCTAGTGTTCCCCTCCACTTGTCATGTTACCTTCCACCATAACATTTTTTTAATTGCTAATCTGTATTAGTCTGGCATCTCTCTTACTTGAACCCCTTTTAAAGATTCACCTGTCCACTCCCAAATCCAATTTCCCAGAACATTCCCTCCCCATTTACTGCTCAAATCCTGGTGTTTAACAAAAATCTTACAGATTTGAGTACCAAAACAAAGCATGGAAAAAAAATTACAGGATTTACCATCCCTAAGCCTCCCTGCTTTTTGTTTTTGTATAAAATTTCTCTCTTAATAGGGTTTAGCCTATTCCCCCATATCAACTGGAAGAACAGTCTTAAAGCAGCAGTACTACGGGGAAAAAAATTGCACTTTTTTGACCGTTTATTCCCTGTGCCCTGCTAATCATATACCTGGTACTCTTTCTTGCCAGCATTGTACTATCCCCGAGTAATTTGCTCAGTTATTCTCTGCTTTTGTTTACATGTCTGCCACCCAGCATGTTGCACTGGAACCCTCTCTGCTGCCAACTGCACATATTTATGACTTGCAGGGACATCGGTAATGGTCAGCAGAGGGTCCCTCTGCTGTTGTCAAAAGATGTGATGCAACCTGGAGAAAAAGTGCACGCAAAATTAGTCAGCCGCCATATTTGTTGTAGCACTACAAGACTTCAAATAAATTGCAAATATCTAAAAAACTAAAGACGACTGGAAAAAAATATTTACAGGTATGGAAACTGGAACTTTGGCCGCATGCTTACAGCCAAAAAACAGAATTTTGATAGGTCACTTCCTGATTTCGTAGTACTGCTGCTTTAATATTCTAGACTCAAATTCTGCAGGCAAAGGGGAAAACCCCTGCAACGCATAAAAAACAAGGTATTAAAAATTGTTTTGCCACATGTACCCTCTAATTTTTCTTCACAAAAAGTTACTCAACCCCTTGAAATGATCTCTCTTTATGCACAGGTGTAATTTCATATATTTTTTCCTCTTTTCATCCTTGTGCAGTAAAAATTCTACTTGACTTGTAACATTTATACTTTCCTTTTTTTTGTTGTGCAAACTCTGCATATAACAGCTTTAATAAAGATTTGTGTTGTACAAATCCCACTTGTCTTATAAAGATTATTCTTTTCTTTTCATATACAAACATCACATGTAACAGCTTTCATAAAGGTTAATGTTTCAGGACTCCATTTTGTTCCCTTCCTCAGAACAAGTCAAGTGGGATTTGTACAGCACATATCTTTATTAAAGTCATAATTTTTTCTTTATTTAAATCTATCCTTTTCCCTGTTTTGGCCAAGACTTCATCAATTATTTCCCCGAATACCTTCCGTGGCATTTATGATCTCCCCCTTACCATTTTTCAAACTTGGTATACGCGTTCTGCAGTTTTCTTTGAAAGCTTCACAAGGGTCAGCCACAGGTGTTCTCTGAAGTCCAAAGCTTAACTCTTTCTTGAGGGTTCCCCTCTATCATACTGTACTGTTCTCATATCCGTTTTAACCCTTTGTATCTAACCTAATACTTCCTCCCCCATATAAACTTTTGGAAAAAGTTTCGTTTAGTTCTAAGTGACAAATACATAAAAAAAAATCCCTACTTGCAACCATTTTCCCATATGCCTTAAACCAATTGCTGATCTCTGTTTTGGTATCTCTCCACCAAATCCCCAGGTCATCATATAGCCCCATCACTGAGACTCTGTCTACCAACAAATCCCCTATTGTTAGACTCGCCTCATCTATCTCCAAGCTACTCACATTCATTTTCCATCTTGTAACAGGCTGCTCCACCGGTTACAGTACAAATAACACTTTTAATTATCAAATAATCCGACAAAGCAGTGGGGAGCACAGCTACTTTATAAATCTCTAAACTCCTGGAAATAAATATATAATCGATTTTAGAAAACAGAACACCCTTTGTAAAAGTAAACTTAACAGGAGGTACAGCTTTGTTGAACACATTCTGTAATTCTTCTGTTTCAATACTTTTCTTTTTTTTTTTTTGAACGCAGCCTTAGTCGCAATGAACTGTTTTACCATCTTGCTTCCTTTTCAAAATATCCAACGACAGTTAAAATCACCTGCATAATAAATATTTTCTTAAAGACAACAAAAGGGTTGGAATAAGTTTCAAACAATCCCACCCTCTCCGCCTTGGACTGAGAAGGGTAGACAACTATAAACCTGCTTGGTTGCCCATACCAAATCTCAATCACTAAAGCTCTTCCTGGTTGTAGGTCCACTATTTTGGACATTTTCAGTCCCATACCTGAAAATACATACCCCACCCCATCTGCTTTATCCAATCCAAGGTCCAATATGATGGTCCCCAAATCCATTCCCTTTAGCCTGTACCATAGATTGTGTTGAGTCAAGCCATGTCTCCTGTACAAAAATTACTTCACAAGCTAAATTTCTTAATTCAGCCCATAAGTCCCCCCTTTCCCCCATTCAAAATACTGCAAACATTCATAGATGCTACAGAAAACAATACCATTAAAAAAACAAACAAAAAAAAACCACCAATATCTTTTATCCAGGGAAACAAGAAAAAAAAAACATCCTTCATTTAACTTCTTCTTAACCTGCTGATCCGGTTTATCTGACTCATGGTGGGGGTGGGGGGGTTGTTTTCCTGGTTGACTCCTCCCACCAGAGGACTTTCCTCCCCTGGACTTCAAGATATCATAAGCGCTCTCCAGCTTGAGCTCTGATGATACTCCCTTATTACTCTTTAGACTCCATCTCCTCAGGGGGTCTTGAGAACCACCGGTATTTTGGGGGTATCCTTAATTCCCCAGACCCCTCCTCTTGGTGCCCTCCTTCTTCCTTCTCTTTCTCCTCCTCCTGGTTACCAGATTTCTGACACAGATCTTCCACACCACCACCTCACTGGGTGTTATACCGACCTCTATCACCTCTTTTCCGGGAATCTCCCTCTCGTTTGGTTTAAAGTTTTCTGTCAGCTGGGGGTTCGGGTTTTCTTCCTTCTTCCTATCCTCCGTGGAAGGGAGGGGCATGTGATTCTGGCCTTGCACCTGCCTGTTGAGCTTTATTTATCAAGTCTGATTCATGCTCCTCCTATTATTTTTTGCTGCCCAGGGGCAGTTATGGAACACAGAGGTTGCATTGAACATGGTCAGCATATTCAGAATTTCTGTGACTGAACTCTCCACGTAGTCCGCACCGGATAACATCACAAACATTGGACAGGTGTGTACAAGACCTGCATCTGTAACATGCCCTGGGCTGCCCCAGGTAGAATAGTACCCCACTATCCCTGCCCAAGAATAAACTGTTAGGGATGTGCTCAATACCAATTTCATTTTGGTTTAATTTTACCTTGAACCTCCATCTCTCAGTCCAGATAAACTCATCATCAATTATGGTCTCAGGCTGGCCTATCACTGAACTTTTTTGATTCAGCCATTGCATAATGTCCCCCACACGAACACAATCTGACCTAAACATTACTGTTATGTTTTTGATTAAGGGAATTGCGATGAACGGAGCCCACAAAGAGGTATTTTTCAGGGCTTCATATTTTAACCAAAAGCGCTCTAGGCCTCTCATAGACCTAAAGCTAACATCAAACACATCTTCCCTGCAATATACAAAAGGGCATGAATTTCTGACACAATGAACTTCATAGAGTCCTTTAAAAATAATTCTCCCCACCGGATACCTATCATGGAAAATATCAAGGCTTCCCTTGTATCGCAGGCGCACAGCAAATCTCCTGGGAGGGGGTCTTTAAACCCTGCATTATTAGACCATCCTGGTCTCTTTCTCTCCCTTTCTCATGGGGGGGGTGTCTTCCCCATCGGTTTTCTGGTTTGAAGAACGAATTCTCTTTTTAACCACATCAGCATACGATTTAGCCGACTGCGGCTTACTGCCAGTTTTATTTTTTTATACCTCCCTTAGATGGGTCAGCAAAATCCTTCCTTAACGTTTCACTTTTTTCTGCATTAAGCCCAGAATTAAGAGACGACCCTTTCAACCCTCACTCCACGTCACGGGAGTCTTGAAATCCCCCAGGACTAATTTATTCCTCTTCCTCACCCTCATACCATACCGGGGGCCATCAAAATAATATCCTCTTTACTACCCGGAGCACCTTCTGCCCTTACTGGTCCAGTCACACTTCAATCTCGGTGTTAGCCATGTCCCTTCCGAGAACCCCCTTACCGGTCTGTGAAAAGTCCTCCCATTCCATTTCAGGCTTCCATCGACATCTGGCTCCTGGATCCATCCTGCTCCCTGCAAAGATGTACCTGGGGACCTTTTTCTCTTCCTTCCCTTATGGTTTCATACAAATCAGTGCATTACCGCATCCTTTACAAACAACCCTTGCTGCGTCTGGTACGCCTCCGTTGCTCTTCCAGCTGGCCCCGACACTTTCTCAGAGGCTCCACTCCGCTCTGCTCCTTCTCTGCCTAGGACCCTTCCTTTGTTCCTCCAACTGTTCTCCTCTTCAAGGATTTTAAAACTGATATCCTCTTCTCCATCGCTTGCTCAAGGTGAGCTGCAGCCATACTTTTATCTTTTGGAGATGTGGCAAAACTTGCATCGGTACATCCATATTTATATCTGGTTGCTCAGAAAATTCCTTGTCTGAGATATCCGCTGCAGCTGCAGATGCAAAATATCTGCTTCCTCAGGTTCTGAGGCATTCACATCCATGTCTATATCTTCCTCTCCTCTCACTGAGCTCCTCCATACAGCCCTCCACGTCCTTCACTGATTCTTCCACACTGGTCCTGACCAAGCCACACTGCAGTGCCCTCTACTGGAAAGAGTAGGGGAATTTCCCTGGTGTCCTGGCCAAATTTCCCCCATTCATTATAAATACCACCAACAGCTTAATCTGGTTCAGTTTCAGTTGGTTACCATCTGTATCATAGGCCCTTATCTGCCGACACTGTCTATGTATCTATGCATCCCGCCCACCCCGGTCGCCCCTGAAAAAAGGGACATCTAGTCACAGTGGGCCTACCGGGACAACAAAATTCAATAAATAAATAAAACCGAAAATGGGGTGCTGGGCCATATGACAGCTAGCTATAAACAGATTAAGGAATACTGGGGGAGGATTTTTTTCTTATTGGGAAAACACTAGGATGCGGCTTCTCATTTGACCCAGGTTCTGTGGTTTTTGGGTTAAGGAAAGCGGCAACTATACATAGAAACCATTTAACTTTGATAAAACACAGACATCTCGGTAGCTAAAAAGATTATAGTGCAACACTGGAAAGATGAAAACCGCAGACTATATGGAATGGGTAGGGCTAATGCTCAAGACTAGTACAACTGAAACAGCATTATACATATTGGAAAATGATTATAGTAAATTTAAGGAAATTTGGAATCATCTCAGAAATTAATAATAAATGATACTGATTTGCATTGATGAAGAGCTAACAGCTTCAGGAGTATAAACAATGATTGAGGCACCCATGCTCCAATGCTCAGAGTTGAGCAAAAAAAAAAAAACAAGGCTGTTACTTTGCTGCTGCAGTGTCTGTGGCCATCTGATAGTCCTCGGCCAAAGAAACAACCTTTTCCCCACTTTCTGGTTGGTATTCTTTTACCCAGAGCTGCACATCTGCAGGAAGAATGTTAATGAATTGCTCCACCGCAAATATGTCCATCTGTGGGACTGTTTTGCCCTCTGGTTGGAGCATTTAATGAAGAGTTCTCAGAGTCAGGTAAACGCTTCTCAAGGATTGTTAACTGAGTGGTACTCAAGAGATAAAAGATATAACATCTCAGGAGAGAGATTTAAGGATTTCTCTTTTCACAAGTCCATCGTTTTCTGACTGTGCAGTGTTCATACTGCTACAGGCAATATGAGCTTTACCTGTCAGATAAGGTATCAGCCCGATTGCCCATTGCTGTTTTGCCTACTGGCAGACTCTGGTGACCCTTTCAAAAGTTGTCAGGTATGCTTCGATATCATGCAAAAGACAAAGCTTTGTAAGTTTAATGTCTTTTGAATGATTTGAGTCTAGTTGATCTGCTGGACTTGTGTCTGCTTCTCCACCTCTGACAGCTTGCAAGGCATTCAACTATCACCGCTCCTGTTGCTGCATCTCTTCTCTTCCCGGTTTCTCAATCTCTCTCTGTTGCATAGCCCACCATTTGAAGGAGGACGACATGCTTTCAGATTCTGTCCCTGCCTGTTCTTCATTTATCACTGGTGCCGCTGTAGTGCCTGTCAGACTTTTTATTTCTGCTTCTAGTTTGACTCTCATTCTTCTGGTAATCACTCCTAGGCTTGCTGCTGCAGGATCCTTACCTTTCTTCTATGCCTCTGTGGTGCCAGGTCAAGTACTCACACACTAAACTCCTGGCATAGAGTAGGCACAGCGTAAATCCCACTCCCGACACCAGCTGTCATGGGGCATAGGTCAGAAAGCACAGGCAGACCAGCAGAAATAATAAAATTCTCAAATAGTGTTTATCATCATCAATAACAATAAAACAGAAAAATAAAAATGTGCAGTATAGCTCTTTCTAAAGGCAGTACAAATAATCTTTTATCAGTCTCTCTCTCAATTTAAATCTCACTCTCTCTCTATATATATATATATATATATATATATATATATATATATATATATATATATACAAAACACTGCTCTCTTTTATGAGATGCCATTTTCCTACCACTTTAAGTGCTGCATCCGGATTATTGTTATGTTAATTCTCCGCTTTTTTCACAAAATGTCTTGAACATTGACAATGTCCTTCATGAGGCCAGCCTGAAGAGCAGATCTAGTCTTAAGTGCAACAAAAATCAAAATTTAAATACCTGTAAATTTTCTTTCTCCGAGGGCTGGTCTCCAGGCTTCAGACTGGTGGACTGTACTTTCTTCTGCTGTAAGCAAGGCAGGAACTAAAACTCTGCAGCCTAGGTATCCTCCCCTCCACTTCCTGAGTACCCCAGTTCTTCCTAAAGCAGTTCCAAATCTGGTAGTAGTATAGAAATATGAAGAAAGAACAAAACAAGAGAAATGTTAGCAAACATGCGCCAACTGGCCAACTATGAAAATTTGGAGGAAGAAGCTTGGAGACCAGCTGTCGGAGAAAAGAAAATTTCCAGGTATTTATATTTTGATTTCTCTTTCCTAAGCTGGTCTCCGGCTTCAGACTGGTGGGATATATTAAAGCAGTAAATCCCAGACATCCCGGTGGGAAGAATGTCATTGTCCTGAAGTGTCCACGCTGCCTGTAGGACTCTGCGGCCAAAAGACGCCGCAACTGAGGCGAAATACATCTAACTTGCAGAATTGTGTGAACAGACGACCAAGTAGCCGCCCCTGCATTAGTCCACTGGAGAGGCTTCTCTCAGTCTGCCCATGAGGTGGCCATGGCTCTGTTTGAGTGGGCTTTCACAGGGCCAGGAAGGTGCCCTGCCTAGCTGTAGGCAGTGGTGATTGTTGACCAATCCATCTCACAACTGAATCTTTAGATGCTTTTTGCCCATGTTCTGCCCTGTCGTCAAAATGAACAAACCTGAAGTTTTGCATATGGGCTCTGTTCTTTTAATGTGTATCTTCAATGCTCTTCTTGGGTCCAGAGTGTGGAATTCTTTCTCTTTTGTCATTTTTAGGGTGAGGGCAGAAGAAGGCTAAGATTAACTCCTGATTGCAGCAAAAAGGAAACATTATCTTAGGCAGAAAACCTGGGTCTGTACGGAGGACCACCGAGTCCTGGTGAAACAACATACAAGGTTCCTCGGTTGATAGCGCTCCCAGTTCACTTATTCTTCAGGCTGACGTGATGGCTATTAGAAAGGCAACTTTCATCGAAGGTGCAGGAGGAATGGCTCTGAGAGGTTCAAGGGGGCTCCTGTCAGAGCTTTGAAGAACAAATTGAGTCTCCAAGGAGGGACAACTGGCTTGATTGGAGGGCGTTTTGGAGTTGCAGCTCTTAGGAATCATCCTTGGAAACAAGCGCTGGTGACCCCAGTGCATAAGGGACGCGACAGGTCACTGACCGCAAACTATAGGCCCATCTCTAGCCTCTCCCCTCTCTAAAGCACTGAAAAGGATTGTGGCAGACCAGTTTACTGACTATATTCACAAATACCAGCTGCAATGTCCCCAGCAGCATGGCTTTAGGAAAATTCACAGCATGGACACTGCACTGGTGGATTTCACCAAGTATGTCCATAAGGCACTGGATGAGGGAAAAGTGATTGGGTCCATTTTCAATGACCTAACAAAGGCATTAGACAGTCTGCCACCCACTCACTCCTCTTGTCTCAACCGCATGCCCTTGGTATTTCCCCAAATGGCACTCTATGGTTCCAGGACTACCTAACTTCCCGGTCTCAAAGGGTCAAGATAGATCACTCCATATCTGCATCCAAGGAAGTCTCACTAGGGGTGCCTCAAGGGTCCATCCTGGGTCCACAGCATGTTCCTGAACAACCTATCTGATGCCTGCATTAGCAAAGTCATTCTATATACCAATGATGCTGTCCTACTAAGCGGTCACTCTCATGACAGAGCACATACAGGCTGAGCTACAATCATCCTGAGCTACAATCATCCTTCCAGCAACTGGAGACCCAGTCCTACTCCCAAAGGTTGCTACCAAACTACAAAAGAGCAAGACTATGCTCCTCTCTAGTCCACAACTAAAAGGAGATGCCCAGAACAACGAACCACAAATCACCTGACTGCCACAATGGAACAGGTTCCCTGCATCAAGTACCTGGGTGTCATTGTGGATGATACCCTCTCGTATGTTCAGCACACTGACATGGTGAAAGCTGTGAACACTAAATTAGGAATCCTGTTTAGGCACAAGAAAAGTCCAACTGCTGAAACCCTCCGGCTCTCAGTCTCCAGCTCTGTCCTCTCACTGGTCGACTACGGGCTGGTAGTTTATGGCGCTGCCACTGATACGGCCCTCAAAAAGGTTGCCACTGCCCTTAACAAGGCTTGCAGACTATTGCTAAATGCTGACCACTTCATGCACACTTGTACCCTGTATGGTCTGGCTCACATACTACCGCTTCAATCCAGAATCAGATACCAAACTTGCCTGCTGGGGAGAAAGGCCATGCTCTCCCTAACCCCTACCTGCACTGCAGACCTGGTAAAGGAAGCATGCTCCAAATACAACACATGAAGAACAGTGACAACACAGCTTGATGTCCCATTTTGTAGAACTTCCCTAGAACAAAGATCCTTCATGTACTCAGCTCCACTATGGATAAATGAGATCCCTGCTGCAGCTCTTAATACAACAAATGCTGGAGATCACGTGATGTGCTCGACTTGCTAGCTGCTCTGCCTGGAAGCTCCTACTCACCTCCCTTGTAATCAGCCTTGATCCATGTCATTTCAGAAGTTTACAACTGACCACAATACTATATCCTGTACAAGACACACTAGAAGTTCCAAAGACTTTTCGTCACAATCAGCCCTTTTGGTGCCACGATGGAAGCGAAATGCGTAGCCTAGGCATACACTGCGGTGTCACCTGAAAAACAACCAAACAGTCGAAACAGTATCAACAAGCCTCTGCCAAGCAACTAAATTTCTCCAACGTCATTACCACTAACGGAGGAATGATTCCTTTTAGAGTTACTGCCATTCAAAGAAACTCTGCAAGATACTGCGTCTGATCTGAAATCTGCTAAAAGCGAGCAGGGGTATTTTAAAACCAGAATCTCGGACACGGAAGCCTGTACTAACTCCCACGAAACCTGGAGGGACAGATCTGAGCCAGAGATCACTAAACTCGAGCAACAAATCACTAAGCTGCAACTGAAAACCGAAGACTTGGAGGGGAGAAGCAGGAGGAATAATATTTTAATTTTCAGTCTACCTGAAGGTGAAGAAGGTTCTCTCCTGATAACTTTTATCCAGAAGCTGCTCACCAAGGTTGCTGGTCCATCTCCACCTAACCCACCTATCCAACTGATACAGCCAGGGCTAGAAATAATTTTTGAGATGCTCTGTCCGAGGACAGGTGGAATGTAAATGTTGCCTGTCCGGACAAAGTTTTACCTGTCCACATTTTTGTGAGGTGAATTTTAAACTTAAAACATAAAATGGACTGTAAAGTGGAAAGAGAGAAAACTGTTGCTTTTTGGGGGGTTATTTTTCAAGGTAAAACACTGATTGAGTCTAGTCTATTTCTGAATCAGAACTTGAATCAAGTCTGCAGCCATATGGTCTCACATGAGGTCTTCTCTTTTGTTTTCCAGATTTGAACCATAGTGTTATGGCATCCTGCAGGTCAAATGTAGCAACGCTAGCATCTGACAGCTTGACACGCATTAGTTCAGATGTAGTCATAGGAGACAGACAGGACCACCAGTCAGACTTCACTTGCCCATCAAGCTGAATCCTCTCTCAACTACTGCGAGTTTGGGTTGGGATCAGTAGAGCTATTGTGACTAAGACCAGAATATCAGGAATTGCTGTTCATGTGCATCATTACGGAGAATTTTTGCCAGAACCAAACAGTGAAATTCTCGGAGACAGCTCATTCAGTGATTTTTTCATAAGTGGTTTAAGCTCTAACCATTGCGCTCAATCAAGTTTATATTATTATTGTGTTTCTTCAGTAGGTCACTGTAGTGCTCTGTGAGGGTTCTGACTTCCTCACTGCCATAAAGGGCTAGTTGGTCACTATCTGGTAACTGTAATGGGTTAAATATACTGAATGACCGTGAGGATTTTGTTTTAAAATTGGAAAATCGTGAGTTAATACTTTCAATTGTAGATGAAAGAAGGCTTGTAACATCATGCAACACTGCCTGTTTGGTTCTATCTATAGAATATCCCTTTCTAAGTTAAGGAAGCTATCAGATCCACGGAACTGAACCCCGAGTAGTGGCTGAGCCTGTCAGTCGACTTGTGCTAGTGTCACTGTCAGCTGTGTCAGAGTCAGGGAGCAACAGCAATTAGTTACAGACTTTGTCAAGTTTATCCTCTTGAGGGTAGTTCTCTAGCCAGAGCACCGTGCTTTCAACCTTGCTGACTATTGTTTCTACTGTTGAGCTGTCTCTGGTAGAGTTAGACTGAAGGCCATTATGACAGAAAGGTATTCAGCCAGAAACTGAGAAAAGAGGACAAATCTCACAGTACTTATTGTTTTGAACCCCACTGGCCTGATCTTTTGTTTGCCCTGGGAGGAAGCAATGTGCTGTAAATGTACAACTAAGGCCTTGTAGCTGGACAGAATAACAGACAGACCCCTTTCTCTGTGTACAGCCCAGCGGGTCCCTGACACGTTAACTGGTTTTGTGAATAGTTGTGCCTCATATTACTGGCTAACTCTGAGACCGGCCCAGTTTTTGGGAGACTTATGGTATATTTTATAGATACCCATTAAGACTTCATCTGTTGGTATGGAATAGATGTTGCTGATTGCTTTATAGCTAGCTCCAACTTGTGGGCACTGCACTGAATCCTTAACAAATGAGGTACATCTTTCAAAATCCTGCCAAACACCCCAGTCACTTTACCCAACATGACGGTGCCCCATCAGATCCAAAGCAACAATTTTTTCTTTCCAGTCTCTTACAGTCCAAGGTGAATTCTAAGGCATCACCTATTGAGTTATAAATGCTTTCAACATTTGGAATAGAAACTGGCTGAAGGGAAACAAATTTATTAACTGGACGGAAATTTTCCATTGTCCTAATACAGACAGCCTCCTCTTATTACTGAGGCACCAGTGCTCGAGTCACATAGGACAGAGATGAAAGTGTTATTGTTAACCAGTTTTGCATCTTTATCCTTATTGATTCTGAAATAAATGTGTGAACGTTGCTGCCTGCTTGTCACTTCTATAACTGACTCTGACATTTGCACCATTTACATGTTGTAATTCTAAGATGCCAGGAAATCTGTGAATGTATGCTCTGAATTAATCAAATAAAGAGTTGTTCTAAACAAATGTTCCACTTGTGTTGCCTCATTTTTTTCCATTTGTATTATTCCTCGTTCTTTATTGCTAAGTTGGAAGGGTCTGTGTTAGACAGTATTTTTTTCATTGGCTAATTTATGAGGTTTGGAGAGTTCATGAGCTCAGACATTTTCAAGTCTCATGCTCTACAGCCACTCATGAAAGTGTTGGTCTCCTTAAGTATTTTTGTAGTATGAGCAGGTCATGCCCACATCAGGCTCATATAGTAGCCACTCCTATTTTTCTTCCAGGTCTCCTGAACCCCGCTTTTTTTGCCCCGGACTCCCGCCACTTTCAACAGTAGTCAGAGTTGCTGGCATATCAGCACTGGCACTACAAGTTGTCACACCCGGGCCACAATGGTAGGGTGAGAAGTTGGTGTTACTGAGTCTATCAGTAATGGAGAAGCAGTACACATGGAAGAACCCAAGCTTTCTCCTCCCTCTTGGCTTGAAACTGAAGGCTTTCCTGTAATTTTTTTAAAGCCAAACTTTAACAAAAGACATTTTTTTCCCCTTTTGGTTTACTTAGCTAGTACGAATTTAAAGTACAGTAAGCACTCTGAAGACAGTGGACACTACAGTGAAGTGATGATCAGAGATATCAGAAGATGTGAACAGTCTGTTTAGTTTTCTTCCCTCCCTGTAAAACCCTGGACAAAGGAGTTTAATATTTATATTTTCCTCCTGCCCAGATTTCACAACTAAAACCTGAGGGGTATCCTCTGCTGTCAACCTGTTTTGTAATTTAATCCTCCTCTCCCTTTGACAGTGCCTCTTTGTCACAGTGTCACTCAATTTTACTTTTATTCAGTTAGTCCAGTGGCAGAGCACAGCAGCAGGCTGACAGGGGCTAGTTTAAATTAGTAGTAGTACAGTAAGTCTGTCAGTATCTATCTTCAAGGTTCATGCTCTGGAGGGCTTTTACAGGCTGAGTGAACAATAAGCTTTAATAGAGCCTTGCCTCGCCTCTCTGCACATTCAAGATATTTTTTATTCAGAGTTAGAGATGATGAGACTTGCAGATCACAAGGTCTCTTTTGGCTTTGAGAGAGTTTTAGGTGTACAGGTACAGTGTCCGACTGCTTTGAGACTTGACTTACACTCAAATAAATCCCCTTGTTCACTCCTCTCCTCCTCCAAGTACCAGCAGGACTGATGCACACAAACTGAGCCCCAAATGCTAGAGCCCTGAGAAGAGCTGTTTAAATTTACAGAAGTCTTTTTTTTCACTTTCTAAATAAATCCTCGCTCACCTCCCTCCTCCTCCAAGTACCAGCAGCCCCTAAATGCTAGAGCCCTGAGAAGGGCTGTTAAATTGTTGATTTTTTTCCCCACTCGGCCTGCCTCTCACTCTGTGCTCCTCACCCCATGGCCAGACTGTGAGAGTGAGGAGCGCAAGTCGGTGCTACAGTCAGATTTTCCCTGCCTGAGAGGTCAGGTGACGCTAGTAGCTGCAGTCACTTGACCTTCAGTCAGTGGGAATGGGCGAGCGGAGCTGCACTTTTCGGCGGGCGGAGCTAGGCGTCATGAGGTCGACGCCGTCCGGAAACCTCCTGTCTGCCGCTGGGTCCTAGTGCCCAGCTCAATACTCCAGCTACAAATGTAAACCACCTGTCCCCGGGACAGGCGGACTTCAAAATACGGCTGTCCTAGGTGGAAAACGGCTGTCCGGGACGGGTGGACAGCCGGTTATTTCGAGACCTGGATACAGCGCACCGGTCTTTGCAGCCCAAACCTCCAGATGCACCTCCCCCAGATCAGTAATTGTGCGCCTACTAAATTACCTTGAGCAGCAGCATGTTCTGTCTAAATCCAGAAAGCTGCAAGCCATTTTATGGGACAATAAATACAGGTTACTCACCTGTAACAGGAGTTCTAGGAATGGTATATGTTGTTCATCCACACTGTCTGGCAGGTTCCTTGCCGCTTTAAATCTTGCCAGAAGGTATTCTAGCTGGCTCCTCCCACCCACCCAGGTGGTAAAACTCTTGGCTCCGCCCCATGACGCCAGGTCTAGCCCGCTGGAAGCCAGGTTGTGCATCGGCCGGGGGTCGAGGTGGTCGTGTGAACAATATACTATTCCTAGAACTCCTGTTACAGGTGAGTAACCTGTATTTCTAGGGACATTGATATGTTGTTCATCCACACTTACTGGCAGACTCTGAGCAGTTCTCCAGGAGGAGGAGGTAAGACGCACACCTATATACTTACTTGGGAAATAAAGACTGGAGAACCGAGGCCCCAAAACCAGCATCCCGGCGTGACTCAAGGTCGATGTGGTAATGGGTGATGAAGGTGTGTGCTGACTTCCAGGTAGCAGCCCTGCAGATTTCCTGGATAGGGACGTCCCTGGAAGCAGCCACCGATGCAGCAGTATGGCGGGTAGAATGAGCTCTTATCCCTCTGGGAGGCTCCATGCCCGCCAACCTATAGCAGAGAACTATGCAGGAGGTGACCCACCTGCTTATCGTCCGCTTGGCTGCAGGTCTGCCAGGTGCGGCTTCAGCGTAGGTGACAAACAGCTGGCGAACCTCTCCCCGACTTTCTGCCCGGCGCCCTGTAGTAAGCGACGCCTTCTAGGGTCCAGTATGGAGCCTATATTCGGCCTCCCGAGGTGTGACTGGGGTAGAACACCAGCAGAGCCAACACTTGGTTAAGGTGAGACTGACACTACCTTCTGGAAGGAATTTCGGTGTGGGGCAAGGACAACCTTGTCCCCTGTGGAAGACCAGGTAAGGAGACTCAATGGAAAGCGCCTGAGCTCTCCCATCCTTCTGGCTGACGTGATAGCCACCAAGAAGGCGGTCTTCCACGACAGGTGAGAGAGAGATCACACCTGTGCATTGGTTCTGAATGGCTTGCCCATGAGCTTTACCAATACTCAGCAGTAGACCCTACTGGAGGTGGAGGTTCTCGCACTGGAGGATATGTGATCAAGGCCTTGAAAGCGCTTAGACCACCTTCTCCTCTGCGCCATCGGCGCTGCTTCCCCGGCCCATGCCCGTGGGGCAGAGATGGCTGCCGGTGCACCCTGGTCATCGACCAAGCCCTTGCTGAGAAAGGGACCATAAATAGTCCAAGATGCTTGCCAAGGAACAGGAGGAAGGGTCCAAGCCTTGCTCTGACACCAAATGGAAAACCTCTTCCATTTGAAGGCATAGCATTTCCTGTCGACTCTCACGGGACGCCTCAACAACATTGAGGACCTCGTCAAAGACCCAAGGCCTGGAACTCTAGCCGCCAGGAACCAGGCAGTCAGGTGCAGGGATTGAAGGTCCGGATGGAACACCTTCCCTGATTGAATGAAAGCAGGTCCGGGCGAGCTGGAAGCTGCCTTGGGAGCCTGGAGCTGAGGCTGAGGAGATCTGGGTACCAGAACTGGCGAGCCAGTCTGGGGCTAGTCAGGAATCATCTGAGCCTTGTCCCTCCTTGCTTTTGAGAAGCATTCCCTTGTGAATCAAGGGAAATGGGGGGAAGGCATAGAAGAGGCCCGGGGCCACGGCCTCGAGAAGGCATCCCCCTGCAGCGAGCCTTGCTGAGGAGGGCGGGCATGGAACAGCCTCAGCTTCGCGTTCTCCCTGGAGGCAAACAGGTCCACCTGAGGTGTGCCCCAATGGGAGAACAGATCTTGTACTACCTCCAGCAGGAGAGACCACTCGTGGGACGCAGCCCCTATCCGGCTGAGGGCATCGGCCAGGGTGTTGGAGGCTCCTGCCACATGAATGGCTAGGAAATCTGCCTCCAGGCTGCTGACGAGTGACCAAATGTGAGAGCTTGCATAGAAGCATGGGAGCGGGCCCCGCCTGGGCGGTTTAGATAGTACATGGTAGCGGTATTGTCCGGCCTGGTCTCTGACCACTTGACCCCGGAGAAATGGAGCAAAGGCAGTGAGAGCTAGGCAGACCGCTCAGAGCTCCAGCAGGTTGATGTGGCATCGGGACTCCCACGGGGACCAGAGGCCGTGAGCCCAGTGTTCCCCCAGATGGGCACCCCAACCCATCAAAGAGGCATCGGTCGATAGACCGTCGGCTCGGTGCGGACAAACGGGATGCCCTCCTGCAAATGAATTGGAACGATGCATCACCAGAGTGTTCCACATCCCTGGTCACTGTCATCAGCTGGTCCAAAGGATCGCAGCGCAGGACCACTGGCCGGCCAGTTCCCACTGAAGAGGACGCGATAAAGCACGGGCCCAACCGGACCACGCCACAGGGCCGCCATGAGACCCAGGAGGTGCAGGAAGTCCCGGCAGGGGCGATTGCCCAACCAGAAATGATAGGGCAAGGAGGAAAGAACCTCGGCCCTGTCCGCCGGGAGCCGTGCTCTGGCTCGAAGAGAGTCGAGCTCTGTCCCGATGAAAAGAATCACCTGCTTCAGCTCGAGTTCCAACTTGGCCTCGTTGATGAGGAGGCAGACTTGAGAGCAGACCTGGAGAGCCAGATCTCTGGACCGCTCCACCTCCTGCCTGGAGGGGCCTGCTGTCAGCCAGTCGTCCAGGTAAGGGTACACCCGAACCCCTCGGTGCCGCAGGAATGCTGTCACCACTGCCATGCATTTGTGAAGACCCTGGGAGCTGGAGACAGGTCAAGTGCATGACTGGAACTCAAAAAGGGATCCTCAGCTCGAAGTGAAGGAATCTCGTGTGATGGACGGAGAGGGACGTGAAAGAACGCTTCTGCAGGTCCAGAGAACAGAACCACACGCTGCGCTCCAAGGATGGTATTATCTGAGCCAGAGTGACCATCCTGAAGGTTCAAGACCTTAGGAACTTGTTCAGGTCGTGCAGGTCGAGAATGGGCACCAGGCCCCGTCCTGCTGGGACCAGTAAGTACCTGGACACAAACCCCGGTCTGAGGGAGGGTCCGCCACCTCCTGATCACCTCCTTCTGGAGGAGGAGAGCATGTCTGCTCGGCGAGCCGACAGCAAGGCTGCGGAACCCCAAGGCCCCGAGGAGTGACGGCTCGAAGGGCGGGCCTGCTCGAACTCCAGAGGCAGGCCTCTTCCACCACCTCTAATACCCATCTGTCCGTGGTAATAATGAACCAGGCAAAAAGGAAGTGACAGAGCCGCCCCCCCACGGGGGAACCTGGGGTGAGGCGACGGGATTGGGAGCGACACCCCTCAACCAGTCACTGGACAGGCTTGGAGGAGGGACTGGCCGAGGGACCTCCTGGGCCTTTTCCTCCCTGCTTCCTGTTGGAGGAAGCCCCGGGCTTGGGTTTGGGACGCCAAGCTTGCGCCTGCTGGCCCTGACATTGCTGGGCCGGACGTGCCTGGGCGCAGAGGGACCAAAGGGCTTAGGCTGTGGTCTGCGGCCTTGTCCTTCTAGCGGATGAGATCGAGTCCAAGGTAGCATTGGACTCCTCGATCCTCTGTAGGTGACCTTCCACCCCAGGGCCGAAGAGGTCGGTCCCCAGGAAGGGGACATCCGCCAACTTGTGCTGGGTATCCGAAGTAAAGGTGGATATCCTCAGCCAAGCCTGACGGCGCAAAGCCACTGTGGCCGCTACCGACCTGGCACAAGAGTCTCCAATGTCCAGAGCTGTCTGGAGCTGCTGTTTTGCCACTGCCCTGCCCTAGTCCCGCACCTGCCTGACCGTGGTCTGCAGGTCCGCCGGAAGATGAGGGACTACCTCGTCCAGGAAGCCCAACAGGGCATGAGAGAAATGTGCCATGAGGACGGCCGAACTGGCCTGGCGAAGGCCGAGGGAGGACGCAGCGTAGACTCTGCGCCCGGCATAGTCCAATTTCTTGGACTCCTTGTCGGGCGGTTTGTCCACGTCCCTAGCGTTCCCAGCGTGTCGGAAAACGCTGTCGGTAACTAACACCTCGGCTGAGGGGTGTTCCGAAAAACCGGACAAGGAACCGGTAGGGACCGCATACTTCCTGGCCATCCTGGCTGAGGGAGCAGAACAGGAAGCAGGGCGCTGCCAGAGCTCCAAGGCCGGGCCCACTATGGCCTCGGCCACCGGAAAGGCCTCCGTAGGGGAATCCCCTCGGTCCAGAATCTCCGTGAGGGGATACCTGGCCCACTTAGAGACAGGTTCGAGCTTCATCCCGGTGGACTCAGAGATGAGCCGAAGCAATCCCAGATTGGACGATAGCCCTTCGTCCTTCGACTGACCCCCAAAGGACTCCAAGTCTACTCGCCTGGAGAACAGAGAGGAGTCGCCGTCGAACTCGGAAGAGTCCGCAAAGAGCTGCCTCAGGCCTGAGCCACCCTCCACCTGCCGAGGTCGGTCGGGAGTGAGGTAACAGACAGCCTATGAGGCAGACTCTGAGTCAATCGAGAATCCTTTGGTCGAGCCCCAAACCAGCGGCTGTGGAGGGTGGAGGTTCCACCGAAACGTGGAGCTGCTGGTTTTGGTCAACAACCGGCCTGGGGAACAGGCTCCTGAAGTCGAGGGGTTGTTTCGCCGCCCCGTGACAGACACTTAATGGCCGGGAAGGTGACGGTTATTCCCGGTCAGAAGGAGCTGTTGCCACATGAGATCCTCGTGATCGCCGATACAACTTACGCTGAAGCCTCCCTCGTCCGAGGAGGAGGAGGACGAGGATGATGGGCGACGCTGCCATCGCTGGTAAGCCGAGACCGCCTAAGACGGCGGGATCGCCTGACCGTATTGAAGTCTGAGACCGAGAACCTCAGCTTTTCCGAGGGCGGTGCGAGGGAAGTGTCGGCCAGAACCGCACTTCTCAGCTCGGAGGTGGTTCACCCGAGGGCTCGAACCGAGGCACTGGCAAGCCCATGAGATCTTCAACTCCCACCGGGAAACCGGGAGAGACGGCTTCGTTGCTGACTTTACAACCCGTCCAACGGGTCAAGAAAATCTCGACTGCGGCCGACAGGAGTCTCTCAATCAACTGACCTGATGGGGACACCGTGAGACCAGTGGCTGAAGCCAAGCGATCGCACCGGGCTGACAGTCGACGACTCGGGGAGAGGGACCTTTCCCGCTCCCAAGAGCGACGACGGAGGGATTTACCCTTGTCCTCCTTTTTGGACCGAGAAAAAGGTCCAGCAGACGCTGGTCCCTCTCCCTTAGTGGAGAGGGACAGACAAAGCTCCTTAAAGGAAGCTGTATAAGAGGAACCCAGAGAGAGTGGGATAAATGCCGCGGCCGAGGAAGATGAGGCCCGCGCCGCTTCCTCTTCGATGGCGATCATCTGCTCGAGCTGATCCAGCCGAGCTCGCCGCTGGAGCACCACCGACCGGCCTCTTTTGACTTCACCGGAGGAAAACGTTTCTCGGGACGCCCCAGTTGTAACCGGGCAGCACGGTCTTCGAGGACGTAGGCCGAGAAGGAAGAGCACAAGTCGCAAGCCTGCAGGTCGTGTTCAAGGCCTAAACAGTAGACACACATGGAGTGCAGATCCGTCCGAGACATCTTCTGCCCGCAAGGGCATCTCCGAAAACCGGGAGTCGATTTGTCCATCGCAGCCACGAGGGATAGAAGACCGAAGTCTCAATTAGCAAAACTTTTAAATTCGAAAACCGAAGATTTACGTAACCAGTCTCAAACACAGAACGCTTAGGAGGGAACCTGAGCTCTGCGTAAGGAAGATCTGGCGTCATGGGGCGGAGCCGAGAGTTTACCACCTGGGTGGGTGGGAGGAGCCAGCTTGAAGACCTTCCGGCAATATTTAAGCGGTAAGGATACCTGTTATTAGTGTGGATGAACATATCCATGTCCCTAGAACCTGTATTTCTAGGACATGGATATGTTGTTCATCCACACTGTCTGGCAGACTCCTAGCAGTTCTCCAGGAGGAGGGAGGCAAGGCGCACACCCCCTACTTGGGAAATAAAGACTGGAGAACCGAGGCCCCAAAACCAGCATCCCGCGTGACTCAAGGTCGATGTGGTAGTGGGTGATGAAGGTGTGTGCTGACTTCCAGGTAGCAGCCCTGCAGATTTCCTGGATAGGGACGTCCCTCGAAGCAGCCACCGATGCAGCGGTATGGAGGGTAGAATGAGCTCTTCTCCCTCTGGGAGGCTCCATGCCCGCCAACCTATAGCAGAGATCTATGCAGGAGGTGACCCACCTGCCTATCGTCTGCTTGGCTGCAGGTCTGCCAGGTGCGGCTTCAGCGTAGGTGACAAACAGCTGGTGAACCTCTCCCCGAACTTCAGCCGTCCGCTCCTTATAATAAGCGAGCGTCCTTCTAGGGTCCAAAGTATGGAGCCTATATTCGGCCTCCGAGATGTGATTGAGGTAAAACACCGGCAGAGTCAACACCTGGTTAAGGTGAAACTCGACACCACCTTCAGAAGGAATTTCAGGTGGGGGCGCAGGACAACCTTGTCCCTGTGGAAGACCAGATAAGGAGACTCGATGGAAAGCACCTGGAGCTCTCCCATCCTTCTGGCTGACGTGATAGCCACCAAGAAGGCGGTCTTCCACGACAGGTGAGAGATGTCACACCTGTGCATCGGTTCGAATGGCTTGCCCGTGAGCTTAGCCAATACCAGCAGTAGTTCCCATGGAGGTGGAGGTTCTTGCACTGGAGAGGATATGTGATCAAGGCCATTGGAAAAGCGCCCGACCACCTTCTCCTGCATCGACTGCTTCCCAGCCTGCGCCCGGTAAGCAGAGATGGCTGCCAGGTGCACCTTAAAGGTCGTCGACCGAAGCCCTAGCTGAGAAAGGGACCACAGGTAGTCCAGAATGCTTGCCAAGGAACAGGAGGAAGGGTCCAGGCCCTTGCCCTGACACCAAATGGAGAATCTCTTCCATTTGAAGGCATAGCATTTTCTGGTCGACTCCTTACGGGACGCCTCAACGACGCTGAGGACCTCGTTGGAAAGACCCAAGGCCTGGAACTCTAGCCTCTCAGGAACCAGGCCGTCAGGTGCAGCGATTGAAGGTCCAGATGGAATACCTTCCCCTGACTGACTGAGATCAGGTCCGGGCGGGCTGGAAGCCGCCTCGGGAGCTTGGAGCCGAGACTGAGGAGATCTGGATACCAGAACTGGCGGGGCCAGTCTGGGGCCACCAGAATCACCTGCGCCTTGTCCCTCCTCGCCTTGAGAAGCACCCTGTGGATCAAGGGAAATGGGGGAAAGGCGTAGAAGAGGCCCGGGTCTACGGCCTCGAGAAGGCATCCCCTGCAGTGAGCCCTGCTGAGGGGGGACGGGCATGAAACAGTCTCAGCTTCACATTCTCCCTGGAGGCAAACAGGTCCGCCTGAGGCGTGCCCCAGTGGGAGAAGAGATCTTGTACTACCTCCGGCAGGAGAGACCACTCGTGAGACGCAGCCTCTATCTGGCTTAGGGCATCGGCCAGGGTGTTGGAGGCTCCTGCCACATCAATGGCGAGGAGATCCGCCTCCAGGCTGCGCATGAGTGACCAAATGCGGAGAGCTTCCCTGCACAGAGGCATGGAGCGCGTCCCGCCCTGGCGGTTTAGGTAGTACATGGTCGCGTATTGTCTGTTCAGACCTGAACCACTTGACCCGTAGAAAAGGAGCGAAGGTGGTGAGGGCTAGACGGACCGTTCGAAGCTGCAGCAAGTTGATGTGGCATCAGGACTCTCAAGGGGACCAGAGGCTGTGCACTCTGTGCTCCCCAGATGGGCACCCCAACCCATCAGCGAGGCATCGGTCGATAGAGAGATCGTCGGCTCGGGGCGGACAAACAGGATGCCCTCCTACAGATGTGCTGGAATGGTCCACCACTGGAGAGTGTTCCACATCCCCTGGGTCACTGTCACCAGCTGATCCAGCGGATCGAAGTGCTGCGACCACTGGCTGGCCAGTCCCCACTGAAGGGGACGCATGTACCAGCAGGCCCAACAGACCACGCTGGTGCAGGCCGCCATGAGGCCCAGGAAGTCCCGGGCAGGGCGCAGTTGCCCAACCAGAAATGATTGGGCAAAGGAGGAAAGAACCTTGGCCCTGTCCGCCGGGAGCCGTGCTCTGGCTCGAGAAAGTCGAGCTCTGCCCGAGAGAATGTATCACCTGCTTTGGCACGAGGTTCGGACTTGGCCTCGTTGATGAGGAGGCCAATCTGAGAGCAAACCTGGAGGGCCAGATCTCTGGACCGCTCCACCTCCGCTCTGGAGTTGGCTGCAATCAGCCAGTCGTCCAGGTAGGGGTACACCCGGACCCTTCGGCGCTGCAGGAATGCTGTCATCACTGCCATGCATTTGGTGAAGACCCTGGGAGCTAGGGAAAGGCCGAAGGGCATGGCCCAGAACTTGTAAAGGGATCCCTCCGCTCTGAAGCGGAGGAATCTCTGATGGGACGGACGGATTGGGACATGAAAGGACGCGTCCTGAAGGTCCAGGAAACAGAACCACACGCCTCGTTCCAAGGATGGGATTATATGAGCCAGAGTGACCATCCTGAAGGTCCGAGACCTTAGGAATCTGTTCAGGTCATGCAGGTCGAGAATGGGGCGCCAGCCCCCCCCGTCCGTTTTGGGACCAGGAAATACCTGGACAAGAATCCCGGGTCTGGAGGAGGATCTGCCACCTTCCTGATCACCTCTTTTTCAAGGAGCAGGGCAATATCGGCTCGGCGGGCCGACAGCAAGGCTGCGGACCCCGTGCCCCCCACCCCAAAGGAGCGACGGCTCGGAAGGGTGGGACCTGCTCGAACTCCAGAGGCAGGCCCTTTCCTACCACCTCCAACACCCAGCGGTCCGTGGTGATAGCAGACCAGGCGGAAAGGAAGTGGCGGAGCCGTCCCCCCACGGGAGGAACCCGGGGTGACGAGGCTGGGGGCGACACCCCTCAACCCGTCACTGGGCAGGCTTGGAGGAGGGACCAGCCGAGGGACCTCCTGGGCCTTTACCTCCCTGCTTTCTATTAGAGGAAGCCGCGGGCTTGGGTTTGGGATGCCAAGCGCGAGCCTGCTGGCCCTGGTGCTGTTGCGCCGGACGTGCCGCAGGCACAGAACGGCGAAAGGACTTGTGCTATTGCTGTCAGCGGCCTTTGTCCTTCTGGGCGGAGGTGACAGAGTCCAGAGTGGCATTGGACTTCTCGATCCACTGGAGATGACCTTCCACTCCAGGGCCAAAGAGGTCAGTCCCCAGGAAGGGGACATCCGCCAATTTGTGCTGGGTATCTGCCGTGAAGGTGGATATCCTCAGCCATGCTCTGCGGCGCATGGCCACCGCAGCCGCAACCGATCTGGCACAGGAGTCTCCTATGTCCAGAGCCGTTTGGAGCTGCTGCTTAGCCACTGCCCTACCCTGGTCCCGCATCTGTCGGACCGTGGTCTGCAGGTCGGCCAGGAGATGAGGGATCATCTCATCCAGGAGCCCACGAGGGCGTGGAAAAGTGTGCTATCAGCACAGCCGAGCTGGCATGACGGAGGCCAAGGGAGGACGCAGATGCACCTTGCACCCGACGTAGTCCAGCTTTTTGGACTCCTTGTCGGGGGCTTGTCCACGCCCCTAGAGTTCCCTGAACGCCGAAAAACGCTTGTCGGTGACCAACCCCTCGGCAGAGGGGTGTTCTGAAAACCCGGGCAAAGAGCCGGTAGGGACCGCATACTTCCTGGCCATCCTGGCCGAAGGCGCAGGGCAGGAAGCAGGCCATTGCCAAAGCTCCAAGGCTGGGCCCACAATGGCCTCAGCCGCCATAAAGGCCTCCGTGGGGGAATCCCCTCGGTCCAGTATCTCTGTGAGGGGATACTTGGCCCATTTGGATACGGGCTCAAGCTGCATCCCAGTGGACTCGAGATGAGCCAAGCAAACCCATGAAGGACAATGGGCTTTGGGTCCAACGACTGGCTCGGAGGACTCCAGGTCAACCGCCTGGGAACATGGAGGAGTCACTGCCTGAGTCGGAGGAGTCCACGAAGAGCTGCCTGGGGCCTGAGCCACCCTCCACCTGCCGAGGATGGTTGGAAGTGACAGTGACCGACAACCTGTGGGGCAGGTCTTGACCCGACCAAGAGTCCTTGGTCGGTGCCCCCGATTTCGATTGTGGAGGCGGAGGTTCCACCACAATCGGTGGGGCAGCAGGTTTCGGCCGAACAACCAGCCCAGGCTTGGGCATCTCGACTATGGCGAGGGGTTGTTTCGGCCGCTCGGGTGACAGCCACTTGATGGCCGGGGAAGGCGACGGTGTCGACTTGTTCCCTGACAGAAGTAACTGCTGCCACATCAGGTCCTCATAGTGTCGACGCATTTGCGCCGAAGCCTCCCCTCTTCCGAGGAGGAAGGCGAGGGACGAGCGGCGGCGCCTTACTGTGCAGAGACTGGAGACAGTCTATGTCTGCATGGATCAGCTGGACCGAGAAGGTCAGAGACCGAGATCCTCAGTGTTTCTGAGGACGGGTCTGGGAAGGAACAGGGGACACCCGCTCTTTCCACGGCTCGGATGCCTTAAATCGGGGACTGCTGCACTGGGGGCGAAGGCAGATCCTCTGACTCCACCGGGGGAACCGGTGAAGAAGGGCTGTCGGCCTCCCCAGTCGACAGCCTGCTCGACGGGTCAAGAAAAATCTCGACCGCGTCGACGGGAGTCTCGGCCGGCTGGCCTGACGGGCACGCCTTGAAGCCAGCTGCCTTAGCCTCAACCCCCGAATCGTCGACGGTCGGGTTGTCCGGGAAGGGACCTCCCGCCTCCCATGAACGCCGGTGATGGGACTTATCCTTTGAGTCCTCTTTCTGGACCGAGAGGAATGTCCCGATGGCCCCTCTCCTTAGTGGAAAGGGATTGGCAAAGTTCCTTGAACGAGCTGAATGCGAGGTACCCAGAGAGAGCAGGATAAATGCCGCGATCGAGGAAAGGATGATGCGTCTGGGCCCTCCTCGAGGCGATCATCTGCTCCGAGCTGCCCAGCCAAGCCAGCCGCCGTAACCGCCCAACGGGTCTCCTTCGACAACCGGGCGGTAGCTCGAGCGCCTAAGCTGTAACCGGGCAGCGTGGGTCCTTCAGGGACGCCATTTAAAAGAACGGCAAGACTCCGTAGGCCTGGGTCGTGTTCTAGGCTAAGGCAGTAGACTTCATCGTGGAGTGCAGGTCCGCCCTAGACATTTTCTGCCCACAAGGCACTGCCGAAAACCGGAGTCGATGGTCCATCGCAGCCGCGAGGGAGAAAAGATGACTGAAGTCTTGAAAACTTAAATGAGTTTCGGACGAACCGAAGAATTAGGATCCAGTCTATCACGCAGAGCGTTAAGGAGGGAACCTGAGCTTCCAAGCGGTAAAGAAGATCTGGTGTCATGGGGCAGAGCAGAGAGTTTTACCACCCGGGTGGGTGGGAGGAGCCAGCTTGAAGACCTTCCGCTAAGATTTAAAGTGGCAAGGAACCTGCCAGACAGTGTGGATGAACAACAATCCATGTCCCTAGAACAAGCTACGTATCACCCAAGATTTGACTCTAGAGACCAGGCAGAAGAGGGCTACTTTCCATCCAAATGTATACAAACTAATCGCCGTAGGTATTAGATTTCACATGGCCTACCCAGCTCGACTGCAAGTGCTGCTGGATGGGACCTGGTCATCTTTTGACTCACCCTCTCAAGCTCAAAAGGAGCTTAGTGTGAAAATGCAGTCCCTGTTCAAAATTTCTTGAACCTAGCTTGAATATCGGACTTGCAGCTTTCACTCTGAGTATTCTACATTAATGTTTACCTGGTGTTACTGTATGGCCTATTGCAGCACGTAATCTTGCTGAACCATCAGTCATTGCTGCTGAGAAAGCTCTTTTTAGAGTCCTGGATCCCTTGTCTGATGACTAGGCCTCAAAGTTTAACCCGAGGGGACTGGCTGCTATATTTTATCAAAGGATGGTCCCAATTATCCTAGTTCAGGTTTCCACAAGACACGTTTTTCCCTGCAGCACCAGTCCGCCCCGATTTGGACTCCCCAGTGGACTAATCCATTTGTGAACCAGAAAAAAAGGGGGGGGGGTTTCAAAGCCAGCTTGTGGGTGAAAAATAGGTCAGCCTCAATCTGCAACCAGAATCCCACTGCAATTCTATTCTCACCTGTGAAATTCCTGTCAAAATTCCTGATCCAGTCCCCAATCAGCATCTCGCTAAAAGTTTTGGCGCAACTATGTAGATATTATAAAATGTCTTCTCGCGCAGATTTCTCTGAGCCCATTCTTGCTAACCTAAACATAAAAATAGGGGGTAACCCCATCCCCATGGCATGGCTCCCAATTTATCAGGGACTTAGAGTTTCTGCTTTCTACTCCCAATCCTCTATTTTATCTACTCAGGACATACAAACTAAATTCAGGCTGATGTCAACATCTGTTTTTAAGATATATCAACTTCGGCTCTTGCTGATCAGTATGTTTGGGCTCCAACCACAACCCTCCACCTTTGGTGACTTCCTACAGCAGATCGGTGACCTGTCTAGCAGTCCTCACGGAGTTTCTGCATTATATAAATGTTTACTCACTAGCCCACAGTCCCCCTCGCCAGAAGGCTCTAAATTATGGAGTAATCTCTTACCTGGTTTGGAATTTAACTGGACCCAAATCTGGAAAGATCTGCATATTTATATTTCGCAGGACAGATACAGGCTAACTCAATACCAGATTCTAAACAACAAATATTACACCCTGATTAAACTAGCAAAAATGGGTCACCTCCCTTCAGTCTTATGCTCTAGGTGTGGTATGGAGGAGGGCTCCCTCTTATACATCTTCTGATCCTGCGAGAAAATATCTCCCCTTTGGCATAAATGGAACAAAAATGGACCCGCTTCCTAGGCCTTCAAGGTTTGTTCTTTCCGCTACTTGCATCATTGGGGATTTTTCCCAAATTCAAGTAAAAGAAAGAAGGTACCACATGGCCCTCATCTCACTGAGGGTTAAAAAACTTGACTTAAGACACTGGACAGACTAAGCAACCATTACCTATTCAGAATGGCTCCATGAAATATCTTTTGCCCTTACAGCTGAACAGCTAATTGCCAGTGTTCATAATTGTAAAGCCTCATTCACCCAAAAATAGGGAAATTATATGCCCTTTTCTATCCTGATTTATCATTGCTGGCAAACCGGGCAACCATACGATCAGCTTCCTGGACAGTATTCAGATTGTATTCAATTTATCCTTCATGGGTAAGCAGATTTTATTTTGTCATACCTCACCTGGGGTGGGTGGGGGAGGGAGGGTAGTAGGTATGGGGGGGGGAATAGGGCCTATTTTATCCAGTTAAAATGTTTGATATACATGTATTATTGTTAAACCAATAAAACTGATTAAAAAAATAGAACAAATGTTCAGTCCTTTAAAAGAGAACTGAAGAAAAAATTATTCACCTTAGTAATATTTCTTCTAATGGAGTCTTGCTATATTATGACATATGCAGCGAGTCCCAACCTTCGAACTGCTCCAGAGGTGAAAGAGTTAACTTTCCATGCCAGGCATGGAACTTTGAGCACGAGCTTGGTTGAAAACTCTGTCTGTTGTTCTTCAAACTCAAACTGTCAGATATTTACAAGCAAAAACTCACTAAGGTTCTGTGTGAGCTGTAAACCTACACTAGCCAACTGGCTACTAAATATATGACACATTTTTGGTCCCAAAACAAGACTCAAGTCAGGGGATCCAAAAATGAAACACTAACTCCCAATCACCCCAAAAGGAGGGTGAAAAAAAAAAAAAAAACAAGGTGGGCATCTACTAAGTGCCAACACTGCACTGCCCACCCACATCCCAAAAGCAGAGATTCTGAGAGGGGCAGGCGGGAGATCATAATATAGCAAGACTCCATTAGAAGAAACATTACTAAGGTGAGTAATTTTTTCTTCAAACAACATGAAGTCTTGCTATTATGACATATGCAGACACAGCAGTACCTCCATGGAGGAGGGACAGAACCTACTTAGGAATGGGCTCTGAAGTTAATAGTTGAAGAACCGAGCATCACTCCTAGCCTGGATGTCCAGGGAGTAATGCTTGGTAAAGTGTAAACTGTTTTCCAGGTAGCTGCTTGACATATCTCTAGGATAGGGATGTCCCTGGCAGCAGCCAGAGATGCAGCTGTACCTCTGGTAGAGTGAGTCCTCAGGCCTGAGGGAGGAACCTTACCCAGTTTTTCATAGAAAAACTGAATACAAGAGACAATCCACCTGGCAATGGATCTTTCAGTGGCAGGTTTCCCTTTACCAACCTCACCATAAGTGAGGAACAGTTGGAGGGAGTCAAACCTGTGACCCTCGGTATGTTCTGTGTAGTAACTAAGGGCTCTTTTGACATCTAAACTGTGCAGTCTCCTCTCACCAGAGGAGGAATGGTCAGTGAAGTACACAGGGAGAGACATAGATTAAGGTGGAAGTCTGAAACCACCTTAGGCAAGAACATTCTGTTAGTCCTGAGGACCACCTTATCTCTATGAAAGGAGATAAAATCAGGCTCCACTGACGATGCTTGTAATTCACTTATCGTCTGGCAGAAGTGATGGCTATAAACACAGTTTTCAAGTCAAGTACTTGCTCTGCTGAAGACAAGGGCTCAAAAGGGGTTGCATAAGTTGGACAATGCAAATACATGATCCAGGCAGGGGCCCTGAATGGGGGTTGGTGTGAAGCTGCACCCTTGAAAACTTGGAGAATACAAGATGAGCTGAAAAGAAGAGGTTTACCTGTTGATAAGAAAGCAGACACGGCTGCCAGGTGAACTTTAGGGTAGCTGGTCTCAGCCCCAGAGTATTGAAATGCACCATATAATCCAGGACTGTGGGTAAGTCGGCAGATTCTGGGGAGATATGCTTGTCAGAGCACCATATGGAAAATCTCTTCCATTTGGAATTATAAGTAGCTCTGGTGGAAGGCTTCCTAGAAGCCTTCAAGATATCCAATACACCTTGGGAGAGGTGTAGGTCAGCAAACTCTAACTCTTCAAGAGCCAGGCCTTGAGATTGAGAGATTTGAGGTCTGGGTACCAAACTCTCCCCTGAGCACAGGTTAACAGGTTGTGATTCCTGGGAAGACACAGGGGAAGGTGGACTGCTAAGGACATAAGGAGTGGGTACCAGGGCTGTCTGGCCCAATCTGGAGCAATCAGGATCATCTTGCAGGGTTGAGATCTGATTTTGACTAGCACCTTGAACAGAAGAGGGAAGGGGAAAGCATAGAGAAACTTCCCTTCCCAACTGAGAAGGAAGGCATCCAGAGGGACTGAGCCCAACACTGGGGGCCTGCAACAAAAAAGGGGAAGTTGGTGATTGTCTGGGGCTGCAAAAAGATCTATCTGTGGGGTGCCCGATCTGGCAAATACTACCTCCAGTACTAGGGGATCCAGTGACCATTCATGATGGCCCTGGGAAATCCTGCTGAGAGCATCTGCCAGGACACTGTCCTTGCCTGGGAGGTGAACTGCAATAAGGAAGGTGTTCAGAGAGTAAGCCAGAGACCACAACGTCATTGCTTCGTGCAGAAGGCCATAGACCGAAACTTCTTGCTTGCTGATGTACCACATTGTGGTGGTATTGTCTGTTCTGACCTGAACAACTTTGTTCTGAACAGATTTGGAAAAACTTGAAGTGCTAGAAAACTGCTCTGAGTTCCAACAGATTGATGTGGAGCAGAGATTCCTGAAGGACCACAATCCCTGGGTAGTGAGGTCGCCCATGTGACTCCCCACCCCAAGAGGATGCATCTGTAGTAAGGATTAAGGAGAGACTGAGGCGTAAAGGACCCCTGTATCAAATTGCTCTGGTCCTGCCACCACTGAAGGGCTTGGATCAGGGTTCGAGTCACTGGGATCAATTTGGATAGAGGGTCTCTTCTTTGAGACCAAAAGGCTCTCAAATGGAACTGGATGTCCCTCATCTGAAATCTTGCTCCCTGCACTACTGCTGTAGAAGCAGCCATGTGCCCCAGGAGCTGCAGAAAATGCCTTGCTGGTCGAGAGACCTGCAGGGTGAAAGAGGAGGCCAGAGAGACCAGGGTCCTTGCTCTTTCCAGAAGAAGGAAGGCTCTGGCCTCTTTTGTGTTCAGTTCTGCACCTATGAAGGTGAGAACCTGGACAGACTCTAGAACTGACTTTGGAAGATTGAGAAGGAAACCTAGAGATGTAAGCAGTTGCTGAGTTACCTGAAGATGTAATCTGACTTGGTCTGGAGACTGGCCTACTATGAGCCAGTCATCCAGGTAAGGAAAGATGGCAATCTTTTGCCTTCTTAAGTGGGCAACTGCTACTGCCAGGCATTTTGTGAATACCCTCGGGGCAGAGGTGAGGCCGAAGGGCATTGCTCTGAACTGGTAATGGCCTGAGGGCAGTTCGAATCTGAGGTACTTTCGATGGGAGCTTCTGATAAGAACATGGAAGTGGGTATCCTTGAGGTCCAGGGGCGCCAGCCAGTCCCCTGGCCTTACAGAGGGTAAAATAATTCCCAGAGTCACCATTTTGAATTTTGGTTTTAAAAAGTGCTTGTTTAGGTATCTGAGATCCAGGATGAGCTGCCATTCTCCTGTCTTTTTGGGGTAAGAAAGTACCTGGAGTACAACCCTTTGCCCTGGTGTAGGGGGGTGGAACCCTTTCCACAGCTCTGAGAGCCAGGAGGGTGGAAACTTCTGTCTCTAGTGCAAGTGCCTCTGATGGATTTGCAGGTGGAAAGGTCCTGGTTCTCATCTTTGGAAATTTTTGGAAGCCGAGAACCAGTCCCTGGCTTACTACTTCCAGAACCCACTTGTCTGATGTTAAAGACATCCAGTCCTGGACAAAATAAGCCAGCCTGCCCCATACAGGTAGTGGAGAATCGGCCCTGGCCACCCCATCAGGGTGCCTGCTTGGCAGGGGCTTTAGGCTGAGGGGTAGAAGCAGGTCTGCTTGTACCCCGTCTGCCTCTCCCTCTAAAGAACCCCCTCTGGGCGTAAGCTGAAGAGGAGGCCTGGGCTTGGTAAAAAGGCCTATGAAAAGGCCTGCCCCTGCCCCTGGAAGGCTGCCTTTGAGGAGTGGCCTGCCTTTCCTTGGCCTGTGCACTCCTATAGGTGGTCCTATACTCATCCATTTTCTTCATGTAATTCTCTGTCTGCTCCCCAAACAAAGAATTACCCACAACAGGAAAATCCATGGCCTTAGTCTGGGTATCCGTGACAGGCTAGTACATCTGAGCCAAGCCATTCATGGAAGTGCCACAGATGTAGCCATGACTCTTGATGACACATCATTAGAGTCCACTGCAGCATGGAATTGCACCTTAGATGCCTCAATACCATCAGCAGCCACCTGCTCCAGCTCCTTGGCAAGCTGGCCAGGGACCTGTTTTGCTAGAGCCACAACAGTATCTCATCTGGATTTCTGGTATCTAGCAACGTAAGCCATATAACTTGCCTGTCTGAGTCCCAAGGATGATGCCATGTACTGTTTCTTTGCCATGGCATCAATCCTCCTGGAGTCCTTGCCAGGGGGGTGTGAAGCCAAGGGAATATTTGCCTTGTCACAGGCTGCAGCCTGCACTACCCCAACATGGCTGCACTGTTGTGTAAGGAACTCCGTATTAGAGCCTGACGATGTGTACCTTTTGTCCATTCTTTTATCCACAGGAGGTATAGTGTGAGGAGTTTTTAGAATTTTTACTGTCCGTTTCCCAAAAGATTTATGCAAAGGAATAGACAGTCTCCTAGACTCTGGGATATCCATCATTTCCACATAGTCAGGCTCCTCTTGATCATCCACAGCTTACTCCATGGGGAGCTGGAGGGTTTCAGCCACTTTTTTATAAAATATAAAATGAGAGGGGGACTCAGAAAGCCTAGGGGGAGACACTCCTGAAGGTCTGTCTGGGGAGATGTCCGGTTCAATGGGCACATCCAGACTTTCAAATCCACATTCACTCTCCTCATACTCCTCTTCCGCTCCTCCGGTTCATAAAATTAATCTAAATCATATTCTTGAACCGGTGGAACCGACCGAACCGTACGCTTACCTGATGGTGCCGGTTCGGCTGGAACCGGGGAAAGCGACTGGACAATTTTAATCGCTTTGGCAATTTCTTCAGCGGTTGGAGAGGGAAATTTTGGCTCCAAACCTGCTGATTTTCTAGTCCTTTTTGCTGGAACCGACTCCTCCGAGTCGGCTCTCCTTTGGCCCGAAGAAGTCTCGCACTGGTCAAAGGGCACTCCCTACGGTTCGGTTACAACCGAACCAGGCTGGCCATCCGGCTCAGCGGACTTCTTGGCCTCCCTTTCTCTGAGCCTGCCAACTCTCTTATCCAGGGTAGCTGCAGTAAAATTTTTGCAAATCTGACAGTCTGCATTGAGGTGGTCAAACCCCAGACAATAAACACAGGTGGTGTGGGGGTCAGCCTTGGCAAAGGCTTCCCCACAAACACTGCAGTGTTGAAACCCAGTGGGCCCGGTTTTCTTTTGGGTTTCTCAGACATAGTAGCCAGCCTAACCAAAACTTGCCCATTTATGGCAATCCGCTAAACAAGACACTCTTATCGGTTCCCAACCGTAACACGGTCGTGAAAAACCGTAATGAAACTTTTTTTTTTTTTAAGAACCCGAACCGCACTCTAAAAGACAGATTAATGTATTTACAACAACCTGATCAGTTCAAACCGAACCAATAATACCGTTTACAAGTTCCACAGAAAGTAAATGTAAAACCTATCTAGTACTTACAATACCACAGACAGAGCTTGAACCGACCGGTTGCGGTTTAAATTGTTAAAACTGAAAAGAAATACTTTAACCGACAAATGAACCGAGCAGAAGGAGAAATCTCCGGAGCTACTGTTCAGTGAGGCGGAGTAAAGAATCTAACAGTTTGAGTTTGAAGAACAACAGACAGAGTTTTCAACCGAGCTCGCGCTCAATGTTCCATGCCTGGCATGGAAAGTTAACTCTTTCACCTCCGGAGCAGTTCGAAGGTTGGGACTCACTGCATATGTCATAATATAGCAAGACTTCATGTTGTTTGAGGCAATACCTGCTGAACTCAAATGTCTGCGACTGCCTTACCTGAATCCATATCTTCAACCGGATCCCCGGTCTGTCTGAGGCTTTCCTGTTTTACCTGCCCTGGACCCCATCTGCCATCCCTCCTCTCAAGCGCCTCAACTCCTCCCTTCATTTTACCTCCTTTCTACCCACTCTCCTCTAAATATTCTCCTCCCAATCTCTCTCTCTCATATCTACCCCTCATTTGCACTCTCCCCTTTCTTTCTCCTACCCTTTCGATACTCTACCCTGACAGGCCACCCCCTCCCGGGGCAGCTATGCCGCCGTTGCTAATTGGGAAACCTCGTTTGCATTCTCTCCCTTTCTTTCTTCTACCCTTTCCGATACTCTACCTTGACAGGACCCCCCGGGGCAGCTATGCCATACGTTGTTAATTGGGAATCTCCTCCCGCTGTTTAATTTCAGTTGTCTAGGTACTCAAATGTATTATTTATCTATATTCTGTACTGCATAGCAATCTTATGTTTTGTGTTAACTGTCGGTTTTTGTTATGTCTCTGCTGTTTTACATCCTGACATGGAACCTTTGTGAAAAGAATGCATACTCAAAGGTTGTATCTGAATTGCCAAATAAATAAGTAAAACATGGGGATGCGAGCCCAGAGAGTCCCCAAATCAACAAGTGAGGCGCTCCCAGTGCTGAGAGACCTGAACCCGCAAGGTAGCTGGTTGCAGACCTTTGTCGAATCCATCTTATAGGAACTGGAGGAGTAGGAAAGATATTGATTAGGTCAGTCTTTGTTGCTCTTGAAGCCAGAAAAGAAATCTATACCAGATTCGGTGGTACACCTTGGATGAAGATGGATGACGGGACTGAATCATCATCCCAATCACAGGTATGGTGTACCTGAACTCTTTTAGTGTTTCCCACTCAATCTCCAGGTCAAGAGGAATACATTGTACAGACTGGGATGCACCACCGGACCTTGATGAAGAAGGTTCGGGCTGAGATGAAAATCAGAGGTGGGTGCCTTGAGAGGTGAAGTAGAAGCAGAAACCATGAATGGTATGTAGTGTGGACACACTAGAATCAATTCTGCCTGGCTGAGCGTTACTTTGTGAAATCTCCGGATAGAAGTGGGATTGGAGGAAAAGCATATAGAGACCGTGCTGACCCAAATTCAGGAAGAAGGGTCCTGTGCCACTGCAGCTCATCCTGGCCAGTGAGTAGTATTTTTCGTGTTTGTGGTTTTGTCTGCAGGCTAAAATGATCTAGCTGAGGACAGCCCCATCAGCTGGTAAGGATTTGAAAATCAGAGTCTTCAGCTCCCTATTCCTCTGGCAGCACATCTTTGCAACTGAGCCAGTCTGTCATGATGTTTTCCTGCCCTGGAATATACACCACCCTCAAGATTGTGAGGCGACGTTCGGCCCACTGAAAGAGTAGAAGTGACTCCCTTGGCATCCTTGGAACTTCTTGTGCTACCCTGATGGTTGATGTATACCACAGTTGTTTGACTGCCTCTTAAGATCAGCACATCCTGGTTGGGTATCTGTTCCTTGAACTGCTGTAGAGCTAGGTGCACCGCTCTCATCTCCAGCATATTGATGCTGCACCTGGCTTCCAGTATACACCATCTGCCCTGGGCTGAGAGCTGGCCCACGTGAGTCCCCAGCCTCTGAGGCCAGCATCAAGTGATCCGTACTTGGCATGGGTGACCCAACGCAGTGGCCCTTTAATGAGATTGGCCCTCAGTCCATTAATACAGAGAGACCCTCATTCACTGAGAAATCGGGGTCATTTTGTCCTGGCTGTATTGGGCCTGAGACCACTGCTCGAGGAGAAGCGATTGGATGGTTTGCATGTGGATCAGCGCCCATGGGACCATGTCTGTCAGTGAAACTATGGTCCCTATGAACTGCCCGAAGTCGTGAGCCGGCAGCTGGTGTGCTGTGAGACACCTCTTTATGAGCCTCCTTATGTCCTTGAATTTCTCCTCCATAGTGAAGACTTTGTTCATTTGTGTCTTGAAGACTGCTCCCAGATGGATCAGAGTCTGAGTTGGGGTGAGGGAACCCTTTTTCGAGTTGATGACAAACCTATGTGCTGAGAGGCACCATACCACGTCCGCCACTGCTTGAACTGCTTGGTCGAACTGTGAGGCCTTGATGAGAATATCGTCCAGACAAGAAAATAAGCTGTATCCCTTGATTTCGTAGATGGGCAATCGCCGTCACTAGGACTTTGGAGAAGGTTCTGGATGCCAAAGAAAGACCGAATGGAAGCGTTTTGAATTGAAGTGGTGCTCCCCCACTCCAAATCTGAGATACTGCCTGTGAGCTGTTTGGATGGGGATATGCAAATAGGCATCTTCTAAATCGATTTGAAACTAAATAGTCTCCCTGATGATGGACAAAAGGGTTTCCATCTTGAAGGGTCTACGAAACAATTCAGGAATTTCAGGTCCAAGACTGGTCTGAACCCTCCTGTGTTTTTCAGAACTATGAAGAAGAATGAGTAGACGCCCCGGCTGAACTCTGAGTAGGGAACAGTCTCGATAGCTCCTTCCTGAGGAAGGTTTGAGATTACCTGAAGCACTGCCTCTTTTTTGGTTGGGTTGCCTACAATGGGTGAGGGTACCACATGAGGTAGCAGAGGCCTTGACTCGAACTCCCCCTACCACGAGGATGGGCCTGGAAAGCTTCACTGTGCTTTTTTGGCATTGCCCCGGAGCTACCCCCACCTCCTCCCCTGAAGCCACACTGTCATAGAGGAGAACCATGTTTGCTTGCCTGAGAAGTTTTATTTTGCCCTTTGTTAAATCTGTGGTCACTATATTCCATCGGGATCTGCGGACCATGCCTTGCCTCAGTTTCTTGATCGAGGCATGTGAACCGTAGCCATCTCACCAGACTCCTTCACCGCTTCCTTAAGAACGGATCCGAACAGTAGATTTCCTTGTAAGGGCATTTATCAGGTGGCTTTTTGAGGAGGAGGTGTCGCTTGCTGTCAAGTCTGGTAGAACAAGGTTCTAGCTGCCAGCACCATACCGCTCTCTGACACACCCAAGTGAATATTCAGAGGCTATCCTAATGAGCTGAGGTGACGTAGGGCCACCTTATTCTTTTCTGAATTGACTGCCATTTGGAAGGCTAAATCCATGGCCCAGAAGAGGGAGCCCTGGCTGCAAAAAAGTTAACCATTGCTGCCTTAAGTGAGGGTGCTAAACATTGGAAGGTCTTCTTTAAGGATGTGTCCACTTTTCTGTCCACTGGGTACCTGAGGGAGGCCCCACCTTCCACCAGGATAACTGTCTTCTTGGTAAGGTTCGAGATCAAAGGATCGATACTGGGGCAGTGAAGCCACTTTTCTGTTTGCTTCTTATCAAATTTGAGCAACATTGTAATTCACCTTGGGACTGCTTAGGATCTCTCTGGCCCTTGTCATTCTTCTTTTAGCAAGTCCTCGATGGCTGGAGGGATAGGGAAGGCTGTGGCTGGTTTGAACAATGAGGAGAGTTTAAATGCTGGTTTCAACCTCTTTGGCACCACCAGGGAGGACTCAAGGTGAATTTCATCTATCACCTGCTTGATGAAGAAGTCCAGGTCCCCTAGATCAAAGTTTCTAGAAGGCGTAGAATCGGAGTCTGACAAGGTATCTACCAACTCCCCTTCCTCCGGGGAAGAGGAACTCGAGTCGTAGGAGGCTGGGGACCTATCCCTGCGACGCTTTCACTTCCGGGTGTCTCCGGTCCTGCTCCTGGACAGAGAACCTTTCCTCTTTTTGCAATGTGTAGAGGAGAGCTCCTCCTCCTTCTCAGAGGATCTGGTCCGACGCTGGGATTTTTTCCTTCTCTCGAGGTTATGGGAAGCGAGCTGCCCTTCCTCATCTGAGAAGGGGGACAGAGTATGTTTTCGTTTGGCCTTCTTGCAAGTCCTATGCTCTGTGGACTTGCCAAGCTGCCAGTCAAAACAAGAGGGGTCCAGAGCAAAAGCTCTGTTCAGCTTCTCTATAAGATCTGGTGCCAGTACTGAGGTGTCTAGTTTCTGGGCCTGCCCAGTGGCCAAGCCCCTTGGTGCGACTGGCCTGCTGCTCTATTTGCATCAGTGAGCCTGAAGACTCTGCTAGATCCTCTGCCCTAGAGGTCCGTCTTGTCACACTTTGGGTACAGGGAGCCTGCAAAAGTGGCCAACTGCAGGGTTTTGCATCATTGGCATTTCCTGTCCCTGGGTGTCTTGTCCAAGGCCACTGTGTCCACCCCACTCGAGGGCTTTAAAAAATGTCAGATGAAATGGGTGGGCAAATCCAGCCGCCTGTGGGCAGAGTTTTTCGGACGCCTGATGGAAAGCACCACCAACTGGCCAAGGCAGCCAGAAAAGTGGCCATCGACGGTGTAGAGCAGCACCAGGGTCAGTCGACGAGAAGATTGCCCTTTGCTTGTTCATTGTCCGACAGTGCCGCTGAGTGACCTAAAACAGCCAAGCAAAGTGGTAGTCGACGAGCGCAGAGCTGCACCAGAGTCCGCCAACAAGGAGACTGCTCCTCTGTCAGTCTGTCGTCAGATGGCACCATCGATGACCTAGGTAGTCAACAAAGCAGTCGTCGACAAGCTTAGAGCAGTGCTAGAATCAGTCGATGGGGATATTGCTCCTTGCTGCACGGTGACAGAGTGCTGTCATCAGCCCAAAGTGTCCAGCAATGTGGCCGCGTAAGCACTACTGGATTCCTTTGACTAGGAGTGTCATCGATGACCCAGAAGCAGAAAGTGGTCATCGACGAGCTTAAAATGCCCTGGGGTTGGGACTTTCTCTCAATGGAAGCTGCAAGGCTAAGCCCCCAGAGTGTGGGAAGTTCTCCATGGGATACGGAGCCCCTCTGTGCAGCAAGCAAGGCTAAGAACGGGACTGCTCCAAAACTGCTCTCTGATGCTGAGATTCAACAATAAAAATTGAACAGAAACTCACAGTTGGTAGTCTTCAGCTCTGTCCACAGACAAAGCTCAGTTGCAGAGACCCTGCCACTTGGAAGACAGGAAGTGAACTGGGGTACTCAGAAAGTGGAGGGGAGGATACCTAGGCTGCAGAGTTCTAGTTCCTGCCTTGCTTACAGAGAAGGAAGTACAGCCCACCAGTCTGAACCCCAGAGACCAGCTTAGAAGACAGAATAGAACATTCTGCCCCAGAGCTGGTCTCCTGTTGACAATTCTATAAACAAGGTTGTGCAAGTCAAAACACATCTCTGCTTAGCCGCCTGTGTCGCAGGAGGGGTTGAGGCATCAATGCCACACCTTGTGCTACACTGGTGACCCAGGTTCAGAAACCACATTGGGTCGCCAGGATGCTGGCATGGGGGTAGAGCAGGATCGAGCATGCCAATGGGAAGCTCTCCCAAGGGTGGTGAGGGTTGGCGCCCCCCCCCCCCAACAGTTCAGCTCCCACCGAGTGGAGGTCCGGTGGGTAACGTAGGCAGAGAGGGGGGAGACAAACAGTTCCAGGAGGTGAAAGGGGAAGAACTTGCGCCATGGGGTATGTAGCGTGCCGGGGGGTTAAGGGGAGAAAAACAGTAAAAAAATACCTGTGTGTCCCTGTCGCCAGTTGGCGAGAGGAAGCGACGGGGACCAAATAGCAGTATGGAAAAAAAAAATACATCTCAAGGTCAACCCCGTTATCACAGATTGTCATTGTTTCTAATACACCCAAATGGCTTTCTGCAATCATTTCAATACAAAATGGCTTTCTGCAATCATTTCAGCAATATAATTACATACATTTGCAAACCAATGGATACTGGTTTCACATAAAGATTCACTTTATGTTTTTTAACCACTGAGAAGCAAAGGGAGAAAAAAAAAAGGACAGAAACAGCAAATGAAGGAAGGGAGGTAACGGGGAAACTGTGGGACCATCTGAGTGGCCAATTCCTAGGTGCCACAAGAAAATTTGATTGCACAATCAGACAGGCAAATGACAGAATAGGAGAGGACATAACAGATCCTTGCTTTTAATTCTCTCAAAACAAATGGGATGGGGTCTTACCCAACCCTGTCAGAGACAGACTTCCAAGCAGGGATGTCATGGTATCTAACTTTGATGGTATGATAACCGTGACATGTCGTCTCTCTGTTACTGTAACTACCATGTAGTCTTTTTTGTGTGAAAACATTTCTGGAGGCTCATCTGTCAGGGAGATCAGTGCATAAGAAACTGTTCCTAAAAAAAAAAAAAAAACCAAAATTACCTGAAAGGCCTAAAAACTACAGTATATCGTGAACAATGATCATCACATTACTCGATCACAGTATCAATACCGTAACTTCCCATACCACTGTACTGTATATCGTAAAACAATATCCCTACTACCAAGATGTGTTATAAACCCTGAAAAGGAAAACTAAAATCTCACTGCCCCAATTCTCCACATCTTCAATCTTTCCATTACATCTGCTGCTGTGCCGTCCTGCTGGAAATCAGCACATATCCTCCCTCTATTTAAATCTGGTGACCCATGCGATGTAAACAACTATAGGCCTATCTCCATATTGCCTATCCTTTCTAAAGTTCTCGAAAACTGATCCATACTCAGTTAAAATCTCACTTGAAACCTTCTCTCTCATTAACCCAGCTCAATCTGGCTTCGGGCTAATCATAGCACAATCACTGCACTAGCAAAAGTAACCAATGATTGGATCTCTGCTATAGATGCTAAGAAGGTAACTGGTGCAGTCTTTTGTACCTCAGCAAAGCTTTTGATACTGTTGATCACAAACTATTAGTCAATTGCCTTGCAAAGTTGGTGCCACATACCATACCACCCAGTGGTTCTCTAGCTACCTAACTGGAAGATTCCAAAAGTAAAGGCGGAAGGTTTTTTTTCTGCTGCCTTGCCAGTTGCAAGAGGAGTCCTCAAGGATCCATCTTAGGCTCTATCTTGTTTTCTCTGTACATCAATGACTTAGATGCTAATATAACACGTCCAATCTGCACTTTTTGCAGATGATACTGTGTTGTATACTTTGGCTCATCATTATCTGAAGTCAAGGGAGTGCTTTGCGGACTTCGCACAACTTGAGCATAATCTAATAAAGGCAAAGCTTCTGCTCAATGCTAAGAAGACTAAAGCGATGATATTCTCCGCAGTGCTGTCTCAGGCCCCCAATACTCTTGCCCAAGACTTCATTGTCACCACGCTAAACGAGCCTCTGGAAGTTGTAACCAAATTTAAATATCTAGGTATCTGGATCAACAATAAATTATCTTTCAGTGACCACATCGAAGATGTCTCTAGAAGGTTAAAAGCAAGGTTTGGTTTCTTCTACAGAAATAGGCCCCTTTTCCCCCTTGAAACTCGAAACAAGCTTGTACAGGCCACTTTTCTCCCCCTACTCGACTATGGCGATGTAATCTATTCCTCCACCACTCTTGCAAATGTAAGTAAACTGGACATCCTTATCACCGTAGTTACGGTTCATTACCAACTCCTTACCGCTCGCACCACTGTGACTTATATGCAGCTGTTGGTTGGACATCCCCTACTACTAGACACCTGCTCCATGCTGGGCTATGGACTCTTAAACTGCTCCTGCAGAAATTGCCAAGCTATCTCTCTTCCTTATTAGTATCTCACATAGTGCATACTCGTTAAGAAAATCTGACTTTATTGTGCTTGACATACCAAAGGCGGACTTCCTTTGGTAAATGTGCTATTGCATATGCCCTTCCCTCCATTGGGAACCAATTACAAACCGTACTGAAACTAACTAGCACAGTTTCAATAAACTTCTACAAATCGCTAAGTTCAGCCAAAATAAAAGACACCTGTAACTGTCATTAAGTCTCTTCCTTCCCCATGTGTGCCATATTTATCCACTGGTAAGGTATAATTGATTTGTCATATTAACTGCTTTCCTTCCCTTCTACTCTTGGCTTTATCTTTGCCTTACGCCCACTGCTACTCTATCAAATCTCCTCCTCCCATATCAGTTGTAGACTGTTTGTTCTAGCTGCCAAAATACTGTATATGTATTGCACACACCAGTCATCATGTTTCATTTATCAGTATGCACCTGTAAGTCGCTTCCTGTCTCATATCAATGTTTACCACCCGCGGTCACCCTATGTGGTACCCTTGTATGTATATCCAGCCTGTATCATGTAACGTGTATTTCATGTATATACTGTTATTACCTATCTGTGTTTGTACTTTAAGTGTTTATGTCACAGGACCTCCTTGTGAATGAGCTTGCTCAATGGAGTTTTCCTGCAATAAACTTGAACTTGAACTAAAAATTAAACATTAACACACAACAGGGTGTGTATTGAAACACTAACACTTTTTACCCTATTACCAATGTTATATATAGAATAAACAATAGATAATGGTGGTATACCCATCGAGAGAGCTAATTAGGGCTATAAGACCACAAGCCCGAAGGGCAAGTGACTTTATTGCCCTAATTAGCCCACAAGATGGGTATATTTCAGACTGTTCCACCCTTACACACTGTTTGTTGTAGGACAGTTATTGTTTTGGACATCACATTTTCTATCATGTTATGGCACCTAAAGGTCTCTTGCAGCAAGGAGCAAATGGTGTGTAGTGAGTGCAGGTAGAAATTAAGGATTTCTGCATTTGGGAGGGTTTGTGTTATCTTTTTCTCAGGTTCTTTTGCAGCTTGTTAATTGGTTTGACTAACTTTCTAATGTGTTAACTGTCTTACTAGTATTTTCCCACAGAGCTTAATGTAGTGTAGGTATACATTTATTAGTGCAGGTATAGATTTTTAATTGCTAGATTATTCGCAAGTATGCAGGGAAATAAATGATGGCCTTTTCTATGGAGAAAAGTTCTCATATATTGTAAGTGCAATAATCTACTCCAGGTGTGCATTAATGCTGCAATAACCTCACTTCCTAGGTGACTGAAGGCCCAAGGTGCAGGCTGCTTGGTTACTGCCGCACACTGACCATAGATTATTCCTTACTTAATGCACAGTCGTGTGACGTGTTTCAGCCAATTATGTTTATTGAATTTTCCAATGCCATTTTATAAAACAAAGTATCCTCTTGTGAACTGTCACAGCTGAAATGAAGGAAGATGCTGAAGTGCACAGCTGCATGCACTTCTATTGTTAAAGCAAACGTCCACCTGAATTCAGGTCCACCTCAGTGTGAGACAGGGACCAATTAGTATTTTCGCATACAGTCAAAATTTTTTTTAATTCACACTGAGTATAGTTATTTAGATCTGGCTGATCCTGCCGTCTCTTCCACCAGCATTCTGAAAACAACCACCCCTAGTGGCACACACACACACACACACAACCCCGCGGCTGTCCTGTCAATGATGTACGCGTCAGGGACCAGTCACAGGAGCGTGTACAAGGGTCCTGTATAATCAGAGCTCTTAATAGCCCTGGTTCGCTCCGTACAAGTCACAGTGCTATGCCGAGGCCAGGTATAGCACTGAGACACATACGGTGTGTACCGAGCTATTAATAGCTATTAATAGCTCCAATTCAACAAGACTCCTACGCACACTCTTGCAGCTGCTCCCCGGCTCATACATCATTCTCTGGACAGACTCAGGGGGCTATGGGTGTGCTGCTAGGGGCACTTGCTTTCAAAATGCCAGCAGGAGGGCCAGCAGGATGAACCAGATAAAATCTCAATAACTAAACTCAGTGTAAATAAAACATTTTTAACTGTTTACAAAATGCAAATCGGGCTCTGCCTCACACTGAGGTGGGCCCAATTTTAGGTGACATTTCCCTTTAATCTCAACTAATCACAGACACCAGAAAATGGTAAAATTATTGTCAGTGTTCTTGGTTTGGGGCTTTCATGACCAGTAGGTTCATAAAAACAATATACAGAAAGATTTAAATTGTTAGCAAACTAGAAGATGAATACATCACACAAAATAAAATTAGATACAATACAGTAGTCCCTTGTTATAACAAACCCCGGTCATAAGGAACCGGGTGTTTGGACCCCGGTAACAACTCCATTGTTTCCTGATGCGGGCGTGATCACAGTTAATTATGTGTTCTCACATTAAGGCTTGTATCCCTATGAAGCTATTTTGCTCCCTTTGTTGCAGTCCTCCTGTTTTAGACCCTGGTTAGTGCACTCACAGCTGTCTTCAATCAAACTTTGCCATTCGAGACACTTACCCCTACACAGCTGTGTTTGCCCCTGACATTTGATTATACACAGCTGTCACCAATGAAATCCACTATAAATGTTTAAATTAGTGTTTTCCCGGTTCAGACAGCGGTCGGGTCAGGTCAGAGAAACGTAAGCAAAAGGCTCTGGATCTTGAGCAAGAAAATAGAGATCCACTACCGATAAAAATGGAAAGTCGACATCTAAGCTATGGGCTGAATACTGTCTGTCAAGTCAACAGTGTCGAGCTTAAGGAAACAAGAGGAGAAACTCCTGACTTTGCAGTTCACTGCTCGGAGAAAATGGCTTGCATCGCAAACAAATGCGGCTCAGTGTAAACTCAGAGGTCAGCTCAGCCGCAGTGGCTGTGGTTCGAGAGCCAGCGGAGGTCGGAATTACTCTGTCCAGGGCCATTCTACAGGAAAAAGCAGTCTCCTTTGTTATAGCACTTTATGGTGAGGACAATCATTTCAAGTCAAGTCCTGGATGGTTATGCAGGTTGCAAAAAAGAAACAGAATACAGCAATTGAACATTTCTGGTGAGCAGAGATCTTCAGACCCTGCGGCAGTGTCAGCTTTTATGTCATCGTCGTTAAGGGCAATAGAAACAGGGTTATGACAGTGATATGCTGTACAATGTAGATGAAACAAGCTTATTTTACAAATGCCTGCTCGATCGCACACTAGCTGCCCATTCTGAAACCGATGCATCAAAAGGGTACAAGATCTTCAAGGACAGAGTGAGCATCCTTGTCTGTACTAATGTAGCTGGTGAGCACAAATTGAAACCCCTGTGCATTGGGAAATTTGCCAGCCCTCTATGTTTTCATCATGTTAACAAGGAAGCACCGCCACTGTTGCACTCCGATTCAAGCAATGCTTGAATGACAAGGGACATTTTTGTAGATGGTTCATGATGGATTCTGTGCCTGCAGTGCACCGCTACCTCCAGAGCAAAGGCAAAATCCCAAAGGCACTGCTTTTGCCAGATCAGTGTCTGGCCCACCTGATGCAGAGAGCTGCGCCCCAAGATGGGAAAATTAAAGTCCTGTACCTGCCAGCCACACAACTGCCCAAATGCAGCCTATGGACAAAGGTGTTACTGCGGTTAATTTTTTTTTTACAGACAGCAGCTCCTAAGGGAGATCATCTTCAGACAGATAGGTTCAGAGTTTGTCAGTTTCCTCAAGCGCTACAATTTAAAAGATATGCTGTATGTGACTGCTCAGTCATGGGACCAGATTTCTGTTCAAAAAATCCACAACTGCTGGAAGGATGCTCTGGGACCACTTTCTGAGGGACAACCAAATGAAGACCCTGAAATGAGCCTGTCCGAGTCAGGAAAGGCAGACTTGGACACCAAAACGGAACAGCTAGCTTCAGATTTACATCTTGATACAAACATACATTTGATTAACGAATGGCTTCATGTGGATGGCAGCTGCCCAATCACTATTCCACTTACCAAAGAGGACATCGAGCCAAAATAAAAAATGAAAGCCACACTGTGGAAGTTACCGATTGTGACTCTGATGCTGAACTGACCAACAGGACTCATTTAAAATTACCGCAGAAACAGACTTGCTACACTTGAGACCGGGCTGAAATTTCTGCAGTGGGAGCCTTGCATTACCTCGCTATAGTTGCTGAACTTAAAAAAAAAAAAAAAAATTTATCTCTGTGGCACGGACAGAGCAAACAAAAGATAGACTTACCCAAACAATTTTGGACAGCTTTTTCAGTATACAGACTGAACTCAAGGTGCTAATTTGGTTTTAATAGGAACATAGAAATGTGACGCAGAAAAGGACCGCCAGACCCACACAGTCTGCTCCAGAGTGCCTAGGATTCCCCAGGCTTTTTCTGTAGTCCCTTCCCCTGTTGCAACAATCCGTGTTTATCCCCAGCCCTGTAGATTTGAACCCCCACAGTTCTCTCCCTCCTCTGGCAACCCATTCCAGCTGTCTACCACCCTCTCAGTAAAGACATACTTCCTGAAGTTGCTTTAAATTTCCCCTTTAATCTGATACTCATGGCCCCTTGCCCTAGGTCTCTCATTCAACTGGAAGAGGTTCTCCACAGGCACCTTTATTTATGCTCTGAAATATTTAAAAGTCTCAAATCATGTCTCCCTCCCTGCTTTGTTCCAAGGAGTACATGCCCAGATCATTCAGTCTCCTCATATGGTAAGTGTTCAAGGCCCTCACCATCTTTGTCACCTCCTCTGAACTCGCCTCCACCCTCTCCAAGTCTTTTCCTGAAGCAGGGCCTCCAGAACTGAACCCCATATTCCAGGTGAGGCCTAATCAGCTGCGTGTAAAAGGGTACTATGACCTCCTCCTTTCTGCCTGATATCCCTCTCCCTATGCAACCCAACATTCTACTTGCTGTTGCCACTGCTTTCCTAACTTCAGATCATGTGAAACGATGATGCCCAAGTCTTTCTCTTTTTCAGTTATCTGCAGGGAACTACCCCCCCCCCCCGTGAGTACTATGCCCTCCAAATTTTTTTTGCTTAAATATTGTTGTCAAAATAAAATTCATATAGTTGTAATCACATTACCCTGGTATGCACTATTACTACTCTATCTACTGATGTCTCAGTTACTAACTTTTTTTTGCATTTTTCCCTTATAGCGCACCATCGCTATAACGTACAAAAATGGTGGACCCAGAGCTGTACGTTATAAAACAAAGACCTACTGTATTTCTTGAATGAAGCTTCTCTGTAATCCCAATGTATTTTCCCTTCAACTAAGCAAAAAATGGAAAGCTTGCGGAGTGTTCTGTATTTTTTTCAATGCTTGAAGTTAACAACTGAAAACTAGACTATCTGCAGATCCAAGAAAAACTGAAATCTGTCACAATCCTGGCCATCTGTTAGGGCTGAGTTAAGTGTTTTAAAGATCTATAGAAATGTAAAATGTAGGATGCTACATTTTACTGCTAGCAAGACTGAGGGTGTATGAGTTAAAGGGGTATGTCCTACACTCTGATTTTTCAGTCTGTCCTAGCAGACAGGGAAGGACAGCCAGTACCACTGTTGTCCACCTACAGAAGCTGACACAAGACATCACTTTTTCTCTACTACCCCTTTGGTCTCTCAGGCCCACAGTACACTGATTACGCCATGTAAGACTATAGTGTCCATTTCTAACCCAGTCATTTAGGCACATGGACAACACAGCACTATTGCAATCTAAGGTCAAAAAGGCCTCTAGGTCCATCACGTCTGCCCCCTGCTTCATAAGTAGGTACCAGTAATATGCTGTGCAAAGAAGAAATTCTATCAGGCTTGCCACAATTTCTTTTCCTGTTAACTCCAGTGTCGTCAATGTGAAGTTCTTATAAAAACAGGCATAGGTAATTCCCACTGACAACATAAAGTGTTACTGAAGTTTCCTTTGGGGATCTCAGTACTAAATATTAAAATGATAACCTTTAAATGCAATACCATACAGAAGTTAGTGATGTCAATGATAATAAGATATGACGATATAGCACAATAATCATCACGGATGATGATTTATCATAAAAAAAAAAAACAAAAACAAACAAAAAAAAAAAACACAATATTGAGATTATTGTGCAGCACGATATACCACAATACACAGTGATACACATCTCAGCTTGCTTTTCCGGCAGTGCGTCCTTTTCCAGGTGCAACCATCCTCATATCAGAGTTTTACTGTTTTTTGTTAAAGTTAGAAATGCAGTGCCGGCCCTGTGGCACCGAGTGCTGAGGGCCTGGACGCCTCACCTGCCACCACGCCAGTAAACTAGGACACCACGCCGGCGACCTGGGTTCGAGAGCAGACTCTGGTTGCTGATGGGTCGGCCAGGGGGGAGATGGGCTTGAGCGTCCCACGACAGCTCGCCTTCTCCGGGGAGGCCTCTGCCCGTGCACTTGCCTGACTCTGAAAGGAGGCTCAGAGTACTGCAAGCCCCAACTGTAGGGGATGGGCGGCCACTACGCAGTGTGGACGTCGGCACCTTGTGCCATGAGGTCAGGAGGTTGTACACTGTAGGGGAGGGAGAAGAGAGAACTGCCTGCCGACCCGGGAAGATGGGCTCTTCAGGAGCGTAGTTTAATGTGCCCCCACTCTCTCGACCACCTGCAGACAGATGCAATGAAGGATTACGGGTGTCTTGTCCCCACTTCGTCCCCTCAGGGCAAGCCACAGCTCCATGAGGTAGGTATGAGTGGAGCGGAGGCAGGAGGATGATTCCTTGGGACTTGAAGGGTCGGAGTCGGCAGGGGTAAGGGTGGATAAAGAGTAATTTAAAAAAAAACCTTATGTTTAGTAACGGGCCTAGGTCACCATGAGCTGGCTGCATAAAGGAGGACTGAGCATCCATGGAGGACACTCCTTCATGGGGGTGGTACAGCACAAGCCACTGCTTGGTCGCCATCTAGCGGAGGCTGGATGACAAGGCAGTAACAGCCTTCTGACTGTCTGGTTGCAGGTATCGACTACGTGCAACATCCTTTACGTCACACACCCGCACCATCGCAGATGTGCCAGCCTGAGGAACAGGAAAAAAATGGAATCACTCCCGAAGGAAAGAACTGTTGAGTACCCAGAGGCCAGTGGGGCACAGGACCCAAGGCAGCATGGATTCACAGCGGGAAGGTCATGTCAGACAAATCTAATCTATTTATTTGACAGGATGACCAAAGTAGCTGTGGACATGGCCTTCCTAGAGTTTAGCAAGGCATTTGATACAGTCCCACACAAAAGATTAATAAACAAATTAGCCAGCATGGGAGTGGTTCCCAGGGTGGTAGCCTGGGTAAAACATTGGCTGGACAATAGGACACAGAAGGTAATAGTAAACTGAGTCCACCCTGAAGAAAGGGAAGTTACTAGTGAGGTACTGCAGGGTTCAGTACTGGGTCTGGTTCTTTTTAATGTCTTTATAAGCGACATTGCAGAGGGACTGGAAGGAAAAGTATGCCTCTTTGCAGACGACACAAAGATCCGCAACAGGGCTGATACAAGGGGTGGAAAGGATAAGAAGGGACTTGGCAAGGCTGGAGGAATGGTCAGAAGTATGGCAGCTTGGCTTGGATTCAATGCAAAGAAGTGCACCTGGGAAACAAAACCCAGGGAAGAGTACACAATGGGGTTAGTAACAATAACAAAATGGAAAGAGACCTGGGATAATCATATCAGATGACCTAAAAGTTAGCAAGCAACATGAGAAGGCAGTAGGGATGGCTGGGGGATACTGTATGTATAGGAGAGGCATCACCAGTAGAAAACAGGAAGTTGTTATCCTCTGTACAGACAGTCGGTGAGACCCATCTGGAGTACTGCATCCAGTTCTGGAGACCCCATCTCCACAAGGACATAGGCAGGATGGAGGCAGTCCAGAGAAGGGCAACTAAAAGGGTGCAGGGTCTGCAGCAGAAGCCACACGAGGAGAGACTAAAGGAGCGTAATATGTATACCCTTGAAGAAAGACGGGAGGGGGGGACATGATATAAACTTTTAACTTTCTCAAGGCAATCAACAAAGTCCAAGAGAGTAGCATCTTTCAGAAAGAGATATGCAAGAACAAGGGGACACAATTTGAAGACAGAGCAAGGACGGCTATTGGGCAATGTGAGGAAGTATTTTTTCACAGAGAGGGTGGACAACGCATGGAACAGCCTTCCTGAGGAGGTCATGAGGTCAAAAAAAAAAATCAGTGGAAGAATTCAAGAATGCATGGGACAGACATAAGACAATTCTTGTGGGTGGTAGGAAGAAATAGGCTGTTGGTCAACATCTCTCTGAAGACAGGGTGTGTGCCCCAGGACAGGAAGGTGGCCCATATAGTGCCGATCCACAAGGGAGGATCAAGGAAGGAGGTGGGGAACTACAGGCCCGTCAGCCTGACATCGGTGGTGGGCAAGGTGATGGAGGGTATTTTCAAGGAAAGGCTGGGGGGTACTGGAGAAGTTGGGGTACCTGGACAATGCATAGCATGGCTTTATCTCAGGAAAATCATGTCAGACAAACCTTGTGGAGCTCTACAATTGAGTGACAAGTGCCCTGGACCAGGGCAGACCGATGGACGTCCTTTCTTTACTTCAGCAAGGCATTTGACTCGGTTCCTCACAGGGGCATGCTGAATAAGCTGGGGGAAATGGGGGTGGGGAAGCAGATGATCAGAGGGTGGTGGTTGGGGAGCTAGTCTCATCTCCAAGGAGGGTCATCAGTGGGGTCCCTCAGGGATCAGTCCTTGGGCCCCTCCTGTTTAACGCCCATGTCTCTGACATAAGGAAGGGCATCAGGAGGAAATGAGTCTCTTTGCTGATGACCAAGCTGGGAGTGGTGGATGGGGAGGAGGGAGGGTGGCCCTGCAGGAGGACCTGATGCTCTGGAGAGGTGGTCAAGGAAGTAAAGACTGAAGTTCAGTGCAAGGAAATGCAGAGTTCTGCACCTGGGTGCCAGAAACCAGGACCAAGTGTATACCCGGTGGGGGGGAATGCTACAAGTCTCGATGGCTGAGAGGGACCTGGGGGTGGTGGTGGATGTCAAAATGAACAACTCTGAGACTTGTAGGAGGGCAATGACCAAAGCCAATAGGATGCTGGGATGCATCGCTAGGGGATTACCTCTAGAAGGAGGAAGTGATACTCCCCTCTGTATAACTGCTTGGATTGGGCCGCCCTCAGAAGTGCTACATGCGGTTCTGAAGGTTGCACTTAGGGACACTGCACTCCTGGAGAGGGGTCCAGAGGAGGCAACCAAAATTATCTGGGGCTTGGTGAAAAGGACCTATGGCGAGAGGCTCATGAGCTCAACATGTACATGTTGGAGGAGAGGAGGACAGGGGATATGATAGAGGTTCTTCAAGTACATGAAGGGATAAATAGGAAGGGTCAGTCAGGGTGTTCCAGAGAAGGAGGGGAGCAACTAGAGGCAAGGGTGGAAGCTGGGGTGGGGAGACACTCAGGTGGGAAAGGAGGAGGTACATCACTACTGAGAGGGTGGTGTAACCATGGAATGCGCTGCCCAGGGAACTAGTGGAGGCAGAGACTGCGGAGGGGTTCAAGAGAGGTTGGGGACAGGTATAGGGGAAGAGTTGAGCTGGCAAAGTCCAATACAAGGGGAATATCTTGGACTGGGAATGGAGAATCCCAAGGGCGTTGTTGGGAGAGACAGCAAGGTCAGCTCCCAGGTTTGGGGCTGGCCAAACAAGCAGACATGAAAGCCCATTAGGCTTACTCTGTTGGCATTTCAGTATGTTAACTAAGATCTGCAGCTTATCCAGTAGGTAGGGAAATGGGCAGACTAGGTGGGTGAAGCGGTCCTTATCTGCCATCAAAGTCTCTGTTTCTATGGCAGAAGGTATGCGTACCAGTCACCTTACTTAAAGACAAACAGACGCTCTCGGATCTCTCCCCATGTTGATCCCCACTGGTGAGACAGCTGGGGGACTGACAGTTGGGGTTGGAGGCACTAGGACACCCGAAGGCTGGAGCTAGTGGCGACTGGGTCCAAAACACTATATGGGGAATTTTTTTTTTTTTTTATTCTGATTATGATGATAATCAATATTTACTGTGATAGGTTTTACCCAAATATTATGACACAAAAAAATTTGATATCCTGACATCCCTAACAGAAGTAGTAATTTTTGTACAAAACGGAGCAAAAGCACAGAGTACCCGTAACAAAGATGACATGCAAAACGGTATCCAAAAAATGTTTTCCATTTATTAATACAAGAAGTAATGGTACAAAACTCACACTCATACGAACGCGACGATAACTGCCAGATGCGACAAAGTGACGTCACAGCTGCCACCGCACACTTCTGACATTTCGCATGGACCAAGCCAAGCTTCCTCAGAGAAAGCTGTACGGGTGTGTGTTTGTACCACTACTTCTTGGAATGGAAACATTTTTTGGATACCATTTTAGTATGTCATCTTTGTTACGGGTGCTCTGTGCTTTTGCTCTGTACTGAACTTCACCTTACTGAGCATCGTAAAGTTCTCACCCAGTGCTCTGCTTCTTTTTTCAAATACTATTTTTGCAAAAAACATCTACTCAAACTTGTGTTGGGGAGAGGTGGAGCGGAAGGGACAGACATAGCTATAAACACAACAAAAATTGATTCTAAGATCTGAAAAACATGGTATAACATGAACCACTACTATCACGTTATCAAAAATTGCACACAGTATCAATACTGTGATCCCCTATGTCACCATACTGTGAAATGATAACACGCCATTCCTGTTCTGTAGGTTTTAAACAGTAATACATAAATCTGTAGTGGCATGATTAATTTTGGGTACCAATGTGTTCAATATACTATTTTTCAGCAAGAAGAAAACTGCTGCTGGGGACTTCGGTGACGTCACGCCTGAGATGGCTGTATGATTTCTTGGCTCCAGCTCCACTAGGCTTTAAAACATCCAAAATTTATCAGATTAACTAGAAGACTGGGCACAATTACAACCTCACCTAAGGATGCCTAAAAAGGTTTGGGTGTCGGAATTGGCACTGGATAGCGGATCCAGACTGTATTTATTCGGATAGTGATAGCTCCCAGACCTTCAGCAGAAGTGAGTTCTCGTAGAGGAAATAAATAAGGCTCCTAGTAATACTGCAAGGCAGATGGATGTTGTACTACAAGAACTGTGCGATTTTAGAAAGAAGACCCGCTCCACATTTACAGCGCTACGCACTGACTTAGGGAAAATAGAGAAAAGACGAGGATATAGAGGAGCAGGCCACAAACACTGACGCTCGCCTAGATTGTGCAGTGCGTGCCATAATGCACCTCTATCATGCTACTCGGGGCCTGCAAGAGAAGGCAGAAGATTCGAAGGCCCGGAACAGGAGAAACAATCTGAGGATTAATGGTTTCTCAGAAGGAGTCGAAGGTTCTAACCCAATACAATTTTTACAGCAATTCTTACGATCCAAGTTAGACCTACCAGATAATGTGACCTTAGAGATGGATTGTGTGCATCGAACCCTGGGCCCAAAGCTTGGCAACTGCCCACACGCCCTCCTGGTCATTTCTCTCAGATACACTGAGAAAGAGATGGTTCTACATAAAGCATAGCAACAGGGGGACCTAACACACCAAGGTCAAAGAATTTATGTTGATAATGACTATCCGACTTCAATTGCCCTAAGACGCCGTGCGTACACTCCAATCTTAAAAAAACTTAAAGAAGCCAAGATAAATTTCGTACTCCGTACCCGGCAAAACTGGTGGTCAGTTTAAATGAGGGTCCCAAGACTTTTAAGTCAGCAGAAGAGGCTGCTAAGGAATTGATGAAAATGGGGATTGATATACCCTCCCCCAAAGCAACCAAGCACAACACTCGCAACTAAACTGGCGCACAAACTATGGTCTCAGGAGACCTCAAGGGAGCAACGCAGATTAGAAGGAGTCAAGGCGGTTCAGCAGACTGTCGACAACCTGAAGAAGCAGACTTCGAGGCAGTCAGGAGTACCACAGAGTACCGAAGAAACGAAATAAAGGGACCAATGTGGACATTTATTTAGTGTTACATAGATACATAGACAGTGTCGGCAGATAAGGGCCTATGGCCCACCCAGTCTGCCCATTTAAGTTTGTAAGTTCAGTTTATGTTTTCCAAGAAGTCTGTTGTCCCTTACCCTGACCTCCAGAATTCCTTTATGTCTATCCCATGCATTCTTAAATCCTGTGGATTGTTTCAGCCCCCACCACTTCCTCTGGTAGGGTGTTCCACTTGTCCACCACCTGTTCTGTGAAGAAATTCTTCCTCACGCTTCTCTGAATCATCCTCCTCCAACTTCACCCCATGCCCTAGTCCTGGAACATCTTTTTCGCTTAAAAACAGTGCATTCCTGCACCCTGTTCCTCCCTGTAAGATACTTGTATGTCTCCATCATATCCCTCTCTCCTCCTCTCCTCCAGGGAGTACATGTTTGGTGCCTTCAACCTGTCCTCATAGGACTTGTGATGCAATCCATGCACCATCTTTGTTGCCCTCCTCTGAACCTTTCTACCCTATGTCCTTACGTAGTAAGGTCTCCAGAACTGCACAGTGTACTCCAGGTGCGGCCTCACTAGTGTCTTGTATAGCGGAATTATGACCTCCCTTTCCTGCTGGTGATGCCCCTGCCTATACATCCCAGCATCCTATTTGCTTTACCTGCTGCCTTGTCACACTGTTTCCTGCCTTGAGGTCATCAGAGATGATAACCCCAAGATCCCTTTCCTGCTTGGTGCATGCTATATCCTCACCTCCCAACTGATATATTGTGCCAGGGTTTTTGTGCCCCAAATGCATTATCTTGCACTTCCTTGCATTGAATTTCAACTGCCAAACCCCTGACCATTCTTCAAGTTTCTGCAGGTCCCTTCTCATTCTGTCTACACCCTCTGGTGTGTCTACTCTGTTACAGAGCTTTGTGTCATCAACGAACAGTGAAATTCTGCCTTCTAGGTCCCTGCGCTCCATAAGCTGTGTCGGCGGAGGTTAGGGATGCTTGGGGGTCCGATGGGTACACCCTGGAAGTTTTTCTTAATGGCTCTGGTGGACCCTTGCCCAGGGGTGAATTTTCAGATACAGTGGAGGGCTTTTCCTCCTTTTCCCTAAGCAATCTATATGATGAGGGAATAGATCACTTATAATGTTTGATTATACTTTTTCTCCTCCTGGTGGAGCATCAGGCATGACCACCTTTCATATATAGTGTTACTTAACTATTTTTCAGGTAGGCTGCCCTGCTTGTCTCCTCCCACTAGTTCCATCTCTCCCCCCGCGAAAGTTCTGGATGGCTCTGCTTCCCCCTGATGTCTCCCTCTTCCTGATGCAGGGTTTTTCCCCTACCAGTTGTGAAGGGGGTCCTCTTCCTATCGATATTCTACCCTCTCCAGCAGTGAAGGGGTTGCACGTTCTCCCATCGGGAGAAGTTGGAGGGGGTACTGTGGCTGGGACACTTCAGTGGGCCTCCTGGCAGGACTCTTGCCAGTGTAGACTCGAGGAGTATGTGGGTGCTGGGGGGTAGTTGATGGGGCATACTGTGGGGCCGGGGGGGGGAGAGAAGACGGAGGGCTTACTGGCCGATCATATGAGGCCCTGGTCAAATACTTCTTAGCCAAGGCTGTTGGCACCCTTTTTCCTTAGCCTGACTCCAACAGAGTACTGTTTGCCCAAAGCTAACTGAAAGTGTTTCTGCCCCTTAGATATGTTTTGCTTACCAATGGGGGGAGCTGGGCACTTTTGCCAAAGATTATTTCTTTTCTTTTTTTATCTCAGACCCTAGGAGATATACTCTCCACAGTCTGTCCCGGTTCCTCTAGTGGTGGCCTGCCCTCTGTGGCACCCCGCCCTCTATGCTAAGCGCCGGCAGAGGTTAGGATGCTTTGTGGGGGTCCGGCGGCACCCTGGAAGTTTTTCTAATGGCTCCATGACCTGCTTGCCTAGGGGGTGAATTTTGGGATACAGTGGAGGGGCTTTTCCCCTCCCTTTTCCCTAAGCAATCTATATGATGAGGGAATAGATCACTTATAATGTTTGATTATACATTTCTCTCCTCCTGGTGGAGCACGAGGCATGACCACCTTTCACTGCCCCCCCCAACTTATCGAAGAGACGTTTCACGTCTAGTCTAGCCTAGGTTAGACCCCGCCAAAATTGTTTGGCACAACGTGGCTTGGTACCCTGCTCTGTTAGTGGGAACCAGCCCTACGGAAGTCCTTAGTTTTATCCCATCCCTCGCCCAGTTGGCAGATGATGGGTGTAAGAAGTTTGGCCTGTTAAGGTTTGTTAGGCCAGTTGTATTTTTTCCGCAGTTGGAGGAGAATTATCCTTGCTATACCCTATTTAGGCAGTGACCATTCCCTCTAAAAATAAACAAATACGTCAGTGTCAGTGAACTGATAATCTGTGGTTCAGCACAGAAATTCTTTTAGAATGCCCGAAATACAATACAATGATTGGGGCACCTTTGCAGATTTTTTTTTTATTAAATGTCAATGGGCTGGGCAGCCTGGTGAAGAGAACAAAATAATTTCATTATTTAAAAAAAACTCATGTGGAATAATATTTATTCAAGAAACCCACATGAACAAAGTGGAACATGGAAAGCTGGCAAGGGAGGTTTACACAGGTCTTTTCTCTCATTCCCTAGTGGAAGGCGGGGGTCGCCATACTGATTTCCAGCCTTCCTTTGAAGTGATATCTGAGTGGGCCGACCCCGAGGGTCGTATGGTGGTGGTGCAGGGTTTAGTGCAGGGTAGGGAGGTCACATTAGCTAACGTGCATGTCCCCTCTGGTTCTACCCAGCAAACTCTCCGCTCCCTTTTAAATAAGGTAGTCCAACTTACTAGGGGTACCCTTATATTAGCAGAAGATTTTAATATAGCCCCCAATCCAAACGTTGTCAACTCCACTAAGGCGACTAGGGGCAGACAACCGGCGCCTCACAATTTTTTTTTTAAGAGATTTGTTCAGGAGGTGGGCTGGGTTGATGTGTAGCGTTCCCTTCACCCTAGAGATAGGAAATATACGTTCTATTCTGCTGTTCATGGCCCTATTCTAGGATAGATCACTGCTATACACAGAAAGAATGTCTAGAAACCCTTAGGGAGGTGACATTGTCCATACCGACCATGCTCTAGTTATAATGAAATGGGATTTAGGCCTTGAACAGCGAAACACGTTGTGGAGACTAAATCCTGTTTATCTTAAAAATGCCCAATTCCGATAATTTCTTGAAGAGACAATACAAGAAATTTTGAGTGACAACTCAAGCCTGGAAATTACCTCCACTGTCACATGGGACACACTGAAAGTAGTCTTAAGGGGTCACCTTATACAATATTCTTCCCTCCAGGCAAAACAGCGGGGGTGTCACATTTGGAGGCAACCCTTCATTTCCTCCAAGCTGCCCACCAACAGGGGAATTACTCAGTAGAGGCCCAGTTAAAACAGGTCAGGCAGGAGTTAGAATCATTGGTTCAGCAGAACACAGAGGTGGCATTAGCCTTTTTAAGGCAAAGATATGGGAAGTGGACCGAGAGCCCGCCTATTGGCCTATAGGTCTGTGAGGCAACGCTGGCTGTCACTATATCCACTATTAGGGACCCTACACATCAGGTATTATCTATTCTAAAACTGGCCAGGTCACCCAAATTTTCTGTGAATATTATAGATCATTATACACACCAGACCATCCATCAGACTCTGGGGATGTTGAACCTTTCTTTCACCATTGAGCCTCCAAGTTAGATGAGGACCAAAGATGATCTTTAAATTTCTCCCATAACACTCCCTGAATTGAAAGAAACCATTTCACGATCTAAAACCATGAAGGCCCCTGGCCCTGATGGGTATGGTATAGAATTTACAAACAGTTGGAGCAAATACTTGCCCCACCCTTCTAAGGCCTATAATGATGTATTACAAGGCTCTGTGAACCCCTTTACCCAGCTAGTCACACAGTAATATCCCTTATTCCCAAACCTGGTAAGGACCTACAAAGTTGTGCAGCATATCGCCCAATTTCAGTTTTAAATGTAGATTATAAATACCTGATGTCTATCCTGGCTAAACGTCTGAACACAGTCCTTCCCACAATAATTAAATTAGATCAGATAGGTTTTGTTGGCGGCAGTTCCACTACAGATAACACTAGAAGAGCCTTATATTTAGTACAAGAAATGCAAACCACGATAACATCTTTTGTCCTTCTCAGCCTTGATGCTGAGAAGGCGTTCGACAGAGTCTTGTGGCCTTTTTTTTCTATTTGCTGTTTTAACCAAGATGGGCTTCCCCGCTTGGTTTATTTCCCCTGATAAAAACACTCTATTCATCACCTCAGGCCTGTGTGAAAGTCTCGGGACATCACTCCCCTTATTTTCCCTGTTTAGGGACACTCGCCAGGGTGGTCCCCTGTCCCTTGGTTTATTTGCTATTTTTATTGAACCCCTGGCACATGCCATTAGGGAATCCCCGTAGATAAAGGGAGTGCAGATGGAGGGTATGGAACACCGCATAGCTCTTTATGCGGATGATGTCCTGCTTTTTTTTTTTTTTTTTTTTTTAAACAACCCCCCCCAATCAGTACCAGCAGTTTTTGAATTACTAGACCTATTTGACAAGTGTTCGGGGCATAAACTTAATACTACCAAAACCGAAGCAATGACTTCATTTTTCTCCCTCCCTAATACTTAAACAAGGGTTCCCATTCCGCTGGGATTTAGATAAACCAAGTACTTAGGTATATACAGTGGCGTGAAAAGTATTTGCCCCTTCCTGATTTTCTCTATTATTGCATATTTGTCACACTGGATGTTTTCAGGTCTTTAGACAAAATGTAATATTAGATAAAGGGAACCTGAGTGAACAAATAACACTTTTTTTTTTTTTTTTTTTTACACTTACAGGTATTTCATTTAATGAAAACAGTTGACCAACACCAACTGGCACTGTGTGATAAAGTAATTGCCCCCTAGTTAAATCAACCCAATTAAAGGGATAATTAGAGTCAGCTGATTGAACACAGCCAGGCTTGATAACAGCCAGCCCTGCTCAATATAAACCTCACTTATTTTGACCCTTACCATCAGAGTCACGTTGCCAGCACAAAGATTCAACAAGCACATTGTGCCACGATCAAAGGAAGTTCCTGAAAAGATCAGAAAAAAAGTTGTTGCTATCTATCAATCTGGAAAGGGTTACAAAGCTATTTCTAAGGCTCTGGGACTCCATCGAACCACAGAGAGAGCCATAATCTCCAAATGGAGAACACGTGAAACAGTAGTGATTCTTCCCAGGAGTGGGCGGCCTACCAAAATTACTCCAAGGACGCAGCGTAATATCATCCAGGATGTCTCAAAGGATCCTAAAACAACATCCAAAGAACTGCAGGCTTCTCTTGCCTCAGCTAAGGTCAGTGTTCATGACTCCACAATCAGAAAGAGACTGGGCAAAATGGCTTCATGGACAGTAGCAAGGCAGAAACCACTGCTATCCAAGAAGAACATAAATGCTCATCTCTCATTTGCCAAGAAGCACCTAGATGACCCACAAGCCTTTTAGGAAAATGTTCTATGGACAGATGAGTCCAAAGTGGAACTTTTTGGACGACATGGATCCCATTATGTCTGGCGTAAAGCAAACAGCATTCCACAGTAAGAACATCATACCAACAGTCAAACATGGTGGTGGTAGTGTGATGGTGTGGGGATGCTTTGCTGCCTCAGGACCTGGACGACTTGCCATAATTGAAGGAACCATGAATTCTGCTCTGTAACAGAAAATTCTTAAGAAGAATGTCCGGTCATCCGTCCGTCAGCTGAAGCGTAGTTGGGTCATGCAGCAAGACAATGATCCAAAACACAAAAGCAAGTCCACCTTAGAATGGCTGAAAAGAAGTAAAATTAAAGTTTTGGAGTGGTCTAGTCAAAGTCCAGACCTAAACCCAATAGAGATGCTGTAGCAGGACCTGAAACAAGCAGTTCATGCTCGAAAACCAACCAATGTTACTGAATTAAAGCAGTTCTGCAAGGAGGAGTGGGCTAAAATTCCTCCACAGCGATGTGAAAGACTGATATTGAATTATAGGAAGCGTTTGGTTGCAGTCATTGCAGCTAAAGGTGGCATAACCAGTTATTAAGTGTAAGGGGGCAATTACTTTTTCACACAGTGCCAGTTGGGGTTGATTAACTGTTTTCATTAAATAAATGAAGTAAAGAAAAAAAAAAAACAAGTGTTATCTGTTCACTCAGGTTCCCTTTATCTAATATTACATTTTGTCTAAAGACCTGAAAACATCCAGTGTGACAAATATGCAATAATAGAGAAAATCAGGAAGGGGGCAAATACTTTTTCACGCCACTGTACCTCTCCCATCAGACAGCTGATGCAATTAAACAAAATTATGATTCGTTCCTTGCTCAACTACAGGCAGACCTAACTGGTTGGAATATACTCCCCTTGAACTTACTCCAGAGGGTTGATGTGATTCGAATGGTAACTTTACCCTGAACCCTTTATTTGTTTCGTAATGTGCCAATAAGTATTCCGAATAACACTTATAGGGTCTGGAATAAACTCATTAGCAGATTCATCTGGGCAGGTAAACGGCCAAGAGTGTGAGCTTCTATCCTGTACCTCCCTAGGAAAATGGGTGGGCTTACCCTTCCTAATTTTAAATTTTATAATTGGGCCGCACACCTCTCATTTATAGTCTGCCATTTAGCCAGGTCTAACCCTTATTTGTGGAGGGCAATTAAGAACAAGTTAGCCAGCCAGGAGTGGGTCCCAAGATGACAGCCTGGGTAAAGAACTGGCTGGAGAATAGGACACAGAGAGTAATAGTAAATGGAGTCCACTCTGAAAAAAGGGGGTTAGCAGTGGGGTACCACAGGGTTCAGTATTAGGACCAGTCCTCTTCAATGTCTTTATAAGCGTACATTGCAGAGGGACTGAAGGAAAAGTATGTCTCTTTGCAGATGACACAAAGATCTGCAACAGAGTTGATGCACAAGGTGGGGTGGAAAGGATGAGAAGGACTTGGCAAGGTTAGAGGAATGGTCAAATGTATGGCAGCTTAGATTCAATGCTAAGAAGTGCAAGGTAATGCACCTGGAAACAAAAACCCAGGGAAGAGTACACAATGGGGGTGAGATACTAACAACAACAAAATGGAAAGGGACCTGGGGTAGCTACATCAGATGACCTAAAGGTGGGCAAGAATGTGAGAGAGGGCAAGGAGTGGTTGGGTGGATACTGGGATGCATAGGGAGGCATCACCAGTAGAAATAAGAAGTTATTATCCCTTTGTACAGACAGCTGGTGAGACCACATCTGGAGTACTGCGTGCAGTTCTGGAGACCCAATCTCCATAAAGACACAGACAGGATGGAAGCTGTCCAGAGGAGGGCACTAAAATGGTGCAGGGTCTGCACCGGAAGACATATGAAGAGAGACTTAAGGAGCTTAATATGTATAGCCTCGAGGAAAGGAGGGAGAGGGGGGACATGATAGAAACTTTCAAGTACCTCAAGGGAATCAACAAAGTCCAAGAGGGTAGCATCTTTCAAAAAAAGAGGTGTACAAGAACAAGGGGGCAATTTGAAGATAGAAGGGGCGGCTCAGAGGTAATTTAAGGAAGTATTTTTTCACAGAGAGGGTTGTGGATGTATGGAACAGCCTTCCAGAGGAGGTTGTGGAGTCAAAAACAGTGGTGGAATTCAAGCATGCATGGGACAGTCATAAGGCAATGCTAGGGGGTGGGGGTAGGAAGAAGTAGGCTGCTGGTTAACTAGGATCTGCAGCTTATCCATCAGGTAGGGAAATGGGCAGACTGGGTGGGCCAAGCGGTCCTTATCTGCCGTCAAATTCTATGTTTCTATGTTTGTATAAGGCTTAATGCATTTTAGGCAGCTAATTAAATTTATGACATACCGAGTGCCCCCTTCCCAACCATATGACCTGGTCCAGATGAACCCCTGGATCATACACCAACTGAAAGTTTGGAGTGCCATACGTAGATATTTATTTCTTTCCTCATTTCTCCCACTCATCTGCTCTATTACCCCACTGGAGGATTTCCATCCAGCATTATATGATCACACATTTGCCACTTGGGAACACTTGGGGCTCACTAATCTTACTTAATTTTTAAGTGGGGCAGAGTTTAAATTTTTTCCGAGTTTAAGCCAAACACATGGTCTGAGACGCCAACACTTTTATAGATATTTGCAAATAAGACACTTTTTTTTTTCCCCCTCTACTAACTCGGATATGACAATCTGAATGCTCTTCTCCACTGATTTCCTGCATCCAGCGATTCATACAAGCTGGCAATGCACCCCATATGGTTTCTGTTTTGTATAAGGCACTCAGGGAAACCCTGGGAGTGAACAGTGAGGGAATATGTAATAAATGGAGGGAGGAATTTGGTTTTGACATCTCAAAAGAAAATTGGTATAAGGGCTGTCTTTCAATAGCCAAGCTTGCATATTCTCATACCTGGAGACTATTTTCCTGGCAGATATTGACCAGGTTCTTCCGTACTCTCTATAGTGACAACACACTTTACCTCAACACAATCAGGGGCTTGCTGGAGGTTGTGTGGTGAATCAAAGGCACACCACATCCATATATTCTGGGCAAACCTCTCTGACTTCATCACAATTGCAACTGAGATCCCTCTTTGATATTTCACTCATCCTATCTGTTTATCCTCCACATTTTTCCCCTAGAGAGTAGGGAGCCATTTACAGGATACCTTTTGGGGGCTCTGTTGCTACCAGCCAAAAAGGCCCTGACGTGACACTGGCTTACCCCCAGTATCCCCACCGTGTTGGAGTGGAGAGATTGTTACTCAGATTTATAGATCAGAAAGAATCTCTTACCATCTAAACGCTAAAACTGATCTATTTACAGTGAAATGTTCTAGACTGGTACTTACATTATGTCCAAGGATCCTCCTTTGACCCTTAGAAGAATGCATTGGAAAGAAGGATATTAGGGGAGAAGAACTCCTGAGTTCAACCCTGAACAATTTAATTGATAGGGCTTGATGTACAGGTATTAGAGTAGGGGCTTGGTTCAACTGTGCAATTCAGTCGAATTAATTATGCATAAGTTAGAAACTGCAGTATATGTTTTATAAGTTTTATAGCAACGCTGCCTTATGAAATTATCTGATATTTAAATTCTTCTTTCTGTATGTTTTTCCTGCTGTCCTTCACTAAGACCCTGTAATGTAATGTAATTATAATGCAACGTTAATGATTTACTATGTAACCATAAGTAACCAAACACTCAATGAATTGTGGCAGTTTCTTTCCCTTCCCCCCAGTTGTGAAAAAATTTTTTTGAATAAAAATTATAACAAAAAAAGAAGAAAACTGCTGTGACTAAAATGACATCATGCAGTTTCCTAATGAGTGTCAAAAACTGAATGGCACACGTCAACATTACTGTTTTCTGAACTACAAAGTATTCCGTTTTAAATAAACCTGAGCAGTGAAAATAACATAACATACAATATTTACACATTTAATGATCCTTAGGCAAACAACTCACTGGTCTATAAAGTGACTTGCGATACTGTAGTTGAAGGGGGCCATAGAAGGGGCCAGGGGCCTTTCTCTTTACATGCAAGAGTGCGTTTTATTTTCTACTTGCATTCATTTATTAATTTGCCTCTAATTATTCATATTTATGCTTCATGTATTATCATATTACTGTAATTAACTACTCATTTCTATCAGTTTATTGTTTAACTATCTCCTTCTCCCCCGTCCCCCGGGATGCATCTGGAATTGAGCCGCTCTCAGCTCAGTACGAAAACCAGCATGTCCCCAACATTCCTATTTGTGTGGGACACTAAACAGGGTAGACAGTAAGCTGAAAAACCTGATTAGTAGCGTTGCATATTACACTGCTTACATATAGACATCACAGAACGAATACTAAAATTAAAAAAAACACACGTGCCAGCCTGTCGGAGCAGCAGTTGGATTTCAACTTGCAGCGCTGGTGATTGGAGATGAATGGACCTGAAACGCCAGCCAGCCAGGAGAGAAGACTCGAGCATCCGCGACTGACCGCCTTCCTCATGGGAGGTGGACGGGAGGCAACTCCGCACTTGGCCGACTCCTGGCAGAGGCCTCGGATCAGTAACGCATAGGGTCCCACTGAACAAAGGGCGTAGGAATGTCAGCGCCTAACTCGACGTTAGTGGCACACCACGCCTCCGGGGAGAAAATGGGGAAATGGGCTCCATGGCCAACCGGAGGACGGTCGCCGGCCCTCACTGCCACAGAAGCCCTGGAAGACTGCCCAGGACCACCTCAGTAGCACCCGGGCCAAGACTGAGTGTGCTGGCCGACCCCTCCCCCCAGCCAGTGCCCATCTCCCTCAGAGGGGAGGAACCCATCCGGCAAAGGGATACACCGGGTTACCTAGGGGGCTAAGATGTGGGGTGGTGGTGGCTGGTCTGGTGCTGGCTGCACCCAGGCGACCAGAGGAGGCAACCTGGAGCCGGGAGGCAAAAAACTTAAAATAAAAACAAAACAAAAAAAAAACACACACATGTGGCTCCCTCAAGTACTAGACCTGCTCATACTCATTTCATTATGACCCACACTCGCCCACAACACTTCCCTTCCTCCCAGGGCCAACGTTCTTTTATTTTTAAAACCATTTTATTCTGGAATAATAGAATGTAACAAAGCAGATATATTATATCAATTTGCAGAATGTGTTCAAATGGTGTTAACCCTTTGGCTAGGCTGCCAACAGAATTAGAACATACAAGAATTCTAGACTGATATATCAGTCCGCAGCACAGCAAGAGTTATAAAATAGTTTGGACTTGTCTATATGCAAGTGTAATGTTACCCAATTACTGTGTACACGGATGTACTGCATATTTCTTCTGTATTGTTGCTCATGTTGCATCTCCAGATTCCACTTGAAAATTATTTGTGTTATTTGTTTAAAAGTTTTATCAGGAATTTATGTAGACGTTTTACCAGGAAGGACATACTGAGCTGTGTCAGTGGCTCAGTAGGTAGCACACTCGCCTCTGAGGGCGGGAGATCAGAGGGCTGTGGGTTCAGTTCCCACATCTGGCACTAGGGTTAATATCCCAGTACTGACACTGTAATGCAGCATGAGAGGGGTGCTGCATTTCTGAGGTGCCGTCTTTCGGATGAGACGTTAAACCGAGGTCCCATCTGCCTGGATTGGTGGTAGTTCAGGTGGATGTTAAAGATCCCATGGCACTTATCGAAAAGAGTAGAGGAATTTCCCCGGTGTCCTGGCCAAATTTCCCTCATTCACTAAAAATACCACCAACAGCTTAATCTGGTTCAAGGTCAGTTGGCATTCATCTGTATCCCCTTCCCCGGGTCGTGCCTGAAAATAGGCAGGATTTGTCTAGTGCACTTACCCGGTCAACAAAAGCTAAATAAATAAATAAATAATATGACTTGTTTCCAGATGCATCCTGGGGTGAAGAGGTATGGGAGATAGTTCGACCGAGGGGGGAGAACCATGAATATTATTATACTGTGGTGTAAAAATAAATAAATAAATAAATAAATAAAGGACAAGCTCATGAATGTTCCTATCAGTTACCTGTAATAACGTAGCTGGCCCCAGAAAGGATGACTTTGTCTAGGATTTTTGTGTTAGCATTACAAAGAGAAGTCTACAACACAGTATATCAAAACAGCGCTATGGCGGCAGAAAAGTACTCAGGCAAATGTACTGTAGTAGATTTAAAAACTGAGATTTGATAAGCAAGGGAAATTACTCCTAAATATCGGGAGAGATGGGGGAACAAATGGCCAGGGAAATATGACTGCGTGAGGGTGGGGTGTGGGGAGGAACCAAGAGGCAGTGGGTCACAGTTGCAGGTGGGAGGGGGGAAAAAATCACGAAGAAGAGACTTAAAGAAGAAAGCAGAAGAGGCAGTGTGGACTGGCAGGGAAGGGTGGACCAGCGTTTAGGAAAGTGCTATGAGAACCAGCAGCTTGACCAACAGTAGAATTTCTAGATGGAACAGAAAATAGACATCTAATGCTCTTCGGTCCTGCCCAGTTAAATTACAAATAAAAACGTTTTTAAAATATACATGTTTTCTTGCTGGTGTCATTTCTATGCCAATTTAGCTGTCTACTGCTGGACATTCATATTACCCCCCATTCATGTACAGTAATTTGCTACACTATACCAACTATTTTCCACCCTGCTAAACCTGGTGCAATCACCACTAACACATTCTTGTTTCTAATTCCATCTTCAGGGACCTCCAACATTATTCTTCCTTTCTACTTTGGGAGTACAACCATATTTTCGGCACCATTTAAAAAGCTAATGTACTACCTAAAACTAATATTAGTTTTTAAAAGCAGTCAACTGTTACCTTTTATATCTGTGGCACTTTTTTTGTATTTATTTATTTTTCCTTTGGTTAATTAGAAGATTGTTTACCTGATGATAGTAGGTGTGTTGTGTAGAACAGCACTCTGTCTGGCAGCTGACATATCTGGCTATAGTCCCGTCCCCCCCCCCTTACATAATCAGCACTAACATCACTGACTGTGACATCACTGCTGCTTTAGAACAGCCACTCAGTAGCTGCCAGGTCAGTTGCCTGTGATGTCAACGTCAGGGAGATCACAATGCTGATTATGTAGTGAGGGGGAATAGAGATAGATATGTCAGCTGCCAAGCCAAGAGCTGTTCTCCACATCCGGCACAATATCATCACATATAAAACTTTTACTTATTTATTGAAATGTTTCACCAGGAAGGCACACCGAGCAACAGGTTGCTTGTCTCCCAGTGCAACCTGGTGGAAGGGGTACAACAGGGAGGAGACATTTTACATTCAAGTTACAATGATCAACATAGCATACAATTATTTAAGACAGTTGTTACAGTGTTCCATACATATGTAATTTGTGACAATTAATAAGTGCAATAGTAATAATTGAACAAGTGCTATTGTGAAATAAGGGGTGAGAAGGAGATGACAGACAGTCCAGAGTCATGTTCCAGAGTGACCCCTCCAGGATGCGGGGAACCCTGCAAGGGGACAGGGGACTGAAGTAGGGATTAGAGAGGGAAGGAGGAGGTGTGATTAACACCCAGGAGGGGAAATAAGGCCTGACCCAAAAAGAGAACCCTTCAGGATGCAATGAACCCTGCAAGGGGGAAGGAAAGCTCAGGCGATTGCAAACCCTCCTGAGGTTAGTCATTGTAGTTATAGAGAGACATTTAGAGGGAAGGAATGAGAAATACTTGGGAAGGGATGAAGCCTAAGCCAAGGAACCCTCCTGGGGACCTGTAAGGCCAAGGATAGGTAGATGGGGAAGTAAAGGTGGCAAGTCTAGGCACTACAGGACCCTTCAGGATGCTGAGAACCCTGCAAGGGAGTGTGAAGGCTAGGAAAAAGGGGAGAGAGTAGGGAAGGAGAGGGTATAAGAACTAGCACCTAGGAGGGCTAGGGTCAGTAGAATTGACAGAGGCACTGGGCAAATTCCAAAGGGGGATGAACTGTAAGGAGCAAGATGAAGGAAGTTAAGGCGGGTCATAACAGGAACAGTTAGGTGCAAGATAGTTGGAGAGGGCAATATTGATAGAATGGGGGAGGAGTGTCTGATATGGGGAGGTAGAGAATTCCATATTTTAGGGAAACAGTGATGGTACAGAGACTGGTCGGAGAGAGTGGAGCAGCGGGGGACAGTTAATGCGAAGTGTCGTAGATTTGAGTGAGTAGGAAGAAGGACGGGTGTTATAAATGAGGGGGAGAGGTAGGAGGGGAGTTCACCCAGGCAGTGTTTAGCGGTGAATTTAGCACAGTGTGAGAGGTGTCTATTTGTAAGGGAAGGAAAGGGCTCGATGGAGGTCACAGTGATGGGTGTGTGTGAGAGAGAGAGAGAGAGCACATCAATGACAAAGGCGCAGAAGAAGTTGAAGAGAGTGTCTAATCTAGTCAGGGAGGACTTAGGAGCAGCACCATAAACTACGTCGCAGCAGTCAAAAATGGGAAGAATCATCTTCTGGACAAGCTCACGCCTAGCCACAGGAGGGATACAACTGCGGTTCCTGAACAAGGCACCGAGCTTGGTGCACAATTTTTTCTGGATGGCATCAATGTGTCCAGAGAAGTTGAGGTGTTGGTCCAACTAAACCCCAGGGTATTTGAAAGACAAGGTGTCCTCAAGTAAAGTCCTGTCAAGAGTGTGGAAAGTGGGTGGGGAGGGAAGTCCAGAGAGTCTCTGTCTTGTGCCAAAAAGTCATGGAGACCGTCTTCCTGGCGTTGAGGAATAATTGATTGTTTGCAAACCAGCTGGACCTTGCTGAACTCGTGCTGCAAGCTGGATGTAACCTCAGCTGGGCACAAGGCAGATGCACACAGGACAGCATTCATCAGTGTACATGTGAATAGCAGAGGATGGGGAGCAGACAGATGGCACGTCGTTAAGGAAGATGGAGACAAGAAAGGGACCAAGCACGGAGCCCTGAGGGACGCCAGTGCAGATCAGGAGGGGTGGCGAGATGGCATCTGTGACCTTAACCGATTGGGTTCTACCAGTAAGGCAGGCCTTAAACCAGTTGGTGGCAGAAGAGGTCAGACCAGCAGATGAGAAGGAACCAAGGAGAAGGGAGTGGGAAACAGTGTTAAAAGCCTTGGCAAGGTCAACAAATATGGCTGAGGTGATTTGGTCATTGTCCATCCCAGAGAGGATGGAGTCGGTGAGCCGAAGTAGGGAGGTGGTGGTAGAGTGTTTTTTCCTGAAACCAGAATGGAACGGGGTGAAGGAGGTATCAGACAGAAAGGAACTGAGCTGAGAGAGGACTAGATGTTTTTGTAGTTTGGCTAGGGAAGGGAATAGCAAGGTGGAGCGATTGTTGCCAGGGGATGAGGGGTCTCCACCTTTAGGTAGGGGGAGGACCACTGTGTGCTTCCATGTGGTAGGGACATTGGAGGTTGAGAAGGAGAAATTTTAGATTAAGGAGAGGGCGTAGGCAATGGCTGGGGCTGAAAGAGAGAGAGAGGAGTTTAGGGTCAAGGTCATCAGGAAGATCCTTTTGAGGGGTTGATGGTGAGGAGGGCATTTAGAGTATCGGTGGGGAGACTAAAGAGAATGAGGAGGAGGAGGTGTGTGGGAAATAGGAAGTTGAATGGGTTTTTTTTTTGGGGGAGATAGAGGGGCAGTCTGACTTTCTAATTAACAAAAGAAAAGGAAAATGCTTCAGATATGAAAGGTCACAACAGTCTGGTTCCACTAACTCTTCCAATTGTGCTTTGCTATTGCTACATGCAATGCCAAAGCAGACTTGTCAGATATCTTTCCGCTGGGCTACTATGGGACCATCACTTAATAGTCAAATGTTAAGGTTTTTGCTAATTTTTTCTTGAATAGGAGCGGCACAGAAAGCGGTGACTAGGATACACATGGATACTGAAGGTTTGCTTACACTTAGCACTTTGCTTCAGCATCAGTGGTGCAGAACACCTGATTTGCTGCAAGAGTAAGTGAAGACACCTCTGGTTGGATTTTGAGTAGGGATTTTACAGTATTAAATTTTGACAGCATGATAACCGTGACACATAATACCACAGTTAACAAGAATACTGTGGTTATTATGGAAGCAGTCATTTTTCTACAAAAAATGTCTCATCAAAACTCGTTTCAAGGAAAGTTGATGCAGAAGAGACAGCTGTTACTAAAACCACCCAAAAAAATTCTTTAAAGAGCCTGAAAACCATGACATACCGTGAAGGTTATCATGGTACTGCAAAATCGATCACAGTATTAATACTGTGACTTCTACTACTGTAGTATACTGTGAGACCTTCATACCGGGAGTTCCCTAACTGTGAGCTGACCCATTTAAGCTGTGTAGTGGTGGGGAGCTGCTAAAACAGTGCAGGAGTTTTCAGTCGCTGGTTGGATACTGCCCACAACCTCTAACTTGTAGGGTTGGAAGCCACGGGACGGACATACATAAAACACCGGGGGGGGGGGGAGGCAGGTTGCCTGCAACACTCCACAGCTTCTGCACCTCTCTACAGCGCCAATGTGTGGATGCACTGAAAAGGGCTACAGCTGTTTACACACACAGTGCCAAAACCTAATGTGTGTGTAAATGTACCTTATGCAAGAGGGGGGAAAAACTCATCTGATTTGCAAGGGCTACATTTTGCTGACTGCAATCAAGTCTTTAGTGCAAATAACATTGTTCTTGGGTTACAGCAAAAAAATAAAAATAAAAATCTACAAGAAATACTGGATTTAAAAAAAAAAAAGGCCCACCATGTCTGCCTCCTGCAATTCAGGCAGTGGTAACATTTAATAGTAAAAAAAAAAAAAATAGTTGTAACCATTATTTAATGGGACGTGCTACTCTTAATTTTTATGGACTCTGGCATGTGCATCTTGTTTTGATTTTTTTTTTTGGTAAACAATATATTATTTCAGTTTACTATGACTCAACTCTAGTGCAAAGCCACATAAACTAGGGATGGTGAGGCAGCTGTGACTCAGTTCAGATCCGGTCTGATCTCCTAAACTGTTACTTGGAATATACCAGACAATTTCGAGGCAGCCTACTTTTTGGGGGCGGAAATGAATCCAAGCCAGCTAAAATTTAAGGGTAACTACGATCCCTTTATGCCCCGGACCAAATTCCAGTTGGCTGTCCAGGAATCTGACAGAGATCAGGGTGGGGAAGGGAAGTCCCAGTGCAGAATTCTATGGTAACCATCAAATGAATACTTCAAATATTATAGAAGTAGTCACTGTCATACAAAGAAAATATACACACACACACACCTCTGTACTTATTCTGGAGCATTATCAGCAGGATTAGCTAAGTAAGAGTTCACTTTCAGTCTCTCCCCATGTTACAACTGAAATGACTGAAAGAGCAACATTAATTTTCGTTATCTTCTGCACTGGTCTTTCCTTGTTCTTCATTGCAAAGGAAGTTGCATGAAAACAGCTTTCATCACTTTGCACCTTGCTTAATATAACACACCTCTTTCCAGGCTTACCCTCAGGTCCACCGCCAGCAAGAAGGCACAGAATGCAGCACCTAGGCTTTTGACATTTGCTAGGTCCCAGCAGGTCAGAGCGTATTATTACACCTGTGCTCTCTGAACCGCAGCGGCTGCCTGCAAGGTAAAGGATCAACTTGAAGTTGATAATGTTTACAAGATGTTCAATGAACTGGGCTCCCATTACCCCTGCAATCTTCAGTGCCCTCATGTTCCACCATGATCCTCACATTCTTCTGACAAGTGCTACTGGCAGTCCCAAGATCTCAAATGAAAACATCAGGATACTAAGCATGGTTGGCAGAGATCCATATCAAATGAAATGCACTACCACTTAATTTGTGCACAGTCCCTTTCCTAAAAAACGTGACAAGCCTAACGCAATTCTGTTTGAGCAGGTATTTCTGTTAAGGCATCATGTACAATTTAGTTCTCTTATGTGCGTGTTGCTGGTACGCTGTGAGACACAGTGAATCTTAGAAATGTGCCAGATAGCTCAACTTTACCTTTTGAAATCTAAGTCCTTTGGACTTACGAACATACAAATTTGCCAGCAGAAACAGACCACGAGGTATATCCAAGTCTGCTTGAGTGTGCAGCTAGCACCTCTAGTTTGCAGCTGCCCCTTTTGTCATCCCACTCTCACTCTTTCCTGTTCCCTGTCCCATGCCCTTGTAAAGCTGTTCACAGATTTACATACCACCACCATTCTGGTAGTGCTTCCATTTGCTACAACCCTCCGTGAAATAGTGTCTCCTCGCTCCCTCCTAAATTTTTGCCCCTCTATTCTTAGCCAGTGCCCCTGGTGTTCCTCCCCTCCTTAGCTTAAAGACCCAGTCTACCCCATCTTTACTGATTCCCCTCAGATACTTGAATGTCTACCATGTCCCCCGGTCCCTTCTATCCTCCAGGGTGCACATATTCAGGTCTCCCAGCCTGCTCTCACAGTCTATCCCTCCACCATTCCACATATTATCTTTATTGCCCTCCTCTGCACCCTCCAGTAGCCTGATATCATGCTTCAGGTATGGCCTCCAAAACTGAACACAATACTCCAAGTGCGCTACCAGCGACCTGTACGAAAAAAAAAAAAAAAAACACTATGTATCCCAGCATTTTGTTCGCTTTGCAGCCACTCTCCTGCACTGGCCAGTGTTATTCATGGTCCCCTGCTACCATTACCCCAGGTCCCTTTCCTCCTCAGTGATCCCTCAGCTTAACCCCCCACCGTATTCTCTCCTTGGTTCTTCACCCTGAAGTGCATACCCACACTTCTTTGCACTGAACCCAGCTGCCACCCTTTGACCACTCCTCTAGCTTGCTTACGCCCCCTGCAACTGCTTCCATCCCTCCCTCCATCCACCACTGCTCCCTTTGGTGTCGCCTGCAAACAGACTTACCTTTGCTCAACACCCCGCACAATGTCTGATAGGAAGAGCCCAAATCAGGGTTTCAATAACCAGCTGTCCACCCATCTCGACAGCCGGTTTCCAACTGGGACAGCTGCTTGAAGTTCGCCTGTCCTGGGGACAGGCGGTTGACATTTGCAGCCGGAGTATTGAGCTGGGCACTAGTACTGGGCGGCAGACAGGAGGTTTCAGGCAGGCGTCGGCGGTCATGACGCCTCAGCTCCGCCTGGGCCGAAAAGTGCAGCTACGCTTCATTCCCCACTGACTGAGGGTCAAGGGACGGTGCTACTAGGCCACCTGACCCTCTCAGCGAAGCGGAAAACTGACGGTGCCGACTCGCGCCTCCTCACTCCTCTAGTCTGGCCATAGGGTGAGGAGCGCAGAGGAGGAGCGAGCTAGCCGGTGGGAAAAAATCAGAAATTTAACAGCCCTTCTCAGGGCTCTAGCATTTGGGGCTGCTGGTACTTGGAGGAGGAGAGGAAGGATTTATTTAGAAAGTGGAAAAAAAAAAAAAAAAAAGACTTCTGTAATTCTCAACAGCCCTTCTCAGGGCTCTAGCATTTGGGGGCTCAGTTTGTGTGCATCAGTCCTGCTGGTACTTGGAGGAGGAGAGGGAGGTGAACAAGGATTTATTTAGTGTAAGTCAAGTCTCAAGCAGTCAGACACTGTACCTGTAGTACACTAAAACTCGGCCAAAGCCAAAAGACACCTTTGATCTGCAAGTCTCATCATCTCTAACTCTGAATAAAAAATATATCTTGAGTGTGCAGAGAGGTGAAGGCAAGGCTCTATTAAAGCTTATTGTTCACTCAGCCTGTGTAAAGCCCTCCAGAGCTTGAACCTTGAAGATAGATACTGACAGACTTACTGTACTACTACTAGTACTACTACTAATTTAAACTAGCCCCTGTCAGCCTGCTGCTGTGCTCTGCCACTGGACTAACTGAATAAAAGTAAAATTGAGTGACTGTAACAAGAAGGCACTGTCAAAGGGAGAGGAGGGGATTAAATTACAAAACAGGTTGACAGCAGGATACCCCTCAGGTTTTAGTTGTGAAATCTGAGCGGAGGAAAATATAAATATTAAACTCCTTTGTCCGGGTTTTACAGGAGGAAAGAAAACTAAACAGACTGTTCACGTCTTCTGATATCTCTGATCATCACTTCACTGTAGTGTCCACTGTCTTCAGAGTGCTTACTGTACTTTAAATTCGTACTAGCTAAGTAAACCAAAGGGAAAAAAATGTCTTTGTTAAAGTTTGGCTTTAAAAATTACAGGAAAGCCTTCGTTGCAAGCCAAGAGGGAGGAGAAAGCTCTGGTTCTTCCATGTGTACTGCTTCTCCATTACTGATAGACTAGTAGCACCAACTACTCACTCCACCATTGTGGCCACAGATGTGACAACTGTAGTGCCAGTGCTGATATGCCAGCAACTCTGACTACTGTTGAAAGTGGCGGAGTCCCGGGCAAAAAGAAAGGGGTTCCAGGAGACCTGGAAGAAAAAATAGGAAGTGGCTACTATATGAGCCTGATGTGGGCATGACCTGCTCATACTGCAAAAAATACTTAAGGGAGACAAACACTTTCATGAGTGGCTGTAAGAGCATGAGACTTGAAAATGTACGAGCTCATGAACTCTCCAAACCTCATAAATTAGCCAATGAATAAAATACTGTGTCTAACACAGACCCTTCCAACTTAGCAACAGAACGAGGAATAATACAAATGGAAAAAAAACGAGGCAACACAAGTGGAACATTTGTTTAGAACAACTCTTTATTTGATTAATTCAGAACGCCCATTCACAGATTTCCCTGGCATCTTAGAATTACAACATGTAAATGGTGCAAATGTCGGAGTCAGTTATAGAAGTGACAAACAGGCAGCAACGTTCACACATTTTATTTCAGAATCAATAAGGATAAAAGATGCAAAACTGGTTAACAGTAACACTTTCATCTCTGTCCTATGTGACTCGAGCACTGATGCCTCAGTAATAGAAGAGGAGGCAGTCTATATTAGGACAATGGAAAATTTCCGTCCAGTTAACAAATTTGTTTCCCTTCAGCCAGTCTCTATTCCAAATGGTGAAAGCATTTATAACTCAATAGGTGATGCCTTAGAATTCACCTTGGACTGTAAAGACTGGAAAAAAATTGTTGCTTTTTGATCTGATGGGGCACCCGGCATGTTGGGTAAAGTGACTGAGGTGTTTGGCAGGATTTTGAAAGATGTACCTCATTTGTTAGGGATTCAGTGCAGTGCCCACAAGTTGGAGCTAGCTATAAAGCAATCAGCAACATCTATTCCATACATGAAAACAACAGATGGAGTCTTAATGGGTATCTATAAAATATACCATAAGTCTCCCAAAACTGGGCCAGTCTCAAAGAGTTAGCCAGTAATATGAGGTACACCATTCACAAACCAGTTAACGTGTCAGGGACCCGTGGGTTGCACACAGAGAAAGGCTCTGTCTGTTATTCTGTCCAGCTACAAGGCCTTAGTTGTACATTTACAGCACATTGCTTCCTCACCAGGGCAAACAAAAGATCAGGCCAGTGGGTTGTTCAAAACAATAAGTACTGTGAGATTTGTCCTCTTTCTCAGTTTCTGGCTGAATACCTTTCTGTCATGATGGCCTTCAGTCTAACTCTACAGAGAGACAGCTCAACAGTAGAAACAATAGTCAGCAAGGTTGAAAGCACGGTGCTCTGGCTAGAGAACTACCCTGCGCAGGATAAACTTGACAAAGTCTGTAACAAATTGCTGTTGCTCCCCGACTCTGACACAGCTGACAGTGGCACTAGCACAAGTCGACTGACAGGCTCAGCCACTACTCGGGTTCAGTTCCGTGGATCTGATATCTTCCTTAACTTAGAAAGGGGATATTCTATAGATAGAACCAAACAGGCAGTGTTGCATGATGATACAAGCCTTCTTTTATCTACTATTGAAAGTATTAACTCACGATTTTCCAATTTTAAAACAAAGTCCTACGGTCATTCAGTATATTTAACCCATTACAGTTACCAGATAGTGACCTTTATGGCAATGAGGAAGTCAGAACCTCACAGAGCACTACAGTGACCTACTGAAGAAACACAATACAGATTGAAGCGCAATGGTTAGAGCTTAAATCACTGAATGAGCTGTCTCCGAAATTTCACTGTTTGGATTTCTGGCAAAAAATTCTCCATAATGATGCACATGAACAGCGATTCCCTGATATTCTGGTCTTAGTCACAATAGCTCTACTGATCCCAACCCAAACTGCAGTAGTTGAGAGAGGATTCAGCTTGATGGGCAGAGTAAGTCTGACTGGCGGTCCTGTCTGTCTCCTATGACTACATCTGAACTAATGCGTGCAGGTTGTCAGATGCTAGCTGCTACATTTGACCTGCAGGATGCCATAACACTATGGTTCAAATCTGGAAAACAAAAGAGAAGACCTCATGTGAGACCATATGGCTGCAGACTTGATTCAAGTTCTGATTCAGAAATACACTAGACTCAATCAGTGTTTTACCTTGAAAAAAATAACCCCCCAAAAAGCAACAATTTTCTCTCTTTCCACTTTACAGTCCATTTTATGTTTTAAGTTTAAAATTCACCTCACAAAAATGTGGACAGGTAAAACTTTGTCCAGACAGGCAACATTTACATTCCACCTGTCCCTCGGACAGGCATCTCAAAAAAAATTATTTCTAGCCCTGGCCCAAATAATACGGGTTCTAGCACAGAGCCCTGTGGCACCCCACTTGTCACCAGCTTTGGAATTGAGAGCTCCCCTCCCACCACCACCCGTTGCAGCCGCCCACTCAGCCAGCTTGTAATCCAGTTCATCATTTTTGCCCCTACCCCACACCAGTTAGTTTCCCCCTCCAATCTGCCCATGAGGCACCGAATCAAGGCCTTGCTGAAATCCAAGTAAAGAACATCCACTGCATGACCTTATGCAGCCCACCCGCCACCCAGTCATAATACTGTCATCAGGTTGGTTTAACAGGACTTCCCGAACGAACCCATGCTGCTCACATCCTGGAGGCCACTGTCCCAAGTACGACACCAGTCTTTCCTTTAGTATTGTTTCCATGAGTTTGTACACTATGGAGGTGAGACCTACTGGACAATAACTACCAAGTTCGTCCCCTGGTCTGCTCTTGTGTAACGGCACATGTGCCATCCTCCAGTCCAGCGGCACACATCTCGACTCCAGTGAGGTGCTGTACAGACGACAGCAGCTCTGCCAACACCTCAGACTTCATGTGATTTTGCAGTCTGTCTGCAGGTCAATCCATAATCCTCCGCTTGTGACAAGTTATGTTACAAGCAGAGGATTCAAACCTATTATATCTCCTGGCTGCACAATTCTGTTCCTAATTGATATGATTATAGGTCTGCCAACTGCACTCTTACAGATATAAAAGTGGTCTCTCACACATTCTTAGGCTGTAACAACCACACACTGAAAGGCAAGTATATTATAGGTTGAGCAGGAATTTAAAAAAAAAAAAAAAAAGAAGAAAGAAAGAAATACTGCATCTGCCTATTTCTAGGGCAACTGCATGTAAGCACTCTCTGCAGAACAGTGTCTCACTCAGGGTGATGAGCAGCTTTGCAAGGCTGAAGTACTTCCTTGATCTAATAAAGAATCACTCCAAAAAACCTTAAAGCATCATTACAGTCAAAGATTAAAGCCCAAAAAGGAAATGGAAGATATGTTAAAGGAGAACTGTTGTAAGTTCTCAATTTCAGCTTGATGCCAGCCTGATGGTATTGTGGCCTGAATATTAGGCGTTTGTTCACTGCCCAACACTTTGTATTCGTCAGCAGGGAAATATGGTGGGCGCTGCATGGTGCCATTCGTAGTTAGTGTACAGCGCCACACTGCTCACTTGAATAGTGAGCAGTACAGCGCTGCACACTAATAAGAGATGGCACCGTGCAGCGCCCGCCATGTTGCCTGCCGGCAGAGTTTATAAGCGTTGAAGCGAGTAAGTGCAAACACTTAATATTTCAATTTTTATTGCCAAAAGCTAAATCGGGCAGTCAGATTTCACGAGGGTGGGGAGCTTTACTTAAGTATTGTTCTCCTTTAAGCAATGGTGAATCTGTGTCCTGGCATTCTTTGGGTTTTGAATAATCATGCGACGTCAGGCTGGGTGCTGCCCTAAACTTTAGAACCCATTCTCTAAGCATTGCTCTGTTAGTATAGTGTGTCCCTCGACAGACTGTGCTGAGTTCTGGGCAACGTCAATGCTGCTTTGTGTGATCATTCTAAATCTGGGGAACACCAGACCACAACTTCAACACAGCTCACCTAACATTACACTTCCTTACTTTTGCAGCTGCAAATACAGGCTTTTTTGTTTTGTTTGCAATTAATTTCCTATCATTTTAAAAAGATCTGTAAAGCACTGGCCTACAGCATGTTTTTGATGGTGCACCATACTAAGTGGCAAAGCTCCAACCTATCCTACACATGTTCCATGCCTCCTATGTGCTTTGTGAATGCCCTGTGCAGGCCACACACAAGGTAGAAGACTCATTTGGCAAGGTGCCAGACACTTTTTTCAGAAGACCGCACAGTATTAGAAAATTCTGCAAGTCAGAAAAGGGCTCTTAAAATGTTACTGTGGCAACAGGGAACTGCCGATCAGAATCTAGCCCAGGCGCTCGACCCTAATCCAGGTCTTCGTCAGGAGGTGGATCTTGACCTATTATTTAATAAAGTCTGTTCTTAAGAAAGTCTGTTCTTTTTAAGTGCGCCTTTTCTGGGATGTGAATCCAACTGCTTGAAAAGTTGTTTTTATAAACTAGTTTTTAATATGCTTGTTGGGTGCAGTGAGGAGACTCAGACTGTTGAGAAACACTTTTTATTAAAGTCTACTGGCTGGGGAATCAAAGTGCTGTAGGGATGTCATAGTATTGACATCACAGGAAAGCTATGAAACTGTGATAACCATGGTTCACAGCATTCATTGGTTTTCAGGTCCTTCAACTACTTTCTTGTGTGTTTATAGGGGCAACAGTCCTTTTCAATTCACTCTCATCAAGTGTAAGGAGACTACTTTTTTCATACCATATAATACCGTAGTTCTCAGCCAGTGATGTCATAATTGTTTTAGTTTGAAGGCATAGGACTTAATTCAGAGGTCTATGGTGTTGTAAGCCTTCAGATTCCTTACTAGGAAAAAGACCTAACCATGTATAATAATCAGTCAAATGTCCTCTGAAAGAGATATCAAGCAGGAAACAGATGCATTTTTCATCACCCCAATTTCTGCAATGGATACCCCTTTCTTCGGCATGCAGGCAGGCAGCCTGCTGCCTTCACAACTGATGCCAATTTATTTAAAAATGCTTCTCCCGAGAGATGCACTGAGCTCGATCTCATTGTCAGGTGCAACCAGGAAGGGGTTACAAGGGGACGGGGGAGAACACAGCAAGAACATGTCAAAAACAAGGTGCATGTGCAAAACCAATAGTGGAGCGAAAATGAAGATCAAAAATTTCAAAATTTATACATTTACAAAATATTAATAGAGCAGTAAGCACCCAATTTAGCAGCTACGGAGGTAATCTGGGCTAGCTCAGGAGTAGTTGTAATGCTGCAAGGTACAAAGGGTGAGCAAGTGAAATGGTTAGCTGCAGAAGCCTGCCAGCAAGAGCGCTTTAAAAAAAAAAAAAAAAAAGAGTGGAGTGAGGAGGAGTGTCAGATAGGGAGAAAAAGGTTATTCCCACAGGGTTGGAGGGCAGATAGAGAACACAAACTAACCAATACTAGATCTGCTGTGAGGGATATGGAAAGAGTAAAAAAATCATGAGTGAATAGAAGGATGGGATGGCGCAAGCACGGACAGTGGAAAGGCAAGAGTAAACAATCACTGGTGAGTCACTACTGAGGCAGAAAGCTATGCGAAATAACACAGGCCTCAAGGGAGGAAGAGGCTAGGATAAAAGAGCAGTGCTGGTAAGAGAAACATAGAATTTGACAGCAGATAAGGACCGCTTGGCCCACCTAGTCTGACCATTTTCCTACCCAACAGATAAGCTGCAGATCCTAGTTAACCAACAGTTTACTTCCTCCTACCCCCCACTAGGACTGCCTTATGTCTGTCCCATGCATTCTTGAATTCCCCCACTGTTCTTGACTCCACAACCTCCTCAGGGAGGCTGTTCCATGCATCCACAACCCTCTCTGTGAAAAAATACTTCCTCACATTACCTCTGAGCCGTCCCCCCTGTACCTTCAAATTGTGCCCTTGTTCTTGCAAATCTCTTTTCTGAAAGATGCTACCTCTTGGACTTTGTTGATTCCTCTGAGGTACTTGAAAGTTTCTATCATGTCCCTCTCTCCTTCTTTCCTCAAGGGTATACATATTAAGCTCCTTTAGTCTTTCTTCATATGTCTTCTGGTGCAGACCCTGCACCATTTTGGTTGCCTCCTCTGGACAGCCTCCACTCTGTCTATGTCTTTGCGGAGATGGGGTCTCCAGAACTGCACACAGTACTCCAGATGGGGTCTCACCAACTGTCTGTACAGAGGGATAACAACTTCCTGTTTTCTACTACTGATGCCTCTTCCTATGCAACCCAGTATCCCCCCAGCCTTCCTTACTGCCTTCTCACATTGCTTGCCCACCTTTAGGTCATCTGATATAATTACCCCCATGTCCCTTCCATTTTTACTGTTGTCAGTATCTCACCCCCCATTGTGTACTCTTCCCCTGAGTTTTTGTTTCCCATGTGCATTACCTTGCACTTCTTTGCATTGAATCTGAGCTGCACATTTGACCATTCCTCCAACCTTGCCAAGTCCCATCCTTTCCACTCCATCTTGTGTATCAACCCTGTTGTAGATCTTTGTGTCATCTGCAAAGAGACATACTTTCCCTTCCAGTTCCTCTGCAATGTCACTTATAAAGACATTAAAAAGGACCGGTCCCAGTACTGAATCCTGTGGTACCCCGCTAGTAACCCTCCTTTCTTCACTGTGTACTCCATTTACTACCCTTTGCGTTCTGTTGTCTAGCCAATTTTTTATCCAGTATACCACCTTGGAACCCTCTCCAAGGCTGGCTAACTTGTGTATTAATCTTTTGTGTGGGACTGTATCAAATGCCTTGCTACAATCTAGGTAGACCATGTCCACAGCCCTTCCCTGGTCTACTACTTTAGTCACCCAGTCAAAGAAATCTATTAGATCTGCCTGACACGACCTTCCCATCGTGAATCCATGCTGCCTTGGGTCCCAGCGCCCACTGGCCTCTAGGTACTCAACAATTCTTTCCTTCAGAAGTGATTCCATCATTTTCCCTACCACTGAGGTCAAACTAACTGGTCTGTAGTTTCCTGCCTCTGTCCTGCTCCCACTTTTGTGAAGAGGAATCACATCTGCCCTCCTCCAGTCCTCAGGTACCACCCCATCCTCCTATGATTTGTTAAAGACAATAGTCAGCGGTGTCACTAGTTCTACCCTTAGTTCTTTTAGAATTCTTGAGTGAATCCCATCAGGCCCCATTGCTTTGTCCACCTTCAATTTTATTAGTTCTTTCAGAACCCTTTCTTCTGTAAATGGACTGGTATCGACCCCCATCTTTAGAGTGTTTCTCTTGTTTGGTTTAGGTACTTCCCCCTCCTCTTCCTTTGTGAATACAGAGCAAAAATATTCATTCAGTATCCCTGCTTTTTCACTGTCACCCTCACTCACATTTCCTCCCTTTATAAGCCCTCAGTATCCCTCCTTTGGTCTTTCTTCGCCCTAATGTACCTATAAAAGGTCTTATCCTTCTTAACAGAATTGGCTATCCTTTCCTCGGTTTGGGCCTTTGCTATTCTGACTGCCTTCCCAGCCTCTTTCTGCTTTAACTGATAAAGTTCTCTGTCCTGCTCCTTCTGTGTTTCCTTATATTTCCTGAATGCTATACTTTTCTCCTTAACCTTCCCTGCCACCTCTTTTGAGAACCATAGCGTTTTTTTCCTTCGTTGTGTTTTGCTGATTTGCTTTACACAAAAGCTTGTTGCCTCTGTGATGGCTGTTTTGATTACCCCCCATTGTTCCTCCACCCCTCCTTCTTGCCTGTTTGCTAGTGCTTTTCTGAGGCACTCTCTCCTTTTCCCAAAGTCAGCCATCCTAAAGTCCAATACTCCTGCTTTTGTGTATGGCTTGACTGTATGGCTATGTTTATCGTGAACCACACTGTTTGGTGGTCGCTTGTTCCCAGATGGCTCCCACTTCTAAATCTGAGATTCTTTCTCCGTCCCCATTTGAGAGTACCAGGTCTAAGATTGCTCCCTCCGAATGGGTTCCAATACTAGCTGTCTGAGGCATGCCCCTGTAGGGCATCAAGAATGACCCTTCTCTTGGATGTGCCTGCAGCAAAGGTGCTCCAGTTAACATCTGGCATATTCAGGTCCCCCATCAACAATATCTCCCCTCTTCTGCCATTCTAAGGAAGCCTTCTATCATTTCCTTGTCCATTCCTTCCCGCTGAGATGGGGGTCTGTATACAACCCCAATGCGGATTGTGGTGCCATTTTCTGTCTCCAGGATGACCCAGAGTGCCTCATCTGCTCCCTGTTTACTCTTTAGTTCTGTTGCTTTGATCCCTTCCTTTTACATAGAGAGCTACTTCTCCTTCTCTTTTACCGTCCCTGTCCCTCCTGTAGATTGTGTATCCTGGTATGTTGACATCCCAGTCATGATTCTCTGTGTACCATGTTTCTGTGACTGCCACAATATCCAGGCAACCCTTTTCTATCAAGGCCACTAGTTCAGGGAGCTTGTTACACAGACTATGGTCATTGGTACTCATCACCCTCCACTTTTTGATAGCCTTACCCCTTTTAGCCCCATTCCTGTCCTTACTGCCTTTGCCTTTTTTTACATTAACCTCTGTCCTGCTCCCTAATAACTTATCTACCTTGGTGTTTACCTCACTAATTACCAATTTTTTGTGGGGGGAGACTGTGATTTCCCTGCTCCTTTTCAGTACCTCCCCCCCTTGGCTAGTTTAAATGCTTGCCAATGAAGCATTTAAACCTCTCACCTAGGATCCTGGTTCCCCGGACAGATGCAGACCATTGCACCAGTATAGGTCTGCATCCCTCCAGGTGGCTCCCCAGTCCCCAGTGAAGCCAAAACCCTGAGCTCCACACCAGTTTTTCAACCACTCATTGAATTCCCTGGTGAGGAGTGCCCTAGCATCACCCTTGCCACAGACAGGCAGCACCTCCAAGAAGGTTACCTTATGCGCTATTTGTCTAAGGCCCCTCCCCAACTCTACAAACTCCTCTTGCACTGCTCTGATCCCATTCCTAGCCAGGTCATTTGTCCCAAGGTGGACAATGACATCCATCTCCCTCCCTCGTGCAACTCCTCCCATGATCCTGAGGATTCGCTTCCTGTACCTCCAAGCCGTGGTGCCAGGAAGGCTCCTTACCTCCCTCTCCCCTTCCTCCCTCATTTCTACCCCCCCAATGATTGAGTCCCCCACCAGGAGTTGTTTCCTTCCCCTGTGGGGTCCCATGCCCCCCTCCTGTGGGTCTCCTTTGTGAAGGTTCCCAGCATCCTCCTTGGTTTCTACTGCAGGTGCCTCCATAGAGGAACCACTATCCACCAGAAGAGTGAATAAATTGTGAGAGGTACAGCTGGAGGGATGCAACTCTGTTCCAGCACTCACTCCTCCCGAGCCCACCCTGGTCCAGCCTCTTCTCTTTCTTGGCAACCTCTGAGGTAGTGGCATTGGCCCTGGTGGTCCCTGGGTGGGGGAGGAGGTTTCACGAATCCTAGCCAGGTCAGCCTTGAGACGGGCAACCTCCTCTCTCAGACCAGAGAGGTGCCTGCAAATAGGGCAGCATCGCAGCCTCCAGAATGTCTCCCGGAACACTGCCGCCCCACAGCCATTGCACTGCACCACTCCTATCATGTCTTATTTTGTGTCCCCTCTCCTGTTTCTCTTTATGCTTACTCTCTCCTCTCCTTACAACTCTCACCCTTCCTGTTCTGGGACAGCAACTTCCTATCTTCTTCAGTAGCCTCCTTCTTCCTTGCTCAATGTCAGACCACCAGCAGCTTGGGGGGGGGGAGTGAGCTACTTTTTCCTTTAGGGTTAATAAAACCAACGTTTCTTATTATCCTTCCTTCCTTCCTACTGCCAAACAGGGAGTTCCTGTTGACAGTCAAATCCAGTGGCTATAAAAGCAGAACTGGCTTAGGATGGGTGGGATGGAGGCAATTAGTAAGAAAAAGGTTAGCAACAGGAAGTTGTAATTTGAGTCACCTGCTTTTATAGTGTCTAAGCCACACCCCCAATTAAGCTCTCTCTCTCTCTCTCCTCCTACTGGTTTAGCAAAGTCAGCTGATACAGTACCCTTCCCAGTACAGAACACATACTGACTTTCTTTCCTTTTTTTAACCCTAAATAAGTCCCTTTCTACTTCTAATAAAGTATCTGTCTACTTAATCTCAACAGACACTGACTCCTGCCGAGATATAAAAAGTTAAATTAATAAGAAAATGTAGTTTCTTTTATTTAGCTGCTTTCTGTTCTACAAGCAAGGCCAGCAACAGCCGGTTGCTTCTGATCACCTTTTGATAAAAATAGACACTGCTCAACTAAACCGGTGCCTTTTTTTTTTATTTTTTTATTTTTTTTTAATTAAAAGGTAGTTTAAAGTATTAAAAGTTCTGAAAATAAGCCCCATGGGCTAGTAGGTAGCGTCCCCATGCTCTCCTGGTACCACATCACAAAACGGGGGAGCGCGGGGCCGGAGCAGGCAGTCTAGGAAGTGGGAAGGGACTGGCTAGCTCGCAGTTTGGACAAATAAATTATTTTCACACAGCGGGACTATCGCTGCCCCAGGGTAGCAGGCTACAAAGACCAAAGTGTGATTTTTAGCACATCACACATTTACTTTAATGTACATCAAAGGAGCGCTAACATGTAACATGTAGTTACAATTCTACCTCTGAACTTACTTGGAGAGAGTCTCTCCCTGATTAAACGACACAAAACATCTGAACCAGGGGTGACGTCGGCACACAAGGAAATGACAGGGATCATCTGTCGTCTTGGCAGGCCAAATTATGATCCCATCCTCCCAAAACTGGACAGCATACAGTTATAATGTTTACACCAGAAGACTATCGCTGGGGCAAGGTAACAGAACACGGGTTACAAAACGCCCAACATAGCATCTTAGAACTGCTCTTTCACATGGGGTTGATGTGGCTAGAGAGACTAAGGTTCTGATCCAGCCACACACCAAGATACTTGACTGTCACCCTTTGAGGTTGTGAAGACGGGGGGAGGGGAAGAGTAGGAGGGAGCCTCACTAGTCTCTGCTTAGTGCCAAAAGTAAAAAAAAAAAAGACTGTTTTTTGCATTAGGCAACAGCTGGTTCAAGTGGATCAGCTACAGACATTTTTCTGAGAAAATGAATAAACAAGGGTAAGCACAAAATGTGCCAGTTTTAAACACCTCCCAGGTGTCAATTTTCCCTATATAACTGGGTTACAGCTTGTTGCAGTGTCATATATATGTGTATAGCTACCTGGAAAAATACAATAGTTTCTGTCCACAGCAGCATGGTTTTCAAAGGGTTTCGTACTGGGACAGCCTTAGCAAGATTCACGAACTCAGTCCTAAGTGGTATGGATAATGATTTTCTTACTGGGGCCATGTTCACGGACCTAAGGCCTTCGATCACAACTTAGTTTGAAGTTACAATGTTTGGGTTTTTCTTCTAACGTCTCTTGGGTTGAAGATTATTTTAGGTATCGTCCCCAATTTGTTGGGTTATTAGATGTGACGTCTAGCATTTGTAAAATTATCAGAGATATACCTCAGGGACCAATTTTAGGGCCTCTAATGTTTACTTTGTTAATCTTCTTCCCAGGGCTCCAGATAAGGGGAGTATCTACCTGTTTTACTCACCTCATTTTAGGAAATACTCTTCATAAATTTTTTTAATGAGTACCAGTACTCACCCAACATTTGTAAATACTCCACACTACAAAAATTAGTGCTTCTTAACATAACTGGTCATTTTAAAGGAGCGGGTTTTTTTTTTCCCAGATATACAGCACTCATAAGCACCCCAGTTTTGTTTTATTCACTATATTTTAAAACTGGCAAGTAAATTACTCCTACCTGCCAACATTATCTGGAGCACTGCTAGCACTTGATCAGTTTTTATCTGGGGAAAAAACTACATTTAAAATGTACTCCTCACTCCACTTTATCCAGACATTTGTACGCATCTGAATTTGGTTTTACTCACCTCACTTTCTAAATGAGGAGTACAATACTCATCCCAAAAAAAATTATCTGGAGCCTGCTTCTTCCATCTGAAATCACAAATTGTCATTTATTACTTTATGCTGGTGATCTTATTTTTCTTTAGCCAAGGAATTTTCCCAAGGTGGTTAAAGGTCTCCTGAACAATTTTTTCTGTCCAAAATTGGTTCTCTAGAAATGTTACTTATTCTAAATTAAAACAACACAAAATCCATGATTTTGGGGTCACACTGTATGCTAAACAAGTGTCTTACTCTGGAACTGTATAAAACCAAGGTAACTTAACTGAGCAAATATCCCAGATTAAATACTGTATATGGGAGTTATTTTGGACCCATTGCTCACTTTTTCTGAGCATATTACACTTGTCTGTTGTAAGACGGGTCTGGGGAAAGGGAGTGGCCACCACAAACAGGTGGGGGCCAGCAGTGCAGCGTGAAAAGGGGAAAGACGTGAGGCTGAAATCCTGGTAGAGAGTGTAAAGGAACCTTCAGGTCCCTTGGATGGAGAAAGCACCTGGGCCAGATAAGATACATCCCAGGGTGCTGAGGGAACTGGCGGATGTCCTCGCAGTATCTCTTTGAGGACTGGGTGGGTGCCCCAAGACTGGAGGGTGGACCATGTTGTGCCGATCCACGGGGGGGGGTCAAGAGAAGAGGCAGGAAATTACAGGCCAGTTAGCCTGACATCGGTGGTCGGCAAGGTGATGGTGGGTATTGTCAAGGATAGGTTAGGGGGGTTACTGGAGCAAACTGGGTACTTGGATGATAGGCGGCATGGCTTTGTCACGGGAAGATACTGCCAGACAAACCTTGTTGAGTTCTATGACTGGGTGATGAGGGCCCTGGACCAGGGTAGGCCAATGGACATCCTCTTTCTGGACTTTAGCAAAGCATTTGATTCAGTACTCCCACAGTGGCCTGCTGGCTAAGTTGAAGGAAATGGGTGTAGGGAGACCATTGTTAAGATGGATAGGAAATTAGCTCTCTGAGCTTACTCAGAAGTTGGTGGTTGGAGGGTTAATCTCACCCCAAGGTGGGTTACTAGTGGGGTCAGTTCTGGGTCCAGTCCTGTTCAATGCCTATGTCTCGGACATCAGGAGTGGGATCAGAAGTGAGATGAGTCTCTTTGCAGAGGACTCAAAGCTGGGCGCAGTGGTGGATGAGGAGGAGGGCAGGGTGGCCTTGCAGGAGGACCTGGAGGCTCTGGAAAGGTGGTCGGGAAAACGGAAACTAAAATTCAATGTGGGGAAGTGCAAGGTTCAGCACCTGGGAGTCAGAAATCCAGGCCAGGGGTATACCCTGGGAGGAGACATGATTCAAGTCACGGAGGGTGAGAGGGATCTGGGAGTAGTGGTAGATGTCAAAATGAACAACTCAGAGACCTGAAGGAGGGCAGCGGCAAGGACAAATAGGATGCTGGAATGCACTGCCACGGGGATTACCTCCAGAAAGGTGGAGGTGATCCTTCCATTGTACAACTGCTTGGTTAGGCCACACCTCGAGTACTGTGTGCAGTTTTGGAGACCACATTTAAAAAGGGACATTACACTCCTAGAGAGGGTCCAAAGGAGGGCAACCAAAATGATCTGGGGCCTGGGAGAGAGGACCTATGAGGAGAGGCTCAGGGAGCTCGACATGTACACCCTGGAGGAAAGGAGGGACGGGGGACATGATAGAGGTCTTGGACATGAAAGGGGCCCGTGGCGCTGGAGGGTTGAGGTGCTGGATGCCACACCACACGTCATGCCGTTGACCCGGGTTCGGGAACGAGCTGGGGCTGCCAGGGGTCAGCGGGGGGGGGGGAAGAGAGACTGAGCATCCGCCGACTGCTCTCTCTTCCCAGGGGTGGGTTATGGGGAAGCGTTCGCTCCTGTAGCGACCTCTGGCAGTGGCTGGAGATCGCCAGTGCTGGTGACATGGCGGCGTAATGCTTGGGGGAGCACGCATCGTAGCCTTGCTAGCCAGGCTCCACGGGAGGGGGATAATTACAAGACAAAGCCTCTATCAGCCGGAAGACTGACGGTGGTCTCGGTGGACCCTTCCACATCCCAAATACCAGCAATGACAGCCCAGGATCTCTCTCTCAGGGCTACCCGGCGACACAGGTAGGCCCTTCATGCCTCAGGAGATAGCCACTGGGAGAAGCGGAATCAGCCCGGAGATGGTACCGGGGTTGGGTCTGTGGGGTGTCGACCGGGGAGAGATCAGGGAGATGGAAGGAGGAGGGGCAACTAGAGGCATGGGTGGAAGCTGGGGGAGATTCAGGGAGAAAGGAGGAGATGCTACTTCACTGAGAGGGTGGTGGAGCCATGGAATGTGCTGCCCAGGGGTGGTGGAGGCAGAGACGGTGGAGGGGTTCAAGAGGGGTGGGACAGGTGCAGGGAAGGGTTCTGGAAGCAAAATCCAGTGCAGCGAGACTATCCAGAACTGGAAAGGAGAAGCCAGAGAAGGCGAGAGGGGCAGCAAGATCAGCTCCCAGGGTGGGGGCTGACTAATCGAGCACACACGAAAGACCGTTAGGCCTATTCTGCTGGCATTTTAGTATGTTAGTATGTTATTTCACTGAAAGGGTAGTGGAGCCATGGAATGCACTGCCCAGGGAGCTGGTAGAGGTGGAGACTGTGGATGGGTTTAAATGGGGATGGGACAGGTACAGGGGGAAAGAGTAAATCTGACCAGGCCTAGTACAGGTGGAACATCTGGGACTGGGGACAGTATAACCCAAGGGGGAGCGGGGGACACCAAAAAAAAATCGACCCTCAGTGCAGGTGCTGAAAATCGAACAGACTCGAGAGACCATTAGGCCTATTCTGCTGGCTTTATAGTAGGCAAGTATGTATGTAATATTAATTAAAAAATTGGAAGTCCTTTATAAATTGAAGTCCCCCCCTTTGAATCAGATAAAGCCTTGCTATTGGTTCTCATTCTGATTATGTGGCTAGCCTTTTTTTTTTTTTAACTGACTTCTAGAGACATACAAAAGCTTACCGTTTATATTTGTCGTTCTGTCTTACTTGTTCCTTTACGTATCCATCATTATTTATATTCACAGCTTGGTTGGCTATCCCCGGCACAATGTATACAATTTTTTTTGGTTGTTCAGTTTTCAAAAATATTTCTTGTCCTATCTTTTCCCCACTCTCTGATTTTCTTTCAATAAGGGATATGTTGCCTAGTTAGCGGTCTTCTATATTGTTCCTAATGCTAGTTATTGTAAAACTACAGCTGGTTTACATGCTTTTACTGTAGCTGCTCCTCATTTCTGGAATAGTTTACCCGAATTTTTACGTATAAACTATTCAAGTTCTTAAAAAGCAACTAAAATTGTATCTGCTTGATATATTTGTAATTGTAAATTAATATAATTGTGTGATGTTGTTCTTTTGTACTGTATAACTTGTCCAGGTTGAGCCTGAAAAAAAGACCCTTGGTCCAGTGCTCTCACTTGGTTAACAAATTAAACACATTAAAAAAAAAAAAATAAAAAAAAATTATATAAAAATATAATTAATCCTGAACTGTGAAGAAGCTGCTTCAGACAATGAGTGAGCACTGTGACCTCAAGCAGCACAGGAGTGCTCTACATGGCATCAAAGTGCCCTTGTTAGTCAAGCAGTGTCCTTTATTAAACTGTACATGACCATTCTTTAGCTTAAAATGGAAGACAAATCAAGCCCCATTCATTTGAATGTCATACCCCGGCACTCTCCCAGGCCACTTCATCACGTGTCGGAAGCACCAGGGCACCAAAAATTGAGCGGGCCAGCTGGGTCTACATAAAAGTTACGAGGCATACTACTAAGGTATGCTATGTTATTTCTTAAATTCTGGCTAGAATAACTGTCCATGAGGGCAGCTACTACACAATACAATATGTGAGTCGCTCTTATACATCAGAAATTTATTTTAATTTTCATCATTTGATTCTATCATCACACTACAACAAGGTGAACATTCCAAGTTGTTCATCATGTTCCAAGTAGTACTTCACGATTCTGCATGACGAACAGGTTTTAGAAAAAACACTGATGAAACAAGAAAACAATGCATCTTATATATATCCAGTATAATTTGATTAAGACATTAATATTAAGATGGAAAGAGATGCTATTGAATGACAAACTGTATCCTTGTTTGACTATGGTTAACTATACAACGAAAATTTTAAAAAACTGCACAATATTTACAACCATAATTTGTGCCACATTTGTGTAAACTTGCTTTACCACAGTTATTCAAATCAAAACTTTTATGACATGTCCAACCATGGCTACAGCTGAATCTGCACTTGCCCATCGTTCATAACAACATCAACCCTCTTTTTCATTCTTTTCCTTCAAGGAAATGTACTTGCCCAGGACAGGGGCAATAGGATTGGCACAATCCTGCAATTTGTGCCACATTTTTAGTGCAAAACATATTGATTTACACTTGTACATGGGGAGGGGGGGGAAAAACGGATTTAAAGATTCTGTAATCCAGAACCTCCCAGTTTCAAAAACAGAAACTCAGTGGCCTTAAGCAGCACTGGACGTCGTCATCGTCTTGCTGAAGTGCTCTAAATCTTCTGATCTGCAATTTACTGCCTATCCCTGCATGGATACCTTTATTCTTCCCTGTACACTGTTATTTGTGATTGCACTTTTATTGTTATCTGTACTCTCCCGGGCCATGCTTGAAAATAGGCAGGTCCTTGCCTAGTGCGCTTACCAGGTAACCAAAAGCAAATAAATAAGGGACAATTCAAGCTCACAGACTGAGACACCAGCAGCAAATAATACGGTGTCATTTTCATTTAAGTGGATGAATCAGAGGACAGAGATGTAAGTAAGGTCATTTAAAGAGCACCTCTCTACACACAGATTTGGCATCAGGACGCTTGGAAATGTTTGCAGAAAGTCCCTGAGACACTCGGGCCCGGATATTCAGACTGCGCCTGGCAACGGCGCAAGTGTGGGCACAGCGCATCTGGGATGCCCCGGGGCCAGGAAATATTCAAAGGTGATGCAATGGCACAGAATGCACATGGCGCAGTGATAATGCATCGGCACAAGCCACAGACAGGGAGCACCGGGAATGCGCCAGCACAAATGCGGTTGTGCTGGGTGCAGCACCTGCGATGTTAAGAGGGCATGCAAATGGTGGCCATAATATATACATGGTACAAATGGGGCCATTTGCATGTCATTGGTGGCCACATTTATATGAGTTGGCGTGAGGGGCAGCTCTGAAGCGGAATACGCCTGGCGCCCCTGCGAGCCGCCGTAGCAGCAGCAGGTGATGTGTCCCCGTGGGCTAGTGCACCCTCCCTCCATCATGCCCGATCGCAGGCAATCATACCCAGTACCATATCCAGTGGCCTCTCCGTAGTGCCCGATCGCAGGCATGTGCCATATATACACTACCTGGTGGCCCAGTGGACCCCTCCCCAACTCACCCACAGAGGACCCAGCCCCCCAAAATCACTGGCGGTGTCTGCACTCTGCCTAGCCGCGTTTCATTCACATAATCGCGCTTTTGTATTACAGTATGGTCTGCATGCCCACCAGCCCACATTGGACCAATAGACGACAGCACATACTGTACGGCCGCCATTCAGCGGGCGGCCAGGCTCTATGCCCGTGGGGGCGCCTGGGGCTGGGTCCCTGTGGGTGGGTCGGGAGGGGGATCCACTGGGCCACCAGGTAGCATATGCATGGCACATGCACACGATCGGGCACTATGGGAGGGAATGGTGAATCCACTGGACCACCAGGGTATGCATTCCATGCTACAGCCCCCGACCGAGCGATACGGATTGGGGGTGGACCACTGGGTATAATCGCCCACGACTGGGCATAGCGGGAGGGTGGGGGATGCAGTGGACCACCGGGGAGAGTGTGGAGGCTTGTGGACTGGGTTCCTGCAGGGCAGGTGGCCACCCACGGCTGGCGGGTGCTGTGTTGCATTCTGCCATCTGGCGGCTCGCCTGTGGGTGGCCTGAGTGTGTTCCCTCCTTTCATAGGCTCAAACTAGCACACCGGTATGTGGCGCACATTAGGGTTGTGCCAGCATATGCACTGCACAGCCCGGGCTGAATATCGGGATGTGCCGTGATATGCATGGCACGCCTCATGCTTGTAACTGCGATACATTACCATTGTGCCCCAGCACAGTGGGACTTGCGCTATACCTGGCAGCCTTTTGAACATCCCACCAGGGCGCACTGCGGGCTGCGCCAGGTGCAACTCCTTTGAATATCCTGGTCTCCTGTACAAATCCCCAGAAGTCCCAAAGGGCCAACACAAATCTCTCCCCGCAACCATGTCGAGTATTTCTTCATTCTCAACAAAAGCAAACTGTATGACAAGAAAAATTATTGTAATTGCTGACATCCTGACACAGGAATTGCCTGAAAAGTACAAATAAGCATGGTAAATAAACACAACAGTAATTGTACTTTCCAGATTTATTGCATTCATTTCACAAGGGGAACCCCCACAAATTTCTCGGGGACTCCCAGATTTTAGCTAAAGACCCCCCTTCCCCCAAAAAAAGCAACATCCTACCGAAAGCCTCGATGTCCTCAATTTCTGTTTGTGACATGATAGTCTGCGGACAGGGTGAGCCCAATGATGCTATAAACAAAGGCACCGAGGTTAACTGGTGAGAGGGAAATGCTTTTTATACAGTCTTTTTGGACAGACTACCAAGATGTCTTGTCATTGTAAATCTTGGAACGGGACATTGAAAACAACAAAATATATTCCTCAATTATAACAGCAGAAATATCACACATTTTGTATACAATAAAGAGAGAACAGAATACTGACAAGAAATAAGCCCTGGGAGGACACCCAGATCTGATGGCAGAGGGGTGGATAGCACCTTGACAATCTGGATCGACTGTTTAGTGAAAGCTAGTGCTGGAACCTACAGTCAGTTCAGAACTTCTGCCCCGGCCCCCCCACTAAAATATAAATTTATATATAGTATGTGTATGTATGGTATATATATATATATATATATATATACACACATATATATATACATATATATATATATATATATATATATATATATATATATATCTATATATATATATATATATATATATATATATACACACACATATACACACACACATATATATATATACACACACACACACACACACACATATAAAACACAACAACCCACTTATCCAGAAGGAAAGGGAGGCCACACTGTTAAAGGCATTAGCCAAGTCCATGAAAATGGCCAAGTACTTAAGGCCCTTTGCCTTTTAGCACAGAGTAAGTGACCTGGAGGAGAAAAACACCTCTTGACTGGAAGGGGGTGTGTATAATACCAGGCAGACCATGCCCCCCCACCTCTAGGGGTTAAATATTTAACCTCTTCAACAGGCACAGTCCCCAGTTGGCCCCAGTGTAAGATTCCAGAACTTGCATGCAAATCCCAATACAAACATACAAAGAAACCAGTGGAATAAGGCCATTTGGTCTATCTAGTCTGGTCATATTGCAGGGTCCACAGCTTAAGCCAAGCTCCCAAGAACCACTGTAATGCACTGCTGCTGTGCCACTGTGTTAGCTGGGGGGGTCGCTATATTTTGAGGCACACGGTGAGCCAAGTAAGTTGCTCAAGGTCACACAGCAAACCACTAGCTGTGGTGGAATTCTAACCTGTGATTTCTGGTAAAGAATTTCATGCTCTAACCACAAGACCACCACGCCTTATCTAAGAGAATAATGGACGGATAAATGTCTGTTATGGATTTTATTCAGACACCCGAGGGGTGTGATGACCCATAAATCTCAACAGCGAAGTTCGAGAGGCTTATGTGGTCATCACACACTGAGGGTGTGTGAAAAAAATCCATGACATTAAACGTGCCCATCCGTTATTTTATTTAATTGCTGGTGTGGAGGTTTAGAGTATTTTTAGCAAGCTTGAAAGAAAGAGAAAATTTTTGGCTAGAGTGCAGTTTTATTTTTGAAGAAATTAAACTGTACATGAATAAAACACAGTTGAAAATACTGCAGTTGAAATACTTTTTGTGAAACAATGGAATGCAACACTTCTAAAGTATTTTCTTTGGGGAATGTCATAACTGGATTTTGGATTATTATGAAGTGACATAACTGGATTTTGGGTTATTGTTACCTTTGGAGCAGAATAACCCAAAATCCAGTTGATATGCATTTTTAACAAAACAGTAATCTGGTTGATATTAATAGTCACTAGTAATTATATTTATTTAAGTACAATGAAGTAAACAGCGCCAGTCTTTCCGATTTTTTGTAACAGTTTGTATTATTTCAGTCTCAGTAGACTATCCCCAACCTAAAAAACCACACACACACACACACCGGCTCAAATCCTGTTTCTGGACCTCTAGGAGACACCAACACGGATTCTCAAAAAGAACAGGTCTCCTAAGGTATCACTCTCTTCATAATGCAGATCAGGTTTGCCTCATTCCGTTAATATTCTGAAGTAGGTCCCGGAGTCCTTCCTCCGACACATTAAAATGAACAATCATCTAAGAAATTTCAAAAGTGTTTCTTTTTTTCCTTATCAAGTGCAATCCAATCCCGTTAACCATTTAACTACAAACAGAAACATATCTGTTTCTAACACGAAAACCACTAGGGCCACCAGAGCAGTCATGGAGCCATTTTATAAACCCACACCCCCTTCTTGACATGAACAAAAACAAGCACGTCTTACTAGCTTCGACACTATAACGTGAGCCATATTTGGGGCAAAGGAGTTCTTAAACGCGAAATGGCAATGTGTTTAAACACCTCGGAAGTGTACCTGTCTCCAGAAACAACTATAAACAAAATGTTCAGAACCCAGGAAGCCGAAGGTCAAGTTCATTTAAAACTCTCAGACCCACGTTCTGTCACAAAACTCAGCACTAGATCAAACTACGATAATTACGGTCTGTTTCCTGCTCACGAAATGCCTTCCACACGTATTAAAATCAATAGAAATTGGCCAGAACTTTTAATCAGCTCCTCCTTGCAGACTGCACTCATACTTTAAACAGCTGCTGCTGGTGCTTAAACTTGCAAGCAGCTTATACCCACCTTTCTGTATCAAGTTCACCTCCCCATTCTCCTTCTTGAGCTCATTCATCACTTTGTGTTTCTTCTTCCCCTTTTCCTTCTCCCTCTCCCTCTTCTCCTTGGGCTTCTTCGGCTTGCTGGGAGTGTGGATAAACGGCTGGCTGCTGGCATCATATACCTTGTGGAGCTGCCGCGGTTTCTCTTGAAGATGAGCAGTCACGGGCTTGGTGCTGCTGGCGCCGAAGCTCCATGTTGTTGAGCTGCCATAACTCTGCTGCTGCCGTTGCAGCTTGCTACCCCCACCGCCTCCATCTCCGTTCACTTTCTTGGGTTTAAAGCTCTTTTCGTCGGTCTTTAACTTTTTGGCCGGGTGCGGGTGAGGTTCCCGGGAAGACTGGGATTTGGTATCCGGTGTTTTGGTGGACTCCTTCGGTTTCGAGAGCGGGCTTTTCGCTGTTGGTGCACTGGAAATGAAGCTCAGTGGCTCCGCCATCTTGAGTTCCTGATCTATTTACTAGATTGCAGTTTGCGAGTGAGAGGATCAGTGGGCGGGGCAGTGCCGCACTGACCGGGAGGGGAGGTACGCGGAGTGGCAAGCCATGCAACCAATGATGAATGGCGAGAGGAGTTAAAAACAAGATGGGTGGCCAAAGGAAAATGTCTGTGTTGTTTTTTCCTTCTTTATTCGAGCGAGGGGCAGTGACTGTGATAATCGGAAACCAGACATTCCTCAAAATCTTTACAAAAAAGCCGACTCACGCTTTATTTGAAGCAGCTTACGGGAGTTTGAATAACAGTGATGGCTGAAGCTTGTATAACATCGAAGTCTTTTTTTTTCTGCGGGTGCTGACGTTGCTTTATGAAGACGGAAGTGCATAACAAAATATGTCAAAGGTGGTGGAAATCGTAGGAAATTGTTTAAGACGCATACATAATGGTTTCTTATTTCAATTTGCTTGGAAGCGCGATGCAGTGTCCTTGTCATATAGTGTAAGTTACATAATCACAACGCTGCAATCTGATTGGTTCGCAGGTGGTCGGTAATGGCTTACTTGTACACACCTGCTATTGCACCGAAAAGTATTATTATTTTTTTTTTTTTTGAGCCAGCGATTTGTGTTGGAAGACTTGAGTTGAGCAGTAGTTGGCAGTTTCCAGAAGCACTCATTTCTTAGTATTGATGCATTGGGCCACTACTGAGGTCAGTGTGGACTACCGGGGTGGGGGGTTGCCATAGAAACTAACATTATCGCATGCCGATAGTGATAGACTGGACATTTTGTTTCACTTATTTAACTTTAGAATTTCGGAAAAGGGACTTTGGGCCGAATCTCTTAAGTGATTTGCTGAAAGTTGAGCAGTATGTAAGTGGCGGTTGTAGGTTTCAAACCCATGTTTCCGGTTTCCAAAACTTGGTTTATAGGCTTGCCTCTTGAAAATAGTGCATGCATAAATCGTGTAAAGTATATAAGATAAACCAGCAGCACTCTTCACAGCCACCTGTTGAGCAGTCAATGAATTGCACACGAAATGCATTTGAAATGGTACATTTTAACCGTAATTCCAGGACTGAAAACCGGGATTTGTGTACTCACCATAAAAATATGGTTTAGTGCAGCCTTTTCAAATTGGCATGCAAGATTTGGGACAGTACTGGAGCTACTTTTAATTTTTGTGGTAGAGTTATGGCATGGTTATAACTGAAATTACTTTGTAGTTTTTAAATGGGCAGTATGGAGGGTGAAGCCATTTATTTAATTAAAATTGTTACCAGGAAGGCATATTGAGCGGAGTACCGCTTGATTCCAGATGCGTCCTGGGGTGGGGGAGTGGAGAATACACGATATATAATAACATGGAAATAAAATACAATAACTGCAGTGCTTTTGGTTATAACCTGTAACAGTTGATACCCCCATACTTCTCAACTGTCCCTCATTACCAAAAACAAACAGTTCCTTATTTTACTTCACAAAATCCCCCTGTTCCACATTCAGATTATCCCACGTTCAGTGTTGAGAGTTTAAAGCAAAAAATCCATGGAAAATAATGTTGACAAACAAAATGTTTAATGCTGTATTGGTCCTAGTAAGACCAAATCCAGAACAAATGGTTTGGTACCTTTATATTGGACCAACAAGGATGTTACAAAACGAACAAAGAGCTTTAGCTTTCGGACCAACAAGTCTTTTGGACGCCTAATGAGTTATTTAGAAAATCCCATGTTATTAACACTTTGAACATGCAGAAAAAAAACAGAAATAATTCTTATTGGTTTAAAACAGGACTGCAGAAATAGTGACATTGGAGAGCTTGAATATCTAAAGTGTGATTTCAGCTGAACCAAACTTAAAGGTCAAAGGTTGTCCAGAAATAACAGCAGGCAGAGATTTCAACCCACATATATTATATCATGTATCAGTCTAATGGATAAAAAAAACTAAGATTCCCTGCTCACTAAATTGCGTGTCAAGTGAAGAAACCTCCCAAAGATGCCTACTTCACAAGTGAGGTAACAGTACATCAGTAAAATCCAGCTTCAGCTCTGCTCAGAACTCTGTGAATAGAGCCTATGATAATAAGATGACCCTGGAGAAAACAACTGCATGCCAAAATGTAACCTATTACCAGGTTAAAAAAAATGATACAAAATAAGCCCCAAAATTACAACATCAGAAATTATCTTTACATGGCATACCCAAAGTGAGTAATTGTATCACACTGATGAAAGTACAGTTGGCTGGAGATATATTCCCAACATACTCTCAACAAGCTATTATGGTCCAGAAACCTTAAGCCTTTGTTGTAACAGGATTTTATACATAATATCAATTGTCAGTGTAAGTGCCAAATACAAGAGAGTGCTAGTCCAGGACCCCCAATAATTTGAGACTATGCAGCCTGATATGTACAGATTTCAATAAATTGTCAGTGTATAATCAAAATAATGCATATAAACAGTCCAAGGGATCTAAACGAAAATTCTTAGGAATTAAACCCCCCCGGGAGGGAAGTAACTACTTAAAAAAAAAAAAAAAAAAAAAAAAAAATATATGTGTGTGTGTACATATATATATGTGTGTGTGTGTGTGTATATAATACAAAATCACACATGCCCCCACAATACAAAGCATCATGGGCTGCATATGCAAATCACCACAGAATGTTATGCTGGTCCAACTTAAAGCAGAATTGCATGGTGCCAAAAGGCCTCTCACACAGTTTGCAAAGTGTCCTACCAGGACTCATCAGTATGCCTTGTCTGTTTGACACCCCAGTGGAATGGACCAGCTAACCCTAAGGCAGTGTGCCTGGGATATATTGTGGTGAACCCATTAAAATAAAAAACTATTTAAAAGACAAAGAACCTCTGTACGTAAACACTGAGGCAAGGGTTACCCCAAAGGGCATTTGGCTGGGAAGCCAAGTTTCAAGAAAATACAAAATCACACATGCCCCCACAATGCAAAGCATCATGGGCTGCATATGCAAATCACCACAGAATGTTATGCTGGTCCAACTTTAAGCAGAATTGCATGGTGCTGAAAGGCCTCTCACACAGTTTGCAAAGGGTGCTAACAGAAGACATAGACACATGTTTCGTCCTACCAGGACTCATCAGTATGCCTCGTCTGTTTGACACCCCAGTGGAATGGACCAGTGCTTCCCAGCCAAATGCCCTTTGGGGTAACCCTTGCCTCAGTGTTTACGCACAGAGGTTCTTTGTCTTTATTTATATATATATATATATATATATATATATATATATATATATATATATATATATATATACATACATGAATCCTAATACACCATCAGTTGCACCCAACCCATCACTATGATAGTTACCCAAAAAGGAATTACACCAGTTATGAACCCCCCAAGTAAATGAGACAAGTGTCCTAATAAGTACAGAGTGTAAATACATTACAGTATATACTCATATTACAGAACTAGCAGAAGGAAGTAATTATCCCCTATGAGTCCAGAGTCCTAGTCACTATGACACCATAATGTCATGTACCTGAACATAAGTTTACCTCAATATCCCCACAATATTCACATCCACTATACTCACATAACCACCCACCTCAAATACCCATATTAAAAATAGTGTGCCACACTTCTACCCCCGCAACACACACATAAACATATTCACAAACCCACACACGCATAGACATACCAACGCACACATTCACACAGTACTAATGTGAGAGGCCAACCTGTAGATAAACAGTTAAGAGGGACTGTATAAGTCAAAGTCCAAGGCTCACTGAAAAACTAAAAAATATGTCACCATCAAGGATGGAACTCTATACGTGTATTTACAGGAAACCAACAGACAGACCAAGACAAGACAAGAAAAGTAATCGCCCGAGTCCCACAGAAATGTCTGTCATATACAGTCAAGCACTTCAGTACCACTGTCTCTGTTCAAATGAAGAAGATAGAGATAGACATTTAGTTATGTTGAAAAACACCTTTATTGAGCAGGGACACTCTTCCAGAGAAATTGACAGAGCAGAATGTGCTACACAAGTACCAAGAGAGCGCCTACTGCAATATAATGAAAGGACCACTACTAACAGAGCACCCTTAGTAGTCGCGTATCATCCTGACTTTGAACTTCTATGTAAGATTATTAAGGACCTAGACCCCATAATCAGTGAGGATGAAACCCTTAGTTGTATCTTTCGAGAACTGCCACTACCATCTTTTAAACAACCACCCAATTTAGCCAACCAGATTATTAGGAGTAAACTTGAACCCAAACAGAGTGCCATGAAATCATATGGCACACAACCCTGTAATAAACGCAGATGTAAAACTTGTGAGCACATTTCCACCTCGGACTATGTGGTTACCTCACGAAACAGACAGTACAGGATATTGGATAATTACACATGTACATCAAGCAATGTTGTTTATTTTATTCAATGCAGGAAGTGTCCTCGCACAGGGTATATGGGGAGGTGAAATGGCAACTCTGCACTAGTATGAATTCACACAGGTATGATATTAATTGGAAGATGACTGACAAACCAGTAGCACAACACTTCTCTCAGCATGACCACTCAATTTCAGATATGTCTGTGATGGTCTTGAAAGGACATTTCAACAGTACACAACAGAGACGAGCTTGAGAGCAGACTTATGTTACTACTTAATATGGGCAAGATGGCTTGAACATTGATGTTGGATATATGACACATTACATGTAAACTTGCGTGGATCTTTACTTCAAAGGATGGACAGACATATTTTAGGTTTTCTATGAGCCTTGGACTTTGACTCTTATACAGTCCCTCTTAACTGGTTGTCTACAGGTTGGCCTCTCACATTAATATTGTGTGCGTCGGTGTGTAGGTTTGTGAATGTGTGTGTATGTGTGTGTTGGGGTAGAAGTGTGGCACATTGAATTTTTAATAGGCATGTTTGAGTTGGGTGGTTATGTGGGTATAGTGGATGTGAATATTGTGGGAATAGTGAGGTAAATTTATGTTCAGGTACATGACATTATGGTGTCGTAATGGATAGTACTCTGGACTCATTACAGTGGATATACTTCTGATAGTTCTGTAATTTGAGTATATACTGTAATATTTCTACACTCTGTACTTATTAGGACACTTGTCTCATTTACTTGGGGGTTCGTGACAGGTGTAATTCCTTTTTGGGTAACTATTGTAGTGATGAGTGGAATTGATGGTGGATTAGGATTCATGTACATTTAATTCATTTTAAGTAGTTACTTTCCCGGGGGGGGGGTTAATTCCTAAGAATTTTTGTTTAGATTCCTTGGACTGTTTCTATATATGTATTATTTCAATTATACACTGACAATTTATTGAAATTGTACGTATCAGGCTGCATAGTCTTAATTTCTTCGGGGTCCTTAACTAGCACTTTTTTGTATCTGACACTTACACTGATAATTGATATGATGTGTAAAATCTTGTTACAACAAAGGCTTAAGGTTTCTGGAACATAATAGCTTCTTGAGAGTATGTTGGGAATATATCTCCAGCCAACTGTACTTTCATCAGTGTGATACAATTACTCACTTTGGGTAAACATCACTTTCATCATTATATATACCATGTAAAGATAATTTCTGGTGTGATTTTGGGGCTTATTTTTTTACTTGGTAATATGTTACATGTTGGCATGCAGTTTTCTCTGGGGTCATCTTATTATCATAGGCTCTATTCACAGAGTTCTGAGCAGAGTTGAAGCTGGATTTTACTGATGTGCTGTTACCTCACTCGTGAAGTATGTGTCTTTGAGGTTTCTTCACTTGACATATAATTTATTGAGCAGAAAATCTTAGTATTTTCTTATCCATTAGACTGATGCATGGTATACTATATGTGGGTTGAACTCTCTGCCTGCTGTTATCTCTGGACAATCATTGACCTTTAAGTTTGGTTCAGCTGAAATCATACTTTAGATATTCAAGCTGTCAAGTGTCACTTTAATTATTTCTGAAGGCCTGTTTTAAACAAATGGGAATTATTTCTGTTTTTTTTTTCTGCATGTTGTAAGTGTTAATAATATGGGATTTTCTGAATAACTCTCATTAGGCTTCTGAAGAAGGACTTGTTGGTCCGAAAACTAAAGCTCTTTGTTATTTTTCTAACATTCTTGTTGGTCCAATAAAGAGTATCAAACCATTTCTTCTGAATCAGTAAATAATGTGAAACTGTAGTTATTCAATTAACAAACTTTGTGAGCATAAAGATACATATCTTGACTCTGTTCTGAGCTTGTTACTTAAAAATTTGAGTTCCACATTTTACCAATTTGTTTCACATTCTGAGAGACTGTGTTCCACATTTGTTGGATGAAAAGTTGAGGTACCCCCCCCAAAAAAAAAAATGTACATCTTGCTACAAATTATGTCCACCATATTACTAAGAGGTGAGGTCTGCAGCAGCTCTACAGATACTTGGCTTGAGTCATTAAGCCCTCAGAAGCTCTGGCATTGGAGATGATCTGTGGTGGTGCAAGCCCTCCTCCCAGGTCTAGGGATCCTTAGATGGCAAGTCATTTTCAGGGAGTGGACCCACACAGTTACACCACTTTCGCTTGGTTGACCTCCGGGGGCCCCTCAGGCACTCAGCAAGGGGTACAGGTTCCAGTTTAATGGGGTTAGAAGAACACTGCGTATGGAACGGAATGAGCAAACAGTATTAAAACTAGGAATATTTTATTCCTCAAACTCATGAGCGTGGTGTTTCACAAAAGACATCTGCAGTTATTTCATTTTACTTTCATGTTTACTGGATTATTTAAGGACAAAAGGCGACTAAAAGCTCATTGAGATTGTCCTTCCACTTAAGTGGGTCAGATGAGTCCCCAACCTACTGTCCTATTTGTAATTATATGGTTCCTCATGCATCTGTCCTTCTCAGAGTCCATGCGTGATCACTATCCATGTTCAGTCCAGGCATCCCTAGGGGCTGCAAGCTAGCCCAGGTGGGGTACAGTACCCACTGGTCCCAATAGGGGCAAATCGCATATTCCAGAGGTCCACATTCGGCGATTGTGTAGAGAGTCGGACCACCTAGGTTGCGTAGCACAAAAGCTACGGGAATCACACACCGCTTTCCGCTGTAAACGTAATCTTAGCTTAACACTTACGTAACGAGACACGCGTGTCAACTGACACACACACCACAAATAAAATAAATTATCATGAAAAAGTGTAAAAAAAACATAATAGCAGACTTAATCAGTGTGCTCAACCTTTCATCGGGGTCTGTGCCCCCCGCACCTCCCCTCTAGTTCGGGCTATCTCTGCATGTAGGTACGCAACATGACGTTTGCTCATTGTCAGTTATGCATTAAGCACAGCTCCGCCGCTGGTCCGACAAACTACACAATCACACCACATTCTAGGCAGCACAAATGTGGACTCTGGGCCAACCTGTCCTCATACCCTCTGCTACATGCTAAAAGGTAGAGACTGTGCCTTTGGTATGGTAAACCACACATACTTTTCACTTCTCAGACTTGTGTTACTGGGTGCTCCGTGAATAATCTCAGGGCTGCACAGATGAGGGGTTCCCCCAGACTCTGGGCCCTGGCTAGCTTGTCAAGCACCCTCAGGGAAAATGCACTCCTTGCTCTGAGAGAAAGCTCCCCGGAGTTTTTGGGTACTGGATTTCCTGTCTAGAACACTCAGGGGAATATGGACTCAAATAATTGGGCTCCAGTTCATTTTATAGAAACATAGTTGTCGGCAGATCAGGACCTCTTGGCCCACTTAGTCTGCCCAGTTTTCCCTACCTGCTGTGCCACCGCAGATCCTGCTCGATCTCCAGTAGTCTCTTCCCCTTTCCTTACCACCAAGGTACCCTTGTATCTGTCCCATGCATGCTTGAATCCTGTCACCGTTTTAGCACACACCACCTCTGCTGGAAGGCTGTTAAAGGTGTCCACCATCCTCTCCATGAAGAAGTATTTCCTCACTGTTCCTCTGAGACTCCTCCTCCCCCAACTTCATAGCATGACCCTTGTCCTCGAGCTTCTTTTTCTAGGGAAAATGCTACCTTCCTGTACCTTATTATTACTTGTTAGGTATTTGAATGTTTGTCACCTCCCCGCTTTCCCTCCTCTCCTCCAGAGAGTACATATTCAGTTCCTTGAGTCTCTCCTTGTAGGGCTTTTGATGCAGGCCTTGCACCACTTTGGTGGCCCTCTTTTGTACCGCCTCCACTCTATCAATGTCCTTCCAGAGGTGGGGCCTCCAGAACTGGACACAGTACTCGGTGGGGTCTTACCAGTGATCTGCACAGATGTAATATTACCTTCTCCTTCCTACTGATGATGCCCCTCCCTATGCACCTGAGCATCCTGCTAGCTTTCCCCACTGCTTACCTATCTTCAAGTCATCAGAAATGATTACCCCCAGGTCCCTTGCCTGTTTGGTGGTTGCAAGTACTTCACCTCCCTATTAGTACATAGCCTCAAAGTTTCTGTGCCCCAAGTGCATGATTTTGCATTGAAAACCAGCTGCCAGACCCTTGACAATTTGTCCAACTTTTTCAGATCATCCCTCATTCCCCCTGGTGTGTCTCCTGTGTTGCAGATTTTTGTGTAATCTGCGAACAGGCATACTTTCCCTTCTAGCCCTTCTGCAATGTCACAAATAAAGACATTGAAGAGGACCGGGCCTAGTACTGAACCCTGAGGCACCCTGCTGGTCACCTTGACTTCTCCAGAGTGGACACCATTTACTGCCACCCTCTGACTCCTGTTGCTTGAGCAACTTCTTAACCAGTTTATAACTTTTTGACCTACTCCCAGACAGGTCATCTCGTTCACCAGTCATTTATGTGGAATGGTGTCGAAGGCCTTACTGAAATCCAGGTAGGCCACATCTACCGCTCCTCCCTGATCAACTACCCTGGTCACCCAGTCGAAGAACTCTATCAGGATTGTCTGGCAAGACCTCCCCCTTGTGAAACCATGTTACCTTGTATCCTGTAATCCACTGGTTACATGGTATTACACTATCCTTTTCTTCAGCAGTGTTTCCATTACTTGTCCACTACTGAAGTTAGGCTGACAGGTCTGTAATTTCCTGCCTCCTCCCTATTCCCACTTTTGTGAAGTGGGATCACATCTGCCCTCTTCCAGTCCCTCGGAACCTCCTCAGTTTCTAATGATAAGTTGAACAGAGTTGTCAGAGGTGCAGCCAGCACCTCTTTGAGCTCCCTCAGTATCCTGAGGTACACACAGTCAGGTCCCATTGCCTTGTCTACTTTTAATTGTGCTACTACCTTGAGGACTTTCTCCTCTGTAACAGGACTGGTGTCCCACCTTCCTACCATTTATAGGAACTAGAAGGGGGACAGGATCAGATCTACAGTACAGTAGCTTCTTCTTGTTATTTTTACATTGTTTCTTGTGGATTCTACTTGGTAGAAGGTTCTCTCTTTCCTTTCTTACTACTAAGGGGCTAACAGGGTATTGTTTGGGGCTGTTGGAATTTTGAAACCTGTTTTGGTAGCTACAGGTGGGCTTATTTGTTTGATTCACTGTGTGGCAGGCTGCATTTGTAGAGGCCTATTTCTTCTGTTTTAAAATATAATTGGTGTGATTTAACTGGGGCTGTTTCTTTGAATTGGAGACCTATATCTTCTAATTCCAAGCCTATTTTGATGTGTTGTTGGTGATGCTGTTTGAATTGGAGTCCTCTTTCTTTGGGTAGCAAACCTATTTTGGGGGCTTTGAGTAGAATTGTGATTCATTGTTGCGGGCTTCATTAGCTGCAAAGTTTTAGTGCAGAGTGGGGGAAGGGTGCTAATGGTCTGATCAGAGGCCTCAGCTACCTGATTGTTTCTGGAAGACTTGGGCTGGTCCTGCCCCCCCAAATCCCTCACCCCACCCACCCCTGGTCCATGATTTCCTTTGTGCCAGGGGTTCTCACATCACTTCCTCAGACAGGCAAAGGATATGCACCTGTCATAGCAGAAGCGGACATCCAGGAAAGGAACAGCAGCAAGTGAAGAGGTGACTATCTCAGTGGAAGGGAAGTAAATGCAAATCAAGGATGTAACTCCTAGATGGCGCTATCCCAAGGGCTACTACCCCTGCCTGATTTGCCACCAACAGGTCGAGGGGCCTGGATCCGATGTCGGGTGCTTCCACCCAGAGGTCAGGGTTTGCAGTAGTTAAACTAAGTTGGTCACAGCCCTCTGGGTCACTGCGACCCCCCCCCCTTCTTCCCACTAGTGGCCCACACAATATATCAGAATTACCTTCACAGTATACACTTGCCCCCAGGACTGGTTCAGTCAGTGTGACTCCTGGGACTTCCTGTAAAACAAGATGATACAGTGCAAAAACCACAGTACAATACTTTAACATAGACGAATACCTCAGGCAGTGTAACTTTCCTGAAACAAACGGATCTGATTTATTTAGGGGGATATAACAAGGACAGGGGGAAATCAGATTAATTAGTTTAAACGCATTAATAATCACAGTACTGTGCACATATTTCAGAATCCCTAATGTCACTCTTACTGGGTACCCAGGCAATAAGAGGCTAGCCTATTTGGTGCAGCTGGTTGGGGCCCTGAAGATGGAAAATGCATGCACAATACCCAAATTGTAATCCGGAACCGGTAGGCTCAGTTTGTGGAGAAACAAAGGAAAAGTAATCGGATGGAACACTTGCAATTAGATGGTGGCAGGGAGCTACCCTGATTTGTACTCACAAATTCAATGCTGAAACTGAATGGAAGGCAGATTGTCCTGGATTGCCAGGAGGAGCAGACCATGTGGACAAGGTCCTTGTGACTGGACCTCACGGCAGTTCAGAGCAAATGGATGTAGTCTGGATTAAGCTGGGGTTTACTTGCAGCTTCATGCACTCAATTCACTGTACAGGGGATTTGAAACGCGAGTCCCCACAAGCACTACACATATTTATATGGAAAAAGAAAATACTATACCAGGCAGGCTGCTTCTCTATCCCGATCGCAATTACTGCACAATACCCGGGAGAACACACAGCAGATTCAGTTCCTAACAGACCGAGCGCGATTCAGCAATTTCTCCAGTCTTCTACAGGGTGAGCCAAGTTTCTACTCTTCAGATCTCCTTGTTTCTCTTCACAGGTCGGATTCAGTCAGAACAAGCAGTTGTACAAGCTGCAGATCGAAACTTGGGGCCTTGCACGCGTTTCCCGACTAAAACTGCGCACCGAAGGAGCACAGGGCTCCTTCCCTCTTCACTGCCAGAGCTAAAAACTGAAACTCCAGTAGACAAAACTGGGCACTTCCTTTGAGTTTCTCCCAGTTCTTGGCTGGATTGGCTATCACTCACAATAGACTCCCTCTGTTGGTGCAAAAAGGCGCCGAAGTCCAAACTACATTTCCCAGAATCACTGCCCATACAGTCCTCTTGTGGCTGGCTCAGATTACGAGTCCAAGTTCTGATTCGTCCACAGGCACCATTTTAGAGCTCTCTTAACCCACACTGATTGGTCCAGTTCAGCAGTTCAAAACTAGAATGGGAAACTAGGCAAACACAGTTCTGATTGCAAGAGAAAGCAGGTTAGACAAACTGTATTTTCATTATTACTCTAAATGATTTCTGGCAAACAGTTACATCTTTCAGATAGGTTCCCTTTGCACTCCTAGGACTGCAAAACAGAGCGAATTGGCAGCAGCTCGAGTGGGACTCAAGAGAAACACACAGTCCCCCCACACAAACTAATTATGTCTGCAAGCAGACCGCTCTTAAAGAGACAGTACCAGAGGCTCTAAAAACACTCACAGATAAATGACTTAAACGCCAAACACCATTCAGGCTCAGAGCATTCAAGCAAGCTCCTGGAAGTCTTTTGGGAACCCCCATTTGCAGGGGGGTTACAAGGAGCTTTCATTATTACTTCTTCACATTGATATTGCATTGGGGAAAGGAGGAGTAGGAATTTGAAGAAGGTTGTGCAATGGCTACTTAAAGTCTCTCTCTTTTGAGTGTGGATAGGAAGGATAGGAATATAAAAAGCAGTTGCTCAATATATCTAAATGTGTACAACAAAGGAGGTAAGAGAAATAAAGAAAATAATATGTTGCACTGATGGGGGGAGGAGACTTGGGGGAGTGTTTGGTATCCTGCATCTGGAAGGGTGGGGGTCATGGTGGGCACCGCACAGCAATGGGTAGGGTGGTAGGCTGCAACAATCATGCACCAATCTTTCTAAAATTGCCTGGAGTGTGGAGGATGTTTAGTGCAAACCACATAGAAAAACTTAGGAGATTGAGGGTCTGCAGGAGGAACTAAGACAGGCAAGGCAGATTGGGGTGGGTTTAGCCCAATACTGGAGGGAGGAAGAAGGGAGATGAGGGAGGCGATTTTGCCAACAGTGGTGAGGAGAGGGTCAGAAGAAGGGAAGCAGAGACAAAGGGGCCCAGGCCAGGAAGAACAATTGCCGGGGAAACCAGGTCAGGAGACAAAAGACAAATGGAAGGAGGAGATTGGGACTTGTGAGGGGAGGTGAAGGAGTGGCAAAAGTCATGGAGTGGAAAGGAGAGAACAGGTTACTATGAAGAGAGAGGGAGCGGGCATTTGTGAAGGGTCTTCAGAAAATAGTTGTGCACTGCTAGAGAGGAAGAAGGTGGAGGAGGGAAATGATGAAATTAGAGGAGTAATTGATAAATGCCTGGACCAAACTGGAGCGGAGGGAAATTCTGCTGGGAGAATTGCAACAGGGGTAAAAGGGGGGAAATAATGTGCAGGAGGAAGAAGAGGAGTTGCAAATGAGGGAGATGAATGGAAGCAAGCAGGGAGTAAGAGGGGTGGAATCTTAGTGCTGGGGGACTCGATACTAAGAGGAGTCAGGTGGGGTAGCAAAGGGGAGAGGCATAGTCGCATTTGGGTGGAGGCCATGCTAGGAATGACAGCGGAAAGGGTGGGACAATCTGTTCTGAAATATGCTAGAAGGGGTAGGGACAAGCCTCATTTAATTATACATCTTGGGACAAACGATCTGGCTGACAAGACAGTAGATACAGTCCAGAGGAGGTTTGAGGAACTAGCACAATTATGTGAGGGAGTAGGAAGATCAGTAACTTTTTCAGAGACACTTCCAGTGCCAAAGGCAAGCACAAGAAAGCTGAGAATAGAGGAATTTAATGGATGGCTAAGAACCTGGTGTTGTGCTAAAGGGTATGGGCTGTTGGGGTTGGGGGTTGGGGAGGCACCTGGGAGAACAGTAGTCTCTATGCCAAGGACAGACTACACTTGAGTAAGGAGGGAAAGAAAGTGTTGAAACAGAGGATGGAGTAGTACATAGAGGAAGTTGGGAATTTAAACTAGGAATGGGGGGGTGGCAATTGGGGAAGAGATATGCAGAGACCACAGGTTGGGAAACCATATGAGCTAACCCCTCATAACAGTGACAAAGGACAAATGGCAGGTACTATTGGTGATGCTAGGAAAGGGGGGCAGGATGGGAGGGGGGGAAAGGGTGGAAGGTGGTTACCCTTAATGCTAGGAGCCTAGGGAGGAAAACTGCAGAGTTACAGGTGCTCTTGGCAGAGGAGAGGTGGACATTGCAGCCATCACAGAAACATGGGCCACTCAATACAATGACTGGGACCTGTCTGTACCAGGGTACAGGTTATTTCATAGGGACAGGGTGATTGGGAAAGGAGGGGGGGTAGCACTATATGTGAAGGAAGGACTGAAGTGTGTAAGGGAGGAAGGGGAGGAGGGTAGTACAGAGTCACTTTGGATGCAAATCCAGGATTCCAAGAATAGGATTCTTAGAATGGGAGTGGTGTACAGGCCACCATCTCAGACGCAGGAGTTAAGGAACTATCGGGACAGATCAGGAGGACCTGCGAGAAGAGTAGTGTGGTGATTGTGGGGGGGCTACAACATGCCAGGAGTGGACTGGAGTACCCCAACAACCAGGAACAGAAGGGAGCAGGTACAGGACAGCTTCCTGCTGCAAATGGTCAGTGAACCAACCAGGTTAGGGAATACCTTTGACCTTGTGCTGGCAAATGGGGATTTTGTGAGAGAACTTAGTGGAGGAACCGCTGTCAGGGAGTGACCACCACTCAGTATGGCTCACATTGGATATGGGCAAGGAAGGGGTGGAATCTGGCACAAGAGTGCTGGACTTCAGGAGGATGGGGGAAGTGGTAAAATGGTACCTGGCCAGAATTCAATCTAGTATGGACACTAACCAGAGGTGGGAGTTCATAAAGCTGGGGATAGTGGAGGCAACCAAAACCTGCTGCAAAGCCCAGAGCAAGAAGACTAGGGCTAAGAAACCGAGCTGGTTGAGCAAGGAGATCATGGAAAAAGTAAGGAGGAAAAGAGCTGCCTTTAGGAAGTACAAGAAAACAGGGAGGGGGGGAGGACAGGGAGGAGTACTTGACAGAATCGAAGGAGGTGACAAGGGCAGTAAGGGGAACCAAAGCATCTACGGAACTCAGGCTGGCACAAGGATTAAGAAGTGGGAGAAGGACTTCTTTAAGTACATCAGGGAGAAAAGGAGCTGTAAAGACCACATAGTAAGGATTAGGAAGGAGGGGGGTTGGGTGGAAGCAGGGTGCGATGAGGCAGAAGCACTAAATGAGTACTTCTGCTCAGTATTTACTAAAGAGAAGAGGGGGATGACACCCAAGGTGGGAGAAATGGCAGAATCGGGGGGCAAGGGGTGACAGATGGGGAAATCATGGAGGGCAGAGTTCGAGAGGCTTTGAAGGCACTGAGGGTGAACAAGGCGCCAGGACAAGATGGCATCCACCCCAGGGTACTGAAGGAGCTGGCAGAGGTCTTTTGCAGGACCTTTGGCAGACCTATTTAGTGCCTCACTACATTCGGGGTGTGTACCTCAGGACTGGAGGATGGCTCATGTGGTGTCCCTTCACAAGAGTGGCCCCAAGGATGAACCAGGAAACTGCAGACCAGTGAGTCTCGCATCTGTCGTGGGTAAGCTAATGGAGACTATCCTGAAGGAGAGGCTAGTGGCCCTCCTAGAGGCCAAAGGACTACAGGACTTCACACAGCATGGCTTCATACGTGGCAGATCCTGCCAAACCAACCTGGTGGAGTTCTATGACTGCGTAACTAGGCAACTGGACAGGGGCCATGCAGTGGATGTCCTGTATCTGGACTTCAGTAAGGCATTCAACTCTGTGCCACATGGAAGGCTGGGAAGGAAGTTAGTAGGCACAGGGGCAGGTGCAAAGCTGGTGAGATGGGTAGGAAACTGGTTTCAGGGAAGGCAACAGAGGGTGGTGGTGGGTGGGGAATTCTCACACCCAAGGGCAGTGACGAGCGGTGTTCCACAGGGCTCGGTGCTGGGACCAGTGTTGTTTGGGATATTCTTTGCAGACATATCATGGGACATCAAGAGCAAGATCAGCCTGTTTGCTGATGATACCAAGGTAGGCGCGGTGGTGGATGACCTAGGGGGATGGCAGGGGTTGCAGGATGATCTGGCAAAGCGTGAAACCTGGTCAGACACCTGGCAACTGGGGTTTAATGCCAAAAGTGCAAAGTGCTGCATTTTGGGATGAAGAACCCAAGGAGGAGTTACCAGCTGGGAGAGTGCAGCTAGCCCAGACAGAGGAGAAGGATCTGGGTGTACTCATTACAGGGTCAATGAACAACTTAGCACAATGTAGGAAGGCAGCTGCAAAGGCCAACAAAATGCTGGGTTGTATTGCAAGGGGTATATCCTCGAGGAGTGAGGAGGTGATTCTGCCACTGTATAGGTCATTAGTTAGACCACACCTGGAGTACTGCATGCAGTACTGGTGCCCGTATCTGAAGAGGGACATTAAGTTACTGGAGGGGGTGCAGCGCAGGGCTGACAAAGATGATCAAGGGGCTGGGGGACTTATCATACGAGAGGAGGTTGAAGGAGTTGAACATGTACTCACTAGAGGAGAGGAGGGACAGGGTGACATGATTGAAACCTTTAAATACATGAAAGGAATAAACAAGATGGGTACAGAGGGGCTGTTCAAAGTAAGGGAGGGGAGGGCCACCAGGGGCCATGATATGAGACTGGAGGGAGGAAGGTTCAGGAGGGAGATGAGGAGACACTTTTTTACAGAGAGGGTGGTGGCTGGGTGGAATGCGTTACCTGCAGAAGTGGTATCCAGTAGAACAGTGGACTGCTTCAAAAGGGGATGGGACAGGACATGGGGAGGGTTAATGAAGGGGAAGGGTGGAAGGGAGGGGCAGCTGCAGAATAAGGGGTGCTAGCTGCACATTCAAGCAGACTTGATAGACCTCTAGGCCTTTATCTGCTGGCAAATTTCGTATGTTCGTATGCCTTTGTCCCTTATCTTTGGCCTGTATCTACCACTTCTGTAAATACTGGACAAAAGTATTTGTTCAATAGGTTTGCTTTCTTTTGCTCCTCCTCCTCACAAACCCCTTCTTCCCCTTTTATCCTCACTATTCCCCTGTTGGTCTTCCTCTTCTCGCTTATATGTCTAAAGAAAGTTTTATCCGCTTCTTTTACTGATTGGGCAATATTCTCCTCTGTTTGTGTCTTTGCGTGTCTAACTGCCTTCCCTGCCTCCCTTTGTTTCTCCTTGTAGCTTTCTGTATCCTCCTCCTTCTGTGCCTCTTTGTACTTTCTAAATGTTAGTTTTTCTGCTCTTACTTTTTCTGCTACGTCTTTTAAGAATCCTAGAGGTCTTTTTTTTTTTCTCTTGCCCTTATTAACATGCCTCACACAGAGATGATGTGTTGTGTTTGCAATGCCCCCCTTTATTTTTGCCCATAGTTCCTCGATTTTCCCCCAGATTCTCTTTCCCTGCCAGGGTGTCCCTGAAGCATTCTCCCATTTTCCTGAAATCGGCCCTCATCTTCGTGTGGCTTAGTTCTGGCCCAGTCCTTTTAGTCAATCACAGTGTACAGTGATCGCAGGACCCCGGGTTGTCACCCACTGTGACGTCTGAACACTGTCCCTGTTTGTCAGTACCAGGTCCAGTATCGCTCCCCCCACCCCCACACCACGAGTGGACTTCTTTACTAGTTTCCTGAGGAACCCCCCTCGCAGGGAGTCCAGAATGTCCCTACTTCTGACTGTTGCTGCAGCTGGTAGGCTCCAATCCAAGTCTGGTAGATTGAAGTCCCCCACCAGCAACACCTCCCCCTTGCGTTCCATCCTTTGGATGGCTTCCATCATGTCCTTCTTTCTTCCCCTGTGCTGGAGGTCTGTAGATCACTCCTATGCAAATAGTGGCCCTCTTGCGTGTTTCCAGGGCAACCTACAGTACCTCGGCTTCTCCCTGCTCTCCCTGTATTTTTGTGGCTTTTATTTTGTCCCTAACATAAAGAGCCACTCCTCCTTTTTTTTTTTTTACCTACTCTGTCTTTTCTGAACAGAGTATACCCTGGTATGGCTACATCCCAGTCCTGTTTTTCATTGCACCAGGACTCTAATTGCAGCCGTATCTAGGTCTGCTTCTGCCATGGTGGTCTCTAGGTCTGCAATCTTGTTATCTAGACTGCGCACTTGGCTCTCAAGATTGTACTGCCACTCCTTCTTGTTTCCCATTTGCCCCCCTTTGTTTCCTCCACTGTCTCCATCTCCTAATCATTCTTGTCCCCCGGGTTCCTTTGTTATATGGTTCTTTTTGGGGCTTCATCCCCTCAGGATTCCCCTTGCTGACCTCATTTGCCTGTGGGTGGGGGACAGTTTGTCTCCCTTCCTCTTTCTGCCTTCCCGTTTGCTAGTTTAAATGCTGGCAAATGTAGCATTTAAACTGTTCACTGAGGATCACTGTTCCCCTCCTGGATGGATGCATGCCATCACTCCTGTACAGGCCCTTATCCCTCCAGGTGGGTCCCCAGTGAAGCAAAGACCCTCCTCTCTGCACCATTCCTTCAACCATGCATTGAAGTTCCTGGTGTTGAGAACCCTGTCCTACTCCGTCATAAGCTGGTGGCAATTCTGAGAAGGTCACAGATCGTGCCCCCTGCCTAAGACTCCTCCCCAGTTCCCTGAACTCCTCCTGAACTATTGCTGGTTCATCACTAGCCAGGTCATTGGTCCCCAGGTGGACAAGAACATCTAGCTCTCTCTCTCCCTTCCTGCTGCCTCAGTGATCCTTTGGATCTTCTTTCCATCCCTTGAAGCAATGGCACCAGGAAGGCACCGATCCTCCCTCTCCTCATCCTTACCTATCCCTATCTCTATTCTCCTCACTATGGAGTCCCCACCTAGGATTCGCTTCCTCTCCTCTTCGGTTCTTCGCAACCCCCGGGGTCTCCACTGTGGAGGACCCCCTACATCCACCCAGGTCACTACTTTGGGTGCCTCTGTGGGACGTTCCCGCTCTGCCAGTACAGTGTAGGAGTTTTGCAGTGGGACCGGGAGTGGGATGTGCCTATGCTTCACCACCCTAATCCTGCCTGAGCCCACTGTTGTCCACCTGCTCTTAAATCTGGGCAATCTCTGAGGTAGCTGCTGTGGACTAGGTGGTCTCTAGGTGGGGGAGAAGGTCCTCCAAACCAAGACAACTCGGCCTTGAGTCTGGCAACTTCCTCCCTCTGCCCAGAGAGGTGCACACAGATAGGGCAGCAACGCAGCCTCCAGAAAGTCTCCCTGAAGACTGCCGCCCCACAGCCACTGCACCACTCCGCATCATCCTATCCTATCTCCTTTCTCTGTTATTTTACCCTTTTAAATTCCCTTTATTACTCTACCCGGTATAGGGAGTTTCAATGACCCCTAGGTTTTTGTAAGTTTTGAACTTCTAATACAGGATGGTGGCATTTTACAGAGGATAGATGCTCAAGGACAAGGACACAATATGAAGCTGGAAGGGGGAGGCTCAGAGGGGATGTAAGGAAATACTACTTCATGGAAGGGGTAGTGGATGCCTGGAACAGACTACCAGTAGAGGTGGTGGGTACCAAAGTAATAGTGGGATTCAAGCATGCATGGGATAGACACAGGGGGACCTTAGTGACAGGGCCAGTGGGGGTAGTAAGGCCACAGATCGAGTAGGATCTGCAGTAACACAGTAGGTAGGAAATTGTTGGGGCAGACTAAATGGGCCAAGGGGCCCTTTTCTGCCGACAATGTCTATGTTAGTGTAGTTTAGCCATGTATAGGGTGCTACACCTTTTTTTTCCTACCTGATGCGTTGTAGCTGTAGACACCTGCTTACCATTTTTACCTACTTACAGTTTGCGGGGCAGAGTGTACAGCCGCCAGCCGACTCTTCTGTGTTGTCCTTTGCACGGAAATCCGCTTGATGAATGCTTTCTATATATCGGCAATGGCTGATTGGCTCATTTGAAGAGAGCCCATCAGAAATGTAACTCACCCAGCCCCTCCTCCAATTTTCACCTAGTTAAGGCCCCGGGTCACACAATTCTTACTCTGCCCTCAAACTGCTAGGCAAGACGCATCTCTTTATTATGGCCCTTAGTTATGGGCTACTGTGACTGGTCACAATTTACCCAACAGACTATAATAAAGACACTATTTTATCAAGTTTTCCCACAACTTACCCCACTTAACTTGATGCAAGCCTGGGCCTTGCTCTCCATGCCAGATGTGATGGTAATCTCCGAATCCTGGCTCCGTGGCACCAGCCTTGATCATATTAATATTCCTGCATATAACATGTTCAGGGCAGATAGGCAATCGAGAGGGGGTGGGGTTGCCATTTATTGTCTGACAAACTTACGGCCACTGTCTTTGACACCATGTCTATGCCCAAAGTGTTCAAATGCCTTATCTTGAAGATCTCCTTACTGTCTAATGAAGCCTTGCACGTCATAGGATGGTACAGACCATCAGGGGACATTGAGATAATATCCCAGCTGTGCAAAATTCTAGAAACCACCAATTCCAAAGTTATTATGAGTGACTTTAACATGGTCTGGCTGTCCTCCTTTTCTAAACCTTTAAAGGATTTATGTGATGCCTACTGATTATCTCCGCTTATATCCAAGGTCACCCGCCCAAACACCAAAAATCCATCTAATAGTACTTTTCTAGACCTTATCCTCATTAATAGACCTTATAAAATTTCCCACACTGGGACTTTATGACCTCAATGACCATAGGGCGGTTGCTTGCGTAAGATATGCCCCCAAACCTGTTTCCTCTTTTAGTTTTATATATAGAAGGTGCCTTCAGAACTTCAACCCCTTTGATTTTTCTAACTGATCTGAGCAGGCTCAGATGGCAGACCTTTTGTCTCGCGCCATCTTTCCCCGAGGCCTATGACCTGCTCCACACTGGTGTATCAAAGGTCATTAATGCACATGCCCCGCTTGTGAAAAATTAGGACCAGAAAAATAACCTGCCCTTGGTTTACCAGTGCCTTGAGATTTGCCCTACACAACAGAGACTCTCTTTGGAAAAGGGCACCTAAAACTAAAGTGCCTTCCAATTGGGCGGCTTTCAGAACAGCTAGGAACAGTTGCAGAAAATGAATTTGGGACAAAAAGCAAAATATTTTAAAACAGCACTAGACTCCTCAAAAAAAAACACAATGTGGCTAAATTCTGGCAACTATTAAGGGATATTGAAGGTCACAGTTCTTCCTCGAGTCTGTATGTCTGGAACTGCAGTGTGAACTTGATCTACTTCAACTGACGCTGATTGACCTGTCCTAAAGCTTTTGCTCAATGCACTCAAATTCAGTGCCCACCCTCTCTCCTAGTATCCACCTGCAGATTAAGACAGTATTGGGGGAATCCCTGAAATATGTGGATACATTTAAATACTTGGGAGTCTGGATTGACATTAAGCTTTCCTTCTCTGTGCACATTGATGAACTTGTAAAAAAAAAACTAAGGTTTCAACTAGGCTTATTTTTCCGCATGAAACCTTTGTTAATGCAGGATGCAAAAATTAGGTTGGCACAGACGACATTCCTCCCCAGCTTGGTTACGCAGACTTCCTCTTTAGCCACAGTCCTAAATCTGCACTAGCAAAGCTGGACACATGGTATCATAGAGCCCTTAGATTCATCTCTAATGCCCTTTACAAAACTCACCACTGCTCCTTTTATTCTCTCTTAGGCTGGACCTCTCGACACTAGGAGGACACGGAATGCCTTGCTCTGGACATATAGAGCTATCTCCAACAAACTTCCCTCCTGTATCTCTGCCCTCTTCAAATGTACTCTCTTAGAAAATGTGCTTCCATCACTCGTGATGTTCCCAGGGTCAGAACTCAATTTGGTGCTTCATCCCTGAGCTATACCATACCATCTCTATGGAACACCCTTCAGCATTCCTTAAAGTTGACCCACTGGGTTGGGATACCCCATTTTTAGGCTCTCCTCAGTTGCCGTGTAATGGATAATTGCCACTGCTATGCATAACTTGTCTCATCTTCCCAATTTTCCTACACTCCCACCTCATACTTCTTGCACTTAATCATCTGTTCCCTTATAATCTTCCCTTCCTCCACTTCATTCCATCCTTCTTCTCTCCTTCCCGCCACCTTTGGACTGCAGTCCCTCCAGACCATTACCTACTTACCTCCCTACTATTTTCTGTCCATTGTTTGCATCCCACTTCATTAGCAGAACATTTCGTATGCATAGATTGTGTACTTACTGTTATTGCATATCTATCATATGTAAAGATATTGTACTTATTGATTAGTGTATTGCCTTTATCCTGTATCAGTTAGCTTATTGTTTTTTTTTATGCTGTGTACTTGTTTTTGATTGTTAACCTGATCTCTGTATCTCTCCATCCAGAACTACCTTGTACATGAGTTCTTTCAACGGTGTACATACAAATGAAGGGTGACCCTCCCAGCCGTCTAGGGTGTCACGGATGTTATGGTCGCCTGGACGAGGCCCTTCACCAGAAAACAGTTTTCTTACTGGACCTCCCAAGCACCGAGGTGACCTCCGGGGCTCCCATGACACATGGCCGGGCTAGCTAAGCTGTGGATAAAAGGGGATTAGCAGAACTTGGAGGCAAACACACACAAATGCCAAAACAGAAAATACAAAAAAAAAAATCCTTTTTTTTTTTTTTTTTTTTTAACTTAAACTCAGTAAAAATGGCATGTTTGTCCAGCTGGCACAGTCCATTTTCTCCTCATTACCACAGATGGACCATTGTCTATTCACACTTCTGGGTTGGTGTCAACCCTGGTGGGGTACTTTAAATTCAATACTGCGTGGGCCCGAGGGGACCAGAGACTCTCTGAATCTCTCACCCCTGCAGCTTGGGTGTGAACTCCACGGGCTTCTTCAAGCCTATTTTTTTTTTACCTCTGGTAGCCACTTGGCTAATTCAGACTCACTGGCTGGCACAGAACTGGTGCCAACTCTATCCTGTGACACAGTTCAGGGATCCACTGTGTCCTCCCACAGAGCACATACTTTTCCACATTTCCCACACTTTTCTTTATCTCTGAGACTACAACATCTGTGTCCCACTTAAGCATAGACAAGGTGCCAACAGGCTTCACACATTTTTTAAATATCTGCTCCGGCCCACAGTTAATGCTTTCTGAGGTAAGTTCCTGTTGGCTAACAGGAATTTGCCTCATGCCAGATGCTGTCTCTCTTTTGAGGAAGGAGGGCACTGCGGGGTGACAGTCTCTTCACTCATAATAAAGCTTAGACTAGATATCAGCTCAGATCCTTTGCCCACAGAACCTTCTGGCTTTACCTTCCTCACAGACAGACCTCTAAACTTCCTTCAGATGGGGTTTTTCTCTCATTCTAGAAACATAGACATTGTCGGCAGATGGGGACCACATGATCCATCAAGCAGGGGTTGAAATTGGCACCGGCCCACTAGCCAAATGCTGGTAGATTTTTTCACTGGGCTACTAAGATTTTCATTTAACTAGCCCTGTGGACTTGTGCTGGAGTAGACATACTTCAGTATGTACACAGCCTGAGCCAGTGGATTTTCCTAGTCACTAGCCCTGCTGGCTAGTGGCTGTAAAACTTAATTTCAACCCCTGTCAAGTCTGCCTGAGGTTTCCTATCCCCCTTTATTTGGGCACTGTGGGATACTCAAGCAGACAGCTGTCACATGCCCGCTTGAATTCCCCCACTGTTTTTACTCCCACCACCCCCTCTGGCAGGCTATTCCACGGTTCGACAACATGCACTGTGAAAAACTTCCTCACATTGCTCTTGAACCTACCTCCCTCGAGGCGAAGGTCATGCCCTCTTGTCCTATTAGTATTTTACCTGAAAAGGGTTTTGCACCTGTACATTGTTGCTGCCTTTAAGGTATTGAAATGTCTTTATCATGTCCGCCCAGTTCCTGCGCTGCTCTAGGGAGTATAGATCAGAATAATCTAGTCTTGCTTCGTGTGGTTTCTGATGCACGCCTGCACCATCTTTCTTGCTCTTCTTTGTACAGTCTCCAGCCTATCCATGCCTCTCCTGAGGTGAGGCTCCCAGAACTGGATGCAGTATTCCAGGTGTTGCCTTACCAGGTACTGATACAGAGGCATGATCACTTCCTTCCTCTTGCTTATGATACCTCTTCCTATGCATCCAAGGATGCCAGTGGCTTTTAGTGATGCCTTCTCTCATTGTTTGCTGGCCTTGAGGTCGTCTGATATGGTCATCCCCAGGTCTCGCTCTTGCCTTGTGGCTACCAGCTGCTCCCCTTCAATTGAGTACAGTTTCCCTGGGTTACGTTTTCCTAGGTGCATAACATTACATTTTTTGGCATTGAATTTCAGTTGCCAGATCCTAAACTACTCCTCCAGCTTTCGGAGATCCGATTCCATGCTTCGTTGCCCCCTCTGGTGTGTCCACCCTGTTGCTGATTTTGGTGTCATAGAGAGGAGAATCCCCATTTTCATAGACTGCAGAATATGGTCGCTGCCACAATTAGGCACTTTTTCTCAATGCCAGGTTCCACAGAGAAACTTACAGGATAGTGGAGCTGGCACAGTGTGCCAGGTGCACGCCTCCCACCCACCCACCCCCACTCTCTCTCTCAGCAGGCTGTCTGCCCTTCAGAAGAGAACATTGACTCCTCCCTTTGGCATGCCAGGGCAGACCAGCTGATCCAGTATTCAAGGGCATAGAAAGCAGCATCATCCTAGATGATGGATGGACATTTTAAAGGGATATTAACTGAACTCTCTAAGGGGGGCTGCAGTTACCCGCATATATATGTGTGTGTGTGTGTGTGTGTGTGTGTGTGTGTGTGTGTGTGTGTGTGTGTGTGTGTGTATATAAAATATAAATTTATTTATTTTTTAGCTATATGTTTATTGTATTTATACCAAAACAGTGACCCATAGTACAGTCTCCTGTAAGACATCATATGTTTGTTTTACAAATACATCCAATGTAACTCAGAACTCAGGATAGCCTATACAGTCTCGTTTTAGGAAATGGGGGGTAAACCGAAATGTAGCAAAAAGATTTTAAAGTCCATTAAGCTGCAGCCTACAGTGGCTTTGGGGATCAAGTCCAAAATGTTAAAACATCCCTAAAAATGGTAAAACTCAGCATCCAGTGTTGATATGTCCCCAAGTCCCAAAAAGATAAGCAGGTTTCTCCAAACATTTTAAGCACTCATTAGAAACAGACTGCACATCCAAATAGTGTAAATTAGAAAATTAGATTATCTCAAGGAAGCAACTAGCCCCTTTAGTTAAAGGGACACTGTCAACCCCCTTAGGCCTCAGTGTCCCTAGTTTTAAAAACGCATTTTATGTTCGTTCACATTCTATAGAGACGATGTAGCTGGTAGTTTGATTCGGATCCCTTTTTTCTTTTAAAAAGTGAAAAACAGACTGTCCACCATACTGGTGTTACCACACCAAACCATGTTTGTTTACATTTCTTAACCAGCTCCCACTGCATCTTTCATGGACTCGGAAACACCCTCAACACAATCTAGCCACTCATTATGTAGTGGGAGTAGAGAAGACTTATTTTATCCCAAGTGGTTGCACTGTTTGAGGGTGTTTCTAATGTTCAGGAAGTTTTCACTGAGTATTTCCATTATTTGAAACAAAACGAAGCTGGGCTTAACTATACATTACCATGCATTTTGGTTCTAATAAGCAAGGAGGCAGACAAAACAACCAGCAACATCAATGAATTTTAGAGACCGTAAGCAATCTTAAAATGTGGGGTTTTACCTCAAAGTAATAGGATGCAAAAAAGGTTGCCAGTGTCTCTTTAACATTGTAAATATTCTTAAACTTCCTCTAAACATTTAGTGTCCAAAAAATACTTGTCGAGATAGTCCCAGAATGAAATCATGTCTCCTCATTAGTCTATCAGCTTTTATGCCTCTGTAGCCAGGAATTCATGGGCAGTAGTTTCAGCCTTTTTCCCTGCTTCGACCAGGTCACTAAACTAGAAGGTACGACCCCCGTAATGGATACAGAGTCGAGCCAGCATCAGTAAAGAGTGATTAACACTCAAACTTCTGAGCCGCGCTCAAACCGCATCAAATTTCTTTTGCCGTGCCCTAGTAGTGAAGGTCAAATCTGGGAACAAGTGGAAAGTGGCTCCATTGTAGCTAAGACTTTCCACTGATCTAGCAACTTGAAGAACGCTATCCCAGATATGAGAACTTGTGGTCACCAACATCACTACTCCTTGGGGCCTCACCATGCGGTCCGGTAGCCCTGGGGGTGATCCAAAAAGCTTCACAGATTTGTCCAGCAGTAACATCCCTGGGCAAGGTAAGCCCCTCCGGTAGCCAGGATTGTAAGAAAACTAAGAGGCCCCTTCCTCACTTCCTTCTGGGAGACCAGTTATGCACACATGCGATGCCTGATTTGAGTTTTCTAGGGCCTCCAGTCTGTATCTCAATTGCGCATTCTTCTGCACTAATTTGGATGTTGCAGCTATAGCCTGCGTTGCTGTTTTCTCCGCTGAAGCTGCAGTCTAGGTGACCGCTTCTAACTTGGCATCCTGTTCCATGAATCGCTGGAGAATCAATTTGACCTTCAGGTCAATTGACTGCATTGATGCCTGCAAAGCTCTCCACGGGGACTCCGTGATGGCAATTATCATCTAAGTAGTTGCAGCCTGTTCAGCAGCCGCCGATGAACTTTTATGACCGCTCCCGCTTGCTTTCTGGTTGCAGACCATAGTAACCTACGGTATCAAACACTGGCTGGCAATAGTTTCTCACTATTTTAGCCAAAAGAGGAAGTTTTTATATAATTTTATTCCAAATAAGTGCAGAGCTGCTCTAGTGTGCATCTTGCCTGTAAGCTGCTCCACAGCACCACTGCCCACCTTTCAATGCTCAACATCCTTGGCGAGCACTGAGACTTTGAGATACAACCTTTGACCCAGAGGCCCATCTGGCAGAGGGTTGGCCACCCCTTCACCAGCCAGCTCTCAAGGGGAATATGACTGATCACTATGCTGATAGTGCATAGACTAAAAACAAAGAGAAAACAGGAGCTCCCTAAGCCTTGAGGTCCTTCTCACCCTCTCGGCTCCTGTGATAGCCCAGCCCCAAGCCCCCTGGGGTACTGTGCCCAGGAGAACCCAGAGTGACACATCAGGCCTGCTGCTATATCAGGCAACATAGCCAAAACCATACGGCCCTTTCTGGGCAGCTAACTCAGCACTGTCTGCAAGTACTTTGTACCCCACCAGATATGTAAATGTACCCCACCATAGCATGCAGTGTTCCAATAACAAGTATTTATGCAGTAAAACCTTGCACTATTAATACTATGCTCAAACAGCTAGACTAATGCATGTTGTGAATGCTGCAATATTTCATGCAGTGTACATCCTGTACTTTCCATGCAAATATACTCTGAACATGCAATACCCATACTTTAATAACCAGCTCAATACACAGTGAGGCAACTATATATTGAATCTAGCATCCTATTTCCCAAAGTACTGTCTAACACTAAGCATTTTGCAGTACATCCTACGCACTAGTACTACTACTATCTAGGCTAAGCTGTAATTATTACTAGACATGGTTGCCTGTGTACCTAAAATGGCATCTGCCTCTCTAGTGGGCATCACTGGTATTACACATTCTCCACTTTCCCTTTTTCACCCGTTTACTGTAGCTCCCTCTGGAGCATGGTTCTGGTCACTGGAACCTGCGGAAGAAAACAAAACCTCCTACTCACATAAACAGTTCCCTGCTTTCTTTACTTAGGCCACCATACCCATATCAGAGCATTATGCATAATAGAGATTTGTCATTTTTCACATTTTCATACGAACTTCAGATTATAAAAATGATCCGTTTCCCAACATTTCTTCACTTTAAAACCTTACCACCCCAAGAGTAGTGTCTCTAGTCCCACAGAGAGATGGGGCCCCCCTGTGCAACAGTCAAGCAATGAGAGTTCTCTCAAAATATCACTGGGTATTAAACCACACCCCACAACTGGTTTAAAGTGTGTCCCACATTGTCCCAAACCCTGTGTCCCACCTGTATAATAATAATAAATAAAAAAAAAAAAAAAAAAAATGTATATCACCATTTCCACAGAAAGGATGCCTCAAACCTTCAGTCCCCACTGGGATGTTTGGTATCTCTGCTGCTGGGTGTTCAAGGTGGTGGGTGGTCTTCCTGGCAGGGCTTGGTCTTGTGGTATGTCTTCGCAAAGTCTTCAGGGCCTGGGATCCCCCTTGGCTTGTAAGGTTTGGTTGTGTAGAAACAGTTGCAAACTCTTAACTACAACAGATCCGCAACAGGCTGGATCACGTGGTGGGTGGGTGTTCTCCACTTCTAACAAGAACAGTCCTGCCTCGCTGGGCTACACTTCATGTGGGGAGTTATTGAAGTAAAATCTGGGATCAGGCTTTATACATGGGATGCCTTGGCTGTCCATGGCTTCACCTGGTGGTGCGCAACTGTCCCATTGTGTTTTTAACTAGAGCATGGGTTTTGAAGAGGGTCAGACCTTGATGAGGCCCACTGATGATGGACTCTGCCACATGGTTAGCTTCCCCCAGAGTATGTTATGCTTTGCTTCTTCTAAATTTTGTCCAAGATGGCTCTTCTGATCCACTCCTTCCTGTTTCTTTCATTTTCATTTTTTATTATTGTGTTTGTCCCATATTCCCCACCATTTTCTTTCGACCCCGGCCCTGCCACACACACACACCACAGACACACACACACACATTGTGTGTGTGTGTGTGTGTGTGTGTGTGTGTGTGTGTGTGTGTGGAGGCGTTTACGCTGCAGTACTGGGACATCCTCAAAATGATTGCCGCCCACCTGCACTGCCTGCGGACCTCCATCTGGGGGCAGTGGAACTACTGCGAGCAACAGAGTCCTCCTTGGAGAGGCTGCTCAGTCCTGCCCCCTCCCCCCTGGCTCTCCGACCCAGACTTGTTCTCAAACCCTGGTCGCCTGCGTGATGTGGAGTAAGGCATCCAGCGCCACCAGGCCAGCATTCCTTTGTCTTTAAGTCCGATCCCAGATTGCCTCAGAAACATAGTGATAGTTATGTTCTGGATAGTCTTCATTCTACATCTAATTATCCTTTGTACCTGGCTCCACTCAGGCAGTGATCTCACACATGTACAGGGGGCATGTCGAGAGGGTAACCAGATATCCTTGTAATATTTTTACAAAACCTCATACATCATGCTGGACCTATGCCCACAAATGGGGTCCTTATTGACTTCGGCTGCTTCTGCTGGCTGGGAGGTCACCCCTCTGAGGATTTCCTGCCACTTGGCTGAAGTGAACCCCCTTCCCTTGAATGGGGTCTTTGGAGAGGCCTGAATGCTGGAGGTGGCAGAAGTTGACTCTACTGGGCTTCCTCTTCCCCTGCCAGTGGGTTTCTTACTGGGAGAGGGAACTTTAGTCTGTTCCAGTTTTGTACTTCGGTTACTGCTGGCTGTTTTTTAGTCTTGTTTGTCGCACATCACTGGGCTTGCACTCCAACCAAAAGTGGGGAAGACCAGGGACCAGACCAGAGAAGAAGTGACTGCTTCTTGCTACTCTCTCATGTCACCTGGTCCCAGATGTTACATCAGCACTATAGGCTCAGTGCTGCCAGTAGCACTGTAGCGGAGGTGCATCTTGCTTCTCCATATGTAGCAAGTGCCACCCCCCTATGTCAGAGCAGTGCGCATTGCACACTTCTTTCACTGACAGCTTTGGATCCACACACAGTAAGTAGACCTCCCTGGCCTGGAACACCACTGTCTGTGACCACCATATGGCAAGTTGCTCAGTCTGCAAGTGATTGAGCATGTTGTCACTTGTGTCCTTCGCTCTTCAGACCTGACCACAAGATAGAGAGGAAGTAAATTCAGCCACTGGCTGGTCTACTTCATGTTGTTTGAACGGAAGTCTTGCTTGTATTCTGACATTATGCTGTTAGCCCCAGCACTTGAACTGCTCTGGAGAGGAAAGAGTTAACTCTATGCCAGAGCATAGAACGTGGAGCTTGAGCTTGGTTCAAACCTCTGTCTGCTGCACTTTGAAGTGTAACCATCAGATTCTTTACTCTGCCTAACTGAACAGTCGCTCCAGAGATTTCTCCTTCGCTAATGGTTCAGTCCAGGTAAAAACGTCTGTTTATATTGCTATTTTTTTCTTCATTTCGGTTCAGATTCCGGTCTGCGGTAAGTACATAGGTAGTAGACTAGTGAAAGATTTTTTTGTGGAAATTGTAAAATCTGTATTTTAACCGGTTCGGCTGAAACGGTTGTCTATATTTGTCTGTCTGTCTTCATCTTTTAGTTGAATTTAGTGTGAGGTACCGGTCCTTATTGTTTTTTTCCAACACACGTAACATGGTTAGGAACCGATGAGGGGCTGTTGCCATAAAAAGGGTAAGTGATAGTATGGTTTTGTCTGAGAAACCCAAGAGATAAACCAGGCCCACTGAGTTTCAGCACTGCAGTGAGTGTGGGGAGGCCTTTGTTAAGGCCGATCCCCACACCACCTGTTTATTGTCTGGGTTTTGACCACCTGGAGTCAGATTGCCAAATATGTAATAAATAAAAAAAAAAAAATTTCCCTAAAGCCACTGGATAAAAGATCGGGCAGGCTTAGGTAAAAGGAGGCAGAGAAGTCCGCTGACCCGGATGGCCAGCCTGGTTCGGTTCCGACCAAACCTGAGGGGAGTGCCCACTGACCTGGTCGAGACTCCCTCAGGCAAATGGAGAGCCAGTCCTGAGGGGTTGGTTCCAGCAGAAAGAAAAAAGAGAGAAATCTATCTGTTCGGATCCAGAACCGTATCATCCAACCGCTGAAGAAATTGCCAGGGCAATTAGTATATTTAAATCTCTCTGTTCGGTTCGACTGATCCAGCATCCCCGATAGGCGTTTGGTCAGCTCCCCCAGTTCAGGATTATTCCCCTGAAGACTATTATGAACAGGACGAGAAGGAGGGATGATGATCCCATAGAACCAGACATCTCCCCAGACAGGCCTTCTGGTGTTTCCCCTCCTAGACTTTGAGTCCCCTTCCCACTTTATGTTCTGCAAAAAAGTGGCAGAAACCCTACAGCTCCCTTTGGATGAAGCTGTCAAGCAAGAGGAGCCTGACTATGTGGAGATGATGGATATCTCAGAGTCCAAGAGATTGTCTATTCTCCTTCACAAATCCTTTGGAAAACACACAGAAGTTACTTAAAACCCCAAATTCTTTACCTCCTGTGGACAGGCAAATGGACAAGAGGTATATGTTGTCAGGCCCAGCTATGGAGTACTTGTACCAGCAATGCAGCCATGTTGGGGTTGTGCAGGCTGCAGCCTGTGATACGGCTAACATACCCTTGGCTTCACACACCCCCAGATAAAGACTCCAGGAAGCTGGATGCCATGGCAAAGAAACAGTACATGACATCTTCCTTGGGACTCAGGCAGGCTAATTATATGGTCTACACAGCCAGATACCAGAAGTCCAGATGGGTTACTGTTCTGGAACTGGCTAAACAGGCTTCCCCCCCAGCTTGCCAAGGAGCTGGCTGATGATGGGACTGATGCATCAAAAATCCAGTTTCATGCTGCTGTGGACTTCAGTGATGTGTCAAGTCATTGCTACATCTGTGGCTCTTCGGAGGCTGGCTTGGCTTGGGTGTACTAGCCTATCACAGGACACTCTGGCTAAAGCCATGGATTTCCCTGTTGTCGAATTCTCTCTTTGAGGAGCAGACAAAGAATTACATGAAAAAGATGGATGAGTACAGGACCGCCTACAGGAGTGCACAGGCCAAGGAAAGACAGGCAACTCCTCAGAAGCAGCAGGCTAGGGGCAGGGGCAGGCCTTTTCACGGGCCTTTCTACCAGGCACAGGCCTCCTCTCCTTTTTCCCAGAGGGGGTTCTTCAGAGGGAGAGGCAGAAGGGGGATGCGCAGAACTGCATCCTCCTCTCAGCCTAAGGCTCCTGCCAAGCAGATACCCTGATGTATCAGCCTGGGTCAACTCCCCAATTCCTGTAGGAGGCAGGCTGGTTTACTACTTCCAGGACTGGAGGTCTGTTACCTCAGACAAGTGGGTCCTGGAGGACTGGCCCTCGGCTTCAAAAAATTTCCAGCGCTGAGGGTCGGGTCCTTTCCACCTGCAGACATCTCCGAAACCATTGCCCTAGAGGCAGAGGTTTCATCTCTGCTGACTCTCAGAGCCATAGAGAAAGTTCCTACACTTCACAGGGGCAAAGGTCTATATTCCAGATACTTCCTTACCCTGGAAAAAACAGGGGAGTGGCGGCTCATCCTAGACTTAAGATACCTAAACAAGCAGATACTAAAGACAAAATTCAAAATGGTGATTCTGGGAATAATTCTTCCCTCTCTAAGGCCAGGGGACTGGCTAGCCTCCCTGGACCTGAAGGATGCCTACTTTCACATTCCTCTCAGGTGCTCCCACAGAAAGTACCTCAGGTTCGAACTGCCTTCAGGCCATTACCAGTTCAAAGCAATGCCCTTCGGCCTAACATCAGCTCCAAGGGTGTTTACAAAATGCCTAGCAGTAGTAGTGGGTTTTCTAAGGAGACAAAACATTTCCATATACCAATACCTGGACAACTGGCTCATAGTGGGTTAATCTCCAGACCAAGTCAAGTCAGATTTACAAGTGACCCAACAAGTGCTCACTTCTCTAGGATTCCTCCTCAGTCGTCCCAAATCAGTTCTTGAGCCAGTACAACTCTTAACCTTCATAGGGGTAGAATTGGATACTGTCAAAGCAAGAGCCTTTCTCCCCCTGGCAAGGGTAAAGGTCATTATAGAGCTGGCTTTTTCTTTCCACCTGCTGGTGTCTCAACCAGCAAGGCATTTCCTTCAACTCCTGGGCCACATGGCAGCTTCCACTGCAGTGGTCCAAGGGGCCAGATTTCAGATGAGGGACATCCAGTTCCATTTGAGGGCTTTTTGGTCTCAGAAAATAGATTCTCTAACCAAGCTTATTCCAGTGACTCTGACCCTGATCCAGGCTCTCCAATGGTGGCTGGATCAGGACAACTTCAGGCAAGGAGTCCCATTCATCACTCTGTCTCATTCTCTGGTTCTAACCACGGATGCTTCCCTCCTTTGGTGGGGAACTCACCTGGGAGCTCTCACAGCTTAAGGAGTGTGGTTCCCTCAGGAGTCTCTTCTCCACATCAGTCTTCTGGAGCTCAGGGCAGTGTACCTGGCTCTGCAAGCCTTCTCAGAATCTGTACAGAACAAGGTGGTTCAGGTCAGGACAGACAACACCACCACCATGTGGTACATCAACAAGCAGGGAGGCACTCTGTATACGGCCTTGTGCACGGAAGCCATGAAATTATGGTCCCTGGCTTATTCTCTACAGACCTCTGTGGTAGCAGTCCACCTTCCAAGGAAGGACAATGTGCTAGCAGATGCATTGAGCAGGATTTCCCGGGGCCATCATGAATGGTCCCTGGATCCCCTAGTGTTTAAAAGTGATTTTTTTCAAGGTGAAACACTCCAGAGAGAGATCTCTTTGCAGCCCCAGACAATCACCAACTTCCTCTGTTCTGTTGCAGATCCCCAGTCTTTGGTTCGGTCCCTCTGGATGCTCTAATTCTGGATTGGGAAGGGAAATTTCTGTATGCCTTTCCTCCTTTTCCTCTGCTGTTCAAAGTCCTGGTCAAGATAAGGTTACAATCTTGCAAAGTGATCCTGATTGCTCCAGACTGGGCTAGACAGCCTTGGTATCCCCTGTTGCTATCCCTAGCAGCCCATCTTCCCCGGAATCACAACCTGTTAACTTCCTCTCAGGGGAGGATCTGGTACCCCAACCTTCGGTCTCTCAACCTCAAGGCATGGCTCTTCAAGAGCTAGACTATGCAAATTTGCATCTTTCTCAAGAGGTTCTGGATAGTCTCAAAGCCTCTCTCAAACCTGCCACCAGAAAAACTTATAACTCCAAATGGAAAAGATTTAGAATTTGGTGTTCCAAGAAGCATATATCCCCAGATACTGCTGATTTGTCTACAGTTCTGGATTACGTGGTTCATCTTAATGGCCTAGGCCTCAAACCAGCTACCCTCAAAGTACACTTGTCGTCTGTTTCTGCTTTTCTGTCAGTGGGAAAGCCCTCCTCACTGGCATCTCACCCTGTTTTCTGTAAATTCTTCAAAGGATTGGTTCACACCAATCCCCCCTTTAGGGACCCTACTCCTGCTTGGGATCTTAATGTTTGCATTGCTGTTCTTATGCAGCCCCCTTCTGAGCCTTTGTCCTCAGCAAAGCTTAAGTACTTGACTTGAAAAACTGTGTTCCTGGTAGCTATTACCTCTGCCAGGCATATCAGTGAATTGCAAGCTCTGTCAGTGGAGCCTGATTTTCTCATTTCACAGAGATAAGGTGGTCCTTAGAACCAACAGGAGGTTCTTACCCAAAGTGGTTTCAGATTTTCATCTGAACCAATCAATGTCTCTTCCTGTATTCTTCACTGATCATTCTTCTTCAGGAGAGAGAAGATTACACAGTCTGGATGTTAAAAGGGCTCTTGGCTACTACATTGAGCATACTAAGGCTCTCCGGTTTGACTCCCTCCAGTTGTTCCTCACTTATGGCGAAGTGGGGAAGGGCAAACCTGCTACTAAAAGAACTATTGCCAGGTGGATTGTCTCTTGTATACAATTCTGCTATGAAAAGCTAGGCAAAGTGCCCCCCTCAGGCCAGAGGGCTCATTCGACTAAAGGTACAGCTGCTTCTCTGGCTGCTGCCAGAGATGTACCCTTATTAGAGATATGCAAAGCAGCCACCTGGAAAGCAGTTAATACTTTCACCAAGCATTACTCTCTGGATATCCAGGCTAGGAGTGATGCTAGGTTTGGTACAGCAGTGCTGCAGAACCTATTCCCAAAATAGGTTCAATACCCTCCTCCATGGAGGTACTGCTTGGTAGTCTGCATAATGTCGGAATACAGCAAGACTTCATTTTTTTTGAAGAAAAAATTACTCACCTTAGTAATTGTGTTTCTTCTAATGGAGTCTTGCTGTATTCTGATCTCCTTCCCTGCTTCCCCTGTCAGAACCTGTTTTTTGGGAAGTGGCCTGGTAGGTGCAGTGTTGCACCTCAGGGGTGTACTTGGCACTCTCCCTTCTTAGACGGGGGAGTAGGTTACTTATGTTTTGATAATAATTTTGTTCACTACCTAGTTTTTTGTTTTGGATTTCTCGACTCGAGTCTTTTGGGGATCCAAAATATTTGGTTGCCTTTTTGACTAATAAAAATGTTACAATCCCCACATAGTGGGGCTAGTTGGTTAGTGTTGGCTCGTAAGAATCTGATGGTTACACTTCAAAGTGCAGCAGACAGGTTTGAACTGAGCTCGAGCTCAACGTCCTATGCTCTGGCATAAAGTTAACACTCCTCTACGGAGCAGTTAAAGTGCTGGGGCTAACTGCATGATGTCAGAATACAGCAAGACTCCATTAGAAGAAACACAGTTACTAAGATGAGTAGTCTTTTCTTTCTGCAGACTGGGAGACCATGACGTTAAAAATTTGGTGCTCCTGAGTCCTGCTGTGCACCTTTGGATAGTCACCTGCCAGTGTAAATACAGTAAGTTACAGCCAGCATGTATTTAGGTTGATTCTCATGAAGTTACTCTTGTTGCGACAGGATTTTTTTGTAGACTGTGATACATTTTATTGGCCTAACAAAGAAATTGTACGCAGACATTACAGTATGCAAGTCTTCTGGTCACATAGGTCCCTTCTTCAGGTGTCTTCAGGTCTATTGTACAGATAACTGTTCTTGTTCCTACAGATTATCAACCACCACTCAGTTGGGGGGGGGCAGTGTTGGGAGACTGGATTTGGTGTAGTCATGATTGTGGAGGTGGTGTGTATTCCAGCCAGTCTCAGCGGACTTAGGCGGGGGTAATGGGTGAACACAGGGAGGGGGGGGAGGAAGAGAACAAAAAACTGAACAAGTGTGTGAATGTGTAAGCTTGAGCAAAGCAAAAAGTGTACGTGAGCAGGAGGGAGAGGGAGGCGCATCAGGTCGGGGAGGGGCTAAAGCTGAACTGGGGGATGGGGGTTGGTGGGGGACATAACAAGTGTGTGTTTTATCATCAATATAAGGCCCATAATGCAGTGTAGCTCTCTAAGGAGCCTGCTCCTTTAAGAATGTCTAAAGACCTCAGGGCAGTTACTGACTGTCTGCCTCTGGAGGACTGGGTCAGCTGGTCTGACCTGGGATTCCAAAAGGGAAGAGTCAGCAGCTGGAGGGCAAAGGCTGCTGTCATTTGGAGGGAGGCACGCATCAGGCACACAGTGTCTGTTCCCCAGCTGAATCTAGTAGTTTTTAGAATCTGGTGATGGTAACGTACAGTGTTGGGGTGGCTGCCATTTATTAGTACCCTCAAAAGGGGGATGACCACACACACACACACACACCAGACTTGAAGAACAAGAAAGAAGGCAGAAGGTTTGAGCACATAAGACACTGGAGGGAGATGAGACCATTGGGACTTGATGTGAAAAATACACTGTTTGGATGCAGAAGTGACTGTATTGGCACTTAGGGTGCCCACCCTCCCAGTGCTAGGCAAGAGTCATGATGCCACTGTGGTAAAATGGACTGAAGCCCAGGTGCCCGACTCCACGTTCCCTAGGGTTTGCTAGACAGGTTATCCAGGACCCAGAGACTGTGGGGATCTTTGTCACAGCATGGCGTGTATTTCCCGTGAGGATACTTGACGGGCTAACCAGGGCCCAGAGCCTGGGGTAACCCCTGCCAGCTATGCAGCCCTGAGAATATTCAGGGAGCACCCAGTACCACAAATCTGAGAAATAAAGTGTGTGATTTGCCATCTCAAAGACACAGTTTCTGCCTAACAGCCCCTAGAAAAAGGCATGAGGAGGAAAGGAGGGCTGGATGGTCCCTAGGGTCCACATTCATGCTTTTTGCAATGTGGGCCTCTGGAAGATGATCACTCATGGACTCTGGGAAGAGAAAGTCTGTGTGAGGAGGATGGAAGTGAAATGTAAAAACTGCAGACGTTCTTTGTAAACCACTATGCTCATGAGTTTGAGGAATAAAAGGATCCTAGTTCTAGTTTTAATATGGTTTTGACATTCCATTATGTGTCCACTGTTCTTCCAGTCCCATTAAAACTGCAGCCTGCATGCCTTGCTGATTGCCTGAGTGGCACTGGAAGTCATGTAAGTGAAAGTGGTGTAATTACTTGGGTCCTGTCTCTGAAAACGCCTGTTGCCATCTAAGGACCCCTAGACCTGGGAGGAGGGCTTACATTGGGGATGTGCCTGGGATTTGGGGCTCTGCATGATCCAGGGCATCTTGGAAGGCATTGGGGAAAGCTGCAGGACTGTCTGCCTTAGTTCACTGTGTGGCACCTATTTCCAAGATGGCGCCTGCTGCTCGGCCCTGTTTGTGTTCATTATGGTGGCAGAAGTAGTAATTGACGGGGACTGTGAGACATGCATGTTGCACCCTCATGAATATGCAAATGAACCAAGACTGACTGACTGACTATTGATTGGCTTATGATTGAAAGGGGGTGTGGCTTGGCTTATGATTGAAAGGGGACGTGGCTTGGATCATGTGGACCTGCCACATGTAAGGGTGCACTGCTGGTTGTCTGGTGCCTCAGCCTGAAGAGAGAAGTGCGATGACTGAGTTTGGATGTCGTCCAGTAAAGACAAGCCAGGGGCCGTGGCCAAGCCTTGGAGCTGAATTGAGGTGAACTAGAAAAGCTCCAGCTGGATCTACTCTAAATCTGCACCATACTACCCTAATTCAGCCCAAAAAGTTCACACGGGCCAAGATATTACAGCATCAATGCCACCTACATCGAAATCTGCGAAGAAACATGCCAACAGTGCATCAGGGCCTACAGATCCACTGAGAGGCCTTCCTCCACAGACCTGAGAATCACAGGAACCGGGGGAAGTAGTGCAAATATGGTCATGGAGGCTGATTACCAGAACTTGGAGAGGATGCTCCGGGACCTGAAATATGACCTGGGTACACGGATGCAGTCTGGCTTTGATAACATGACGGCACAAATACAACATTTGCAGTAAATGGTGAATACTACCTCTGAGACGATGGAGGCCCATGCAACCCGTATAACAGAGGCGGAATCCAGAATAAGTGCCCAAGAAGACAAAACAGTCCAAATATCAGCAGAGCTGCAACAAACTATGAAGGACATAGATTTTGAAATGGGTGGTGGACGATCATGAAAATCGGGAGAGGCATTGTAACATTCAGCTAGTGGGTCTCCCAGAGGGGTTGGAAGGAAGGGACTGTAAGTTTTAGAAAGGATTGGCTGCAAACAACCTTAGCACTTCCTGCAACAGTGTCCCTAGAAATACAATGGGCTCATCACTCACCTAGACAAAAACCAACTCCGGAGCAATAACCATGTCATATGCTGGTGAAATTTCTTCGGTTTCAAGATCGCCAGTATGTCCTTGCTGCTGCTCGAAAATGTGAGTCGATACTGGTTCAAGGCTCTTGGGTGAGCATCTTCCCGGACTTCTCCAGGCCACTTCAACTTGGGAGACAAGCATTTGCGGAAGTGAAGCATAAACGCCACGATATTAACTGTCCTTTCACTATGGCCTATCTGGCGAGGCTGATTATCCGATATCCAGGCAGCCGACAACATGCGTTTACAGACCCGGAGGCGGCGATGCAACATGTGCAGGGATTACGGCAATGCGAACAAAATGAACGGGTTGGAAACTGATGTCTAAACTGATGTATTATAGTCACTGTGAGATGCCAAACTATAGGGTAACTTGGGGAAGGGGGTTTTAGGGAAGGGTCCCTCTGAGTCTACAACTCCATGGTTGGAGGCCTATCAGGGCAGGTCTTAGAGGGCTCCTGGAGATTTCCCACCCTGTCTCCCTGGTAGGCTCGGTCTCAAATCTTTGGACATAACTAGGCTTCAACCTTGCTGAGACTTTTTGACCCATTTGATCTTTAAAACACTAATTTTACAGACTAGAAGTTTGTTTTAATAATGTTTTAGCTTCTACCAGAAAGAGTTAAATTGAAGATGTTTCAAATGTTTGAAGTTACATGCCTACATGTTGTAGGCCAGTGTGGGGGTTGGGCTATTAGAGTTTGATAGCAGGGTGGGAGGGGAGGTCCGCACATACATGGGTAAAAGACAGGCCATAAAGCTTACAAAGGCTGCACGGCCTATGCAGGTGCCTGCTCCAAGGGGAAGACCTGATTTCGCATAGCAGCAGAAGGGGATTTATTTTTAGATTAAAGGTAGAGCAATGTTAACAAACTGTGGACAACCTATTGAAGTGGCAGGGGACTGTGAGATGTGCGCCACGCAGGGTGTAATGTGGGTCTTTTTTGCCACTGCCCCGAATCTGTTGCACACACATTTCCACTGGGGTGGTGTGATGGGCAGTTTAATTTAGTGAGTGCCTTCCTGGAGCTGGCCAGGAGAGCCGGACTCGGGCCTTCCCCAGAGCCATAATGATGCCTGAATAGGGCAGGAAATTTTAATCCGCATAAGGAATGCCCTCTTTTGGTGTGGTAGATCCAGGGGCTCCTACCACAATAAGTAGAGTGTGAGAATCACGGTGCATATGCACAATAAGCAGGGGATGGTGGGCGGAAGGAAAGGGGGGGGCGGTAGGGAAGTTTTTAAAAATAGAATTGACTGTACAAGCTAAGAGGGAATCTGAGTTCATGGGGAGGGTGATGGGGAGGTTTGGATTTAGCTAGTTATGGTTTAGATGTTAACAAGGTTAAATATGGATTCATCGGACAATCTCGAAAGAGGAAATTTTGCACAAAGGTACTACATTTTATATAATGGTTATTTATAACTTTTTACTTTTACAAAATGGCAAACTTAAATGTGCTGACTTGGAATGTCAATGGGCTGAAAACTGTGGCAAAAAGAGAGGGTCTGGTCATATATAAAGAAGCAGAGGGGGGATGTGGCATTGTCGCAAGAAATTCATCTTAATAAAGATGAATCTGATAAGCTGGCTCAGTCCTGGGGGGTTCTTCTTGCGGCCCCATTCACCTCCAAAGGCGAGAGGGGTGGCAATATGGCTCCGCCCAGGCCTGCCTCATAAAATACTTAAATGGGTTGCAGACCCACAAGGCAGATATGCCATAGCTGAAGTGGACAAAGGGGGGGAAGAATATAACATTTGTATCGGTTTACAGACCCAACTTCGACCCCCCTGAATTTTAACCCATTTAGGGGTCACATTGGCCCCATTTCCTGATAACATTGTGATGGGGGGAGATTTTAATACCTATTTAGATCTGGTTCAGGACCACTCTGGAAACAAACTAAAACCTTATCCTAAGAGTGTGGCAGCACTAAATGATTTAATTAATAGAAGGGCCCTAGTGGAGTCATGGAGATGCACTCTCTGGTGTAAAAGAATACTCCTTCTATTCCCATGCCCACCACCTGTACACCTGAATAGATTACATATTCATTCCCACTATGATGGTAACAGAGGACATGATGGTTAGCTATGGGCCCATACTGGTTTCAGATCATGCTCCCCTGAGGCTGGCATTGAGGGTCTCTCCCCAAGTCCCCCATGAAGCTACATGGAGAATGGACCCAATCATTTTAGCAGATCCCCAGTATATTGGTTTTATCCCTGATAGGGTAAAGGGATTCATTGCCCTGAATAAGGATAAAAGGACACATATTCATTATGTATGGGATGCCCTAAAAGCTTACATAAATGGAACAATCTCATATACTGCCTATTTAATAAATAAAAAAATAAAAATAAAAAAAGTGTAACCGTGCTCACGAAATTCATAACCTAGGAAAGGCGACTATGACTGACCCCAAATCCAGTGTACTCTGGGAACTTGGAGCACTGAAGGGTGCCTTGAACCAAACAGAATCACGGAAATTGGAAAGGTACCTCCTAATCACTAAATCCCACACACATTTTGAAGGTGACAGAGCGGGCAAGTGGCTAGCGGGTCTAGTAAAACAAAAGCAGCGGAAAGGACTATCCCCAGAATGGCTAGGGTGGAGTGCTCTCTCACTTGTGAACAGAAGGAAATAAATGACACCTTTCAAAGAATGTTATAATACACTGTATTCTTCCCAGTTCCCATTAGATGGCAAACCAGAGGCTTTCCTTGAGAGACTGGAGTTACCCTCCTTGAACTCGAATAACAGGAGCAACTTAAGCATACCTATTACTCTTGAGGAGGTTAAAGAGGCTATATGGTGAATTAACAAAGGGAAGGCACCAGGACCTGATGGGATCCTTGCGGAATTTTACAGACATATCTGGGATACTGTGGGTGGATGTCTAACAGAGGTTATATGTCAATCACTAGAGGGGGTTTTACCCCCTTCACTGAGGTTAGCCACCATAGTTGTTCTCCGTAAACCAGGAAAAGACCCTACAAAATGTGGTTCTTATCGCCCAATATTGCTTTTAAATCCAGATTACAAAATAATAGCAAAAATTTTGGCAGGAAGACTGGAGGGTTTCCTTCCTGACCTTATACAATCTGACCAGTTTGTTTTTTTTGTCAAGGGTCGTCAAGCTAAGCATAACCTCAGACGCTCTGTTCACATAATACATAGATGGACTAAGGGGGAGGGGGGTCCAGGTAGGGGTCTTCTTGCACTTGACGTGGAGAAGGCCTTCAACAGGGTCGAATGGCAATTCATGTTTGCTGTTCTATGAAAATTTGGGGTGGGGAGCATTTTCCTTAACTGGTTGAGAGCCTTATACAATAGCCCACAGGCACAGATACTAACCAACACCACCACTTCAGGGCCTTTCACTTTGTCTAGGGGAACGAGACAGGGTTGCCCCCTATCATCCCTGCTCTATGTCCTCACCATGGAGGCCCTAGCATCCACAATATGAGCCTCCCCAGATGTACACGGATGCAAATAGGAGGGAGAAACCATGTTATCTCTCTGTTTGCAGATGATGATCTGCTGTTCTTCGAAAACCCACTAGAAGCCCTCCCCGCTCTGGAAACAATAGTCCAGGTATATGGCCCATTGTCTGGTCAAAAAATTAACTGGGACAAAAGCAAATGGCTCCCACTGGGAAAACAGAAAGCGTCCATAACAATTGCAGGGAACCTGGTAGGTCCTACTAAACATATCAAATATCTGGGCATACTCCTCCCCAGTAAACTTTCTCAGATAATCCAAATTAATTACAGACCCCTCATACAAAAAATTAAGGTAGACTGCTCCAACTGGAAATCTCTGCCACTAACACTTTTGGGCCGGGTAAACTTAATTAAGATGTACATACTACCAAAGGCCCTGTACCTATTCCAAACATCCCCATATATCTCCCTAAAAAATATATGAGCTATGGAGGGGGCACATTCAATGTTGTGGCAAAGAAGGAAACCTCGCATTAAAAAAGACATACTTTGGCGAACAGAGCAGTCTGGAGGTCTGGGCCTCCCTAATCTGTGTTTATACTACATAGCGACACAACTGGCCCATATACCAGATATCTTGGCAGAGGGCAAGGGAGCCCCCACCTGGCGAGATATGGAGTCAAATCGGAGACAAGTATGTACTACTCTACTCTGGTTAACAATCTTAGGTCCATAGACCCACCTAAAATTAAAAACCCTTGTACCAGATCAACATGGAGAGCCTGGGAGGAGGCACATGCTTTGGTGGGGGTACATAAGGGGATGTCATCAAATGCATGGTTCTGAAACACTGCTTGGGGAGACAGGAAAACTATCTGGTCATGAGAAAAAGGGCCTAGTGGCTTGGAAAAAAACAGATTATTCAAACTAGATTAGTTTCTGGTGGAAGAGAGGGTGTGCCGATTCAAAACACTTCAACAGAAATACCGGATACCACCCACATATTATTTTCTTTACCTCCATCTTAAAGCTAAGATAGAAACAAAGTTGCAGAAAGACTTGCAAGTAATGGTTTTAAAACGATTCCCACTAGAAGAACTTTTTATAAAATATTCTAACGTCCAAGGCTTCAAACCCTTGAATAGACGTTACAGAATGTTGCTGCATGGCATCCCATCCCCCTTAGAAAGAGTGAGAACTTCATGGGAACAAGATTTGTATCCAGTTGTTTTTACAGAGGGTGATTGGAATTTAGTTTATAGAAACATTTTGAATTCCTCGGTAAACAGACTAAGAATTATTCAATATTTCTTTTTGCAGTCGTATCGTACCCCCATACTTGCTCACAAAATTGACTCGAGTTCATCCCCATACTGTTATAAATGTCAAGTACAGGAGGGTACCTTTTATCACATGGCATGGGCATGCCCAAAGGTACAGAAATTTTGGGAGGGAGTGGTTGGGGGTTTTGTCCAGGACTCTAACTCCCCGCCCCCCCCGTCTGGACCCAATGGAGATTTTATTAGGGCTTTCGAGTCCAGGCTCCTGGAAACCAGCAAAAGGACACAAACTACGGAGGTTGGGCCTGGTGGTGGGGATGCGGGAATTGGCAATCTATTGGAGATTGCAACAAGTGCTTTTAGTGGCAGCCTGGTTAACTCCAAGTAATGAAACTTGAGAGAACCCAATACTTGGTCAGGAACCAGTTGAGCAAATATGAGGAAATATGGGGCCCCATGGAACAGGCTTTACCATAGGACTGGTTCCTAGCATTCTAGAATTCCAGATTCCAAATTTTAAATTAAGACCCATTGACATTGTAACATTGAAGAGTCATTGTCCTTGGGTATTATTACTTTTGTTCAGACTCACCATACACTATTTTTAGAGTCTGAAAACACCACAATTTTACAGTATAGCTCCAGGAATGGAGGAAAATACCACTGGGCGATATTGGGCAGCATGTATGTACTTGTATGGAAAGCCATTCTCTAGATATTGTTAGGCCCTTAGCCTCTTTGAGACTAGGTGGCACAGTCAACTCTGTGTACCTAATTTCTACCTTTTAATTGATTTGTACACTTATTCTGTTCATTCCATTACATTTAATTGTATAAACAAATGGTTGAGCTGCTCCCCCGCAGTGGAGGAGCAGTATGTCTGTATAAATCCAACCAAAATAAAGTATACAAAAAAAAGACAACCCAAATTTGCAAACTCTGCTGTAAAACACCCTAAGTAACAGTAAAACTTTAGTAGCTCCTAACTGGAGTTAGTAAATACCTTTGGGGAGGCCTGCCCTACAGCAAGTTGGACCAGGAAGCAGCAGGTGATCACGGATCATCAGACTCCCAAAAAAAAAAGTACTATGCTGATTTAAAAAAAAAAAAAAGCACAGTAAGGAGGGAGCTGGCATACCGAAAGTTCTTCGTGCAAGGCAAAAACTCCTTTGGGGTCCCTTGTATCAGGCCAGGGCAGACTCTCAGTACTATTTCTGATGCCATCCACCCTGTGTTCTCCCTGTTCCTGTGCCAGCATGTAAATACCCAAAGAGGTAGCCTCTTGGTTACCTGAAGGTGATGAACCACAAGAGGAGCCACCAGTTTCAGGTCAACTGTTGTAATGTTCATCTGTTGAAAGTTCATAACATTGTTGCCATGATCTCAAGCCCTGGAAGAAAACAAAGGTTCCTGGGCCCTAAAGCTTTGCAAAGATTTGTCCAGTGACTAAGTCCTCCCCAGATGAAGCCCCACAGTCAGCCTGCACTGCCTTCTGTGGCCCCAGTCATCCCTGAGGTTGAAAATATATAGAGAGGGAGCCTGTCGTCTTGCCAGCAGACTGGTGATATACTACCTTTCCTTAACTTTGGTGGGACATGGGGTTTGGGTTTGGGGTTTTCCTGTAGGGAATGTTACTTGACCACTGGGGGGGATGCTCACCCTAGTTGGGGATATACTGACACTATTATGACACAAAGTGACATTTGCTCCCTTGTAGGAAACATTTCCTTAGATGGACTATAGGGTCACTTTTTTCCCCTGTTATTATGTGAACCTGTGTTTACATGGGATATGTAGGACGGAGAGACTTTATTTATATAGTGTCCCTTTCCAGGGACTCTGAGCCCTTAACAAAAAAAAAAAAAAAAAAATTTTAAACCAACAATAAACGCAACAAATTTACCCAATATATAAGTGGAGCATGCAGCAATATAGAGTGAAAATCTATTCTATTCAAATTTCAAAAGTATTAGTTAATTCAGTTAATTTTTTTATATTTAAAGCCTGGTTAAATAAACATTTTTAACTTTATATAAAGGTTTCTACTGAGGATGTCTAGGCAATGAGTTCCACAGGGTAGATGCGGCCACTGAAAATGTATGGTCCCAGGATGCCACGGCCTAACCTTGGGAACCTCGAGGCAATCCTCAGGAATGGAGAGCCCGGCACAGGCAGTGAGGAACAAGGAGATCTTGCAGGTAGTCTGGTCCCCTATCCTGCTGGGCTTTACAGGTCAGTAATCCACCTTGAAGGCAATTGTCCACCTAATTGGCAGCCAGTGCAGTCCATGGAGAACAGGCATAATATCCTCCGATCTTCGAGTGCTCATCAGCAATCTAGCTGCTGCATTCTACATCGGCTGGAGATTGCCTCCAGACAGCCCCAGGTATAGGGCATTGCAGTAATCCACTCTGGATGTGAAAAAAGCATGTACCAGAGTGGTCAGGTCTTCAGATAATATAAGGGCCTAGATCCAAGCGATATTCCTCAGATGATAAAGCCCACTTTTGACGATGGCCGACACCTGTGCATCAAGTGTCAAGCCATAGTCTTCAAGCCATCATCGAGGATCACACCCAGATCCTTAACCCGAACCGAGGGGTCCAAGGACCCCCTCCAGTACTAGACCAGGGGGAGCTCCCAGCCTCCCCCGTCACATCGATGACCAGGGTCCACCACCAGTACCTCTGTCTTGTCAGAGCTGAGTCATAGTTATGAGACATCCAAGTCTGGATCTTCTCCAGGCAGGTATTAAACACAGAGGCTGCCAGCTGGCTACCAGGTGCACAGGACAGGTATAGCAGGGTATCCGCATAGCAATGAAAACCCAGTCCATACCGCTTGATAATGTCTCCCAATGGCAGCATATACACAGTGAACAAGGGCACCAGAACCAACCCCTGCGGAACTCCAAAGAGCAGAGGCATTGGGTTGGATGAGGCTAACCCCCATTGTCCCCCTCTGCACTCTACCTATGAGGTAGGACCTAAACCAGTTAACATTACAGGTTAGGCCACACCAGTACCCGAGGTGGTCCAGCAACACCTCGTGGTCCACGGTGTCAAAGGCTGCTGAGAGATCCAGGAGGACAGGATGGTACGCTTTGTCCTGTCTCTTGCTACTAGGAGATCATTTAGCACCTTTACCAGGGCTGTCTCCATGCTGTGCCCAGCTCAGAACCCAGACTGGAAGAGCTCATAAGTGATGGAGGAGGCAAGATGCATCTCGAGCTGGATGGCCACCACTTTCTCTAAAACCTTCCCTAAAAATGGGAGGTTTGAGACTGGTCTGTAACATAGAAACATAGACTTTGACGGCAGATAAGGACTGCTTGGCCCACCTAGTCTGCCCATTTCCCTACCTACAGGATAGGCCGCAGATCCTAGTTAACCAATAGCCTATTTCTTCCTACCTCCACAAGAATTGCCTTATGTCTGTCCCATGCATTCTTGAATTCTTCCACAGTTTTAAACCCCACAACCTCTTCAGGAAGGCTGTTCCATGCATCCACTACCCTCTCTGTGAAAAAATGCTTCCTCACATTGCCCCAGAACCGCGCCCCCCCCCCATCTTTAAATTTTGTCCCTTTGTTCTTGCACGTCTCTTTTTCTGAAAGATGCTACCCTCTTGGACTTTGTTGATTCCACTGAGGTACTTAAAAGTTTCTATCATGTCCCCCCCCCCCCATTTCCTCAAGGGTATACATATTAAGCTCCTTTAGTCTCTCCTTGTATGGCTTTTCTTGCAGACCCCGCACCATTTTAGTTGCCCTCCTCTGGCCTGCCTCTATCCTGTCTATATCCTTGCGGAGATGGGGTCTCCAGAACTGGACGCAGTACTCCAGATGGGGTCTCACCAGCTGTCTGTACAGAGGGATAACAACTTCCTGTTTTCTGTAGTTAAGACATTCCAGGTCCATTGAGGGTTTCTTCAATAGGGGTCTAACCAGGACCTCTTTCAAAGCCAAAGGATAGACCCCACTCCTCAGGGAACTTCAGACAATCTTAGCAACCACAGATCCATACATCCAACCAGAAGTCCGGTTGGAGCTGGGTCCAGGTCACAATATGTTGGTGCTGTTTATATATGATGTGGTGCTGTTTTGTTTCTCCCCTTGTAGCTCTTCCAGCCATGGGAAGATGATGGAGAGGAGCCTCAGGTAAAAGGCATGAGGATGTACATCTAGCTGCACGCAACAGTACAGAAGGCTGAAGCACTGACACTGCAGGTACTGAAGTATGCAACGCTGCATAATTTGATGGAGTACACTTACATTTGGTGGGGTACTGGCATGTGCTAGCTCAGAGTCCTAATGTGGCCGGCCTGGTGGCGCTGAGGTTTATGCACTGGACACCACACCTTGCACCACGCCGGCAACCTGGGTTTGGGAATGAGCTCGGGTCATTGGGGGAGGAGCGGACTAAGCATCGGAAGACTCTTCTCCTCTCCTGGGGTGGGTTCCAGGGGATCTCCCACATGGTGGTGGTGCCTGGCGGAGGCCAGAGTCATTATACCACTGGCAGGGGCAGCCAGTGGGGAACTAGCAGCGGCGGGGGTCTGTGGAGGGAGCAGGAGCATTCCCCTCTCTCGCTGATGCCAGTGAACATCCACATCAGTGGGGGAGAAACAACGGAAAAGTGGCCCTATCCCTGGTAGGCAAAGGTGGGTCCAGGGACTCCACGTCCACGCCCACCATTGGGTCTCTTGCCTCCTCTGGTGATTCATCATCTGGCCGCTCTATCCGATTTTAGATAGCGCACCAGATAGGAGTAGGTGGTCCCACCCCGGGAGACTCTAAGCCAGGGGGTTGAGCAGTACGGGTGGCGAGGAGTCTAATCACCAGAGGAGGAGAAGACTTCAGACCATGTGGGAAGAAAGCAGAGATCTAGCAACCTCACCAGAGTCCAGGGGTAGAGAAGTAAGGAGCAGAGACTAGAGTCCTTGTGTGGGCTGATAGGTTTATTGTGTTGTCCTATAGTTTTAGTTCTTATAAGCCACTATGGGTCATTTGGGCACAGTGCCCCAAGGGACCTAGGGGTGGGGCTATCAGAAGTGCTTCAGTGGTGTAGGAGTTTGAGGCTTGGAGAGCTCCTGGGTTTTTTGTGCTTTATGTCCAGTGCACTATCTCCATAGTGCCCAGTCATGTTTCCCTTGGGGTGGCTGGTTGGTTGAGGAGTGGCCAACCATCAGCTATGTGGGTCTGTTATGGGAAGTCTGTCTTGGCACTTGCTGAGAGCATAGAGTCTCGAAAGGAGTGTGTGTGTAGCCCCCCTCTAGGGAGCCTGCTCCTTTAAGAGTGTCTGTAGACCTCTGGGCAGTCCTTGCAAGGTCTGTCGCAACTGTAATATTTGCCTCTTGTGTCCCTACCCCCATTCTAGCACCATTGTTACTATTTGTCCCGGTTTTACCAAAACTGTCTTGGCTTTTTGGTCTTAGTGTTGTGTCTGGGCCAGAAAAACACACTAAGCCAAAAAAACCAGGACAGTGCTGGTAAAACCGGGACAAATAGTAACTCTAGGTATAACCCATCTTCAAGTGTCTTACTTCACTTACTGAATGTTTGTAATACTGATGTTTGTGTCAGGTGCATAGGACGGGAGTAAAGGTGCTTATATGTGGGTGGGGGACATTAGAGAGCTTCATCCTAAAGGGATGCATTTTCCTGCAGCTCTTCACTCCACCACATACGAGCATACGAATTTGCCAGCAGATAAAAGCCTTATGATCTTTCGAGCCTGCTCAAGTGTGCAGTTAGCAACCCTTGTACATTTTATCAGAATTCATTTTAAAGACATTAGTGTGTTACCAGTTAATGACAAATACTACCTCTGGACCGAAAATGGCAAGGGGAATAAGTCAGAAGGCACGGCAGGAACAAAGCAGAATTAGTTAGGAGGCTGCAAGCCTGGCGGGGCCCAGCACAGCTGGTGACCCAGCCTCCAGTTGAACTAGGTGGTCACAGCAATATTGCAACACCTTGGGACACAAGAGGCAGAGATTACAATTGCAACAGACATCCTGGCTACAGTACTGGCTTAAGTTCCAGGAAAACACACAGAGGTCTGTGAACATGCGACTGGTTAGAGTTGCAGAAGCCGAGGAGAGAGAAGACTTCACAGCATTTTTGCACAGGCTGCTGTAATCTACATTCAGCATAGATTTTGAGGAAACTGGGCTGAGACTCAAAAGGCATACAGAATTACCACCCACAAGTTGGGCGTTTTTGTAGATACTTCATGGACCATTTTGATCATAACTGAAGACATAAACTCCACGGATGTCTTTCTTGCAAGAACCAAGGTGATGTACCTGGATAAACATAAACAGGCTGTCCTAGCATAGTGTGCCTTCCCTGGTCAAAAATTACAAATAAACATCAAGGCAGATACACTGCAGGCCTTTTTTTTTTTTTTCACTGGGACATCTCCTTCACAACATGATATGATGCTATTAAGCTGCAGTTGCATAGCTTTGGGGGAGAGGTGTGTCACTCCTTGCTATTCCTAGAATGCTTACACATCTCATATGGGGGGCAGGGGTAAAACTTTCCAGTATACAAACCACAAAGAAGCTGAGGCCTGGATTACCAAATGGACATGTAAATTTCATGGAGCGGAAGACTACTCTGGCAATGCTGCAGAGTAATAGACTGAGTTACTAAACCTCTGTTTTGTCCCATACATGATATTTTGGGGATCTTAACAGACTGGTAACCTACTTGGACCATGGGAATCTGGGGATATGCTGCCTAATGTTACAAGTATATATGTTTCAATGCAGTAAATGTTGTACTGCAGATATAACATCAAAACCCCATAGGTTGGGTGCTTCCCAGTCAAATTAACCTTGCAGTGCTGCAGGAGTATATACGTATTATGTCCAGAATCTGTATACGTTCAAGCATACTCGGCACCCAGAGTTAATTGGCCTCCATCACAGGGGCCAGAACTGTAATTCTGTAGTTCTTTCAGGTTAGTGCTCATTGTTGCAGAGTCTTAATATTATATCCTCTGTGTGCAGCAGGCAGCCAGATCATAGTTAGACACTTGATTTTCATATGTCATGCTTAGTTTTAATGTTGGTATTTCCCCGACTGAAAGTGGTAACAAAGGGAACAGTTACATTTTTGTTCTCCTCCTCCACTTGTTTTATGAGAAAGGGTCACTTTCAGTTTATTTACCATTCAAAGATTTTGACATTGCAAATATATGTAATATACCGTGCCACCATAGTTAGGGTTGCATGGTCACTTCTATGTTAAACCCAGAATATTGCACTTTATTAACTTTGCAACCGTTTGACCAATGTGCCTGGAATTTTACATGCGCCATCTGGTTTCACAGATCTCTGGATCTGGCAAGTTTTGTTCCAGTCGGTAGTGCGGTTGCGGAGTGCCAAAAAAATGTGAAATTTACCATTTAGGTGCAAATTCTTTGCTCAGGAGTAAGTCCGAAACAGTTTGGTCTGAAATTGTTGGGGTATATGGGGTCTGTGTCACTGATGTGCCTTATGAAGTTTTGGCGAAAAAATATTAATCCATTCAAAAGTTTTTTTAAAGTTTTCCATTATAGTCTATGGGAAAAATTAGATGTCTGGTGCGAAAGCACTTTTTGGTTTCGCAAATGGGGAAAGTAGTGCCATGCTTCTGCCATTTTGTTATCGGTTAGCAATGGGGAGGAAAAGCGCTGTAATTAAAAAAAAAAAAAAAAAAAAAAACTGCGCCTTGGCAAACCCCAACAGCTATATTTACCTAATCGGGGCCCGAGGAACATGATCCTGGCATTAGATTTTAAAATAATGTTTGAAATATGTTTTTCAATTTGGCAGATGGAAGTGTCATAAATTGCAACACTGCACTGCGAAACTTTGCAAATTGAAGCACTTTGCAAATGTGTATGAAAATTTGTGAAACTTTCACGAAACATTTCGCAAAACATGAAACTTTAACGAAATTTAAACACTACTTTAAAAAAAAAAAAAAAAAAAAAATTGCTGTTTCTTTGCCACTTCACTGCAAATGAATGTTTGGGACTTTTGGGCTGAATTTTGCAGGGTAGAAAGGGCTTGCGCCACAGATGTGACTTTTGCTGGTTTGGTCATAAAATTTACATCTGTGCCATTGTTATAATATTCCGAAGTTTAGAAATTTCCCATAGGAAAACATTGTGGCGGTCGCGGTACCTTTTGGCAGCTACATCTCAAAAACGGTTTGAGATACAGATTTTTTGCTTAATGCAGGTGTACTAAGCAAGTATGCAGGTTGCCAGGCCATGATTACAACTGCGGTGGAAATGTTTCCAAAGTTCCTATGGTTATTGTGATATTGCTCCATTTGCAGCACAAGGGATACTTGGAATGTCTCTAGGCCTACGCTGTGTCTCTGCACCTGTGGGTAGATGGGAACGCAGGGCCCTCCACATATGGATACCATTATGCAGTAATAGGAGCGCAGGCCCCTTAATTATGCAGTACTGTCCCAGAGGGAGATGAGGGTTCATTACAATGTCTCTACACTTATGGATAGGTGGAGGCCCCATAGGGCCCTGCACTCCCAAAAATAGGTACCATTATGGAGTGATGGGATTGCAAGGCCCTCCTGCAGGGCCCCGCTTCCCATATGAAAATCTTAGACAATTACAGTATGCATGCATGGGAGCACAGGGCCCCCAGGACCTATGCACCCACAACACACTATAGACTGATGGGAACGCAGGGCTCGGAGGACACTGCGCTCCACAACCACATACGGATAAGATTACATTTTCTCAAAAAGTATGGAAATTCATTGCAAAAAACTCAGTTAGTGTATCAGTTAGGGTTCTTATTACAGTGACAAAAGTATGGCAATTCGGTGTCAGTTACCAACCTCCCAACCCACCCTCCCACACACAAATAGGTGTCAGTGTGCCTTGGGGTCGTCTGACACAACTCGCCCCATTCTCTCTTGTACCATCTCAGCTTCCTTACACATGGAATGGGGTGAGAGTTTGGTCCGATGACCCCAAGGCGCACCTCGATGCCTGGTGGGGGGGGGGGTGGTAGTGTTAGTAACTCTAACACTGAATTTTCATACTTTTTACCACTGTAATAGGAACCCTAACTGATGCATTAACAGTTTTTTTACAATGAATATATAGTATATGGGTACTGCCTATTGTCCATGGATTTCAGCAACTGCTGAAATCTTGTTATAATCAGTTCAAAGGTGAAAAATTTGTTGTACTATCGATGTGGCGTCCACATCGATGGTAACAACTCTTACTTGACCTTCCCTGATTGGCTCAGACATGGCTCTCAAGAGAAAAAAAAAAAGGCAGCGCGATTTAGCGAGCGCCGAGCAGCCAAGTCATCGACTTTGAAGTTGGGAGTCACGACACGGAGAGCCATACATGGCTCCCTTTCTGAACACACTTTTTTCCTCCACAATTTTAAAACTGTGCAGAGGAGAAACTGACAAGTCGGACGGAGCGGGAACATGGCGAGCAGGAGACCAGACGGAACAGGAGCAACGCTGCGCGACAGCAAGTAACAAAAAAACCCAATGTAAAACAAAAAAAAACCATATACTATAAAACAGTGGATGGTGATCATCCACAACTAATATGCGTTCCCTATCTGGCAGTTGATGACATCAGCTAGACCTCTCGAGCTCGCCTCGAGGTCTCTGTGATGTCATCAACTTCCTCGATGGAAACACAGCCTTGTTGATGTTCACCCATCCACTATTCTATATATAGTATATGGGTGCTGCCTATTGTCAATGGATTTCAGCAACTACTGAAATCTTGTTGTAGTACAGTTCAAAGGTCAAAAAAGTTGTTGTACTATCGTTCTGACGTCACATCGATAGTACAACAACTTTTTCTTTTGACCTGCTGCCTGACTGGCTCAGACAACGCTCTCTAGAAAAAAAAAAACAAACAAACATGGCGGTGCGATTTAGCGAGCGCTGAGCAGCGGAGCCACCGACTTAGAAGTCAGGAATTGGGACATGGAGAGCCATACGTGGCTCCCTTTCAAACACAATTGCTTTCTTTTTTCTCCCCGATTTAAAAAAAAAAAAAATGTGCTGAGGAGTAGGACGGAGCATAAGCGGGAACGGCGCAAGCAGAAGCACCAGAGGGAAACGGGAGCAGCGCCTACGGCAAGTAATGAAAAAATAAATGTAATACAAAAAAACCCATATACTATAAAAAAACAGTGGATGGGAGAACATCCACAACTAAGTCTGCGTCCCCATCTCGGGCAGTTGATGAAATCAACGAGACCTCTCTAGCTTCGCTATCGAGGTCTCTGTGATGTCATCAACTCCCTCGATGGAAACACAGCCTTGTTGTGGATGTTCACCCATCCACTATTCTATAAATAGTGTATAGTGGAATGTTGTTCTGTATAGAATTCCATCCCTTTCAACATGCTGTTCTACCACAGTTCCAAGGTCATGGAATGCTGTTCTACCCCACTCTGGTAGAACAGCATTCTAGAACCTCTAGAGACTGCATGAGTCCATTTCATTTTGAAAGCAAAAGAACTCACAAAACACATTTTTCATACAGTACTATACACTATATTTAAAAAAAAAAAAAAAAGGCAACTCTATGCACATCCAGTGTGTTTTAATTGTTTACTTACTGTTTTGGAAAGACCTTTGAGCGTGAGCTCTTTTACAAAGGTTCCACGTCAGGGTGGACAATAAGACAATACACATATTCAGTGGTTACAGAGGCCTGATCATTAGGCATTAAAGAGCAATCACATGACAATTCGACAAATGGGAGGAAAAAAAAACTGAGCAGTTATAATTGAATACTAAGCTATTTCTAATCAGTTGCCCTAGGTAGCACACCCCTGGAAACCTCCAAATCCATTGATAGACTATGGCAGAGTAACTGCATAGGGTTTAACGCTATCCCAGATGGCAAGAGGCTGGGTGTAAGTAAAACAAGGAGATTGGGTTTGAAACCAACCACAGAGAGCGAGAGGTGGGGGGGTAGTGAAAGCGGGGGTGCTGTGATGTGGCAGGAGCAGCTCCAGAAGGCTTTATGAAGTATGGTGTGTGGGGGGTCGGAGGCAGTACCAAGTGTATTTAAAGAGGACTGATAGCTTTCTTAAGCCCTTGGCTAGGCTGGAATGGAGGCAGGGTTCTCAAGGTAGCCCTGCTGGGTGTTACCTTGGGGGTAGGCCTGTCTATCAAGTGTGGCCTGAGAAGCAGGTGTATTGAGTTAGACATTAGGTGCTGTTTGAGGCCTACTTTGCATTGAAACAGGCTGTTGTTGGTTTGTAATTTCATCGGGAGTTCATTTATCCAGAGGGGGGCCCGATAGGAGAAAGCACGCTGCCCTAGTGAGGTTCATCGGAATGGTATGGACAGTGCTCCATTCTTCCTCCGTCTGGTGATGTGTGGAGAGAGAAGCCTCGCAGGTTTCCTATACAGGGTGGGGTTTTTCCGAGGAGTGCCTTCTTTCCCAGGAGGCAAGTTTGGTATTTGATCCTGTCTTTTAGGTTAAGCCAGTTTGTACGCTCATACAGGGTGCAAGTATGAGTGTAGTGATCTGCACAGAGGGTGAGGCGGCATGCCTTATTGAGTGCAGTTTGGACTCTTTTGAGCACTGTATCAGTAGCAACTCCATAGACCACCAGCCCGTAGTCTATCATGGAGAGTATGGAGCTGGAGACTGGGATTCGGAGTGCTTCCGGAGTGAGGGATTTCTTATGCCTATAGAGGACCCCAATCTTTGTGCTTACCACTTTGACAAGGGAGTCTACATGGTGCGTGTAAGTGAGAGAGTGTCATCAATGGTTACTCCAAGATACTTGAACAAGTGCACCTGTTCAATCTGCTCACCAGCCTTGTTGATGATTACGAGAGGAGCATGCTTATGTTTGTTGTAGGGTCTGGATTGTAGCATGGCCTTGGTTTTCTTGTAATTTAGTAGCAGGTTTTGCCTACTGAACCAGTCCTCAAGTTTATTGAGAGTTCTGTAGTTCTGTTTGTAGGGCAACCTGAGAGGTGCTGCTGCTCAGCAGCATGGCATCATCTGCATACAGAATAAGTTTGGTGTCACAGGCTGTGGGTAGGTCATTTACAAAGAGGCTGAAAAGCAGGGGCCCTAGAATTGATCCTTGAGGGACTCCTAGGAGTACATCTCTGGAGCTGGATAACATCTGCCCGATTTTGACTCGCTGGCTCCTGTGTGTTAGGTAGTCATTGAACCAATTCACGGCATTTGGTGCCACACCCAATCTTTGGAGCTGGAGTACTAGTAGAAGGTGGTTGACGGTGTCAAGGCTTTGGTGAGGTCAATGAAGATGGACCCCACCAATTTGCCTTCATCCAGCGCCTTGTGTGCATAGTCAGTGTATTCCAGCAGTGCAGTGGTGGTATTGTGTTTTTGCCTGAAAGCCATGTTGGTTTGGGCAGAGCAGATTGTACTTATTGAGGTATTCTGTGAGTTGACTTGCCGTGATTTTTCCAAAGCTTTGGATAGTGGGGGAGAGGGATAGATATTGGCCTGTAGTTTGACACCAGCGCCTTTGTCACCATTCTTATGCACTGAGTTACCAGGGCTTGCTTCCATACTTCTGGAAATTGAGCTAGGCCAAGGATTTATTAAATAGCATTGTTATGGGCATGATAAGAATATCAAGGGTGAGAGATAGTAACTTCATGTCTAGCCCATCACTCCAATCTGGTTTTGGCCTAGGGTTTCCTGACCATCGTTAGGGCATCCTTCACCATCACCTTCTTAAAGTAGAAGGCTGGGTGGTTAGTTATGAGCAGGTTGGCGCAACCTTAGTCCTGCACAGGCAGAAGGTAGTCTGGAGGCAGCACTGAGAACAGGTCTGTAAAGGCCTGGTTAAAGGCATCAGCAATGGCTAGTGGATCTGAGGAGGATGAGTTATTAATGTTGAGCATCTTTGGGTGCTGCTTTTGATCTTTACCAAGGATGTTCTTGATGTTGTCCCAAAACCTCTTTCCATCTCCCCATGCGTTGTTAAGCTGGGTCTTATGGAAATTGGCTTTTGTGAGCCTGATAAGTTTGGTGCACTGATTTCTAGCCGTTTTGTAGCACTGTAGGTCATGCTTGCTGCCTGAGTTTAAGGCTTTTTTCCCAGAGGCAGTCCTCTCCTTTAGGAGGAGAGGAGCTGCCATCAATCCAGCCATTAACCTCCCCTGAATTTTCCGCTTGTGCATGGTGCATAGATATCACAGATGGAATTGAAGCCCTCAGTGAAAAACGGAGGGTCTGGTCCAGCGTAGGTGCCTTGTTGATGGGGGACCAGTTGTAGGCAGACAGGGCCAATTTGAGGGATCCAAGTTTGCCTTTCCGCAGAACCCTGCTCTCGATGAGGCAGGGTGGGCTTTTGGCAAGTTTAGTGGTCCATATAAAGGAGATTGGGGAGTGGACACTTAGCATGTCCGGGAGAACCCTAAGTTTGGAGAATCGAGTCTGTGAGCTAGCTAAGACCCAGTCAATGAGGGTGCTGGTACCAGCCTTGTAGTTCTGCCTGGTGGGGTGAGCTATGAGTTGTGTGAGATTGTGGGAGGTGATTAGGTCTCTGGAGGGTGTTGCCTCCTTACATAACCAGTTAATATTAAAGTCACCGGTCAAGATGAGTTCTGAGCCCTTTCTGAGTGCGCTAATTTCTTCCATAACAAGAGGAAGGCCTTCCTTAGCTTTCTTGGGGGCAGGTAGGTTGTGGCGATGGTAAGGGTCTTGCCTTTTAGGCCGACTTGTATTTTTACCACTAGTAGCTCATAATCTTCCACAACTTTGGAGATGGGGAGGACGGAGCAACTCAGTGAGTTTCTGGCATATAGGAGGCAGCAGCCACCTTTTCTGCCTATTCTATCAAGTCGAAATGCTTGGAATCCTTCGATGGCCACCTCACCATCTTTGATCCTACCCAACAGCCAGGTTTCAGTTAGGCAGAGTATGTCAGGGGCATGGATGGTCATCCAAGCCTGGAGCTGGTCGAATTTGGCAGTTAGGCTGCAGATGTTTAGCAATGCTATCTTTAGGCCATTCACTGTATACCCCCCTGCTCCTCAGGGTTGTTGGTCCAGGGTTTAGGTGAACATTGCCAGAGAGTAGCAGTAGCAGAAAGATAACCTTTCTGGCAGATAGGGTGATGTTTATCTTCCTCGTGTCTTCCATCGCCTGCGCTTCAGGTGGGGAGGTGTCTATACGCTGTGTTAAATTAGGGGAAAGCTACCATTAAGGTTACTGGTTTGGAAGGTTGGCTTGGTGATAACTGTGTATGGGAGGTGCAGGAGGATAAAGAGCCTATCGTTACTGGAAGTGGTAGTGGCTAAGTGTATGCTTTTCTTCCAGCTTGCACACAGTGAGGATTCAGAGTGGGAGGTAGGGGTCCGAATTTGTATATGGTACCAGCAGTGCCAAAAGAGGTAGTGAGGTAGTAGTAGGTGGTTGCACCCCATGGTAGTTTGTTTGGTGTTGCTGGCCTGCTTAACTGCTAGCTGGTTTATAGTTGAAAGGGTATATAGTCGAATTAGGGTGAGGTCCCTAACAATAGGGCAGGTAGAGCAGAAATTGAGAGGAGTTGGGTGGAGTGGCTGGAGAAAAAGTTGAGAGCATATGTGTGATCCTATGGGTGGGACTGCTTTAAAAGGGGTGGTGAGAAAGTGGGTCAAGTCTGGTATTGAAGACAGGGAGGCCAATAGCATGAAAATGTGCAGCAGTGGAGTGACCAATCAGCTGCTAGGCTGAGGAAAGAGGCGGAGTAAGGGTCTGTTTGACACTGTGAGGAGGTGGGGGACGGGGGGTGGGGCAGGGAAATAATAATTAGCAGAGTGACCAGTGTGGGGAAGGGGCAGGGTTTGTCAGTAGGGCAGAAATGGAAAACTGCAGCAGTTTTGCTCAGTAGCTAGGTCCAGCAGTCCAAACATCAGCTGCTATACAATACAGTTTGTCCAGCACTAGATTGCACAGCATAAGTATCACTGAGAGACTAGACTAGTGGCTTGTAATAGACTAGCTAAGCTGACATGTAAAGTAAGACCAATTGATGCATAACCTGTGTAAATTACATTAACAAAAATTCAGTCCAGAACACAGCACAGAAAGATTTCCCTGAGATCAGGAAGCGCCAGGCGTTGGAAAATCGGCCAAGGAGCAAAGCTACCAGTCTGTGCCTGGCTCCTCCACTGGGCGTCCAGTCAAAACAGCGGCATTCAAAACCATGGGTTTCGGAGGTCCGGTGCGTACCTGAATCTGTCCGGGGGTCAGTCGGGTGGTCTGTCTGCTGTGGCCTGCTTGGAGAGAGCCAGGGCCACAGGAGCAGCTTGGGAAGCCCGCAGATGGGCTCTCAAACTTTGCTCTCGAGGTCAGAGGGAATCGGAATCCCTGTGTGGCAGAACACACTGGTTCTGCATAGTTGCCCATCCAGTATTCTCTATATTATACACACCTCTCTTATATGTGCACAGTTCTACACATTTTACATCAATTTCACAACACAGTAATAAAAAACGAAAAGTTTGCAGACCATGAAGAGAGATGTCATTTTTAAGATCTAAACCAGACAATAGAGTGCATGCTTGTGCATTGTTTTATAGAATACACTAAAATGTCTATACATTAAAATCACAATTACTAGATCGGTCTCGGAACAAAGACTTTGATTTGACTTGTACGACATCAGAAATGTCAGTAGACTGATATAAAAGGATAGCAATAGCATGTATATCCTGTGTGGAAAAGCATATGATACACACATTTGTTTGGCTATGAAACCTAGCACAGTGGGGTTCGGGCCTCGTTTACTTATAGCCAAACAATGTAGTGTGGGTAATCAAAACTATGAAATAAGGTACCTATATAGGTACTGTAAAATGTAGAAGTTTCATATTAATGCTAAGAGTCAACCAAGAAATTTCTTAAGAATTATTTTGTCATTTGAGAAGAATAGTATGACAGTTTTTTTCGTCAGATGATAGATACATATCATTAAGCACGTCCTTTAACCAAAACTCTATGAGCTTTAAGAAGATACACTAGAGGATCATGTGTTTTAAATCACCGGCCACCCCTGTGGCACATCTACATAAAGGAAGGGGTGAGATGTACCCTTCTATCCTTTGCTTGAAGAGTAAGTTATTACTTTGGTAGAGCTCAAGTCGGAATCGGGTGAACAGAGTCATAGCACTTCTGTCTTTGATGTGAGTAAGATAGTATTGTCTACTGAAAGTTTATTTATTTATTTATTTATTTATTTTAAACTTTCAGATGCTAAGTATATTTTTGCTAAATTGTTTTGTACTGCCACATATCTACAGCTTTGTTTTTATAGACATATATTGTGATTTTAATATGGAAGTGAAAATCCTGTATTTGAATACTTAGTTTCTTCCTCTATACGATCTTAGGGAACCTACCATATGGCATGCACTACAGTTCTAATAAAGATTATCACTCTGTCATCTGCCATGATGGATGCTTTGTCCTAATTCTGTGCAAAGTATATGTGCTGTTACACAATTGAGAGTACTGAATTAAAATCTACAAAACTTATTTAAAATTGTTTTAACGGAAGTATCCTTCATACCCCATATTTCACTGGCAGAGGATTGCCAATTTTATGTTTTATTTTATCATTTTTGGCCAGTGAAGATACATTAAGACAAGGCTTATTTCCAGGTGCATCTTGGAAGCAAAGGGAAGTTAAGTGACTTGCTCATGGTCACATAGGATGCAAGTGGTGACTCTGGGATTCAAACCCAGTTCTCCCGGTTTGCAGCTCAGTGCTCTTAACCACTATGCTATACTGCCTGCCCATTCAAAATAGGGAGTCTGCCACCTACTGAATATCCTGGATATTTATTCATGAACCTCTTTATACTGCATGTGGAGTTTTTTTAACATATTCAAAATGTATGTTCTTCCACATGTTGTTTGAAAAATAGAGGCCCGATAGTCAAAAATGGGCAAAGCAGAGTGCAAAGTTATGCACTGTGCTTGCCTATTGCCCATCACCCAGAGGATGTTATGGGGCAGCGCTAAGCTGAGTAGCGCTGCCCCAATGTGAAATACGGCAGTGTGGGGAGCAGCATTACCAGACCCGATAGCACCAGTAGTTCTTGGTGTGATATTCAGATGACCCCATGCAAATGATCCCATTGGGCATGCAAGGTGCTAAGGGGCCATTTGCATGTCCATTATAGGCTCATTTGTATGGGAAGTGATGGGAGGTTTGTGCCCCTGCCAACCCCCCCTTTACCTGAAGCTCGCCTAGTCAATGGTTACCCATGATTTGTTGTTAAAGCAACAACATGGGTTCCGTAAGCACTTTGGTACGGGCACAGCCTTGGTTGGGTTCACAAACACCATCCTACGTGGGTCTGAGAAGGGTTTGATGACTGGGGCGGTGTTTGTAGACCTAACCAAGGCTTTTGATTTGATTGATCACGGTTTGGCCTGCACAAAATTGAAAGATCTAGGGTTTTCTGATGTCGCTGTTTCTTGGTTCTATGGTTATCTGAGTAACAGGTGTCAATTTGTTCAAGTAGGTTCTGTGGTTTCTGATGTCTTGCCAATTAGTTGTGGTGTGCCTCAGGGGTCCATTTGGGGACCTCTGTTATTTTTCTATTTTTATTAATCAGCTTCCTGGTGTTTGTAAGTTTAATGAATCACTGCTTTATGAAGATGATCTTGTAATTTGTACTCAGTCAAATTCTGTGTCTGAACTTTCTTGTTCCCTAGAAACGGATTTTGGTGCTGTCTGTTCTTGGCTTACTTTAAATGCTATGGTTTTGAACTCTGCTGAAACAAAAGTTATGTTATTTGGCACGCAATTTATGTTGGTGGACACCACAGAACTGAGTATCTGATTTTCGGGGTGGCCTGCTTGAACAAGTGTCTCAATTTAAGTATTTGGGCACACTATTGGATCCCAGTTTGACCTTTTCACCTCCGATTCAATCAAAGAATAGGGGTGTTACACAAATTCAAGTCATTCTTCTCACAAGCAACTAGATTAGCAGTTGCTATTGGTTCTCTTCTTCCATATTTTGACTACAGTTCTTGTATTATAACATGGGTACAGAAGAAATGCAAGCACTAACTGGCCTGTAATAATATTTGTAGATTTATTTTAGGAGCCCCCAATAGGACACATCGGTGTAATCTTTATTCTCGGTTGGGGTGGTTTTTCCCCTAGTTGCAGAATAGAATATTTTGTTGGCTGTCTGATGTATAAATATTTTTACTTTGGCTCCCTTTTTCCTCTTTCTGATCTTGTTGTAATGAGAGAATTGCTTCCCAGCCTGAGATCTGCTGACTGCCCCTATATTTTGTCCCCAGATCTCTGCTTAAATTAAGTTCCAGAGCTTTTTCAATAGTAGCACCATTGTATTGGAATTCACTCCCACTTGATGTTAGGATTGCTATCTCTGTTTTAACTTTTAAACAAAGGTTAAAAAGTAATTTATTGCATATATTTGTTTGTAACTGCAATTTGTAATTTGTATTTTTTTGGCTTTGTTTTGCTGCTGACTGTATTTGTGTATTTATTTATTTTTTTTTTTTATGGTCCGGGTCGGGCCTGAAAAGGGACCTTTGGTCCAGTGCCTTTACCTGGTTACCAAAGAATAAATGAAAATAAAACAAATGAAAATGAAATGCTCAAGGAAACCTCCTGCCCCTCCTTGACTACTGCTCCCTCATATACTCTACTGCGTCCTCTTCCCTACGGTTGCGCTTACATACCACTCCGTCTATAGCTTTGTCTTTCAGTCCCCTTTTACCACCCACCACTGCTTGCTATGCCAGTTACCAGTCCCATGGGTGGCTCTCTCTGCAGGGTCATTTTGACTTCGCCATGTGCAGCCTTGTTGATAGAGCTCTCAGCTGTCCCCCTACTTCTCCCTACTCACTGAAAGAGTGTCTGAGTCTCCGAACCTCCTCTATTCCCCCACTGGAAATTCCTCGCACTATTACTACTACTACCATGGGTAGTAAAGCTTTCTCTGTCTCTGCCCCTTCCCTCTGGAATAGTCTTCCTGTGTCCATCCAGTCATCCCCCTCCCATCAGTCTTTCAAGGCAAACCTAAGGGCTTGGCTCCTGACCAAGGCTGCTTGTACCTGCAGTTGTTCCCCAGGCGGTACCAGAGCCCGTAACCTGGCATAGCACTTCTTCGTGCCAGTACCCTTCCCCCAGTGCCCCACCCTCTTGCACTGTTCTGCTCCTCTGTTCAATCTGGATATGACAATTTTTTTAACTTTTTATTTTTTCTGAACCGCTAGCAGGTTTCTTAAACTGAAGTTGCATCTCTGCCTTTGACTTGTATCTTTACCGCTCCTAGTGATAGACTGAACTTCACTTCAGCTGTATTTTATTTCCTTGGCTCCCCAGTGACTGCATGCACATTGCATGTAATTACTTTACCATATTCACCATGTTAAGCCTTTTACATTATATAGCCACTTAATGTATGTCACCACACAAGTACTGTATGCACAGATTTCTCTGAAATATTTGTACTAATGTAATTTGTACTTTTTTGTTTTGATTATATCTCTGTATTGCACTGATGTTTGTCATGTTTGCCACCCTGGTGGCCCAGGTCACAATTGAAAACGGTCCTCTGGATCAGTTTGCTCACCCGGTTATCAAAGACATAAATAAAATATAGCGCCAGTGCCATGGGAAACCATACAGCTACTGGCACAGCCCTCCTCTCACTACCTCAGCTGACCACCATATGCTAAGACTGGGAGCATGCGTTCCCTGTACTGTAAAGGGAGCACACGTAGGGAGTGCATGAACTGTCATCGCATATGGCGGCCGGCCGAGATGATGAGAGGAGGGCTGTGGCAGTCACTGTATGGTCTCCCACGACACTGGTACTTCAGGTAAGGGGGGGTGGTTGGCTGGTGCTCGCAGTGCGGGCGGGCCTGCTAAATGCCAGTGAGGTATTTTATGATGGTGGGACCAGCAATTGGAGGATGGGGGGGACCAGTGGACACTAGGGAGTTATTTCATTATACTGGGACTGGCGATTGGAGGGTGGGGGGGGGACCACTAGGCACCACAGAAATATTTTTCTCTACCTGGGCTGGTGATCCAAGGGTGGGTGGACCACTAGACACCAAGGAATTATTTTTCTCTTCCTGGGCTAGCGATCAGAGGGCAGGGGGGACCACTAGGCACCAGGGTATTATTTTCTCTATGTGGGCTGGCGATTAGAGGGTGGGGGAGGCCACTGGATACCAGGGACCTACTTTATTTAACAAGGCCATGATTTGGAAGGTGTGGAGTGTCACTATCCACCACCACCAATGTGGTTATTGGCTGTAGTTGCTCCGGTGGCCGCTAGGGTGGCCCAGAGTAAGTTTGGCTTCTTCTCGGTTGTATATGTGCTGCACAAAGTGATCTGCGCTAACCTTTTTGCACAGTGCAAATGCGCTGAATATTGTGCTGTGCTGTAATACTGTCCCTGCCTCTCCCTTTGCTCACTTCATGCATACTTTTTTTTTTTTTTTTTTGCATGCTCTAACCCTGTTATCATATGCAAAAGCCCCCTGAATATGGCACACAGATGCAAACCCCAGGTAAACAGGGTGCAATCACTTTGCCCGCTGGGCAAAGTTTTGAATATCTTGCCCCAGATGTCAAAATAATCATGTTTTGACCATTGTTGGAGATTCTCCATATAGGCCAGAGGGGCACAGGACCCAAGGCAGCATGGATTCACAGCAGGAAGGTCATGCCAGACGAATTTAATAGATTTCTTTGACTGGGTGACCAAAGTAGTAGATCAGGGAGGGGCTGTGGACATGGTCTACCTAGACTTTAGCAAGGCATGTGACGTAGTCCCACACAAAAGATTAAAATACAAGTTAGCCAGCCTGAGAGTGGGTCCCAAGATGATAGGCTAGGTAAAGAATTGGCTGGAGAATAGGACACAGAGGGTAATAGTAAATGGAGTCCACTCTGAAGAAAGGGGGGTTACTAGTGGGATGCCGCAGGGTTCAGTATTAGAACCGGTCCTCTTCAATGTCTTTGTAAGCGACATTGCAGAGGGACTGAAGGAAAGTATGTCTCTTTGCAGATGACACAAAGATCTGCAACAGAGTTGATGCACAAGGTGGTGTGGAAAGGATGAGAAGGGACTTGGCAAGGTTAGAGGAATGGTCAAATGTATGGCAGCTTAGATTTAATGCCAAGAAGTGCAAGGTAATGCACCTGGGAAACAAAAACCCAGGGGAAGAGTACACAATGGGGGGTGAGATACTAACAACAACAAAAATGGAAAGGGACCTGGGGTAGTCATATCAGATGACTTAAAGGTGGGCAAGCAATGTGAGAGGGCAGTAAGGAGGGCTGGTGGGATACTGGGATGCATAGGGAGAGGCATCACCAGTAGAAAACAGGAAGTTGTTATCCCTCTGTACAGACAGCTGGTGAGACCCCATCTGGAGTACTGTGTGCAGTTCTGGAGACCCAATCTCCGCAAGGACATAGACAAGATGGAAGCTGTCCAGAGGAGGGTAACTAAAATGCTGCAGGGTCTGCACCGGAAGACTTATGAAGAGACTAAAGGAGCTTAATATGTATAGCCTCGAGGAAAGGAGGGAGAGGGGGGACATGATAGAAACGTTCAAGTACCTCAAGGGAATCAACAAAGTCCAAGAGGGTAGCATCTTTCAAAAAAAGAGGTGTGCAATAACAAGGGGGCACAATTTGAAGATGGGGGGGCAGCTCAGAGGTAATGTAAGGAAGTATTTTTTCACAGAGAGGGTTGTGGATGCATGGAACGGCCTTCCGGAGGAGGTTGTGGAGTCAAAAACAGTGGTTGAATTCAAGCATGCATGGGACAGCCATAAGGCAATTCTAGGGGTTGGGGGTAGAAAGAAGTAGGCTGCTGGTTAACTAGGATCTGCTGCTTATCCATTAGGTAGGGAAATGGGCAGACTGGGTGGGTCAAGCGGTCCTTATCCGCCGTCAAATTCTATGTTTCTGTTTCTATGTGAAATTATTTATCCTTGTTAAAACTACCAAAAACTAGCATTGGAAGTCCAAAAGGGATGAAGAAATAAGGACATCATCTGTGCAAGCTGTATATTCGGAACCTTTGGTGAATGAAACTCAGAATCATAAAGATGTGTTATAATATAATTTTGATATAAATGAAATCGTAAGAGGGCCATGATGCACCATTGACAGATGCTCACATTGGTGATAATTACGTTTAAGTCACGCTGGCCATTATACTGCACTTTGGACCATGTGTTTTCATGTAATCTTATCATAATATCCTGTAGGAATTTGTCAATCCCTATCTGCTAAATGCTATGCCATAATATTTTACAACTCTTACTATTGAAGGCCATTTTCAAGTGTATGAAACAGAATAATTCACCTTCTTTCATCCTTATGGATTAAATGGGAAAGAACCATACAGTGTTGAGTAGTGGAACAAGGTTTCCTTAAACCATTTTGTGATTACTCAATAATCCCATTACTTTCCACACTATTTTGTAGCCCTTTCAAGGCTATACATGAGAATAATTTTTGTGTAGTGTCAATGAAACCGGTTGATACATGGGTCCATTTAATGGTCCCTTTTTGTGTATTTGATATATGCGGTATCAGTAGCAGAATAGGTAGCACTCTTGCCTCTGGGTTAGGAAGAGCAGATGGCCCGGAGTTCTGGCCACACCAGGTACTTGAGATAATGCCTCATAACTTACACTGTAGTGTAGTACAAGGGAGGTGCTGCACAACTGAGGTGCCATCCTTCAGATGCAACATTAAACCATGGTCCCTTCTGCCCATCTCTGGTTACGGTCTAGGTCGAAGTAGAAGATCCCATGGCACTTACCCCTGCACTTCACTGATATTTTATTAAAAGAAAACAATACTTGAGAGATTAAGGCATACAATATACCCTCAAAAACAAAAGAAATAAATTTCATTAACCCCCACCCCAAAAAAAAATACCTCAGAAAAAGACATTTAAAAAAAAAAAAAAAAACTCACACATAGCGAGGAAAAGAGAAAAAAAAAAAAAAAAAAAAAAATTAAAGCAACAAAATCCAGCCAGCCATTGCAGTGGTAGTATTACTGCTTGCAGCATGACAATCTGGGTTTGAGAGTGAACCTGGGCTGTTGGAGGGTTGGCCAGAGGGTAGGAGGATTGTGCATCTGGTGGACTGCTCTCCTCCAAGGAGGGGGTGATGTGGAGCCTGGCCTCTAGTGGTGGCTGGGTTGATAGGGTGCAGATACTACAATGAAGTAGCTGCATAGTGGCAGCTGTCCGCATCACGTATGGAAGTGTGCATGGTGGCATCAACTCCATTGCTGCACACTGTGTCATGCTAACAGGGAGGGAGAAGAAACCAAGGAAGCTCCCCAGCTGGCAGGATGACTTCCAGTCACCCTCAGGCCCCAAACCCGATGACCAGGCAGTTTTGTGACACTCTGTCTGTTCAGTGGCACTGGGAGGGTAGGCCCTGGAGGAACATGCAGTCAGGGTAAGTACTGGAGATGTTGGGGTGGCTGGTATGAAGGTGGCTGCCCAGTGCTTGGGCTAAAAAAGCACTAACGTGGGATCAAGACTTGCTCTTTTCTTACCCTTCACCCCAGACTGAAAAACCTTCCCACACTATCTTTGCCCTGTTCTGCAATTTCAGTAAGAAACTTATACAAAAAGGGTCCAATAACTGCAGATTAAGGATACATCATTCAAGCCATGTGACTGAATTCCATAGCTCTTGGAAGAAAATAGGTTCTGTAGACTTTTGTTCTGCCAAACAAACCCTCCCTCAGTGTAGCTTCAGTCATTCTTGCAATTGATAGATGAGAAGACTGTGTCTATTTCAACACCAACTGGCACCTTGCCTGCCACTGCTAAAATTTCAGGTAGGCAAAGATTACCATCAGTGTGCTAGTATATCTCTTGCACTGTAATGGAAAATCGCCCAGGACCAGAGCATTATAAATAAGATGCGCCAACCAAGGAAGTCTCCATCTCTGTGCCATAAACTTCCAAAAACTTACTGCAAAGAGACAGTTCAACAATAAATGTTCCAGAGTTTTTGTTAAGATTGCATTCAGATCTAGGACACATTCTATGTTCCATACTCCTGTCTTTTGAATTCCCTCTGACTCCAAACCTCCTATAACAGCTCAACCAGAGTGTGTCACCACATTCTCCTAGAGACCCTCTTATCTGACAAAGCCTCCTGTGTGCTGCCGAGTCTCTACTGTAATGTGACCTATTTTATTGCATGAAATAGTGCTGTAATCTACTGAGGACGATGAGGAACCTTTGTAAATGAGCACTTGTGCTCAAAGGTGTACTTTTGAATTGAACGAATAAATAAAATAAAATAAAAAAAGCTGTGGAAGAATCAAATGAGTTTCATCAGCAGAACATATTTGAAATCCGGAGACTAAGGAAGTAAAGAAACAATCAACAGTTTATACAGCGGTTTCCTGAATAATGTAAGCAATTGTTGCTTAGACAATTGCCATGCATAGAATTTTCATAAAACTGGTGCGACATAGGGAGGAACTCTCAAGGCCTGAATATTTCTAGGTGGGGAAGTCTGCCATGAATGTAAAATATTTATCCGAACCATGTAAAAATCAATCTTGTCATACCCAACCTCTTTCCTGTAATCCGGATCTCATAGAAACAAAGTATAATGAAAGAATAAACCAGTGGGTGTATCATATTCAAACCTCTATTCTTTAGTGGCAGCAATGTGAAATCCCTTTTAATGGGATTCAGTTTACTGCCCCATAAGAGTTGAAAAAATACACTCAAAATGTTTGCCTCCAGATTTGCAGGAGGGGCTAAACAGAACTGAAGTAAAGAGGGAGCAAAAAATTTCACCTGCCCCCCTTTTTTTGTTTAGAAAACCTCCAGGTTTTCCATATATTAACTCTATAATCATGTTGGAGTTCAACTTTTCCTCCCAGTTTAGCCGGGGCATACCACCTATCCCAGATTTTTACCTGTGAAACTTAAATCGGGTCATCAGATAACTGGATTCCAGCAATATTGTCAATATCTCATGGAACATTCCCAAGGTGTAACCCAGTGCTATTAGAAATATAGGGGATATGTGAAGGGTTGCTGTGGGATACATCATTTATTTGAACGAGCAGTGTGTGACCTTGGGACCTCCCTCATAGCTCTGCCACTCGTGAGGTCAACCGAGGTCACACACTGCGTGTTCAAATAAATTACGTACCCCACAGCAGCCCATCACATGTGCGATTTATGCAATGGGGATTTTATGTTTTTTTTGGTAATGTTTTTCTGTGGTACTATTTGTAATGCGGTCATTTACTTCGGTAGAAGTATACTGTTTGAGTGGTTTGGTGATATGTAGATGTGATTGGTCGTTGATTTTATGAATGAAGGGATTGTGCATTTTGATTGGTTGGTTGTTGGAATGTGGACAAAGTATTTTGATTGATTGGGGGCATAACTGTGTTTGTGGGCGGAGTTTTAGTTTGTGGAGGAGTTTGGCTTCAATTGGCGTCGTGGAGTCAGGACAGAATGTTACCTCATGCAGATATGGCCTAGCTGGAGTGTTGAGAAGTGACAGAAGGACCTAGGAGAATGGAACGACTTGGGAAGGAGTTACTTGAGGGGCAACAGAAAAAGTCTCTGGTTGTGGAGTACAGATAATCGTGACAGTGGCAGTGTGGTGGATGAAGAAGTCGGGGGTCACCTATTTCAGGGTGGATTCCTATCTTTGAATTTAGGGCAGGAAGAGCATAAACTAAACGGGAGCAGGGCAGAACGAAGTAGGAGGTGATGTGAGAGAAAAGGAGAGTGATAATGGTGTTGAGTGGTTTATTTATTTTTAAAGGTCAGTGGCTGGCTCTGGGTCTGTTTTGTTCTGGACGGATAAGTTTAAGAAGTATTTTTTTGAAAGTAATGGCCAGTGTAAGTAGTGCCAGTCCATGGAAGGGTGATGGCAGGGTGTTGGATAAACGGTGGTTGATTAATGGCAGGATGTGGGATAAATATTAGAACCACCGTTTATCCCACGGCAGTGAGAGTAAATTAATTTATTCCACTGTTTATCTGCCCACATACATTGCATGAATTTAATTTACCCCTGATACAGCTGAGAATTTATGAAAGATTTTAAAAGCGTTTTTTTTTTTTTTTTTAAATAGACTCTTTTCTCTCCTGCCAGACCGGGACTTCTCTCAGGCTGAACTCACTCGACTTCTGCCCCTAACCACCCGCACCACTGCTTCTGACGGATACATCACTGTCAGGATCCCTGCCTCTCTTGACCCCCAGAGGAGAAGGCCGAGGATCCCCAAGGGGTAGGGTTGGACTCATGGCCGGCATTGGGCACGTGGAGCATCAGTTCCTGGAGGACCGCCATCGCCTTACCCAGCTGGCAGGGGTTTCCTGCTTTCTTCTTACTCCGCCCCCAGGAGTACAGCATGCAATGATGCCTCACGATGGCTGCCCTGTTGCGCCTGCCGCACTCCTCCCCTTGTGTCAACTGGTGTATTTGCGGTGCCCCCGATGTCCATCGGGGGTCGCCAGGACACAGAGCAACCCTGGATTCCTCGCCAGGAAGAGGAGAGCTGTCCTCCGGATGCACCAGAACCCTTGACCCTCTATTACAACAATGACTAATTATACCGGGATTGCACCAGATTCTGTTGCTCTCTCCAAGGGGTCCCATATATTCTGAAAGGTGCCAATAGTACCATTCACTGAGTATTGAATCTTTTCGAGCATAAGACATTGCTTTAAGTTGTTTATCCAATGCTGTATTAATGGAGAAGTACTAGACATTCAAGTCTGAGCCAGTGTTTTCCTGATATTGACCAATGCAATCCCCCATAAGGGATGAGCAGAATGCCTCCAATTACCCAGTGGTTCTGCTTCTAGTAGCAATTTCAGTGGGGTATAGGGCAGTCTGGCTGAGGGGGTTTCCTCCATGATTCTATGCACTTTGGCCCAAAATGGGACACTCTTCGCACAAATCGACATAGGCAGAAAGTCAGCATGCTCGTACTGACATTTAGGGCAGGAGTGACTGTTGTTGGAGCTCAAGGAATGCAACCTTGTTGGGGTTAAATAGGTTCTATGTAAGAAGTTAAACTGCCCCTGCCGCAATCTATTATTCCTTGAGCAAGTGTTTAGGTGCTTCACGGCCAGTTTCCAGATATTGTGATTGTGATCCCCAAGGTCGCCTGCCCACTTCAGTCTGGTGTTCTGAGCCTGGTCTGGTTCTGCTCCCAGCAATGTATGATAATAGGTGGACAAGGCTTTCACCCCGGGGGGGCCTATATAAGCCCTCCTCAAATGGTGTAGGCGTCGTCCATCCACAGTCCTCATTCATAGCCTCCCCAAATCTATGGCATATTATTTGATAAGTAAAGAAGTCCCCAGGATCAATCCAATACTGAACCCGTATTTCAGAGAATTCCAGAAGGCCCCCCCCCCCAATATAATTGAAAGGCACTCATGATGCCCCTGGCATTCCATACACTCATCCTTTGGTGCAAGTGGACAGTATAATCCCCTCTGTCCTGCAGAACTGTTGTCAGATCCGAGAAGGGCGAATGGCACACCCCCACTTCGTTCCCCAGCCTACCATGTGCAGTGTGCCAGGCCCTCACCAAAGCCAATGTACAAGGATTACTAATATTTAATTTGGCCTTGGATCCCAGTCCCCCAGACAAATACATATGTCTTAGGGATCCCCCCCAGCTGCTCCTTCTCCAACTCCAACCAGTCTGGCTTTTGAGGATCCATCCCCCCCGGCAAATACGCCAGCGCGCAGCCAGGTAGTACAGCTGGAAGTTGGGGAGACCCAGTCCACCTCTGCAGGCTGGCATCTGTAACACGGATCACTTGGATCGAGCGGCCTTACCTCTCCAAATAAAACCATGAGTCGGAGAATTAATTTGCTTAAAGTGTATGGCAGGCACCCGAACTGGCAGAGACTGGTATAGGTATAGGCACCTTGGGAGTATCATCATCTTTACCGTATTAACTCTATCAATCAAGGTTAGGGGCAAATTTCTCCAGTTATCGCAGTCCAGGCCCAGTTTTTTCACTAAGGGGCTATAGTTCTGGGTATATAATGATCCAGTTTTTGCCAATAGATAGATCCCCAGATATTTTACCTTATCCACCATCATCGGGCCCCCAAGAACCCGTACCAGTCCCTGTCTGTCCATTCGACCCACAGGGAGAAGTTCACTTTTTTGTCCAGTTAACCTTATGCCCTGACAGGGCCCCATATTCTTGTAACAACCCATGCACCCAAGGTAAATCCTCCCCAGGGTTTTGCAGATATAAAATGTCATCAGCATATAGTGCTATTTTGTGCTGTTTCCCTCCGCCTATGAAGCCATGAATCTTTGTGTGGTGTCTGACTGCCACTGCCAGCGGCTCTAGTGCCAAGACATAGAGAAGTGGAGATAGGGGGCATCCCTGCCTGGTGCCTTGTCCTAATGCAAAGGAGGCGGACAATATCTCATTTACTAATATTTGGGCACTGGGGGCTGAATACAACGTCCTTATCCATTTGAAGATTCCTGGCTTGAAACCTAGCCATTTTATGGCCTCGCTTGAAACCTAGCCATTTTATGGCCTCAAGCATGTAGCTCCATTCGACCCTGTCAAATGCTTTTTCTGCATCGAGCGCCAACAAGGCCACCCCATGTTTTGCAGCTGATTTGCCCTAGGAGTGCAATATATTTATAGTCTAATGTTAAGTTTCCTTTGCCTACCGCCCACAAATCCTGCTTGATCTTTATCTATAAAGCATAGGAAGTACTGGCTCCAGCCGAGAGGCCAGCACCTTGGCCAATATTTTATAGTCAGCTGTGAGCAGGGATATGAGTCTCTATGAGGCACATTGTGCAGTGTCCTTCCCTGGCTTAGGGAGGATGGTAATTGTGGCAGCCCTCATGGTTGGTGGCAGTGATCTATTGGCCAGTCCTTCTTGGAGGACATCAAATAGGCCCACCACTTGGTCCTTAAAGGCCTTGAAGAAATCTATTGGTAGGCCATCTGGGCCCGGGGCTTTACCACCCGACAGGGCCCTAATGGCTTTAGATATTTCAGCTACTTCTAATGGCTTATCTATCTCACTTGCCACTTGAGGGGGTAATGTCTGAAGGGGGGCTTTATCAAAGAAGGCTTGCGTTTGTTGTGGGTTAGGAGCCACCTCTGACGTGTATACAATTTCTGGTGAAATCTACTAAACTCCTCCCCAATATCCTTGGTCACGGTCGTGAGTTCCCCATCCGCCTTTTGAATTTGTAAGACAGATCTATCACCCTCCCTCCTTAATTGCCAGGTGAGGAACTTCCTTCCTCTATCCCCATCAAAGTAGGCTGAGGCACCAGTTAGCAAAATGGTTCTTTCAATTCGGGCAGTGTTTAGGAGGTTGAATTCCCACTTTAGTTTTTGCACTATTCTATATAGGGGCTGAGTGGGGTTCCTCATGTGTGCCTCTTCAGACCTCAATACATTGTCTAAGCCTATCCAGCTCTATTTGAGTCTTTTTTTTTTTTTTTTTTTTTTTTTTTGTGGGCAGAGTAGGAAATTACCTGACCCCTTACATAAGTTTTCATGGCTTCCCATCTAGCTGAATGTGAGGTATCTGACTTTTTATTGTATTTTCAGAACTCCTCAAGTGCCCCGGTCATATAAGCCAGAAAGTCCTTATCTTTTAATAAGGGGTCTAGCCGCCAAGCCCCCTGACGAGGACTCTTCCCCTCCCCCCCAGTTCCAACGAGGCTTGTAAATACATGTGGTCCGATATTAAGATTGAAGAGTATTGAGCTACTGCCATGCTACCCATGAGGGAGGCACTAGCCAGCAGCCGATCAAGTCTAACATAAGACCTATGAGTGTGAGAGTAGAAGCTATAGTCTATTAGTAGGGTTCTGATGTTGCCATGTATCAGCTAGAGTGTAGGCATTCTCCATTTCCCTTCGGGCCATTGCATTCTTTGACATTGGCACGGGGGTCAGGTTTGACCTGTCCAGAGTTACATCTCTGACACAGTTATATTCCCCCCCCCCCCCAAATCACCTAGGGGCCCGGTAGATTAGACATGTCTAGGGCTAAGCGCAGAAAAAAAAAAACTGGATCCTCCACATTTGGGGCATAGACGAGGCCCACCGAAGTGGGACTACCGTCCTCTATTGACAAGTGTGCCAGAACATACCGACCACCCCCATCCGTAATAACTTTGACTCTTAACCCTCAGGTTTTTAGGTACCCAAATGGAAACTCCCCTAGGCTTCGTAGAATAGCAGGATGATAACCACTGACCTCCCATTTAGTGCTCAGTTTTCTAAGCCTCCTGTGTGAACATATGGGTCTCCTGCATGAGAATAATATGGGCCTGCGCCCTTTTCATTTCATTCAGAATCATTTTTCTTTTCAGCACTGACTTTAGACCATTAACATTCCACATCACCACCTTAGTTAGGCTACCCATTTTTTCTTTTGTTTGTCCTACTATCCCACCACTGTAATGCTGAACATTGAAAATGTAATTCCCTCGATAATTGTAATTGCTCTTCACCAAATATTTTTTGTTCCTTAATAAATTTGCCCCCCATCCCACCTGTAACATGACCCACCAACTTGTCAACTAATTGTGCCAATAGGGCACCAAAACGAACCCCTTGTATACCCCTATTCCTTCCCCCCATGACTGGGCATCCTCCTGCCCAATCAGAAATCCCTCTCTCGTAGATGGTGAGTTTCTGAGGCCACCAGAGCATCTAACTTTGCAATGTGTCATCTATTCCATTGACCCTAATGCAAGGAATTGACCTTCCGTGACAGGTAATTAAGGAACAATGTTAGGATTCAGTTACCTTACCTGCCATCAGCCGTAGGTCCTGGTTTTTGTCCTGGGGTGGAAACCATGGCATCCTCTACCCTGCAGAGACGGGTTGGGGGGAAGCAAACACCAGGTATCCAGCATGAGGTCAACGTGCCTCCCCCCCCCCATTTCATAGACAATGAAGAGCGATGTAAACAAGCATTTTCTTCTTGTATATAGTAGACATGAATCCGCAACGAAATCCTAACATTTTATAGCTGGAATATCCGAGCTGTCTAGAAATTCCGTGGAATATATGCGTCAGCCTCCAGCAAACGAAGTAAAGGGTCAGTTGCAAAGACATGAAGGAATGGGCACAAATGACATCCTTGCTTGACCCCTCTAAGGATTGGCATTGGGGGTCATGAGCCTTGTAATTTCAAAGGTAATACTGTGGCACTAGCACATAATTCTACAATCAAGTTTATGAAAAGAGGAAGAATGCTATACAGTAGTGCAACAAAACAGAAAAAAGGGAAGCATGTTCCCACTTTATCAAAGCCTTTCTATTGGTCAAGCGCTAACACATAACTACCTTCCAGGTTATTTTGAAAGGTTATCTCAAAATGATAAGGTGTTCCTGAATCCTTCTTCTCCCGAGGATGGAACAGGTTTATATTGGGGAGATTAGATGTTTAGCACCTTTAGTTAATCGAGTTGTTAATATTTTATCACAATTTTGTAATCTGAATTTAGCACACTGAGTGCCAATTTGAAATTTCATGAGGGTCATCCTTCTTAAAAATTCACACTCTTAATGTAATTTTTTGGTGTGGCTCATGATAAAAACTGGAATCCTTTCATTTTCACACTGTTTGTCAGACAGATATTAACTTCTTAGATCTATCTAATCTGTACCGAATGATTTAATTCAGACTAAATGTCATAGGAAAAAATACAGCAACATAGTCTAAGTGCGCGTCCATTCTCATTAAAAACTCTATACCATATGGGCAGTTTCTGAGGCTGTATTCCAACTGGCTTTAGATTATGAGACAATGGCAGATGAATTTAAAGAGTTTTTTGCAGAGGGGTTATAAGGAATCTTTATTGGAAGAATATAAAATGAGGTCAAACAGGCAAAAAGAAATGACTTGATATTTAAAAACAAGGATTTGATACAGGCACTAATATAGTCATGTTTACCACTGAATTTAAAAGTTTGGCTAGTAGAGTGGGGAACATAGTATTTAGAAACTGTCCCATACCATATTCAGATTCCAATATGGGAATGGCAGTAGGCTTAAAACCAAGGGTCTCATTTAGAAGGATGAACAACATGCAAGACATCTTACTACATAGTAGATTAAAAGAAGAGCCCAAAACAGGAAGAGGCTGGTTACCAGATACACCAAAGTTTTTGGTTTTTTTTTTTGTTGTTTTTTTTTTTTTTTAAATCCACAAGGTGTAATATATGTAGGTATGCAAATACCGGAAAAACGTTTGAGCATCCACAGGATAGAAATGTAACCATAGAGATTAAAGAATGCATTACTTGTGACACCCTGTTTTGTGTTTATAGTCTGTGGTCCACCTGTAATGTGCTTTATATTGGATGTATGGTGAGACCACTAAAACGAAGCATGTAGGAGCACATCAGATCAATAATCTGAGGACAATCTGACACCGCGGTGGGGACGAATTTTTCAGAGTATCATGGTTCTGATCCAGGGGATGTGAAATTTCCAGGACTGGAACATGTGCCGTATCAAAAAACACGGGGGAGATGCAAAAATGCTCCTCTTAGAGCGAGAAAGCTATTAGATCTTTACATTAAAAACAGGCAAACCAAAGGGATTAAATGATTGTTGGGATTTGAAACCTTATTTGTGATAAAATAATCATTGTTTGTATTACTTTACCCTGGTCTTGTTTTCCCATTTCAATACACTTTCAACCAAAACAACAAAAATGTGCCCCCTCAACCCAATTTATTTATTGAGGTCTAGGAATTACAACCCTTTGAGTCAGGGACTCTTTTTCAAAGGCTCCACGTCAGTATTCCCTTTTAATACTTAAACCCTTTAGTAGTAAAAAATGTTTTTCTGCAGTGGTAAATCTATTCTCTTAAAATGTATTATAATAGCATTTTGTTGTTAGTAAATGTTATATGATAATGAGTATGAATGCTAACTTTATTTGTCTTTTTCAGATTTTCCTCCTATAACTGTGGAAATGAAAATACAGTGTTGATCCACTTGCAGAATCTTTGGACATAGTTTCGATCCACCTGATTAATTTCGATCTTATTTTTTCATTTCTTCTTTATACTAGTGCCTTGTTCTCTCCCATCCCCTCACTACTACCCCAACTATATTTCCATCACTGCTTTGCTTTTTGGTGTGTATTGTTTCAAAGTTTTTCTTCCAAGAGTATCAATTGAAACAGCTTTCCTATGTTTCTGAAAATTCCTAGTAGTGCAGTAGCTTTTGTTAATGTATTTAACATTTGGGTCTTAAATAGTATTGATAAATTACTTGCTCACTGTATAAATCAGTCTTGCTACTGCCTATTTGAAATATTAAGATAAGCACATTATCTTCTACAAAAATAAGTATTTGAAGCATTTAAGGTACATTTCAGCCTTAAAGTATTTTGTGGCACTTATTTAGTAGTCTGCCTATTCGTTAAGAATTAATAGTGCTTCACCTGTTCGTTAAGGATTAATACTGCTTCATGCTAGTTTTTAAATGTCACTTTTTTTTTTTTAACTTTGCATACTTCACAATTTTTAATACATGTACACTGGTAATTGGGGATTTTGAATGAGATTATCATGAAAAATAGAAGTCTGTATATAAAGGTGACAAGATTGCTTTTGACCACGCCCCCTGAGGAAGGGTTATTGAAGCCCGAAGCACTGGGGCGAATGTGGTCATTGACTGGATCGAATTCTTTTTACTTCTAGCTTGCCTATTTTGTAATAAGAACCTATTTTGCACCTGCATTTGGACTCTAGCATGTATTCTTGTGCCTTCATAGCCAGTGGCTAGTATTATGCAGCATATAGTGAAGGAACCAGGCAACAACTTTACACCCATCAGCTAGCAGCAAGGTAAATTCATTTTCCACAGGAGTGCATGGCGCAGCGGCAGTCGTGGTTTAGTACGGGGTGGCCCCCACAACTTTGGTGCACCCTCCCATTCAGTGAGTTTGCTTTTTTTTTTTTTTTTTTTGTTGGACTAGTAACATTTACCTGCCCATTAACTGCAGAAACATGGGCGTTCAGTGGTAATTACCTTGGAAGCAGCCAGTCAATCAGTTTGGGGCACAGCTGTGGATTATTGACCTGAGTCTGATCAGCAATGTTATGCAGAATCAAAAGGGAGCCTCCTTATCAGGGAATCCAAAGTTGCTCAAGCTGGGAGCAAATAAAAACACTGAACAGGAGAAAGCAGAAGGCGAAAGAATACCTTCCAGCCACTGAAGAAAATCGCAACATCATGGAAGACATCAAAGGTACTTTTGACAAATTAGAAAAACTCCTATGTAAAGAAATGTACCTTACCTATGATATTACTAGCTTGGAGCAGTACCTGGCCAAACAGCAAGCCCCAAAGGATTTGAGCATCACAGTGACACCATCTTCTGGATTTGAGGAATTTGGGCCCTATATTCAAACTGGCTTGCTGCATCGTGCAAGTCCATGTGCAGCGCATCTCGGATGCACCGGCACAAAGCATTGGTATATTCAGACGATGCTGCACAGAATGCGATTGTGCAAGTACAGCTGAATATCCTGAACATGCACGATCGTAGAGTGGGAGATGTGTGGTGCGGCAGGTGACCTGAGACTTGTGTGGGGCATAGGGAAATGCGCAATGTGTGGCCACATGCACTAAGTGCAGAATTGCAATATTCAGCCAGGATATGCAAATGGACTCATTGCACAGGCCAAGCCCATTCCCCACATTTGCATCTCATTACTGGAATGTATTCTGTCCATTTGCATACCTGTGGCATGTGCAGATCCAACTCTGCAGGGCAGTCCCACCACTCCACACAGGTGAACAGGAGGTACTGCAGCCTGGCGGGCTGGTGTGAAGTGGTGTCTGTGTGTCTGTACTGCCGTGGCCTGAGTAGACTGCATCCAGCCATGGCCCAGTACAGGGTCTGACGGGGGTTCAGGTGGCTCACCTGGGCAGTGGCTACAGAAGCCCAGCTGTACAAGCAAGAGAGGGGGCCCAGGGTGACCTACTTTGGTCTGTATGCCACATGACTGACACCCTAGCCCTGCATGCATCGTACTGTCACCTACAGTTCCCCACATACCCTATAATACTAGGCAAGGGTTGAGGCATTCAAGGGAAGGTGCACCATCATGGGTGTGTTGACACTGGTCAGACCTTGCATCATGCCATGCTACCACCAGGCTACCTGGGTACAGGTGCCCCAGACGTCACCATGGGCACATGCCACCACCAGGTGGTGCCCTGACAGCCACATGGGTGCAGGCCATGACCCCTGTTTACATGTGCTGTATTGTGGCTGTCCGCACCGCCTGTGTGCCAGGGGTGCAAACAACGGCAACTGGGTGTCTAGGTCCCTGGTTCAGTGTGGGGAAGATAGCCCTCTGGGTGTCGCAACACCTGTGGCTTTTGGGTACTACCCTCCTGGTATGACTGCTGTGTGGGGGTGCCTGTAGCACATCCTGGTGCAACTCCAAGGGCTGTCTCAGGAGTGCATGTATGCAGTTCAGCATCCTGCCTGTGGGTGGCTGGCCAATTTAGGGCATCCTTTTGGTGTCCTATCTTTGTGCAGCACATTTCTGGGATGCACTGGACATGTGCCGCACATTTTAGCTGAATATCCCCATGTGCAGCACATTCATGTCCCCACCCCCCGTTTCTGCTCCACATATGTCAGAATGCACGATTGTGCATAAATAATGTATGCACCACATCTCTGCCATTTTCGGCACAATTTCCAGGATGTGTGACACATCTCAATTTTGAGAAGCACATCTCTTTCGAATATGTTGGCCTTTGAATTTAAAAATGAATGGGTGGAGGCAGCAAGGGAATGTTCAAAAATCTTTATAGAATTGATAATTAAAGCCGATATATCTAAGCAAGAGTGACTATTAGTGGAACTGAATGAAGTTAAAGAGCAAGTACTTACTTTAAAAGGGAACAAGCAGTATAAAGAATTTGACACAGCTGTAAAAGATTGGATAAGCATGAAACTGAAGTGGTTTCACAGAAGCAAAATAAGTTACTAAGAGAGGAGGAAGATTAGGAGAGAGGGGGCATTTTAGTTTGGTCTAAGCCCAAATCACTGAGATCCAAAATTCGGGGATGCTAATGGGTTAGAGTTCAAGAACGAGGTCAGCGAAATTGTTCCAAAAGCAGATTAAGGCATTCTTAAAATAAAAGGAATAACAACTATGAGAAGGAATTGGAAGAACAAGATTTTTTTTGTTTTTTGTTTTTTTTTTTTGTTTGTTTTTTGTTAGAAAAACGAGCACAAGGAGAAAGAGGAAAATGAGGAGGGAGAAGAGAGGAGGAAAATAAACTCCAGTACCAACAGAGTATTGAGAAATGGCAACAATAAGGGGCAGAGCTCCAAATAAACTCATCTTGACATAATTTATCTGAGTCACAGCGAGCAGTGCTGAAGAGGGGTCATTCCTTTATCCCTACTCCTAACATAAATTAGTTTTCGAGTTATGTGGATTTACACAAATTATTTTGAAAAATTCAATTAAAGCATTATTGTCTTGAAAAAGGTAGTATTCTGGAAGAATACAGTGTAGGCTTCCACAAAGAACTGTTGACATCAAACATGGAGGATTTGGATGTTTTATTGTCTGTAATGGAACCTGGTGAAAGAATAGATACCACAGAAGATTCAGAGTTGGTTCCACATTTGGGACATTTTGACAATGCAAGACTTGATGATATAGAAGCTCTAGAGTCATAATTTTTTTTTTTTCCCATACAAGTATTTCCCTCTCCCCGGTGGGTCAGCGGCTTGTGTCAGCCGTCCATACCAGACTCTGGTCTTTCAAGGCCTCCCCCACGTCACCTTGGCAGAACCACCAGAGTCAGCCTGGGGGCTCCATCCTGCTGCAACCCCGTCCCCTTTTTTTTTTTTTTGTGTGTGTGTGTGTTTTCTCCCCCTGGAGCCCCAGGCAGGGTTGGGTGTGCATGTGGAGGTGCGCACACACGCCTTGGCCTCGCTGAATCTGCTCCGTCCTCCCCCGGCCTATTGCCTAGCTCCCTCTCTGCCTGCACCACCATCATGCCTCCATGTGGTGACAGTCTAAGGCTGAGAGAGCCAACCTCCCCGATCTGGGAGAGGAGAGCTGCCTGGCAGCTGCTCTATCTTCTCACCACCCTCCCCCCCCCCGGCCGACCCCCAGCAACCTGTGCTCATTCCCAAACCTGAGTCGCTGCCGTGGTGAGAGGTAAGGTGCCCAGCGCCACCAGGCCAACCTCTAGAGTCATTAATGATTGGCAATATAGACACTAACATGGATTTTGAAAAGATGGAAGTTTTACACGGTAATGATATACATAGAATTTTACAAGCAACAGGCTCCCTTAAATGACAAAGCTCTTATTTAAGGGCAAATCTCTGTTTTGTCCTGTCCATTATAATCCAACTGTGTGTACATTTGTGTGCACTGTTCTTAAATTAGTTTTATTAGAGAAATTGGGCCCCCTAAATCATTTAATTTAACTAAACAGGAAAAGTAAGCATTTTTAGCATTAAAGGAGTTAAAAGATATAATTAAACAGGCAGACAAGGGGGAAACATTGTGCATTTAGAGTTGGATCATTATAAAGAGATTGTCATGTCAGTTCCTAATGATACAAGTGGCTATAGGAAGCTGAATAGTAATCCAAAGATGAATTTCAAGAAAGAGCTGCACAAACTGCTACAGAATGCTATCAAGGATGGGGATATCATGGAAAATGAATATATGTTAATTTGGAAAGAACATCCCAAAATTGCAGGGTTGTACATACTCACAAAAATACATAAGGATTTGTAGAACCCTCCAGAGAGGTCAGGTGTCTCTGGAGTGTATTATTTAATGGAAAATTTTGGCCAATTTGTGGATTTCTTCTTGCAGAAATGCATCCCAAATTCACAGTCCTTTGTGAAGGATACAACAGACATTCTTAGAAAACTTGAGGGGCTTAAAGAGCACCTTTCATGATGGTCCAAAAAGTTACAGCTTCAAACAACATGAAGTCTTGCTATATTATGACATATGCAGTTTGTCCCAACCTTAGAACTGCTCCGGAGGTGAAAGAGTTAAAGTCCATGCCAGGCATGGAACTTAGAATTTTCAACCGAGCTCAAGCTCTATCTGTTGCTCTTCAAACTTAAACTGTCGGATTCTTTACTCCGCCTCACTGAACAGTCGCTCCGGAGATTCCTCCTTCTGCTCGGTTCATTTTGTCGGTTAAAGTATAAAAGTTTTCAGTTTTTTAACCGAAATTAAACCGCAACCGGTCGGTTCAAGCTCTATCTGTGGTATTGTAAGTACTAGATAGGTTTTACATTTTATTTCTGTGTGGAACTTGTAAACATTTTCATCGGTTCGGTTTGAACCGGTCAAGTTACTTCTATTACATTTGTCTTTTAGAAGTGCGGTTCCCGGTTATCGGTTCTAAAAAAAACAGATTTAATTACGTTTTTCACGGCCCGTGACACGGTTTGGGAACCGATAAGGAAGTCTTGCTTGGCAGTTTGCCGTGGCAGGCAGTTTTTTGGTTAGGCTGGCACTATGTCTGAGAAATCCAAAAGAAAAACCGGGCCCACTGGGTTTCAGCACTGTGTTGTATGTGGGGAAGCCTTTGCCAAGGCTGACCCCCACACCACATGTGTTTATTGTCTGGGGTTTGACCACCTCAATTCAGACTGCCAGATTTGCAAGGGTTTTCCTGCAGCTACCCTGGATAAGAGAGTTGGTAGACTTGGGGAACGGGAGGCCAAAAAGTCCGCTGACCTGGATGGCCAGCCCGGTTCGGTTTCAACCGAACGGAGGGAGTGCCCTCTGACCAGGCGATACTTCTGGCAAGGAGACACTACTCTGAGGAGTCGGTTCCAACAAAGAAATCTAGAAAATCAGCTGGTGTGGAGTCAAAACTTCCTCTCCAACCGCTGAAGAAATAGCTAAAGCAATAAAATTGTTCAGTCACTTTCCGTTCCGACCGAACGGCATCATCAGGTGGCGCCGGTTCAGTCAGTTCCTCCTGTTCAAGAGTATTATTTAGAGGAATTTATGAACCAGAGGAGGGGAAGAAGAGTTTGAGGAGAGTGAATGTGGCTTTGAAAGTTTGGATGTGCCCATTGAACCGACATCTCTCCAGACAGACCTTCCGAGGTTCCCCTAGGCTTTCTGAGTCCCCTTCTCATTTCATGTTTTATTAAAAAAGTGGCTGAAACCCTCCAGCTCCCTATGGAGGAAGCTGTGGATGATCAGGAAGAGCCTGATTTTGTAGAAATGATGGATATCCCAGAGTCTAGGAGACTGTCTATTCCTCTGCATAAATCTTTTTGGAAACGGACAGTAAAGATTTTAAAAGCTCCTCACACCATACCTCCTGTTGATAAAAGAATGGACAAAAGGTATGCATTATCAGGCTCTGATACGGAATTCCTTACACAACAATGCAGCCACGTGGGGGTGGTGCAGGCTACAGCCTGTGACAAGGCAAATGTTCCCTTAGCCTCTCACCCCCCCTGACAAGGACTCCAGAAAGATAGATGCCATGGCAAAGAAACAGTACATGGCAGCTTCCTTAGGACTCAGACAAGCTAATTATATGGCTTATGTTGCTAAATATCAAAAATCCAGATGGGATACGGTTTTAGATCTAGCAAAGCAGGTTCCTGGCCAGCTGGCAAAAGAGCTGGAGCAGGTGTCCGCTGATGGTATTGAGGCATCCAAGGTGCAATTCCATGCTGCAGTGGACTCTAATGATGTGTCATCCAGAGTCATGGCTACATCTGTGGCTCTCTGTAGAATGGCTTGGCTCAGATGTACTAGCCTGTCACAGGATACCCAGACTAAGGCCATGGATTTCCCTGTTGTGGGCAACTCTTACATGAAGAAAATGGATGAATGTAGGACCACCTATAGGAGTGCACAGGCCAAGGAAAGGCAAGTCACTCCCCAAAGGCAGCCTCCCAGGGGCAGGGGTAGGCCCTTTCATAGGCCTCTTTACCAAGCCCAGGCTTCCTCTTCAGCTTTTGCACAGAAGGGGTTCTTTAGAGGGAGAGGCAGACGGGGTGCAGGCAGGTCTGCTTCCACCCCTCAGCCTAAAGCCCCTGCCAAACAGGCACCCTGATGGGGTGCCCAGGGCCAATTCTCCACTACCTGTAGGGGGCAGGATGGCTTACTTTGTCCAGGACTGGGAGTCTCTAACGTCAGACAAGTGGGTCCTGGAAGTAGTAAGCCAGGGACTGGTTCTCGGCTTCAAAAAATTTCCAAAGATGAGAATCGGATCCTTTCCACCTGCAAATCCTTCAGAGGCTCTTGCCCTGGAGGCAGAAGTCCCTACCCTCCTGGCTCTCAGAGCTGTGGAAAGGGTTCCACCCCTACACCAAGGCAAAGGGTTGTGCTCCAGGTACTTCCTTACTCCAAAAAAGACAGGAGAATGGCGGCCCATCCTGGATCTCGGGTATCTAAACAAGCACCTTTTAAAACCAAAATTCAAAATGGTGACTCTGGGAATTATTTTACCTCTTTAAGGCCAGGGACTGGCTAGTGTCCCTGGACCTCAAGGATGCCTATTTTCATGTTCTCATCAGAAGCTCCCATTGAAAGTACCTCAGATTTGAACTGCCCTCAGGTCATTACCAGTTCAGAGCAATGCCCTTCGCCTTACATCTGCCCCAAGGGTATTCACAAAATGCCTGGCAGTAGTAGTTGCCCACTTAAGAAGGCAAAATTACCATCTTTCTTACTTCTTGGACGACTGGCTCATAATAGGCCAGTCCCCAGACCAAGTCAGGTTACACCTTCAAGTAACTCAGCAACTGCTAACTTCTCTAGGTTTCCTTCTCAATCTTCCAAAGTCGGTCCTAGAGCCTGTCCAGCTTCTCACCTCCATAGGTGCAGAACTGAACACAAGAAGCCAGAGCCTTCCTTCCCTTCCTCTGGAAAGGGCAAATACCTTGATTTCTCTGGCTTCCTCCTTCACCCTGCAGGTATCTCAACCAGCAAGGCACTTTCTACAGCACCTGGGACACATGGCTGCTTCGACAGCAGTAGTGCAGGGAGCCAGATTTCAGATGAGGGACATCCAGTTCCATTTGAGAGCCTTTTGGTCTCAAAGAAAGGACCCTCTAACCAAATTAATTCCAGTGACTCGAACCCTGATCCAGGCCCTTCAGTGGTGGCAGGACCAGGGCAATTTGAGACAGGGGGTCCCCTTTACCCCTCAGTCTGACTCCTTAATCCTTACTACAGATGCATCCCTATTGGGGTGGGGAGCTCACATGGGCAACCTCACCACCAAGGGATTGTGGTCCCCCTCAGAAATCTCTGCTCCACATCAATTTGTTGGAACTCAGCAGTTTTTCTAGCACTTCAAGCTTTTTCCAAATCTGTTCAGAACAAGGTTATTCAAGTCGGAACAGACAATACCACCACAATGTGGTACATCAACAAGCAAGGGGGCACTCTGTCTACGGCCTTGTGCACCGAAGCAATGAAGTTGTGGTCTCTGGCTTACTCCTTGAACACCTCCCTTGTAGCAGTTCACCTCCCAGGCAAGGACAATGTCCTGGTAGATGCTCTCAGCAGGATTTCCCAAGGCCATCACGAATGGGCTCTGGATCCCCTAGTTCTGGAGGTGGTATTTGCCAGATGGGGCACACCCCAGATAGATCTTTTTGCAGCCCCAGACAATCACCAACTTCCCCTTTTTTGTTGCAGGCCCCCAGTGTTGGGCTCAGTCCCCCTGGATGCCTTCTTTCTCAGTTGGGAAGGGAAGTTTCTCTATGCCTTTCCACCCTTCCCTCTCCTGTTCAAAGTGCTAGTAAAAATCAGGTCTCAATCCTGCAAGATGATTCTGATTGCTCCAGACTGGCCCAGACAGCCCTGGTACCCACTCTTTATGTCCTTAGCAGTCCACCTTCCCCTATGTCTTCCCAGGAATCACAATCTGTTATCCCGTGCTCAGGGAAGGGTTTGGTACCCGAACCTCAAATCTCTCAATCTCAAGGCCTGGCTCTTGAAGAGTTAGTTTGCTGACCTGCACCTTTCCCAAGGTGTATTGGATATTCTGAAGGCTTCCAGGAAGCCTTCCACCAGGGCTACTTATAATTCCAAATGGAAGAGATTTTCCATATGGTGCTCTGGGAAGCATATTTCCCCAGAATCTGCTGATTTACCCACAGTCCTGGATTATATGGTTCATTTAAATACTTTAGGGCTGAGACCAGCTACCCTAAAAGTGCACTTGGCAGCCGTGTCTGCTTTCTTGTCAGCAGGTAAGCCCTCTTCTTTCAGCTCATCCTGTATTCTCCAAGTTTTTCAAAGGGTTGCTTCACACCAACCCCCCATTCAGGGATCCTTCCCCTGCCTGGGATCTTAATATTTGCATTGCCCAGCTTATGCAACCCCCTTTTGAGCCCTTGTCTTCAGCAGAACTCAAGTACTTGACTTAGAAAACTGTGTTTTTGGTAGCCATCACTTCTGCCAGGCGCATAAGTGAGTTACAAGCATTGTCAGTGGAGCCTGATTTTATCTCCTTTCACAGAGATAAGGTAGTCCTCAGGACTAACTGAAAGTTCTTGCCTAAGGTGGTTTCAGATTTCCACCTTAATCAATCTATATCTCTCCCTGTGTACTTCACTGACCATTCCTCTTCTGGTGAGAGGAGGTTGCACAGTTTAGATGTCAAAAGATCACTTAGCTACTACATAGATCGTACCAAAGGTCACAGGTTTAACTCCCTCCAACTGTTCCTCACATATGGGGAGGTTGGCAAAGGGAAACCTGCCACTAAAAGATCCATTGCCAGGTGGATCGTCTCTTGTATCCAATTCTGCTATAAAAAACTGGGTAAAGTTCCTCCCTCAGGCCTGAGGGCTCACTCCATAGAGGTACAGCTCGTGCTCTGGCTGCTGCCAGGGACATCCCTATCCTAGAGATATGTCAAGCAGCTACCTGGAAAACGGTGCACACTTTTACTAAGCATTACTCCCTGGACATCCAGGCTAGGAGTGATGCTCGTTTTAGCACAGCTGTGCTTCAGAGCCTATTTCCTGTGAGGTTCTGTCCCTCCTCCATGGAGGTACTGCTGTGTAGTCTGCATATGTCATAATATAGCAAGACTTCATGTTGTTAGAAAAAAAATACCTTAGTAATGTTGTTTCTTCTAATGGAGTCTTGCTATTATGACCTCCTCCATACTGCCCTCTCAGAACCTTACTCTTGGGGATGTGGGTGGGCAGGGCAGCGTTAGCACTTTTTAGATGCCCACCTTGTTTTCACCCCCCTCTTTTTGGGGTGATCTTTGTTGTGTTTGTCATTTTGTGGGTCTCCTGACTTGAGTCTTCATTGTGGCACCAAAAAATGTTTATTTAATTAAGTAGTCAGTTGGCTAGTGTAGGTTTACAGCTTCCACACAGTCTTAGTGAGTTTTTGCTTGTAAAGATCTGACAGTTTAAGTTTGAAGAACAGATGGAATTTTCAACCGAGCTCCAGCTCTAAGTTCCATGCCTGGCATGGACTTTAACTCTTTCACCTCCGGAGCAGTTCTAAGGTTGGGACAAACTGCATATGTCATAATATAGCAAGACTCCATTAGAAGAAACAACATTACTAAGGTGAGTAATTTTTTCTTAGTCATTATATGCAGTACTCAACCTGAAAGGGTGTGTGCATTTGTTATTTTTGGTCAAGGTTTACTCTGCCTTCCATATTTTGCATTTGTTTTTGAGCCCTGCTTTAGCCCTGTTGCACTTGCCTTTGCTGTTCAGCTGCTGGACTGCTGGTTCCGCTGACATCACTATATGGCAGAGGAGTGACTCTCACTGTGCAGTAAAGTTGCAGCAGTTTTGCAAGGGAAAATTAGCAATACTAGGTGTATATACTGTGTTTTCCCCCTTCCCCAAGACACCCTGTTAGTAACGTATTATGCCAAAATCCAAATGCCTTGTCAGTATGATGTTTTTTTGGGGTAAAACTGACTTACTTCTGCCTCTTTAACAAAGCATGGGGAGTGAGAGAAGATTGAGTTGCTGTCAGCACCTTTCCCAGTCCTTTTGGCTTTCATGCATACATTACCCCTTCTGGCATTGATTCTGGAATTGTATTTGGTTACTGTCCTCTGCAGTTAGTTTTTGCATTCTGAGCTGCTAAAAACTGCAGGTGTACCAGAGCTTCAAACAAGAAGTCTTGCTGTATTCGGACTATACGAAGTTAGCCCCAGCACTTGAATTGGTCCGGAGAGTAAAGGGTTAACTCTATGCCAAGGCATAGAATGTTGAGCTCGAGCTCTGTTTCAAACCTCTGTCTGTGGTACTCTGAAGTTTAACCATCAGATTCTTTACTCCGCCTTACTGTGAAGTCGTTCCAGAGATCCTTCCTGCGCTTCAGTTCAGTCTAGTTTGAATTGGTCATTTTTTTTTTTTTTAACCGTGGTGTCAGTAATTTGGTATTTTTGCCTCTGTCTCTGTACCAGTAAGTGTTAGATTGTAGGTAGTGGTTATTTATTGTGTTTTCGCTAAGAAATTGTTTTGTTTCCGTTCTTTGCCGGTCGGTCCGGTGCAGAACCAAAGCTCGTGTTCTTTTATTGTTTATTTGTGTGTGGTTTTTCTGGTACTCATTGGTTCCAACAAAAATCTGATATTTTAGGATTTTTTTTTTTTTAACTGACCGATGACACGGTTGGAACCGTTGAGTGTGAAATCACCTGGCTTAACCGCTGTGTAAGGTGATTTTCTGGTTGAAGGTGTGTCTGAGAAACCCAAGAAGAAAACCAGACCCACTGGATTTCAGCACTGTACCGAGTGTAAGGAGGCCTTTGCTAAGGCCGACCCTCACCTCATCTGTGTGTATTGTCTGGGGTTTGACCACCTCAAGGAAGACTGCTAAATATGTAAGAACTTTCCCAAAGCCACTCTGGATAAATGTTTTGAGTAGGCGAAGGGAGAGGGAGGCCAAGAAGTTCACTGACTCAAATGGCCAGCCCAGTTCGGTTGCGGCAGAACCTGAAGAGGTACCCACCCACCTGGGCGATACCTCTTCGGGCAGACTGAGAACCAATTCTGCAGAATCGGTTCCAAGTAAAAGAAAGAGAAAATTGGCCGATTCAGATCCGGCTCTCCATGGTCCGACTGAAAGCGATTTCAATAGTTCAGTTGCTTTGCCCAGTTCCGATTGAAGAGGTTTCAGTTCAGAGCCAATCGGTTCGGTCGGAAGTAGTCGTTTAGGATATAAATCCTGAGGCATACTATGAGTGTGATTGGGAGGCAGATGATTATGAAGAACAACGTGAGGACCTAGATGAGCCAGTACAGCCTGACATCTCCCCAGACAGGCCTTCTCAGGCTTTTTCTCCCAGGCTTTGAGTCCCCTTCCCATTTCTTGTTTTACAAGAAAGTGGCAGAGGCTCTTTGGCTTCCTATGGAATAGGCTGAACAGGATCAGGAAGAACCTGACTATCTGAAATGATGGATGTCCCAGAGGGAAAGAGGGTGTCGATACCCTTACACAAATCCTTGGGGAAACAGACACAAAAAGTTTACAGTTTCCTACATTCATTCCTCCTGTGGAAAAAAGAATGGACAGGAGGTATGCTTTGTCAGGTCCTGGGATGGAATTCCTTTCAAATCATAGCAGCCATGTTGGGATAGTACAAGCTGCAGCATGTGACAAGGCTAATATTCACCTGTCATCTCCCCCCGCCCCGCTAAGGATTCCAGGAAAGTGGATGCCATGGCAAAACAGTACTTGGCATCCTCTTTGGGACTCAAAAAATCTAATTATGTGACATAGACAGCCAGGTACCAGAGATTTATGTGGGATACGGTTCTGGAACTGGCTAAGGATGCCCCTCCCCAGCTAGCCAAGGAGCTGGAGCAGGTGGTTGCAAATGGTATAAAGGCATCTAAGGTGCAGTTCCATGCAGCTGTTGATTCCAGTGATGTTCATTCCAGGGTCATGGCTACATCTATCTCCGTGAGGAGATTTGCTTGGCTTAGGTGTACCAACCTTTCACAGGATACCCAGGCTAAGGCCATGGATTTTTCTATAACTGGTAATTCTCTCTTTGGGGACTAAACGGAGAACTACGTGAAAAAATGGACTAGTACAGGACCACCTATAGGAGTGCTGCAGCCAAAGAGAAGCAGACCACTCCTCAGAGGCAGCAGTTTAGGGGCATGTGCAGGCCTTTTTACTAAGCTCAGGCCTTCTACTACTATTTTCAGCAGAGGGGAGTAACTAGGACCCCATCAGCTACTCAGTCCAAGCCCCCTGCCAAGCAGACACCCTGAGGTGTCAGGGTCACCTCCCCAATCCCAGTAGGGGGCAGGTTGGCTCACTACTCCAAGGCCTGGGAGTCTATTACTTCAGACAAATGGGTCCTGGAAGTAGTGAGCCAGGGACTTGCTCTCAGTTTCAAAAGATACCCAAGAATGAGAGCAAAATCTTTCAGTCCTCCCTCTCCCTTGGAGACAAAGGCCTTAGAGGCAGAAATCTCCTCGCTTCTGCAAGTAGTAGAGAAGGAGGTACCTCTTTGCCACAGGGGAAAAGGACTGTATTCGAGATACTTCCTTACCCCAAAAAGACAGGGGAGTGGCGATCCATATTGGATTTAAGGTACCTGAACAAACATCTGACAAAACCAAACTTCAAAATGGTGACTCTGGGAGTAATTCTTCCCTCTCTGTGACCAGGAGAGTGGCTAGCCTCCCTGGATCTCAAGGATGCCTACTTCCACATACCTGTCAGACATTTCCACAGAAAGTACCTCAGGCTTGAGTTGCCCTCAGGCCATTACTAATTCAGGACCATGCCCTTCGGCCTAACATCTGCTCCAGTGGTGTTTACTAATTGTCTTGAAGTGGTGGTGGCATTCCTCAGGATGCAGGGCATCCTTCTGTTCCCATATCTGGACAACAGGCTTCTAGTGTGCCAGTCCTCGGACCAAGTCAAGTAGGCTTTAGAGGTCACCCAAAGACTTCTAGAATCCTTGGGCTTCATTCTAAATTTAGAGAAGTCTGTTCAAGAGCCAGACCAGCTTCTCGCCTTCATGGGGTGGAAATAAATACAGTTCAGGCAAGAGCATTTCTTCCTCTCTCAAGGGTTCAGTCATTGATCACTCTGGCTTCCTCTTTTCGTCTTTTAATATCCCAGAACAGTAGTTCAGGGAGCAAGATTTCAGATGAGAGATATTCAGTTTCATCTCAGATCTTTCTGCTCTCAGAAAAAGAACCCTCTCTCCAAACTGGTTCCAGTCTCCAAAACCTTGGTCCAGGCCCTTCAGTGGTGGTTGGAGGAAGACAGTCTTCGACAAGGGTTCCCCTTTATCAGTCAGGTCTATTCTGTGATTCTCACCACAGATGCCTCCCGGAGTGGGGGGCCCACCTAGATCATCTCACAGCCCAGGGAACTTGGTCATACCAGGAATCCCTTCTGTACATAAATCTTCTTGAATTAAGAGCGGTCTTCTTAGCACTTCAGATATTTTCAACGATGGTCCAAGGGAAAGTGGTGCAGATCAGAACAGACAATACCACAACCATGTGGTACATCAACAAACAGGGAGGCACTCTGTCCTCTGCCTTGTGCACAGAGGTCATGAAAATATGGTCTCTAGCTTATTTCCTTCAGGTTTCCCTGATGGCTGTGCATCTCCCAGGGAAGGGCACCATTCTAGCAGATGCTCTCAGCAGGATTTCTCAGGGCCACCACAAATGGACCCTGAACTCTGTCATTCTTCGTCATTTTCAGGAGATGGAGCACCCCAGAGATGGATCTCTTTGCAGCCCTGGGCAATCAGCCACTCTCTCTTTATTGTTGCAGACCACCCCTTCTGGGTCCTATTCCCCAGGATGCTCTTCTTCTAAATTGGACAAGCAGGTTTCAGTATACATTTCCTCCTTTTCCTCTGATATTGTGAGTCCTGATAAAAATCAGGTCTCAGCCTTGCAAGGTGTTTCTGATGGCTCCAGACTGGGCCAGACGGCCTTGGTATCCTCTTCTGTTGTCACTGTCAGTGACACTGCCCTTGTGTCTTCCCATGCAGTACAATCTCCTCACCTTCTCTCAGGGGAGGATTCTGTAGCCCAACCTTCAGACTCTCAGGCTCAAAGTCTGACTCTTGAAGAGCTAGAATGTGCAAGTTTGCATCTTTCCTAGTCAGTCTTGGATATTTTAAAGGTTAGCAGGAAGCCTGCTGCTAGGAAGACTTACAACTCCAAATGGAAAAGATTTGAGTTTTGGTGTTCCAGTAGGCATACTTAGCCAGAGCTGGCTGGTGTTGCCACTGTTTTGGACTATTTGGTACATCTTAACAGTTTAGGCCTCTAGCCTACTACTCTTAAAGTACATTTTGGCAGCTGTGTCTGCCTTCCTTTTGGCTGGTAAGGGCTGTTCCCTAGCTTCTCATCCAGTTTTCAAGAAATTCTTCAAAGACTTGGTCCATGTCAGTCCTCCCTTTCAGGAGCCTACTTTTTCTTCGGATCTGAACATCTGTATTGCACAGCTTATGCAACCCCCTTTTGAACTTTTATCTTCATCTGAGCTGAAATACTTGACTTGGAAAACTGTGTATTCCTGGTTGCCATTACCTCTGCAAGAAGGATCAGTGAACTACAGGCCTCATCAGTGGAACCTGATTTAATTTCTTTTCATAGGGATAAGGTGGTCCTCCACACCTATAGAATGTTCCTTCCCAAGATGGTGTCAGACTGTCACCTGAACCAGTCTGTCTTTGCCTGTCTTTTTCACTGATCATTCTTCCTCTGGAGAGAGGAGCTTACTCAGTCTGGATGTGAAAAGGGCTCTTAGTTACTATATTGAGCATACTAAGGCCCATAGGAAGGATTGTTCTCAGTTGTTTCTCACTTATGGTGAGGTGGGAAAGGGCAAGCCTGCTACCAAGAAGTCTACTTTCAGGTAGATTGTCTCTTGTATTCAATTCTGCTACTCTGAACTTGGGAAGGATCCTCCCTTGGACCTGAGGGCTCACTCTACCACAGGTACAGCTGCTTCGGTTGCAGCAGCTAGAGATATACCTTTAGTGGATATCTGTAAAGCAGCTACCTGGAAATCTGTTCACACCTTCACCAAGCATTACTCTTTGGACATTCTGTCACAAAGTGATGCTTGGTTTGGCACAGTTGTGCTGCAGAGCCTGTTCCCAAAATAGGTTTTGTAACTCCCTCCTCCAAGGAGGTACTACTTGGTAGTCTGCATATAGTCGGAATACAGCAAGACTTCATGTTGTGCGAAGAAAAATTACTCACCATAGTAATGTTGTTTCTTCTAATGGAGTCTTGCTGTATTCTGACCCCCCTGCCTCCCCTCCTGGAAACTAGTAGTTTTGGGATGTGGTGGGGCAGGCACCGTGCTGCACTACAGAGGTGTTCTGGACATGCCTCAATCTCTTAGGGGTTTTTTCTTTTAGTTTGGTGAATCACTATCTGTTTTCTTTCTGGGTTTTCTCAACTTGAGTCTTTGACCCTAAAAACCTTGTTTTGCCATTTGGCACAAAAATTTTTAAACAATTTCTTTCTTTGAGTAGTTTTAGTGCTCTTAAGAATATGATGGTTATACTTCAGAGTACCACAGACAGAGGTTTGAAAACCAAGCTCTAGCTCAACGTTCTATGCCTTGGCATAGAGTTAACTCTTTACTCTCTGGAGCAGTTCAAGTGCTGGGGCTAACTGCATATAGTCAGAATACAGCAAGACTCCATTAGAAGAAACATTACTATGGTGAGTATTTTTTTCTTCTATAGCATGCGTAGTGTTGCTGTGGACCCAGGGCTGTACTGTTGACATCACTACATGGCAGAGGAGTGACTCACACTGCAGTACAGTGAAGTTGCAGCAGTTTTGCAAGGGAAAACTACATTACTATGTTTACATACTGTGGTCCCTCTTTAAGACACCCTGTTAGTAATGCATTATGCCAAAATCCAAAGGCCGTGTTAGTATGTTTTTTGTAAAACTGACTTCTGCCTCTGTAACAATGCATGGGGCATGAGAGAAGATAGAGTTGCTGTCAGCTGAGACAGCTAACTGTCCATTTATGCATCTGTGTGATTACTGTCTATAACATGATCATTTGAAAGCAGTAATGCCTCCTTACCTATGCCATACTGGTGCCTTCCATGTCTTTCTGTAGTAAAGCACCTGGTAGTCACTTTGATCGAAAATCCCTCACTGCTGCTCCATCCTGCGCCTCCTCGACATCAGCACTGCATTGCAGAATGCCAAAGACTAATTTTGGTAGAGATGCAGATCATGCAGATAGTAAAAAAAAAATTGCCAAGTGAGTTCCTCCTAAAAAGTTTAGAGTTCATATTAACCCACAATTTTTGGGGGAATTTGTGAAAAAAAAAAAATTAATTGTTAAACATGTGGCACAGCGATGGGTGTCTGTATGGCTCCCAGCTATGCTAAAATGTTTTGGGGTGGTAGGAATTGGTGTGTATTCAGAATAAACAGAACAACCCATTCTTTCAGGGCATCGATTTGTGGATGACATTATTTGTATTTGGAAAGGGGATCCCTCGGAAGTTGTTGGTTTTTCTGGGGTGGCTGTATGATAGTGACTGGAATCTTTTATTTTCACATTACTTTAGATGTAAGTTAACATCTTAGATCTGACTTCTGTACTGAATGATTTAATTCAGACTCAATATAGAAAAAAAATACAGCAACAAACTATTGAAATTTGATAGTGCACATCCCAGCTCGTTAAAAAACTTTACAACCCCCTTGCAGATTATCAGGGATCCTGGGGGTAGATACATCATGGTCCAGTGTACCATATACTCTATGCCACTCTTACTCTGCATCATCTATGGCCCCAATATAGACAATCCTGTTTTTTTTGGTTTTTTTTTTTTCACCAAGTTGCTCACGCTTCTTCTACCTGTATTATCCACCCCAATTGTAATGGGCGAGGATTTTAACTTAGTACCTGACTCCTTCCTAGATCGGTCGGGCTCCCTGCTTAAAGGTTTGTCACCTGCACAACGCACATTACGTGACTTACTGGACAGAGGTGGCCTTTGATGTGTGGAGGGTACTGAACCCTAAAAGGCGGGAATATACCTTTGTCTCTCCTGTTCATGGGACACTTTCCCGAATTGACTATCTTTTAGTGTCCCAATCTCTCCTTCAGGGGATGTTATCCTCCACAATTCAACCAGGCCCCACCTCAGACCATTCCCTTGTTATGTGTCACTTAGCCCTACCTTCCCCTTTCTAAAAGAGACACCCATTGGAAGCTAAACGATCAATTACTCAAAGACTCTCATTTTTTAGAACGGATTAAAGACCAGATAGACCTTTTTACTTTAAACACTGTAGAGGCCAATAAACCAGATGTTACATGGGGTGCCTTGGAAGCTAGTCTAATCAATATCCCCCTCATAAAAGCTTTAAACAGGAAAATAGCTTGTGAAGCAGATCTTGGCTCCCTACTATTACAAATTAAGTCAATGGAATCTACCCTATCCCCCCCCAAACTCCAGAAGAGACTTGGCGGAAATTAATTTTTGATAGAGATAAATATTTAGACTTACTGAGGGAAAAAGCTGGGCTAGCAGTTATTCATACTAAGGCCATTTATATAGACCAAGCTGAAAAAGCTGGGCGTTTACTGGCTCTAAGGATTAAGCAGCAAAAATCGGCAAGATTTATCCTACCCATCAGGTCCCAAATGGACAGCTTCCTGAGATCCTCACCCTCTGATATTGTGCAGGAGTTTGCACATTATTAACAATTATATAGTAATATGGAAAATCCCCCTTCTACGGAAGTTCTGGATGCGTTTCCTCGAATCTCATCTTCCTTCCTTGTCAAAGGCCCACAAGACATTTCTTTTTTCCCCCCTGAAATTACTGATGTAATATGCAATCTTCCCTCTGATAAGGCACCAGGCCCGGATGGTTTCTCCTCATTATTTTACAAGAAATTCCAGGATCAAATTGCCCCAGCCCCCCTTTTATTTTGACACATACTATCTGGAGCTAACTCTGACCCCACTCCATTTGAAGCTTTAATTGTTCTTCCCAAATCTGATAAGGATTTAGAGTTGGTACAGAGTTACAGGCCTATATCCCCTTTAAATCAGGATATTAAAATTCTCACAAAGATATTGGCGGATAGGCTTGCACTGGTTCTTCCGGACTTAATCGGGACGTCACAGGTTGGATTCATGAAAGGAAGATCATGATTGGACCATCTTCAAACTATTTCTCACGTCTTCTCTGAGTCCAGGGACATTCCGTACCCAGCTGTCTTGGTGTCCCTAGATGCCGAGAAAGCCTTCGATCAGTGAATTGGAACTTCTTGTTTCTCACTTTACATGCATTTGGATTTCCCTCTAAATTTTTCCAGTGGATTCAAGCTCTCTACCAATCCCCTTCTGCAAGAATCTTGGGGAATGGAGTATTCTTAAAATCCTTTTTCTTATATTCCGGAACGAGACAAGGTTGTCCCCTCTCCCCTTTACTATTTAACATCTATTTAGAACCGCTCATTCAACATTTGCTAACAAACCCAGAAATTCAGGGAATATCGATATGTGGTACCTTGGTTAAAGTCTTCGCATATGCGGACAATTTATTTCTCCAGTTGTCCTATCCCGAATCATCTATCCCCTCCATGCTAGCTACTGTTACTAAATTTAGCGGGTTTTCAAACTACAAGCTAAATCTCAATAAATCTACTGTATTTCCCCTTAATCACAAGGTATTCAAGCAAACTATAACTCCCCATGGCTTATCATGGTCTCTGGTTTCCCTCAATTATCTTGGCATCATACTTACGTGAAATCCCTCTGTGTTTTAAAAAGAATTTTGATGCCCTGGCTCAAATTATTAATCCAGATCTTGACAGATGGACCAAACTCCCCATCTCACCATGGGGTCGGATTAGTGTAACCAAAATGAATGTGTTTCCTCAACTTTTGTACCCCCTATCGCTTCTTAACTCATTCATCCCAGTATCCTGGTTTCACAGCATGCATAGATTATTCACTAAATTCATCTGGTCCAATAAACATCCTCGACTAGCATATCATAAATTAGCAGCCCCGAAACTCAAGGGTGGTCTCCGTGATCCCCATCTTGGCTTATACTACTGGGCTAGTCACTTATCGAAATACTTTAAGTGGTTGACACTGGGCCCTCGCAGCCTGATGGCAGCATGGCTCAAAATTGAGTTGGACATAATCCACTCCACAGGGATGGATCCTGCTAATCTGCTATATGCCAAGCCTTCCTCATTACAGGTACTTCAGAAATACCCCACTATAGCAGTATCATTAAAAATTCACACTCAACTTTTCTCCTTTCTCCATTTTAGACCCCATCTAGATCTCTCACAATCTATATGGAACTCTCCTTCATTTCTAATAGGAAACAAGAGAATTACTTCCAATTGGTTACCACAACTGGGAGAAGGGATCTTAACCTCTTTCCTTGGGATGATGGAGCCTGGCTTACTTCAACCAAGATTATTTCTAAATTTAATATCCCTGCATCTAGTTGCTTTAAGGTTATTCAACTCCCACATCTCATTGTCCAAGTTTTGGGTAAAACTGTGCTTCATCCACCTGCATTTTCTTTCCTGTCAGAGTGTACTCCCTTGATGTGCCCCCCTAAGATAATCTCCAAAGTCTATCAAGTTCTATTTCAATGGCAATTCGGGGAATGTTATGGTCCCAGAAACTATTGGTCCTCTCTTTTCCCTCAACTCTCCATTGATTGGCCGATACTATGGCGGAACTGTCATATGTTTGTATCACAGGACAGGCTGCATCTCATGCAGTTCCATATTTTGCACAATCTATCCTATTCTCTCCAAAAGCTTGCCAGATGGGGCCTCTTGGATTCTGGCCTATGTACTAGATGCTACCAAGAAGAGGGGACACTTCTCCATATATTTTGGAGTTGCCCCAAGATAGTTCCCTTGTGGAATGCAATTAAGGCCAAGCTGGATTCATTGTTGGGTCTCCAAGGTTACTTTACCCATGAAATATGCTTGTTAGGTGATTTATCCCTTATTGATGTTAACGCCTGGAAGTTCCACATATCCATGATAACTTTTTTAATAGACATTGCTATCCTTAAGCATTGGAAGGACAAGGAGTGCCCGTCATATAAGGAATGGCTCAATGAAATCCTTGCCAACCTCAGAACTGAAAAAGCCATTGCTGGCCTCTATACAGTAACAGGCAACAGAAGTTTAAGCAGATTTGGGATCCCTTACACCCTCTACTTGTCATCTGAAATGTAATGCTACTGGTTCAATGTGCATCTCCATGGTACTGTGGTGAAGGGTGGGGGAGGAGAGGGCGGAAGGTGTGGGGGGGGAGGAGGCAGGACAGGCAATTTAACTTTGTATTACTCCTCTGTTACCAATGTTCCTGTCTCTTGGATATTTGTAAAATTTTCAATAAACTTTTAATTGAAAAAAAAAAAAAAAACTTTGTACCACATGGGCAGTTTCTTGGGCTGTATTGTAACTGTAGTAATAGTTTAGATTATGAGACACAGGCAGATAAACTTAAAGATAGGTTTTTGCAGAGGGGTTATAAGGAATCCTTTTTGGAAGAATTTAAAAACGAGGTCAAACAGAAAAAAAATGATTTGCTTTTTAAAAACAAAGATGTTCAAGGATTCAACACGGACACTAATGTAGTCATGTTTACCACTGAATTTAACAGTTTCGCTGGTAGAGTGGGGAACACAGTATTTAGGAACTTGCCCATACTACAGTACATTCAGAGTCCAGTGTAAGAATGGCAGTAGGCTTAAAATCAAGGGTCTCATTTAGAAGGGTGAACAACTTGCGAGACATCTTGGTACATAACAGATTAAAAGAAGAGCTCAAAATGGGAAGAGACTGGTTACTGGACAAACCAAAGGGGTTCTTTAAATGCACAAAGTGTAATACATATGCAGGTATGCTAATACCAGAAAAAAGTTTGAGCATCCACAGGCTAGGATTGTAACCGTAGAGATTAGAGAATGCATTACCTGCAACACCCTATTTTGTGTTTTTGGTTTGTGGTGCACGTGTAATCTGTTTATGTCAGAAGTACGGTGAGACCACTAAAACAGAGGATACAGGAGCACATTGGAGCGATAATCTAAGGGCGATCTGACACTCCAGTGGGGACGCATTTTTTGGAATATCATGGTTCTGATCCAGGAGATGTGACATTTTCAGGATTGGAAAATGTGCCATATCCAAAAATTGGGGGAGATATAAAACTGCTCCTCTTAAAGTGAGAAAGCTATTCCATCTTTAGTTATTTATTTATTGCATTTTGTTGACTGGGTAGGCCCACTGAAACTAGAAGTTCCTTTTTCCGGGGTGACCCAGGGGAATGGGGGGAGATATAGATGGTAACCAACTGAAATTGAACCAGATTAAGCTGTTGGTGGTATTTTCAGTGAATGGGGAAATTTGTGTGAGATACAGAGGAAATTCCTGCTCTTTCTATGTGCCATGGCTATTTAACGTCCACCTGAACAACCACCAGAACAGGCAGACAGGACCTTGGTTTAACATTTCCTGTGAAAGATGGCACCGCAGGAGTGTAGCATCCTCTTCATGATGCACTACAGTGCCAGTATTGGGATTTTAACCCAAGTGCCTCGTGTGGGGATGTAACCCACAGCCTTCTGATTGCCCAGCCTCAGAGGCAAGTATGCAACCTGCAAAGCCACTGTCACTAATATGTTAAAAACAGGAAAAACAATGGGATTAAATGATTGTTGGGATTTAAAACTTTATTTGTGATTAAAATAATCATTGTTTGTATTGCCTGATCCCACTGTTCTTCTCCCATTTCAAAATGCTTCAAACCAAAGCAACAAAAAATCCCCCCCATTCCCTTTCAATATTGAAACCCTTTAGTAGTAAACAAAAGTTTGTACTGTAGTAAATCTATATTCTTGGAATGTATTATAATAATAGCATTTTGTTATTTGTAAATGTTATGTTATACTGGGTTTGGATGCTAACTTTATGTCGCTTTCAGATTTTCCTCCTGTAACCTTGGAAATTAAAATACGGTGCTGATCCGCTTGCAGAAACTTGAGTGTCGATCCACCTGATATTTTCCATCTTATATTTTGCATTTCCTCTTTATACCATTGCTTTGTTCTCTTTCTTCCCCCCTTTTCTCCCCATCCCCCTCACTACTACCCTAACTATATTTCCATCAGTGCTTTGCTTTTTGGCATGTATTGTTTAGAAATTTTTCTTCTAAGAGTATCAATTGAAGTAACTTTTCTCTCCTATGCTTCTGAAAATTCTTAGTAGACCAGTATTTTTTGTTAATGTATTTAACACTTAGTAGCAAGATCGATTTTATACAGTGGGCAAGTAATTTATAAATACTACTTTAGCCCTGTTCTGTCTGTCTGAAATGTTAAGAGAATCACATAATCTTTTACAAAAAAATGTTGTTTGAAGCATTTAAGGTATGTTTGAACCTTGAACTGTTTCGTGGAGCTTATTTAGCAGCCTGCTTATTCATTAAGGATTACTAGTGCTTCACAGTAGTTTTTAAATGTCCCTTTTTTTTTACTTTGCACACTTCATTATTTTTGATACGTGTACACTGGTAATTGGGGCTTTTGAATGACATTATCTTGAATATTAATTAGAAGTCAGTATATAAAGGTGACAAGATTGCTTTTGATCACACTCCCTGAGGAGGGGTTGTTGGAACCTGAAGTGCTGGGGCGAGTGTGGTCAGTGACTGCACTGACTTTCTTCTTGCTTCTACCTTGTCTATTTTGTAATAAAAAAAACTATTTTGCACCTGCATTTGGACATGTGCATGTCTTATTGTGCTTACATTGCCAGTGGCTAGTATTACACAGTATACGATGAAGGAACCAGGCAACGACTTTATACGTATTGGGTAGCAGCAAGGTAAATTTGTTTCCCACAGGAGTGCACTGACCTGCAGCAGTTGTCACTTTCAATGCTGCACTGAAGGTTCCAGTAACCTTACAAGATTCTAGTAAATCATTATATACTATATATGAGATAGGAGTGAGCCCATCAGAGAAGGTTTTATAAAATCCCATGCCTAAACAGTCATTTTCTGGTGCTGTGCCTTTATTCTGGGTTTGTATTGCAAATTTAATCTCCTCTTGTGGTGTAGGTCAAGTCAGAGATTGTTGTACATGGAAGGGTAGAGATGGTATTTTTAAGGTTCTAAGATATGTATCGGGGTCATCTATCTTAGGTTTATTCCAAGAAGTAAGTGTAACATTGATGTACAAAACTTTTAACTTCCTGAGGGTGTGTTAGCATTTTGTCTTCTGTGTTCCGTAAATGGGTTATATAATTTTTTTTTTTTTACCCATTCCTTACAACATTCGCAAGGGTCTCCATGCATAGCTTTTACCCGAATACCAAGTGTTTGCTCTTGCAGTAGAGAGCTGCCCTGTCATATTGCAGGCTTTTCATTTCTTTTTTTTCCACATTGTTTATTTGTGCAGTCAAGGGAGCCAAGGCTGAAATACTTTTCTCTAATAATTTTTGCAGATACTGCTTGTATTTCCTCTGTATATTTTTGTTTATTAACCTCAATATGTCACAAAACATCTTTTTTTTTTTTTTTTTTTTTTGCATCTTCCCACCACAGCAAGGAATCGCAGAACTAACACTGACTCTTTAGCTGTAAAGAGGTCTTGTACTTTGTTTCACAATTTATCCTGTGTCGGTGTACTAGCTTTCAATCTCCAAGGACCAGGTTTATGGCTACTGTTTAATGGTCTGGAATGAATGCAGCTTAAGGTATTAATGATGGAGACAACCATAAATGGTAATCTGTGTTGTCAAATTGTTTGGAGTATAATTAAAACCCCCTGTTGGATGGAGATATATATAGATATAGATATAGATATAGATATAGATATAGATATAGATATAGCAATAAGCATCTACTAACCCCACAGCAGACATCCATTTTTTTATTATTAAACACTCCTCTTTCAGTATTTATCTTTTACAAGATACCAAAATTAAAACTTTTTCTGAAATCACATATGTTCTGCTCCAGGGATGGTGAAATCTGGCTCAGAATGACCATCTGGAACTAGCACTTCCATACATACTATACTGGTTGAGATCATGAAGATCCAATATGGGGTGCCAGCCCCTCACCCATCTGTTTCAGGACCAGGAAGTACCTGCATATGAAACCCTGACTGGCCAAGGCATCTGGGACACAGGCTGTGGCCCCTTTTGCAAGGAGCTGAGCAAATTCCTCCTCGAGTGGACAACGTGTCCTGAGACACCCCAGACTCTTGAGGCACATGGAGGCAGTAGGGCAGAAGAGCTTTGGACTCTAGAGACAGTCCTCTGCTCACTACATCCAACACCCACTTGTCCGTTTGTGATAGCAGACCAGTGTGGCAAGAAGTGACATAGCCATCCTCCGATGGGGAGGGCAGTCAGGGACAGGACAGGTGGAGGGATGACATCCCCCAACCCATCACTGTGCAGCTTTTGTGGGGGCATCGGCAGCTGCTGCCAGAGGGGCACCACTGCCTCTGGCCTCTCCCTTTTTTTGACCTTGGGTCCCAGACTTCTGCTTGGGGTGCCAGGCATGAAACTGCCTCTGCTGGAGCTACTGCTGGGGAGACTGACTGAAAGGTCAGCTTCTTAGGCTTTTTCCTGAGGTCCTTCTGGGAAGGTCATGTAGTCAAGGGTGGCATTGGGCCTCTCAATCCAAGTTATATGCCCTTCCACCCTATGGCCAAAGAGGTTGGTGCCCAGAAAAGGGACATCAGCCAGTCTCTGTTGGGTGTCCGCCATGAAGGTGGACAAGCACAGCCAAACCCTATGATGCATGTAGAGAGCTGGCGCTGCTGCATGGGTGCAAGAGCTACCCATATCCAAGGCTAACTATAGCTGGTGATTAGCCAGTGATTGACCATGTTTTCTGAGCTCCACCGCCACCTGGTGCTCCAGGTGGAGGTGTGGGAGGACTACATCAAACCTTCCCATCAATGAAGGCCCATAATTCACCATCATAACAGCATAGTTAGCCTGACAGATTCCCAGGATATCCACAGTGTACACCTTTTTTGCAGTGTGGTCAATCTTATGGGACTCTTTGTCTAGAGGCTTGTCCACGTTCCCCTGGTATCCAAACTTACGGAACACCAAATCTGTCACCAGACATTTGACCACAGGGTGGTCAGAAAACCCAGAGTTGGGGCCTGTAGGGATCACATACTTGTTATTTATTAAACTTTTGTTAACCAGGTAAGCACACTAGACAAAAACAGATGCCTGTTTTCAGGTGCAACCCAGGAGGTTACAAGGAAATAAAGGAAGCAAATTATAAATGGGGTAAAGTTGTACAGAGCTCAGGTAAACAATATAAGTGCAATTGCATGCCGAGGGAGAGCAACAAGTGATCCCAGAGGGAGTTTCAGAAATGGGTATGGGAGGGTGTAGTACAAACCTGGGCAGGGAGAAAATTCCATAATCTAGGAGCACTTGTAGTAAATGCTCTGTCACCCATTTGGGTGCAGGTATTGGGAACCTAGGATACCATGTGGGCCAAGGGTGCGGGACAGGATGATGTATGCTGCCAGAGGTCCAGGGCTGGTCACAAGATGGCATTGGCCACTAGGAAGGGAACCTCTGGGGAGTCATACCAGTCCAAAATTTCTGTAAGGGAGTACTTGGCCCTCTTCTGGACTAGCTCCAATGGGGTGGACGTGGACTTCATGATCATCTGGAGCAGTGCACCAAAGGACACTGACCCCGATTGGTGGAAGGGTCCTCGACCAAGCCATGGTTGAAAAGCAGAGGCCATGAACTGTTAATCTGAGTCATCCGATGACTCCTTAAAGATGGCCCTTGGCTGTTGTTCACCACAGACCTCCCAGGATTTGTCACTTAGTGTAATCCTTACTGACAACTGGCCTGGCAAACCAGGAGCTGAACATTTGGCCTCCTTGGTTGGAGTACTGACTAGTGGCTGTCAGGGTGGTGGCTCCACCATGATCGGTGGAGAGCAGGTGTGGGGAGCACCTTTGGAATCTGGACCAGCAGGGCAACCACTGGCGGTTGTCAGGAGACTGAAGTTCCTTGGGGTAGAGCACTGCCCTGCCCCACGATGACCCACTGCTGCCAGAGAAACTTCTCAAAGCACCAGGACATCTTCTGTTGGAGCTTCTCCTCACTTGAAGATGAGGAGTGTTGATGGCAACACCTCCCAGTCGAGTGTGATTGAGAGTGTGAATGCCTTGACTGTGAACTCTACCATCAACTGCCCAGTTGACTGCGAGTAGGGTTTTCCCAGTTTGCTGGCCATAGATAATACTTGCCAACATTAAGCATAAAGGATGCCGAAGACCTGATCCCAGGTGGAGGCTGGTTGCTGCAAGGTCTACCAGGGTCTCTGATCGATCCACTTCCTCCCGAGTGAGGACCAGAGGCATTGGTCTATGAGGCTGACTCCTCAATCTCATCCAACAACAGGTTGACTGGGTTGAGAAAAATCTTAACAGCTTGGTCGACCAAAGTTAAAATTGTCTGGCTCAATGGCAGAGCCAAAAAGCCATCGACCAGCCTGACCAGCCCCTTGGCCAAGAGGCACTCAACAGCTGAGTAGTCAGGTAAATGAGGAACTGGAAGGACCAGGATCTTTCCCCATCACATGACTGGTGACAGTGGTGAGAAGATTTCTTGGTTTTGGTCTTGGACCTAGAGCCACAGTGGGCACGGCTCTCCCCCATAGTCTGCAGGGACCTGCACATATCACGGACCTGGTCCGTGAAGGTCCTGTCATTGCTGGTCCCAGGTGGAAACAGTGCCATGGCCGAAGAGGTGCCCATGCCTCAAAGCCACAAGCTGTGCTGCAGATCCAGCAGCTGCTGAGGCCTTTTTGCTACCCTTAGGGCAATCCTTCGGATCCTGTTCTGAAGGCTGATTCAGCAGGAGCCGGAGCTTCCTATGCTTAAGTGACTCAAAGCATGGAAAGGCAAAGACCATACCTAGATGCATCATGTTGCCCACCCAAGTAAATGCACATGTCGTGTGGAATGGTGACCGTCATCTTCTGTGGCACCAAATGCAGAATTTAAATCCAGGTTTCTTGTAATCCATTGTTGGTCCAGAGATGAAGTCAGATGAACTGCAAACCAACACTAAAATAGCTTTGAAAACTTCAAAAACAAGGGTTTGGCTATGGTGCAGAGAAAATTCTAAGTGGAGCGTGAAGGAGGTGACCTGTTCTTCCAGTGGAAAGAAAGATTTGATGTCACAAGGTGAAGTAAGGGGATATATCCAGCTGGGTGTTGGGAGGAGCTTAGCTTAAAGACGTCCAGCCAATCATCACATCTTTGTGGAACTGCCAGAGTGTAGATAAGTAAAACATATATCCATACCCCTAGAAATAATCATTATGCATGTCTATTTGCTTCTACTTTTAACCCTTTTTGAAGTTTAAGTGCTGTTAGAAAACCTGCTTGACTATGTCCTGTTTTAGTAATTTTTTTAGCTTCAAGATAAAAAAATAGTTAAATCCAGGAAATCTGGGAGTTTATAGAGACCTCCACATTTCCTGCAGCATAACTACACCAAAGGACACAGTTTTTATCAGATAAAGGCAGTTTTTTTTTTCCCTAGGCCATCTGTATTCCAGGATAAGACCTTTCAAGTTTTGGTAGTTAAATTAGGTGCTCTTGATGTAATAGGCAAAACCTTCTCAGTTCTTATTTATAGTTAGAAACAGAGAAAGTTCTGTTCTCTACCTGTAGTTTGAAATATGAGGAAAGATGAGTATTTTCTTCCAGATGTAAAAGCGGTGAAGAGAGCACCTCTTGTGACTGCTTCACCCTACCATTATTGCATTCTCTAAGTACACTGTATTTAATCCCAACTTGTCCAGTTTCTCTCAATTCATGAGTACCAACTTCAACAATTTTTCATTTTTGAATATTATGTCAATTTGCAGTGAGCTGTAGTAATTGGGTGAATCTCTTCCAAGAATCGGTCTTCACAAGTTATCATTGGTGGGTCTGCAACATTCACGTTCAGTTTTCTAGAACTCTCAAAAGTGTTTTTTTTTTCTTAGTTGTATCAATGAAATTGTTTGGCGGGATATAGCAGCCAAAGAGACTGAGGAAAGAACAGTTATGTACTCACCGTAACAGTAGATCTTCGAGAGAATCTTTCATCAGGCCACACCTATGGAACTTACAGCCACCAGACACTAGGACCATACAGAAATGTTTGCAAGCAGTCCACCAGGGGCCACCCATGATGATGTCAGATATTGACTGCTAGATAAGCACAGGTGACCCCTTCCCTCCTCCATTCTCCGCCAGAGAGTATGCTCTGAAAATCGGGCAAGGCAGACAGCAAAAGACAGACCCTCATGGAGAAGTAGACAACACTAACTAGAGTCTCAGGACTCTGTAAGGGGATGGAGGGTGGGACAGCATGACCTGATAAGAGATTCTCTTGAATATGTACTGGTACAGTGAGTACATAACTGTTCTATCTTCTTTGAGGATATCTCTTTCATTAGGCCATACCTATGGAACAAGTGCTAAGCAGTACTGACCATAAACTGTATGGGTGGCTGGAGCCTACAGGTCTAAGAAAGCAAGTTCTGAAGCACAGCTAGGCTGAAGCCAGCCTTTTGTTCCAGAGGCAATACCCAGATTGTAGTGTTTAGTGAAAGTGTGGACAGTACTCCAGGTGGCAGTTGCACAGATTTCTGCAGCAGACACTTATTTGAAACAGGCAGCAGATGTGGCCATGCCTCTAGTGGAATGACCACAAACAACCCTAGGACATTCCTTGTGATATTTCCTATAAAGGTAATACAATTTGCTAACCATTTGGACAGGCACTGTTTAGAAACTGGGGTACCCCTCTTTCCAGGGGCAAATTAAACAAAAATCTGTGAGGATTTCCCTGCAGTCCTTCGTGCGGTGTATATAGTACCTGAGTAGTCTATGTACATCTAGAGTGTGGAGTCATGCTTCCTGCATAGACATGCTCAGGAAAATAAATTGACAGGTGTATGGTTGGATTTAAAGTAAACTCAGACATCACCTTTGGTAAAAATGTAGGATTGGCATGCAAAGACTTTGTGAAAAATCAGATAAGGAGGCTCATACATTGGGAGCCTGTAGCTCTGACATCCTTCGAGCAGAAGTAATTGCAACTAAAAACAATGCTTTCCAAGAAAGAAAGCGTAAACCACAAATCATAGCTGGCTCAAAAAGAGCTACAGTAAGCTTTTCCAACACAAAATTCAAGTCCCAAGCTGAGACTGGATTGTGGCTAGGAGGCTTCAAGTGTAGAATACCCCTCAAGAACATACGGGCCACCTCCAGCTGGGCATCCCTACAACCCTCAGTAGGCACATGGAAAGCTGAAATGGCAGCCAATTTCCACTTAATGACATAGGTGGATCTGGTGGAAGACTTTCTGGCAGCCACCAGGACAGCTGCCACTTTTTTGGGTAACTCAAACTTTGCAAAGGCTATGTTTTCAGGAGTCATACATGAAAATGAAGATATCTGAGGTCCGGATGGACCAGGGTTCACTGTTTCTGTGACAGGCCCTTACAGAAGGACAGGGGCTCTAGTGGTTCTACTGCCAGTTGTTGCAGTAGGGGGAACCAGATCTGACAAGGCCATAGGGGAGCAATGAGGATCAGAGCTGCCCCCTCCATTTGGAGCTTGACAAAGACATAGGGGAGCAGTGAGGATCAGAGCTGCCCCCTCCATTTGCAGCTTGAGTAGCACTCTTTGAATTAGAGGGAAGGCATATAGGAGCCTCCCCTTCCACAAGAGGGACACCACATCTCATCAGAAAACTCCAGGCCCTGGAGTGAGCGAGCAGAAAAGTGGCAGTTTTGTGTTGTGTGGGGACACAAAAAGGTCCAATTCTGGATGATCCCTTCTGTTGAACAGGTCTTCTCCTACAGAGGTCAGCAGTTCCCACTCATGCATCCTGGGCTGTGGCCTGCTTAGCCTGTCTGCCAAGATGTTTTGGGTGCCTAGAACATGTACTGCTGACAGTTTTAGACTATGTTCCAGAGCCCATTACCAGACTCTCCTCGCTTCCCTGCACAAGGGGTAAGAGTGAGTTTCCCCATGCTGCTTGATGATGTGCATCACACTGACATTGTCTGGATTAACACACTGACACTGTCGGTATTAACAGAGGACCCAGGAACAGATGAATCTGAAAGGCTTGTATCCCATACAGGACAGCTCACATTTCTAGAACATTTATGTGTAAGATGCTCTCCACTGTGCTCCATGTACCCTGCATCTGTTGGGGGCCCTAAGTGTGCACCCCAGCCCATCCCCGAAGCATCTGTTGTTAAAATTGGTGACAGGAGGGGATCAGGAAGGAAACCCCCTTTAACAGTGTGCTGGTTTCCATCCACCACTTGAGCAGTTTGCATACAGGAGAGATTATTAGAATGCTTTGTCATCTGTGAGCTGGTCCCACAGGACTCTTGGGGTCCACCGAGGGATCCTTATGTGCAGTCTGGCCAAAGGTACTGTGACAGTGGCCATCGTCATAAGGCCCAGGAGCTGAAGGAATGTCCTGGCTGAGACATTCCAGCTGTCATGTACCACGTGGGCCTTGGCAATCAGACATTTGGCCCTGTCCAAAGGCAGGAAGACTGAGCCCTCAGCTGTGTCCAAGACTGCTGTTATGTACTGCAGGCTTTGACAAGGTGTCAAGACAGACTTGGGTACACTGACAGAAACCCCCAGAGCATTGAACATCTGCCTCATTTGAGCTAGGGTGTGCAGGAGCTGCTGCTTGGAGTGGGCTTTCAATAGCCAGTCATCCAAGTAAGGAAAGACAGAGGACTTCCCAGCAAAGGGCTGCTGCCACGACTGTCAAGCATTTGGTAAATACCTGTGGTGCAGAGGACAAGCCAAAGGGCAATACTCTGAATTGGTGGCTTTCCCTCGAAACAGGAACCTCAATACTTTCTGAGAGGTTTGCAAATCTTGATGTGAAGGTAGGCATCCTTCATGTTGAGGGAATGGATCCAATCCCCTGCTTGCAGGAGCAGGCCTTGAAGGATGATCATTCTGAATTTTTTGTACTGTATGAAAAAGATCAGGTCCCTGAGATCCAGAATAGGCCACAGGTTTCCTGTCCATTTTGGGACAAGTAGAACCCTGTTGTTCTTTGTTCAAAGGGCAAAGGCTCTATGGTCTTCCTCTGAAGTAAAGTCTGAACTTCCTCCAAGAGCAGAGGAATGTGGTCTGGAGGCTAGTGAGTTGGCACTGGTGGATGATCTGGAGATGTGTCTAGAAGCTCCAGAGCATGACCTTGTGCTATGATTTTCATGACCCAGGCATCTGATGTCACCTCCTTCCACTAAGTTAGGTGAAGGGAGAGATGACCCCCCCTACAACCACCCATGGAGGTAATGGTGCTTGGGGGATGTACAAGGAGTCAGGCAGAGCTCTAGGGGCATTTGAGTATACATCTGGAGTGGTTCCTGGGGTGGGCAAGGCTCCTGCTCTCTTGCCCTTGTCTGGTTGCAGGTCTAGCACCAGCTGGGCAAAAAGGTATCTTCTGCTCACCCCTTGGTTGGGAGTGGTAGAGGAAGTGTACTAACTTCAGGGCCCTGTCTGAGGCCTAAAGGTTAGAGAGGATATCCTGGACATCCAAGTCAAATAATTTATATTCTATAAAAGGGGCATTGAGAATGAACTGTTTCACATCATTCGCAAACCCTGCCACCCTAAGCCAGGTGTACCTCCTTGACATATTCCCAAGGCAGCAGCCCTAGCCGAGGCATCAGAAACTTCATAGGCCGTGCAAAGCAGGTGCTTTCCTACATCAAGTCTATCTGTGAGGGCCTTAAGGAGCTCCTGTTTGGGGGTGCCTTTTGGCAAAGCTTATGCAACTGCCTTGGCCTTTCTCCAGAGAGTATTCTGGTACTTGACCATATGGGCCTGATAACCATTTAAAGCCCTGGAAGGCTGAGACAAAATCCTTTTACATAGCACATCCAGCCTCCTGGATTCTTTATCAGGAGGAAGATAGCTCAGGTGTTTCAGCGCCCTTGACCTATCATAGGCAGCATTGATGATCAGAGTCTGCCTCAGGCTGGCTAGCAAAAGAGGGTTTCCCCAAAGGAGTCGTACATTTTTGTCTGCCTTTCTTGGTATGGTAGGAATGACATTTGGCCTCTGCCAGGCAGCAAAGGTGACATCATCTAAAGCAGGGAGGAGAGGTGGTACCACAATAGGGGGAGCATCAGGTAACTCCAAAAAATCAGTTAGATTTTTCTTGGTGGTATCCTGCTCCTTTAAATCAAAACCCATGGCAGCCTGTAACTGCTGAATCATAGGAATGTTGGGTCCTCTGAGGGGACCTTGGGGTGTGGACCACCAAATCCTCACTGTAGGTGGACACAGTGGCACTAGTGCCTCTGTCATAGGGACTTTCCACATAGTCCTCAGGGTACTCCTCTTCATCCTGCGTTATTAAATCAGGATTGTATTTGAAGTCATCATTGGCTTGGTTAATGGGTATTAAGAAACACGCCAGCGAGGTCAGTGATGCTCAAGGAGGCGACTGAGGCAAGGCCCTAGTGTGTATCATTGCAGGGGGTTGAGTAGAAAGCCCTGTCAGTGGGCCTCCTTGCACAGGAGGAGGCAGCAGGCATCTAAGCATGTCCAAAAAGGATGATAGCACCATCTGGATGTCAGTGCCTTTGTGGTTGACAGGTGTGCCGGTAGAGGTAGACAGAGGAGACAAGGCCCCCAACATTGATGGTGACATAACAGCCGTAGTGCTAATGCCATGCCCTGAACTAAGAGTTATGTTGATGGTCGGCGGAGTGAGCAACATCACCGCTGCAGCAGTCTATGGCACTGTGAAGGTCATATCTTTTGTGCAGAGGGGTGACCTGGTACACACCAGGGAGGTTTTCTCCTCCTCCTTTTCTTTTCCTTCTCTTGGTGTTTGTGCTTATGGTTCCTGGATGACTTCTACCAGGATCTAGAAGATTTGGAAGACCTGAATCCAGAAGAATGTGTCTGCGATGTGGCAGTGCTCTTTTGCTGGAGTTCCTGCTCCATGTGGGCTACCTGCTGTTTTAAGAGCTGCTTCTCTGGGGCCCCTTTTCAGCATTACAGGGTGGTAATATTTATAATCAGGCAGGCTTGTACGTTGTGCGCCTCACGGCTGAGGCAACAGATGCAGACATCATGAGAATTGCTGGTGTAAATCTCACCGCATTCACAATACTGGAACAGCTTTGACAGTTCCTTTGATGACATACATGGCATTGAATATCACTTGTTTAAAGTGATTGGCACTGCTTTATTTTTTCTATATACTAAAGCAATCACAGTGGCATTTCCATAAGCAGTCTGACAAGTATGGTCGATGGCGGGAAAAGAACTGAGATGAGAAGGAGCCACCCACGTTTATGTAGCAGCCAACATCTGCTGTTGACATGGGTGGCCCCAGTGAACTACTTGTAAACATTTCCATGTGGTCCTAGCACCTGCGGCTACAAGTTCCATAGGTGTGGCCTGATGAAAGAGATATCCTCGAAGATGATTTTGGGAGTTTCAAGAGGTTTTATAGTAGACTTCGCTCTAGTTCCACTTTGTGAAATGATTGATTGATTAAAAGTTTATTTTTTCACAGGAAATTCATTTGTTAGGACAAAGTCCCGTTTACAACAAAGTCCTGCATGTAGATTCTAATACAATTACCAATTGACATTTAACATAACTAATACAAACAAACATAATCGCACTCTACATACATACATTATTTAAAACACTTACATAAAAAATTCAAACTATTGAACAATTCATTTTTAAATTTAAAAAAATCTAAATTTGTTTTCTGTGATTCAGTCAAACCATTCCAACTTAATGCTACTCTATTCTGGAGCATACTGTCCCCTAGTCTAGTAAAGCTTCTATACATTGGGATATTACTTAATGGATTCCTAGTCTTTATATATGATTTGTTATTTATCTTTCTTTTTAATTGCTTATACAAAAGATGGTTATACTTTTTGTGAATTATCTTATGACATATAGTAAGCCAGAGATAGTTTCTTTTTGCTTCAGCTTGAAGCCAATTTAACTTATTATAAATTATACAATTATGCTCATTTTTAATACTTCCAGAAGCAAATTTACCTATCCTATAATATATTTGATTAACCAGATTTAAAGCAGTTTTAGTCGAATTCATGTAAATTATAGAATCATACTCCAATATGGGTAACAGCATCTGTTTTGCCAGTCGCTCCTTTGCCACCAAAGGTAACGCTCCCGCAACTCTTCTAAGGGCCCCTAATCTTTTATTTACTTTCTTTACCTGAACTGATATATGATTTACATATGTCATTCTAACATCTACTTGAAACCCTAAGTATCTGTTAATACATTTTCAATCTTTGTACCATCTTGTAAATGTAATTGTGGTTTGGACTCTTTTCCTCTATATGAACCAATCGAAAACAACATAGTTTGTGTTTTTTTAGCATTCAAAAGAAGACCAGATTTGCTGAACCATTTTTGCATTTGTAACAAATCACTTTGAAGCGAATCCATCATACCTGTGAAACTGTCAGCGGACGCCACTAAAACAGTGTCGTCTGCGTACAGTCTCACCTCACTATGTTTAATTTCATGAACCAAATTATTAACATAAATATTAAATAATAATGGGCCCAAAATAGAGCCTGGGGAACCCTCTCTAGTTTCCCAGGGGCCGACATCATTATGCCACATTGAACACATTGATATCTATTTGTCAAATGTGACTTAAGCCGTTTTAATATTTGGCCCTTAATCCCTATGGCCCTTAACCTAGTCAAAAGCAAATCATATTGAACTAAATCAAAAGCCTTACTGAGATCCACAAACACCGCCCCAGTGTACTTTCCTTGGTTCATAGATGTAGCAACCAGGTCATTAAATTCCAGCAGGGCAGTGTTTGTGGATCTTCCTTTCTAAAACCATGTTGTTCATCTACTATTACAGTATTTGTATCTAAATAATTATTTACCTGTTCATAGATTTTATGCCCAAGATTTTAGATAAAATTGGCAAAGGGCTAGTGGCCTATAATTTGAAGGAATAATTGATCCCAGACTTATAAATGGGAATAATTTTCCCCATCTTCCAAATTTCAGGAACAGCAGAAGTACTCAAACTCCAATTGAACAAATAGGTCACAATAGGGGCTATTACATGTGCTCCTAATTTTAAATGTTGGGCCTCAATCCCATCAATACCTCCTGATTTACTTTTATTTAAATTTTTTAGCTCTTTCAGTATATCCCTCTCTTTTAAAAATTTCAAACTTAAATATTCCTGTATGGGCTACCAGCGTGTCTGATACAGTAGAGAAATCCATTCCATTCACATTCAAATCTGGCAACTTTAAATCCAGTAATTCCAAAAAATATGTATTAAAAATATTTGCTATAACCTTTGTATCAGTAACTAGTTTTCCATCTTGTACCAAAATAGGACTTATGAAGTCTTTATTTGGGGATTTCAGCTCTGTTATAAGCTTCCAAAACTGCTTGTAGTCAGAGGAATTATTTATTTTATTCTGATAATATTTGTTGTTTATGTTTTTAATTATATTTTTACACTTATTCCTCCAAAACGTGAAGGTATTCCAATTTGCTTCTTTCTTTGTTTTTCTCACCTTTTTCCATATCCTATCTCTAATCCTTTAAATATTTTTTTTTATCTTATTGGTGATCCATGGGGCTTCTTTATTCCTTTTAATTTTTCTTAATGGGGCATGGTACTGTATTACATTCAAAAACATGTCATTAAACTCTTGAATAGCCAGTTCTATGTCTGGTATCAAATAAATTCTATCCCAATGGATTTGCCCTAGATGATTTACAAAGAATTGCTCATTAAACCCTTTAAAATCTCTGCTTCAATAAATAGCTGATTGTTGAGTAATGCACTGTTGTAACTCAGTAGTACAAGTAATAGGATTATGATCCCCCCAAATTTAAAGGTAATACTTCCCAGGTTTTTACTATGTCCTGGAATGCAAAAAATAAATCTGAAAGAGAACCGTAAGTTCCATTTGTTGTATTTCTTGTAGATTTTTGTATTTGGTGCAAACCCAGAATTGAAAAACTACTCTCCAATTTCCTCCCTCTAGTCTGAAACCAATCTGCATTAAAGTCCCCTGTTAAAACTACTTGTTTGTCCTTTATTTTTTCTAAAATTAACTCTGCTATTACATCAAGGCCCGGATATTCAAAAGGGTTGCGCTATGTGCAATAGGGTTGTGCCAGCACAAGTCCGAAAATGCGCCATTCAGCGGGAGGCAGTTGCGCTACTGAAAACATGCTGAGCAACAGCGCAATGCAAATGATGGGACACAAGCCAGGGAGATGGACAGTGCCACCTTCCACATGGAAGCTGTAGTGAGAGGGGTGAGAAGGCATGCTGCAGGGGGACATGGCCGTGGAAGGGCCCGTCGGCGGTACGCCCCCAACAGGCAGTACCATGCCCGCATCAGCTTTGCGCTGTATTCGGATGTCGAGATTGTGGGTCAGTACCGCCTGAACAGGGCAATACTGAGGCAGCTCTGTGAGCTGTGCAGTGATGTGATGCAGGCACCCTCACGACGGAGTCACACTCTGTCAGTGGAGACAAAGGTAACAGCCTGCATGTGCTTGCTCACCACGGGTACCTTCCAGAGGCCAACAGGGGACACCACAGGCATAACACAGTCTGCCATATCACGCATCCTCACCCAATTCCTCAGCACACTGCTGCCACATGCTGTGGAGTACATCCATTTCCCCAGCACCGCGGCAGAGTGTACAGCAAACATACAGGAGTTCCACAGGGTAGCACGTATGCCTGGCATGCTAGGGGTGATAGACTGCACCCATGTGGCTATTCGCATGCCACCTGGCCCTGATGGGGCCGCATATTGCAACCGGAAGGGGTTCTCCAGTGTCAACTGCCAGGTGGTGTGTGATGCCAGTGGGTGCATCATCAATGTCTGTGCCACGCACCCTGGCAGAGCACATGATTCATTCATATGGTACCAGTCTGCACTGTGCCATCAATTCAAGAGTGGGGACATCCCCACAGGACACCTAGTAGGTGAGTATGCATGTAGGAGTGGTAAAGTTGGGGGCCGGGTGGGCAAGCCACAGGTGCCATGGGAGTGGCACACAGGGCTAGGGACAATATGGTCCTGAACATGACACTAACCTCCACTATCTCCACACAGGTGACAGTGGATACCCACTCCGTCCCTGGCTGCTCACACCCTACCAGTGCCCCATGACCCCATCGCAGCAATGCTTCAATGAGGCACATGCCACACACAACATCTTCGAGTGGGTGTTTGGGATGCTGAAGGCATGCTTCCGATGCCTAGACATCTCCGGCGGTGCCCTACAGTACAGCCCCTCAAAGGCCTGTGGGATATTCCTGGCCTGTTGTATCCTGCACAACATGGCCAAAGACTGTGGGATAGCCGTACAGGTCAAGGAGGGGGACAGCGATGGGGATGCCGGTGATGATGGGGATGAGCAACCCCCCCCTTGGACTGCATGACCCCCGACTGGTCCGGCTGGCCCAGCTGCACCGGGACACCATCACAGAGGAGCACTTCGCACAACACAGGTAAGTCATGGGGCCATGTGCAACCAACACTGTCCAGGGCACAACCCACATACACACAGGGTAACACACCAGGGGTGCATGACGGCGAGGGGAGTGGAAGGGTACAGGTGCACAAACACACAACCAGGGAGGGGGAATAGTTACACGCTACATGGGCACACACACACCAGGCACAAAGTGCACAGGGGCAGGTGCACAGCACAGCAGAGCAGGAACAGACATGTCAAACACAGATCCACAGACCACCCCCACCACCTGTACTGTCCATGTACTTGTGTCAGATGCTGGGCATCCTTGCACCTTGGTGTACAGTACAATGCAGGCATCATCATGCACACACACCTGTGGACAGCAGTCGGGTGGGTGTGCAGGTGGTCTGTGTGTCAGCGTGTTGGGTGGGGCACCCACCGGTGCACTGCCCACCATGATGCACATTGCACACAGGTCAGCACCAGACAGGGCCCGCACTAGGAGACAGGTCAGTCATGTGGCACTGTGCCACGGCCACCTCAGATGCATGGGTGGCCCCACCGAGACCCAGCAGCACTGGCAGGCTGAGCATGGGCCACATGGGGTGGCACCAATGGACCACCAGGGGTCCCACTGCACGAGCGCGACCTTGTCCGCACAGGGGTCTGCAGCATGCCGAACATACCTGCACCAGGGGTGCTCAGGATGCCCAAGCAGAACATGATGTCGACAGGCTGGGTGTCGCACGATGCCGGGAACAGGGAGTAGAGAGCGTACTGTGTGGGGTGCGCGGTACAGGGGCACCTGACTGTGTGCCCAATGCAGCCACAACAGTGACCAATGCGTGGGTCTGCCTGGCAATGGCAGCGGTCACATCCATCTGCATTTGGACCATCTCTGCAAGGAACATTGCATTGTCCCTGATTGTGCCACTCCACAGCCACACACAGTGCCTCCACAGACGTTGCAACCCGCATCTGCTGCTGTACCGATGCCTGCAGCAGGCGGGTGTGCTCATCAAATGGGTTGTCTGCCACATCGGCAACCTGTCCCCCAGGTTATGGAAGGGTCTGATGCTCAACACCCCTTGAGGGTGGGCGCTGTTCACCAGGACCAGATATGGGCAAGTCAACAGGTGGTGTGCATATGCCACCGCTGAACCCTGAACCCCCTGACCCGGTGGGTGACTGCTGCTGCTGCCCCTCCACCTGCTGTGCCCAAGGGACCAGTCGTTCCACTGCTGTGGCCGCAACAGTGCCAGAGACCTGCACAGCCACCGGTGCTGCCCCACAGGTGCTGACAGGCACAGCCTGGGACTGTGCTGACATGCTGGCACACACGTTGGAACCAGCTAGGTCCATGGGACATGAGCTGTCCTCCTGTGTGTCCATTATGTGACACACACGTGTCACTGCCCATAGCGGTCGTTGCATCATCATTGGTGCAGGTTCATGCCACAGCGTGCTGGCATGCTTGCATGCCAGACTGCTGAGACACGGGAATGGCACCACCCACACCTGACTCACCAACATCGGAGATGGCAGCCAGGCGTGCACACTGGTGCAATGCACGCCGGCTACCAGCAGAGGTGGATGGACCCTCCTCCAACTCTGGCTGGATGTCCACAGTGCACGGGCCCACCACCACTGTCCCCTGCAGATGCACAGGATCTGAAACAGAAAGTGAGAACATGTTAGTGCATGGGATCAACCTTCCCCCCCCGACCATGTCATACCGTGCAGTGATGGGCTACCACCTGTCTGGAAGCCACCTCCTGGAATGCCCTCAATGACACTGCGCTGCATGGATGCAGCAAGACAGTCCTCCGATGGGGTCAGCTGCACCACCTCTGGCTGGCCCCCGCCTGTGGCAGTGCATGCCGCCCTGAGGGCTGCCACCTTCTCCTTCACCTGTCTCCTGTCGGTCCCCATCTTCTTCTTACATTCCTGCACAGAGCGCTGGTGGCTTCCATGCAGGTTTACAGTGTGAGCTACCCCCTTCCATGCTGCAGCACGGGCCTGAGGGGTGCCCCGACGTCCACTGAGTAGTGGCTCTTCATCCAGGTAGGCCTCGAAGAGTGCCTCTGTTTCAGCCTTTGTGAAGTTGGGCCTCCTCTTCCGCCTACCATCATCCTCCTCACCCAGTCCTTGCTCGGCCATGTCACGGTCTGTATGGGTGGAAGTGGACACCTGTGACTGTGCAGTTTACAGCATTATCCCATGACCATAGTCCATAACATCACACAGCATGCAACCCACCTATCACCTGCAGTAACCGAATATGGCCACTGCAGATCACTGTCGCACATTTATAGTGCAATGCATGCAAATTAGGAGTGGAGCAACTTTAATGAGATGCAAATCGTGCCGCTGCACCATTGAATGGCTGATCAGCTGATTTGCATACAACGGCTGAATATCACGCTGTTGCGCTTTGCGCAATATGGTTGAGCTGGCTGAGCCTATGGCGCAGTTCTGTGACTGCATAGTACACTGCACTGCGCATGCCCAGGTAGCTCACGTAGGTGTCTGCCGTGCTGATGACGTGCTGTGCACGATCAGCTATTCAGGACATGGCCACCATTGTGCCAGTGGCACTACAGCGCTGGTCACCACATGGCGCTGTGGCACAACTGCGCAGTAGTCCACTGTGGCGCTGGCACACAGGTGACCAATCGCACTGGATGTGTAGACGTCTGATGGCGCTGTGCGTGGCCTTGCGCCAGAGACATGACCTTGTGCCCGACCTTTGCCCCCTTGGCGCTGTACGTCTGGCATGTGTGCAGCTTACAGCGCTGTTCGGTAACAGCGCATAGACTGACGGGCGCAGCATGAACAGCGCCATAGGGATAGACAGAGTTGTATTATAACATTTCCACGTGGGTTGCCAGTAGCTGCGGAGTGCCATATTGCCACTTCAACCTGTAGAAATGGCACGCGAGGAGAGCTCCCAGTGGAGTGGCTTGGAGGTGGTGAACCTAGTGGCCGTGGTGGAGCCTCACTGTGGGCCACTGTTTGGGGGAGACCCCTAGACATGGCCCGCACCCAAGTGTGGCAGCAGGTGGCCACTGAGCTGGAGCAGGTCACAGGGCAGCGCCAAACAGCGGAGCAGTGCAGGCACCGCTACAATGACCTGCGCAGGAGGGAGCAGGCACTGCTGGCACGCCTCGGGTCCCATGCCAGCAGGGACATTGTGCCTAGGCCAGGTAGGTGAACTGTCTATGCACCTGTATTGTCCTCAGGGGTAAAACTGTGTATTGTGGCCAGAGCATGGGGAAGGGTTGGTCCATGGTTGGCTGTGACAGTGTTTGGAGGTGTGTGATGTATGGGTTTGGCTGTGTGGGCAGGCACACTCATTGGGGCAGGGGGCTGTCTGCTTTTGGATCTCACTAATGTGTTTCTCAACATTTGTTTCCCACAGGCGTGGAGGAGCGGAGGAGGGCCCGAGCTGAGGCGCAGAGGGGTGCTGCGGAGGTGGCAGTGGTGTGGGCCCACAACAGCCGCAGCAGCAGCGGCTGGATGAGGGTGAGTGTCATTACATCATGGATGCTATTGCGTGCTATGGGGGGGAATGGCATGGCCACCATCCATGGACAACACTGCCATGCATGCAACATGTGACAGCACTGTCCAGTGGCACTGCATGTCTGTGAGTGCGTCACTGGTGGTCCATGCATGCACTGGGCACATGCCTGTGGCAGTACCTTCCCACCACGTAGCCATGTCACTGTACTGCCTTGGTTGTGTTGTACTGGGCATGGTTGGGGTGTGTGTGCAGTGGCACACATGGCTGTTGCTGCCTGGTTGGGCTTGGCCTGTGCACAGTCACTGAGTGTGTGCAGTCCATCACAGGGGCGGGGCACTTGGCTGTATGCTATGCATATTGGGTGGGCTTCAGGGTTGTGTACAGTCATAGCCATTGATTCTGTTCCCTTGCCCTAGGTGTCCGGGTCCTGCGCAGAATAGAGCAGGCCATCCACCGCCTGCTGGAGCTGTCTGATTAATCCTTACGCATCCTCAGGGAGTTGAACCAGAGGGGTGTGCGACGCCGGCGGAGGACACGGGGTCCAAGCCAGCCTGCCGATCTGCAGCCTGGGGGGCAGTAGCTGCCCCACAACTACCCCCTTTACCCTTCCCTCACCAAGTTCTTCACCCCTACCCCTACCTTGTACCCGTACCCCCACCCCTGTATTGTATATATTTGTAAATAGTTCTTCTTCTTCTTCTTCTTCTTCTTTTTCTCATTGAATATCTATGTCTATTTTGTTATGAATACTGTGGTGGTCTCTGATTTGCAGCTGGCTATAGGTGCTAAGTTGCAGTGGTGTGCATGGCATCTGGTGTGGTGTTGTCCTGGGATTGTGTGTGTGTCTACGTGGGGGGAGTGTCCCTGGTGTGGTGGTGGCTTTCAGCCAGTCTGGTCGTGTGCTGCCACACACCACTGTGGGCTCCTGGTGGGTCTGGCTTGTATGGTTCTGTGGTACACGCTGTTGCATTGTGCCGGGGGGGCATGGTGAGTCCGGCAGTGCCAGTCACAGTCACTGCTCATGGGTGGTGTCTTGGGGTTCCAGTGCAGGGTGTGCTGTGCACGGGGGGGGCTGTGGTACATTTGGGTTGTCCAGCCCCTTTGTGTGGCAGTCTTTGCTTGCCAGTGGGTGTGCTGGGGCGCCATGGCCCAGCTGTGCTTTGTAGGCTTGTCCACATGGGCCAGTGGAAATTCTGTCCCTCCACCAGTGATGCCGTGCTTCAGGTGTGGGGGTGTGTTAGTTCTGCAGTTTGTTCGTGTGCCCATCTGTGGCATGGGTGGTGGGCCCCTGCCTACCTCCCTGGTTGTGCAGTTCCATTGCTCTGCTGCTGGGGGGGGCTCCCTGCTTGCGTTATGGCGCATCTCGACTGCTCAGCTGGGCTGGCCTTGTTGCGCTATGGCACAACATATGTGCTCTTCTTCCCTACCTGATTGCGCTATGGTGCAGGTTGTGTGTCTTCAGACATTGGCTGGTTCTTTGTTGACCTCACTTCCCGAATATCGGCGTCTGTTGTTGTGCATGTGCGCAATTGACTTGTGCTTGCTCCTGCTATTGCGCTCATTTTGGGCGCAGTCTGAATATCTGGCCCCAAATGTTTTACTTTTTGTTTTAGGGGGTGCATAAAACACTCCTACCACTAATTTTATCGCAATTAATTCAATAATAAGACAGTCAATTCCTTCCTTGTTCATACTTAACAGTACTTTATAAGGGCCAAGAGTATTCTTAATAAACATCACCCCCTCCCCTTTTACCTCTATCTGCATGTTCTATAGAAAATCCTGAAAGCTGAATTTCTTCCTGCATTATACCTGTATGTAACCACATTTCTGATACTGCTAATAAATCATACTCAGCTTTAGTTGCCCATACCCTATACTCATCCATTTTATGGACTATGCTTCTAACGTTCTCATGAACCATCGAAAGCTGCTTAATTGTTTTATAATTAGGGCCCGGATTTAACTCAATATCCCCACTTTGAATTAACAGCATTAAACATAACATATTTGTACTTCCTGTTACTTTTAACCCACAAAAAACCATGCTTAACACAAGAACTCTCTTGATAATATCGGGATTCATTTGTAAAACGATTCCTTCTCCGAACGAATCCATCTTCACAATTAAATCGAACATTTCCCATAAAATACATACCTGATAACTTCATCATATCACCTCTAACTTCTTTATCTTCAAAGTTACTCTTGATTATTAATCCCCATACAAACCAAACCCCCAAACATATATACAAAACAGACCCCATAATTAAGCTTCTTACTGCCAAACAAGTTAAAACAATTTCTCTACCGAGTGCCACTCACGTTGCTCGCGCCAGTGATCGGCGTGAGGTTTTATAGTACTGGAGCCCCTAGTTCATTCAATCACTGACCCCCTCATGCAGAATGACAGAGTTTCAGGTGCAGTTCATTCAAACCCAGAGTAATAGCAGGTACTCAATTAGCAGCAGTAGTAAAAAAGTACAGCTTGTAACAGGCATTTAATTCAAGCAAAGCAGTTCTCCCAAAGAATGTCCCAACTGGATATTATACTGGTGTTTTATGCAGCTCTCACCTGCCGTCTTCCTGTTGGTCTCACACAGTTACTGGGCACCTTCGGGGGGGAGGAGATCAGAGCAAAGCTCTATAGTGCTGGAGCCCCTAGTTCATTCAATCACTGACCCCCCTCATGCAGAATGACAGAGTTTCAAGTGTAGTTCATTCAAACCCAGAGTAAAAGCAGGCACTCAATTAGCAGCAGTAGTAAAAAGTACAGCTTGTAACAGTCACGGGGCACCTTACTTTAAAACACTTCTAAATTACTTCTAGAACTCTGTTTATTCTTTCCTGGTCTGGGTCCTGTGTTCTAGCAGGTGGATCAATTAAAGGAGAAGTCTCATCTTTGCAGTTCTGTGTATTTTGCTTACCTCCCTGCTCCCATGTCATATTCATTCCCTCTCTTTGTATTTTCAGTCAGCAACTGTGGTTTAAGGAGCATTGGAAGTGTAAATACACTTTTTAAAATAAGAGATCTAGCTCTCCATTTTTTTCCAGCTGCTGAAAGGAGGATGTGTGTCATCTGTGTTAAGGAAGCATTCAGTCTATTCCTCCCCCACAACTTGTTACAACTGTCTTAGAGTAAGAAATGAGCAGCACAAAGAAATGAAAGCTATTCACCTGTAACCATAGGTCTAGGAATGGCATATGGTGCACATCCACACTGTGGCAGTCTTCCTTTCCCCTTTAAAGATCATGTGCAAAGCCTGATTTTGAGTAATTGACTGTTGAAATAATAAACTAAGCTTTGGTACCTCAGTTTCCCATGTTGTCACAATTTTCATGAGTTTTTACTTATTTCTAATCTGTATCATAGTTTTTTTAATGCTGTTTTGATGAGCGTAGCTTCCTGACGCATGGACTGTCTGCCTGAGCGCTTTCTGTGCTGACGGTACTCTAACGTCATTTTAGCATTCCCTCAAACTGGAAATCATAGTGCAAGCCTGTCAATTTTGGTATTACTTTAAAAATGTCCTCAGATGAAGAATTTGATTTCTCATGCATTTGTCCTGAGACGAGCACTATTGGTCCATATTCTTCTGAACTCCTGGTGTCCAAATCTGTTGAATGTGAAGCCGGTTCAGGGACAGAAAGCAGTGGGAGCAGCATGGAAGAAATGGAGGATTTCATTCACACGCCAGTGGATGAATGGTAAATTCAGTAGCAAAACTCTTCTTTTTAGGAATTTTTTTTATTTTTATTTGAACGTGGCAGTATTTCACCATAAATGCAAAATGAAGATGCATTTAGCTATAAACTCATTATAGTCTGAACTGTGGGTGCCCAAGCAAGCTAGTATGGTAGTGCATTGTAGAAATCCGTGAAACAAGTCATCATTACAGGGGCCCATGTAATGTGATTTGATGCGTTGCCCAGATATATCCCTTTCTTACCAAAACTGGGACTGTTTAAAGGCACTCTTCATCAGCATCTTACAGCTGACAGTTCCTGTGACTGTTTGTTTCAACTATGACACTACCTCAGCAGTATTGACACATCCTTGTGTACCTGCTTCTCTGCTTTTCTCTGCGAATGGCCACTTTCACCCAAACAGCTCTGCCTTATTTCCTGCCTCCTTCCCTGATCTTTCTTTCCACTGTTTATTTTCACTTACCTGAACTTTTGTTCACCCAAATCTAACTATACCTACTTGACAACGTGCCTTGGGCTGCCTCCTTTTATTAGGTTCTTTTTGATTTCCTACTAATTCATAGTTTTAATTTTAGTTGCAATATTTATTCATTACAAAGTGGGTTTACAACCTTTGAGCCAGAGACTCATTTACAAAGGCAGCTCATCACGGGAGGGGGCAGACATCAAGACAGTTACAGTGCAGATTAAAACAGAGGATAACATTACAAGTGCAGTAAAAGGAACATTTAACATAGATACACTTAGGTTACATAATGTAGTAGTTTGTATGTTACTTAGGTTACATAATGTTACAAAATTGTGAGTTACACTCATGGATATAATAGGTTCTCAAAGAAGACAGTGGGTTACATCCCTGTTTGGACCTAGTAGGGAAGGGGTAGGTCTGGGGGAGGGAGAGGCTGTCCAGTGGACATTGTCAAGCCAGGGGGCAAGGCGGGCGGGAACCACAGGTTACAACAGGGGGTTAGTTGCACCTACAACAGTGGGTATTAAAGATATGGTTCTGAAGGGCTGTTTTGAAGGAGCCAATTTTTGGCAAGTTGGAGATGCAGCAAGGGAGTGAGTTGAACCAGGTGGGGTCTCGGTAGAGGAAGGATCTCTGGGCAAGAGAGGCCTTGGTTCTGGGCACCTTGAAAGTGTCCTTAACAGAGCTATGGGTGGTGACAGACGAAGATGGCTGCTGTAGGGAGGTGGAGACCCCTGGGGGGGGGAGAGTCCTAGCAGAGATTTCTTAGTGAGAAGGCAGGTCTGGTAGAGCAGTTGCTCCTCAAAGTTGAGAAGACTGGTGGTAGTATAGAGAAGGCAGGTGTGAGTTTGGCTGGGGGCACTGGTCAGGAGCCTACAAACCTTATTGATGGAGAGTTGGATTTTGGAGAGGGCAGTGTTGTCAGCTGCAGCATAGATGGGCAAGCCATAGTCCACGAGGGACAAGACAGAGGAGGTGATGGCCAGCCTGAGGGCAACCTGAGCTGGCAGTCCCTGTGCCGGTATAGCAGGCCAATCCGAGAGTTAAGGGTGGCTGACAGGGCATTAATGTGGGTGTGGAAGGAGAGGGCAGTATCGAACGTGATGCCTAGGTACTTGTATGTGGTCACTTGTTCTAGCGGGTGCAGAGTGCTGGGGATAATCAAGGGGGGGTATTTTTAGCTTTATTTTGGTGGTGGGAGAAGAGCATTGATTTGGTTTTCTTTAGGTTAATGACCAGTCTGCGGTCTCCAAACCACCTTTCAGCTTGGTTGTAAGCTTGCTGGAGGGATAATTGGAGGGAGGTGGGATTGGGATGTGAGGAAACAGGGACTGCATCATCGGCATAGAGGAGCATTTTACCAGTACATGAGTTGGGGAGGGTGTTGAGGTAGAGACTAAAAAGTATTGGACCCAAGATGGAGCCCTGAGGGACCCTGGAGCGAATGGGAAGAGTGCTGGAGAGGGAGCCCCTGATCGTGACACGCTGGGATCTAGCAGAGAGGTAGCTAGAGAACCAGGAAATGGGACCACCAGAGAAGCCAAGTTGGTGGAGAGAGTCGAGTAGAAGCGGATGACAGACAGTATCAAAGGCCTTGGGGAGGTCAATTAACACTGCTCTTGCAAGGCTGCCAGAGTCAAGAGCAGCATGCAGTTGGGAGAATTCCAGGAGAGCCATGGTTGTACTGCATCCTGGGCGGAAACCGTGCTGCTCTGTGCACATAATGTCATACTTGGTTAGGTATTCAGAAAGCTGAATCAACACCACTTTTTCAAGGGCTTTAGAGAGTTGGGGGGAGAGGATGGAGATGGGATGGTAATTGTTGGGGGTGGATCGGTCCCCACTTTTATGTATGGGTGTGATTTCAGCAGTTTTCCAAACACTTGGGAACTGACCCAGGCATAGAGACCAGAAGGTCAGTCAGGGGGACTAGGACTTCGTCCAAGACCATATGGAGGATCCTGGAGTCAAGGGGGTCACTTCTGGGGTTATTGCTGCCTAAGGCTTTTAGCAGGTGCAGCCTGGCTTCTTGGGGGGATATGATGCGCATGTAGAATGGTGGGTGATGCAGGACTGAAGGGAGAGAGGTAGGGATTGGGTCAAAGAAGCTGCTGGGGAGGACCGAGCTTAGGTCAGAGAAGGCAGTGTTAAGGCAATCGGCTATGAGGAGTGGATCTGTGGTGGGGGTGCCATTGATGAAGAGCTGAGATGGTGGGCGGGGAGCGGGACTTCCTATTTAGCTCTTTCATATTATCCCAGAAGGTCCGGGCTGAACCCCAAGTGGAAGTGAGGGTGGTCTGGTAGTGCTCTGCCTTGGCCTGCCTAATGGCCTAAGTACACTTATTACGTTCAGTGTTTTTAGGCCTGTCTGTCAGACTCCTTTCCAGATTCTACAGCAATGTGCCAGAGATTGTCTCTGTTTTTGAGTCTTTGGAGGAGGGGTGGGGTGATCCATGGGGCATTGCATTTTTTGCAGTGGATCCTGGTGAGCGGGGTGAAAAGGTCACAAGCCTTACAGAAGGCATTTGTGAAGTCAAGAGCTGAGGTAATGTCAGGGGTGCACTGGATAGGGGACCAGTCTAGCTGAGCTAGGTATTGTTTTAATTTTCTGAGGCCGCTGGGGCATAAACGGCAGCATAGAGTGGCCTGGGCCACTGGCTTCAGAGTGGAGGATAACCAGAGATGGAGGACTGGGGCAATGATCACTAAGAGAGTTGGGGAGGACAGTGACATCCCGGATTTTGTAGGGGTGGTTAGATATAACAACATCTAGGAGAGTGCTGGTGCCAGTAGAGTGGTTGAATCTGGTGGGCTGGGTAACTAACTGGGACATATCCAGGGCAGCAAAGGAGTCCTTTATATGAGACGCAGTGGAGGCAAGCCAGTTAACATTGAGATCACCTAGGATGACTTGCTTCACTTTGTGAGAGAGAGATGTGAGGTAGTCAATGAGGGACTGGACCGCTTGGTTTTGATTCCTTGGGGATATGTAGGAGACCATGAGGAAGAGAGGGCCTCAGGTGGGGTCAGGTGTGATTTTTAAGGTGAGGGCTTGGGCTCCACAATCAAGTTTAGGAGCTGGGAGTGCCTGACCTATAAGGGAGTCCCGCATAAAGTAGTAAGGGTAACCACCACTGCGCTTGGTTTCATCGGGTCTTCCCTGTAGATAGTATATCCAGGGAGAGTGATAGCGGAGTCAGGGGTGGATTTGGAGAGCCAAGTCTCTACCAGTGCAATTATGTCAGGTTGATGTTGAATGACCCACCACTGGAGAGCAGCAGATTTCTTTAGGAGACTGCAAATGTTTAAGGATGCAAAGCGGAGGCCAGTTGCAGTACAGGGTTTAGAGGGGCTGGAAGCAATAGGTCCTGGGTTTGGGTGTGCATTACCAGATAATAACAGCAGTGTAATTATTCTGGTTAGTGGCGATGGAGACCCTTGGGTCGACACCCAGCTGAGGACTTTAGAATCAGGGTGCATGGGATAGATAAAGTGCGAAGGGTGGGAATGGCAGGGGAGAATTGGGTCCAGGTCAGGCCTTGGAGGGTGGAGGGAGTGGGGATGTTGGCAGGGTGGGGTGTTGGGGGGTCACGGGTGTGTCGGGTGAGGGAGGGCTGAGTCACTGTGGGGTAGTCTGGGGATGAGGTGCCTAGTGTGGAGGAAAGGTGCTCCAGTCTTTGTGAGGTCTGTACCAAGAGGGTGAAGGAGAGCAGACTTAGTAATGGAGTGTAGGTACCCATAGCAGCTGAGCAGTAAAGGAAGAGTGCCAGGAGTAGTAGAGAGTAAGGAGATGTAGATCAGCTTTGGAATGGTTGGGGGGAACCCCTTTAGTGGGCGAAAAGACTATAAGCTGCAAATGGGGAAAAATCAGTATCGCTTAGTAGAAGAGGGAGGGGCAAAGACAGATGAATAGTGATAGACTGACCACACAACAAGTGAAATGAGACAGGAACTACAGTATATTGTGTTGGACTGGGTAAGTTGGAACAGTGTCAGTGGCTCAGTAGGTAGCACACTCGCCTCTGAGGCCGGGAGATCAGAGGGCTGTGGGTTCAGTTCCCACATCTGGTACTTGGGTTAATATCCCAGTACTGACACTGTAGTGCAGCATGAGAGGGGTGCTGCACTTCTGAGGTGCTGTCTTTCAGATGAGACGTTAAACTGAGGTCCCATCTGCCTGGATTGGTGGTAGTTCAGGTGGATGTTAAAGATCCCATGGCACTTATCGAAAGAGTAGGGGAATGTCCCGCTTGTCCTGGCCAAATTTCCTCATTCACTAAAAATATCACCAACAGCTTAATCTGGTTCAAGGTCAGTTGACATTCATCTGTATCTCTCCCGGGTCGTGTTTGAAAATAGGTAGGATTGTCTAGTGCACTTACCCGATCAACAAAAGCTAAATAAATAAATAAGTGTGCTTATAACTGGGCCCTCTAGTGGCTAAAGGATATAATCTGCTAATGGAAAAGTCAAAAAAGAACAGGCAGGGAGGTTCTGAAGCAAGTTTTTTTTTTTTGGGGGGGGCACTGCAGCAGCCTCAATGGGACACCGAGGTCAAGGGTGCAGCCCACAGACTTACAGCTCTAAGAGAAGGGGCACAGCGCTCAGGGCAGATAGCAAAATCACAGTACCTTAAAACCTCTCTCAAAATTTAAATCAACTCTTAAGAAATCTCTACATCAGACTAAACATTACTTAAAGTGAGAAATCAAGAACATGTCAAGCAGAGGTCAGTCCTAGAATTAATTTCTTGGCAGCAGTTCCTAGAAGACTTCTGGACTGCTGCACAAAGTGTGAGAAACACTGGCAAACAGGGACAAGTGATATTCCTCCAGAGGTAGATGCCAAAATTCAGGGTTCCAACCCGTACCTTGCTTGGAGGGTGAGCGTCTGGCAGCTGCTCTTTGTTCTGCTTACCAAACTGCAGAATGCAGTTTGTTTTAGAGGAGAGAGCCCGAAAGGGCAGAGTTGTCCCCTTGCTTGGAGGGTGAGCATTGGGCAGCTTCTATTTGTTCTGCTTACCAAACTGTAGAATGCAGTTTGTTTGAGAGGAGAAAGTCTGAAAGGGCAGAGTTGTCCCCTGACATCATTTTAAACACTTTCTTGTCAATATTTTATGTAATACCATCCATTGTATGTCTGTCACCCTTCCCGTTGACATGGAACCTTTGTAAAAGAGCTGTTATGTACTCAAAGGTATTGTAATCTGAGAATGAATAAATAAAAATAAATACATTTTGGTTTATATGTAAGCATATTAGTCATTTTGAATTCCTTGGTGCCATTGTGTCAATAGTTATGTCTGATTTTTTTTTTTAACCTTATTTTATCCTCCTTGCATGCACCGTCCCTCCACTCAATCAGAACCCCTCAAGCTGCCTTCACAATGTCTCTTGGGACACCAGGAGTCTGCTCCCAGAGTGTCCGTCTGCTCAGAGATCCCTAAGTACCCCAGTACACCCCACTGGGTGGGGTGAGGGAAGGACTCCCCTAACCTTCTCCTGAACAACAGTGGAGCAAGCAGGACACAGCGGAGTCTGCCCAGTGGGTGCTGATGACATGGTCCGGTGTCGGAGTCATCATCACCTAGGAGTGATGGGCTCCATGTTTCTTCTTTTCTGGTGAGCCCATACCCCACAATCACCAGCACACTAGACGAGCCAGTTGTGAGGCATGCGTCGAGACACAGTTCCTCCCTGGGCTCTCTGCTGATGCTGCCCCTCCTGTTGTGTGGCCTGACCTGCGTCACCAATCCCGGGTTCACCCAGGAAATGGCGATGAAGCAGCTGGACAGACCTGCAACCTTCCCCAGAGAGGGAAAGCTGCCATTGGGTGCTCAATCCCTCTCTCCCCTGCTGACCTCCCGGTGGCCCGAGTCCGTCACCGAACCCGGGTTGCCGGTGTGGAGCGAAGTGTGGTGTCCAGTGCCTCAGCCCTCAGTGCCACCAGGCCGGCCTAGTTATGTCTGAATGTGATCATCTATTTTTTTTTTTTTTTAAACCAGGAGGTGGCTGGGCCCAGCCCTGTTTCAGTCATGCCTGGCAATAAATACAGTACAAAATACAAATACTAATAGATAATCAACAGACATGTACATAGAATAAAATACATCAGCAGTGCTTCAGTCATAACCAAGGCCCTGATTTTTCTACGGCACTTTGGGACCAGATTCTGCGGCAGGGTTACCATTTGCCACAGAACTTCTGCAGTGGTGGCTTGTAAATTCTATGGCAGCAATTAAACTGCCATGTCACAGCGTCAGCTCATTGTCTGGACAGCATATGCTCAGCAAAGGCTGTGGTAATCAGGATGGGGGAAACAAGCAAAATCACTGGTTCACAAAATAGACAAACTTTTAAAAACAGTAATCTATTTCACAAGGTCCTATCCTATTGCATAAATGAAATGGATATAGGCCCAGATATTCAAAGTGCACCAGGCTGAATGGATCACATATCTGGAATGTGAAGTACGGTATGGGCTGCATGCCCATTGGCTCACGCTGTGGACCAATGGCGTACAGCCCTACCGACTAATCGATCGGCACGGCGGCGGCAGGCGGGTGCGGTGCTGCCACTCGCCGCTGAGCTGGGAGGGAGCAGGCGGTGAGGATCAGTGGGTGGGTGGGAGGAGGTCCGATGGACCACCAGGGATATGGGGGGCGGTACTAGTTCACTTAAGCCCATGATCAGGCAGACTTTGGTCCACTGGACCACCAGGGATGTAGGAATGATCTTTTTTTCAAACTTAAGCCCGTGATCAGCGGGCAGCAGTCCACTGGACCACCAGGGATATAGGAGTTATCTTTTTTTCACACTTAAGCCCGCAATCGGGCAGACTTCGGTCCACTGGACCACCAGGGATTTAGGATTACTTTTTTTACTGATGCCCAATCGGGCATGGGGTGCCACCATGGAGGTGCAGCGGGCTGGGTGGCCACCCACAGGTATGGCAGCGCCATGTTGCAGCCCTGTAATCGGCAGCTCACCTGTGGGTGGCCATCTGATATTCCTTTTTTTTTTTTTTTTTGATCAACTTTATGCTGAAAGCTGGTAGGGGTTGGACATGCATGGCTCCGCACATCCGGGCTGAATATTGGGCTGTGCAGAGTAATGGCCGCAGCCCCACCTGCACTGCATCATGCTAATGCACTCGGTTGCATCAGGATTTGTGCCAGTAGCAATCCCCTATTTGAATATCGCTGGCCAAGACCAGTGGGCTGCGCATATTAAACACCATGTTGCGCCTCATGCGCAACCTTTTGAACAAATGGGCCATAGGGTACTTTGTGTGATGAGCAATTTATCTCTATTGAACTAATGAGGTTACCCAAAGTCAAACAGCACTTGTATAGCTAAATAATAGATAAATAATACAGGATGTAAACCCAAAGGGGGATGAGGATGGGAACGTCCTTCAAAACCAGTACAGAAGTAGTGCAGGAATACATGTTGCAAGAAAAAGGATGATAGTCAAAATAAAAGGAAGACTAGGAAGTATGTATAAGGCAGAGATGGCTATGACAGCATGATGCAAGTAAGGGAGTACTGGAGATTAGTGGGGGAAAAATTATGTACAGTTGACAGTTTTTAGACTTGTTTTTTGGACTGAATAATAAAGTATTGCATGACTAAATGCATTCTGTGTCCTGTCATTATTTGACCTAATGTACAAAGTCTGGCATGTTTCAGGGACTATTCAGTTGCTGCCTTATGCATTTAAATTGTAAACACATGAGTGGGGGGAAAAAATCAATTAAGTTACATCCATCGTCTTTGCTGTAATCCAGACCATAGTAAAAGAAGTGAAACTTTATTTTAAATGCAGTGTAAAAATTCACAATACAATCAATTCTGTTCCATCAAGCGGCTGTGCCTTGCACGTGGTCACCCTGCATCATCCATAATAAAAAAAAATAATCAAACCTTATTTCGAAAAGTAAATACATTTGACAGATGAAAAACAGAATTATTGTACAGGTTCTCCTACAGGAGAAATGCAAAACCTACACTTAAACAGGAGGCACCTCTGGTTAGGGAAACGAGTCTGCGTCTATAAAAAAGAAAGTCATGCACATGGGGGAGTTCATTCATTAAATGTCTGCCACAATGAAAAAAAAGAAAGAAAAATAAGACGGCAGTTGTGAGGAATTACCTAACAAAGGGGTACTGGGAAGTCTATGACACTGATTCTTTTTTTTCTTATATAACCTTCTGCTTATCAGATTTTCAATACAGTAATTCGGGAAGACTTGACAGGTCCTGAAATTGCATGCAATGCACTTTGTCAGCTACGGGTTAAATCTTCATCCCTCTCTCTCTCGCACTGCATTTGTGATCTATCTTGGCATTGCAAAAATAATTTGAATTGCTGAGAGGGGTGGAAAAAAGCAGCAGAAACAGTGGTTATTTATTTTCCATGTTTTTTTGCAAGTCAGGAAAACCACGTGCCAATGACCCCCCCCCCACCCCAAAAAAAAATTCTCTATAAGTTTAACAAAAGGTAATGGTCTCATTTTGTCATCATCTCCTGCGTGTGGATCTCCTGGGTCAAATCTTTCTAACCAGTGATATGTAGCACAGAAAAGCTCTTACTGTGCACGAGCCATCAAAAAGATTTCCACGGTGAGTTCTACGGGTGTCAACCAGTTCTGCTGCTGGAAAGGAAATCCTCTGGTGGAGCAAAATTCCGGGGTGCACTAAATCTGTGCTGTTTTTGTCGACAGCAGGAGTTGCTGTGGAGGAGCAGCTTTCTTCCATTGCTACTTCAGTGATAGACTGATTTTTTTTCATGACTGTCTGCCTTTCAGCCTTCTCGTAACCGTGACCGCTGAAAATGAAGAAATCCAGTCCAGAAAATATGCCACATATAAACTAGATCGCACACCACCAGAGAACCTTGAGGTTAAAGGATTTAAATTTTTTTTAACTAAAGTCTCCCTGTTACTCGAACCTGGGTCAGCATAAACTTAAGAAACCCATCCCACGCCTTCCTGGCATACGCCGCCCATGCCATGTTGGAGACATATTTAGTAAAGAGAAGAGGTCATTAGTTAACTGACTACAAGAACTTCGCTTGATTCAAGGTTTTTTCCCTGGGTGGGGGCCGGGGTGTCAGAACAGGTATGAGAGCAGAAGGGACGCGGGTCTGAGAGAGGAAAACCATTTTTGCATTCTTGAAATGGCTTGGTCAGCTGTATCTTCTGCAGTCTACTGCCGCAAATTCTGTTGTCAGCCGCGAATTCCGTGGGCGGCTCCAAATTCCACGGGCAGTCGCAAATTCCGTGGCTAATTCCAAGGTCGGCCGTGCAATCGTGGAAAACTTGGGGCCTTGGTCATAACACTCGTATGAAGTGTTTTTGTGATCGTGATCATTCAACAGATGTTGGAATTGCTTAACATTCTAATAATTTCTCTTTCACACTCTGCATTATGGTTGAATGTCAGTGTGCCGAATTGCACTGATACTGTAGTGTTGTCATGCTGCTTGAAACATCAGTGCACTGTATGTACATTCTGACCAAATGTTTTGACTCTGTTCCTTGCTTTTTGTGTAAGAGAGCATGCCATTTTTTGAGTCAGCCATAAGTAATGTTACTGGAATTAATATATGCTGTTTATTTTCTGGTGTGATGGTGATGGCTGCCTGAGTGTCAGAATGCTATCTTAGCTGCTGTATGTCTATTTTATTTGTGAAATCACATATGTAGAGGTTGTACATGGTAAGTATGTTGTTTGTGCCCTTAAATGTGCCTGGATGGGTTGGGGCGTGGGGGATACAGTTTGGGGTTAGTAGATAGATTCATGATTGTGTAACCAGTGCCGTTTGCTGTTCTGTTTCCTATAGTGTGTGGGGGTGGAGGTGTTGGTGGGTAGTGGACCAGTGCATGTGGTTTAACGGAATTGTTTCTCATATGTATTATTGTAGTTCAACTAAAATGACATATACTACAGCTGTAGGTGTGTGTGTGTGGGGGCTGTAGGAGTGAATAGGAGTAGGTGGGTATATGTTTTTATTTGGCTGAATTTATGCAATAGTAATGTATTTACATATGTACCAGGTACAGGTTGCATGTAGATCCATTCTGTGCGTGTGGCGGGGGTGGGAATTTTTAGAAACATATGACATTAGTGGCATGTGATGACCAGTATTCCAATCTAGTCTGTCCATATATGCTACACTAAACAGTGCTCACATACCCAAAAGTTGTAAGTGATGTCTGAATGTATGTAACGTTGTGTGGACTGTGCTTTAAATCATTTGTTTTTACATAACTGAATGTAATCGATGTACTCTCTTACTGTATGACTGTTGACTGTGCTTTAGATTGCTTATTTTGCATAACTGAATGTAATTGATATACTCTTTTCCTGTGTGACTACTCCTTGTCTAATTTCCTGTGTCATTGAATGCACTATCAATGTACTGCACTTCCCGGGTCGCTCCTGAAAAAGGGACAGTCTTGTCTCAGAGGGATTACCCGATTACCAAAGTTCAGTAAATAAAATAAATAAAAAGTTGGCAGTGTTTAGTTTCTCTACTTCTACCTCTCTCAGGTACCCTTATAACTATTCCATTTATGTTTGAATTCCTCCACAGTGGTCTTGTTCACTACCTCCTGAGTTAAGCTGTTATATGTATTTAGCAGTTTTTCATGATAAAGTATTTCTTTTTTGATTGCCTCTTGACCTGTCTCCCTCCAATTTTCTTTTTTTGTTTTTTGTTTTCTTTTCCAATTGTTTAACCAGGAGTGGCACACTAAGCTGAAATCTTGTTTACATGTGCAACCTGGGAGCTCAGGGAAGTTAAGTGACTTACTAAGGGTCACACAGTATGCAAGTGGAGCTGTGGGATTCAGAGCCAGGTCTCCAGATTTGCAGCTAAGAGCCTTAAACTACTGCGCTATGCTGCCTCCAATTTAATTTGGTTTCCTCCTTGTTCTTCTACTCACCTTATACTGAAAGATGTTGTGCCTTCCCACCCCCAGAAAACAATGCTCATATGCATCACAACATGCAACAGGCCATACCTATCACCTTTGTACATTGAGTTGCTTTATCTTGGTCTTCTGAGATGACTATTGTACCATATGATTCATGTACCCTCTTGTGTTCCATGTATATGCTGTACAAACTGTAACTTATTTGTAAGATTGTACTTATTATGCTTTGTATCGTATGTTCTTATATATTTTCCTTTTCTCTGTTATACACATGTACCTGACCCAGGTCCACCTTGTAAATGAGCTGTCTCAATGGTGTTTCACATGGATAAATAAAGACTGATTGATTGAAGACCCTCTATATCCTCTCCCCACCCCAACTCCACCATAATCCTGAATATCTCAACATGCTTTTCAGTCCATTGTACATTGAGTTTTCATTTATTTTAAATGAAATTTAGTTGACCACGTTTTCTTATTGTGAGTTTGTCTGCTGTCTCTCATGTGTAATGGATTGGTGTTCAACTCCAACCCCCCCCCCAAAACCCCCAACCTCAGTCTGTCTACTGACTAGCTGACAACCCTGAACCTACCCTTGTTCTGTAAACACTGAAAAGTATTGTGTAATGAGTTTTTTGGTCTTTTCCAAATCCCTTTTCTCTTGCTAGCTTTTATTTTCTCTGATCCTCAAGAATCTGCCCGTTATTCCTTATTTTGCTGATGCACCTCTGGTGCTTAGCGCCTCTGCTTCACACCCACTCTCCTGTATCCTTATGGCCAGTGATACTCTGCCACTCACCCTGTTTCATCCTAACTTGGCAGTGCCTCCATGTTACATATCCCTGTGATGTAAACGTGCAGTTTGTTGAATGTTACCTTTAATGTGTGTGGATGGGTGGAGGTGGTGTTTTACTGTATGGGTTCATGGATCTGGTACTGATACTGGTGCAGTTTGCTGTCCGGACCCTTAGATGGTGTGGGGGTAGTGGTGGTAGTGAACAGGTGCAGGTGGTTGTACTGGTGTTGTTTTACATATGTATTTTATTTATGGTATAATTGCATATACCACTGGTAAAGGTATTCATGTGCGTGTGGGGGAAGGGCGGTTGAGTGGATCATATGAGGTGGTTGTACTGATGCAATTATTATGGCTGAAGTTCTGTACTATTCATATATGCTCAACAGAACCAGGTGCAGGTGGCTGTGTGATCCCATCTGGGTATGTGCATGTGGGCATGGGGTTGAAGGTCATAGAAATATAGAAACATAGACAAATGACATCATATAATCAGTTCTGTGCACATCTATTGTGCCCATATAGCCTACCCTAGACAGTTCCCAATGTCCATAATTTGTCTGTTTTCCTGTTTGCATCTACTCTTCACCTCCAGTAGACCATTATGCTGATCAAATGCATGCTTGATTTCTCCATACTATGCTTAGGTACACCACCTCCTGAGGTAGGCTGTTCCATGCATATACCCCCGTTTCAGCGATGAAGTAACTTTTCACATTGCTCCTTAATCTGTACCCTCCTGATAATACAGTGCCTCCTTCTTGCTCTCTCCTTATATTGACAGATGTTGCCCCACCCACACCCACCCCACCGAATACTTGCTCATATACACCCATCATGTCTCAGGTCCATAACTACTGAATTTGTACATTCAGTTGACATCTCTAGATCTTCTGAGATGATAATCCTCTAACCCCAAAAAAATCCTGTATATCTCTGCATTGTTTTCAGACCCTTTGTACATGACTTGTCACTTATTGAATTAATTCTTTTGGTCCACCTTTACTTTTTTTCAGCTTCTTGTGTACTGTCTCTCATTTTTAAATGCACTTGGATTCAACACCAACCCCTCAACCTCTGTCTGTCTTCTTCTTAGCTGATGCCCCAGACCCTCTCCTCTGTCTATGAGCCTTGAATTGTATTATGTAATGAGTTTTCTTGTCTTTTCCTAAACTCTCCATATGATCTCCCTTTTTTCAACTGATCCTTACAATCCCACCTTTTTCCTTCCATATTTTGATGATGTACCTCTGGCGCTTAGTTTCTCTACTTCAGCCCCTCTCTATTGGGTACACTTCTTGCCTCTGGTTCTCCACCACCCACTGTCTTGCGTCCTTACTTGGCATCACCTCCAGGCATACCTCTCAACCTTTTGTCACTGAAATGAGGGACATGGACACTTTTGGACACTTAAAATGAGGGACAATGAAAGACTCGGACCCTCAGGATGAGGGACACATCCTCAGACTTGGAGTTACAAGTTCAGAACACTGTGAAAACCATAGTGTTTACTTGTACAAAGTTTATTTTGAATTTAGTATTTTAGAATATTAAGAGTTTCAGCATTAAAATCTGAATTTACAGCACATTCTATGTGTGGGCAGAACCTTTTCCATAAGGGACGGATGAGGGACAGAGCAATTTTAAGGGGAAAAATGAGGGATGTCCCTCGTAATGAGGGACACTTGAGAGGTATGCCTCCAGGATACATATCCTTGTGCTTAACATGTTCAGTTTGCTGCATGTTCCCTTTGATGTGTGCAGATGGGTGGAGGGTGTCTGGTTTACTGTTCAGGTCCACGGTTGTGAAACGTGCAGTTTGCTGACAGGTCCTTTAGATGATGTTGGGCGGGGGGGTAGTAGTGGATAGGTGCAGGTGGTTGTACTGGTGTTGTTTTACATATAGTATAATCACACATATCACTGGTAAAGGTATTTGTGTGCATGTGGTGGGGAGGGGAGCTGGGTGGATCAGATGAGGTGGTTGTATTAATGAAATCTTTATGGATGAAGTTCTGTACTATTCATATATGCACAACAGAACCAAGTGCAGGTAGCTGCGTAATCCCATCTAGGTAGGTGGATATGGGTATGGGCATGGGGTTGAAGGTCAAAGAAACATAGACAAATTACATAATTTAGTGATCACTATGCACATCTATTGAGCCCATATAGCTTACCCTAGACAGTTCCTAATGTCCATAATTTGACTGTTTTCTTTTTTGCACCTACTCTCCACCTCCAGTAGACCCTTATGCTGATCAAATGCATGCTTGCTTTCCCCATACTGTACTTAGGTACACCACGTCTTGTGATAGGCTGTTTCATGCATATACCCCCGTTTCAGTGTTGAAGTAATTCTTCACATTGCCCCCTAACCTGTACTCCTCCCAGCTAATTCAGTGACTCTTTCTTATTATGGTTTCCTTATTTTGACAGTGGTTATCCTCCCCTTTCCCCAAAAAACTTGCTCATATGCACCCCATCATGACACGGGCCATACCTACTGCCTTTGTACACTGAGCTGCCACCTCTAGCTCTTCTGAGATGATAATCCTCTATATCAGATTCCCTTCCTTGTGACTGCAAGTCATTCACCTCCTAACCTTAAGATCTCTACTCGCATTTCTGACCATTGTTACCTGAGATGGCACTTATTCTCAATGAACTTAAGTTGTCCATCATTAGTTTTCTGAGCGTCTTACGTATTGACTCTCAATTTTAAATTAATTGGTGTTCAGCATCCACCTTCCTACCACCACCACCACCTTTGAGTCTGCTGCTTGACTGACGCCCCCAACCCTCCTTGGCTATGTAAACTCTGAACTGTATTATTTATTGACTTTTTCCGTCTTATCAAAATGCCATCACCACACGCTATCTTTCGTTTTCTATGAACATGTCAGTCTTGCCCCTGTCCTTCATTATTTTGTTGATGTACCTATGGTATAACTTATCCCACTTTCCACTGTCTGAATTACTCTTACCACAGGTACATTGTATGTGTAACTGTGTGATGCATTTAAGCATTTTGATTAGCGCGTTACCACATACCTCTGAGTCCGCGTTGCATTTCAGTCATTCATGCACCTCTGATGTTCATCCTGTTTTGTGCATGTCTCAATGCAGTGCTCTGGCACCCATTGATCTCTGTTTCTGCATGCCATGTTTTGTAGATGTGGCTGTCGTCTGGTACCCATTTATGCTGAATACTGATCTTTGTGTGAATTCTCAGTGGCGTGATCCCACTATGCCAGTGTACGCAACTGTGCCTTGTATATTGCACCATTTGGTGATCATGTGCTTATGAATACCTGGGTGGGTGGAGGGGGTGGTACAGGGGTTTTGGGGGGGGGAGTTTCAATGAGTATGGTCACCTATGGTGGTTATTAGTTACAGACCAGATGGGTCATAGTGTCCGTTTCTGCCTACTAGTTTATATTGTTTTTTGTTGCAATTTTATACTGTTATTTAAAAAAAATGTTTGGATATCTTAATGTTTGTAGAAACTCTGTTGTATGACTGTTTATTGTTCTTTGTTTATCTTGTAGGTGTGAATGTGGGAACTGTGCCCAAATGAAGACTGCACATGAAAACAGGTGCTGTTATTATTATACTGCCATGACAGCCCAGTTTGAAGAATTTCTGCATTTGCAACTCATATCTAACCACCCTAGGTTTATATCCAACTGCCTTGACAAATATGTCCTTATTTCATCACTACACAAATACATTCATTATGAAGGACCTGTGGGAGATGAGATGCCAAAAGAGTAAGCTATTTTGAAAATATGATATCTCTATCCCCCCCTCTCTATAGATATATATATATAGAGAGAGAGAGAGATAGACAGATATCTATCTATATATATAGATCTAGATATATATAGATATATATATAGATAGATCTATCGATAGATATAGATAGATATAGATATGATATGATCTATATTTATAGATATAGATCGATATAGATATAGATATATAGATATATATAGATATAGATATATAGAGATATAGATATATATATATATATATATAAATAAATATAGATCTCTATAGATATATAGATATAGAGCTCTATATATATAGATATAGAGATATAGAGATCTATATATATATATATAGATATATATCTATATATATATAGAGAGAGAGATATATCTATCTATATAGATCTATATATCTATATCTGTATATCTATATCTATATCTATATCTATATAGATAGATATATCTCTCTCTCTCTATATATATATATATATCTATAGATAGATCTATATAGATATAGATCTATATATATATATAGATAGATAGATCTAGATCTAGAGATCTATATAGATCTATAGATATATAGATCTATCTAGATCTATATATACAGATCTATATAGATCTCTATATATATCGATCTATATAGATCTATCTAGATCTATATCTATAGATAGATGTCTATAGATATCTATAAATAGATATCTATAGATATCTATATAGATCTATATAGCTCTATATATATATATATATCTATATAGATCTATATATAATATATATATCTATATCTATATATCTATCTATCTTTATATATCTCTCTATCTGTATCTATATATATATATATATATATATATATAATCTAGATCTAGATATAGGTATAGATCTAGATCTAGATCTATAGATATAGATCTAGATCTATATAGATCTATATATATAGATCTATATATAGATAGATCTATGTAGATCTATATAGATATATAGATCTATATATATATATATCTATATATATATAGATCTATATAGAGATCTATAGATAGAGAGATAGATCTATATATATAGATCTAGATCTATAGATATATAGATATATATCTAGATCTATAGATATATAGATCTATATAGATATATAGATCGATATATAGAGATATATATATAGATCGATATATAGATATAGATCTCTATATAGATCTATATATATATATATATATATATAGATAGATCGATATATAGATAGAGATAGATCTATAGATATATATAGATCTATATAGAGATATATATCTATATATAGCTCTATATAGATTTATATATATATCTATATATATATCTATATATAGATCTCTATATAGATCTCTCTCTCTCTCTCTCTATATATATATATATATAGATCTAGATAGAGATCTAGATAGATAGAGATCTAGATAGAGATCTAGATAGATAGAGATCTAGATAGATAGAGATCTAGATAGATATAGATATCTCTATAGATATATAGATCTATAGCTCTATAGATCTATATATAGATCTATATAGATAGATCTATATATGTAGAGATCTCTCTCTCTATGTATATATATATATATATAGATCTATAGATAAAGATATATATATATATATATATATATAATCTATAGATAGAAATATATAGATCTATAGATAGAGATATATAGATCTACATAGATCTATATAGAGATATATAGATCTATATGGAGATATAGATAGATATATAGAGATATAGATATATATATATATAGAGAGAGAGAGAGAGATAGATATAGATAGATCTATATCTATAGAGATATATATATATATATATATATATATATATATATATATATATATATAATCAAAGGATGTGGAAGTGTGTTATATGAGATTGTAATGCACACCCAAGGTGTCGGATGATACATAAACCCCGAATGTGACTCCGGAGGGGTTTATGAAAGTACCACACACCAAGGGTTTGCATTAAATTCTCATCTGCACACTTCCTCATCTTTTATGTTATATAATATGCTGGCAACTAAGTTTTTTCCAACTGGAGTGTTGTGACCTCCCCCCCTCGTATCACCCACACACACAAACTCTCTGTCTTTCTCCGCAGACATACAGTCTCTCTTACTCTCTTTCTCTATTCACACACACTCACACACTCACTCACTCACTCACTCACTGTTTCTCACTCCCTCCATCCGTTTCAAGAAGTCCTCCTGTGTCATCTTCATATTGGGGCACCAAATGCAGTATCAGCAGGTTACATCTCACCCAACTCCCAGCCTCCCACTGTAGATTCCCAAGCTGTGCAGCAGTCCCTAGTCCCTCTCCCTCTTGCCCCACAGCACCCTCCAGTACCATCTGCTCCCAGTTTAATTCATTATTTTTTTCCTTAATGTACCACTCAACCTATCCCAGTCTCTCTTGAAGCTGCTTACCATCTTCAATGAGGTCACCTCTTCCAGCAGCACATTCCAAGTGTCCACCACCCTCTTTGTGAAGACTAGCTTCCTTATCTACCTCCTAAACCTCCAACCCTCCAGTTTAAGTCTGTGTACCTTCATGTTATGGTAGCCTCTCACCTTAGAGACTATTCTTATTCACCCTATTCATCCCTTTAAAGTTCTTGGAGGTCCGACTTATGTCCCCTCTCTCTCACCTGTCCTCTAGGGAGTACATGTTCAGTGCCCTCAACCTCTCCTCGTATGCCTTACCCTGATGACCTGCTATCATCTTTGTAGCTGTCCTCTGTACTTTCTCCAGCTGGCTAATGTTACTTTTTTGGTGTGTGCACCACTACTGAACTCCATCTAGGCTAGGCTTAACAGCAGTGTACCAACACTTTTTTTTGTATGAGTAAGTTTCCATGTCGTTTCCTGTTGCGTGTTTAACAATGTAATCCAATGTCAGCATCAATGTGTTTTCCATAAGTAGATAAAGTAATCCAGACCATATCTCAGTAATGATATAGTGTATGGTGGAATGTTGTTATAGATCAAAATCCAGCCCTATAATAGTGTTGTTATGCTACAGTAGCTACATCATTCTCTTGTAGTGCACTAGCTATGTAGCTACTGCAGCACATTAATATTGAATACTGTCTCGAGCTAGCTCTGTTCAAACCACAGCTGCAGTCTGTAGTGCTGATCGCGTGACAGTGAGTCAAACAATCCGGTAGCCACCCACAATCAACTGCTCAAGTCCTTTGCCTATCCTCATCACCAGTACTTGTAACCTTCGCATTTCTGTTTTCTGTTTTATGGGTTTCATGTTTTACCTCCAAAGGGCAATCAGTTTCTGTGGGACCATCATCCCTCTTTATAGACAGGTGACTAGGTACTGGATGTTTAGAGCAAAATGGCCATAAAAAAAAAAGACACTTGTCACTTTTTTTAAACTAGTTCCTCATTATATTTTAACATTTATGTTTCTGGAAACAATTCTACAATGTATGTAAGTAATAAAACTCATTTTACATTTTTGGTTTTGATTTTGGGCTCCATCCAATGATTTTGTAAGTAGCTTACAAAGAAACTTAATAGTTCAAGTGGGTGCAAGAGCTGGTAAATTTCACACTGGAGAGAAAAGTTTGTTTTTCTATTTTGTGGTTCAAACCACAGTACTGCTCGTTGTGTTGTGTTTACACTGAGGTAGAACCATGCAATATTAAAGACAATGTATGGTCAGCTAACCTTCATGAAAGCGTGTGTATCCATCTCATGGTAGCCCTGGTGAACGAAATATCTCAATCTTCAATCCCGAGGTTTCAGTGGATGCCATGACTACCTTCTCAATGGATACACATGCTCGTAGTGGATAGCTGACCATACATTATCCTCTATGTTGTTTATAGTAGATAATTGTTTTGTATGGAATCCCTTTATGTACATCATAGCAGATAATGGATTAGCAACACCATGCCAACTTCAAGAGGTTGTCATGACAACCAAGAAGTCATCGAGAATGAAGCTCGAGCAGTCCAGGTTGTCATGACAAACTCGAGAAGTGTGCACAGTATTGTTTAACTGTTGTCCAACCATTATCTTTCATAGTGTATGGGAAAAGGTGAACATCACTGGTGCATTCCATTCATAGTGAATGCAGAACAATCGTAACAAATATAAACCTTGATACTACATTGTTACACAGTACATCCTTTGTCTTCTTACCAGTCCAGATACAAAAAGCAACCAGCTGAATCTGTCAGGAACAACTTTTTATTGCAGTATTAAAACATGCACTGATGATGTAGATTACATAGAGGAGCAATAACTAAAAACTCAACGAAATACCACAGCATAAGTAAAAAGTTGGCAGTCAATGGCCATCTTATTCTGACGACAGGATTCACTTTGCAGGACACATGGCTAGTTGACAAGGTGTCTCTGATGCCAAGTGACGTCTGCCGTCGGAACAGCATGTCCGTTTACTGCCTACGTTTGACTTTTACTGTGGTATTGTGTTGAGTTTATAGTTATGGTTCCTCTAGGTTATCTCTCAGTTCTTCAGCAACAGATATCAAAGACCTTCAAAAATGGTACAAACACCTGGCAAATTGATTATCACTAGCTATTTATTCTACCAATAAAGTGTGACTTGGTGGGTTGTTGTACCACATTTCACCCTACTGTGGTTCAAGAGCAATGTAGACCCTCTAGAGGCTGTTCAAGTCAGTTTCATTTTAAAAAGAAAGAACCACAATGTATGTACATCACATAATACTATATACTACAATAAATAGAGGATAAGCACCAAAACCACATAATTCCTGAAGTTATGCTGTATGGTGGTGACCGGACAGGCATAAGGAGTCATTTATTGATGTAACTCTGATGTAATTCAAAACTGCGCTTACACTGTCTTGTACCCAATATCATAATTTTACTGGTTTAATTGGATAACCTGAATAATTATATACCCAATGTCTACTTTACAGACTTTTCTGACATATGGCCTATAGAAGATTTACCCTCTGGATTTGGGAGAAGTTTATTTTTATTTATTTAGTTTTTGTTAACCGGGTAGGTACACTAGACAGCATAGCTGCCTATTTTCAGGTACGACCTGGGAGACTACAACAAAGGGTACGTAGACAATAGTAGATACAAGAAAACATCATGGGAACAAGTAGAAGTTAGACATAGTACACTTATAATACAAAATTTTCAGCAATGACAGTACATTTGCAGGAATCTATATGTAGTAACAAAACAGAAATATAAGTGCAAATAACTAACAGTCATAAGTCATACAACTAGTGAGTAAGTGCTAGAAGAGAGGAAATAACAAGTTGGGACAGAAGAATAGAAAAGTACTTCCTTCATGTGTGGTTATGAAAATCAGAGCCAAATTTCCATCTGATGAATTCACCGGATACAAAGATGCTGAATAGCTTGCCAAATCTGGTAATATTAGATCCGGTTCACGGGACCTGAATACCCTTGTTGTTATCAAACTGATTTTAACTCACTTTTTTGAGGTGTCATGATATGTTTTATATACATTTTATAATTAGTTCGGTTATTAACAGTTTCAAAAATTTTGTTTGTGGTTATCACCATGGTCTGGTATGCCAATACTGCAATTAGTAGAAAAGTATGGAATGAATTGTTTATATGCGCGTGACGCACTGAACCTGTTTGTTGAAGTGTTTGTACTTGTGAACAAGAAAGTAATTACATGACGAGTGCCAAAAGACAACACTTTATGGTTGGCATTGATCGTGATAACAGTCTAGAATGCCAATATTCCAAAAATGCTGTTGAAACTGCTGATCACACTTGATTACCAGATTCTACTATTTAATTGGATCTCTGTGTTTCATAAGTGCATATCCCACCCATTTTACGACAGCCCACTTGTGTTTGCCAACCCCCACCTCAACAAAATAATTTCTGTTTTGTACCATTTATTTATATCCTCATTTTATTTCATATGTCATAAGCACTTGGTAACAGCAACAGAGTATTTTTCAGTCTGTGTTTAAAAAAAAATAAGTGCATATCTCACCCATTTTATGACAGCCCACTTGTGTTTGCCCACCCCCACCTCAACAAAATAATTTCTGTTTTGTACCATTTATTTATATCCTCATTTTATTTCATATGTCATAAGCACTTGGTAACAGCAACAGAGTATTTTTCAGTCTGTGTTTAAAAAAAAAAAAATGAATATAACTGTAGTCTTTAATGCATACAAATACAATCACTGTAGTAAAAGATCTTGAAAGTGTTATATGTGTTAAAGCGTTACAGTAGCATAATCTACAGATCTGTTTACTATATGTCTGATATAAGATCACATTGTTGATCAAGTAAAATTTACTCAAATTGTGAATAAGGAGGATATTATATTTTATAGTACTATATTTAGACATACATTCATAACCGAAATGTGCCTCCTGTTTTACTACTGTAAAATTTGTTTGAAAAGTTTCAAAACTGAAAATTCTGAACAAATATCACTTGATAAATCATCACAGATGAATAATAAAATCAGTTAAAAAAAAAATGACTTTTTCATTGTCCTAAATTAGAGGGTTATGAAAAAATATAATGATTGTTAACAAATGAATTAGACCACATAACTGTTTTAAATGACATTGTCGTCACCACAGATTCAATGCTAAAACAAAGGTGGCATGTGTGTTTTGCTTTGCAATGAACTGAAGGAAGAGCTTCAATACAATGTTACATTCATTTAAATCTCATAGAAAATGGCTCCTACAATGGTGCAGGGACTGCCCCCATAAAATCAGGTGATGGTAGACTATTTATTATATGGAGGATAGTATATGGGCAACAGTGAACAACAACAGTGTTGTTCACTTCGAGAGGTTGTCATGACAACCATTGAAACCTCGAGAGTGAAGCTTAAGAGGTTTTTGGGTGTCATGACACCTCGAGAAGTGAACAGCACTGTTGTTGTTCACTGTTGCCCATACACTGTCTTTTATAGTGTATGGGCAAAAGTAAAAAAAAAAAAAAAAAAAAAGCAATTTAGGGATTTTTTTCGGGGTCGCACTGTGATGTCAGGGAACCCCCTCGCTGAGCCCGTGTCAGTGACAACACTCATCTTTCTCCGGGTCCGCATTTTAAATTGAATAATTGGGCTCTGCTATATGCTGGCTAAGAATTGAACTAAAACGGCACATGCGCAAACGTGGGCAGAGCTGTTGCACCATCGATGTGATGTACCGGCGATGTTACAACAGCTAAATTACGTCACATCGATGGTACAACAACACTAGTAAATGATAGATTTTTTTTTAGTGATTATATCGTTCTAACATGCACTGTATTTCATTATGTGATCACAGGAGTGTAGGACTGAGAGGAAGGCTATATTAGCTGACAGCAGATTATTAAAGGATGTCTAAAAGGTACAAGAAGAAAACTTCCTTTCCTAAAAAACAAACAAATAGAACTTGTTCTTGAGAATAGAACAATGACATGAAAATAGAGTGAGGGGGACTAATGGACAGAATGAGACAGAATATTACTCACATAAAGAGTGATAGATCTTAGTAACAGTCACCAGCTGGTGGCTATATGGTGCAAAGCTGCATCTATAACAAGTGACTCATATAATCTGATTAGAAAGTTAATAGAGGGTAAGAAGTAGATAATAACATATACTATATCAAACTAGGCAGAAATATGTTTATAATTACTGGCCACAATTTTTTCCAATGCAAAAACAGAGTTATAATTTGCCATTATAACTACCTCAGCCAGTTATAACAGCAAACACGAGCCACGCTTCTCTAGACAAGCGCGAGACACAAACAGCTGCAGAGCGAAGAAAACAACTCACTCACTCACTCACGCTCTCGCAGCTCCGGATGTCCTGTCAGATCCAGCGTTGAAGCAAATGAAAATGAGCGCCAAGACCTCCTGGAGCCAGACTACATAACAAAATTAACAGTTTTAATTCTTAGTTTAAAAGTTTGAAGCGTTTTTTATCATTAAGACTTTACAAGCTTTCACGGTTCCTCCACATTAATGAAGCCATCTAAAACAAACATAATTTCATTCACGAACTGTAAGTTCAAACATTTAAAGATGCTGACAAATGTATTAATGTTAAAAACTGTTGATGTTTCTTTTCCAAACATAAAAAAGACGTTTTAAAAACATAAACCATTAAAAACTGCAGTGTAATACAACACCACAAATACATTTTTCATTATAGCACAACTGTCTTACTCATTTCATTGCAAATAGAATAGATTACTGCTGAAAAATTGTGACCAGCAATTATAAAAAATAAAGTAATGGACAGGTGGTTATTCATTAGAATTTTACACACACCCTCAGTGTGGGATGCCTAAATAAACCCCATGGGCTTCGCCCTCGGGGTTTATGGGGCATCCCACACCTCGGGTGTGTGTAAAATTCTCATAATAACCACCTCCCCATACATTATTCTCCATGTAATATATGGAGATGGCCAAATAATAGTATCCTATGACATACAAAAAAAATCCTGGTAATACAACACTGCCCGAAGTGATAATACCATCGTTGACAAGTGATACTATTATTCAGAGCTGATAATACTATAGTTTTAGCTCTCAATGATAGTATTATCACTACAATCCCAGCGCGCATGTCCAAATCTGCCTGCCAACAAACCCAGTTGCCATGGTGTCACGTCCCTTGCTGCACAACCCTACTGACGGCGTGCATCTCCATTGGCAGCTTTTCTCTACTAGGTGGGCACAACAGCTTGAAAAACATGGCGTCTTTTTCCTCTCGCTTAGCGAGAGGAATGTGTTAAGTTCATTGTTTCAATTTGTATTATGTTTTTGAACAAATAATGGACTATGTCGCTTATCCTGTATTTGCCAAGCGACAAAAAGACCTGAAAGGTAGGACTGCCTATTAAATTAAAAGAAACAATGTTTTTTTTTTTTAAATGAGTGATGGGACACTCGTTAGTGCTGTGTGCACCTCAGAGACCGTGCGTGCTCAATGCAGTGGCTGGCCAGGCGGTTTCACAAAATCCACATAAAAAAAAAGGAATGTTCACAATGGGGTCCATATATTACAAAAAATAACAAATAAAGCAGTCTGTATTATAAGGCAGCCAGACCATCTCAAGGTTTTGGGGACTTTGGTAACCTCTCGAGCTTTGCTGTCGAGGTTCCAAGTCCCCAAAACCTCTCGATGGTCTTACTGCCTTATAATATATAGTCCTCTATCTATTATTCTATTTATACTGGCTGTTGCAAAGTAATATTCTGAGTTCTCTTCTATCTTCCATACAGTAAACATTGAAATTAAATTATTTGAAAGAACAGTCAGTACTCTCTGTACGTGATTACTGACCTTTGTATGAAAGGTGAGCCAATGAAGACATCTCATAGCATCTTCTGAGCTACAGATGTTCTAATGTGGAACAATACAGCTAATGAATAATGCATAAATTTATCTTGCAACACGAGTATTGAATAATATTAGCAGAAGTCAAGCATGGTAACAAACTGATGTTTTGGGAAAAGTATGTTTCTATGCATTTTGTCGTCCATGGATGAACCTCCAAACTTATTTTGTCACAGTTATGTACTGATTTTAGTCCAAGTATTTATTTGCAGTTCTGGATTAATTTGGTTGAATCTACTATGATGCTCCATTACCAGTTCCTTTTTGTCTCTTTTTTTCAAAACTGGAGGGTAGTTCCAGAGGTAACCTGGCTTGATCTGTGAATCCTCTTGCCAGCTTGTATAAAGGGTATTCATTCCATACCTTCATAACTTCCTCAATTAGTTCAGCAACGTACTCTACACATAAATGTTAACGTAAAACACATTTTAATAATTTGGGAATGTATAGGATAAAACTGGAAAAAGTTGATTAAATATTTTTCATGCATATCACCGCTGTTTGTCACTCCAAACCCGTGACAGTTTCATTAATATGAAAACTAAGGTAGCTGAGGGTTTAATGGGATGACTGGAAAACATCATCACTGAATCAATACTAATGGTCACATTTCTCTAAAAGGAGGCAATGTAACTGTACATTGAAAAAAAAGGTACATATGGTGAGATCTGATGTGTAATACTACATTAAGCAAGAAGTAATACACATTAGGATGGCTAATGATTGGCTATTCTAGTCCACCCAGAGGAGTACTGATGCCAGATGCCTCAGCTGGATGGGCCTATATCCCCTGGAACTACGGTTACAAACCAATAACACTAACCTTGTATTGTGTAACTGTTATTGTTTTTCACATGTCGCCTCTATGCCGTAGAGCTAGCTCTTACCATAACAGTGGTATAAACTGTCTGATTTCCTCAGGTAATATGCCTCTCACATATGTTAAATAGATGATAATGTATGGGCAGCTACATACAGGCAGTACGTGTATGCGTCAATATTTTTTTTTTTTAAATGTCAGTCATTGCCATACAAAACTTGGGATTGGGAGACATGCTTGTCTGTGTATGTATGTCCATACATTATCTATTATACTGTATGAACATCCATTCTCATATCATTCACTGCACTTCCCTTTGTTGAAATGCTAGTTGGTGTTTGGGCAATCGATGTTTGGGGTCAGGTACAAACTACTGTCACAGTGTGTTGCAGATGTTTCTGCAAGTTGAATAAAAAAAAAAAAGACTTCCATCTTAATTGGATAGAGTAAAGCAATAATGGTGTATGGTTGATAGAGGATTGTGTATGAGAAGTGACACACAACAAGGATATTATTGTATCAAGGGGTTTCCTTGGTAACCACTTACCGCAAAAGTGCATTTCGAGAGGTGCTCAGTAACCAGGTAAACCTCAAGATGCATCCATGCCCATTTCGGATACTGAATTTTGTTTCAGTGAACTGATGGTTGTGGTGGTGTTGGGGGGGGGATTGACTTGATGGTTGGTGGTAGACTCAAATTACTGCCACAGTGTGTTACAGATATTTCTGCATGTTCAAGTAAAATAAAAAAAAAAAAAAAAACAACTTCCAGCCTACTTGGACAGGGGAAATCAACCATGTGACAGCATTCCTAGTTCTACTGCAATAGTGACATCAATACTGCATCAGAACAAGCATATTCCAGGCATGTAAATTAATTTATAACAGCATTCAACCATACACCATGTAAGCAGTAATACCCGACAGGGCGGGTGGTATTGTGCTATACCGGACCACCCAGAGGTGTAATGAGGCCCGATGCCACAGGCGGAGGGCCTAATAGCCTCTGGAAGGTCCAGTATAGCACAGTACTGCCCACCCTGAAGGGTATTATTGTACATAGAAAATGGGCATGTGTATAAATGTTAAATAAGTAATAACATAGAAGAAATCACTTTCAAAAGGAATAGAAAAGACTTTAAAAAAGCTTTTTTTTTTTGGTAAAGTAGTCCCTCCTATTTGTGTGCTGTTCCCTCTCCTGCCCCTTCCCAGTCACAGAGCCATTGTCATCTGCTAACACACACACCCCCAGCAGGTTCAGAAGACATGAAGTTTTTTGTAAACTATCCACCCAGAAGTCTCTTCCCTTTTTTATTTTTTGCTTTAAAAATCATTTCTATACTGCTGTGTGTTATGTCAGATTTTTATGGACTGACATTTGTTATGATATATGTAACAATTACAGCCTGTTTTCACAAGTTATTTAACAGATTTTCTGCTAATTCACAGTATTTTTCAATTTATGATTGTAACCCCTAGGTGGCGCTATCCCAAGGGCTACTACCCCTGCCTGCTTAACTACTAACAGGTTGAGGGGCCTAGGTCCAATGGCAGGTGCCTCCACCCAGAGGTCAGGGTTTGCAGTAATTAAACTAACTTGGTCACAGCCTTCTGGGACACTGTAACCCCCTTTTCTTCCCACTAGTGGCCCACACAATGCATTAGGAATATCATCACAATGTACACTTACCCCCAGGACTGGCTCTCTCGACTGGACTCTGGGGACCCTCTGTAAAACAAGATGATACAGTGCAAAAACCACAGTACGATACTTTAACATAAATGAATACCTCAGCCAGTGTAACTTTGCTGAAACCAACAGACCTGATGTATTTAAGGAGCTGTAACAAGGAAGGGGGAAATCAGGTTAATTAGGTTAAACACATTAATAATCACAGTACTGTGCGCATATTCAGAGTCCCAAATTGTCACTTTCACTGGGTACCCAGGATGGGGGGGGGGCTAGCCAGGATCGGTGCAGCTGGTGGGGGCCCTGTGATGGAAAAACACTTGCACAATACCCAAATTGTAATCCGGAGCCGATTGGCTCAGTTCATGAATAAAGAAGGGAAAAGAAATCAGGTGGAACACTTGCAATTAAACGTAGAGATGGCAGGGAGCTACCCTGATTTGTACTCACAGATTCAATGCTGAAAGCTGGATGGGATGCAGATTGTCCTGGATTGCCAGGAGGAGCAGACCATGTGGACAAGGTCCTTGTGACTGGACCCCACTGCAGTTTAGAGCAAATAGATGTATTCTGGATTAAGCTGGGGTTTACTTCCAGCTTCATGCACTCAATTCACTGTACAGGGAATTTGAAACGCGATTCCCCACAAGTACTACACACATTTATATGTAAAAGGAAGGTACTATACCAGGCAGGCTGCTTCTCAATCCTGACTGCAATTACTGCACAATACCTGGGAGAACACACAGCAAATTCAGTTCCTGATAGACCGAGCGCGATTCAGCAATTTCTCCAGTCTTCTACAGGGTGAGCCTGGATTCTACTCTTCAGATATCCTTAATTCTGCTCACAGGTCGGATTCAGTCCGAACGGGTGCTTGCACAAGCTGCAGACCGAAAACTCAGGGCCTTACATGCACATCCCGTGTGAAACTATACAGCGCAGAAGCTCATAGCTCCTTCTCTCTTCACTGTCTCAACTCCTCTCACTTTCCAGTAGACAGGCGGGCATTTCCTTTGATTTCCTCCCAGTTCAGTTGGCTGGTTCGGCTGTCACTCACAATCACACTCCTCCTGTTGGTGCAAAAACGCGCCGAAGTCCAAACCACAATTCCCAGAGGCATTGGCCATATAGTACGTAGGTGGCTGGCTCCACAATGAGAGTCCAAGTTCTGATTTGCGGCAGCAGGCTCCATTTCAAAGGTCCCCCCACACTGATTGGTCCAGTTCAGCAGTTCAAAACCAGAATGGAAGGCTAGGCAAACACAGTTCTGACTGCAAAGAAAAGCAGGTTAGACAAACTGTATTTTCGTTATTACTCTAAATGATTTCTGGCAAACAGTTACATCTTTGAAAAGTGCTCACTCTGCCCACTTAGCGATGGCAGAAATGGAGCGATTCGGCAGCAGCTCGAGCTGGACTCAAGCAGAAACACACAGTCCCCATACCAACTAATTATGTCTGCAAGCAGACAGCTCTTAAAGAGACAGTACCAGAGGCTCTAAAAGCACCCACAGATAAAAGGGTTAAATGCCAAACACCATTCGGGCTTGGAGCATTCAAGCAAGCTCCTGGAAGACTTTTTGGGAACCCCCATTTGCAGGGGGTTACACCCTTCCTGGCCTGGGAAAGCTTGGCGTCTGCATCAAGCAAGTACCCCCATAGGTTTCAATGCAACCATATACATTTACATCAGTATGACTTTAGGCTTATACATGTAATCATCAGTCAATATATCGCTTTACCAGAAACACATTTCTGAAACTTTGCAGTACATCACTCTTTACACAGTATTACACACACACTGTACCATAACTCAGGTTATTACCTGTTGTATATGAAACCGGAAGAGAGGGGGCCCTTCCCTATCAGCTACCTTGGGGCTGGATGGGGCAGGGCACCATACGTAGAGGGCAACACAAGTAACTTGGAGTTAGCACTGATGTTCAGTTTGGGCAAGGAGCTCGGGGACATATGCACTCCTTTATGGACAACATTGAGAGGCAAGTCCACCGGCCTCCCAGGGGATTCATAACTGGGGTGCACCACAGGCTTTACAGCTCGACAAGTCTTTCTAGGGGGAACTGTTACAGTCTCTGCACTCTAAGACTCATTTTCAGTATTGTCCTTACTTGTCAGGGGAGTCTCCATTGGGGTAGAGAGGCTAGAACTTGGGGCATTTTCAGCTCCAGGAGTTTCAATCTCTGAGTCCACAACACTTGGCTCACATGGAGAGCTTTCGGACACTGGCAGTGGACCATCAGGGCACTGAAAATACTCTTCTTGTTCTGGTGTATCACCAGTCTGCTCCAGTCCATCATTTTCCTCCCCTAAAAGCTCAAACAGTTCAACCATACACAATGATTCCATATCATCTGACTTGATGCTTTGCACTTCACTTTCTGGGACAATTGGCTCCAGGGACAAAGCTGGGGGCTTACACAGTTCAGAAGGCCCAGCTTCATCTCCAGTATTGACTAGGGGATTGCCCCCAAACAATTGACTCAGTTCGTAAGAAGGGTAGTATTCAAAGTCACACTTACTTTCCTCTGATATGGACTGACAGTCATGCTCAACTGGGATTTGTGGAGGGGAACACTTTAACTCTGCTTCTGTAGGTGCAGACTTCCTTGATTTTTTTCTTAGCAGCAGCTCTAGTCACTGGTCCAGAGAGGGCATTTTGTGGGGGGCTCAGTCTCAATCAAGATTTGTCCAATGGGTAGTAAATGATTTCTATGCATTGTTTTCACATCTTTTTAATTATTCTCTTGCCTTACTTTGTACACTGGCAGATCATCTAGTTTGCCCACTACAATGTGAGGGAGATGGTGCCATCTGTCAGCAATCTTATGTTTGCCATGCAGTCCCAGATTTCTTAGCAATACCCGATCTCCCTCCTGGAGTTCCTGTGCTTTCACCTTTTTATCATACCTTTCTTTGTTGGCCAGATTTCTTTTGGCAGCCATGGTTTGAGCCAGTCCGTACGCATGATTTGGCTGGGCCTTTAACTTTTGAACATACTGTAAATAGTTGTCAGCTTGAACCCCATCAGGAGAGACCCCAAAACACACATCTACTGGCAGTCAAGCTTCCCTTCCAAATATCAGGCGGTAGGGGGAGAACCCAGTGGCATCACTTTTGGTACAGTTGTAGGCATGTACCAGGGTGCTAATTTGTTGGCTCCATCTAGGCTTTTACTTTGGGTGGAGGGTGCCTAGCATATCTACCAAGGTGCGGTTGAAACATTCAGGCTGTGGGTCCCCCTGTGGGTGGTAAGCGGTGGTTCTGGACTTTCTCACTCCCCACAGAGAAAGCATCTCTTTGATCAGACGACTCTCAAAGTCTCTCCCTTGATCAGAATGGATTCTTTGTGGAGCCCCATAGTGAACAAAAAAGTTTTCCACAAGTACTTTTGCCACAGTGGATGCCTTCTGGTCCTTGGTGGGGAAAGCTTCGGCATATCTCATAAAATGGTCAGTGACCACCAGCACATTACTAATATTTCTTTGATCTGACTCCAAACTCAGAAAATCAATACAGACCAGCTCCATGGGTGCACTGGTGGTGATGTTAACAAGGGGGGCAGCCCTCTGGGGCAAAGCTTTCCTCTGTAAGCAGTGACTGCAAGTTTGAATGCGTTGCTCCACATCAGCCCCCATCTTAGACCAATAGAATCTGGATCTCACCAAGTCAAGTGTTCTGTCTATACCAAGGTGCCCCATGTGGTTGTGTAAGGGCCTCAGCACTGAGTCTCAAAAAACAGTGGGCAGCACTAGTTCTTGTTTGTCTACTTGTCCCCCTCTGTCTACTGTTTCTCTGTGTAACAGTCTATTGATCAGTTTCAACTTAGGACCTTCTTTGTATAACTATGCAGTTCTCAAATCAGTGGAACACAATTTGGACACATTTTTCCCTGCATAGAGGGCTTCTAAAGCTGATTTGATCATGGGATTTCTGGATTGAGTCCGCTGAATACTGTTATTGTCCAGCTGAGGTAGTGCACCAATGTCTATTGCAGAAAAGTGGCAAAAAGCAGCAGGTATGCAATTCTCAGAAGGTCCCAAACAATCTACCATACAGTCCACTGCGTCCGTGGACATTTGTTCCTCCCTGTCAAACTTCTGGCAGAGTGCTTGAATATCAGGTTCTGACAGTCTGACCCAGTTATTCTGGGGAACAGGCCTCTGGGAGAGAGCATCAGCATCTATGTGGTTCAGGCCTGCTCTGTATTCAACAGCATAATCATATGTAGATAATGCAGAAAGCCACCTATGGCCAGTGGCATCCAATTTAGCTGAAGTCTGCACATAGGTCAAAGGGTTATTGTCAGTTTTTACCAGTATCTTAGCCCCATACAAATACTCATGGAATTGGTCAACAATGGCCCACTTCAAAGCTAGGAACTCTAACTTATGTACAGGCTAGTTCTTTTTGGATGGGGTCAAGCTTCTACTGGCAAAGGCCACTGGTCTCAGGCCATTCTCGTGCTCTTGGTACAACACAGCCCCCAACCCTTGCAAGCTAGCATCAGTGTGCAGGACATAAGGTTTTGTTGGATCGGCATAGGCCAACACTGGAGCATGGGTAAGTTGATATATGATCTCTTGAAAAGCAGTCTCACAATCAGGAGTCCAGCGGGCCCCAAATACTTCACTTGAATGAAAATACACTCTTTTAGTCTTGAGGGACGTTGACTTTTTGTATCTTTTGTGGGTTGGGTGATACCCTTGAGTAAGGTTAAGTAAAGGGTGGATCACTCTTGAATAGTCCTTGATGAAATGCCGATAATAACCACAGAATCCCAGGAATCTTTGCAGTTCTTTTAGATTTTTGGGCTGTGGACAGGTGGTCAAGGCCTCAACTTTACTTGGGTCGGTCTCTATTCCCTCGGTGGATACTATGTATCCCACAAACTTTACTGATGTTTGAAAGAATTGACACTTATCAATGGACAGTTTAAGGCCAAAGTCTTCCAGTCGGTCCAACACCTTGAATAATCTGCTCTCATGTTCCTCCAGTGAGCTGCCAAACACAATAACATCATCTAGGTATACCAGGCACTCTAGTAAGTTCATGTCCCCCACTGCACGCTCCATCAATCGTTGAAAAGTGGCTGGGGTGCCTGAAATCCCTTGAGACATCCTCATGAATTCATAGAAGCCAAGTGGACAGATAAAGGCTGTCTTCTCACGGTCCTCTGGGGCCATCGGGATCTGGTAGTACCCACTGCAGAGATCCAGCACAGAGAACCACTTGCTCCCGTTTAGACAGTCCAAAGCATCCTGAATGTGGGGCATAGTGTACTGATCAGGGATAGTCCGCTGGTTTAAAGTGCGATAATCCACGCACATCCTTACTGTCCCATTCTTTTTTCTCACTACCACAATGGGGGAAGCATAGGGGCTTCTGGATTCTTGTATTACACCAGCAGCTAGCATCTCTTGCAGATGCCGTCTCACATCATCTACTGTATGTCAGCAGGTGCCAGGCATCGAGATCTCATGAAATGGCCTTTCATCATGCAGCCGGATATGGTGCTCAGCTCCTTGCATGCATCCTACGTCCCATTCCTTTAAAGAAAACACCTTGTCTCTCTGAGCAAGCTTCTCACTGATCCTCACTTTCCATCCAGCTGGCAATGGGGAGTCACCGAAATCAAACAAGTCAGGCGTTACTCTGTCATTCTTCCCCAAACTCTTGCTACTGGGTAGCACTGCAGTGTCTGCACAATGCACATTAGCCAGGGTGCAACCTCTATTTACTCGAATCTCTCTGTCAGACACATTATGAACTTGAACCATTACTCTTCTGGCATAAGCATGGGCTCTAGCAGGCAAAATACTAGGCTAGACCAGCAGTGCCTCCGGCAATTTTCCATCGCCTGTTGCATCCAACATTAATATTTTTTTCTTGACATCCTTTCTGATATGGACCTCTCCCTGTAAGGTACACTGGGCATTTGGCACCAGGATCAGAGACTCAGGATCCTTCTTCCAGACAATTCCAACGGGTTCCTCTGGTTCTACTTTTTCAACATCTCTCTGTGCCTCATAGGCCTTCTTAATCAAGGCCAGAATTCTTAAAGCTCTACCAGTCCTTGACCCCTGTTTTTCATAACACAACTGTGCCAGTCATCCAAACATATGTGCATTAGTCCCAGTTAGTAGAGGAACCCCATCATACAGTCCGGTAGGGGGACGCACTAAGGCCAGGGTCTCTACTTGCTCGGCCACTCCAGCCACAGAGGTGGGAAAAGACAGCCAAATTTGGATATATCCAGAGTAGGGATAGGTCTTCTCACTTAACCCCCAGACATGCAGCCCCTCCAATGGTTGTAAGGGTACATCAGACAAATGCTTCTGATACCAGTCTTGGAACATAATTCTCACTTGGGAGCCACTGTCTAATACAGCTCTTGTAGACACTCCATTCACCTTTACAGTGGTCTCCATGGAGGGATCCACTATTCTGGACCAGTCTGGAGAGGAGGTAGCGGGGGCCTGGGCAACTGACCTTGCCACAAAGGGATGTGAGTTAGCATTTTTGGGATCCTCCTTGGGATCATTTCATGCACCTCTTAACCACTGACTTGTTCTCCTAAGCTCTCCTTGTAGACAGCTCACCACTCTCTCTAAGTCTTTCCGAGACCGGCATTCCCTCTTCATGTGCCCATCCTTCCCACAATTATGGCAAAATATGTCTGCTGAAGTTTGGGGTGACCGAGGCATCACCGGGGGGCTGGGCATTAGTACTATCAATAGAAAACCTTGGCGCCACCTCAGCCAGCGGTGGGTTGGACATTTGGAGACATCTCTTCAGTTCCATCACTTCCATAGTCAATGCATCAAATTTTGAACTGTTGTCAACATGAGGTGCCTGGGTAGGTACCCCCACCCCCATAGCAGATGCAGTTGGATGAGGGTCGGGGCCTGTACTTGCAAGAGCGGCCTTCATAAAGAGACTGTTTTTTATTTCCCTGAACTCTCTCAACAGTTCACCCCATTCTGGCATATCTTTTTCCCTCTCAGAGCACTCATTAATTGCCAACATCTGCCCCTGAACTTCACTTGATGGGTCACCCTCAGTCACTCGGGTCGTAGCCGCAGCTATTGGTGCAAGTTCCTCCCGAGGTCGCCTTTTCTTAACTCCTCGAATTTCTCTCATTAGCTCATCATAGGAGGGTGGGATTCCAGTCGATTTGCCAGGTGTAACTGAAGCAACAGCAGTTCTGAGAAGGGGGCAGACTTAAGGATCCTGTCCAACCTGGTTTGGTCCAGTTCAGTCACTTTCAAGCTACCCTTTCTGAGGCATTCTTGCAACAATTTTTCCAGCCGAGATACATACACAGACAACAACTCTCCTTGGTACTGTTGTGCATTTCTTACTCTCCACCACAGGTCCTCATCAGAATTTGGGCTCCCATACACATTCTCCAAGGCCTCAAGATAGTCCCGTGCAGTTGCTTCAGGGTTACTGGCCCATTTAGCATGGATGGTATTCAGGGCAGGACCTCTGAGGCTCTCACTAACCCTCTCTCACTTTTTGGCTTCTGAGCATTGCCATTCTTGCACTTGAGGGGCAACATAGTCTATCCAGGTCTCCCAGTCATCCTCCCCTTGGGGGGTGGGAAGGGTGCCAGAGAAGATCCTCAACCTTTGGTAAGAGTCGTGACTAATGGCAGGTGCAGAAATAGGAGCCTGCATTGGTTCAGCCATCATTATGGGTACTGGAGCGGAAGAGGGTGTTGGGGGAGGAACACCCCCAGGTGGCAATAATAGTTTCTTTAAATCCTCCACAGTTTTCCCTTCCTCCAACAACAATTTAGCAAATTTCTTCTCAAAAGTTTCAGATAATGGGGAGGCTCATTCTCCTTGGGGTCTTTACTGTCTTTGGTTATCACTTTCCAGACAGTGAGGGTTTCCCCGGGGGTAACAGTCTGTGGCACTTTAGAACTGTCTACAGGGTCCTTACACTCTATTAGGGCCATGAAAGTTTGGGTGAGCAGATCAGCCTGTTGCCCCTCTACCACAGGGTCTCGTAAACATTCAACCTTGGAAAGTACTCCTTCTACAGTGTCCGTACTGGTACCCAGCGGGATATCCAAGATAAGTATAGCATTTTGGGGGTCGATCTCTTCCCCAGTACACCACTTCACTAACTGGTGTACAGCCACTTCTGTTGGGGTATCCATTTATTTTTAACAGTAATTTGTAAATGTGGCCACTAGAGGACACACAATCCCAGCGGTGCCTCCAAGATGTAACCCCTAGGTGGCACTATCCCAAGGGCTACTACCCCTGCCTGCTTAACTACTAACAGGTTGAGGGGACTAGGTGCAATGGCAGGTGCCTCCACCCAAAGGTCAGGGTTTGCAGTAGTTAAACTAACTTGGACACAGCCCTCTGGGACACTGTAACCCCCTTTTCTTCCCACTAGTGGCCCACACAATGCATTAGGAATATCTTCACAATGTACACTTACCCCCAGGACTGGCTCTCTCGACTGGACTCTGGGGATCCCCTATAAAACAAGATGATACAGTGCAAAAACCACAGTACAATACTTTAACATAAATGAATACCTCATCCAGTGTAACTTTGCTGAAACCAATAGATCTGATGTATTTAAGGAGCTGTAACAAGGAAGGGGAAATCAGGTTAATTAGGTTAAACACATTAATAATCACAGTACTGTGCGCATATTCAGAGTCCCAAATTGTCACTTTCACTGGGTGGGGGGGGCTAGCCAGGATCGGTGCAGCTGGTTGGGGCTCTGTGATGGAAAAACACTTGCACAATACCCAAATTGTAATCCGGAGCCGGTTGGCTCAGTTCATGAATAAAGAAGGGAAAATAAATCAGATGGAACACTTGAAATTAAATGTAGAGATGGCAAGGAGCTACCCTGATTTGTACTCACAGATTCAATGCTGAAAGCTGGATGGGATGCAGATTGTCCTGGATTGCCAGGAGGAGCAGACCATGTGGACAAGGTCCTTGTGACTGGACCCCGCTGCAGTTTAGAGCAAATAGATGTATTCTGGATTAAGCTGGGGTTTACTTCCAGCTTCATGCACTCAATTCACTGTACAGGGAATTTGAAACGTGATTCCCCACTAGTACTACACACATTTATATGTAAAAGGAAGGTACTATACCAGGCAGGCTGCTTCTCAATCCCGACTGCAATTACTGCACGATACCCGGGAGAACACACAGCAAATTCAGTTCCTGACAGACCGAGCGCGATTCAGCAATTTCTCCAGTCTTCTACAGGGTGAGCCTGGATTCTACTCTTCAGAGCTCCTTGGTTCTCTTCACAGGTTGGATTCAGTCTGAACGGGTGCTTGCACAGGCTGCAGACCGAAAACTCAGGGCCTTACATGTGCTTCCCATGTGAAATATACAGCGCAGAAGCTCATAGCTCCTTCTCTCTTCACTGTCTCAACTCATCTCACTTTCCAGTAGACAGAGCCGGGCATTTCCTTTGATTTCCTCCCAGTTCAGTTGGCTGGTTTGGCTGTCACTCACAATCAGACTCCCTCTGTTGGTGGAAAAAGGCGCCAAAGTCCAAACTATAATTCCCAGCGGCATTGGCCATACGGTACATAGGCGGCTGGCTCCACAATGAGTGTCCAAGTTCTGATTTGCCGGCAGCAGGCTCCATTTCAAAGGTCCCCCCACACTGATTGGTCCAGTTCAGCAGTTCAAAACCAGAATGGAGGGCTAGGCAAACACAGTTCTGACTGCAAAGAAAAGCAGGTTAGACAAACTGTATTTTCGTTATTACTCTAAATGATTTCTGGCAAACAGTAACATCTTTGAAAAGTGCTCACTCTGCCCACTTAGCGACGGCAGAAACAGAGCGATTTGGTAGCAGCTTGAGTGGGACTCAAGCGGGGAAATGCACAGTCCCCCCATACAAACTAATTATATCTGCAAGCAGACAGCTCTTAAAGAAACAGTACCAGAGGCTCCAAAGGCACTCACAGATAAACGCCAAACACCATTCAGTCTTGGAGCATTCAAGCAAGCTCCTGGAAGACTTTTTGGGAACCCCCATTTGCAGGGGGGGGGTTACATGATTACAATGTCTGATGCCACCCAGGTGCACAAGAAGAATGGTGTTTTGCTTGTTCTCCATACCGCAAAAGGATGCCCATGTACGGTACGGAAAACTACACAAGTACTGCTCCTGGCATGTACACCGCTGGCATCGGAAATAACTGTGTAATACAGAGTTGACAGTCCTCCTTCATTTTACTGCCATACTTTATGTTGGGACATCATTCCGGTTCGCATTCATGTTAGATACATGTTTGTGGGACATTTGTGTACTGTGCTGTTGTAAGGCGATGGTTTAGGCTGCACCACCCCTCCTCCAACACACACACTCTGAGTTATGAGTGCCTGACTACGATCGGTGTGGTTTAGAGGGATTAATGAAATGCTGCTGCAACTCTTCTCTGCCCGTTCAAATGTTGGTTGCAGTTTTTACTCAAACCCCTCCTCCCCAAGATTTATTGTCAGTGGAGTGCTGTGTGTGAGAGGGCGATAGTTTACATTCTCATAACGGGACAGCAAATCGCTGCACAGAGGAACATCGGCAGCTGTGGCATCAGAAAAAGGTAACACATTTATAGGTACATTTTGCATTTTCGCTGAGGTTTTCAGTTATTTTTCAGGGCCAGTAGATGTCGGGTAGGTCGTGGTGGGAGCTGAGTGGGGGTTGGGGGAATCACTCGCAAGCAGCATAAACAAATATGGTGGCAGTAGCCAGATGAACATTCTAGTGGTCCAATACTCCACAGAACGGTATGAGGCAATGGAAACTGGACTTGTTATTTGCCGGTCTCTGTTGTCTCATACAGGACCGGGTGATTACTGATTACAGCCTATCACAAACCAGAATGATCTTTATCCATTTTCTAAAATGATGTTATGCATGGACTTCTATTCAAGGAATATATCTGTTCTGCTGCAATACTGAGATCATTATGTTGTTCTGATGCAGTAGTGATGTCACTACTGCAGCTGAACAACTCTGAATGCTGCCACATAGTTGATTTCCCATAACCAGTTATGTTGGAAATTTTATTTTTTTTTGTTTTAAACTTGAACTTGCAGACACATCTGCAGCACACTGTCAGTAATCTGAGCCTTCTACCAATCTTCAAAGTCCCCCCACCACCATTATTTGATATGGATTTGCCCACTGTAGTCAAGCTCACATTGTTTACAAGACCCTTAGTACACTACATATTGTTCTTCACAACTGCATATGAAGACAAAATAAATAGACTTTCACATGGTAACAACAGTAAGGGTGGCTTTCAGAAAGTAGGAGTAACATAAATCATTGCAATACTGCACAGTATCAGTAAGTTAACTCACTGTATGTTAATTCCACCTTCACCTCTTTGATGACAGGAGCACTAGCTCTAGACTTGAGCAATGATACTCCCCATTGCGGTTCCCCACGCTTGGGTGTGGCCTGTTTATGTGTAGAATTGTCATTGAAATGAAGCACCACAATGATCGGCCTGTAAGTCACATATTTAAAAAATCAGCACTCAGCAACAAAAACATAATAATAGTATTAAACTATGTATGCATACATAGTTAAAAAAATATACAAAACTTTATGACATGTCCATAAGTGATCAATGGGAAGTATTTTCAAAGATTGTAAATTGTGGCAATGGCAGTTTGTGCCAAATGCTGCTGCGTCCATGACATTGCAACTGATTCTCCATCTGGTATTCTCCCGGCTTCTAACTCCTGAGTCACACAGCTAGTGACGTCAGTGGCAGTGCACCAGACAGATCGTCTACACACGAGGTGTGTCACAAAAGAGGTGGGGCTGCAGCTGCACCCTTGAACAGACTAAGGGCTAATGTCCCCAACCACAACTACAATCTGCCAGTAACTGAACAGGTCACAACCTCTTCCCCCCTCAATCTCTGGTATGGAAGGAATGCAAAATATTAATCCTTCACAGTCATTCTATGGTGATGTGTACCTGCCACCCAACCAGATATGCTTGAATGTGACACAGCTGTTAACATTTCGTCCTATGGGTCTAGAGGCCACCCACCCCTGCCCTGACAGGTGTTACCCTCAACCCACCACCCCCTGGCCATGATTGGGCTCCTGGTACTACCATCCTCTCACCAGAGTTTAGGAGGGGGAGGGGTGTTGCATGGTGGTGTTCACCATCTGCCAGGTGGCGGGGTTGGTTTGGGGGGCCCATCACCAGGTAATTACTGTGTAAGAGTGATATTTTACATTCCTGGCATACCAAGGTTTTGAGGAGGGAGGAGGATAACCAGGAACTCCATGTAGTTTTACAATGATGTGTGGTTTTGGCATATCGGGGTTGGGGGGGAGGGGCACATAGGTGTCTAGTTGTCAAACCTCACAGAGGATGTCTAAATAGACCTCACCTTGTCTAATGGTACTTGGACCTTTGTCCATTTGGTCCTGTTTGAAAATGCAACATTGGAGGATATGGAAGCCTGCGTCTGCCACAAACCACATAGCACCATGCAACAGCTACTGTTGTGGGGCTAGATTAGTACATGCTCCCATTGGGGCATGTAGCCTGCGTTTGACCCAATCTGCTTTCTAGAATAGCTCCAGGCGCATCCCTGGACACAAGGTGTCTGTTGCGTCAGACATGTTTGACTGAAGAAATTTCGTCATCATCTGGGATCTGTTAATCCTGCCCAATGCGCCTGTATGGCACTTAGCCTATATGGCCCCTACTTACACACATAAATTATTTTTAAAAGTAAAACACTGTTCATGTATTCTGTCAAGGATGTAGCCTTGATGAACAGTAACAATCCATCGCCTGTCAACTCAAGGGTGCAAGATAAATTACTGATCCAAACAAGTCAAAAGATATAACTGATTGTTTAGTTCCACATGAGGCCTGTGTGGGTTACCGTCTCGATTTTTACTTTGTATTACATTACCAGTAACTAAGAACTATAAGAGAACTACGTGTCTTCCAATCGGGACACAAGCATTTAATTTCCATTTCATATGCAGCGTAGACAATATAATACAACAGCTACCTTCCTGGAGATGCACATCCAGCTAACAACATAAACACTTTCATGATGTCGAAGCAAAAGTAAATTTAGACAAAAAAGTTTGACAAAGACATCACCTTGCTTCCATGCTCCGGTAGAAGAAATTAAGTTTTTTTTGGAGCAAAAAATAAAGCAACCTTATGAAAGGCCTCCTGTGACGATGTTTGTTCAGCTGGGGAAAGTTTCTTGATATCCTTACGTAGGAGCGTACCATACACTATGTTAATTAACTCTTTATGAGCCTTGCTTGCTGAAAACAAAAATGGTAATAAAATATGTTTCACAACAAGCGACAGTATGATGTTTGAACTGTTTGTACCAAATTATTGGACAAGCAATCAGAGTCCTGGTCATTCCTTACTGCTTAATTTTACTGTCACAGAACACCTTCTCCTAAGATTATTTTTGAAAATGCAGTAAAGAATGATGCCAGAGACATTTACTGCCAACAACATGCTCCCTTCAGTCAGCTAGTATGCATTTCGGTGAATTGCTCGCGTGGTAGGTAGCAGACAATAAACTGTGTTATAGTTATTGCATGACATTGTTTTTTTCTTAGGATGTTAGGAGTACTGTATTTTAGAAGACTGTTACCGTGAAAATGAATTTCAAAAGGATACTGTGAATGCACCTTGCCTGATCCATTTTCTGTCCTCCAGATGGCCATGACAGCATTCTGGAAAAATGTTAACAGGATCGGAATGTTCGTCAGAAACATGGTTTGTTATTGATCTCCACTTTGCCCCAACAACTTCGCCATTTCCAGCACTGCTGCTCACAAATCAGTATGAGTGGTTACTAATAGACTTAGCCCACTCACTGAGTGCGGAACGGTGTTTGTGCTTCCCCTTGGCCTCGATTTTCTTTCGAATGCCTAAATCAATTGAAAAAAATATATAAACACATGGATTTCAAGCGGGGGCACACATACTGTAATGCACAGACTTGCAGTAAAAAGCTAACATATATATGGTCCAATCTAAATACCTTTAGCCACATGCCAGACATTGAACCAGTGTTGTACACTGCTTTCCGATTCCTGCATATACCTTTTAACAGACACATGTCTGTCTGTGGTTAGGCTTTCAACTTTGACACCTGAAGCGCATATCCGGGCAAGAAAACTACTTTAGTCTTTCAGATTCCATAGCATTTGAATTACGTGCTTCGTTAGACTATATAAACAAAAGATACATGTGAGCTGACTAAAGTCAGGTTGTGTGACAGGAAAAACAAGTGTTGAAAGAGCAATAACCATATTCTCAAATCCATGTGTACATACATTACCTGGACAAGTTGTAGTGCGATAATTTTACAATGCACCAAATCCGTCCGAGAGTACGAGCCAAACTTCACTGTATGGCCACTAGAGCAACAGCGTGCATCTCCCTCAGTTTGGCAGTATTATTTGGGAATGTTGTTAACAGGTAATACTGTTTGCGATGCCATACTTGTTCTACTACTGGAATAAGGTACGTGGACTGCATGACATTGTAAGTACGCCTTGAAATAGTAGATATTTTTTAAATGCCTGAAGAAATTGATAATTCTACTGGGACTCGCACCATCGAATCGAATAGTACTTGCCACCAACAGGTTACCAATTGGGAGTGAACCATTTAGTGTCATGTTCTCCCATTTTCTGAGGTGTCCATTCTCACAGACTTGCACCATTACCACTAAAGTTCCAATAATCTGGTGTACAAAGACACGGCATCGACCCAGACAGACAGAGCAAACCTGAAGTAGTAACAAGAGAGCACTTTCAACAACTATATGTTTTCTCTCATTGATATTGTTCATCCTAGATTGCAGCTCTGTCAAACTATAAAACAGTAACACAAAAGTATGGGCATGCTAAATGAAGGAACACCAGAGACATGTTTAATTAATCAGAAAATAAAACTAAATCAAATACTACGCCCAATAGCGCAAGGACCAAGCCTCATTTGATCGCACATCCTTTCTTAGTGACCCTGCATCTATGCTGGTATCCTGTTCAGAATCCATGGCTGTTGCCTAATCAGGGTCATAGTCAATGTTATCCTCATAATCATCCTCCTCTGGTTCATAATCCTCTTCGCAGTCATAGTCATCCATTGAACTATCTGGACTGGACTTCATTGTACTGTCATGGAGCTTCACATTGGGTCCCAATAGAACTCATGGTGCTTCTTGGAATGTTAACCTGAATACCTCTCTCAATGACAAAAAAAGTTGTTTGTGTGCTGCTTGTGAACTTAGTCTTTTCTCCACCATGTGGGACTTATTTCAACGTTTGACATCCTTTGTTGACATGAGTCTGTTTCATGAGTAACAAAGTTAAATAAGTAACATGTCACATGTGGTAGAGTAATACCAAAAAAAAAACAAAAAAAAACAGTGTTACCAGTGAGCACTGTAATAATAAGGGGCAGTACTGCTACAATGTCTGCATAACAGCAAGCAGTTCACAAGTGGGTTACAAAACAACAATGAATTTCATGATGGTAGTGTTCAACCACTCCACGGTAATGACATTTGGATAGCAAATCAGGTGTCAGTATTGCCTTCATATTTCTGCCACAGGTGACCCACTCACTCGGGCACCTGGCCACCTTTTTCACACTGCAATACCTTGCAGTTATCACTATGTTCCTGTCATACGGTGGTGGTGTGGGGCACTGCAGGTGACTGTACACTGCATATGTAGTTGGTGTTATCACATGCATGTGGTATACCAATTAGACTGTCACCCTGTGTCCACCCCTGTTGCTTGTCCAGGTGGGCCCCCTGTACCCCAGTCCAACTCTGTACATGGCTATGGATAATAACACTGTACCCAGGCCAATGCAGTCCACCCGCCCACACACAAACATTCCATCACACCTGCCTGCTAGGATGCAGTACCTCCTATTCACCTTTGTGGAGTGGTTGGGCAGCCCTGCAAAGCTGGAACTGCACATGCTGTGGGTATGCAAATGGCCTGAATACAGTCCAGTAATGAGCTGTGCATGTGAGGAATGGTCTCAGAATATGCAACAAGGTCATTTGCATATCCAGGCTGAATATTAGTTTTGCACATCGCTCAAGTGGCTTTGCATTGCGCATTTCCCTATGCTCCACACATGTCCCAAGCCACCTGCCGTGCATCTCCAACTGCACAACTGCACATGTTTGGGATATTCAACCAGATATGCATGATCACATCTTATGGCGCACTGTTTAAATATACCATTATTTTGTGCTGGTGCATCTCAGTTGCGTGGCGCGGGCACTTGCGAATTGCAGCCTGGGACTTTTGAATATGGGGCCCTAGATTTACTATGATAACATTATTACTCCCATAATCAAAAAGTTCACCTCTCATTGAATTCTCCTACAGTGACACATTAGCATGGAACATTTGCTTATGATATAAAGTCCCAATCATCTTGAAACTGGATGACACTTGACTGTTCATCAGATGTGAACAACACCAACCCACCACCACCACGGCCAAAATCGAAGGGCCATAAGTACATGATTTTGAACTTATTTGTATTGTATTTTAGCCATCACACACCAGCACAATCCACAATAATGACATACCACCTTCCTGTTGCTAGCCTTGCTTGTAGAGCAGAAAGCAGCTAACTAAAAGAAGCTACATTTTCTTATTAATTTAACACTTATAGCTCAGCAGGAGTCAGTGTCTGTTGAGATTAAGCAGACATATACTTTATTAGAAGTAGAAGGGGTCTTATTTAGGGTTAAAAAAAAGAAAGTCAGTGTGTGTTCTGTGCTGTGAAGGGTACTGTATCAACTTACTTTGCTAAACCAGTAGGAGGAGAGAGAGCTTAATTGGGGGTGTGGCTTAGACACTATAAAAGCAGGTGACTCAAATTACAACTTCCTGTTGCTAGCCTTGCTTGTAGAACAGAAAACAGCTAACTAAAACAAGCTACATTTTCTTATTAATTTAACACTTATATCTCAGCAGGAGTCAGGATCTGTTGAGATTAAGCAGACAGATACTTTATTGGAAGTAGAAGGGGTCTTATTTATGGTTAAAAAAAGAAAGAAAAGAAAGAAAGGCAGTGTGTGTTGTGTGCTGTGAAGGGTACTGTATCAACTTACTTTGCTAAACCACTAGGAAGAGAGAGAGCTTAATTGGGGGGGGGTGGCTTAGACACTATAAAAGCTGATGACTCAAATTACAATTTCCTGTTGCTAGCTTTGCTCGTAGAACAGAAAGCAGCTAACTAAAAGAAGCTACATTTTCTTATTAATTTAACACTTATATCTCAGCAGGAGTCAGGGTATGTTGAGATTAAGCAGACAGATACTTTATTAGAAGTAGAAGGGGTCTTATTTATGGTTAAAAAAAGAAAGTCAGTGTGTGTTCTGTGCTGTGAAGGGTACTGTATCAACTTTCTTTGCTAAACCAGTAGGAGGAGACAGAGCTTAATTGGGTGTGTGGCTTAGACACTATAAAAGCAGGTGACTTAAATTACAACTTCCTGTTGCTAGCCTTGCTTGTAGAACAGAAAGCAGCTAACTAAAAGAAGCTACATTTTCTTATTAATTTAACACTTATATCTCAACAGGAGTCAGGATCTGTTGAGATTAAGCAAACAGATACTTTATTAGAAGTAGAAGGGGTCTTATTTATAGTTAAAAAAGAAAGAAAAGAAAGAAAGTCAATGTGTGTTCTGTGCTGTGAAGGGTACTGTATCAACTTACTTTGCTAAACTAGTAGGAGGAGAGAGAGCTTAATTGGGGGGGGGCTTAGACACTATAAAAGCTGGTGACTCAAATTACAACTTTCTGTTGCTAGCCTTTTTCCTTACTAATTGCCCTCCATCCCACACACCCTAAGCCAGTTCTACTTTTATAGCCACTGGATTTGACTGTCAACAGGAACTTCCTGTTTGGCAGTAAGAAGGGAAGGATCATAGAGAAACATTGGTTTTGTCAACCCCGTGTGGTACCATTTGCTTGTAACTGACTCTTCAGTGAATAGCAGAGTACTGTGGGAACCTGGAGGACTATCAATAGGCTAGTATACCTCCTACCCCAAAACAACATATCTTTGTTAAAAGCACTGTTGCCTGGACTTCCGGTGACATCAGAGAGCTAATGGCAGCATAGCCCCATGGCTCCGTCTCCCCCCTGAATACCATCAACTTAAATCACCCGATTAAAGAAATGTCTTCACCTGCAAAAAGTAAGAGGAACAAAGCAGGAAAGCTATCGTCGACTCCGGTGCAAAAATTAAGAGATATGATGCAAGGGGAGGGACAATCGGAAACGCAAGAGAAGAAGAGGGCGGAGGGCCTACTGCAGTCGGAGCCCTCGATGGAGGGGATCCCTACTAGCCTGAGAGAGATAATAATGCAAACCGCACGCACAGTTGCTAAAATCGACAAAACATTGAACGAGTTCAAATCGGACCTAGCTAAAGTGGACCAAAAAACAGATCAACTTGAGCTGTTTGCTAACCAACTAGTGGAACAATCAGATCGACAAGATAGACTAATGATTTACCTTTTGGCCAGAGACCGCAAACTGACCCGGAAGCTTGATGATCTCGAAAGTAGAAACAGGAGGCATAATATAAGACTGTACGGGATTCCAGAGGGATTGGAAAGTAAACATCAGACCACAATCCTGTTTTTGCAAGACATACTGAAACAAATCCTCCCTCTGCCTCATGACTTAGATCTTGTAATGGACTGGGCGCGTAGATCTTTAATACCTCGCCCAAAAAATCCGGATGCCAGACCCAGGTCTATCATAGCCAAACTAACCAACTACCGAGCAAAGAAAGAACTATTGAAGCAGGCTTGGAAACAAGGCTCATTAATGTACAATGATCACAGTATATACATAGATAACGATTATACGAACATGGTCCAAGAGGCTAGAAAAACACTTTGGCCTATCATGAGGCAGCTACGTGCTCGAAATATAAAAACACAAATCTTGTATCCAGCAAGACTGAAAATAGCCACAGATAAAGGTCCAAAAGTTTACCCAGATCTGTTGTCTGCTGCACCTTTTTTGGAGACCCTTGGCTTATCGGTCCCCCCTCTTCTAAAGGAAAGACTGGAGAAAGACCTCATTGCTTCTGCCTGGTCTGTGGCCCAGAGGGGTCCTCCACACCAGAGGGCGATCCAGGGAGCCCAGAAACTGAACCTTCGAACAGACATCTCCACCTTGATAACGCAGCTGGGGGGCTCTGCGAATCTTAACAAAAAAGCTAGGCATCTTCAGGTGGAAGATGAAGACTCAGAATCTCCTGAGACCACTGAGCCACGAGACACAACCTGAACAAGGATGGGAAAGGGAAAGGGCTACCTTCCCTGATGTCTCTCCAGAAGCCCTAGAGCTTGATCTCCTACCCTGACTTGCACCTGTCTCTCCTATTCGTTGACTAGATAGATGGCCATTTGACACTCTTGCTCCCTAGTGAAACTTTCTGTATCTGGTTACTTGGCACTTTGAAGACGCTCCCTTACCAGTCTGCGCAGGACTTCTTGAGGGAATGCTGTGCCGGATAAGATCTTGGCTCTAGCGGAGGAAGCACCCTACTGCTATCGTGTGCAGAACCCTTTTGTACATTTTAACCTCTGGATCCAGGGGAGCAATCAGAAATTCTACCAAGGACTATCAGAATTGCTTTTACTAGTCGGGAGGAAGTGATGCTGATACGGTGAGTCTGATCTGATGAGGAGTGGACTGCAAGTTGAAATTTGTTTAAAATATTTGACTAACTACTTTGAAATGTTAAAATAATAGTCCAGAAGCCAATATGGCTATGCAGAGAATGGTATTTGCTTTGTTTCTTTTTCAGGCTGTTTGGTTTGGTCTATTTTGATGGACCTACTTTGGGTGAAGCAATTGTATTGAAGTACAACTCCGGGGGGGGGAGGGGGTTTTCTGGCTTGTGCATGCTTCTTTCTGACAATAAGGCAACCCAGACTGGGGATCCCCCTATGGGAGAGAAGACAGATTCTCCGCTAAAATGGAGCTCTCTTCTAATTGGTGCACGCTCACCTGCCTTATGGCTGGAATGCTATCCCCAGCCCTCCCTAGGAAGCCAATGTACATTCAGTTCCAATGAGGTAGAATGGGAACAAGAATGTGCACCTACCCGTAACCTCTTCTGGCTCAGGCCCCCAATAGAGGCTAGTCCTGAACCAACACTCCTGATCTTTGATCAGGCCCATGTTTCTATTTAAAAGTTCTGAGTTCATGTTGATAGTTCAGTCATTTGGGTACTTCTGGTTTGTTAAGATGTTTCTACTTTCAGGCAAGATCAGGCTTCTATCTACCCCTCACATTAACAGACAAAATCGATGTGTGGTATATCAATGGCACGACATAACATAAAGATTTTGTCCTATAATATTAATGGTTGCTCCAGCCCGGTGAAGAGAAAACAAATTCAGAAATACATTGCTAAACAGGGTTGTGAGGTGAACTTCCTACAAGAGACTCACCTCTCCCCCACGGAGGCCTTAAAGCTGAAAACTAAGTCCCACCCACAGTTGTTTTCCACTTCTTTGGAGACAGGGCGCAAGAGAGGGGTAGCTATTCTGCTGTCTGCATCCTTTCCATTCGAGCTGGAGGATACTGTGGCGGACAATGGGGCCAGATATCTTAAGCTGATAGGGAAGGTCCAGGACACCCTAGTTACCCTAGTTAATGTTTATGCCCCACCGGGCTCCCCTGTGCAATTTTATACCTCTCTTGCCCAGTTGGTCATGGAAAGGTCTAAAGGTCTCCTAATTATGGGTGGGGATTGGAACTTAATTTGGGACAGAAAGATGGACACTACTTCAGGTATCCAGGGTCTGGACCACCAAAGGTCGAGAGTGGTGGCCCGCGCCCTGAACCAAATGGGATCGATTGATTTCTGGAGAGAAAAATACCCCAGGTCAAAAGAATACACGTGTTATTCGCATAGGTTTAAAGTATATTCTTGATTAGACACTTTCTTTACATTTAAGGACAGCATCTCTGCCTTCCTTTCGATGTGGGTGGGAGTATCCACCATATCAGACCATAGCCCAATTTTCCTGGAGGTAGCCATTACACTCCCTAGGAAAGTGACCCACTGGAGATTGAATACGTCATTGCTCTGAACCCTATCCTTCCAGAACTAATTAACCCAGACCAGTCGGGCTTCGTGATGGGCAGACAGGCTCCGGATAGTGTCCGCTCAGCTGTCATCATAGCTGATGCTATGCAATGTACCCACCTTCCTGCCTGCCTCATGAGCTTAGACGCTGAAAAGGCTTTTGACAAAGTCTCATGGTCATTTCTGTTCTTAGTTTTGGAGGGAATGGGTTTCCCACGTCCCTTTATAGACTGCATCAAAACGATATATGCCGGGCCACAAGCTTATATTAGGGTAAATGGAGGACTTACTAGAAGATTTAACTTGGACAGGGGTACCTGACAGGGCTGTCCTTTATCACCCCTTTTATTTGCTCTTTATATAGAACCATTGGCTGAGGCAGTTCGCATCTCCCAGAAGGTTCATGGCATAGAAGTTGGGGGACAACAACGGAGGATCTCGCTATATGCAGATGATGTGTTGCTTTGTTTGTCCCACCCTGAGAAGTCAATACCTGGGGTGTGGTCAATTCTGGTAGAATTTGGCAAACATTCAGGTTACACCTAACAAAACTAAAGCGGAGTTCTAACATTTAATTATACCCCTTCTCAGGAAGTGAGAGAATCCCTCCCTCTGGAGTGGTCCACACCCAAGATGGCATACCTGGGTGTCTGGTTGACCAGACACAGTACCCAACTTTTTAAAGCTAATTATACTCCACTTCTAAAACAAATGGAGAGGGATATGGGCAGATAGTCACACATGAATCTCCCACTATATTCCAGATTGCAGACAGTAACATTGAATATCCTCCCTAAATATTTATACCTTTTTCAATGCCTCCCAACTTATATTCCTAAAACTCAATTCCAAGAATGGCACAGAATAATATTAAAGTTTATCTGGAATAATAGGAGACCTAGAATAGGGGTTAGAGTACTTCAGATGAACAGGGCAAATGGGGGCAGATCACTTCCAGACCTAGAAGATTACTACTTGGCTACACAGATAGAGAGGGCTCTTCAATGGGCTACCCCCACACACTCTGCTAACTGGAAAGACATGGAGGAAGCAGAGGAAGAGGGGCATAGACCTCCGTTGGGGGTCTGTGCTATCCAGATTGAGACCTCTAGGGCTTACCCCCCTCCACTCTTGGGATCGGTACAGGACACCCTGAGGGCGGCACACAGAGCCTGGCAGAAATATAAAATAAAGTACTCCCTCTGGCCACTTTATAGGCCCTCCTGTGATGTCAACTTTGCACCAGCTCGATTAGATCATACCTTTAAAACCTGGGAGAGACTGGGCCTAGTTCATATTAAACAATTTATGTCGGGTGGTGAGGTAATAGGATTTCAGACCTTGGTGACTAATTATGGTCTACGAAGAGAGGACTTTTTTCAGGACCTCCAAATCAAGGATTACATACATCGTTGTCGTAGAGTGGCCCTCCACTCAAGGGATGCTTCCCCCTTCGTGGAGACTCTCTCTATGATGTTATCCTCGAGGAAAACCCTGGGCCTTATCTCCACCATATATAGAGCTCTGGCAGAACTAAAAAGGACTATCTGGAAAGGGTCAAGAGCAGGTGGAAAGAGGAAGGGGGAGCCGATCTCAGAGAGATTAATTGGGACCTGGTTTTCAAATGGGCCTCTAAAAGGACTAGTTCCCCCTTCTGGCAGGAATTTAGCTGGAAGGTAAGGGTACGATATTTCCTCTCCCCACTCTCACTGAACCAAAGAAGTTCTGACAAGGACGCATCATGTTGGAGGGGATGTGGAGAGGTGAACGCAGATTATCTACACGTTATGTGGGCCTGCCCACGACTGGGTACTTATTGGGGAGGGGTTACCAAAGCACTCAGTACAGTATTTGGACTGGAAGCCACTCTAGATTGGCCATGTCTTATTTTGGGTGAACCACCCCAGGGCCTGGTGGGAGCAGACTCATTATATCTGTGGTCCCTTCAGCTGGCGGCAGCTCATAAGGCCATCACTAACTTGTGGCTAAGGCCCGACGCTCCCACTGTGGTCAGCTGGACACTAATAGTCCAAGGAATTGCTGGCATGGAGGAGCTGACGTACAAAATAAATGATAGAATCCCGGTTTATACCCGGAGATGGGCCAGATGGGAGCTGTGGAAGGAAGTGAATGTAGCAGGATCACACTTCAGCCACTGTGGAGGCCCTTCTCCCCATTAGGGTGGGAGGATGAATGGGGGGCGAGGGCTCATCCCCCTACGTATTAATCTGGACTTGAAATGAAAAATGGCTTAAGTGTAGCTGCCGACCCATAGAGGGCTATTAGGGAGGAAGGGATGTGAAAGAGATATGGGTGCCTCTAAGATAATGAATCGGGATTGCTGGTTCGATCTGTACACCTCCTTTCATCTCCTAGCAGTAAATTGATTAATTAGATAAGAATACTGAAATGAGGGGAAAATATTGTTTATTTCACCTGAACTGTATTAACTTATTGTACAAAAATAGAAACTGTCTGATCTGCCTGTACCAATTGTGCCTGTTGGTTATTAATAAACTTGAATTTTAAAAAAAAAAGCACTGTTGCCTGGTGGTTCTCTTACCCTTTTAGGGGCTTGTAAACCTTCAACTCACAGAATCTTGCTGAATTTAAGTAAATATTGTTATTTTTACTTCACGCCAAACCGGAAGTGAACAGACGCTTACTTCCAGTTTTTCAGCTTAAAACCTGCCCCTCTAGTGAGCAGGGCGAGCAGGCGTGGGGCCGTGCGCAGAGACACGCGCGTTTGCGCGTGTCTGCTGTGTCCGCTGGGCACGCTAAACTGCTGGCATTAGACAAACTTGGATAAGATAATTTTAGCATATCCTCTACTTAGTAAATATACACCTTTAATAATGGAAAAAGAACTTAGTAAGTGTATGCAATGTTTGATGTATAGTGACGGAAAGTATGGGATCGAGTATGTATGTGTTAGTTGCCATCTGATTACTACCCCTGAAGCAGAGATAACGTTTCTGTTTAATATTAAACCAGTTTCTACTGATATTAGGGAATTGGAAAGTTACATTGATCTTATGGATGAACAACTTCATTCTAATGAACAATTTCATTCACATTTAGGTAGCATTTCTATGCCTCCTGATGAGGAGACAATTGTAATGACTAGTACTAGTATACCTGTTGCCTCTGCCCCCTCTTATAAGGTGGATGATTATCTGCCCTTTTCTCATGATAATTATGACTGGACCATTGTCACAAAGCCTCTTAAAAAAAGGAGGGGTGGTCAAATACACAATAGTGCCCCCACTGAAACTCGTAATAGATTTGAGCAATTGACTGTATCAAATAATAAAGTGCTACATGATTTATCCTGTGCATCACCCTCTGTTGATAATAAAAATCAACAAAAATACTTTTCAATCAGGAGTTAATGCCCATGAATATTTGTCCTAGTAAGTCTCAAGCTACCAAATCAGTACCTATTAAGTTAATCACTCCAGAGTGTGTTAAACAATCACCTGTTTCTGATTCTTGTACCCCTACTGTCTCAAAACAAGTGTTAGTCCTGGGAGAGTCAATCATTAAGCACACTGACAGGGCGGTATGCAATAGTGACAAGAGCAACCGCACTTGTTCTAGCTTCCGTGGAGCCAGGGTATCTGATATTACCTCCATGATGCCTAAAGTTTTATAAAATGCGGGGAAAATCCACTGGTTATCATACAAGCTGGTGTTAATGATATAAACAACACCTCATTTAATCAATTACAACAGGACTGTGTGGCATTATGTAACCTGTTACTTGATAGGGGATGCTGTGTATGTATATTTGAAATTCTACCTGTCCCGAGAGCAACATCTACCATGACACAGAAAATCAAAGCTCTAAATGAATGGCTGAGAAAGAGGTGTTTTAAGCAGGATATACCCTGTATTACCCACTGGGAATCATTTTCATATCGTTCTTCCTTGTTTTGCTGGGACGGTTTACATCTCAGACGTAGGGGTAGTACACTTATGGGGAAAAGTATCACTAAAATCATAAATCATTGTTTAAACTTAAAACAATGGGGGAGAATGGGTCTATTCCCAAGTCTCTGAATACTTACCAAAATATTATTACAACTAAATGTAAATTCCTAGCTTTGAATGCAAGATCTTTAAACCAACTCAAATTAGCAGAACTCGAAGCCAAATGTAAAACTTTAAATATAGGTGTGGTGGGAGTAACTGGAAACTTGGTGGGACGCATCCTCAATTTGGTCAGAGAAATTCCAGGTTATAAGTTATATCATAAAACAGATTAGATAAGCAAGGCGGTGGAGTTTGTATGTACATACGAAATGATATTCCTTCTTTTGAAGTGTGTTCTCCCTTTCCTTTGGAAAGTATATGGGTTAAAATCTTATTGAAGGAGCAGTCCTATATAACTATTGGTAACATCTATCAACCTCCATCTGCAAATTCAGATTACATAACTGATATGTTTAAAGAAATTACACATTTTTCAGAATCTCAAGATACTGTAATAGTTGATGACTTTAACCTCCCTCATATTAACTGGGACTCATTTTCAGGACAGTCCTATGCTGAGAAAGGACTATTAGATGTGATAGATAGTACTGGATTACAACAACTTGTTACTGAACCCACTCGAGGTCCTAATTTTTTGGATCTATTATTTACTAACATAGAGCAACAAATTAGCAATTTACAAATTTGGGATCCACTTGGGACCAGTGATCATTCATCTATTCTGTTTGAAATTCAGCAGTTTAAAACTACACAAAGGAAGTTATACTGTATAAAAAATTATAATAAAGCAAATTTTTCTAAAATCAATGAATACTTACAAAACATAAACTGGGAATCTAATCTTCTTAATTGTACAACACAACAAGCTTGGGACTTTTTTAAAAACATTGTACATTATTTGGAAAATACCTTTATTCCATCTAAGAGGAAATTGAATAATAAAGGAAAAATTCCCCCTTGGTTCAACAAGACAAAAACCAGATTAAAATAAAAATTAAATGTTTTAGGAACCTTAAGAATAGTTCTGTTCCATTTAAAACTACTCTATTACATAAATACAGACTATCTGTGAAAAACTTGAAAAAATTCTATTAAATTGGCAAAAAATGAGCTAGAATTTAAACTAGCTCACACAAAAGACTTTCACAAATCTCTTTTCTCCTATATAAATAGTAAAAAAAGGTATATCAAGGGGCATTGGTCCCATTATAACCAATGGCTCTTCTCTATCTGATATAGAAACCTCGAATCTCTTTAATAAGTACTTTTGTTCTGTCTTCTCTCAAAAATCACATATTAGTACATTTAAAGTTCACCACGTAGATTATCATAGGTTCTATCCAACTGACATTATACAGGCTATCAAAAAACTAAAAAAAAATACTAGTCCGGGCCCAGATGGTATTCATCCATGGTTTCTGATTGAAACCTCTACAAATATTTCTATACCTTTGTCAACTATCTTCAACAAATCCTTACAAGAAAGCATTGTACCAAATGATTGGCGTTCAGCAATAGTTACTCCCATATTTAAAAAAAGGCAATAGAGGTTCTGTGCAAAATTATCGTCCAATTAGCCTGACCTCAGTGGCTGGTAAATTAATGGAATGAGTAATGAAGTCTCTAATAGATCAAGGTTGTAAAAAATTAGGAATTTATGATTCAAATCAGCATGGGTTTACTCCCAAGTATTCCTGCACCACCAATCTGATATCTTTTTACAATAATATAAGTACTCTGCTTGATGTGGGTATCCCTACCGATGTAATTCTTTTGGACTTTAGTAGAGCTTTCAAAAAAGTCTCACATGAAAAACTCATTACTAAAATGCACAATCTAGGTTTGTCACCTGATATTGTCAACTGGACTTTAAACTGGTTGACAAATCGTTCTCAGAGAGTCAGAATTAATGATATCTTGTCTGATTCAGGTAGTGTGACAAGTGGTATACCACAGGGGTCCGTCTTGAGACCAACATTGTTTAATCTCTTTATCAGTGATTTACAAACAGGGCCAAATAACTTCATGGTTAAATTTGCAGATGATACTAAATTGGGGGTAAGGTTAATAATCAAGAAAATATATCTACATTAAAGAAATTTAGAAAAATTAACACTTTGGGCAAATGAAAATCATACGCAGTTTAATCAAGACAAGTGTTTAGTAGTGCATTTCGGTATAAATAATCCAAAAACAATATATTATATAAACGGACTACCACTTCACTCATCAAATTGTGAAAAAGATTTAGGGATATATGTTAATAATAAACTTACATCAAATGATCACTGTGTTAGAACTGCTTGCATGACTAACAGACTTTTGAGGCAAATAAAACACACTTTTGTTAATCGCACTGAACAATGCCTTATTCCATTGTATAGGGCATACATTAGACCGTATCTAGACTATGGCTCCCCTTTCTGGAATCCAAACCAAAAAAAAAAAAGACTTGGCAATTCTTGAACAGGTTCAAAGGAGAGTAACTAGAATGATTCCAAGATTAACAAACTTGGATTATCAGAACAGATTAAAAGCTACTGGTCTCTTCTCTCTTCAAAATAGAAGATTAAGAGGTGATATGCTTATGGTTTTTTAATTTAATAAATTCACCAGATCTAATGGAAAAATGTGGTCTAACACTCTCCAAAAGGAGACATGTTCAGAGACTGCATAATAAACAGCTTGAAGTAAAAACTTATAAAATCAGCAAAAGGGGAAACTTTTTTCCAATAAGAGCATCCATTGTATGGAACACCTACCCACAAGAATTGGTAGAGGCAACTAGTGCCACTGTCTTTAAAAACAAATTAGATGTTTGGTTGAGGGATAATAGATAAATAATGTCCCACATAGTGTGGGGAACAGTCTCGATGGGCTCTGGCCTTCTTCTGTTCTTTCATACCAAGTAAGTAATACAACTTGGGAATGGCAACCTTGATATACTGGTTATAGATGTATTATCAGTGACACACATTCGGGGACAAGCAGGCAAGAGAGTGGATATAACCAATGTCGGGACACAGCCAGCATTTCAATATGTTATATAGGATCATGCCTATCCTCACTGTCACCGTGTTGAGAGTCATTGGTAGTGTCCAGTCAGTGGCTGGACTTACAGAAGGATGACTGGGCAGATCAGATAATACTTGATAGCGGTGTGCATGCAGACCTACACTCACATGAATCAGATTCAGTGGATGGCAGGTAACACCGGGCTGAAGTTGGCAGTACCATATGAAAAAAGTACTTACCATAGTAATCTCATTTCTTCCAAGGTATTCTCCAGTATTCATAACTCTTGCTGTCAACCTTTAAGATAGACTGCCTGGAGAGAGAATGTATGCTAATGATGGAATCATCATTGGCTCATGCCAGTTAGCCCAGTGGCGCTGAGGATTGAGGTGTTGGATGACACACCTCATGCTACGCTGGTGACCCGTGTTCTAGAATGAGTATGGGTCGCCAGCAGTTGGCAGGGTTGGGGAAGGATTGAGCATCTGGAGGACTGCTGTACTTCTCCGGGGAGGGAGGGTCATCAGCAGTCAGTGCGTGGCTGCCCCCTGGTGGAAGCTGGGGGGCAACACCTCCGACGCTGCAGAAGCAAGGGGCGGGAGGAGGCGGACACCAGGAAGAGCATGTATAGACACTTGCATGCTCATCCATTGGCATCACTGCACACCTTCTCCAGCAGGGGAATTACTCCAAAGGGAAAAATCCCTGGCAGCATGAAGGCTGCTCGCCAGCACCACTGTGGTCCTGGGCAAGTCGGCTCCCTCCTGGGTCCACCCTCCTGGTCTCCACCATGGTGGGGTACATACCCACCACAAAGTGACCAAGGAAGGTTAGTGACGGGGTGATCAGAGCTCTGCCCGGGACTGTGGCGGCAGCCAGCCTAGCTGGCTAGAAGGTGGGGGAGAAACCAAAGGCACAATCTCCCCCCACCTGCAGCCCCCTGATGGAAACACAGAGGCATCCCCGATACCACATTGCCGACACTCGGCAATGTGGCTATTGCTGTCGGGGATGTCGTCGTAACTGCAGTCACTGCAGTAAGGCAAAACCGCTGTCACATAGTAAGTAAGGGCTTCTTTGACATCCAGACTGTGAAGTCTGTGCTCACCTGAACTAGAATGTTCAATGAAAAAGACTGGTAGAGTAATGGACTGGTTTAAATGGAAATCAGAAACCACCTTGGGAAGAAATTTTCAATTTTTCATAGGACTACCTTGTCTCTATGAAATAGTCCTGATCAATGCGCAAAGCCTGAAGTTCACTGATCCTTCTGGCAGAGGCTATTGCCAGTAGGAAAACTGTTTTCCATGTGACATATTTCAAATGGGCTGAGGCCATGAGTTCAAATGAGGAACCCATGAGCTTGGCTATACAGACATTCAAGTCCCAAGCTGGCACCAGTTCCCTATGAGGGGGGATGCAGATGGGACAGACCTTTGAAGAATATTTTGAAAATAGGATTGGATGCCAGGAGGCACCTTTCCCAGCTGAAATGCAGGCAGACACTGAAGTTAGATGGACCTTCAAAGTTGTGGGCTGCAAGCCCAAGGAATGTAAATGGGTAAGATATTCCAGCACAGCTGGAATCCCTGCCTTTGCTGGTACCACATCAGTGGTGGAACACCAAATAGAAAACCTTTTCCATTTTGAAGCATAGGTTTTCTTAGTAGATGGCTTTCTGTAACCCCTTAAAACATCCAGAACACTCTTTGAGAGATGCAAGCCTGCACACTCTTAGGTCCTCAAGAGTCATGCCTTGAGTCTGAGGGATCTGTGGTTCGGGTACAGGATCCTCAGTTGATTGGAGGTTAAGAGGTTGTGCCTCCAAGGAAGGTGTATCGGTTTGGCTACAGACATAGAGAGCAGCAGAGAGTACCATGGCTGCCTGGGCAAATCTGGTGCTATCAAGATCATTGATGCTGGTTGGGATCTGAGTTTGATCAAAACCCTGAACACCAAAGGAAAAGGAGGGAAGGCATACAGGTGCATGCCTGACCAATCCAAGGCCAGAGCATCCAGGGGGATTGTCCCCTGGGCTGGTGGCCTGCAGCAGTACTTTGGCAGGTGGTGGTTTTCGTGGGGTGCAATGAAATCTATCTCTGGAATACCCCACCTTCTGAAAACTGCTTCCAACACCTGTCTGTTGAGAGCCCATTTGTGATGGGCCTGGTTGATTTGACTAAGGGCATCTGCCAGAGTGTTGTCCTTTCCTGGCAGATGGATGGCCTGAAGGGAAACTCCCAAGGAGTAGGCCAAGCTCCATATTTTCATGGCCTCTGTGCACAGAGGGCTTGACCTAGTCCCTCCCTGCTTGTTTATGTAGTACACTGTGGTGGTATTGTCTGTTCTGATCTGTGCCACTCTTCCGTGCACTAGTGGGGCGAAGTTCTGCAGGACCAGCAACACTGCCCTGAGCTCCAGTAGATTGATATGCTGAAGTAACTCTGCACTTGACCATGTACCGTGGGTGGTGTGATCCCCCAGGTGGGCACCCCACCCTAGTAATGATGCATCCATTGTGAGCATCACTGATGGTAACTCTTGATGAAAATGAACCCCTTCCCTTAGGTTGGCTTTCTCTTTCCACCACTGGAGGGCCTGCAGTAACGTTTCTGTTACTGGAATAAGCTTTGAGAGGAAGTCCCTTCTTTGGCACCAATGTGCCCTGAGGTGGAACTATACGTCCCTCATCTGGAACCTGGACCTCAAGACAGTGCCCTTGGCCGCAGTCATATGGTCTAGTAACTGAAGAAACTGCCTTGCAGTTTTTGGGCTGTTCAAGCTGAAGGAACACGCAATCTGAACAATGTTTCTTACCCTGTCCAGAGGCAGGTAGGCCCTCCCCTCCAGGGTATTCAACTCTGTCCCTATGAACCGCAGTACCTGTGGAGGCAGAAGGACAGACATTCTGAGATTTATCAGAAACTCTAAGGACTCTAAGAGGCCCTGAGTGACCTGAAAGTGTGGTGAGTTTCCTATCACCAACCAATCATCTAGATATGAGAATACTGTGACACCCAACCTTCACAGGTGTGCCACCACTACTGCCAAGGACTTTGTGAACACTCTTTGGGCTGAAGTGAGGCTGAATGGCAGTGCTGAGACTCGAAGGGAGTCTGAACCCGAGATATTTTCTGTTAGACTCCCTTATGGGGATGTGGAAATAGGCACCTTTTAGGTCCAGGGATGCCAACCAAACTCCCATTTGGAGTGTTGGCAGAATCATTGCCAAGGTTACCATTTTGAACTTTGGCTTTGACAAATGCTTGTTTAACAGTCTGAGGTCTAGGATAGGCCGCCACTCCCCATTTTTCTTTGTTGTGAGAGAGTACCTTGAATAAAAACCCTTTCCCTTTTGCTGTGGAGGAACAGTTTCCACTGCTTTTGACAGCAGCAGGTTTTGAACGTCCTTTTCCAGTAGCTTCCTTTCTGCTATGGAAGCTGGTTTGAATACTCTGGATCTTAGATTTGGGAAGGATTTGAAGCTTAGGGACAAACCCTGACTCACTATTTCCAGGACCCACTTGTCTGTGGTGATGTTCTTCCAAGCCTGAAAATAATAAGCCAGTGTGCTCCCTACTGGTAATGGGGAGGCAGCCTTGACAATGGAGTCAGGGAGTCTGTTTTGCCTGGGGCTGAGCCTGGTCAGCCTGGGAACCTCGCCTAGATCCCTTTCTGCCCCTGCCCCATAAGTACCCTGTACTGCTGGTATTTCAGAAGGACAGTCTTACAGGATTTAGGACACTGTCCTACATGCTGGGCCCTTGGAGATCTTAGGGCTCAGCTCCGGGCAGCATGGGCAGAGATGGCATGCCTCAAATTTCATATTCAAGAGGAAATACATTATAAGAACCACCCGCCATTTCCCCAACATTCAACAGAAGAACCTCGACCGCAGAAGGTAGTTGGTCCAGGAGGTTGGCAGGTGGTTAGAAGGGGCAAATCAGGTGCCCCATCACTCTGTGCTCTTCAACATATTATCTCCAAAAACCATATAAACACTACAAACAGGTATCTGCCTCTATCTCCAAAATCAAACAAAGGGGCAGAGGACACTGCAGAGCAGGACACTGCAGCATAGGAGCTAGCACAACAAAACTCACCCAAATCAGGAACCAAAACAAAAAAGCAAAAGGGAAATCCAAAAAACTTCTGATCATAGGAGATGCCATGATTCGCGGAGTTGATACCAATCTCCAGCCAGGGGTAATGGTCAGATGTCTCCCAGGTACATCAGGGTGGAGAGACACTGACCGCATTGCTAAAATTGTTCACAAAGCAGGAGAAAACATTGACATCTTGGTACACATAGGGGTTAATGATCTCACCAGCCAGTTAGTTGTGGAGACCAAGGAACACCTGACCAGGCTGGGTGACAAACTATCATCCATTTCATCCGACATCTCCTTCTCTGAGATCCTGCCAGTCTGGGAGAGGGGGGGCAGATGGACGGAAGGTCAGAGAAGGGGAGATAGGGGAGCTAAACATGTGGCTCAAGGGCTGGTGCCAGGAAAAAGGACACAGATTTGTAGGGAACTGGCAACAGTTTTGGGAGCGAAAGTTCTTTAAATTTGATGGACTACATCTGACTAAGGAGGGAGTCAGTTGGGACAGAAGTTTGACGTCTTTGCAGAATATTTAAATTAGCAAATGGGGAGAGGGGTGCAGCACACCATACATCGAATGGGAAGAACACCCCTCCCCCCCTCAGCTAGTGGTCAAACAGGGATTCAGCATGTTTGCAGTTCATTTGCATCACCGGGTAAGAAAAAAGGTCCGTCTCCGCATGCGACACACAGGAGAAATGCCAAACCTCACCAAACAACTAATACACCAAAATCTGGCCAATGGAAAATCATGTACACAAATGCTCACAGCCTGGGAAATAAGATCCCAGACCTGCAGGCAATGATGTCAGAGGCTAAACTGGACATAGTAGCAATTAGTGAGATGTGGTTTACCAGTAACCACACTTGGGAGACTTCAGTACCTGGCTATGTACTGTTCAGAAGAGACCGAGGTGCAAAAAGGGGGGGGGTGGAGTGGCCCTGTATGTCAATGAAAATATCAAAGCTACAGAAATTCAGAATACACATAAGGAGCCAGAAGAACTGTGGGTCACCCTGGAAACAGGAAATGGAACAGCCATAAGAACTGGGGTTGTCTACAGGCCCCCAGACCAGGGGGAGGACATAGATACATTACTGTTAGAAGATATACAAAACATGACAGCTAAAGGGGAGGTTCTGATAATGGGAGACTTCAACATGCCGGATACAGATTGGTCAATACCAGCAGGAACATCTGCCAGAACTAAACACATGATGGATTCCCTGCAGGGGGAGGGCCTCAAACAACTGGTACAACAACCCACAAGAGACAGGACTATCCTAGATCTAGTACTGACTAACAGGGGAAGGGATCACAGATCTCCAGGTAGAAGGTCACCTGGGGGCCAGTGACCATCACATGGTATGGTTCAATTTGGCCATTACATCTAAATCATCCCATTCCAAGCCAAAAATCTGGGACTTCAGAGGAGCTGACTTTGATAAGATGGCCAACAGAGTTAAGCTAGCCCTGGCAAAAAGAAACACAGGGGAGGGAGTACAGGCAAAGAGGGCAAGCATTAAGGATGCAATACTTGAAGCAACATCCATTGTGTTAGACAGAAAAGGAAGTGCAAAGAAGAAAAACCACTTTGCTTCTCAAATACAGTAGCAGAAAAGGTCAGAGCCAAAAAGCCGGCCTTCAGGAAATATAAGGGAACACAGCAGGATGAAGATAGGGAGGCATACCAAACTGCCTTAAGGAAGCAGGGAAGGCAGTAAGGCAGGCAAAGTCCCAAACTGAGGAAACACTAGCACGAACAGTAAAGAAGGGGACAAGACTTTCTAAAGGTACGTTACTGAAAGGAGAAAGTCCAGAGGGGGTATTGCTAAGCTCAAAGGAGAAAAGGGGGTATGTGAGGAGGAGGACCCTGTAAAAGCATCTATCCTAAATAGATACTTTTGCTCAGTATTTATCGAAGAGAAGGTAGGGCAGGGCCCACAGCTCAGCACCACGGACACAGGGGGGAGGGAGGTGAGCACTACTCCTTTCACAAAAGAAAGGGTCCTACAAGAGCTCGCTAAGCTCAGGGTGGACAAGGCAATGGGACCTGATGGCATACATCCCAGGGTACTTAAGGAGCTGAGGGTGGAACTAGCAGAGCCATTAGCAGAACTGTTTAGTGAGTCTCTGAGCACAGGAGAGGTCCCAGAAGACTGGAGAAGGGCTCATGTGATTCCGCTCTACAAGAGTGGTAGCAGGGAGGAGGCAGGGAACTACAGACCAGTCAGTCTTACCTCAGTAGTGGACAAGATTATGGAAGCACTCCTTAAGGAAAGGATAGTGCAACACCTGGAATCCATAGGGGCACAGGATCCAAGACAGCATGGGTTTACAAAAGGAAGGTCCTGTCAAACTAATCTCAAAGATTTCTTTGACTGGGTAACCAGAGTGGTAGACCAAGTGGGAGCAGCTGATGTCGCCTACCTTGACTTCAGCAAAGCTTTCGACACTGTTCCACATAGAAGATTGATAAATAAGCTGGGTAGGCTCGGGATGGGTCAGAAGTTGGTCAACTGGGTGGCAAACTGGTTGACGGGCAGAAAACAGAGAGTGGTGGTATATGGTATACAGTCAAAAGAGATGCAAGTCACAAGTGGGGTACCTCAGGGATCAGTCCTGGGGCCTGTCCTCTTCAATATCTTCATTAGTGACATTGCAGATGGACTAGAGGGTAAGGCTTGTCTGTTTGCAGATTACACCAAGATCTTCAACACAGTAGATGATCCAGATGGGGTGGGCAGAATGAGAAGAGATCTGGATAAACTAGCAAAATGGTCAGAAGAGTGGCAACTGGGATTTAGTGCAAAGAAGTGCAAGATCATGCACATAGGGAAGAGAAACCCTGAAGCCACCTATAGGCTGGGAGGGGAGTTGCTGGCAGTCACGAAGGAAGAAAGAGACTTGGGCATCATCATCACCGATGACCTGAAATCATCCAAGCAGACCTCTAAAGCAGTAGGTAAGGCTAGGGGATGTTAGGGTGTATTAGTAGGGGTATCACAAGTCATAACAGGGAGGTAATAATCCCTCTTTACAAGACACTGGTTAGGCCCCATCTGGAGTACTGCATGCAGTACTGGAGGCCACACCTTCACAAGGACATTAACCAAATTGAGGCAGTCCAGAGAAGGGCAACCAAAATGGTGCAGGGACTGCAACAGAAGACATATGAGGAGAGATTAACGGAGCTCAATATGTATATCCTTGAGCAAAGGAGAGAGAGAGGTGATATGATCGAAACATTTAAACACCTTAAGGGCATTAACAAGGTGAAAGAGTCTAACATGTTTAAATATAAGAAAAATAGCAGGACAAGGGGACACAGCATGAGACTAGAGGGAGGCCAACTAAGGGGGAATGTGAGGAAATTCTTTTTTTCAGAAAGGGTGGTGGATGCATGGAATGGCCTACCTCAGGAAGTGGTGGCTATGAATACAGTGCAGGGCTTCAAACAGGCATAGGATAGGCATAAGGGAGCAATACAGATGAGTATGAATAGATAGGCCACCGACAGAGCAAAGGCCGATGGCTCATTTATAAGGTAGAAAAAGAAATGGGCAGACTGGATGGGCCTTGCAGTCCTTATCTGACATCAACTTCTATGTCTCTACATTTCTATTGTGGAACAGCCTAGACCTGGTAAAAAGGCTTGCTGTAAGGAGATCTACCCCGTCTCCCCTTCCATAATGCCTAGTGGATGGAGACGGCCTTTCATTAGCTGAGTTGCTCTCATAGGTGGCTTTGTATTCGTCCACCTTTTTCATATAAGCCTCTGTCTTGTCCCCAGTGAGATAATTATTTTCTATGGGAAAATCCATAGCTTTAGCTTGAGTGTCCTGAGTGAGCCTTGTGGCCCTGAGAGCCATGTAAACCTCCTCAAACATACTGAATTTGCCATCCATCTGGCAGCAGTGTACCTTGCACTTCTTGGCATTGAACACCAGCTGCCATGTTACTGACCACTCCTGTAGTTTGTTCTGGTCCTCCTGTAGCCCCTTCCAGCCTTTGATGTCATCTACCACAGCTCCTATCTTCATATCATCAGTGAACAGACAGATCCTACTCTGGACCCCGTGTGAGATATCAGTTATGAATATCCCAAACAACACTGGTCCCAGTACCGATCCCTGTGGCACCCCGCTCATCACTTCCCTTGGTGATGAGTTTCCCCCCCACCACCACCACCACTCTCTGCTGCCTTCCATTCAGCCAGATGACACTCCAATTGATCATCTTTGTTCCCACCCCTACATATTCCAGCTTTCCCTCCAGCCTCCCATGCAGCACGGAATCAAAGGCTTTGCTGAAGTCCAAATACAGCACATTCACCGCGTGGCCCCTGTCCAGTTCCCTGGTCACCCACTCATAATACTCAATTAGATTTGTCTGGCAAGATCTGCTGAAGACAAACCCATGTTGATGATTGTCCTGGAGACCATTGTCCTCCAAGAAGGTCACCAGCCTCTCCTTTAGGATTGTCTCTACGAGCTTCCCCACAATCAATGTGAGACTCACTAGTCTGTAGTTGCCTGGCTCATTCCTGGGGTCACTTTTTTTTTTTTTTTCCGATTATTTTACTAGGTGAGACACACTAAGCTGAAAGCTTGTTTGCAGGTGCAACCTGGGAGCACGAGGAATTTAAGTGACTTGCTCAGGGTCACACAGTATGCAAGTGGGGGCTGTGGGATTCAAACCCAGGTCTACAGATTTGCAACTCAGAGCCTTAAACCACTGCGCCATACTGCCTCCTACTTTTGTGAATGGGCACCGCATGGGCCATCCCCCAGTCTTGTGGTATGCATCCTATGTCCAGGGAGGTATTGAACAGGTCAGTCAACAGCCCTGCCAGGATCTCCGCTAGGGTGAATGCCATCGGGTCCCAGTGCCTTTTCCACCCTTCGCGCCCTCAATCCTTCCAGAACCCTGTCTTCTGCAATCCCTATGTTAGTGACCCCCTCCCCTCTACTACCCCCATACCCCCCCTTGGGGTATCTGCCCCTCTTTCTCCTTTGTGAACACAGAACAGAAGTATTCATTTAATGCCTCTGCCTGTCTCTCCCCCCTCCACCCACTCTCCGTCCTTCCTAATCCTCACAATCTGGTCTTTGTTCTTCCTTCTTTCTCTAATGTATCTGAAGAAGTCTTTTCTCCCTCTTTAATACTCTGTGCCAGTCTCAGTTCTCTTGTGGTCTTGGCAGCTCTAACTAACCTGGTAACCTCCTGGATTTCTACATATATTTTTTCTTATCAACCTCGTCCCCAAATTTCTTGAGTTTCTGAAATACCTTTCTCTTGGTCCTTACCCTCCATAACCTCCTGAGTCAACCAACTGGGCTTCCCTTCTTATTCTGTGTCTTTGTATACATCCCAGTGGCCTCCACCAGACCTCTTTTAATAATATCCCACTTTTGACTAGCATCCATGTCTGATGAATGCCTGCCAGTTACTTACTCAAAATTTCCCCTGTCCTAAAAAAATCTGCCCCTTTAAAATCAATCACCCAGGTTCCCATACCCCCTGTTTCCCTACCCATATTGAGCGTGAACCACACCAAGTAGTGGTCACTCCCAGCCAGAGGTTTCTCCACCCCAGATCTCTTATAGCCTCCCCATTTGAAAGTACCAGGTCCAGAGTCCTCTCCAACCTAGTCAGCTCATGTACCAACTGCACCAGGTAGCTGTCCTGAAATGCCTCTAGTATGACCTGCTTCCTCGCACTCGTGGTGGCTGGAGTGCTCCACCCCAGGTAGGTTGAAGTCCCCCATCACCACTGTGTTCCCCTTCCTACAGACCCTTCTGATTTGCTCAGCTAGCTCTCTGTCCAGGTCCTCCCCTTGCACTGGAGGTCTGTATGCTATCCTCATCCTTAGTGTTCTACCTCTCGAGTCCTGAAACTGCATCCATAGGGCCTCTGTTCTGCCTTCCTCCCTTATATACACTTTATCCCTTCTCATACATAGATTGCCATGCCCCCCCTTTCCCCTTAGCCTTATCCTTCCTGAATATTTTGTACCCTGGGATCATCATATCCAAGTTCTGGTACTGGCTAGCCCATGTTTCTGTGATGGCCGCAATGTCCACCCTCCTCACTGCCAAGAGAGCCTGCAACTCAGCTAACGTATTACCTAGGCTCTTTGCATTCACTGTGACCACCCTCCACCCCATATCCTTCCTTCCCTTACCCTGGGTTTCCCCCATCCCCCCCCGGGGCCTCTACCCTGATTCCTCCCTTATTATCTTGGGGGTAAGCTCGTCAGGCTCCCCTCTTTGGGATGCCTGCCTACTAGTTGTCCACTCGCCACCCCCCACCTAGTTTAAACTCACCTTTGCTGCTATGTACCCCATTTTCCCCTGTTTTAATGCTCCCCCTCCACTCTCTGTTCAAGTGTAGCCTATCTCCTGCATATAGATAGTTGTTGTCCCTTGTTCCCCTCAGCAGCCCACTAACACGTACCCTTTGGACTGGCACCATTCCCCTAGCCATGTATCGAACTCTCTAATCCTCCCTTTTCTCACCATACTCACACAGGACACTGGGAGCACTTCTGAGAGGGCCAGTGATTCCTCCAATTCCTCACGCACCCTACCCAGTTCCTCGAACCACTCCCTCACAACTTCCACCGTCTCCCCTGCCAGGTTATTTGTACTCACGTGGACCACAACATGCGGTTTCTCCCTACCCTCCTGGCAAGACTTCAGAATTGACTACCCACCCTGCCAATTATTAACCCAGGTATGGACTACACCCATATATGACTGTGCCTTCCCTTACTGCCCCATCTTATCCCTTTTAGTATGGAATCCTCTAGCACTAGTATCCCCCATCATCCCTCATTCCAGCCCCACCCTACTACCAAGGAACCTATCTCTGGAGTCCACTGCCTTTGTTTCTCTGCCCTTCTCCCAAGGCTCACTCCCCACCCCGCCTTGTCCCTCTTCCTCCCTCCTGCTCCATCCCTATCCTCCACTTCCCTCCCAACCTTCCTGGACCCCCAGCTATCCCATCCTCCATCCCGTCCCTGTTCCTCTCTCCTTCCTCCAACCATCCTTCCAGCTGTGCCCCCTCTTTTACCCTTGGCTCCCTCCTCTGACCTATTTCTGTCCTTTGTCCCTTCCTCTCCTGCCCTTCCTAGCGATCCTTCCTCCCCTCCTCCTCCACCAATGTCACCAGGACCGCAAATGTATTGTGGGGCAGGGGACAGGTGGCAGCAGAGTTCAGCTGCCTCAACTATGGGGAAGAAACATGGTGCATCAGGATGCCACATAAAGTTTCTATTTATACACATTGCATTTTCACACAGAAACCACCAAAGAACTGAAATTTGTGAGTTCAGACAGTACATGTGCTTGAAATAGTAGTGTGACAGGCACCTGACAGATAGAGAGAAATAACTCCACTATTTTCAGCCACTATAGAGCAAGTTCAGGAAACTAATCATGACAGAGGGACTTAAATTCAAGCTTGATTAATAATATGCAAAAACCTTTGCACATGATCTTTAAATATACATACGTCCTCATACCTTACAATGTCTCTTAGCTGTGACTTAATGGGCTTACATTTACTATGTCAAGTCCGATTGGTCACATGACATCATGACCCAGTAGCATGAATACATCAATTTCAAAGTACACTGCAGCAGTGGTTCTTGTAAGTCATACAGTAGTATCAGTTGTATGGTTTTAAATTGCCAAACATGGACTTATGCTATGTTAGTGATCGATTCTTCACCGCTGCAACAACATGAAGTGAGGGCGGCTGTTGCAGATCCAGATCACTAGAACTGAACACATCAAAAACATGCCATTCATTGTCTGCTAGCAGAATGAGGTGTACTTATATTGTCTGAATGTAGAGTGTAACATGCAAGTGTCAGATTCATAAGAAACATAGAATTTGTCATCTGAAAAGAACCGCTAGGCCCATCCACCCTGCCCCTAAGCCCTACACTTGTATGCAACCTCTGACCCTACCTGGTCAATGTCTTTTTGCATCTTCTACCCACCTCAAAGGTACCCTTATGCCTGCCCCATGCATGTTTTTTTTTTTTAAACTTCATATGCTTTTATTGTTAAAATATGCATCCAAAAAATAATATTTTGGATAAAAACAAATGTTCCAAATTTGCCATACAGTTACTGATCCTTGTTATACAGTACTAGTTGATTAATCACTCTTAACATAGACAAGGGAAAGAACTTTCTGCACTAAGTCCAAAGACCTTCAGGGATGGTTACAGTCCAGTGCAGGAGTAGGATACGTCTTATCCAGGTTTGATGGTAAGGTTAAAGATATTAAAGTTCATCTCAAATGAACGGACCTGGCAGACAAGAAGGACTTGTATGAAGGAAGTCCACCAAAGAAAGCAGCCAGCTGGGAGTCCAAATCCAAGTACAATCAAGTTCAATACAGAAACTGCTATAAGCTACAAATCTTTACAGACAGAAATAAGTCTTAACTCTTATAACTATGTACAGTTTTCTACAACATGGGTTATACATCTTAATATTTGGTATACTTCAGCCTTTCTTTTCCATCTACCTACAGGTGACCAAAGTCTTGTGATAACTCTCTGTAGCCCCCCACCTTTACCACTGCCCGCCAGCCTTTCTATTGGTGCCTCAATCCTTTATCCTATTCATCTCTCTCCTTGGTAGGTCCCCCTCCAGGTTTGCAAGGGTCCCCAGACCTCCTGGTATTTCTCATTTGTTAAATGAATAGTGTGGGTGATATGTTCTATCCACTCTACTTCTTCCACTCTGAAAATCCACTACACTCTCGTGGGAGGGTTGGGTTTCAACCATGTGGATGTAATACATTTTAATGCTACCACTCTTAAAATCTGACCTAACTCAACCACTTTCTTCTTTTTGGATGTTAAGGTTGGGAGACCAAGTATCATGTCCTGAAATGTGAGAGGAAGGGAGAACCCCATCAGATTTGTTATGATGGCATGTACCTGTTACCAAAATTGCTGTATTTTGAGACATTTCCAACAGGCCTGTGATGCATGGGGATGAATATGTTTTGTGATAACAGGGGATCTGAAAAACTGGGTCGTGACTTTCCAATTGAACTTCCTCCAACACGCTGATGAAGTCACCTGCCAACTCCTCTGAAACCTACGGGCCCAGCTGGCAGGGGCCAGTCTCTCTCCACTGTCCGTTTCCCATCTTTGTCTAATATCCTCCAAGATAGGGGAGCTGGGGTGGGGGGAGAAGTACTTTATATAACAACAAGATATAGCTTAATTTATCCATAATCCTAATCAGGTCCCACCAATATTGTTCCAAGATCATCAGATCTCTACAAATCCACTGAAGGACTTCTCCTGACGTAATCAGATGCCTAACCTGCAAGTATGTAAAAAAGTCTTCTCTGCGTAGAGAGAATTTATCTTGCAAAGTCATGAAGGGGAGACAACCTGTTCTATCTGTCAGCTGACAAATCTGGTAAGGCCTCTGCCTTCCCAGTATTGAAATCTCAGGTTGGTTTTGAGAGGGGAAAAAGTATCTTCATGACGTATGAGGGAGAATGGACCCATAAGGTTTAGGGGTATGTGTTATTTTGCGGAGTTGGAGGAGAATTCTGATGGAGTGCTTCACCCAAGGACTGGATGTTAGGGACCAGATATTCGGATATATAGTGCTGGTAGGAACAGTCCAGAGTTTTACCGTCAGCAATGACTCTTGCTCTAGAGAGTACCAACTGGACTCTTGTCATCTCTTGACCCAAGTGTAAAGCTGGGACCCTGGGCCACTAAGTATAGTAATATAAATGCGGGAGACGCAATCCCCGTCATTTTTGTAAAATTTGGGTAGATACCCTGGGGCATTCCCACCCTAATGTGCAACGCAAGTCCAAGACAACAACTACTTCAATATAAAGAAAAGACAGCTACAGACAGAATACCCTTAGTAGTCACATATCATCCAGACCTTGAACTTCTACGTAAGATTATTAAAGACCTCCACCCAATATTTGGTGAGGATGAGACTCATAATTGTATTTTTAAGGAACCACCACTACTATCTTTTAAACAACCACCAAATTTAGCCAGCCTAATTATTAGGAGCAAGCTTTCACCAGAACAGAATACCATGTCATGCAATGGCAGACGACCCTGCAATCAACGCACCTGTAAGACTTGTGAGCTCATTTCCACCTTGGACTGTGTGATTACATCACAAAACAGACAATTCAAGGTGCATGGGAGTTATACATGCACATCACAACATGTTGTTTATTTCATTCAGTGCAAGAGATGTCCACAAACAGGTTATATTGGAGAGACAAGCCAACAGCTCCGTACTAGGATGAACTCGCACAGACCTACTATTAGAACAAAGAAGACTGAAAAACCAGTGGGGCACCACTCCTCCCAGCGTGACCACTCAATTTCAGATATGTCAGTAATGGTCTTAAAAGGAAATCTCAAAAACACACACAACAGAGATGAGCTTTTGAGATTAAACTTATTTTACATCTCAATATGGTAGCAGATGGAATGAACCTTGATCTGAGTTTCATGGGGCATTACAGAAATTGACATCCACGGACCTCTTCTTCTTCAGACAGGCATATTATAGGACTTCAGCATGTGTGGGGTGTGGGTGTGTGTGTGTGTATGGATGTGTATGTGAGGGTATGTGTTGTGAGGCATGTAAATATAGCAGGTGTGGGGCTTGCTGTCACACTGAGGTAGGTTTTTATTTAGTTACATGGAGTTACAGTGTGTTACTACTCTTACTTCACACACATAATGAATATTGATTCCTCCTCACTTGTTACCTTCACCCAGGAGTGGGGTTTATTCCGTTGTGCCATATTCAGATTATCTAGCCTGTTACTGTACATAGTGTTATCACAGACTGTCACAAATATATATTTTTTTTTAAATCTGAACATATTGGGGTGTGAGATCTCATTTGCATGGAGTCCTGGACAGATCTTTTTACATTAGGCTAATATTGTAGTGAGTTGTGGAAATGTAGGTATGTTGGATCTCTGGTCTTGCACACATACTTAATATTTACTTCTAGTTACCTAACCCTGGGGAGGCCGGCAGTTTTATTTCATTGTGGTTCTATCCAGAACCCTTGGAAATGTTACTACACAGATAGGATTATGGTTAAATAGTGTCACATTTTTGCTCTGTGGGTATTAGGATACATTATCCCTTTTACTTGAGATTTCATGACAAGTTGAATTCCTTTGGGGAACTATTGCAGGGATTGATGTGAATGAAAGTTCATTAGGAGTGTGTGTGTGTGTGTGTGTGTGTGTGTGTGTGTGTGTGTGTGTGAGAATATCTCCTTAAAGCTAGCTATCCCCCCCCGCATTATGGGGATGTAGGTGGGGTAGGGTGTACTGTTTTTGTGAAGTGGAGGAGAGAAATTTAATTTTTCTCTTTTTCAGATTTCTTAGACACTTCTGGTACATCAAGTTGTTACAGACTGAGAATTTATTGACATCAGTACATATCAGGCTACATGGTCTTAATTCCTTGGTGGTCCTCAACAAGAGTTTGTTATTTGACACTAAAACTGTCAATTTATATTTAATTATCATTTATAAAGTCCTGTCAATACACTAGAGGTTTTTGAAGTTTATAGGGCATGATCTCTAGGTGGAGAGTATAGCTGGGTGATAGGTCCAGCTAAGTTTTACACATCATACAGTGATACTGTATATACTGATGGTTTCAAGACAGCTTGACTGATAACTTCTTGTCTATAATGCATACATTGAAACTTCTTGGAGTCCTAAACAATCTTAGCATGTCTTTAATCTGGGTGGCGTCGTTTTTCAGTAATCACATTCTTATACACACTGTGATACTCATAGCTTGATTTAAGAGTCATCTGCTCCAGCAGTGTTATCCTATGTCAATTTAATTTATATGCAGTAGGATTCTTTGTATGTGTTTTGCAAAATGCACCTTTGACCCCTGGGACCCTCCCAGCTAAAGGTACTTTGGTACTGTTAAACTTCTCTGACATCGTCATCTGTATTTTTTTAAATGAGTATTTTAAACCAATGGGGATTTTCTCTGCTTGATCTAGCTGTTAAAAGTATTGTTTTTTCTAAATAACTGCCATTAGGCTTCTGAAGAAGGACTGGTTGGTCCGAAAGCTAGAGCACTTGGTTCTGGTTGTTACAACTATGTTGGTCCATTAAAAGGTATCAAATCATTTGCTTCTGGATCTGTTCTTGTAAGGACCAATACGGCTAATACTAAATCTAGATTTCCCCACCCCAGAGGAATTTTTGTACAGTTCTATTTAATTGGACCCAGAAATATCTTGGAACATCTATAGGGAGGGTCTGAAATAAAAACAAGAATCTGAGCTGGCCCGGTGGTGCTGAGGGTTGAGGCGCTGGACGCCACTCACACACACGGTGACTCCAGGTTCGAGAGCGGACTCGGGCCGCGAGAAGTCGGTGCAGGGGAAGGAGGATTGAGCATCCCCATGGATGCTCTCCTCCTTCAGGGGGATACCAGGGTGTGTTTAACACACCTGACGCCTGAGAGAGCCGGGGAAGCAACGAACGACTGGCAACGGGCGGCTTCATTGGGGAGTTTGGGAGGGAGGACACCATCAAGGCACTTGGCAGGCGTGCGCATGCACGTTCCACTTGAGCCAGGCGTCCTCAGTGGGAGGGAGAGGGAGGGACAAGAAAAAGTGGAAAAAATACCTCAGCGCTCCTGGGTGACGGCCGCTCCAGCCTTCCAGTCTGCATCACGAGTAGACCCCGCTGTGCAGGTGCTCCGTGGAGGAAGAAGTAGGTAGGAGCCACCAAGAGGCACTCTAGGGGCAGACTCCATGAGGGATGGGAGCCGTTGAGCGACCCGATTGAGTGGAATGGTGAGGGTGACAGGAGGGAAAAATGTAATTTCAAAAAAAAAAAAAAAAACAAGAATCTTGGTAGTACGGTCATCTTGATCGTATGGATTCTAACATATAATGTAAGGGGTGGTAATTTCCATCTGGCTGTATCTGATAGTAGGGTATTATATAGTTTGAGATAATTGTTCTGGAACAGTTTCGAGGTGTCTGCCGAAACCTGAACCCCTAGATATCAAAAAGTATTTCTTTTGATCCAGGCGAATGGAAAAGTGTCTTTAAAACCTACCGGAGGGGTGCCATTGAGCACCATAGCTTCTGATTTAGAGATATTTATCTTGTATCCCACCAGAGAGCCAAAGGTCCTAAGGGTCTCCAAGAGGTGTGGTAGGGAGTGGTGGGGGTCTCTCAGAAAGAAAAGGGAATCGTCAGCATATAATGCTGCTTTTTGTTCCTGTGTGCCAACCAATGCCCATAGGATATTAGGATTATTACGGATCCAAATTGTAAGAGGTTCTATTGTTAGGGCAAAGATCAAAGGGGAAGTGGGCAGCCCTGTCTGGTGCTTCTTTTTAAGGGAATACGGTCCGAGAAGTGACCATTAACCCTAACCCTGGCCTCCGGCTGATGATACAGGGCAGAAACTGCAGAGGTGAAATTATCCCCGAGCCAAATTTCGACAATGTGGTTGACATAAAGTGCCAGTCCACCCTGTCGAAAGCCTTTTCCGCATCCATACTGATTGCCACTTGAAATGAGGTAGAATGCTTTTGTGCCGAGATAACATTAAGTAGCCTCTGTATGTTATCCTGAAGGAAACACCCTGCTATAAAGCTGGTTTGATTGTGATGAATCAACTTAGATATACATACTTGGAGTCTATCTGCCATAATACCAGTGATAATTTTCATATCCACAGGAAGGAGGGAGATCGGCCTGTACAAACTGCAAAGTTGGGCATCCTTCCCTTGTTTCAGAATTACTGATATTTGTGCTAAATTCCAGGAAGGTGAGACTGGCTCATGATCCTGCCTAACTACATTATATGTTGGCAGCATCAGATCGACTAATTTGGGGTAGAATTCTTTGTAAAATTCATCTGGAAAGCCATCTAACCCTGGAGCCTTCCTATTTTTCAAGGTTTTGAATTTGTCCAACGATTCTTGCTTCGTTAGGGGAGAATCTAGGGCCAGTTTAGATGTCTCATCTAGTTGGGGTATAGGCAAGGAATCAAGAAACTGTCTAACTTTCTCTTGATGATCGGGTGGGATTTGCGTTGTAAAGGATGGAGTAAAATTTAGCAAATGTGTTAACTATTTCTGATGGGGAGGTAATAAGGGACGGTTGATCTGTGTTTTTTAATTGTGTGACTGCTCTGCTTGCCATTTCTTTATGGAGTTGCCAGGCCAATAGTCTGCAGGCCCTATTTCCATTTTCAAAAAATTTCTGCCTAGCATATCGGATCTCTCCTTCACTTTGAACGTTTAGTAATTTATTAAGATCTCGTCTTGCTTGTTCTAATTCAGCTTTGGTTCGGTCCTCAGGAGTAGTTTTATGTAAGGATTCTAGGCTGGCTACTCTATCTTCCAGGGTCACTCTTTTTTGTGTCCTGTCTTTCTTAAGCTTACTTGAGAACTGAATAACTGCACCTCCCAAACAACACTTCGAAGCATCCCATCGGATATCTTCTCTAGTGTCCCCACTAAGGTTGTCTTGTATAAAGGTTGGGAGCATTTGAGATATGAGTTCCTTAAAATCTTCCCGAGTAAGGAAACTAGTATTTAATCTCCAGCATGACTCAAAGAGGGTCCTGACCGTAGAGAGGGAAAGGGTCACCGGGGCGTGGTCAGATATGGTAATATTCCCAATCGTACAGCTGATTACATTAGGTATCCAATTAGTAGAGGTTAAAAAATAGTCGATTTGTGAGTATCTTTGGTATCTAGGGGAATAATATGTAAAGTCTCTGTCTCTAGGATGCAGAAACCACCAAATTTCCATCAGGCCTAACTCATGGTTTAATCTTTGAATTAATTTACCAGTCCTAGTAGTATGACCTCAAGTATGCCCTGAGCGGTCCTCTCCAATATTTATCACATCATTAAAATTGGCGCCAATTATGATCAAGCTCTGTGCATCCTTAACACTATCTTTAATTGTTTTTTCCAAAAACGTTAAGCTAGGGGTTTCCACATTCGGGCCAGAGAGATTCACCAATACACAGTTTTGTTCCCTATATTTGCCCTCCAAGAGAATATACCGACCTTCTGTGTCAGTCTTTATCATACTAACTTCTAGGGGAGTATCTCTTCTCACCAGTATAGCCACCCTTCACGATGTGGGGCCACCTCATAATGAGATGCATATACCTGGCCCACCCAAGATCTCCTGAGCTTTAGGTGCTCCTGGGGAGTCAAATGGGTTTCCTGTAGGAATGCTAAGGTGGCTTTCTGTCTTTGGAGCTCCTGTAGGACTTTGGCTCTTTTAATCAGATTATTAATCCCCCTCACATTGAGAAAAATGATCTTTAAGTCAGCCATTGTCCTGAAAAGGGAGCGAAACTGTTCACATCGGTATGGGGAGGTAATGACCCATATCCCAGGTAGCACTGCATTGTAGAATGTCATAAATGCAATGTAACTCTAACACAAACATCATTAAAACCATTAACAGCAACCAAAAAAATTGTAATGATCACTTCAAGATGTATTAGCCCTAAATACACACCCAACAGTATGATGGTGCTATGTGGTGTGGTTGAATCCCCTACAAACTTGGGAATTCAGTCCAACTTGGGCTACCAGTCAGCCCTAATGATGTAGGGGCTATGGTGTACAATTGCACTGGCTAATAGGTAAAGTGTTAAATGCCTGATGTTTTTCCCAGCCTTACAAACAAAGTTATCTTTCTCATCATCATATGTTAATGGTTGCAGTGAATAGGTCACCGAGAGAGTGAGATCTATATATAAAAGGAGGCTTCTCTTAATCCAATAAACTAATGTATGGATGGTGGGGAGATCCCCGGCCCTCCCATTCACCCATCAATCCGCTGCGGGGTTAGAGGGCCTGCAGGTCAGCTGCAGCGGTCACTCTTTCCAACTTCTGATTTTAAAGCCTTTATCAGTGTTAGAGAGTAGGAACACATTGCCAAGCCCCTGGCCCCGACGGAGCAAATAGAGGGATCTAGTTCAGATTAGTCCCAGAGTTAGGCCACATATTCAGAGCCCTTTGCCAGTGGGTCCACCGAAAGGCAGATCAAAACTGGCCTCTAGAGCCTGTCAAAATTAATATGGATATGTTGTTACATTGGCTGAGCCAATTCTGGAGATCCTACACCAGTGCCCACCCCATATGGTCAGCAACCTGGCCACCAGGCCTCCCTTATTGAAAAGAGACTCCTATATTGCCCTATAAAATCTCTAGGATGCCAATTTTAATCCCTGCTGCTCCATCGGATCTGCCAGCTGCCATCCTCTATGTCGGCGAGATGGCAGGGCCACCCAGCTTCACCACAGACTCTCCCCTCCCCCCGCAGCCGAGACGGACGGTCTGAGAAGGGCCCCTCAGGGTGGCACTCCCCCCACCACACACACATCCACAGCTCCAGCCTCTATTTATCCCCCGGTCACCCTCCGCAATCCACCAACAGAATTTTAATCAATATGGGACCGACATAGTCTAGAATGCACACTGACACATTAACTGAACGTCCCAACATTTGAGTTGCTATCAAGTCCAACGCCCATCACAACCATTTCTGGGGAACACTCACGGTCCCATTAGCTAGGTCCACAGTGCTCGAGGGTGACAATCTTCAATCAGGAATGCTGGGGTGAGTCCCCTCTGCCCGGGGTGGTGAGTTGCTGCCTTGTTGTCCTGAATCTGCACCATCACCTGTGGTGTTGGAAGACTCTTCATGAAGGTGAACCTTGTCCCACGGGCCGGAAGTGTTCATGCCATTCTGTCACCCTTTACATTTGGTCCTTACCATTTGCCACAATCTGTCAGCCACATTGGTCCATTGCTGGGTAGCGACATCTGGTGGAAGAGAAATGTCCAGGGTCTGAAGAAAATGGCTAGCCACCCCTAAGTCTGTGAATCTGCGTGTGCCTTTCTCGGTGAGTACTCATAATTTAGCAGGGTACGCCAGGAAGGCTTTGATAACCTTAGTTTGAAGGAGGTGAACCACGGCCAGGACTTTACGGCATTCAGCTAAAAGCTGAGGTGTATAGCCTTGCTTGAAGAAGAGCCTAATGTCCCCGAATAAAATTTATTTTTTACCTCATGCCGTCCTCAAGATCTCTTCCTTAACTCTAAAGTCCCAAAAAGCTAGAATAAGCGAACGTGGTCTAGCCTTTGGATCCTGGGGTTTGGGGACCAGGGAGTGGTGGGCCCTGATAATATTAAGAGGTTTATCTGGTGGGAGATCAAGTATCTCTTTCAATCAAAACCTACAGTCAGACATTGCCAGATGGCACTTACTTCCTTTAACTCTATACAGAAGATCACAGGTGCTCAAGATGAATATCCTACCCAGGCTTCTTTTTCTTTTCCAGACCCTCCCCTTGCTGCCTCCTAGGGAATTTTGGACGGCCCAGCAGAAAACGACCCAGAGATTCCTCTGGAATAACAAGTGGCCCAGATTGGCCAAACACATACTCCAAGCACCTTGAGACAAGGATGGAATAGCCCTCCCTCACTTTTACTTTTATTTTCTTGGGGCCCGTGGGGCGCAATTGTGCACATGGGCCAAGCGCAGGGAAGACTCAGGGTGGTACCCCCTGGAAGAAGCTTTGAATAGAGACTGGGCACTTTGGTCTTTACTTACTAATACCAATAACTTTATCAAAGTCAGTAAAGAACCCTTGGGTCAATCATTCCCTTTGGGTTCTCAAAAAACTCAGAAAGCTCACGCACACCCCGGAGGGACCTGGTCCCCTATCCTTGACAAGATTTGAGCCGTCTTTTATCCCACCGAGGTCAGATACGGGTTACTGCTACTGGGCAGCTCAGCGCCTTGTAACATTTGCACAATGTATAAGCAATGATAACTGCTTATGGTTTGCACAGCTGAAAGACAAATTCCAGCTTCGGTGGGAAGACCATTTTAGATATCTGCAGACTTGTCACTACATTCTCTCCGCTAACAGACTACAAATGATAAATAGAGACAAAACGCAACTAGAAGAGTTTTTTTTATTTTTACATCACCATAAAAGATGGTCCCCGCCCTCTCTCTCAACTTTACAAAATACTGATTAACACTAACAAAATAGGTTTGGAACAAGTGAAACAAAGATGGGAGGACAAATTGCCTATTTCAGTATCTTCCCTTCTCTGGGAAAAAAGATTAAGCAGAGGATGGCAGATATCCAGTTCGCCAACCTGGCGGGAATTCCATTGGAAGATACTCCTACGATACTTCTTCACCCCTACTACAGTGAAACATTTTGGATCCCATCAGTCAGATCTGTGTTGGAGGGGGTGTCGAACTAAAGGGTCTCAGACACACATATTTTGGCAGTGTCCAATCTTACTCCCATTCTGGCAGGAAGTACACGCCCACATACAGAATATTACTGGTCTACAAGTCCCCTTTACAGAATCCGAAATGATCTTGAGCCTTCCGACCTTGCTTTCTGGGTCTAGACAGTTCACTAAATTGACACATATGATGAGGGTGGTCGCATTGAAATGTATTACAGCGAAGTGGTTGTCCACACTCTTCCCCCCCCCCCACAATCGAAGAATGGAGGGTAAGAATGAACCAGTTAGAATCAATGGAGCAGATTTCCCACATTCTGAGGGTACAAAATGAGAATTTTATTACTACCTGGTCTCCTTGGCATCAATATTTACAGCTGAGCCCTTAAGCAGCTTTGAGAAGACTAATTCCAATTAGAAAAGTCAGCAGTAATAGATAGGATTTCTGCCCGTGCCTGTGCTTATTTTATTTATTAGAAGTTGGACACATGTACTATTAATGTTGTTCTTTTATTGCTATTTTATCAGTAGCTGGTTGTGGGAACAAATGTTAGGCTATAATAACACAGAATTTTATGTTCAGAAGACTGATCCCTCAGCTACCATATGTTGAAATACTGTATAATTTATCTTTAACATTTAGTTATGTTGATAAATTAGATGAAAAGGTTAGTATGATTTTAAATTGTTGTTAACATTATCTGTCATATAATAAACTTGAAGTATCTCTTTCAAAAATGATTCCATGAAGACAGGGATTGGGGCAGTCTCAGTGTCCTCCGGTAATCCGTGAATACGTATGTTATTCCGCATATTTCTGTTCTCCAGGTCCTCGAGTCTTTGTTCTAGTTGTAATTCCCTTCTGTGCAGGTCCAGCAAGGCTGCATTATGGACATTGACAGTAGCAGAGCAGTCTGAAAGTGCTTTTTCCAGTTGTCCAGTTTTTTTCTCTAAGTTCTCAAGTTTTTGATGGTCATCCAACACTGGTTTCAAGTCGCTCCAGCATAGCATTTATTTTGTGTAATGTGGCACAGAGCTCCTTTGAGGTAATGGCACAGATTCCATCTTCCGGGGCATCTAGATCGCAAGCCATGCACTGTAAAGGCCTCGGTTGCAGTGGCCTGCGCAGATTGAGCATATTCCAACAAAGTCTTGTGATGTTTCAGAGTCTGAGTGCCCAGTTTATCCCTCACTTTATTCCGAGCTGACATTCTTATTAAATCTGGCTTCTTTGGATGTTAGATTGCGATGGTATTAGATGGATTAAGGTAGCAATGGTGCGGAGCTCCTCGATCAGGCTGCCATTCGGGTGGTGTTCACACTGGAAGCGCACCTGGCACGTTTAAAGCAACAGTACTAGATACTTAGGAAGTGATCAGTTTCCAGTTTTGTGGCACCACAGTAAACATAGCGGCTGCTTGTCTAGTACTGCTGCTCTTGACATAGCTGGTGGCAGAAATGTAAACAAACACAAAGGAAAACCAAACACATTAAGGGGTGATAGCACAATGGCGTCGAGAAAAATTACCAGATAAATGCTCAACAGAGCACAGGGAACAAACTGTTGCAAAAGTGCAGATTTTTGTTATCTTGTACAGCTGCTTTAAATCCATCCACTGTCATCGCTCACAACATGACTTGTGGTAGGCTATTCCATGCATCAACCACCCTCTCCAAGAAAAAAAAAACTTCCTCATGTTTCCCTTCAACTGCCCCCCTTCTAATTTCATATCATGCCACCTTGTTCTTGTACTCGGACTATAATGGAAGATGTCAACCCTTACACCTTGTTTATGCCCCTTAGGTACTTGAATGTCTCTATCATGTCCCCCAAACCCCCCCTCTGCTCCAGCAAGTACATATTGAGGTCTTTTGAGCTCTCATCATATGTTTGTTGTTGGAAACCCTGCTCCATCTTTGTCGCCCTTCTGTGGACCGCCTCCACCCTGTCAACATCCTTTCAAAGGTGCAGCCTCCATAACTGCATACAATACTCCAGGTGAGGCCTTGCCAGTGTTTTATACAATGGCATCACCACCTCCTGCCTTCTGCTTGTGATGCCTCTGCCTATGCACCCCAGCATGCCACTGAACCGCCCCGCTGCCTTTGGACTCTGCTTAGACACCTTTAGGTCATCTGAAATGATAACCTCCAGGTCCCTTTCTTCTTTGTGATAGTCAAAAACTCCCCCCCCATCCTGTAGCTCTCCCCAGGATTCCCTCTTCCCATATACAATATTTTGCACATCTCTAAATCGAATTTCAATTACCACAGCTCGGACAATTTTTCAAGCTTCCCTTGGTCCCTCCACATTCTCTCCACCCCATCCGGTGTAGCCACCTTGTTGCAAATCTTAGTGTCATCCATAACAAGGCAGACCTTTCCCTCCAGCAATTCTGCAATGTCACTAATAAAGACATTAAACAAGACCAGACACAGGACTGATCCCTGAGTTACCCCATTGGTCACTCCCCCCTCTCTCCGGATTGGATCCCTTTTACGACCACAGTCTGCATCCTGTCCGTTTGCCAGTTACTAACATGGTCCACCATTGTTTTCTCCATGTCCAGACTACCCATCTTGTTAACAAGCCTTTGATGTGGGTCGGTGTTGAAGGCCTTGCTGAAATTGAGGTAAGTGACGTCCACGGCCCCCCCGATTTACTTCCTTCGTCACACAGTCAAAAAAAATCTATCAGATTCGTCTACAACAACCTTCCTGCTGTGAATCCATGCTGTCTCAGATCATGGGCACCAACTGATTATAAGTGTGCCACTATTCTTTCCTTAAGCAGTGCCTCCATGATCTTACCCACCACTGAGGTGAGGCTGTGCAGCCTATAGTTCCCTGCCTCCTCCCTGTTACCACTTTTGGGTAGAGGGACTACATGTGCCCTCCTTCAGTCCTCTGGAACCACTCCTTTGATGAGTGTCTTGGTGAACATGGCTGCCAGAGTTGCTGCTAGCTCCCTTCATAGCTCCTTTAATATCCTCAGGTGTATGCTATCTGGTCCCATTGCCTTGTCCACCTTTAGCTTTGTGAGCTCCTCCAGGACTCTCCCCTCTGTGAAAGGAATTGTGTTTACCTCCCCCCTCCCTTAGTGTCTGTTGCCCAGCTGTGGTCCCTGACCCTCTCCCTCCATAGTGAATACTGAACAGAAGTATTTGTTCAGCGTTTCTGCCTTTTCCAGGTCTCCCTCCTTACACTCCCCTGTATCACTTCTGAGCCTTACAATCAGCCCCACCACCTCTGTTTTCCTTCTTTGGCTGATGTACCTAAAGAATGCATTGTCCTTTTTACCACTGTCTGTGCTAATCTTTCCTTGGTCTATGCCCTTGCTCTCCTAACAGCATTCCTTGCTTCTTTAGATTTTTTATGTACATGCACCTGTCTTCTTCCCTTTGAGTCTCAATCAGTGTTACTGACCGCCACAGTAACTAGGTTACCGGAAAGCAACAGCAAACACCTGTATAACTGCCACCATCTCCATGAATTTCACACATGGAGTTACTGGCTTGCTGACACCTAAATGTCCTTGCAGTGCCTCTAGTATGTGACAGATGTGGCACTTAAATACAATTCTACACAGTTTGAACGAGTATGCACACATACCAGTAGTGCCAAAGTTGTCTATTAGCAAATGCTGTGTGCAAGACGTAGCAATACACAGATTGGCATGCATACCTGTAGTAATAGATAACAATAGGTAAGTAAATCCCTGTATCCTGATTGTCTGTGACTTGGTTCTAGCCATGGCAGTAAGATAGTTCCACCAATGGCTAAAAAAAGTCACTGCCAACCAGGGTGATTCACAGAATTCATACTCCACTTGCTTCTTAATTTCCATCACAAACATGGCTGCAACCTTTACTCATATATAAATACTTGAACTAGGCCCTAAAAATAAACCATTAAATTAAATAAAGTAAATAAATAATTTAATGTTGTTTACACTCATTAGCCCCCTTACACTCATACTTAAATTTTAAAAATCAGATACTATTTAGAGTTTCACTATCTGCCCTGAGGGAGGAAGTTGCCCGTCTTCAGGCCACACTGGACAGTAGTAAGGAAACCTTCCTCCAGGTCGCACTGGACAGTAATAAGGAAACCTTCCCCCAGGCCACACTGGACAGTACAAAGGGAACCTCCCCCATCCAGGGAGCACTAACGCCACCACCACTACCTCAGAGGTTGTGAAGAAAGCACAGCAGTTGGACCACAGTGGGCTCAGGGAGGGTGAGAAGGGTGGAACAGAGGCACACCCAGTCAATTGTTCCACTCCACAATCCATACACCATTCTGGGGGAGCATAGCTCCCCTATGGATGCACCATGAGAGAAGACTGATGATATCTGTCACAGGGAGGCCCACAGAAAGGAGGCAGAGGGCACCAAGGGAAAGAAGCAGCTCCTGGTGGAGGACTCAATTATTGGGGTAAGGAACTGGGGAGCTGGGAAAAATGAAGTAAGGTGCCTGCCTGGTGCCATGGCTTGGAGGGACAGGAAGCGCATCCTCAGGATCACGAGAACAGCTGCAAGGGATTCTGAGCTGGACGTAATTGTCCACCTAGGGACAAATGACTTGGTTCATCATGAGATTAGAGCAGTGCAGGAGGACATTGCAGAGTTGGGGAGGGACCTAAGATGAGTAGCACACACAGTATCCTTCTCAGAGGTGCTGCCTGTCAAAAGCATGGGGGAGGCGAGGGCAATTGGCAACATGCAGTTTAATGAATGGTTGAAAAAATGGTGTGGAGCACAGGGGTTTGGCTTCATTGGGGACTGGGGTTCCACCTGGAGGGACACCAGCCTATACTGGCAGGATGGTCTGCATCTGTCCAGGAAGGGAACAAGTCTTTTGAGCAATCGGTTTAAATGCTTCATTGGCAAGCTTTTAAACTAGTCAAAGGGGGAGGCACTGACAAGCAGCAGGAAAATCCCAGCCTCTCCCTACAAAACAGGGTACTAAATGAGAAAAAGACTGAGGTAGAACGGTCAGTGGGGGATGCTGCAACAGAAGGTAAAGCCATCAAAAAATGGAGAGCAATGAGTACTAATGCCCTTAGTCTGGGTAACAAGCTTCCTGAATTAGTGGCCTTGATGGAGGAGGAACATCTGGATATCGTGGCAGTCACAGAAACATGGTACACAAAACCATGACTGGGACATAAACATACCAGGATACACTATCTACAGGAGGGACAGGAGGGTAAAAGAGGAGGAGGTAGTTCTTTACATAGGGAAGGAATAAAGCAACAGAACAAAAGGGTAAGCAGGGAGGAGAAGAAGCACTGTGGGTAAATTTGGAGACAGACAATGGCACCACAATCGCACAGGGGTTATATCTGAACCCCTTCTCAGGGAGGAAATGGACAGAAATGATAAGAAGTATACTTAGAATGGCAGAAAAAGGGAGATATCTGATGGGTGATCTGAATATGCTGGATGTTAACTGGAGTGCAGTTGCAGCTGCCACTTGAAGAGTGCAGTTATTCTAGATGCCCTACAGGGGCATGCCTTAGACAACTAGTACTGGAGCCCACTCGAGAGAGGAGCAATATTAGACTTGATTCTCTCAAATGGAGATGGAGAGGGATTACAGATGTGAAGTGGGTAGCCATCTGGGAACTAGTGACCATCGAACAGTATGGTTCACAATAAACACAGCAATAGAGTCAAGCCATACAAAGACAAAAGTACTGAACTTTAGGAGGCTGACTTTTGCCAAATGGGTGAGTGCCTAAGGAATGCACTAGCAAATGGGCAGGAAGGAGGTGGAAGAACAATGGGGAATAATAAAAACTGCCGTCACAGAGGTAACGAGCCTTTGTGTGAAGCAAATAAACAAAACAAAACGATGTAAGAAACCACTATGGTTCTCAAAGGAAGTGGCAGTGAAGGTTCAAGAGAAAAAAAGCATTCAGGAAGTACAAGGAATCGCAGAAGGAGCAGGACAGAGAACTGTATCAGTTAAAGCAAAAGGAGGCTGGGAAGGCAGTCAGAACAGCAAAGGCCAAACCGAGGAAAAGATAGCCAACTCAGTTAAGAAGGGGGATAAAACCTTTTATAGGTACATCAGGGAGCGGAGGAAGACCAAGGGAGGGATAGTGAGGCTTAATAAAGGGGTGGGAGGGTGGGCAGAGGAGACTGTGAAAAGGCTGAGATACTAAACAAATATTTTTCTCAGTATTTACAAAGGAAGAGGGAGGTACATAAAACAAACAGTAGTAACACGCTGGATACAGAAGTTGATACCAGCCCATTTACAGAAGAAAGGGTTCTGAAAGAACTCTTAAAACTGAAGGTGGACAAAGCAATGGGGCCTGATGGGATTCATCCCAGAATTTCTAAAGAACTAGTGGTAGAACTAGTGACACCACTGACTACCCTTTTTAACAAATCATGGGAGGATGGGGTGGTACCCGAGGACTGGAGGAGGGCAGATGTGATTCCCCTTCACAAAAGTGGGAGCAAGGCAGAAGCAGGAAACTATAGACCTGTTAGTTTAACCTCAGTGATAGGGAAAATGATGGAATCACTTCTAAAGGAAAGAATTGTGGAGTATCTAGAGCCCAGAGGGGCACAGGACCCTAGGCAGCATGGATTCACAGCGGGAAGGTCATGCCAGATGAATCTGATAGATTTCTTTGACTGGGTGACCAAAGTAGTAGATCAGGGAGGGGCTGTGGACATGGCCTACCTAGACTTTAGCAAGGCATTTGACACAGTCCCACACAAAAGATTAATATACAAGTTAGCCAGCCTGGGTGTGGGTCCCAAGATGACAGCCTGGGTAAAGAATTGGCTGGAGAATAGGACACAGAGTAATAGTAAATGGAGTCCACTCAGAAGAAAGGAGGGTTACTAGTGGGGTACCAAGAGGTTCAGTATTAGGACGGTCTTCTTCAATGTCTTTATAGCGACATTGCAGAAGGACTGGAAGGAAAAGTATGTCTCTTTGCAGATGACACTAAGATCTGCAACAGAGTTGATGCACAGTGGGGTGGAAAGGATGAGAAGGGACTTGTAAGGTTAGAGGAATGGTCAATTGTATGGCAACTTAGATTCAATGCTAGAGGTGCAAGGTAATGCACCTGGGAAACAAAACCCAGGGAAGAGTACACAGTGGGGGTGAGATACTAACAACAACAAAAATGGAGAGGGACCTGGGGGTAGTCATATCAGATGACCTAAAGATGGGCAAGCAATGTGAGAGGGCAGCAAGGAGGGCTGGGGGGATACTGGGATGCATAGGGAGAGGCATCACCAGTAGAAAACAGGAAGTTATTATCCCTCTGTACAGACAGCTGGTGAGACCCCATCTGGAGTACTGTGTGCAGTTCTGGAGACCTAATCTCTGCAAAGACATAGACAGGATGGAAGCTGTCCAGAGGAGGGCAACTAAAATGGTGCAGGGTCTGCACGGAAGACATATGAAGAGAGACTTAAGGAGCTTAATATGTATAGCCTCGAGGAAAGGAGGGAGAGGGGGGACATGATAGAAACTTTCAAGTACCTCAAGGGAATCAACAAAGTCCAAGAGGGTAGCATCTTTCAAAAAAAGAGGTGTGCAAGAACAAGAGGGCACAATTTGAAGATGGGGGGGCGGCTCAGAGGTAATTTAAGGAAGTATTTTTTCACAGAGAGGGTTGTGGATGCATGGAACGGCCTTCCGGAGGAGGTTGTGGAGTCAAAATCAGTGGTGGAATTCAAGCATGCATGGGATAGTCATAAGGCAGTTCTGGGGGGTGGGGGTAGGAAGAAGTAGGCTGCTGGTTAACTAGGATCTGCAGCTTATCCAGTAGGTAGGGAAATGGGCAGACTGGGTGGGCCAAGCGGTCCTTATCTGCCGTCAAATTCTATGTTTCTATGTTTCTATGTTTCCATTACTGAGTATTCTTTAATGACAATAAAAAATCCAACCTCCTAACCCTACCATGTTGCCTGACAACTCCCTACTCCTTAGCTGGCAACATACAACATTAAAGTTTGGGGTCTACTTGAGGACTTTGTGAGTCTTTGTGAGTATGCCAATGTTATTCCAAAGAATTTTGAAATCATGTTTTCCATGTTACTATTCTGTGTGCAGCTGGGGGAAGAATTTTACTAATAGAATAATGCAGATCATTGAATCTTATGCTACATTGTAAACAATAACACAATGCATTGAGTGTGAAGAAAGATTGATGACTAACATATGAAAACCATCTGTGTAAGGACTATTTTACAATATAAAATGGGTAAGGAAAACCCTGTGTCCTGATGGGCTGAGACTTGGTTCTAGCCATGGCAGTAAGAGAGTACCACCAATGGCTAAAACAAGTCCCTACCAATCAGGGCAACTCACAGAATTCATAAGCCACCTATTTCCTATTTTCCATCACAAACATGGCAGCAACCTTTACTCAGTGGCAGAGCTAGAGGGGGGCTGGGGGGGTGGTCGCCCCTCCTGGCTGCCCCAGTGAGAGTAGTGGCGCCCCACCACTATCTTTATTCATTGTTTAGTGCCCATTGTGGAGCCCGTGCTTGACTGAATGGCCCCTCTGGCTCCCAAATGCTCCCAAACCTGGCTCCGCCACAGCCTTTACTCGTATATAAAAAACTTCAACAAGGCCCTAAAAATAAAAGTCCATTAAATTAAATAAAGTAAGTAAATTATGTTATGTACACTCATGAGCCTCCTGTACACACATGCACAAATTTAAAAAATCAAGTACTATTCAGACTTTCCATTGCTGGTGTTTCTTTGATGACCATGAAAAATCCCTCTCCTATCTGTACCACTTTACTAGAGAACTCCTTGCTCCTTACCTGGCAACAGATAAAATTGAGGTTCTGGTTCCACTTCAGGCCTGTGTATGTGTGTATTTTATTGTATGCCAACTGAACTCCGAAGAACTCTGAATTTATGTATTCCATGTTACTATTGTGTGTGTGTGGGGAGGGGGGGAGCATTCTACTGCTGGATTAATGCAGAGCTTTGAATTCTTCTAGTCTATGTTAAACAATCACACAATGCATTGAGTGTGAAGAAAGACAGATGACTGACAGATGTAAAACATCTGTGGAGTGGGGGGGCGCTGCTGAGCACCCATCATGGCGGACGCTTAGTGTATAACTCCTGCTCAGGCAAGACTCAAAAGTTTAATTAACTCTATCTCCAGGGAAGACAACAATTTAAAAATAGGGAAATCCTGTGTCTAAAGGTCTACCGAAACTGAAATGAGTCCGAAGAAGGACCAAAAGCATACAGCACACCACATAGATGCCTTTCTTTCTACACCACCAGCACTGCGAGGGGCAGGCCCAGGAACCTCCGCATCCATGGAGACACGAACGAGTGAAACCCCCAACCCACAGATAATGGCACTTCTACACAAAATTCAAGAAAATGGAGAGGAAATTAATCGCAGACTGGCTATGGTGGAGTCTCAGTTTAAGGACCTAGATGAAAAAGTAAGTGGGAATGAAGTTGAAATCCAAGCCCTTAAAGTGGAGTCGGGCCATCAACAAGCTAAAAATGCCATGTTTGTTCAAGATCTTACCTTCCTCTGGGCAAAGCTAGAAGCTCTTGAAAACATGCAGAGACAAGCGAATGTGCGCATAGTGGGTTTTCCACCACAATTTGCCTCCAATTCTGAAATATTAGCAGCGATAAATAGATTAATATTTACCAACCTTGCCTTACTGCCTGCTGATTCAGGGATTTCGGTGACAAAGGCATTCGCCATCCTCATGCACTCCCGAAAAAGCTCGGGGACCTCACGCCTTTAACTGCTATCGGCACGCTATCGAGCACAGAGAGCCAAATTCCACTACTACGTGCTGCTAGGCAACGGGGGGACCTGATCTGGGAGGGCAGCAAAATTGCTTTTCCAGACATTTCTTCTCAATTCCAGACCAAGAAGAAGGCTCTACAGCTAACGAAGAAACTCCTACTTGAAAATGGCATCGATGCCCAGCTCCTGTTCACTGCTAGATTGCAGATTAAACACTCTGGTAAGACTCATATCCTGACGGACCCTGATGCGGCTGCAGCTTTGGCCTCTAAATTGCTGGAGGGGCCATACTCAAGAAAAGCTGACCTGGACATAAACTCTGATTCGGACACTAACGATTGAACTCTGGTCAGTCTTACATGATCTAAATCCCACTAGATTGATTAAATTAAATTCAATATCCATGTATTTCTTAATGTTTGAATTTTGCTGGAGATTTATTGTTATTATTAAGTTAGCCATGTTGGTGCTACTGTCTAAATCTGAAGTTCCTGCCTATTGTGGGATACTACCAATGAAGGGAATATAGTACCCCACTCAGTTCGTGAACTTATTGTGATTTTGTATTTCCATAACCTGTCTCCCTGTCTGTTAGCAGATCTAACATTTATGGTAGGGGTGCAAAAACAACTTATTTGAGCCCAGGCAATCTCGTTAGAACCTGGTTTAGTATTCCTCCTTAGGATAAGTCAGTCCTCTGCCCTTACTGAATTCCTACAAGGGGTGGAAATAATGATGAACAGCCCTTTATGTAAAAGGTGGGTGAAAGTGGCATTTCCTACATTATTATCTTACCATAGAATTAAATCCTTGAATAGATACAAGTTGTTAGTCACCAGAAAGGATTGGACCAAAATACTGTATAGTCCTATTTTATGTTTAAAATACTTTCTGACTGTGATGTATAACACTTGCTCTTTGGTGTGTAATACGCTGTATGGTGTATACTGTGTCATAAAAACTTAAAAAAAAATAAAGTATTAAAAAATCTGTGGAGGGACTATTTTACATTGTTTAGCAACATTTTAGCATAGTTTTTGTGACTTTGAAAACTTTTAGAATGTTCTTATTTTAAAAGTTGCCCATGGGCCCATGTTATATAAGCAATAAGACATGAATGGGTGTTGGTAGTACTGAGACACCCGCACACCAAGAGGCTGAAGGCACTCGCCCCATGGCCTCTTGCCACACTGCACCTCTGGGTGTGCGGGTATCTCAGTACTACCAACACCCAGCCATGTATAGTTGCTTACTTAGAACATCACACAAAGAACATCATCCTGGTGTCAGGTTCTGATCAGCACAATAAAATATTATAAAGTTGAAGCATGTATATTACTATAACATTTCAGTGACCTTGTAATAAAAACAAATGTACCCCAATTCTTTGATGCTTCTCAACAGCCTTGCTGAGTCAGATCTGTGCTTCTTTTTGGTGACAAAATATAGTAGATACAGCATCTTTCTTTAGGTGGCATTGTCCCAGACGAAACCCTATACTCTCTAACACTGATGGACGAATGAGAAACTGATCAGGTTCAAAATGATCAGAACAAAGCATGCTGTGGGTTGCTGGCACCCAGTGCTCCATTTTTACTGCAGCAATCCACTGCTGCCTACGAATGTCATCTGGAAATCTATAGAAACTATGCCCAGATGATGAATCATTTTTAAATCCAAATGCTGAACAGTATGGCATATTTTATTTTGAAAATTAAACTGCACCGTATAATTATGTGGAAACCACAGCACACAAATACAAATATCATAGTGAGATGCAAACGATATCAAACTAGCATCACCACTATGAAATCTCAGGGTAATGTCAAACTTGAGTAAACTTGTACTAAGTAAAATAACAATTCAATGGCAAAACAAAATTTCTATCAGCACAGACATAGAACAGCAGAGGAGTGGAGTGAATTATGGATCATCCCATTCAGTGATAAAGTCTATCGCACTAAATATATCGAGCTAACGTGTGCATTACGTGTAAGAACAGTCACACGCACATATGAAGGCAATACACAATGGATGAACAACTGTTCTTTTTTATGAACAGCAAACCAAACCTGCCAGCTGCTGGCACACAGCACAATTATAGTTTGTATAATTTATAAACTGTGTATAGTTTAGGTAGATTGTACAGTTTGTTCCGCTGAGAAGGAATGCAGCTAGTAGTGCCTGTGGTGATGTCACTATTCCTCGTATGCAGTCAGGCAAAAAAAAAAGTCAAATAAATATCTATGACAGATTGGTACATAAATAGGCAAGGTATGTGCTAGTCATAGATAGCAGGCAACACAAGTTCAATGTAAAGCACCAGTCGTGTTTAGAAAAAAAATGTATGCCCTCAGTCAAGTGATCACTACAATAAACACACAAGTACAATTCAAAGAAAAATAAATAAACTGAAACATAGTCAGTCACCGGTAATGATTTTATCACTAAAGCTACGATGTCAACACTTTAACACACAGTAAACCAAATCAGTATTAAGGTGAAGCCAACAAAAAAACCTTGTGTACTCAAGATAGACCAGAATAAAAAACAGCTGTTTACTGAAAGCAGTCTAACAGCTGGGTACGGCAGATCGTCTTACAACAAAAGATCAATGGAAACCAAACCATATCAAACACAGCACTCCATGCTCAAAATATGCCACCCTGTATCACGAAGCAGATGATGAAAACTGCTGTCTGACAAACCCTGTCAGCTCAAGTAAAATGCGAGGGAGAAGCGGAAAATGGCTCACTGACACATCATAAATGCTCTCTAAGGCTCTGTCTAGACTAGCAATGAGCTATAAAAATGTTTTTTAAAACGTTACCGTTCAACCCGTTTCTGTGCGTCCACATTGAATAGCTGAATCGGTTTTTAAACCGTTACTCTGCATCCACATTGATGTTCTTTTTCCATTTTCTGGTAACGTTTTGAAAAGTGTTACAGTCCTCTGGAGGCCGCCCCTACCCACCCATATCCCAGCAATCAGCGCTGCACTACACGCTGCGACGCACGGTCCCATAAGGCATTGCGGCATCTCCATGTAAACAGACCACCGACATGGAGGCGCTTGATTTAAACACTGCTGTTTTGCTCTGCCTGAATCGCTGGTTCATGAAACGGCAGGTACTGATAAGGGAGAGACAACATCGCCGGGTAGCATGCTACTTGCAGGCACATAGATTTCAGCAGATGCAGCAGCCTACTATTGCTGCTGTGAGCGATCTGCTTCTCTCAATAACACTGAACACTGTGACAGTTGACAGAGTAGTGTGGAAACATCCAAGGTCCACTGACTGGTGGGAGCAGATAGTGCTTTCTCCTTGGACTGATGAGCAATGGCTCAGTAATTTCCGCATGTCTAAACAGACTTTTACAGCTTTGTGCACAGAACTGAGCTCACACATAAAGCGGTCCGACACACTACTACAAGGCTGTTGAAGTGCAGCGACGGGTTGTCATTACCTTGTGGTGCCTTGCCACCAATGTGGAATATCGAACCCTTGGGCACCTGTTCAGGGTTGGCAGATCTACTGTCGGTGAGATAGTAATTGATGTGTGCAAGGCCATTGTCTGTGTCATACTACCCAAGGTGATCCGAACACATAATGTGCCAGACATCATACAGGGGTTCGAGAGTGAGTGGGGTTTCCCCAATTGTGGGGGGGGGGGCAATTGATGGGACCCACTTCCCAATTCTGTCACCTCCTGGTAATGCCTGTGAATTCTATAACAGGAAATCCTACTATTCTGTAGTGATGCAGGCTCTGGTTGACCATAAATTTCATTTTCTGGACATTAACGTTGGATGGCCTGGCAAGGTTCACAATGTTCGGGTCCTCAGGAATAATAAATTATACAAGCTAGGACAGAGTGGTCAGCTGTTCCCTTCTATGCCTCGAGACATCAACGGGGTCAGTGTACCAGTTGTGATATTGGGAGACCCAGCCTATCCTCTTCTGCCTTGGCTTATGAAGCCCTATTCTGATTTTGGAAACGGCCTTCGCCGTAATTTTAACTACCGTCTGAGCAGGGCCCGAATGGTAGTGGAATGTGCCTTCGGCAGATTGAAAGGTCGTTGGAGATGTCTACTCAAGAGAAATGAATATGCCATTCAGAATGTCCCTTATGTGATAGGAGCCTGCTGTGCATTGCACAACCTTTGTGAGGATAAGTCAGAGGCCTTTCTGGCAAGTTGGGTCTCAGAAGCTGAGAGCTGCCAGTTCCCTCAACCAGCTGACCAAGACGGTCTTCCCCCAGGTGAATTATCTGTGGCAGCCATGAATCGCCAGGCCACTAATATACGGGATGCACTAGCAGAATATGTCAACAACCATTAATGTGTGTGACAGTACTGGCAGTTGTATCTGTGAACCACTAAGCAGCTCAGCATACAAGTGGTACATGATATATCTTTGTGAAGTTAAAGCAGAACAAGCTGTAGATGTTAACATGCTTCTTTATTACAACTGTCATGAGAAACTACTCAGAAACAGAAAATGAAGCACACTTGTAATAACATATACATAGTTAGTTAAAACTTCTAAAGTTAATTGGAAAAATAATTGTTTCAGCAGTTAATATTGAAACGAGTATGTTGTTGCATGACTTTTAAAAATGCATTTGAAATGTATGCAACCTTATAACACAACAACTATGCCCTAAAAGTGTAGTGTTTTTAACACTGGAATTGCTAATTAAGCATTTTAATAACCTGTACTGTACAACAGCATAACTGTTAAAATGTAGTTTAAACGTTAAACTTTTGAATACGAAACTCATGGTTCTGTTTCTGAATGTGCACTGCACAATATGTATTAAAACGATAGATAACACCTATAAATGTGTGTCATCATTATTACTGCAGTGCTGCAATGACAACACCACACAGCAGAAACACAGTAACTAGCATTAACTGTAGAAAGTTAGCCAAGTATTCTGACTGATTGCTCAAGAGCAGTACTTGTCAGTACTGCCAGAACAAAAAGGTGATGTATATCACTCATCATGCGGTCAGAGGCACACATGCGGTCAGAACCTTATTACCGTACTGACAGCTACCCATACCTACAAGGTAGTCCAAGTAACATCATCACCCATTAAGGCCTGTGTGAAACCACCATGGAATAAAGTACCAGTATGATCATGGTTACTGCTGTAATGTTGTCCCATGTCACTGTGTGTAGATTGTGACATAGCATCACATATACTGGCAGCTTGTCCAACACGTGAAGCCACTATTCCAGCAGTATTCATGTTGTTCACTGATGCAGTACTGGCCACCTGCATGGGAGCGGTACTCAGTGATGCCTGTGCTGACGATAATGGGGTGGGATTACCAAAAGTAGGTACTGGTACAGTTGCTGCATAAGGAAAGGACAGTGCACTGCCACCACACTGTGGAGCGGGAGCAATACCACCTGTTATTCCAGGTTCATGGCTATGACTTGCAGTAGTTTCAACCTGTGAAGGTGTACATGTTTGTGCATTTTGTGCTGCCACACTAGGAGGATGATAATGGCCAGACAGTAGCGCTAACATATTTCTGAAAAACTCTGCATTCTGCTCTGCCTCCTGCCTACGTAACCTTTCTTCCATCTCCCTCTCCCTCTCTTCCCTGACCCTCTCCCTCTCCATGGCCATCAACTCCTTATGTTGCTCCATCAGCATTTTCCTAGTGGGCTCGAAGACTACTTCAGCAAGCTCCTGCATCCGACTGACCCTCTTCTTCTTTCTGAGGTTGCACAGTGGCTCACTGTTGGATGTCCGCTTGTGCCGAGCAGCATTCACATCAGAGGATGCCGTGCTGCTGCCAGATGTTCCACATGGACTTGATGTGCCCTCACCAGCAAACTCACTGTCTAAGCTGACGGATGACTCGGCAGCCTGATCAACAGCTGCAATAAATAAGGTTAGCACATGCTGAGTTGGTATACTGTTTTGGGGGGTGGGGGGTGGAAGGCATACATAATGGAGCAAATGGCAACACACCTGATTCTGGAAGCTCAGTCACAGGGTAGTCATCTACATCAAGTTCAGGGTCAGAAGGGTCAACCTCTGTTTCAAATTCACTGCTTTCAAGGACATGCAGTGGATCAGATGTGGGTTTTGTGCCCAATATGCGATCAAACTGGTCAAAAAATGGACATACAACCCGACGACCGCCAGATCGGCGATTGTTGTCCTTCACCTTATGATACCTGACCTTTAGCTGCTTTATTTTATCTCGACACTGTTTGGCTGACCGCTCAATTCATTTTCAAATAAATACTCAGCCACCTTCTGGTATACTACAGTATTTCTCCTGAAACTATTTAACTCTTCTTGTACACACTCCTGTGACCAAAAATCAAGCAGGAGTTCAGTGGCCTCTTCAGGCCAACTAGCAGCCTCTGATCACTCATGATGCAGTGTATAGTGCTACTGAACCGTACAGAGTGGAGGGGTATTTAAACTTTCCGCTCCGCGCTGTTGACAGTGTGTACTTCCTGGTAGGCACCATGCGCACATGCCACAATACCGCACTATGCTCTGGGAAGGAAAGCAGTACATTGTGGATCGCTGGAGGACACATTTCAGAAAAACGCTTCGTTCATCCGTCCGCACTACTCATCCGAATGAAGAAAAATCAGGTAACATTTCAGCAACTGTGCTAAAGACCTGCTCTTTGGTGGTTTTAAAAACGGTTTACAGAACACTTTTTAAAACGTTACAGGTCTGGACGCAACCGTTTTTAGAGTGAGCGGTAACGTTACAGGACACCAGTAACGTTACCAAAGCACTGGTCTGGACAGGGCCTAAGTGGGTGCTGCCAGTAGGAATTGGCCATGAACACATGTCATATAACACAATGATGCAGCACTCAGTTGAACACTTTTGGGTGAGAAAATGGGGAGAAATTAATTTGATGACAAATAGACTTTGTCTCGTACTGCAGAATATGAAGACTGCAAGTTAGCAACTTGCAGCATTAAATAGTAGACAGCATTGAGGCTATGAGACAGTCAGTATGCACAGTGCAAAAAATCACCACAATGCACATAGGGATAGTGGTCTGGATTTTACAGATAAAAAGGCAAACACTAAATGGAATATGACGATAAAAAACTAAATTTGCTGTGTACATAAATAAAAAACAGAATAACACATATCCCCTGCTACATTACTTGCCAGCTGAGATTTATGGCTATCAATCATTCAATGTGTCATAAACAAGACTGAAAAGATTAGGATTAGACCCGTTTATTAGATTTTTGAGAAAGAGATGTAACAGTAACGCTGCTTTTAATATACAATAATGAACACACAACAAAAGACGGTGAAAAGTGCTCATTCCTGGTCCCACGACCGACGGTGGGTTGTCTTGATTTTCTTAGATTTGTCATCTTGAGAAGGGCCCTTCACAAGGGACTGGTACATATCCCGAAAGCCGGTGAAGGAAGCCCCAACACTGGCACCAACTGGGAGCAGCACAGGCACAGACAATGAAACAAGCTGGGATACTGAACCCGCAGCTGCTGAAACCACTTTGTGGGCATCCTTAGAGCAGAGGTTCCAATCCTCGAATGAGGAAGGCAACAAGGCCTTGTACAGCCTGCTCTGTCTTGAGGCAGTAGATGCACGAAGCATGTGGGTCTGTTTGGGACATTTTTTGATTGCAGGTGGTGCATCTTTTAAATTCGGGATCAGACCGAGGTGCATCATGTTGCATTTCAAGAATAAAACACTTGATAAACGCTTTGAAAAAATGAGAAGAAACACTGACCTACACATCGCGCATGGGGCTGTGAAGGAGGAGACCAGACTCCTCCAGTGGAAAAGAAGATCTGACATCATGGGACCGAGCGGAAGAGGATAACATCCGGGTGGGTGGGCAGAGCTTAGCTTGAAGACGTTCTGGCTAGATTTAAAGGGGAAAGGAATACTGCCATAGTGTGAATAAGTACACCAAATCCACATCTCAGAAATATATTTTTTTCTTGTGAATGAAGTAATTTTAGATGTGTTTGCTATGCACAAATAAAGGCTACTAGTACTACACACTGTGTGAGCGGCATGACAGGACTGTCTTAAGCCACTGCAAACATAAAATAAAATACAGATGGGAAGCAGTGAAAACCTTATGCTTTCTTCTGAACTGCTGCTCCAGTGACACCAAAGAATGGGAGGGGTTGTATGACAAGTGCCTCATTTGCATGTAAAAAGGAGACTTGATTAAAACTTTACAAGCTTGTCTTGGAGCCTCAGAATCTAGATATGTATTACAATGCCTGATCTCTTATTGACATACTTGCGGTAACTGAAGCAATGTATGAAAAATGTCAGAAATACACAATTCATAAATAAACAGGAGTCTTCTCCTTTAACTGTACTGGTTATACTGGTAATATGCTTTGGTACTAAAGAGTTAAAACCATCATGGCTTATCTGAGCGGCCCCGGTGTGAGTGGCCCAGCAGAAGTGGGAGTCCCTGAGGGAAGTCATCAGAGGGAGATGCCAGGGGACTCTGCCCAATCTTCCATCCTGCATACTGTACTTGTAATCCGTAATTGTGTTGCTTAATGCTTCTAATCTGGAACTATAACTACTTGCTGTTTACTACTAGTAGTTGGGGCCTCTTTGCTCACCATATACTGCTAGTAAGGGTGATTACTCTGTAACTGTTACACAGCTGTGCTCATACTGTACTGTCTAAACGGTGTGGGGTCTTGTCAGGCACGTGCTGCCTTCCACTCGTATGCTGTTTTGATTGTTGTCCTGTCCTCTCCACTCAGCGGTTAGCCCACATTCCCTCCCCCACATCTGTGCAATGGGTGAAGCCCACATTACCCTTAATTTGCTTTTAGGCTTCCTCTCTATCTAGATGAAGCCCATAACCCACTATTTCTTTAGGCTTCCTCACTATCTGGGTGAGGTCTGTATCCCCCTGAAATTATTTAGGCTTCTTCTCCAATCTGGGTGAAGTTCCCATCACCACTAATTTATTTAGGCTGCCTTCCTATCTGGGTGAAGGTTATTGTTTTGTTGACATTTCCAGTGTTTGTTGCTTAATTTAGTGTGTATTGCTGCCTTGTGTTAGGTAACTATAAGTTATGTCTGTACTCCAGAGGCTTATTACATTGTAATAATCTTGTGGACTGCTTTCTGTGTTGCTCCACTGTGTATGCATCTACTCTTGCCCAGGTTTTTATTCCCCCTTTGCCTCCCTTTCTGGGCCAGGCCTTGGGCCCCGATAGCCCTCCCTTCCTGGGTCAGGCCTATGTCCCCACTAGCCTCCCTATCTAGGTCAGGCCTACGCTCTCACTTGCCACCCTTTCTGGCCAGGTCTATGCTCCTGATAACCTCCCTATCTGGGTCAGGCATTTGCTACCTGTAGACTCCCTCTTCTAGCAAACCAGCCCTCCTCACTACACTTCCTCGTAGTGTTCATGTTGCTCTACATCCTTGCTACCCTCTCCCTCCTTGTCTCCATCTCCTCCCCTCCTCCATCCACTGCCCCCTCCCTAAGTCCTTCTCCTTCTCACATCTGTCCATCCTCATCCCTAACTTCCATTCCCCACTCCCCTTCGTGTCCTGGGTGCTGCCTCCTACCTGCTCCTTGGATTAAATTGGAAACCCTCTGGAAACTCCTGCCCTCTCCCTCCACCATACTGCCCCCACCCTCTTCTTCTAAGCAGCTATGTGGCTCCTTTAAACTTCTTGTAACCTTGCTGCTTCTGGAGGCAAGTGACATCAAGCTTAATCCTGGCTCTGCTTAAGCTTCACTTATGCAGCTTCTCGAAGGACTGCAGATTGCCCACATCAACATTCACAGCCATCTCCTGAAACTGGATCTGTTGTAGCCCCTCATGGTCAGCCTTCAGCTGAATGTTCACATCTCAGAATCTAGACTGTCCCACAAGGTTCAAGACTCTGCAGTGTCCATACCTGGTTACTCCATAGCTAGGCAAGATCACCCCAAGAGAAGTGGTGTTGTTGCAATCTACCTTTCTTCCATTATCCAATTTATGCCTGTCCTATCAGTTTCTACCCCCTCTGCCTATGAGCTGCTCCTCCTCCTCAAATTCACCCTCTCCCTCACAGTCCCACTTTTCTTAGCAGTAGTGTATTACTGTCCTGGCCTGTTCTCTACTTCAGTCCTCCATCTGATCCCACTCTTCATCTGGCGAGTTGCTGATACTTGGGGAATTTAACACTAATCAGCTCTCCCACTCTGTGTGCAAACTTTGTCAGAATATAAAATCCCTCCAGCCATTCCAGATAATTTAGGACCCCATCCATCTTAATTATAAATCCTTGGACCACACTGTTCTGGACCGGATACTGTCCTTTCATCCCCACCGTATTGTGGACACAGGTATCATCCAGACACCCTCAATGACCATACCATGGTCTACTTTATGCTTAAGATCAATCACCCTAAAGCTCCCATTAAAGTCATCTTCCTGCCGTCCTTCTGGTTGCTGGATTTATACTCCCTTCACACCGACCTGTCGGCTACTGACTAATCCCACATCCTCACAGCCATTAACATCAAGTCGGCCCTCAACTCTTTTCATAACAAATTTATGGCTGTCTGCGACCACTTTGCCTCACTCACAAAAAATGAAAATTATGTACCTACCATAATTCTTGATCTTCCTATATATCTTCACCATTCATCACTGGTGGGTTCTACGCTGGAGGCACTAGGACCCTGCGTGAAACCTTTTAGCTTTAAAAAAGCATGTCTGCTCTAGGAGGAGGGACGATGTCGAGAATGGCACCGCCCTCGAGGCTGACACATTGTGTGGCACTCACAGGTTGGCCAGTAACCGACACTGTCCCCTCTAGTACCTCGATTCTGCTTGCTGGAGAGGAAATAGGAAAGAGAAACAAGGATGGAGGGTGGGCAAGGGAGCCCAAGGGACAGCAAAAGGAAAGGATATAAACTGCATAAGGGATAAGCCGACCAGAGAGGATAGACATTATGGAGACTGGAGTCTAGTTGGTTGTGGAAGGTGGGCCTCCAAGCTCTGGGCGGATTAGGGAGGGAAGAAAGAACTAAAGAGAGGGCAAAAAACAAAGGGAGAAAGAAGAGAGAGAGCAAAGGGAAGAGGCAGGAGGAGAAGGAGATGAAGTGGGAGGATGGTAACATACCCCCACAGTTCAAAACCCTGTGGACCCAGGAGACTGAGGTTGACTGCTCCCACTCCCTTGTAAAGCAACAAAATGTTACTTTTGGGGGGGAGAGCCAGAGGCATTAGCCTAAAGATTTGGGCTATCCTATAAGGAGAGGGGAAACTTTAACCCTCACCCACAAGGGGGTTTGACAGAAGACATGCCAACAGGCCAAAAACTGGTTCCAGTCCACCAGATTTTATCGCTCCTCCTCTGCCTCTTAAGGTTGGAGGCAGAGAACCTGCCTCCAAGCTGGAGTTCACCTTGGTGCTCAAGGAGACCAGGGGTGAAAAGGATAAAATCTCCTTTTTACAGCACCACCAGGGAGGTGATATACTAGAAAAAAAGACCTCAAGGAGGTTCCTACAGGTTGAAGTCCAGAGGGACTTGACACTTAACAAGGGACCCCAGAGGGAGTCCTCTGTAAGGTAGCTAGAGCAATGATAGAGGGTCCCTGGGGCTCTAGTCCCAGCAGAGGGGCCAGGAGGTGGCAGAACCCTGCAAGGGGGGGACCTGAAACAGGATTCTAAACAAGAAACCTGAGAACCCCATCCACTGTTAAGAGGGCCCTGGGGAGCCAAAGAAAGAGGGCCAGAGCTGGCCTGGTGGCGCTGAGGGTTGAGGCACTGGATGCCACACCTCGCGCCACACCGGTGACCCAGGTTCAGAAATGGGCTTGGGTCACCGGGGATTGGTAGGGGGGGAGAGAGGATTGAGCATCCAGAGGACTGCCTTCCTCTTGGGGAGGTTCCACGTCATCCAACTTGCCAGTTGTCCTCTGGTGGTAACTGAGAGCAACACGGGTCGGGAGGCACACTCCCACCTAATTACATCGTGGGACGGGAAGAAACAGGAGGAAAAAGGAGCCTGTCAAGGCTTTATGATGATCCACCATGCCGAGAGCTGACCCAGGATGGGGTGCCACCTTCCTGGCCCCGCCATGGGGAGCAAGCACGTAAGAATCTCGGGGTCGGCTAGGAAATGCAGTGCGGTGGGACCTGAGAGAGGTCCCATCTCAGAGGGCAAACCCTTGCCAGGGTAGATAAAACCCTAAAGGAAAAAAAAGAAAAAAAGAAAGAAAAGAGGGCCAGAGCCCCTACTCCCCTCCCCATCACCCAAGTGGGTCCCTGGTGCTTCAGAGAAATGGCAGGGAGCATGGAGAGCCCACAATTGGCCTCAATTGGGGGGTGCAAGCAGGGAGGAGGCACTGCCCAGAAACTGAGGCCAAAAAGGGGATGCAGGGTGAGAAGCAGTGAAGAATGGTGAAGATATACAGGAAGATCAAGAATTACGGTAGGTACATAATTTTCATACCTTCCCAGTATCAGTCTTCACTATTCATCAATGGTGGGTGAGTACCAAGCCCACAAAATGGATCGGTACCTCCCTGAAGGCTGGACCACCTTCAGCCACTCATGGGGGAGTCACGGGGGGCCCATCATGGGTTTGGCCAGATCTGCTACTGCTGGGAGCCAGGACAGGTTTTCTGACCAGCAGGAGAAGAAAGGCACCCCAACAGTTCCTGCCTGGCTCTGCGGGTGAAAAACCGGGAAAACCCCTGGAATGGTGAGGCGGTCACCCTATGCCGGGCCAAGGGTGACAACTGGGAGAGGTGAAGCCATGCCATCCAGCCTAATGCAGACCGCAGATCCCATGAGTCTGGAGGTTATTGCACTGGTGTTGCAAAATACCCATGCTTGGTGTCTTGCTAGCTCCAGACCCCTTGTGGAGATGGTGATGGCCCACCTGGTTGCCTCGCCATCAGCCAAGGCTGCTAGGAATTGCCCCGTTGCAGCCCACAGGTATCTCTCATAGGCCACCATGTGTGCCTGATGTGCTGCGATGGATAACAAGAGATGTGCCTGCCCCAGCAGTCGAACTCTGCAGTGTCTGCGTCTGGAGGTCCCTTGTTAGGTGCAGACACCCAGAAGGAGTGTCCAGCCACCCCAGACCTGAAATGGGGTTGGGCAATGATCCTGGAGACCCCAAGGGAGTGCAATACCAGTACTGGCAGTCCCCAGGGGCTGGGGATTCAGCAGCGGGGTCTGCCAGGTGCTATGCGACTCCTCCAAAAAGGGCCAAGGCCATAGAGGGATCATTAAGGATTCCAAGCTGTGCTCTCCAAGGAACACCATAGTCACATGCACAGTATTGCATTGATTGACTAGGGTTAGATTGAGCTCCTCCAATATCGTCGCCAGGAACCACTGATACTTCATAAAGTCAGCACTGGAAGGCCAGTATGATTAAGAGTCCTCTTCCTCAGAGGAGGAAACTGACAAAGTGGAGGGGCTCTGCATAGGGAGTGATGGTGCAGTAAGAGGAGATGCAAAGACCTTCTCATCCATGGCCCTGTAATACATAGGAAAATCACTCACTGTGGTCCTATACTGTTCCCAGGTAAGGGGCCCCAAGGGGCCAGAAAGACCCAGGAGAATGGGGGGAGGATGCAGAGAGAGTGAAGGCCAGGCAGAATGGTCCTGGGAGACTGACACCTCCCTGCTAGAGCTATGGGAACAAGCGGGGGACCCCTCAGAAGTGAGGGGGTGCACTACCCAGACCCCACCTGCTGCTCAGCCATCCCCAAGCCAGCAGGGGGAAGCCCATGAAGAGAAGATCCCTGGTGGGGAGACCAGAGCCAAGCAAGCCCAACAAGGCAGCCCCTGTCCCCACCCGATGCAGGACTCTGCCCCCAGAGGAGGAAGGGGTGCTGGGCCCAGCACTTCTACTCCGCTCTAAGGCAACCGAGGTCACCTGAGCAGAGTGGGGCGCGGACCAGGCCCCCAACCCTCCCTGGAGAGGACAGAGACCTGCCCGTCGAGCGAGGCCCCACAATGACAACCGATCTTAAGGAGGAGGGGAGAGAGAAGCTGGTACCAGGGTCAGCCTCCAACTCCCGCCCAACCTCAAAGAGCACCAAATGACTCTCCACCAACACTGGCCTTCTCCATGGAGATGGGCCCTGAAGCGGCATCGTCCCGAAAGAGGTACCGAAAATTTCACTGACCCCAGAAACAGCACCGCCACCAACATTGACTGTGACCGCAGCATCAACATCGACAGCAGCACCGATATTGGGGACGGCACAAACATCGGCACCGGCCCCTGAAATGGCACCGACGGTGGGTGTGGTGCCGACCATGACACGACACTGACAGTGATGCCATCATTGGTCTTGGTACTGACCATGACACCACCATCAGGCACGATGCCACAAGTGTCATAATTTACGAAGACAGCACCAGGAATGGCAGCAGAGTCCTCTGAGGCACCGACCACGGCGCCAGCAGAGGAAAGGGCAGTGTTGTGTATAGTGTCAACCTCAAGGCTGGATCCCACCAATGAAGACCTCAAGCTGAACTCAGAAGGCAACCACTCCGGAGAGCTTGATTGCCAGTCGGGATCTTTCTGGTCATCCTCCGAATCTGAGGAGACCACAGAGACCCTGAGAGAAGTTACCCCGGTCACCCGGCCCATCCCGGCACAAAGAGCGGTGTCAGGATGAGACCCCACAGCAGTGAAGGGGTGGCCTCACTCACTGACCCTGGAATCATTGTCAGGAGATGAAGCCACACCCCACGAAGCCTCTGAAGGGACCACTGATGCAGGCTTTGCATGTATAGCTGAGGCCTTGACACCAGGGTTGGATGGTTTCCCCAAAGGGGAACTGGGCCTTGAGCGATCAGCGGCCAGCCCCCTGGAGAAGGCTGATCGCTCCCCCACCACTCACCCAGGTGCCCAGGCTCAGCAAAACGCAAACCTGTGGCAGCCTGCTCCCCAGTGCATTTAGCAGTGGGGGAGGCCGAAAGGATGGGCCCAAAGTCCTTCCTTAGCTGCTCTCATTCTACTCGTCTACCAAGGTCAGGTTGCCCCAACTCGCCACATGGATTTTAAGGGCGTTGTCCATACTGAAACAAGCGTCGCAACGGTCCATGTCATGGTTCGGCCGTAGGCAAGTGAAGCATCAGTCACGTGGGTCTGTTACGGAGAACCAACTTTCAGAGGGGTAACGAGTCATGGGGGAAGTCCCCACCTTAGAACTTTTATGTCCTGAACCCGACATGATCCAACCGCATCAATTAAAAATAATGAAAGATAAAGCACTTGATGCTGACCAAAGCATTAGAAAAACAAGAAAACAATGCCAAACACAGCATAGACTATCACGAAATCGAGTAATGTTTGATGAGCAGAAGAATGGTACCGGTAGTGTCACAGCTGAATTTGTTGAATGCTGTTCCACGGTGTTGCTTGCAGCCTCAACAGTGGGAAAAGCAGAGCTGAGGCAATGGAGTGGACGGCATCAGTTACTGGACAATGCGCGAGTGCCACGCTATGCATAGGCCTCAAGGGTGGCACCATTCTCAATGTCGCCCCTCCTCCTAGACCAGAAAAGCTTTTTTAAAGCTAAAAATCTTCCCGCAGGGTCCTAGTGCCTCTGGCATAGAACCCACCAGTGATGAATGGTGAAGACTGATACAGAGAAGATCCAGAGTTCGGGGTTCCCACCTTCCCTGGATCTCTGCTGAGCCACTGGCTTTTTTTTGAGCTTGTGATCTAACCTGGCGGTCCTGTAAAATAACCAGTTCCCCTGCTGCCCTGTTAAATAACCAGATTTTTCTCAATATTTGCACCAAATCCACTAGGCTTATGAGATCAGTACTTCACATCCACATTCCAGGTCAACCTTAATCACCCCTCCAAATTCTGCAAAGTTATCCACTCCCCCCCCCAAATCCAGTCCTCCCATCCTGTCCTCTAGATTGGCATCTCCCACATCACTGACCCTACTGCCATTGCTTCTTTCTTTGACTCCTCCTTCACCACCTACACCCTTTCTCTCCTCCTCCCTTACCCACTTCCTCTCTTCCCTCTCACTCCTTCTCTCCTACCACTCTCTCTGCCTCTCTTAAGGTCCTTCTAGCTCTTAACCCCAAGGGTACAAGCCCAGATGGCCATGACCCCAAGCTTCTGTAACTCTGCACCTTTTCTATTACCATCCTCCTTAACCTCTTCTTCACTTTTGCCTCAGATGCCAGGAAATGGGCTGTCATCCACTCCCAAAAGGGGTGATCCTTTTTCTTCTCCCCACCATGGTCAAGCTTCAGGAACACCTTATCCTCTCACAACTTGCCCCTTTCCTTGACTCCTCTTTTTTCATTCCTTTCCAGTCTGGCTTCAGGAAGTTCCACTCCACATCTACCTCCCTCCTCCGTCTCACTGATTCCATCCTGTCCGGAGTGGAGAGGGCCAATTTACTTCAGCCATATTTTCAACTTGACCAAAGCCTTCAGCATTATGTCACACACTCCTCTCCTAGACAAGTGTAAGGCAGTGGGTCTCTCTGCCTCCTCAATCAGCTGGTTATGAAAATTATGTACCTATAGTAATTCTTGATCTTCCTGTATATCTTCACCATTCATCACTGATTGGTACCAGCTGGAGGCACTAGAACCCTGCAGGAAGCTTTTTAGCTAAAAGCTTTCTTCCTTTCTGGAAGAGGGGCTGATGTCGAGGACGGTGCCGCCCTCGATGCTGACATACTATGTGGCACTCATGGGTTGGTCAGCAACAGATGCCGGCCCCTCCACTACCTCAGTTCTGCTTGCTGGAGAGGAAAAAAGAGACAGAGAAGGGTGAAGGGTAGAGCAAGGGAGCCCAAGGGGCAGAAAAAGGAATGTAAACTTAAAGGAGGTATAAGCTTACCAGAGGAGGGGGATAAGCCCTAAGATTGTGGGAGGGGAACCCAACCACTGGGCAGGCCAGAAGGGGTTGAAAGGAAAAGGTAAGAAAGGAAAGAGAAAGAAACAGTGAGAAAAGAAGGAGGCAGGAAGGAGAGTGAAAAATATGGAAGGTGAGAGAGAGAGAGAGAGAGAGAGAGAGAGATAACCTATATATGTGAGAGACAAAACAGAGAGGGAAGAACCCCCACCCCCCATGGCTGACACTGCAATGATTCTTTCACTGCTTGCAGCCTAAGCAAAGGAGATTGCCTCAACTGATCTCTTCTTGTATAAACCTTAAAGGGTCCAAGAATTGGACACAAGAGCCTACAAGGGCAGAGCAAAAAAAGGATGTCCTCTAGTGTAGAAAGACAGATCTCTCAATCCTAGAAGGGGAGGCTGATCAATTCCCTCTCTCTGTCTCTCCCCCTCCCTCCCTGACCCACTACAAGGGGTGAGGATAAGGGTAATCCACCTGAGGCAAGGTCTCTCTGTCCCAAGGGGAGGGCTCATCTGTTAAATGAGCCCTCCAATAGATCTGGTGGGGAGCAGTTTGCCTCTAGATCTGACCCCTAGGTGGAGAAAAATAGGGTTCATGTCACCAAAAGGTAAGAGACCAGAAGGACCTTGCTCTATGGCCAGCCATTGGCTGCTCACATGTCTAAATGAACCACTCATGGCTCAGAGACAAAGGAAGAAAAGATAGGAATCCCTGGAGCTGTGGCCACCATGGTGAGGGCCCAAGTGAGGCAATGAAGGGCCCCACGCAGAAACGAGAGGGACCCAAAACCAGAACCATGATACATAATGCTGCCCCAGGGAGACCCCACCAGGTTGTATGGCACTCTGAGGATTCCCTGACCAAAGAGGGCAAGAGCTCCTGCTTGCCCTCCCCTCAGCAGTGGATTCCTGTTGCTTCACAGAAGGATAAGTGGACCTGGAGGTGACAGAGGTACTATGCTCGCAACTGGCCTCAACTGCAGGGAAGGCAAACAGGGAGGAGGCACTGTCCAGGCCCAAGAGGGGATGGTGGGTGGGAAGCAGTGATGAATTTAATTTCATTTTCACTTATTTGTGAACCGGGTAAGAATACTGGGTAAATACATACAATCAGGTCACAACATATAAAAACAGTTGACAGTAACAAATAAATTCTACCCAATAGCATTAATAAATGCATTTACATTCATCCAAACAAAACAAGTATTATTTTAACCAAGATTTAAACACTGTTAATGACGTTGAAATAAGTAAATTGCTAGGAAGATTATTCCAAAAAAAAACAGAGCAGCATTGGAGAAAGCATGAGAACCCTTTTTAGATTTACACAAAGAAGATGTGTGTAGAGTACTGGTAGAAGCTCTAAGTCCCAGTCCAGTAATACGAACCTTAAAGAGATTCACCAGCCTCAGCCATTGCACCCGATATATGGGTGCCTTACTTCAGGGGAATTCTTTCTAGCGCCACATGTCCATAAATGCTGATATATTTTATTTGTAAAAATATGCTCATAATATGTGGCAATAAAGAACCATTTGCAATAGCTTGCCGAGTCGATAACAAAAAATACTTTCTTAACTTACATATTATACCAAGTTTGCTATTGATTGTTCTGCTTACTTGGGTCACTTGCAGCAACAAAGTCAAGCTTGAGTCCAGTAAGAAGCCAAGATATCTAAATTCAGACACCTGTTCAATGTTATTACCAGACAAATCATGTATCTGAAAATTAGGGTAATTCCCAAGTGTAACAGGTGTACCATAAAGCATAGTTTTGATCTTTCTTACATTCAAAACCAAGGCATTTTGAACAAACCACTGACAAATATTTTGAAATTCCATTTCCATTTGAGCAACGAGTTGATCCCCATCATTAAATTGATAATAAACAATCAAGTCATCGGCATATAACAGCGTATCACATGAAGTGCATAAAGATGGACATTGGTTAACAAACAAGGAGAACAACAGGAGCCCCAATATGGACCCCTGAGGTACTCCACTTGACATGCCTCAGACTGAACTCAGTTAATAGCGACCACCTGCGTACGGTCTAAAAGATAGTCTGCAAACCAATTAATAACACCTGAGGAAAATTCCAAATCAAAAAGTTTAGCCTTTAAAAGGGAATGATCAATCAGGTCAAACACCCTGGTCAGAGCCACAAACACCGCCCCGGTCATAACTCCCCGTTCAAATCCTCCAAGGACGGTGTTGGTGAATCTAACCAGGGCAGTGCCTGTCCCATGATGCTTTCTGAAGCTGTGCTGCTGTGGACACATTAGCTTGTAAGTCTCTAAATAATAGGTAATCTGATTAGAGATCAGTTTCTCCAAAATGGGTTTAAAATAGAAATAGGACTTAAAGGATACCTGAACAATATTTTGACAACAAACTATTCAACAATCTGACTCTGTAGGTGACTAAAGGAAAGGCTGCTGTATTCATTAATGCTAAAACTACATTTACATAATTTACCTAAATGTGGTTCCAGAGCATTTGAAAATTGTAAAATCAGCCTTCTAATTTTAAAAAAAAACCTCTTACTTGCTTCCTAAAATGACCGCCAAATGTGTTATGTGATGACATAATTGGAGCCAAAGTCAGAGAGATATATGGCTCTCGATACTCCTAACTAGTTCTTTTTCCCTTTGTATAGAATTGTTTCACCCAAATAGTCAAAACCATGTTCATTAGTTTGTATAATGCACATGTTAGGCTATGGTTCTGTTCATTTTGTTTACTTTAACATGCTGAAAATGTGTTTTAATCCAACCGACTTTCTCTGTGGCAAACCACAGTGCAGTACAAATCTTGAATAACCTGGTGGTCAAGTGGTTATGGTGGATCCAGGATGCTACAGTGGGGGAAGGGTGCTGGGGTGGTGTGCATCCTTAATATGAACTTTTTAACATTTTTATTAAACCTTTATATTTTCTGCTATTATTCTTTTCTAGTATGTTTTTGACAGAACCTACAAATGTAATCCATAGTTTGAAGGTAAACATTTGTACAATCAATAAATTAGACTTCTTCAACAAAGTGAAATGCAGCAGCAGCAGCAAGCAAGTACGTTACTATGTGGGGTTGCAGCCACACCCTTCACCACCCCCTAGAGCCACCACTTTTTTGTAGCAAAGTTTTTGTGCAGTCCAATGTAAGAGTTCATACTTTCTTGAAACTCAAAAATATGCTTGTCTTGTCTGCTTTTTCCATGGAAAATAATAATAATAATAAGAATCAGCATTTATATAGTGGTTTTCATACACATTGTAACCCAAAGAGCTTTACAAGCAATACTAGACTGGTAGTGAAGTGACTGAACGTGCAGTGGCAGCCATTTCATACATTAATATCCATACACAGCCTTGGACAATTGCATGAACTGGTTTCATGGGATGGGGAATGTTGGCCAGGACAACGGGGTCAAGTAGGGATCAAGGTGCTGGCAGCCCCACATCTTATTTCTCACAGTAATCTGCTCATACTTCTGTCCTTCTGTCTTCCCCCTTCCCTGAATATAGCAGTACCTTGCAAGATTGGCCTTCTCAGTCCCCCTCTGGTATTCATTCTTCACTATTCCTCCTCACACCGAAAAATGATGAGCTCATCACCACTCTACATCATGAATGTAAGTAGTACAGTCCCCGTTTTATTTTGACATATCAAATACAAACATATCTTTCCAGTAAATCAGGCTCATAGCAGCAGGGAACAAGGGGAATGATGGGCTTTCCTAACCTTAAAAGATCTAGGCTACCTTTGATTAGGCACTGTTAAATGATGGGTGTGCACATCATTATGCTCGTCATATAATAGTGCCTATTCATAGGTGGCTTAGATCTTATATGGGTAGGAAAGCTTATTTTCCACTTGTGCCATGCTGCTATCAGCCTGGCTTACCAGAAGATCATGTTTATTATTAATATATAAATATAACAAGGGAGACTGAACTAAACACATTCATGAAGCGGAAGGGTAGTGAACTCACCAATTTTTGGTGTGGGGAGCAGGTGAGAAGAATGAATGCCAGAGAGGGACTGAAGGGGCCATTCCAGCAGGGTACAGCTATATTCAGGTTAGTTGAAGATATGAAGGAGGACGCTGAGCAGATCACTGTGAGATCTGAAATGTGGGGCTGCCAGCATCATGAACACTACCTGACTATTTGTCATCGCTGGCTACTCTCATCCACAGAGTGTCAAGGCTGCACCTAAACTGTTACTTGAATTCAGTGTAGGGAGATTACCCTCGGGGTGGGGGTGTTGACGTTTGTTAGGACAGTATTGAGGGAGTTGTGTATAGCTCATTCAAGATTTGGAAGGATGGTAGCCAGCCAACTCGCATTGTGGAGTAGAGCACAGAAAAATACTGGAGAAGAATTGCTGGGAACTGTCCTGCAGGGTTCTACAGATCACAGGTAAAAGGGGTAGACTGACACTGGAAGTCAGATGGATTTGCTATTAGTAAGCCTCTCCTGCTAATAATATCGTTATTCACTGCAAGTGCAGCCCTTATGAGGGCATGAACAGCAGTTTTTCTGGTGGGTCATGATGCTTATTGCTTGGCCCTCCAGGAAGACCTAGCTGTTGGTTAATGAGGTGGGAAAAAAGCACAACAGGGAACTGTACATACTACCTTCACTGTGCAGACGGGTGGTGATCCATTCAATGTTTACTGTGGGAGTAGAAGTCAAACATTGAGAATGTGGACTGGAGAGTGATTTGGGAGGTGTTTTTTAACAGTGCCAGCTGGTGATGTGTATCAGTATAGGTGTACACAACTCTCTGAGGTACAAGATTACAATCTGAGGTGTGATAATTCTCTTCATGAGACTGCAAGCTCATATGCGACCCCAGGCAGTACTAAGGACAGGGCATGGATGGTGGAGTGTTCAATAGCAGGCAGGCTAGGTGCAGGGGGTTCACATGGAAAAAGAAAGCCTTATTTGTGGATTAACAAGACAGCATGAGCTTTGGAACTGACCAAGACCGGTATTTTGCTGTGCGACTCTAAGCAAGTCACTAAACTTCCTTGTGCTACCAGGCCACACCTGTAAACAAGGTTTCAGCTTAGTGTGTATTTCCTGGTTAACAAAAAACAAAATTCAGTGCATCATATAACAACTAGATCATCCGGTATTTGAAGTGTTGTACTGTAATGCAGTTTGCCAAAGAAAAAGTCAGCTGGATTGCAAAACAATTTCCGCAAGTTAAAGTAAACAAAATAAACAAAATCATAGCCTAACATGTGTACTGATCAAAACAATCCATGAGTTAATACATGGTGTTGATCATTCTGGTACAACAATTCAAAATAAAGAGGAAAATAACTAGTTGGCATTACAGAAATATATGTGGATCTGTCTCTGGCTCTGATGATGTCATCATGACTCATCACTTAACACACTTGGCAGACATTAGGGAGAAACCAAGGCTGTTTTTTGAAAGTGAAAGGCTGATGTTTACATTTTTCAAAAGCTATGAAACTACATTTGTTATTTACATAAATGCAATTTTAACATAAATGTAAACAGCAGCCTTTACTATGAAGCCAGATTCTGGAGTTCGCAGTTTTAAAAAATGGCTTGTTTAGGTACCCTTTAAGTCCTCAGTAAGCACGGCTCCAGATTTCTTTGAGACAGGCACTACACATGCACATTTCCAAACTTTAGGTAAAATACCAGTAGTCAAACACAAATTAAAAACTTTTGGCAGAGGACCTGCCACATGAGAAGAAACCAGTTTAACAAAATGGGCATCCAGGTCCCCATGAATGATGAAGATGTACAGAAAGATCAAGAATTACAGTAGGTACATAATTTTCATATCTTACCTGTATCACTCTTCACCATTCATCGCTGGTGGGTGAGTACTAAGCACCATGTTTGTGACGCTGGCACCTTCCTGAGGGTTAAATTTTCCCTCAGCCTCTTGTGGAGGACTCACAAAAGGAGGGAGCCCATCATGGGTCTGGCCAGACCAGCTAGTGGTCAGGGTCAGGTCGAGGCTCCTGACCTTCGGGAGAAATATCGGGCTCTCCGGAATGGTGAGCCAATCACCCTACACCAGGCCAAAGGTGACTATCAGGATAGGCGGAGCCATGCCATCTGCCTAATGCAAACTGCGGTTCCTACAAGCCTGGACGCTACTGTGTTGGTGTCATAAGATGCCCTCATTTGGTGTCTTGCCAGCTCCAAGCCACGAATAGAAATGGCGATGGCTCGCCTGGTTGCCTCGCTATCAGGCATGGCCGCCAGGATCTGACCCAGCATAGCCCACAGGTGTCTTTCATAGGCTACCATGTGTGCCTGATGTGCAGAGATCAAGAGCAAGAGTAGCACTGAAGAGAAGACCCTTCTGCCCCAGTGATCAAACTCTGTGGAATCAGTCTCTGGGGGGTGGTCTCTTGAAAGGCATGGACGCCCTGAATAGGCACCCAGCCACTCCAATCTAGACTCAAGATGGGACATAGTTCCTGGAGACCTGGGGAGAACATAATTCCTGTGCTGGCAGTCCTGAGGGTCTGGAGAAGAGGAAGCAGGAAGCTACCAGGCGCTGTGCGACTCCTCCATGAAAGGATGAGGTCATGGAGGGATCACCACGGATTCTTGGATGTATTCCCTGAGGAATACCAGTGTCACATGCACAGGATATGAAAATTACGTACCTACCGTAATTCTGATCTTTCTGTGTATCTTCACCATTCATCACATATAGGTACTGGCCGGAGATCAGGACCCCGTGGGAGCTTTTTTTTTTTTTTTTTTTAAGGGTAAGCTGAGCCGACACAGCATCGGCGCCGCCCTCGAGGCCGACGCATTGCCGAGGGCTGGCCACATAATAGGGCTGTGTCGACTCCACCTGGCCTACCAGTTCTGAGCTGCCGGAGAGGTAAGAGGAAGGGATGGAGGGTGGGACAAGAGAATCCAAGGGACAGAAAAAGGAAAGGAAAAACTGAACTAAAAGGAGAAATAACGACTGAGAGGACAGCAAAGAAGAGATGAGACTAAGGGGATTGGGTAGGGGCCCCAATCTCTGGAAGCGGAAGAAGGGAGGGTAGGGAGGGGAGAAAATTTAGGAGAGAGTGAGAGGTAACAAGGTATCCGAGACCCTTGTCCGTCACCATATTGTGTAGGAACTGCAAGGAGTAGCAAAGCTCTCTGCCAGAATTCAAGGCACAGAATAACTGGCAATACCCCAGAAGCAGAGTCGCTATTCTGGAAGAAGGACAGGGTACAGGATTTAATACCTCTCAGGAAAGATGTTTGGTGAAAAAAGGATTTTTTTTTTTTAAACAGTTGGATGGAAACCAGAAGGAGAACAGGAGGAGGGCATCACAACCCCACCCCATCGGGTGGAGACATGTAGTAGAGAAGGAGGCTGCTCGAGCTGTACCCTTGAAGGAGAATACCCCTGTGTGTCCCTACTTTACCCTGCTCCAAAAGAGGAGGGGGGAGCCATAGAGGAAGGGGGTCCCAGAGACTGAGGCCTCAGGGGGATGGTGGGTGGGGTTGTGATGAATGGTGAAGATACACAGAAAGATCAGAATTATGGTAGGTACGTAATTTTCATATCTTATCTGCGTCAATCTTCACCATTCATCACATATGGGTGAGTACCAAGCCCCCCCGAAGGGGGTTGTTTTTTTATACCCTAAGGGACAGAGTCCCTTAGCCCTCAGTGGGTGACACACTAAGGGGGGGGGAACCTTCTGGGCCTGGGGAGGCCCGAGAGTGGAGAGAGTGAGACGGAGTCCCCCCAGAGGGAGAAGGAAGTTGCCCCAACAAGCGCCGTCTCGCTCTATGGGAGAAAAGGTAGGTTCCCTGGTGGGCAGAACAAATCACCCTACGCCGGGCCAAGGGTGACAACCGGGAAAGATGTAGCCACGCTGATCTCCTGGTGCAGATCGCTGTCCCTACGACCCTGGTAACTACCTCGTTGGCATCGTAAGATGCCCTCGCTTGGTGCCTTGCTAGCTCCAGGCCACGTGCAGAGAGCGCGATGGCTTGTCTGGTTTGCTCCGAGTCAGGCAAAGAAGCTAGGATCTGACCTAGCGTGGACCACAAGAACCTGTTGTAGGCTGCATAGTGGGCCTGGTGAGCGGAAATAGAAAGGAGCAACCATGCCGAGTAGAAGCTCCTCCTCCCCCAAAAATCAAAATCTGAGGAGTCTTGATCCGGGGCCGGTCACAGGGGAGGGCGCGAAGCCCATCAGGGGTGTCCAGATGTGTCAAGCCGGACTGCAGATGAGGCATAGAACCTGGAGACTCCAGGGGAGTGCAATACCTCTGGCTGAGGTCCCTAGGGGCAGGAACTCCGGAGAAGGGCCTCTGCCAGAAATGCAAGGACGCCTCCCGAAAGGGAGCAGGCCAGGGTGGCAGCACAAGGGTGGCCTCGCCATAATCACCTAGAAGGGCGTGCGCCGCATGCTCAGGATTGCTAACAGAAGAAGGAGAAAGGTGCAAGTCCTCCAACATCCTCACGAGGAAGCGCTGATACTCCGAAAGATCAGCAGCCGGAGAGATGTGGACAGAGGGTTCCTCTCCCCCAGAAGAGGGGGATGAGGAGCTGGAGGTCACCATACGCTCCGAGTGTGGCTGCACAGGGGGAGGTTGAAAAACCTGGCTGTCCATAGCCCTAATGTAGGCAGGGAACCGGGCAGCCACCACTCTGAACTGCTCCCAGGTGAGGGGGCCGCTAGGACCAAGAATGCCTGGGAGCGCTGGAGAATGTGGCAGAGGGATAAGGGCAGAGCCGAGAAAAGAAGTCGGCTGACCTCCACCAGGGCTAGGAAGCGGACCATGAGCACCCGAGGAGGGTGCCCCAGAAGACTCCACAGCCGACAGCTGTACAACCACGTTGGTACTGCCTTGGCTGCACCCAGAAGAATCCCCCCAGTGAGGCGACCAGGGCCATAAGAGTCCAGAAGGACGGTCCCCTGCCCTAAAAGAATGGGACTCCCTCAAGGAACCCGAGGGGGAAGGGTGGGAATCCACACTTCGGCTTCGCCCAGGGCCCGGGTGGACCCCAGAGAAAGGCCGACGTGCCAACCCCACACCCCTCGACCCCTCAGAGTCCGAGAGAGTCCTCCTCCTCCTCCTCCTCGAGAGGGCCAGCCTAGGTAGCTGGCATCTATGGACGGCCCCCGAAGGGGAGACCCAGAGAACAGCACCTTCCCCTCCTGTAGGTTTCTCGATGGGCCCCAAAGTTGGGCGATCAAAACACACCACTGGAGGGGGTACCACCACCAAGGGGGTCGATGAAACCCCCAAGGCCAGGCTGCAGAGCAATGGTGGCATGCACCACTGCCTGCTGGTCAACACCACTGACCCTAGCCTTGGGGCCACCTGACTCTCCTCAGTAGGGGGCTGGCTTCGACTCATCAACGAGATCACAGGAGCGCCCTCCTCCACAGACAACCCTGAAGGGTGTGACTGCCCATCTGACTCCGAGCTCGACTCCGACTCCGAAGAGGTAGAATCCGAGGCTCTGAGCCAAACAGTAGGAGGGTGGGCGAAACCAAGTTTGCCAGAGGGCCCGGCAGCCAGAGCTGTGCCCGAGACGGCACCTGTGTCCTCCGCAACCCCGCTGGCAGAATCTGCAGAAGGCATCAGGGCAGCTCGGGCCAAAGGTCCAGAGCCAGGGCCAGACGTGGCGCCATCAAATCCACCAGCACCGGGGCCGGTACCAGGGACAGAGACGGCACCAACAGCAGCCCCAGCAGCAACATCCACACCAAAAATGGCAACGCCAGGCCCCACGGCGCTGCAAGTGGCACCGAGGACCGAAGCGGCGCCGACGACAGCCCCGAGGGCAGACTCGGCGCCGAACACAGCACCAACTGGCCCCTCGGTGCCGTGAGCAGCACCGAGAGTGTGGACGGTGCCGAGGACGGCACCGACAGCCGGAGCCAAAGGCCCTATGGCGCTGAGCCACGCAGGCACGACATCGTGCTCAACCTCGGCGCTGAGGACGGCGCCTAGGCGGAAATGGCAAAGAGGACACTGGATCTTGTCCCACAGCACTGCGAGCAGCGCCGGGCGCGCTAATGGAATCGAACAGGGCCCACGGGGATGAGTCGCAGACTGCTGCACGCCAAGGCTCCGGCGGTGCCAACTGAAGGCGCTGAGGATGGGCCAACCCGGCCTTCCCGAGCCGCGGATCGACACTGGGGAGCCTCACCTGGCGGGGCGATTGCCGGCGGGCCTCCCGCCTGCTCCTGGAGGAAGCGGACGGGCCTCCTGCGCCGCTGGAGGAGCCTCGGCAATGGCCAGGCTACAAGTAGCCGAGGCTCCCTCCTCCTCAGTCCATTTAGAATTGGGAGGGGACCCAGAGGAAGGGCCAAGAGAGTGCAGCTTGGCCCGACGAGTGCGAACCCTACCCCCGAAAGTCGGCGGAGCTCACCCCACTTTCAACGCGCGCTGTTCGAGGACGCGACGGTCCATGGAGAAGCAGGCGTCGCATGAATCCATGTCGTGAAGTGGGCCAAGACACGCAAGACACCGGTCGTGCTGGTCGGTGACTGAATATTTTCGGCCGCACGGGCACCGACGCATGGGGGGCCGACCTGTCTTTGAAGACTTTTGGCCCTCCGACCGAGACATGACCTACGGAGAAAAAAACACCACAAACAGACTCGACGTCACAGAATTTCAAATAAAAGGAAAGATCTTACCGGCGACGTCGAGTGGAGGCAGAACCCAGAACCAGTAGACGACCGACGGACTGAACGTCAATTTTTTTCGAACAGGCTGAAGGCCTAAAATTGCAGAGAAGCTTCCCATGAGGCGACTCGGGCAGGAGATGAAGAACTGGTAGGCATGAGTCGGCACAGCCTACCGGCCAACCTCGAGCGCCACGCAGTACGCCGGCCCCGAGGGCCTCGGCGGGCAGCGCCGGTTTTAGTCGCCCGCCACCAAAAAAAAGTTCCCGTGAGGGTCCTGATCTCGGCCAGTACGCATATGTGATGAATGGTGAAGACTGACACAGATAAGATTGTGTTCTAGTGATGGGTGAAGGTGGAGCTCCTCTAACATCATCGCGAGGAACCGCTGATAGTCTGTGAAGTCAGCATCTGAGGAAAGGTGAGAGGGAGAGTCCTCAGAGGAGGAAGCCGACAATGTGGAGGGACTCTGCAAAGGGTGTAATAATACTAAGGAAGGAGGTGTAAAAAAACATCTCATCTATAGCCCTGAAATAGATGGGGAACACACTCGCCATTGCCCTATACTGTTCCCAGGTGAGGGGCCCCAAGGGACCAGAAAGACCTTGGAGAAGGGTGAGGAGGAGGCAGAGAGGAAGGAGGTGGAGCAGAATGGTCCTGGAAGACTGACGCCCCTCTGCCAGGGCTGTGGGCGCAAGCACGGGACCCTTTCTTAGGGAGGGGGCTGTGCTGCCCAGGCACCGACTGTTGATCAACCCTCTTCGAGCCAACAGGGTGGTGCCCAAGGAGGGAAGACTCCTGGTGAGGAGATCGGAGCTGTACAGGCTCAGAAGGGCAGCTTCTGTCCCCACTCACAGCAGGACTCTGGCCCCTAGCCTGAAAGGGGGGCCTAGACCAGCATCTCGACTCCACCCTGGAGTGGTTGAGGCCACCAGGACAGAGTGTGATGCAAGGCGAGGCTCTCTCCCCACCCGACCTAGAGGACCGGAACCGGGACCTGCCCCTCGAGAGAGAGGTCCTGCCTTAGCCACAGCTCTAAGGGAAGAGGGAAGTGAAAAACCGGCCTCCCTTTGGGCTCCAGGTTGGAACCAACAGCCAATGTGGCACCGAAGATGGCATCAGTAACAGAAATCTGAATCTTGGACTCCTTTAGTAACTATTGCATTTTTGTCGGCATATGAGTGGAGATAGTCTCTCACTCAACAATTCTGTGCAGCATCTGTAGTTTGTTACCTGCAACCTGAGTTTACTTTAATTTACTTTAATTGAAAGTGTGCTTATTGTACTGCATGCCGAAGGGCTTTATTTGGAAGTTGTTTAGCTGGCGCCATTTTCCCTACTGCAATCCGATTTAAACTGAAACAGCAGGGTGCCTTTAGATGGTTTCAGACAGGAAAACTGCATCACAAAAACTGTAGAACTGAGACTCCAACCAGCAACTTGTTACTAGCTAAGTACACCATCTGCTGACCTGCAGGCTGAATAAAAATAAAGGCAGGGTTTTTTAAAGTTAATTATTGGCAACTCACATAGCCTCAGTTGCTCCAAATCTCTTTGTGGGTTGTTACCTGCAAGCGGAGTTACTTCAACTTACTTTAATTGAAAGTGTGCTTATTGTACTGCGTGCCTAAGGGCTTTATTTGGAAGTTGTTTTAGCTGGTGCAATTTTCCCTACTGCAATCTGATTTAAACTGAAACAGCAGGGTGCCTTTAGAGGGTTTCAGACAGGGAAATGGCATCACAAAAACTGTAGAATTGAGACTCCAACCAGCAACTTGTTACTAGCTAAATACACCATCTGCTGACCTGCAGGCTGAATAAAGTAAAGACAGGGATTTTAAATTTAATTAATTGCAACTCTCAGCCTAAGTTGCTCTGATTTTCTAACATTCCCTTTCTATACATCCCCTCCCTTTAGGGCTAGCAAAGGGCCCTTACCTGCTATAAATGAGCCTCTCTTCTCTCCTCCCCACAGATCTTGTTTCGGGAACAGAACTGAGGCACCAACCCCCCCCCCCCATCAGCGGGCAGACGGTCGCGAGGGCTAAGTTGCTGAAGCCCTCCTCCAGCTTTTACACAGATCCCCAGCTCAGCACAGCTCCCCACAGGCACGGACATTGGTAGAACACTACGCTGCTTTGGCCACAAGCTGCTGCTGCACTACAGAGTAGAGGAGCCCCGCCGATGCTCCACGTCGGCTCTCCACCACCCCCACCACCACCCTTGGTCAGCTCTCCCTTATACAGGGCCATCAGCCCACTTCTCCACTAGCAGCTTATATCCTTTAGGCACTTGAGGCAGCACTGCACTGCTTCTCCATTTACTGTCTCCACTTGTTCTTTGCATATCTTTTCTTTTATCTCTCCTACCAACTTTATTACTGTGCCACCAGAGGCAGCTGCCCCTTAGCTTCTCTAACCCCTGGCATCTCTCACTGTCCCCAGCTCACTTTTTTCCTGCGCTACAATGCTCATATTAATCTTCATCTCAGTCATCCTCCTCCACCAGAGTCTGCCTAATCCTTCACCTGTGGCTCAACCTTCTGCCACCCCTCCTATGCAACATCGGCTCCCACCTACTCTCCCACTCACCATAGCTCACCTGTCCTCCCCCTCTATTCATCTACCAGTAGTCACTTTCCACCACCACCCACCATGTCAAATTACCTTCCTCTCCTTCCCTACTCTCATCTCACTGTCCATTCCTTGTTCACATGGCATATTCGTTAAGAAGCCTCATGCCATTGCCAGCAAACAGCGACTGCTGGCCCCCCTCAGAATATTTGCTCTCCTGCTCCTAATTTCAGGCAATGTGCATCACAATCCGGGTCCCTTCTCGCACAATTCTAGCACCTCACACCACGGACTAAGAATGGCTGCAATGAATATCTGCAGCTTGCCCAAGAAGCTGGCGCCTCTACAATGCTGGATGCTGCAGCATCAACCGGATGTTCTAGCCCTCACAGAAACCTGGCTGTCAAAGAAGACACCTGACACCTTTGTCACACTCTCAGGCTTCACCCTTTTTAGAGCCGACTGAATCGGCAAATGGGGAGGGGTGTGTGCATTTTACATCCGAGACTCCCTGTTATACCAAAACCAGATGGCTCCCTCCCTGGATCATGGGGCACAAGCCCTGACAATAATGCTCATACCAGACCCCTCCAGGGCCCCTGTAACTATTACCATGGCTTACATCCCACCAAGAAACCAAGCCTCAGCCTTTCAATCCCTGGCCAACTATATCGCCAGCTTCCCTCCCAAAACCGAGCACATTATATTAGGGGATTTTAATGTGAACTGGCTGTTGAGCTTGGCCTCCCCTATCAAAGACACCCTAGCTGCCCTAGATCTAGCCCAGCTGGTCAATCAGCCAACCAGGGTGAATCCCAGAAATGGTTCTTGCATCCTGATAGACCTGCAACTCACCAATCGTCCAAACAAAATCTCAAACCTGGTTGTCCTTCCAGACTCAGTAAGCGATCCTATCCTCTTCACCAGGTCATATCAGAGGCAAATATCACAACCAAACAATTTTCCCCGGCACCGCTTTCAACCTGGAGGCCTCACTAAACTAAGGAAACACCTAGCCCAATGTCACTGGTCCCCTATCAGCAACACCCCCTCCATAGATGAAGCCCTGGATTACTTCACCCGCATGTTCAACAATGCATGTGATAGATTTTCCCCCCTCACAAAGGTCCAATACAAAAAAAGGTAATGCCCCCTGGGTCTCACCAACCCAGCTTCAGCAACTAAAGAACCATGAGGCTTGCCTACAAGGTGGCTAGCAATAGGTGCACCTGGGCCATAAGGATGGCCAAATCAGACTACTATAAAACTACCCTTGCCTCTCCTGGGGGAATGCAAGGTTGTTCTGGGACAGCCTAAAAAAACTGAATGGAAAAGCCAGGATGCCACCCCCTTCCCAGCTAACTATCAACAATGATAATACCTTGGACCCACTTACCATCACCAATTGCCTAAATGCTGCATTCTCAGATCTGAGTGCAATCCTTCCGAACAACTTCTTTGATCCCACCCCTACAACCCCTGAGCCTAACAATGCCTACCCCCCTTCCACCTCAGGGATATTACAATGAGTGAAGCAAGGCCATGCCTTGCAAAAGCCCTCGGGGGTTCAAACTACTGCAAAGACTCCTTTGATATGAAAATCCTTAACATGGTGCTAGACTCTGTACTCCCCCCACTGACTGCTCTCCTTAACCACTCTCTATGTCTAGGGCAGTTTCCAGCCAACTGGAAGACGGCTGCCATCACACCAATACTGAAGAGTGGTGACCCCACCTCACCCAATAATTACCAGCCCATCTCCAATCTTCCACCCCTCTCTAAAGCTCTGGAAAAAATCATTGCCATCCAGCTCACCGGCTACCTGCTTGCGCACAACATACTATGCAGAGAACAACATGGCTTTAGAGCAGGGCATAGCACAACAACCACCCTCACAGAGTTCTCTAACTCATTGCACAATGCCCTAGATAAGAAACACCTAGCAGAAGCTGTATTTATAGACCTGTCAAAAGCGTTTGATACCGTCTCTCACACCTTGCTCCTAAACACTCTCCGCCTCACCGGACTGTCCCCTAGACCCATCTTGTGATTTACAAGTTACCTCTCAGACAGGTCCCAATGTGTGAAGATAAACAACACTCTCTTGTCTACTCGGCCTGTCTGCTCTGGAGTCCCCCAGGGCTCCATCCTCGGTCCATTATTATTCAGCATCTTCCTGAACACCTTGCCAAAAGCCTGCCCAAGTAATCTTCTGCTCTACGCAGATGATGCGGTACTGTTTGCTTCCCACTCAGATCCCACAGTCCTACAGTCCTCCCTGAAACTTGCCTTCAACCACATCAAAAACTGGTTTACTGACCACAGACTGGTGGTCAATGTAAAAAAGACTAAGTCAATGCTCTTTGCCCACCGGCAGAGCAAGAACTGCGATGCCCAACTAAAAATCTCTTCCAAAGTCCTCCTCCCATTGGAACAGGTTTATACCTATAAATACTTGGGCCTTACATTTGATCCCAGTCTCTCTTTCCACCCACATATCAATAGTCTTTCTTCAGCCATAAATCTTTGCACAGGACTACTGTATCGGCATAGAGACTGCCCACCACCAGAGGCCCTTAACCTTGCTGTCACCTCCTCTGTTCTCTCTCTAGTAGATTATGGACTAGCTGTATATGCGGCCACTGACCACATGGCTCTAAATAAAATCCACTTAGCCATCAACAAAGCATGCAGACTCCTCGCCAGTGTAGACAGGTGTACCCACAGCTGCACCCTGTATGCCCTAACCAATATCCTCACTCTAGACGAAAGAGTTCATTACCAAGCAAGTCTCCTCACCCAAAAAAATTCAGTTACTGTAGGTCTAACCCCCCCTTGGAGTTTCTGCCTCATTCCACTCTGCTTATGCCTCAGCAAACACCCGCTCGTCAAATAAACTGATATGGGCTGTTCCCAGGGTTGCAACCTCACTAGCCCAAAGTTCCTTCTCCTACAGAGCCCCATTATGGTACAATGAACTCCCCTCGGCCGTTACCTCTGTCACTAGACTAGGCCCATTCAAAATTTTGCCCTCAAAGACCACATACTCTCCACCCACTGCTGTCAGTGCACTGACTAAGCTTGGGTTGCTGCGCAGTACCTCCAATACCTGGCTAACGGGCACTGGCTAGCTCTGCCCGATCCTGTCACAGTAGTAGAGCTGGGATGCAGATGCCAGCAGGTGCACATAAACCATCAGTATCACTCTTACCACATGGAGTAAGTTTGAGCCATATTGCTCTGTATCCCACTGTTGTCTATTCTCAACAAAAAAGATGTACTGTGTTAATGACAAAGTTGGTTTCTCGACAGCTTGCTTCATGGCATGTACAAGCTCCTTAGCTGGGCCTGTATAGCTTCTTAATGTATAGACCTCATCCTCCTTATTTACCTGTACTGTATATTGACATTTATAAACTCCTTAGACGGACTTGTTCAGCTACCCACTTGTATAGGCCTCACCCTCTTTGTTGTATGCACTGGTCATATCCTGTATTTCCATTTGACCACTTTGTAGTACTGTATACTGCAAGCATATTGATGTATTGTACTCTGAGGAGGAGCCTTTGTAAATGAGCCTTTGACTCAAAGGTTGTAAATCCGATTTACTCAATAAATAAATAAATAAATGACACTGGAGGCTGTGCCGTTATCTGAAGTGCACCGTCATCAGCCATGGCACCAACCATGACGCAGCCATGAGAGGCGGCACCAACATTGAAGTGGCACCGGATATGGCCCTGAAAGTAGCACCGTCACTGGAGGTGGCACCACAAGTGGTATCATACCCAGAATGGTGCTGGAGACCTCCGGCACCGCCAGAGAGAGGAGCAGTGCCACGAGCAGCGTCAGCCTATGAACTGGACCAAGAAGAAAGCCTTTTGCTGAGTCTGGGGAGCATCCATAGCTCCGGGGAACTCGGCTACCAGTCAGGATCATCCTAGTCATCCTCTGATTCTGAGGAGGAGACCACGGAGATCCCAAGAGAGGCAACTCCGGACACTCTACCCATCCCAGCACCAAGGGCAGTGTCGGGGAGGGATCAAGTGGCAACAGCGGTGCCACCTTGTTCACCGGAGTAGGTGCCAGGAGCTGACACCACACCCACCAGAGCCTCTGAGGGAACCACTGATGTAGTCCCCACATATATCTGAAACCTCAACTCTTGGGTTGCCAGTTTAGGCTGCGAGGGGTGCACAACCGGTCCACTGGAGACCATTTGTCCACCCAACCCCTTGCCCAGGTGCCCAGTCTCAGGGAGACCTGAGACAGTGGAGGCCTGCTCTTCTCCAGTGCATATAGCAGTGAAGGGAGGCCCAGGGAAGGGCCCAGGGACCTTACCTTAGTGGCCCTTGTGCAACACCGACCACCAAAAGTTGGGGTGTCCTGCCCCAATCTCGCCATGCAGTTGACCAAAGTGAAAAAATGAATTGCAAAGCAGGCATCGCAGTGATCCATATCATGGTTTGGCCCTAGGCAGGTGAAACACCGATTATGCGAGTCCATTACGGAAAAGAGACTACCACGGGGCACCGATGCATTGGGGTAGTCCCTTCATTTGAATGGTTTTCCCCAAACCTGACATGATCGGCCATGCACAAAAGTAATAAAACTAAAAGAGAAGAAAAATGGTGCCGATAATCACCGACAGAACAGTGTCCAGTCATGATCATACGAGCAGAACAAAGTAGACGAGGTTCTGGAAGATTCTCAGGATGATTTGTTGTCCCACAGAGTCATGCTGCCTTCCTTGATGGCAGAAAAAACAGAACTGAGGTAGTGGAGGGGCCGGTGTCCATTACTGGCCAACCTGCGAGTACCAGGTAGTATATGGGCCTTGAGGCCAGCGCCGTCCCCATCAGCCCCTCCTCCAGATAGGAAGAAAGCTTTTAGTTAAAAATCTTCCCGCAGGGTCCTAACACCTCCAACTGGTACCCACCAGTGATGAATGGTGAAGAATGATACAGGTAAGATCTGCTTTTACCTAGAGGGCAGGTTCAAAGTTGTCCGTATTGGAGACATGTCTCCTCCTTTAAGTACCTTGGGGTCTGGCTGCACAGACTTCTCAGTGCACATTGATGCCATCTACTTCAAGTTTCACCCCAAACTCAGTGTGCTCTATAGACGCAAAGCTAGTAACCCTCTCCCTGTGCATAGGGGACCAAAAACAAAACAAAATGTTATATTAATTGCATGCTGAAAATAGAGTTAAAAATCAACGTTTCGACCTTAGGTCTTCTTCAGAAAATATCTAAAAGAGAAAAAAAAAGCAATGTTAGTGTGGAGGGGAGATAAAATAAGGGATATATGTGTGGGGAAAGAAAAAAGGGGTGGGCTCTGGGAGAAGAGGTGATAAATGGCAAGATAAAGAGAGAATCTGGAAAACAAAAAGGTGATGATGGGAAAGCATAATAGCAGTGAATGAGCTACAGAACTCTCCAGGTGGGAATTAATTAACAAGGCCTAGTGAGAAGGCTGAAAGGTGACAAAAATGAGGGGGAAGTAGACAGAGATGGAGACATCTGGTGAAAATGAAAATAGATGTGTACCGATACAAACAGACTTTAGGGAAAACGGGATGGTTGAAAGATGTTAGTAGAAAATAAGTCTATCATTTAAACTGGAGGGCTGCTGGGAGCCAAGGCGGATGATCAGCTTGGTTTCCATGTTTTATCTATTATTAGAATCCCAGAAGCCCTGCTTAAGGACACAAACAGAAAGATCATTGACACTGTGGTCCCTGGAGATAAAGTGGAATACAATGGGTTTATCAGTGTCTCCATTCCCGACTGCCCTGTACTGTTTCCTAAAATGGTCAGCAAGGTGTCTACCATCCCCTTGTGTCTATCCCATGTGTGCTTGAATCCTTTACTGTTTCAGCACCCACCACCTCTGCTGGGAGGCTGTTCCAGGCATTCACCACTCTCTCCATGAAGAAGTATTTCCTCACATTTCCTTTGAGCCTCCCCCCACCCCAAGATGATGGTTGCTAAAATGGAGGGAGAGGGGGGAGAAGACAGAGATAGAGTAGGGTCTGCAGTTTCACAGTAGGTAAGGAATTTAGGGCAGACTAGGTGGGGCAAGAGGTCCTTATCTGTCAGCAACCTCTATGGGGGATATGACAGAGACCTTCGAATACCTCACAGGAGTAAATAAGGTATGGGAGAGGAGTATTCTTCAGAATAAAAGATGCTCAAAAGATCAAGTAGGGTCTGCGGTGGCACAGTAGGTAGGGAATGGTGAGCCAAGAAGCCCTTATCTGCCAACAACCTCTTTGGGGATATGATAGAGACCTTTAAATACCTCATGGGATTAAATAAGGTATGAGAGAGGAGTATTCTTCAGAATAAAAGATGCTCAAAAAATGGAAATTACGTACTTACCATAATTCTTTATCTTCTTGGATGAAGTCTTCACCACTCATTCACACTAATGGGACTACGCCGGGAGGCACTAGGACCCCGTGGGAGCCAAAAATCTTCAGGAGAGCCATCGCTGTGATAGGACCACACATGCGTGGCGCCACAAGACTAGCTTGCGCCATATAAGCTATCTCGGCGTCAACCCTCCAACCGCCTCAGTGCCTTTTCAACTGAGGAGGTGCAGTGTAAACTAACAAAAGAAAACCAAAACATACTCCAAAATGTCAGAGAGATAGATCAGCACTCCTCAAGTACTTCACAAAACACATTCATTTCCAAAATGGCAGCAGAGGCAAATGGTCCAATACAGCATCATTCCAACAGTCCAATAGCCGTTTCAGAGGCATCAGAAATATTGCACAGTACCCACGGACTTAACAGATGCCAAACATCACAGATTCATTTACATTTCACTGCTGTTACTGGCACCTTCCTCATAACTTGTGCTCACTGACACAGAAGCACCTCATTTTAAAGTGCATCAGTTAAAGTGATGTAACCCCTAGGTGGCGCTACCCCAAGGGCTACTACCCCTGCCTGCTTGGCTACTGACAGGTTGAGGGGTCTAGGTTCTATGATGGGTGCCTCCACCCAGAGGTCAGGGTTGGTAGTGGGTACAACCCTCTGGGACACTGTGACCCCCCCCTTTGTTCCCACTAGTGGCCCACACAGTACACGGAAATTACCTTCCCAATACGCCACATATGAACTTTTTTTACACATATAGATACCACTTACCCTTGAGACTGATTCTGCAACACATCTCTGTGGACCCCCTGTAAAACAAGGTTAAGCAACATACACAACACAACGCAATGCTGGCACTATATGTACTGACACCACAGACAGTATATAGTTCAATAACAACAAATCTGATTTATTTAGGGGACAGTAACATGGGAGGGGGCAATCAGGTTGATTTAGCTTGGCAATATTCAAATCACAGTACTGTGCACACATATAGGGTCCAAAAAGTCACACTCTGGGTACCCAGGATTGGGGGGGCTAGCCAGGTCCATTGCCCGGGGTTGGCCGGCAGGTGCAGATGGATGGGGCCCTGTAGGAAGAAAATATATGCACAACACACACTTATAATCCGGAGCCAGATGGCTCAGCCTGTGAGAAGAAAAACAAGGAAATCAGTTGACACACTTTGATTAAATGAATGTCACAGGGTGTTGCCCTGATTTGTACTCACGATACCCAGGACAGTTACAGGATGGATGGTGTTGCTTCTGGGTTTCCAGCATTCAGCACACACTGCAGAGTGAGGGGAATTAAGACTGCGATTCCCCACACGCACCAAGCACATTCATATGTAAAGGAAATTACTATACCAGGCAGGCTGCTCCTCAATCCCAATCGCAAAACACTGCAAAAACCCGGGAGCACCGGCAGCAGCTTCAGTCCCTGACAGGCCAATCACACTTCAGCAAAATCTTCGGTCTTCTACAGGTTAAGCCTGGTTTCCACACTTCTGCTTCTTCTTCCTTCTACAGCATCTCGGATTCAGTCCGATTCAGCTGCACTAATGGCTGCAGACCGACTTGGGGGCCTACACACGCGCTTCCCGCGCGAATTACTCGCCACACAGTACAGAGCTCCTTCTCCCTTCACTGTCTCTACTGAACTGACTTTTCCAGCAACAGTGCAGGGCATTTTCTTTAGGCTCACAGCAGTTTGGTTGGCTGGTTTGGCTGTCAATCACTGTAGGACTCCCTCTGTTGGTGTAAAAAGGCACCAAGGTCCAAATTACATTTCCCATGAGCACCTGCCATACCATCCCCTTTGTTGCAGGCTCCAGATGAGAGTCCAAGTTCTGATTTGCCAGCAGGCTCCATTTTAAGGACCTCCTTTCCACTGATTGGTCCAATTCAACAGTTCAGGACCAAAATGAAGAAACTACACTGCCCAGTCCTTGCTACAAGTAAGCAGGTTAGAACAAACTGCATTTTCATTATTACTCTAACAGATCACTGGCAAACAATTACATCTTTTAACTAGGCTCCCTCTGGGCATATAGTGACTGCAGAAACGGAGCACTTAGCCAGCAGCCTGAGTGAGATTCGGGCATTGTAACACAGAGTCCCCCATTCCAATTAATTATGTCTGCAAGCAGACAGCTCTTAAAGAGACAGTACGCAGAGGCTCTAAAGCACTGGCTGCAGTGCCATTTAACGGCTTAAGCGCCGAACGCCATCCAGACTTAGAGCACTTAGCCAGCTCCTGGAAGACTTTTGGGAACCCCCATTTGCAGGGGGGGGTTACACCCTTCCTGGCCTGGAAAAACTTGGCGTCCACGTCAAGTAAGTACCACTGTAAACTGCAATACAACATCATATACATTTACATCACTAACATATTAAGCTTATACGTGTAATCATCAGTCACCATATCACCTTTGCCATAAACCCATTTCTGATACTTTTCAGCACATTACTTTTTACACATCATTATACACACACATTGTACCTTACTCAGGTTATTACCTCCTGCACATGAAACCTGCTGGGGGGGCCCTTCCCTATCAGCTACCTTAGGGCTGGATGGGGCAGGGGCACCATACCTAGAGGGTGAAACAAGTAACCTGGAGTTAGCACTTACGCTCAGTTTGGGCAATGAGCTCGGGGACACATATACTCCTTTGTGGCCCACATTGTGAGGCAAGTCTACAGGCCTCCCAGGAGAATCATAGCTGAGGTGCACCACAGGCTTTACAGCTCACCCAGTCTTTCCAGGGAGAACTGTTACAGTCTCTGCACTTTTAGCCTCACTTTCAGCACTGTCTTTACTTGCCAGGGGAGTTTCCATTGGGGTAGAAGGGTTGGGACTTTGGGCACTTTCAGCTCCAGAGTTTGCAGTTTCTGAGTCCACAACACTTGGCTCACATGGGGAGCATTCTGGCACTGGCAGGGAACTATCGTCACACTTTAAAGACTCTTCCTGTTCTGGCATGTCACTGGTCTGACTCAGATCATCTGCCTCTATCTCGGGTAATTCAAACAGTTCCACCACACACAGTGATTCCATGTCATCTGACTTAACACTCTGCACCTCACTCTCTGGGAGCATTCGCTCCAAGGACAAAGCTGGGGGCTTAGGCAGTCCAGAAGGCCCAGCTTCATCTCCATAATTGACTAGGGGATTGCCTTGAAACAATTGACTCAGTTCATAAGAAGGGTAGTACCCAAAGTTGCATTCACTTTCCTCTGAGGTAGACTGACAGTCATCTTTGACTGGAATTTGCCGTGGAGACAGCTCTAACTCAGCATCTGTAGGTGCAGACTTTCTCTGCCTTTGCTTAGCAGCAGCTCTGGTCACCGGTCCATGGGGTGCACTTTCTGGGGGCTCAGACTCATTTAATATTTGGCCAATGGGCAGCAGATGATTTCAATGCATTGTCTTAACATCTTTTGAATTATTTTCAGGCTTTATTTTGTACACAGGCAGGTCATCCAGTTTGCCTACTACAATGTGAGGGAGATGATGCCACCTGTCAGCAATCTTATGTTTGCCATGCAGTCCCAGATTTCTTAACAATACATGATCTCCCTCCTGGAGTTCTTGGGCTTTCACCTTTTTATCATGCCTTTCTTTGTTGGCCCGATTTCTTTTGGCAGCCATGGTTTGAGCCAGTTGGTACGCATGATTCAGCTGGGCCTTTAACTTTTGCACATATGGTAAATAATTATCAGCTCGAACCCCATCAGGAGGCACTCCGAAACAAACATCTACTGGTAGTTGAGCTTCTCTTCTAAACATCAGGTGGTAGGGGGAGAACCCAGTGGCATCACTTTTGGTGCAGTTGTAGGCATGTACCAAGGTGCTAATTTGCTGGTTCCATCTGGGCTTGTCTTTTGGTTGGAGGGTGCCCAGCATGTCCAACAGAGTGTGGTTAAAATGTTCAGGCTGTGGGTCCCCCTGGGGATGGTAAAGGGTGGTTCTGGACTTTCGCACTCCCCACAGAGAAAGCAACTCTTTGATCAAACAACTCTCAAAGTCTCTCCCTTGGTCAGAATGGATTCTTTGTGGAGCCCCATAGTAAACAAAAAAGTTTTCTACAAGTACTTTTGCCACAGTGGATGCCTTCCGGTCCTTGGTGCGGAAAGCTTGAGCATATCATGTAAAATGGTCAGTGACCACCAGCACATTACTAATATTTCTTTGATCTGGCTCCAAACTTAGAAAGTCAATACAGACCAGCTCCATGTGGGCACTGGTGGTGATGTTAACAAGAGGGGGCAGCCTCCTGGGGCAAAGCTTTCCTCTGTAAGCAATGACTACAAGTTTGAATGTGTTGTTCAACATCAGCCCCCATTTTAGGCCAATAGAATCTGGATCTCACCAAGTCAAGTGTTCTGTCTATGTGCCCCATGTAGTTGTGTAGGGACCTCAGCACCAAGTCTCGGAAGGCAGTGGGCAAAACTAGCTGCTGTTTGTCTATTTGTCCCCCTCTGTCTACTGTTTCTCTGCACAACAGTCAATTAATCAGTTTCAACTTAGGACCTTCCTTGTATAACAATGCAGTTCTCAAATCAGTGGAGCGTAACTTGGATACATCTTTCCCTGCGTAGAGGGCTTCTAGCGCTGATTTGATCATAGGATCTTGGGATTGAGCCCGCTGAATACTGTCATTGTCCAGCTGAGGCAGTGCACCAATGTCTAATGCAGTAAAGTGTCAATAAGCAGCAGGTATGCAATTCTCAGAGGGCCCCAAGCAATCCACTAGACAGTCCACTGCGTCCGTGGACACTTGTTCCTCCTTGTCAAACTTCTGGCATAGCGCTCGAATATCAGGTTCTGATAGTCAGACCCATTCATTTCTGGAAACAGGCCTCTGCGAGACAGCATCAGCATCTATGTGGTTCAGGCCTGCTCTGTATTCAACAGCGTAATCATATGTAGCTAATGCGGAAAGCCACCTATGGCCAGTAGCATCCAACTTGGCTGAAGTCTGCACATAGGTCAAAGGATTATTATCAGTTTTTTCCAGTATCTTAGCCCCATACAAGTACTTGTGGAATTGGTCAACAATGGCCCACTTCAAAGCTAGGAACTCTAACTTATGCACAGGATAGTTCTTTTCAGATGGGGTCAGACTTCTGCTGGCAAAAGCCACTGGTCTCAGGCCATTCTCGTGCTCCTGGTACAACACAGCCCCCAAACCTTGCAGGCTAGCATCAGTGTGTAGGACATAGGGTTTTGCTGGATCTGCATAGGCAAGAACAGGAGCGTGAGTGAGTTGATATATAATCTCATGAAAAGCAGCTTCACAATCAGGTGTCCATTGGGCTCCAAAGACTTAACTGTGGCAAAAATACACTCTCTCAGCCTCAGGGGTAGCCGACCTCTTATATTTTTTGTTAGTAGGAGGGTAACCTTGAGTAAGATTGAGTAGAGGGCGAATCACTCTTGAATAGTCTTTGATGAACCGCCGATAGTAGCCACAGAATCCCAGGAATCTTTGCAGTTCTTTTAGATTGTGGGGCTGTGGCCAGGTGGACAAGGCCTCAACTTTACTCTGGTCTGTTTCTATTCCCTCGGTAGACACTATGTGTCCCACATACTTTATAGAGGTTTGGAAGAACTAACATTTATCGATGGATAGCTTAAAGCCAAAGTCTTCCAATCGGTCCAACACCTTGAACAATCTGTTCTCATGTTCTTCCAGTGAGCTGCCAAACATAATAACATCATCTAGGTATACCAGGCACTCTAATTAAAGTTCATGTCCCCCACTGCACGCTCCATCAGTCATTGAAAAGTGGCTGGGGCACCTGAAATCCCTTAAGGCATCCTCATGAATTCATAGAAACCAAGCAGACAGATAAAGGCTGTCTTTTCACGGTCTTCTGGGGCCATCGGGATCTGGTAGTACCCACTGCGAAGATCCAACACTGAGAACCACTTGCTACCGTTCAGGCAGTCTAAGGCATCCTGAATGTGGGGCATTGTATACTGATCAGGGATAGTCCACCGGTTCAAGGTGCAATAATCCACACACATCTTTACTGTCCCATTCTTTTTTCTCACTACCACGATAGGTGAAGCATATGTGCTTCTGGATTCTTGTATTACACCAGCAGCAAGCATCTCTTGTAGATGCCGTCTCACATCATCTATGTCAGCAAGTGCCAGGCGTCGAGACCTCTCACGAAATGGCCTTTCATCATGCAGCCGGATATGGTGCTCAGCTCCTTGCACACATCCTATGTCCCATTCCTTTAAGGAAAACACTTGGTGTCTCTGGGCAAGCTTCTCACTGATCCTCACTTTCCAGTCAGCTGCCAAAGGGGAGTCACCGAAATCGAACAATTCGGGAGTCACTCTGTCACTCTTCCCCAAACTCTTGTTACTGGGTAGCACTGCAGTATCTGCACAATGTACACTAGCCAGGGTGCAACCTCTATTTACCTGAATCTTTCTATAGGACAAATTATGAACTTGAACCATTGCCCTTCTGGCATAAGCATGGGCTCTGGCAGGCAAAATACTAGGCTTGACCAGTAGTCATTCTGGGAATTTTCCATCGCCTGGTGCATCCAGCATAAGTATTTTATTCTTGACATCCTTCCTGATACGGACCTCCCCCTGTAAGGCACACTGGGCATTTGGCGCCAGAATAAGGGACTCAGGATCCTTCTTCCAGACAATTCCAACCGGTTCCTCTGGTTCCACTTTTTCAGCATCTTTCTGTGCCTCATAGGCCTTCTTGATCAAGGCCGGAATTCTTAAAGCTCAACCAGTCTGTGACCCCTGTTTCTCATAACACAACTGCGCCAACCATCCAAACATATGTGCATTTGTTCCAATTAATAGAGGAACCCCATCATACAGTCCGGTAGGGGGACACACTAAGGCCAGGGTCTCTACTTGCTTGGCCACTCCAGCCACAGAGGTGGGAAAAGACAGCCAAATTCGGATATATCCAGAGTAGGGGTAGGCCTTCTTACTTAACCTCCAGACATGCAGCCTCTCCAATGGTTGTAAGGGTACATAAGTCAAATGCATCTGATACCAGTCTTGGAACATAATTGCCACCTGGGAGCCACTGTCTAATACAGCTCTTGTAGACACTCCATTCACCTTTACAGTGGTCTCCATGGAGGGACCCACTATTCTGGAGCAGTCTGGAGAGCCGGTAACGGGGGCCTGGGCAACTGACCTTGCCACAAAGAGACGTGAGTTAGCATTTTTGGGACCCTCACTGGGATCATTTTGTGCACCTCTTAACCACTGATTTGTTCTCCGAAGCTCTCCACGTAGCCTATATGCAACTTTGTCTGTGTCTTTTGGGGACCATCATTCTCTATTCATGTGCCCATCCTTCCCACAATTATAGCAAAACATACTTCCTGGAGTTTGAGCTGGCCGAGGCATCACACTGGGAGCCAGGGTGGGGGTACTACTAACTGGAAACCTTGGTGCCATCTCTGTCTGCAGCGTGATAAGCATTTGGAGACATCTCATCAATTCCCCCACTTCTATGGTCAAGACATCGAGTTTTGAGCTGTTGTCAGCAGGAGATGCCTGGGTGGGCACCCCAACCCCCATAGCAGATACAGTCAGATGAGGGTCAGGGCCTGTACTTGCAAAAGAGACTGTTTTTTATTTCCCTGAACTCCCTCACCAGTTCACCCCATGGTGGCACACCCTCATTGGTCCCCACTTCAGAAGGACCTTCCGATGCTGTGATCACTTGGGCTGCGCTCACCCCAAAATTAAAATCCCCCTCCTCATCTTCAACCTCCCAAAGTTCTATTATCAAGTCACAATAGTCCAGTGGGTTACCCCTTCTGTCTTGGAGCCTTAATTGAAGGAGCTGCAATTTAGAATGCTTTGCATGTTGTAGTAGGTGCTCCAACCTTACACGGTTTAAGTCACTGGCGGCTACCCCACCTTTTCGGTAAGCCTTCTGCAGAGCTCTTTCCAGACAAGTAACATATGCAGACAAACTTTCCCCTGGCCACTGTTTTGTACCTTGAAATTTCCACATCAAGCTCTCCCCTGACTCAATGCTTCCAAAATTGCCTTCAAGTGCAGATAGGTACTTCTGGGCAGATGCATCAGGATTTGTAGACCTCAAAAATTTAATGGCCTCTAGGGCAGGACCCCTCAAACTTTCTATGATTCTTTTTCGTTTCTCAGCCACCGCACACTGCCATTCAGGTATCAGGGGGGCAACACAATCTATTCAGGTGTCCCAGTCATCCTCCCTCTGGGGGGTGGGAAGGGTGCCAGAGAAGATCCTCAACCTTTGGTAAGAGTTGTGACTAATGGCAGGTGCAGAAATAAGAGCCTGCATTGGTTCAGCCACAGAAAGAGGGGCAATAACGGGTGCTGGAGTGGGAGGGGGTGTTGGGGGAGGAACACCTCCGGGTGGCAGAAATAACTTCTTTAAGTCCACCACAGTTTTCCCTTCCTCCAGCAACAACTTCGCAACTTTCTCCTCAAAAGTTTCAGATAATGGAGGGGGGGGGGCTCATCCCCCCCCAGGTCTTTACTGTCCTTAGTTATCACTCTCCAGGCAGTGAGGGCTCCCTCTGGGGTAATAGTCTGTGGCACTTTGGACCTATCTATGGGGTCCTTATACTCTACTATGACCACGAAAGTGTCGGTGAGCAGATTAGCATGTCGACCCACCACCACAGGGTTTTGTAAACCTTTCATCTTGGAAAGTACTCCCTCTACAGTGTCCTTATTGGTACCCAGGGGGATGTCCAGGATAAGCATAGCATTTTGGGGGTCGATCTCCTGTCCAGTACACTACCCCACCAACTGGTGTACAGCCAATTTTGTCAGGGTATCCATTTATTTTTAACAGTAATTCATAAATGTGGCTACAAGGGGATGCTAATCCCAGCGGTAGACTCCAAGATGTAACCCCTAGGTGGTGCTACCCCAAGGGCTACTATCCCTGCCCGCTTGGCTACTGGCAAGTTGAGGAGCCTAGGTTTTAAGATGGGTGCCTCCACCCAGAGGTCAGGGTTGGTAGTGGTTAAATTAGCTTGGGTACAGCCCTCTGGGACACTGTGACCCCCCCTTTGTTCCCACTAGTGGCCCACACAGCACACGGGGATTACCTTCCCAATACCCCACATATGAACACTTTCTACACATATAGATACCACTTACCCTTGAGACTGATTCTGCAACACGTCTCTGAGGACCCCCCTGTAAAACAAGGTTAAGCAACATACACAACACAATGCAATGCTGGCACTATATGTACTGACACCACAGACAGTATATATATATGCAGTATATGGTTCAATAACAGCAAATCTGATTTATTTAGGGGACAGTAACACGGAAGGGGGCAATCAGGTTGATTTAGCATGGCAATATTCAAATCACAGTACTGTGCGCACATATAGGGTCCAAAAAGTCACACTCTGGGTACCCAGGATGGGGGGGGTTAGCCAGATCCATTGCCCGGGGTTGGCCGGCAGGTGCAGATGGATGGGGCCCTGTAGGAAGAAAATATATGCACAACACACACTTGTAATCCGGAGCCAGATGGCTTAGTCCATGGGAAGAAAACACAAGGAAATCAGTTGACACACTTTGATTAAATGAATGTTGCAGGATGTTGCCCTAATTTGTACTCACGATACCCAAGACAGTTACAGGATGGATGGTGTTGCTTCTGGGTTTCCAGCATTCAGCACACACTGCAGAGTGAGGGGAATTAAGACCGTGATTCCCCACATGCACCAAGCACATTCATATGTAAAGGAAATTATTATACCAGGCAGGCTGCTCCTCGATCCCAATCGCAAAACACTGCAAAAACCCAGGAGCACTCGCAGCAGCTTCAGTCCCTGACAGGCCGATCGCACTTCAGCAAAATCTTCGGTCTTCTACAGGGTAAGCCTGGTTTCCACACTTCTTCTTCTTCCTTCTACAGCAGCTAGATTCAGTCTGATTCAGCTGCACTAACGGCTGCAGACCGACTTGGGGGCCTACACACACGCTTCCCGCGCGAATTACTCGCCGCACAGTACAGAGCTCCTTCTCCCTTCATTGTCTCTACTGAACTGATTTTTCCAGCAACAGTGCAGGGCATTTCCTTTGGGCTCACAGCAGTTTGGTTGGCTGGTTTGGCTGTCAGTCACTGTAGGGCTCCCTCTGTTGGTGTAAAAAGGCACCAAGGTCCAAACTACATTTCCCATGAGCACCTGCCATACAATCCCCTTTGTTGCAGGCTCCAGATGAGAGTCCAAGTTCTGATTTGCCAGCAGGCTCCATTTTAAGGACCTCCTTTCCACTGATTGGTCCAATTCAACAGTTCAGGACCAAAATGAAGAAACTACACTGCCCAGTCCTTGCTACAAGTAAGCAGTTTAGAATAAACTGCATTTTCATTATTACTCTAACAGATCACCAGCAAACAATTACATTTTTTAATTAGGCTCCCTCTGGGCATATAGTGACTGCAGAAACGGAGCACACTTAGCCAGCAGCCCGAGTGGGATTCGGGCATTGTAACACACAGTCCCCCCATTCCAATTAATTAAGTCTGCAAGCAGACAGCTCTTAAAGAGACAGTACGCAGAGGCTCTAAAGCACTGGCTGCAGTGCCATTTAACGGCTTAAATGCAGAACACCATCCAGACTTAGAGCACTTAACAAGCTCTTGGAAGACTTTTGGGAAGGGAACCCCCATTTGCAGGGGGGGTTACACTGACATGTACACATAAATACATGCTAAACATGCAAAAAAGTGCTAGGTGCAGAAAAAAGTGCGGTCAACCAGACAAACAACACAAAACCAGAACAGATAACATTTAGATAACAGCAGTAACCAAATATTTCACATATTTCATCAATCGACAAATATTTCAGTCAGTATATTGCAATGAAGGAAGGGGGTTTTAGGGGAGTATGGAGTCAAAAAGCATTGCTTCAACCCTTAAGTAACTACTTATCAGAAAATACGTCACAAGAGGCAAAGCTATAGAAGAAAACAAATGGGGGAAGGGGGAAGGGAAGAGGAGGGGAGGAGAGAAACATACAAGGGGAGGGGGAGGTAAAAGGAGGGGGAAGGGGATAACAGGGAAAGGGGGAACCCACTACAGATAAACCTGCCAAAACATTTTTTAGTTAAAAATCAGCTTAAATTCCCAAAATCAAATGGTACATATAGCTTAAACTTCATTTCACAGTATGCAGTGAAACAGAATCATTAAATCCATGAGGTTTAATAGTGTCCAAAGTCACTATCTGGAATGCTTCTCTTCTTAATAACTTGTCCTTGAGACTCCTTCCCCTCTGATCCAATGTTACAATTTTTTGGAACAGAAAAAGTAACAAAGAGGGTGATGTGTGCCGAGCTTCTTTAAAATGTCTGACCATTGCATACAAGTCATTTTGAGTCTGCATCACTGTCTTATGTTCTGCTACTCTTAGTTTAAGAGCCCGTTTTGTTTGATCAATATAATAGAGTCCACAGGGACAAGTAAGAGCATAAATTACTGATTCTGTGATGCAATTAATGAAGCCATTAATAATAAATAGTTTTCCAGTACGAGGATGTGCAAATGTTTTCAGATTCTTTGTATTAATGCAGTGGGTGCAATGTCCACACTTACAGTTTAATGCTGGTGGCTTTGAGAGCCAAGTGTTGCACTCACTTTTGGGGAGGAGGCTATGTACCAAAGAATCTCTCAGACTGCGGCTGCTTTTATAAGCTATCCTTGGTAAATCCATACTGATTTCATCAAACTTGTGATCTCCTTGCAGTATATACCAGTATTTGTACACAGTCTCAGTGACTTGATGGGCTTTCGGAAAGTATTGCGTAACAAAAGTAACAGTCTCTGTAGCTGTATATTGATCCATTTAAGCATTTTTATTAGTTGACTCCTATCTGTGTATTTTGCCACGTTGTAGGCCTTTTCCACTGATTGTCTTGAATACTGTCTTGCATAAAAATGTTGTTTCATCTCTTGGCTACATTTTTCAAAATCGGATTCCATAAAGCATGTGCGTCTTGCCCTTAAAATTGTCCTTTTGGAATATTGTTAATAAGGGGTTTAGGGGGGACAGCTGGTGCCTTGTAGTATGGTATTACGTGACGTTGGTTTCCTATACAGTTTGCACTCTAGGTTGTTAGCATGCTTAAATACAGTGAGATCCAAAAAATTAATCTCCTTTTGATCCCATTCCGTCGTGAACTTAAGGTGCGAATTCGTACTATTTCTATAGTCCATAAACAACAGAAGCTGTGACACAGAATTTCTCCAAACCATAAAGCAATCTTCAATGTATCTTTTTCAAGAAATAATACTTTCATAGAAAGGATTACTGGGATCTTAAATAAATACTTCTTCCCACATTCCAACATATAGATTTGCTAAATTTGGGGCAAAAGTAGTGCCCATGAAATATTTGGTTACTGCTGCTATCTAAATGTTATCTGTGCTTGTTTTGTGTTGTTTGACTGGTTGGCTGTACTTTTTTCTGCACCTAGCACTTTTTTGCATGTTTAGCATGTATTTAGTGTACATGTCACTAACTGCTGCACTTTAAATTAAAATGAGGTGCTTCTCTTTCAGTGATCACATGTTCTGAGGAAGGTGCCAGTAACGGCACTGAAACGTAAATGAATCTGCGATGTTTGGCATTTGTTAAGTCCGCGGGTATTGTGCAATATTTCTGATGCCTCTGAAACTGCTATTGGACTGTTGGAACAATGCTGTATTGGACCATTCGCTTCTGCTGCCATTTTGGAAATACATGTTTTTTGTGAAGTACTTGAGGAATGCTGACCTATCTCTCTGGCGTTTTGGAGTGTCTTTTGGTTTGTAGTGCTGGTTAAGTACACCCTCTAAATTAATTTCATGCTGGCTTATACTATATAGTATAACAAGTGTTTCTAAGAGCAGTGCCTTTTGTTGTGTTTTGGGAAAAGAAAACATAACCCTAACTTCCGGGCATGTGAAGGCCCGGATGATCCATGTAAGAAGGGTCAATTCAACAATGTCTTCACAGCCCAAACAACAAAGGAAGTGAAGACCAAAACAGACGAGTGAGCTTGGGGGATTGTGGGTGGGCGTGTGAATGAGTGGTGGAGACTTTGTCCAAGAAGATCAAGAATTATGGTAAGTATGTAATTTCCATATCTTCCTGGACTAAAAGTCTCCACCACTCATTCACAATAATGGGAGAGTACCGAGCTGAAAATCAACCCCGGCCCCCCAAGTAGGGCAGTAGGAGACAGAGCTTACTCAGGACAGAAGTCCTTAAGGACTGTCCTGCCGAAGAAAGAGAGCTGTCTGGCCTGGACATCCAGAAGACAGTGCTCTACAAAGGTATGCACTGAGTTCCAACTCACCACCTTGCAGAAGTCTGCATTGGGTACATTACGAATCTCTGCCAGGAAGCTGCAATCGCTCCAACAGAGTGGTGTGAACCCAGTCTTCCAACTTGGCCTGTGTCATGGATTAGTAGTGTCGAAGACATGCCATTAACCAAGCAGAAAACATCTTATGGCAATAGGCTGACCCAGCTGAGGCATGCTGAAAGATACAATAGTTGTTTGGATGCGTATCTCTTTGTTCTGTCGATGTAGAATTGCTGATCCATCTTAACATCCAGAGAAATTAAGGGAGCACGCTCCTTCCTTCTGGAGTTAACAAAGCAAAACTTGACTAACTGTAACTGAGCCAGTGATATGTTGTCTACTTGACATGATGATTGTCACTGCTGTAACAATAACTGATTTGTACTACTATTTTAATATTACATTTGTATGTGTTGTATTGACCAACATCTGTATTTGGTATGTGTTATGTATTTATAATGTTTTATATGTCAGGCTTGACTGAAAGAGGGCTGTGCCCAGTCATTTTACCTGGTTAAAAATAAAACAAACTAGTTCAAGAGAGACTGAAAATGCGCAGAGGTATCTCTTCACTATCGAGTATTGCAGATCTGAGTACAACAGGTCCAAGAGGCACCCCAACACCTTACTTGGTGGGCAACCAAAGGGTCCAGATGGGACTTGCACACCAGATGGAGAAGGGTTTCCACTTAGCCGCATAATCCCTCCTGGTGGAAGGCCTATGCACAGCTTAGAAGATGTCTGTGATGGTCTGGAAAACCTAAAGCTTGCCCACTTCCATTTCCTCCGGAGCCCAGCATGGAGATGAAAGGAGCACAGGCTAGGATGGACTAAAGTCTCCATGTCAGAGGGTCCGCTCATAGAGGTAGTCGCCTCAGGAAAACTTCTGACAGACTAGATCAATACAAATCACATCTGCTGAGGCCAGTCTGGGACAATGAAAATCAACCTGCCCCCCGTGCCTACAACTTGAGCAGCACCCTCTGAATTAAGGGAAGAGGAGGTAAACATACAGGGAGTGTCTTGCCTACTGCAGTGAATACATCCTGACAGAAAACGCCAGAGTTTGGATTTCTGAAGCAGGATAGAGGAAGTTTTACATTGAGAGGGGACGCAAAAAGGACCAGGTCTGAACTGCCCCACTCGTCAAAAGCGCCTGCATGAAATCTAAACTGACGCATTGTGCTCAAGGTACCACTCTCAACCTCACGGCCTTACTGCAGAGAGGGTAGGGGGATGCTCTACCATGCCTGCTGATGTAATACATCACAGCTTCGTCACCATCTGAAGTAGGATCACTTCGTGGCAGAGGGCATCATCTAGGACTTTGCTTATAAGATAACTCTCATCTCTTAGATATTTATGACAAGATGAGGTTCCTCCTGGCTCCACACCTGAGTGTGGAGGTCTTGACAGTGAGCCCCCCATGAGAGATTTTATCCGAGGCTCTGTCATTTTGTACAGAGGATTGTGGATGTATGGCCAGAGACCACTGCTTGCTGCGGAGGATGCCCAGAGTCCCAGCATCTACTCAACCAAAAGGGGCCTGAGTAGAGTCATTTTCCGTGATGTAACGAGCCATCTGAAGATGTCATTTCTTCTGTACTCTGGAACAAAAACTGATGCCCTGGAGGTATCCAAGAGGGCTCCTAAGAAGAGGAGCTGCTGGGAAGATTAAACTGACACCTTCCCCAAATCAAAGAACCCCTGTAGAGAACAACTGAGAAGCTGTGACGACTGCTTCCTGTGTCTCTTGCCTAGATGGGCTGGCTAAGAGCCAGATGTCCAGGAAGTGAAAACTTGACCGCTGAGATTTTAGTGAACTCCTCCCTGAACCGGTACTTGTTTAACCTTCCAAGGCTGACAAATGGGTGCATGCCGCCTGTTATCGTGGAACCATGATGACCTATATGTCCACTGTAATGGACTTCCACTGGTTGTAAAACCAAATTAGACGCCCATCCTACTGCCGAGAGTCGTCCCCCTCAGACAGCTGGGGTGGGACCTCGGCTGGATCCACAGAGGTTGGTACAGGGCATTTTCAGGCCCTATGCCCTCTACTGTGTTCTCTTCGTGGCTGAGGGGTTGGTTCCTGAAAAAGGCACCTAGGTGTCTACCTTGAAAGGACTGCATGTTATGAGGATGTCAATGGTTCCTGTTCCTCTGAGAGGCAGCATTAACCACCTGCTGCCAGCGGCAACTGCCCAAGAGGCAGAGTCGCAGGTATCCATAAAAGCTTTCAGTTGATTATTGGGCTATATGCCCCAGCAATGGAGTGTGATATTTCAGGAGGCTCTCGACCATTGCATTGAGTGTGTTCCATAGGGTGTACTCATGTTCAAGTTCAAGTTCAAGTTTATTGCAGGAAAACTCCATTGAGCAAGCTCATTCACAAGGAGGTCCTGTGACATAAACACTTAAAGTACAAACACAGAATAGGTAATAACAGTATATACATGAAATGCACGTTACATGATACAGGCTGGATATACATACAAGGGTACCACATAGGGTGACCGCAGGTGATAGCGCATTGATATGAGACAGGGAGCGACTTACAGGTTGCATACTGATAAATGAAACATGATGACTGGTGTGTGCAATACATATACAGTATTTTGGCAGCTAGAACAAACAACAGTCTACAACTGATATGGGGGGGAGGAGTGATTTGATAGAGTAGCAGTGGAGCGTAAGCAAAGATAAAGCCAGGAGTAGAAGGGAAGGAAAGCAGTTAATATGACAAATCAATTATACCTTACCAGTGGATAAATATGGCACACATGGGGAAGTAAGAGACTTAATGACAGTTACAGGTGTCTTTTATTTTGGCTGAACTTAGCGATTTGTAGAAGTTTATTGAAACTGTGCTAGTTAGTTTCAGTGCGGTTTGTAATTGGTTCCAAATGGAGGGAAGGGCATATGCAATAGCACGTTTACCAAAGGAAGTCCGCGTCCTTGGTATGTCAAGCATAATAAAGTCAGATTTTCTTAATGAGTATGCACTATGTGAGATACTAATAAGGGAAGAGAGAGATAGCTTGGCAATTTCTGCAGGAGCAGTTTAAGAGTAGATAGCCCAGCATGGAGCAGGCGTCTAGTAGTAAGGGATGTCCAACCAACAGCTGCATATAAGTCATAGTGATGCGAACGGTAAGGGGAGTTGGTAATGAACTGTAACGCACGGTGATAAAGGATGTCCAGTTTACTTAGATTTGCAAGAGTGGTGGAGGAATAGATTACATCGCCATAGTTGAGTAGGGGGAGAAAAGTGGCCTGTACAAGCTTGTTTCGAGTTCAAGGGGAAAAAGGGGCCTGTTTCTGTAGAAGAAACCTAACCTTGCTTTTAACCTTCTAGAGACTTCTTCGACATGGTCACTGAAAGATAATTTATTGTCGATCCAGATACCTAGATATTTAAATTTGGTTACAACTTCCAGAGGCTCGTTTAGCGTGGTGACAATGAAGTCTTGGGCAAGGGTATTGGGGGGGCCTGAGACAGCACTGCGGGAGAATATCATCGCTTTAGTCTTCTTAGCATTGAGCAGAAGCTTTGCCTTTATTAGATTATGCTCAAGTTGTGCGAAGTCCGCTTGAAGCACTCCCTTGACTTCAGATAACGATGAGCCAGAAGTATACAACACAGTATCATCTGCAAAAAAGTGCAGATTGGACATAGATATGTTAGCATCTAAGTCATTAATGTACAGAGAAAACAAGATAGGGCCTAAGATGGATCCTTGGGGGACTCCTCTTGCAACTGGCAAGGCAGCAGAAAGAAAAAATTACTCACCTTAGTAATGTTGTTTCTTCTAATGGAGTCTTGCTATATTATGACAATTGCAGTTTGTCCCACCATTAGAACTGCTCCGGAGGTGAAAGAGTTAACTTCCATCCCAGGCATGGAACTTAGAGCACGAGCTCGGTTAGAAAAGCTCTGTCTGGAATATTTCAGACTGAAACTGTCAGATCTTTACGAGCAAGACTCACTAAGGTTCTGTGTGGAAGCTGTAACCTACACTAGCCAAGTGGCTACTTAAATATTAACACATTTTCCTGGTCCCAACACCAAGACTCAACTCAGGGGACCAGAAAATAAGATAAGATAAAATAAAATAAAACACAACACCCAAACACCCCAAAAAAGAAGGGGTGGAAAACATAAAATGGGCATCAATAAGTGCCAACACTGGACCCCATACCCAAAGTAGAAGTTCTGAGAGGGGCAGGCTGGGGGGGAGGTCATAATATAGCAAGACTCCATTAGAAGAAACAACATTACTAAGGTGAGTAATTTTTTCTTCAAACAACATGAAGTCTTGCTATATTATGACAATTTCAGACTACACAGTAGTACCTCCATGGAGGAGGGACAGAACCTACTTAGGGAATAGGCTCTAAAGCATGGCTGTGCCAAACCGAGCATCCTCCTGGCCTGGATATCCAGGGAGTAATGCTTGGTGAAAGTGTGTACTGTTTTCCAAGTAGCTGCTTGACATATCTCTTAGATAGGGATGTCTCTGGCAGCAGCTAGAGATGCAGCTGTACCTCTGGTAGAGTGAGCCCTCAGGCCTGAAGGGGGAACCTTACCCAGTTTTTGATAGCAAAATTGGATACAAGAGACAATCCACCTCTCAATGGATCTCTTAGTGGCAGGTTTCCCTTTCCCAACCTCACCATAAGTGAGAAATAGTTGGAGGGAGTCAAACCTGTGACCCTTGGTATGCTCTGTGTAGTAACTTAAGGCCCTCTTAACATCTAAGCTGTGCAACCTCCTCTCACCAGAGGAGGAATGGTCAGTGAAGAACACTGGAAGAGAAATAGATTGATTAAGGTGGAACTCTGTAACCACCTTAGGCAAAAACTTCCTGTTAGTCCTGAGGACTACCTTATCCCTGTGAAAGGAAATAAAGTTAGTCTCCACTGACAAAGCTTGTAACTCACTTATGCGCCTGGCAGAAGTGATGGCTACTAGAAACACAGTTTTCCAAGTCAAGTACTTAAGCTCTGCCGAAGACAGAGGTTCAAAGGGGGGTTGCATCAGCTGAGCAATGCAAACATTAAGATCCCAGGGGCAGGGTCCCTGAATGGTGGATTAGTATGAAGCAATCCCCTGAAAAACTTGGAAAATACAGGGTGAGTGGAAAGAGAAGAGGGCTTCCCTGCTGAAATAAAAGCAGAGACAGCTACCAAATGCACTTTCAGGGTAGCTGGTCTCAGTCCCAAAGAATTAAGATGGACCTTATAGTCCAAAACAGTGGGCAAATCAGGAGATTCCGTGGAAATATGCTTCCCAGAACACCATATGGAAAACCTTTTCCATTTGGAGTTATAAGTAGCCCTAGTGGAAGGCTTCCTAGAAGCTTTCAAGATTTCGAGAACACCTTGAGAAAGGTGTAGGTTAGCAAACTCTAACTCCTCAAGAGCCAGGCCTTGAGGTTGAGGGATTTGAGATTTGGATACCAAACTCTCCCCTGGGCACAGGTTAACAGATTGTGGTTCCTGGGAGACACAGGGAAGATGGACTGCTAAGGACAGAAGGAGTGGGTACCAGGGCTGCCTGGCCCAGTCTGGAGTAATCAGAATCATCTTGCAGGGCTGAGATCTGATTTTGACTAGCACCTTGAACAGGAGAGGGAAGGGGGGAAAGGCATAGAGAAACTTGCATTCCCAATCGAGGAGAAAGCCATCCCAGGGGACTGAGCCCAACACTGGGGGCCTGCAACAAAAAAGTGGAAGTTGATGATTGTCTGGGGCTGCAAAAAGATCTATCTGAGGGGTGCCCCATCTGGCAAAAACTATCCCCAGTACTCGGGGATCCAGTGACCATTCGTGATGGCCCTGGGAAATCCTGCTGAGAGCATCTGCCAGGACATTGTCCTTGCCTGGGAGGTGGACTGCTATGAGGGAAGTGTTCAGGGAATAAGCCAGAGACCACAACTTCATTGCCTCGGTGCACAAGGCTGAAGACTGAGTGCCCCCTTGTTTGTTGATGTACCACATTGTAGTGGTGTTGTCTGTTCTGACCTGTACCACTTTGTTCTGAACAGATGCAGAAAAAACCTGAAGTGCTAGAAAAACAGCTCTGAGTTCCAACAGATTGATGTGGAGCAGAGATTCCTGAGGGGACCACAATCCCTGGGTGGAGAGGTCGCCCATGTGAGCTCCCCAACCCAAAAGGGACGCATCTGTAGTAAGGGTCAAGGAGTGAGATAGAAGGATGAAGGGAACCCCTTGTCTCAGATTGCTCTGATCCTGCCACCGCTGAAGGGCCTGGATCAGGGTTCGAGTCACTGGGATCAACTTGGATAGGGCATCTCTTCTTTGAGACCAAAAGGCTCTCAAATGGAACTGAATGTCCCTCATCTGAAATCTTGCTCCTTGCACTACAGCTGTGGAAGCAGCCATGTGTCCTAGGAGCTGTAGGAAATGCCTTGCTGGTCGAGAGACCTGCAGAGTGAAGGAGGAGGCCAGGGCCACCAGGGTCCTTACCCTTTCTAGGGGAAGGAAGGCTCTGGCCTGCTTTGTGTCCAGTTCTGCACCTATAAAGGTGAGTACCTGGATAGGTTCCAGAAACTGACTTTGGAAGATTGAGAAGAAAGCCCAGAGAGGTAAGCAGCTGCTGGGTAACTTGCAGGTGTGATTTGACCTGGTCTGGAGACTGACCCACAATGAGCCAGTCATCTAGGTAGGGAAAGATGGCAATCTTTTGCCTTCTTAAATGAGCAACTGCTACTGCCAGGCATTTTGTGAATACCCTTGGGGCAGAGGTAAGGCTGAAGGGCATTGCTCTGAACTGATAATGGCCTGAGGGCAGTTCGAATCTGAGGTACTTTCAGTGGGAGCTTCTGATAAGAACATGGAAGTAGGCATCCTTGAGGTCCAGGGAAGCTAGCCAGTCCCCTGGTCTTAGGGAGGGTAAAATCATTCCCAGAGTCACCATTTTGAATTTTGGTTTTAAAAGGTGCTTGTTCAGATATCTTAGGTCCAGGATGGGCCCATTCTCCTGTCTTTTTGGGGTAAGGAAGTACCTGGAGTACAGACCCTTGCCCTGGTGTAGGGAGAAACCTTTCTACAGCTCTGAGAGCCAGGAGGGTTGAGACTTCTGTTTCAAAGCAAGAATCTAGAGGATTTGCAGGTGGAAAGATCTGATTCTCATCTTTGGAAATTTTTGAAGCTGAGAACCAGACCCTGGCTTACTACTTCCAGGACCCACTTGTCTGATGTTAAAGACTCCCAGTCCTGGGCAGTAAGCCAGCCTGCCCACAGGTAATGGAGAACCCCCCTGGGCATCCCATCAGGTGCCTGTTTGGCAGGGGCTTTAGGCTGAGGGGTGGGAGCAGGCCTGCTTGTACCCCGCCTGCCTCTCCTCTGAAGAACCCCTCTGAGCATAAGCTGAAGAGGAGGCCTGGGTTTGGTAAAAAGGCCTGTGAAAAGGCCTGCCTCTACCCCTGGGGGGCTGCCTCTGAGGAGTGGCTTGCCGTTCCTTGGCTTGTGCGCTCCTATAAGTGGTTCTATATTCATCCATTTTCTTCATATAATTCTCTGTCTGCTCCCCAAACAGAGGATTTCCCACCACAGGAAAATCCATAGCCTTAGCCTGGGTATCCTGTGACAAACTAGTACACCTGAGCCAAGCCAATCTATGAAAAGCCACAGATGTAGCCATGACTCTAGAGGATACATCATTAGAATCCACTGCAGCATGGAATTGCACCTTAGATGCCTCAATACCATCAGCAGCCACCTGCTCCAGCTCCTTGGCAAGCTGGCCAGGGCCTGTTTGGCTAAAAGCCATGACAGTATCCCATCTAGATTTCTGGTATCTTGCAACATAAGCCATATAATTTGCTTGCCTGAGTCCCAAGGACGCTGCCATGTATTGTTTTTTAGCCATGGCATCAATCTTCCTGGAGTCCTTGTCAGGAGGATGTGAAGCCAGGGGAATATTAGCCTTATCACAGGCTGCAGCCTGAACTACCTCAACATGGCTGCATTGCTGTGAAAGAAATTCTGTATCAGGACCTGACAAAGTGTACCTCCTGTCCATCTTTTTATCCACAGGAGGCACAGAATTAGGAGCTTTTAAAATTTTTATTGTTTGTTTCCAAAGGATTTATGTAAAGGAATAGACAATCTCCTAGACTCTGGGATATCCATCTTTCTACAAAGTCAGGCTCCTCTTGCTCATCCACAGCTTCCTCCAATGGAAGCTGGAGGGTTTCAACAACTTTTATAAAACAGAAAATGAGAAGGGACTCCAGAAAGCCTAGGGGAGATTCTTCTAAAGGTCTGTCTGGGGAGATGTCCGGTTCAATGGGCACTTCCAGACTTTCAAAGTCACATTCACACTGATCATAATCATCCTCCCCCTCCTCTGGTTCATAAAACTCTTCTATATCATATTCTTGAACCGGTGGAACCGGCCGAACCGACCTTTTGCCAGATAGTGGCGGTTCGGACGGAACCGGGGAAAGTGACTGGACAATTTGGATTGCTTTGGCTATCTCTGCAGCAGTTGGAGAAGGAATTTTTGACTCCACACCTGCTGATTTTCTAGCTCTCTTTGCTGGAACTGGCTCCACTGAGTCAGCTTTACGTTTGCCCGAGGAAGTCTCGCCCTGGTCAGAGGGCACTCCCTCTGGTTCGGTTGGCACCGAACCGGGCTGGCCATCCAGGTCAGCGGACTTTTTGGCCTCTCGTTCCCTGAGCCTACCAACTCTCTTATCTAGGGTAGCTGCAGGGAAATTCTTGCAAATCTGGCAGTCTGCATTGAGGTGGTCAAACCCCAGACAATAAACACATGTGGTGTGTGGGTCAGCCTTGGCAAAGGCTTCCCCACAGACACTACAGTGTTGAAACCCAGTGGGCCCGGTTTTTCTTTTGGGTTTCTCAGACATAATGCCAGCCTAACCAAAAACTTGCCCTTTTTCGGCAGTGCCAGGCAAGACACCCTTATCGGTTCCCAACCGTGTCACGGGTCATGGAAAAAACCTTAATGAAATCCGTTTTTTTTAGAACCGATAAGAACCGGGAACCGCACTCTAAAAAGCTTTTAAATGCTTCAGAATAAAGTTTTAACACGACCTGATCGGTTCAAACCGAACCGATAAACATTTACAAGTTCCACACAGAAATAAACCTGTCTATTACTTACAATACCACAAACAGAGCTTGAACCGATCGGTTTATGTTAAAATAATAATAATCGCGTTGAATTTAACCGAGAAAACTCTTTTAAACTGAGAAATGAACCGAGCAGTAGGAGGAATCTCCGGGCGACTGTTCAGTGAGACGGAGTAAAGAATCTGACAGTTTCAGTTTGAAATATTCCAGACAGAGCTTTTCTAACCGAGCTCGGGCTCTAAGTTCCATGCCTGGCATGGAAGTTAACTCTTTCACCTCCGGAGCAGTTCTAATGGTGGGACAAATTGCAATTGTCATAATATAGCAAGACTTCATGTTGTTTGAAAAAAGCCTTCCGCCTTTACTTTTTGGAATCTTCCAGTTAGGTAGCTAGAGAACCACTGGGTGGTATGGTATGTGGCACCCAACTTTACAAGGTAATTGACTAATAGTTTGTGATCAACAGCATCAAAAGCTTTGCTGAGGTCCAAAAAGACTGCACCAGTTACCTTCTTAGCATCTATAGCAGAGATCCAATCATTGGTTACTTTTGCTAGTGCAGTGATTGTGCTATGATTAGCCCAGAAGCCAGATTGAGCTGGGTTAATGAGAGAGAAGGTTTCCAAGTGAGATTTTAACTGAATATGGATCAGTTTTTTGAGAACTTTGGAAAGGATGGATACTGAGGAATGTAGGAACTCAAGACGTAGAAGTCTGCTTTGGTCCACAGAAGAAGATGAAATGCTATGGTGGACCCCATATCCCTGAGGAAAAACTAGAAAGAAGATCTTTCACCACACATTCCAGCCCATAAAATGAGTCATCCGTTGTGTCTTCGACAAAGTAGAACAGGGAGAGACTCTGCCAGATCCTTCTACCCCAGAATAACGTCCAAAAGGCATGTCTAGGCCAGGAACACGGGAGACGCAGACACCAGGATTAGTGAAGAATTCAGCACCATTCGCAGCGCAGGCACCACACACAGTGTCAGATGTGGCACCAGAATGTGCACCACACATGGCGATGGCACCACCCATGGCACCAGCACCTCACGGTGCCACATGCAATGCCGGCACCATGTATGGTACCGTCACCAAACCCAGTGCCGGCACCACACCCAACACCAATGCCAATATGGCGCCGGCACAAAATATGGTGCCAGCACCAATATGGCACCAGAACCATTGCCGGACCTAAACTTGAAGAAAAAGGGGGAAAAGGAAAACGGTACCTGTGCTGGCGTCTGCAGGAAAAAGGAGAGGGGGTAGGTATGAGGAGTCGGTGCTGATGGCATTGGCACAGGAGAGGATACCGTGCACATACTGGCCCAAATGGTCCAGCGGCTCAGCGGTCTGAAGGCCCTGGAACCGGATCCACTGGCCAGGACAACTGGGCAGACACTGTACCCTTTGCTCTAAAAGAGCGTCCCAGAGGTGAAACTGCTCACTGGGACCCCAATGAGGACAGAGACAGGATCCGGTGTCGAAGATCACGGCCATTAAGAGTGGAGCTGCAGAGGAACCCACCAGAGTTGGTTCAGGCCTACCGTTCTCTACCGATGACCCCCGCACAGATATACCAGAGGGCTACCTCAAGAGGTACCGATTCTTCTTCCACCGACAGGAGAAAGAAGAGCTCGAGGTCAAGCGGAGCTGGGTCCCTGATCAAGGTCGGGAATGGGACTACTACTTTTGTGCTTCAGGTGGACTGTCCTCCCCCTCCAAGCACCGGACTGCCCATGGTTGGACCCCCCCTCTGCAAAGGGGCAGCAGACTGGACACAGCCCCACTGCCATCAAAGCTTTCAAATGAAGTCACCCTACCATCACTGCTACCGTCTAAGATCGACTCCATTGATAGCAGGCTGAGAATTTCTTCATCATCATTTTTTTTTTTAAATAAGAAAAGAACACTAAAAATGGTAAGTTAATCGAATAGTGAACAGCTATAGCTGCTGTCATATAGACGAAGACTTGACTCCCAGCAGGTGAGTGACATCGTCATTGAAGCGCACTCAACGGTGGGAAAAAGGGAACTGAGGCGGTTGGAGGGTTGACACCGAATTAGCCTATACAGTGCAAGCTAGTCTCATGGTGCCATGCATCCACTGTCCTATCCCGGCACTGGCCCTCCTGAAGATTTTTGGCTCCCGCGGGGTTCTAGCACCTCCGGCATAGTCCCATTGGTGTGAACGAGTGGTGGAGACTTTTAGTCCAGGAAGATCAAGAGGACATGCAGCAAAGCTGTGGGGTAGACTCAGGAGAGAGGTGAGGAAGCACTTCTTCACAGAAAGGGTGGTGGATGCTTGGAATGGTCATCCAGCGGAGGTGGTGGGGGCAAAAACAGTGGTGGTGTTTAAGAATGAATGAGATAGGCATAAGGGAATCTTAGTGGAAAGGGTGGAGATAAAGAGCCAGAAACTGCAGTTACATGGTAGGTATGAAAAATGGGCAGACTGGGTGGGCCAAGTGGTCCTTATCTGCCCTCAAATTCTATGTTCCTCTTTGTAACTTCGACTGAAAGTCCAGAAGGATTATTTTCACATCTTTTCCAAACAGCCTAGAGCTACAGAAAGGAGAGATGATCACTAATAATTGCACACCAGTGGCAAAACCAGTGGCATGCAGCCATGGATATCAAAAAAGGCAAATACCAGAGGCCACAACATGAGTGGAACCACCAGAGGCCACATAAGCATACTGCAATAAATGCTTGCCAGTCTCCAAGCTACAGGTAAAACATTGCTTAGCTTCTGTCCTGGAGGTGCTATCAGGCATGCTGTCCATAATAGCAGACATAGACTTCCACAAGCTGTTCTGATATTTAATTATATGCGCCTGGTAGTTAGTTGGCAATCTGGAGGCCCAGTAATGTAGAGGCAGAAGTCCTTCTGCCCATGGTGTGCAGCTTCCTGGATTCCTTGTCGGGGGATTAGGGCTCATATGACAACGTGCTTCGGACCTATCATGAACTGCCATAATGGCCACAGAATCTGTTTCAGGCTGGGTGGTATAGTAAGATTTGACAGAGGGGGAAGGAGATTGTCTGTCTTCCGAAGGGCCACCAGGAGTTCTTGGCCTGTGCCTAGCTCATATGGTAGCATCCTCCAGTGCAGGCCATATAAGAGAAATAATCACAGAGACAGTAAGGACTTCCCATAAATCATATAGAAAACAGGCACCCTGGAGAAGGCCTGGGGGTTTAAACCTCAGCATCTTCACTACCAGAGGAAACCACTGGAACTAGAGTCAAACTCATTACAGAGAGGTGCCTAAACATCCTCTTCCCTTCCTTCTCATCCATCAGGCTTGGAGTATACTCAGCCTCTTCCTCCTCATTAGGTGGAGGAGGCTGCAGTGGAACAACAGGAGCCAAATTCTGAAGCCGTGGCAACTGTGAAGGTGGGAAGGGGAACAGGAACAGGATGTACACTAGGCCCCGACAACACTGAGGGGAGCAACAACAGGGGCTGTGTTGATGAGACCATGGTCATCAGCAGGATAGGCAATATTCTTTAGAACAATTCAGAGAACATAGCCAAAACAGCGGCATTAATGTTGACAGCACTAGCCAGCACTGACTACTGCTGAGTAGGCAGGGAAAATGCAGGGCGCGTTCATGACCAGAGATGGAGCCTGCATCTGATGGTGGTGTCTCGATGATGGTCAGGCTGGCAACGGAGACTACTGAAGTGACTACAGACTTAGTTAAGAAGTATCGTAAAGGTTAGAACAAAGTGCAAGTGGGTGACAACTTTCAGTACAGGAGTTGTACAAGGACAAGGGGGCATGATATGAGATTGGAGGGGGTAGTATAAAGGGGAATATGAGGACATTTTTCTTCATGGAAAAGGGAGCTGGATGCTTGGAATAGCCTACCCCAGGTAGCAGTTTGAGCTAGAACAGTGGAGGGATTCAAACATGCATAGGATAGGCATAAGGGAACCTTAGAGGTGGGAAAGAGAGGTGAAAGCCAGTGACCAAGTAGGGTTGGCGGCCACTGATAAAGGCAGGGAATACAGGCAGACTAGGTGGGCCTAGTGGTCCTTATCTGCAGTCAGTTACTGTGTTACCCATACGGTACATCAATAAAGATCAAGACTTTGAGGGATAGACATGGCAGTGATGCTCCTTTTTAGAGTTTTCCTTCAACTAATGACATTTCTCTCTAACAGGCAAGAGTGTCACTGAATGATGAGGAGAGCGACAGGACTCCAAGGAAGCTGGTCTTCTAGAATGCAGAGGGGACCTCACTGTAGATGCAAAACCTGCATGTGTGGCATTCTCCACCCTCTGCAGAAAGTTCTCGGACTTTCAATGATGTCTCCTTGTGGCCTGGTTGAAGGCTTGATAGGACTTCATGTCATGTGAAAGACCCAGGCAGTGAATACACAAAGTACAGTTACGTAAGAACTGACCATAACAGTAGATCTTCGAGAGAGGCTCTTGCAATAGGTAATAGCCTTGAGGATAGTGCCCCCTGGTGTCAGGACCACAGGGAAACTTTAGCTAGCAGTGTCTGGCGGGACTGCCCACCCGATGTCATGTGACTAATATCAGCATGACACTAAATAGTGGGCAGTCCCCATGCCTGCCTTCCAGTTCTCCCATGGGAGACCTCCGAATGGAGCGACAGGAGAATGGGAAAGAGGCTCCTGGATCTAAAATAAGCTCATAGAGGAAGAGCAGCACAAGTTGGGAGAAGGAGGCTGGGGGAAAAAGGTGTTCTACTACAAGAGCCTCTCTCGATCTACTGTTACGGTAAGTTCTTAGTAACTGTACTATCTTACTTCGAGAGGGCTCTTGCAGTAGGTAATAATCTTGAGGACTGAGTCCCAAGCAGTGTGAATCAGAAGAAACTGAAACACGGGAGGCAGGAAAGGTCTGCAGACAGGCAGAGAAATTAGGACAGAAGGCCTTGGAGAACAGCTAGTCCAAAGCCAACCCTGTGCCTAGAGGCAATGTCCAGACTGTAATGCTTGGTGAAAGTGTGAACAGAACTCCAAGTGCTCGTCGCACAGATGTCAGCAGAGGACACATTCCTGAAATAAGCAGTTGAAGCAGCCATGCCTCTAATAGAATACTCCTTAACCTCCCCCGGGAGGGTTTTACCATACTTCTGGTAACAGAACACATTACTGTCTGCCAACCACTTGGATAAACACTGTTTAGAAACTGCAGCACCCCCCCCTTTTCAGTGCAAAAGAAACAAAAAGCTGATCCAATTTTCGGACAGACTTGGTACGGTTTGTGTAGTAACGCAAAAATCTGTGAACATCCAAAGTATGCAAAATTGTCTCCTCCTGATTGGAAAACTCAGGGTACTACACTGGCAGTTGAATAGACCTAGTCAACGCAAACTCAGAAGCTACTTTTGGTAAAAACTGAGGATGGGTATGTAGAGCCACCCAGTATCTGTGAAAAATCAAATAAGGCTCCTTACACATCAGGGCCTGAAGCTCAGAAACCCTTCGAGCAGAAGTAACTGCAACTAAAAAGAACACTTTTCAAGACAAATAGCGCATATCACAACTACCAGCTGGTTCAAAAGGAGGCAGGGTAAGTTTCTCCAAAATAAAATTAAGATCCCAAGGTGGCCTGGGATTTTGCACCAGGGGTTTCAGGTGGAGGATCCCTTTCAGAAAAGTTTGGAGATCTCCAGCTGAGCCACAGCTTTGCCCTCCGCCAAGGTGTAGTAGGCAGATAGCAGACAGGTGAACCTTCAGCAAAGAGTAACTCAGGCCCAGGTCGGAGAGATGCAGCAAGTACTCCATGACCTGAGGAACAGGGAGTGAGAAAAGGTCCCAACCCTTCGAAGTGGCCCAAGTGGAGAAACACTTCCATTTCTTAGCATAGATCATCATCGTGGAAGGCTTTCTAGCCTCCACAAGGACTTGAGCCACTCTGGAGGAGACTCCATAGCATGAAGCAGCTATGTTAGAAGGTGCCAAGCATGAAGGAGAAGGGACTTCAGCCATGGATGGATCAGCGTACCTCTCTCCTGAGTCAGGAGATCATGGCAAAAGGGCAGGGGAAAACTGGAAAGGGAGGTAAGGAATACAAAAATCTCCCTGTCCAGCAAAGAGATAGCGCATCTTGCCAGAAAGCACCATGCTGGGGAGTGAGTGAGCAAAACTTGGGTAGTTTTGCGTTGGATGGGGAGGCAAACAGATCCAGGTCTGGACAACCATTAAGGTCAAAAATGTCTTTGATCACTGCTTGCTTGAGCTCCCAATTTTGGGCTGTTACTCTGGTATGGCTGAGACTGTCCACTAGGATGTTTTGCACACCTGGAATGTAAACCACCATGAGGTATATTCGATGCAGAATTGTCCAATTCCAAACCCGTATCGCCTCCCTGCAGAGGGGAGAGATGAGCGAGTGTCCCCTTGCTTGTTTAGGTACCAGACTACACACATATTGTCCGACTGGACTAATAGTGGACCCTGGCTAAGCAAGTGCTGGAAGGCCTGAAGAGCATACAGCACTGCCCTCATCTCCAACACATTTATGTTTAGGGAGAGTTCTGACTGAGACCATAGCCCTTGAGTCCTGTGGGTCTCCAGAAGAGCACCCCCCATCCCTGAAGCATCCATAGTCAGAGTCTGGATGGGGGGGGGAGAGGACTAGAAAGGGACCCCCTAGTAAGGTTACTGAGATCCTGCCACCACAGGAGATCCCTTTGCATCGAGTTGGAGACCATGACCATGTGGTCTAGGTTGTCCGACCTCTGGTCCCACTGCACCCTGAGCATCCACTGCAAAATACTCATGTGAAGCCTGGCCAGAGGGACAAGTGGGATGGCCACTGCCATAAGGTCAAGAAGCCAGATAACCAACCTGGCTGAAGCCCACCTGCTGGAGGCTATCAGATGAGCCTGCTCCTGTAAGGTTTCCACCCTGCCCTGAAGGAGGAAAGCCATACCCTGGGCTGTATCCAGCATTATTCTAATAAGCTGGTGACACTGGGAGGGGACAAGATGGGACTTGGGGTAGCTGACCATAATCCCCACTTGTGCAAAAAGGGCCAGGGTAGCTGAAAGGGAAAGTTCCAGCTGTTCTCTTGACAGGGCTGACAGAAGCCAGTCATCAAGGTAGAGGAACACATAGTGGCCCGAGCATCTCAGGGTCACAGCCACTACTGCAAGGCACTTGGTAGAAACCCGGGGTGCCAACAACAGGCCAAAGGAGAAGGCCTTGAACTGATATTTCTTATCTGATATTTTCTATATCTCTTGACCCCTATTTTCTAAAAATTGCAATTCATGTGCTTGCAGTTCCATTAACACATCTTTTTAATCTATCATTAACCTCTGGCTCTATTCCTTCGATATGGAAAACAGCCCAAGTGTTTCCCCTCCTAAAATCAGGGGACCCCATGGACCTCAACAACTACAGGCCTATATCCATTCTTTCTGTGCTTTCCAAGATGCTAGAGAAATTAGTGAGTATTCAATTAAGAGACTACCTTGAAGTTAACAACCTCTTAAATCCTGCTCAATCTGGATTTAGGGCCAGGCACAGCACCATCTCTGCACTGGCCGAAGTCACAAATGACTGGCAAACTGAGCTTGACAAAAAGAGCAGTATCTGTGCTGTATTCCTTGATCTAAGCAAAGCATTCGACACCGTGGATCATGAGCTGCTACTCTCTTCACTGCACTCCATAGGCTTAGACCCACCCTCTCTTAAGTGGTTCAGATGTTACCTCACTGATGGAACACAGCAGGTGAAAGCTGAAGGTGACTTGTCCTCATTAAAATTGCTTCTAAGAGGAGTTTCTCAAGGATCTATCCTGGGCCCCATCCCTTTTGCCATTTACATTAACAACATTGACACTAATCTCACCAAAGCCAATGTTCACCTCTTTGCAGATGACACTGTTTTATATGTCAGTAACCCATCGCCTGCAGTGGCCTGTGAAATTTTACAATCAGAATTCTCCCTCTTGCAACACCAATTACTTGAGAAAATCCTCCTAAATGCAAAGAAGACAAAAGCTATGTTCTTCTCCACTAATAACCATACTAACACCTCCTCACCAAGTACATCTTCCCATTTATCCACCATCCTTGAGAAAGCCTGGACTATGTAGATAAATTCAAATACTTAGGGGTGGATTGATAGCAGGCTTGACTACACATCATATTGAAGAACTTCTGAAAAAACTTCGCCAGAGGCTCGGCCTATTCTTCAGAATTAAACATTTTCTAACCAGAGACTCAAGGGTGAGACTAATCCAGGCCTCATTTATCTCACTTATCGACTATGCAGACTTCCTTTCTGGTCACTGTCCTATTTCCTACTTAAGCAAATTGGATACCTTGTATCACAGAGCACTACGGTTTATTACAGATCTTCCATTCAACACTCATCATTGCTCTCTCTATGCTGCAGTTGGTTGGACATCCCTACACCTCAGAAGGAACAGAAATGCTGCACTATGGATATACAAAGCCTTGTCTAATAAACTTCCATCCTATATTTTAGACTGCTTTACACTGGCCACAGCTAGGTCCTATGCCCTAAGAAGCAACAACTTCATCACGCTTAAGTTACCCAAAGCCTACACCCGGCATGGGAGGTCTGCAATCAGCTACTCTCTAGCATTGGCATGGAATTCTCTACAGAAGATCCTAAAGTTGACCAACTTTATACCTCTAGCATCCTTTAAAAAACTCTACGTAAGTCTCTTCCCAGAGAAATGCAATTGCTATCACAAGGCCTAGTCCAGGCACATTCACAACCCTCCCCCTTTCAGTCAGCAATTATTATTGACAGCTGTTCCATAAATCTTCCCCTTAGTTTTTCCCCTCCCTCGCAGACCCCTTTTTTTTGTATCTCAGCCCCCTTTCATACCTTTTTACAGCTTAGCTTCACCTGACTATGACCTCCACACCAATTCCTGGCACTTACTTCTACCCCAACCACTCCTCCATACCTCCTACTATTAGTAGCCTTAGCCCCTCTCTAAATCTCCCACCAGCACCTCCATGTCATTCGTCAGAGGCTGTTTATCATCATTTTTGCAGTCATAAATCATTATATCTGTTTGTCTGCGTTAGTTTGCCCTGGAGCCTGTAACCACCTGTTACCATGTAGCGCGTGCTTGCTTTGGCTACTCTATTGGATCTTGGACATTCTGGTTTCTTCTAGGGTACTTCTACTGTATCCTATCTTGTCCTGTTAGGGTGAATAATCCTTATCCTTCATTTGTATATATGTTTATATTACTGTATCTGTTTAAATATAAGTGTTCTGCATATGTCTGCTATTGTACCTTCAATTTGATCCTTGACCTATCAGGTCCATCTTGTAAATGAGCTTTGCTCAATGATGTCCGCCTGAATAAATAAAGATTTGATTGATTGATTGATTGATTGATAATATTCCCTGTGAAAGGTGAACCTGAGGTAGCAGTGCTGGGCCAGAAAAACTGTGATATGCAGGTAGGCATCCTGCAAGTCCAGGGCACAGAGCCACTGTCTCTTGTGCAGGAGGGGCAGCAGACCTGGGAGAGTCAGCATAAGAAACTGTTTTTACTCTATGTACAGGTTTAGAGTGCTGAGGTCCAGAATTGGATGCAAATCTCCCGTCTTCTTTGGAACCAGGAAGAAGTGGGGGTAGAACCCCTTTCCTACCTGGCTTACTGGGACGGGTTTTATTGCTTCCTTTCACAGAAGAGCCTCGATTTCCTCCCTTATGAGGGTGATGTGTGCCCTTGGATGGTGAAATACCCCCGTGGGCTGGTTTGGGGGTCTCTGTATAAGCTCCAATGTGTGGCCTTGAGCCACCAGCTGATGGACCCATGAATCTGTGGTGACTGCCTCCCACCCCAGCAGATGACTTGCAATTCTTCCACCCACCAGCTCCCCCGATGGAAGAGGAGGAGAAGGAGGAGGCGACAGGTCATGAATCAGGAGGTGCAGAGGGTTGGGAGGGCCATCCCAGATGCTCTCTGAGCTTTGGCCGGAGGGGTGGCTGCAGCTGAAGGGGCCTATTTTGTTTGGCATCTGACTGTATGATGCTGTTTCATCTGCTGCTTGGTCTGGTGATGAAATGGCTGCTTGGCCTTAAATCTGGGGGTGGTACATTTTATGGACTAACTGTAAAGCCTTATCCTGATCCTGAAGGCTGGTGATTATGTCCTGAGCGTCCCCCAAAGAGGACAGAACCCCGGAAGAGGGCATCCTGGATGGCTGCCTGGATGTCAGGTGCCAAGCCTGATACTCTTAACCAGGAACACCTTCTGAGGCAAACTGCCATAGCGGTGCCCCTGGCCGAGGAGTCCACCGCATCATATGTTGCCCTTAAAGAGTGACAACAGGTGACCTTAGCAGACCTGATGATGTCAGCCAGGTAGGTCTTGGACTCTGAGTCCGGAATGGCCTCAAAGACAGGCTTCAATTGACGAAAGAGAGACTTCTGGTATGCCAGCATGTGTGCCACATAATAGAGAGCGCCTATAGCCAATGTGGAGGAAGAATAGAATTTCCTCCCAAAATGATCCAGCTGCCTTGACTCCTTGTTTGGAGGGGAGGTGGTCATGTGCTTTGGTTTGGTGGACCTGTCATGAGCCATCGTAATAACCACTGAATCTGCCTTTGGGTGGATGCTGAGATGGTCCTTTCCCTCTGGTGTCCTGTATGTTCTGTCTGCCTTTTAGGTCACTGCTGGGACAGAGGAAGGCAGCACTGAAATGGTAGAGGCCAAGTCCTCGTGAGCCTCTAAGCATGAGGGCATCAGGACAGGTGCAGCCTCCTGAATATCTAGGTGTTATACTAGTCTCAGATGCTTGGGGTCTTGGACACCAGTTTTCCATTCATAGATCACTGCAATCTTTTTCACTGCAAGAGGTCTGTGAATGACGGGTCCTCCAGAGGTGATTTGGAGGACTTCTTGGGCTTGGACTCTTCTGAAGGGGGAGTCTCATAGCCTGAAACCGAGGAGGAGGACCCAGATTCAGAGTCTGAATCTGAGGACTCCACAGACCTGACGGGGTGAGAGGCCTCTTGAAATCTAAGAAGGATACTGTCCTTGGTCGGCCCCATTGAAGACTCTTTCATCAGGCTTGTTGAAGCCTGGTGCAGTTCCAGTGGAGAGGCAGACCTGGGAGTCTGCTCTGGGTGAACTGTGATAACCACCCCCACAGGGTGCTGGCTGTCCAGCTCCGAGATGAGCTACGACTTGGTTTCCACCCACCAGCACTGAAGGATGGCCTGTAAACCCACCTGAAGCTGAGGAGGTGGTGGAGGGGGCTGGTAGATGGGTTGAAACCCTGTAACAAACCCCGGCATCAGGAACCCTTGCATATGATACCCATGCATGGGGTAACCCGGCAGTGTCAGTGGCTCAGTAGGTAGCACACTTGCCTCTGAGGCCAGGAGATCTGAGGGCTGTGGGTTCAGTTCCCATATCTGGCACTTGGGTTAATATCCCAATACTGACACTGTAGTGTAGCATGGGGGGGTGCTGCACTTCTGAGGTGCTGTCTTTCGGATGAGGTATTAAACCGAGGTCCCATCTGCCTGGATTGGTGGTAGTTCATGTAGATGTTAAAGATCCCATGGCATTTATCGAAAAGAGTAGGGACATTTTTTTATTGGAAAACAATAAATCAAAAATCATTCCATATGCATTGCTTTTATACAATATTTACAATATTTCAGACAAATCATCACGTTGTATAATTATTCCTGGTTAGATCAAGTCACTGGAGTATCATTATCAGTAATTCAAGGCAATGCTTTCCAATATTCTTCAAGCATGTTTTTTTCCATCTTCCCTTTTTCTTCCTTGTATACACATTTTAGATCTGTCATTATTTTACCATATAACTCCACATGATTCCCTTCTCTCTATTGTAGTGTGAATCCACACCTTGCTATCCATACATTCCATTTGAATATTACCATTATCACATGTAAGGTACTTAAATTCCATTTTTCCCATATTTTATCAAAAACTCCATACATCAGATTTGCATAAATCAAAGTACTGAAAATTGGTTCCCCCCACTTATCCGCTATAAACTTCCAGAATCCTTTACTAAAAGAACACGAGAACAATAAATGTGTTATTTTCTCTTCTTGCTGTATGCACTGGTTTCTGCTGCAGATTCTGTCTTGCATTTTGTTCCGCTCATGACGTGAAAGCCAGTGAAAGTCCCACATCCTTTCAGGTATTCTTTTATTGTTTAGAATTTTATTTAGACCTTCTTTATGTTCTACAGGACATTTGGGAAAGACATCCTCTTCCCCACATAATAAACCAAGTAGAAAAAATGACTCGCCTCAGTAATTATGTTTCTTCTAATGGAGTCTTGCTGTATTCTGACTATTGCAGTTAGCCCCAGCCTTTAAACTGCCCCAGACAACAAAGGGTTAACTTTCTATGCAGATCATAGAATGCTGAGCTCGAGCTCGGTTGAAGTCTCTGTCTGGAGCCCTTTGAAATCCAACTGTCAGATTCTTACGAGCAAAAACTCACTAACTATCCTATGTGGAAATTGTAAAATTTTTACTAGCCAACTGGCAACAAAAAGTTTTGGATTCCCAAAGGAAGAATCAAGTCAGGAAACCCAAAACCAAAAACCAATCCAAATAAGAATAATAATAAAACAAACACCCAAACAAAAAGAAGAGGCTGTAAAAGGTGCACCCCTGAGGTGCAACACTGCACCTGCCCACCCACTTCCCAAAAACAGGTTCTGAGAGGGGAGGCAGGGAGGGAGGTCAGAATACAGCAATACTCCATTAGAAGAAACATAATTACTAAGGTGAGTAATTTTTTCTTCAAACAACATGAAGTCTTGCTGTATTCTGACTATTGCAGACTACCAAGCAGTACTTCCATGGAGGAGGGACAGAACCTACTTTGGGAATGGGCTCTGAAGTACTGCTGTGCCAAACCGTGCATCACTCCTAGCCTGGATATCCGGAGAGTAATGCTTGGTAAAGGTATGGACTGTTTTCCAGGAGGCTGCTTGACAAATTTCTAAGAGAGGAATATCCCTGGCAGCAGCCAGGGAAGCAGCTGTACTTCTGGTGGAGTGAGCTCTCAGGCCTGAGGGTGGAATTTTTCCTAGTTTCTCATAGCAGAATTGTATACAAGACACAATCCACCTAGTGATAGTTCTCTTGGTGGCAGGTTTGCCCTTTCCCACTTCTCCATAAGTGAGGAACAACTGGAGGAAATCAAACCTGTGACCTTTGGTACACTCTATATAGTAGCTAAGAGCCCTTTTTTTTTTGCATTATGTGTTTATGTCGCCTCCCATGCTTCACTAGCTCCCACTCCTTCAGGCTCCACAAGTTCCCCCTGACCCCACTGACCTTAGCCAGCCCTCCTCAGGTCCTCAAATCGCAGCCAATCCCCGGGATATCCTGGTGTATCCCTATCGCCGGGCGGGTCCCCCTCCTCCTAGGGGGAAGGGCACCGGAGAGAGAGAGGGAAGACCCCAGCACACACTTTATTAGAGCCCGGGGATGCTGCTGAGGAACAGGAGGCCCTGGCCAGGTACTGGGGGTGCTCCCGGAATGGAGAGCCATCATCTTGGAGGCCAGCGAGCAGTTTTCTTGTTTTCTGTGGGCAGCAGCGTGGTGACGTCATGGCAAACGCCAACGTCTGCTCCTCCCCTAGTCAACTTGGGCCATGCGTCCTGTGATACTCCCAGCCTCCACTAGGAGCCAGCAGGCGCCGGACTCATCCTCTACCCTCCCCCTGGAGAAGGAGAGCTGTCGTAGGATGCTCAATCTCTTCCCCCGCCGTCTCCTCCAGTGATCTGGGCCTCGCTCCTCAACCCGAACGCTACGCCGCAAGCGGAAATCCAACTGCTGCACCGGCAGGCCAGCCTAAGGGCCCTTTTAACATCTAAACTGTGTAGCCTCCTCTCTCCTGAAGAAGAATGATCAGTGAAGAAAACAGACAGAGACATAGACTGATTCAAGTGGAAATCTGAAACCACTTTGGGAAAGAACCTTCTATTGGTTCTAAAGACCACTTTATCCCTATGAAAGGAGATAAAATCAGGTTCCACTGACAGGGCTTGCAATTCACTGATACGTCTGGCAGATGTAATGGCTACTAAAAACACCGTTTTCCAAGTCAAGTACTTAATCCCAGGCAGGGGCAGGGTCTCTAAAGGGAGGATTGGTATAGAAACATAGACTTTGACAGCAGATAAGGACCGCTTGGCCCACCTAGTCTGCCCATTTCCCTACCTAGAGGATAAGCTGCAGATCCTATTTAACCAACAGCCTATTTCTTCCTACCCCCCCACAAAAATTGCCTTATGTCTGTCCCATGCATTCTTGAATTCTCCCACAGTTTTAGACCCCACAACCTCCTCAGAAAGGCTGTTCCATGTGTCCACCACCCTCTCTGTGAAAAAATACTTTCATATTGCCCCTGAGCCGTCCCCCCCTCTATCTTCAAATTGTGTCCCCTTGTTCTTGCACATCTCTTTTTCTGAAAGATGCTACCCTTTTGGACTTTGTTGATTCCACTGAGGTACTTAAACGTTTCTATCATGTCCCCCCTCTCCCTCCTTTGCTCAAGGGTATACATATTAAGCTCCTTTAGCCTCTCCTTGTATGGCTTCTCTTGTAAGAAGCAATCCTTTAAAAAATTTACAGAACATAGGATGAGATGACAGTGAGGAAGACTTCCCCACTGACAGAAAAGCAGAAACAGCTGACAAGTGCACCTTGAGAGTAGCTGGTCTGAGGCCTAAGCCATTCAGATGAACCATATAATCCAGACCAGGGATTTATTTAACTCTAAAAATTGATTCGCGTTTTGCTCATAAAAGTGCTAAATCTTTGTAAAAATGCATAGCTCTTGCCACACTGTATTTAACAAACGCAGCAGTTCTAGAAAATCTATATAAATACTTTCTGGACAGTTAGTATAGTCCCAAGAAAAAAACTGCTAATCAATTATTTAAAACCCTGCAGAACTGTAGGCAATTCAGCAGTGTCTGGGGAAACATGTTTCTTGGAACACCAAATGCTGAATCTCTTCCATTTGGAGTTATAGGTTTTTTCTAGTGGCGGGGTTTCGAGAGGCTTTGAGACTATCCAGGACTCCCTGAGACAGATGCAAATCTGCATACTCTATCTCTTCAAGAGCCATGCCTTGAGATTGAGAGAATGAAGATTGGGGTACCAAATCCTCCCCTGAGAGAAGGTTAGCAGGTTGTCATTCCTGGGAAGAGACAGGGGAAGATGGACTGCTAGGGACAGCAACAGGGGGTACCAAGACTGTCTGGCCCAGTTTGGAGCAATCAGAATCACTTTGCAAGGCTGTGACCTTATCTTAACTAAAACTTTGAACAGTGGAGGAAAGGGAGGGGAAGGCATACAGAAATTTCCCTTCCCAGTTCAGAATCAGAGCATCCAGAGAGACTGAGCCCAAGCTGGGGGTGTGCAACAAAAGAGAGGAAGTTGGTGATTGTCTGGGGCTGCAACGAGATCTATCTCTGGAGTGCTGCACCTTGAAAAAATCACTTTCAAGACCAGAGGGTCCAGGGACCAGGAACCATTCGTGATGGCCCTGTGAGATCCTGCTCAGTGCACTTGCTAGCACATTGTCCTTCCCTGGAAGGTGGACTGCTATCAGAGAGGTTTGCAGGGAATAAGCCAGTGACCACAACTTCATGGCTTCTGTGCACAAGGCCATAGACTGAGTGCCTCCCTACTTGTTGATGTACCACATGGTGGTGGTGTTGTCTGTCCTGACTTGAACCACATTGTTCTGCACTGACTGAGGGAAAGCTTGCAGGGCCAGAAAAACTGCCCTGAGTTCTAGGAGATTGATATGGAGAAGGGATTCCTGAGGGGACCACAGTCCCTGGGCAGTGACGGCCCCCAGATGGGCTCCCCAGCCCAGAAGGGAAGCATCCGTGGTAAGGACCACTGAATGAGACTGAGTGGCAAATGGGACCTCTTGCCTTAAATTGTCCTGATCCTGCCACCATTGAAGGGCTTGGATCAGGGTCTGAGTCAATGGAATCAGTTTGGTAGGGGAATCCTTCCTCTGGGACCAAAAGGTCCTTAGATGGAACTGAATGTCCCTCATCTGGAATCTTGCTGCTTGGACCACTGCTGTAGAAGCTGCCATGTGGCTCAAGAGCTGGAGGAAATGCCTTGCAGGTCGAGACACCTGAAGGCTGAAGGAAGAAGCCAGTTCTATAAGAACTCTTGCCCTTTCCAGGGGAAGAAAGGCTCTTGCTTTGACATTATCCAGCTCTGCCCCTATAAAGGTAAAGAGCTGCACTGGCTCGAGAACTGGCTTGGGAAGGTTGAGAAAAAAATCCTAGAGAAGTGAGCACTTGCTGGGTCACTTGCAGGTCTGACTTGGCTTAGTCTGGAGACTGGCCCACTATGAGCCAGTCGTCCAGATATGGAAAAATGGAAATCTTTAGCCTTCTTAGAAAGGCAACGACTACTGCCAGGCACTTTGTGAAAACCCTTGGGGCTGATGTTAGGCCAAAGGGCATTGCTTTGAACTGATACTGGCCTGAGGGCAACTTGAACCTGAGGTACTTTCTGTGGGAACATTGGATGAGAATGTGAAAATAGGTATCTTTGAGGTCCAGGGAGGCTAGCCAGTCCCCTGGCCTTAGAAAGGGAAGAATTATTCCCAGTGTTGCCATCTTGAACTTTGGTTTAAAAGATGTTTGTTCAGGTATCTTAGGTCTAGGATGGGTCGCCACTCCCCTGTCTTTTTTGGGGTAGGGAAGTACCTGGAGTACAGACCTTTACCCCAGTGTAGGGTAGGAACTCTCTCTATGGCTCTTAAGGCTAGAAAAGATGAAACCTCTGCCTGTAGGGCAAGGATTTCTGAGAGACCTGCAGGTGGAAAAGATCTGGCTCTCATCTTCAGAAATTTTTTGAAGCTGAGAGCCAGTCCCTGGCTTACTACTTCCAGGACCCACTTGTCTGAGGTAATAAACATCCAGTCCTGGACAAAGTAAGCCAGCCTGACCCCTACTGAAATAGGAGAGTCGACCTGGGTAGGCCCATCAGGGTGTCTGCTTGGCAGGGGCCTTAGGCTGAGGAGTGGATGCAGCCCTGCTCATCCCCCTTCTGCCTCTCCCTCTGAAGAACCCCCCTCTGTGAAAAGGGAGAAGAGGCCTGTGGCTGGTAAAAAGGCCTATGAAAAGGCCTGCCCCTGCCCCATGACTGCTGTCTTTGAGGAGTTGCCTGCCTCTCCTTGGTCTGAGCACTCTTATAAGTGGTCCTGTACTCATCCAGTTTCTTCATGTAATTCTCTGTCTGCTTCCCAAACAGAGAATTACCCACTACAGGAAAATCCATGGCCTCAGCCTGGGTATCCTGTGAGAGGCTAGTACATCTGAGCCAAGCCATTCTCTGAAGAGCCACAGATGTAGCCATGACTCTTGATGACACATCATTGCAGTGCACAGCAGCATGAAGCTGTACCTTTGATGACTCAATCTCATCTGCAGCCCACCTCCTCCATCTCCTTGGCTAGCTGTGGAGGAGGCCTGTTTAGCCAGTGCCAGTACAGTGTACCACCTGGACTTCTGGTACCTGTCTGTATAGGCCATATAATTCGCCTGCCTGAGTCCCAAGGAAGATGCCATGTACTGTTTCTTTGCCATGGCATCAATCTTCCAGGAGTCTTTGTCTGGGGGGTATGAAGCTAAGGGAATGTTTGCCTTGTCACAGGCAGCAGTCTGCACTACCCAACATGGCTGCATTGCTGGTATAAAAACTCCACATCTGAGCCTGATAGTGTGTACCTCTTGTCCATCCTTCTGTCAACAGGAGGTACAGAATTGGGAGACACCAGGATTTTTCGTGTCTGCTTCCCAAAGGATTTGTGAAGGGGGATAGACAGTCTCCTGGACTCTGGGATTTCCATCATTTCCACATAATCAGGCTCCTCTTGATCCTCCATTGCCTCCTCCATAGGAAGCTGGAGGGTTTCAGCCACTTTTCTGTAAAACAGAAAATGAGAAGAGGACTCAGAAAGCCTAGGAGGGGAAACACCAGAAGGTCTGTCTGGGGAGATGTCCGGTTCCACAGGCACATCCAGACTTTCACCATCGTAGCTATTATCTTCAAACTCCCCTCCTCTTCAAACTCCAGTTCATAAAAATCTTCAGGGGTATAAACTTGAACCGGGGGAACTGACCGAACCGAACTCCTGCCAAAAGGTGCCAGATCGGGCAGAACCGGGCGAAGCGATTCCACAATCCGAATCACTCTGGCTATCTCCTCGGCGGTTGGAACATGAACCTCTGGATCCAAACTGGTCGATTTTTCTTTGCGTTTCCTTTTTGTAGGAACTGATCCCTCAGAATTGGCTCTCCTCTTGCCCGAAGATGTATTGCCCTGGTCAGAGGGCACTCCTTCTGGTTCGGTCAGAACCGAACCGGGCTGGCCATCTGGGTCAGTGGGCTTCTCTGCCTCCTTTTCCCTCAGTCTACCTAATCTCTTTTTGAAGGGTAGATTTAGGAAAGTTTTTACAAATTTGGCAGTCTGTACTGAGGTGTTCAAACCCCAGACAATAAACACAGGTGGTGTGGGGATCGGCCTTAGCAAAGACCTCCCCACACTCACTGCAGTGTTGAAACCCAGTGGGCCCAGTTTTTTTCTTGGGCTTTTCAGACATGGCCAACCTAACCAAACTTACCCTTTTTATGGCAACCACCAGGCAAGACTCCCTTATCAGTTCCTAACTGTGCCACGAGTATTGAAAAAAAACATTCAAAACACGTTTTTTTTTTAGAACCGATAAGGACCGGTAACCACACTCTAAAGTAAAACACAAGGATTCACTACAAGTGATCAGTTCAGCTGAACCGATCTAACACTTTACAATTTCCACACAGAAAATCAGAACAAAACCTATCTATTATTCACGGTACCACAGACAGAGACTGAACCGACTGTGCGGAAGTAAATTCAGTTTAAAACCAACAATTTAACCAACTTTTGAACCGAACTGAAGGAGAAAGCTCCAGAGCGACTGTTCAGTGAGGCAGAGTAAAGAATCTGATGATTGGATTTCAAAGGGCTCCAGACAGAGACCTCAACAAAGCTCGAGCTCAGCATTCTATGCTCTGCATAGAAAGTTAACCCTTTGTTCTCCGGGGCAGTTTAAAGGCTGGGGCTAACTGCAATAGTCAGAATACAGCAAGACTTCATGTTGTTTGAAAAGTAAAATATAACTTCTTTCTTTGGACTGTTCTTATCTGCTGTGTTGTTACTCTCCATTGTTTTAGTCTTAAATATGTACATCGAATGTATTCAGGAATTATAATAGATTTATTCACTATTCTCATTGTTTGGTTGTTCCACTGAAATAATAGGTTATGATATTTGTCTCTAAAGAGACTTTCACATCCAGAATTCTGATTAACTAATAATGGTTTTAGATTACTAATAAAGAAAAATGTATTAAAGAAAATAACCGGGTTAATCATATTCAGCCCTCCTCTATTAATAGGTAAATATAAAATGTTTCTCTTAATGGGATTTAATCTGCTTCCCCAGCAGGCTTAAAAAAATATACTTACCAGGGCTGTTTCCATTTTTTTTTTGAAGGGGGAAGAATATAGCTCATATAGAAAAAATGGGAATAAGAAATGTTTTAATTAAATATACCCATTTTTTCTTGCTAAAATTCCATTTGTTCCATTGTACTACTTTTAATTTTCCCAATTCAAATTTTTTTTTTTCCAGTTCAGTTCATCCATCTCTCCCGGTCCAAATATTATGCCTAAAATATTCAGTGGTTCTGGTTTTATAAGTACTTGATCTATATTCCCTTGATAGTTCAATAGATAATTTAGTCTTTGCCCCACACATTTCCCCACATTTAAGAAAGCACCTGAAAATTGTCCAAAGATTTTGCACATATCCAGTACCCTAATTAAGGATACTTAGTTTCTAACTAATACTGTCGTATCATCCGCATAGGCAATTATCTTATGCGGCAATCCATGCCCTTTAATTTCGATAGGCATTATTTCATTTCTTCCATTTATTATTCTTAATAAAGAGTCCAGAAAAAAAACATATAGTATAGGGCTTAGTGGGCACCCCTGCCTGACCCCCCTATTTAGCTTAATAATTGGTCCTCTCCACCCATTCACCACAGGAACTACTGTCGCTGTTTGATAGAAACATTTAAACCATTCTATCATTTTGTGGGTATACTATAATGTCTAAGTACTTCCCATAAGAACTTATGACTAACCTGATCAAAGGCCTTCCTTTGATCAAGTGAAACTAAGAACCCATCCAATTCCCCTACCTCACCTAACTCTACTAATTCTCTAATCAGTATCAAGGAATTTTGTACATATCTATCTGGTACTGCATATGCTTGTGCTGGCGATATTACCTCATTTGCAATTGCTGCTAGTCTTTTTGCTAGAATCTATGTTAATAAATTAAAATCTGAATTAAGAAGGCTGATAGGCCTCCAATTACCTAGATCTCTCGTATCTTCTTGTATATATATATATATATATATATATATATATATATGAAAGTGCTCCCATATTCATATATAATGGCATATTTTGAGTGTCTAAAATGCAGTTGTATACCTCTGTTAATTCTGCTATACATAGATACATAGATACATAGACAGTGTTGGCAGATAAGGGCCTATGGCCCACCAAGTCTGTCCATTTGAGCTTGTGAGTTCAGTTTGTTTTCCTAGAAGTCTGTTGCCCCTTACCCCGACCTCCAGAATTCCTTTATGTCTATCCCATGCATTCTTAAATCCCGTGATTGTTTCAGCCCCCACCACTTCCTCTGGCAGGGTGTTCCACTTGTCCACCACCCGTTCTGTGGTTCTGTGAAGAAATTCTTTCTCATGTTTCCTCTGAATCGTCCTCCCTCCAACTTCATCCCATGCCCTCTAGTCCTGGAACATCTTTTTCACTTAAAAATAGTGTTTTCCTGCACCCTGTTCCTCCCTGTAAGATACTTGTATGTCTCTATCATATCCCCTCTCTCCCTCCTCTCCTCCAGGGAGTACATGTTCAATTCCTTCAACCTGTCTTCATAGGACTTGTGATGCAATCCATGCACCATCTTTGTTGTCCTCCTCTGAACCTTCTCTACCCTGTCTATGTCCTTACGTAGGTATGGTCTCCAGAACTGTACACTGTACTCCAGGTGGGGCCTCACTAGTGTCTTGTATAGCGAAATTATGACCTCCCTTTTCCTGCTGGTGATGCCCCTGCCTATACATCCCAGCATCCTATTTGCTTTACCTGCTGCCTTGTCACACTGTTTCCCTACCTTGAGGTCATCAGAGATGATAACCCCAAGATCCCTTTCCTGCTTGGTGCATGCTATATCCTCACCCCCAACTGATATATTGTGCCAGGGTTTTTGTGCCCCATATGCATTATCTTGCACTTCTTTGCATTGAATTTCAACTGCCAAACCCCTGACCATTCTTCAAGTTTCTGCAGGTCGCGTCTCATTCTGTCTACACCCTCTGGTGTGTCTACTGTGTTACAGAGCTTTGTGTCATCAGCGAACAGTGAAATTCTGCCTTCTAGGTCCTGCGCAATGTAGAGCTATGAGCTCTACACTTACAAATGTTATAAGTTTGTTAGGTAAGACATCTAATCTTGACATTTTACCACTTGCAGTGTACAGTGCCTTCAGAAAGTATTCACCACCCCCCTTGGATTTTGTCACATTTTGTGATGTTGCAAACTCAAATTAAAATACATTTATAAGGGATTTTTTTGTCACGTAGCTACACAAATTACTCTATAATGTCAAAGTGGAATGAAACTTCTGGAATTTTTTGTACATGTAATTTAAAATAAAAACCTGAAATGTCTTGATTTGATAAGTATTCACCCCCTTTGCTATGACACTCCAAGTTGAGCTCAGATGCATCCAATTTCCTTGTGAGATCACTCTAAAACTTGAATGGAGTCCACCTGTGGTCAGTTCAAATGGTTAACATGATTTCAGGGGAAATACACCTGTCTATATAAGGTCCCACTGTTAACAGTGCATGTCAGAGCAGAAACTCTACCATGAAGACCAAGGAGCTGTCTGTAGAACTCCGTGATATAATTGTGAGGAGGCATAGATCTGGGAAGGGGTATAAAAACATTTCTATGGTGTTGAAAGTTCCCAGAAGCACAGTCAAGTCCATCATTAGGAAATGGAAAGATTATGGAACCACCCAGACTCTTCCTAGAGCAGGCCGTCCTCCCAAACTGAGCAACCGAGCAAATAGGCCCTTGGTCAGGGAAGTGACCAAGAATGCAATGACCACCCTGACATAACCTAAGAGTTCCATGGCTGAGATGGGAGAACCTGTCCAGAGGACAACAATCTCTGCAGCACTTCACAGATGTAGCCTCTATGGGAGAGTGACTAGACGGAAGCCACTCCTGAGAAAAGGCCACATAATAGCATGCCTGGAGTTTGCAAGAAGGCACGTGGCAGACTCTGAGACCATGTGGCAAAAGATTCTCTGGTCTGATGAAACAAAAATTGAACTCTTTGGCCTGAATGCAAAGCGCCAATGCCTAGCCTTGAACCCGAACACAGCTCATCACCGTGTAACACTATCCCTACCATGAAGCATGGTGGTGGTAGCATCATGTTATGGGATGCTTTTCAGCGGCAGGGACTGGGGCACTTGTCAGGATAGGGGAACAATGAATGGAGCCAAATACAGGCACATCCTTGAGGAGAACCTGCATCAGTCTGCAATAGACCTTGGACTGGGCGAGATTTACATTCCAACAGGACAGCGACCCCAAGCATACACCAAAGCAACACTGAGTGGCTTCAGAACAAGAAGATGAATGTCCTTGGTGGCCCAGCCAAAGCCCAGACTTGAATCCCAATGAGAATCTGTGGAAAGACTTAAAGATTGCGGTTCACCAACGCTCCCCATCCAACTTGACAGAGCTTGAGCAAATCTGCAAGGAAGAATGGGCGAAAATCCCCAAATCCAGATGTGCAAAGCTGATACAGACATACCCAAGAAGAATCAAAGCTGTAATTGCTGCCAAAGGTGCTTCTACAAAGTATTGACTCAGGGGGGTGAATACTTAAGTTAACAAGATATTTCAGTTTTTAATGTTTCATAAGTTTTTGTTACACAATAAAAATATTTTTGCCGCTTTAAATTGTTGAGTATGCTGTGTGAATCAAGGGGGAAAAAATAATTTCAATGCATTAAAAATTCTGGTAGTAACACAACAAAATGTGACAAAATCCAAGGGGGGGGGGAATACTTTCTGAAGGCACTGTAGTTAGTGCTTCTCCCACTTCACTCTGCTGTATAGGTTTTATCAAATCTCTTTGTTTAGCTAGTTCCAGACCTGGGATATTCATGGATTTTAAATAATTTTGCATCCCATTCTCTGTACTATCCAAAGGTTCATATGCTTTTTTGGTACAATTTGTAACCCATTTCATTATGTCAGACTGTGTTTTTAATGACATCCCATTCTCGTCTATTAGTTCTAACATTTCTTTTGCTTTTCCAGATTTAATAGATTGTTCAAAGGGGCAGATACTGTTCGATTTTCCCTTTATTTCAAATTTTTGTTTATGATAAAGTATTTTTACCTTATTTTTGTGAAATGACATCATCTTATTTTTAATTTCATTTATCTGGACAGTTAAGTTTTGACCTGTTTCATATGACATGGAAAGCAGCTGTTGCAATGTCTTTCAGTCTTGTAAATAGGTTAGAAATGTATTTATATGCAATGTTTTGCTTAAATGTTTACACAATTTTCACGTGTCACTTTTTGTATCCTCTCACCATGTTACCACATTATCAAATAAGAACAACACTGATTTACATGCTGGAACTAAGGACTGTAATGCTTGAAGGATGTACTTATCTTCTAATAGAGAAAAATTCCACATCCAATATCCTGGTCCTTTTCTCAGTGCTTCTGTGAACTTAACTCTGACTGAAACTACATTATGATCTGAGAACTCTGCCAGAATTATAGTTGCTGATTCTAACTGTATTTTTGCAGATGTAAAAATATAGTCTATCCTAGACTTAAATGCCCTTTCGGAAATTTAGGTGTTGTTAATTTAGAACATGAAAAATAGGCATCTATAAATTTAGCTTTATTAATTATTACTGATAGTATGTTTGAATCACAATATTGTTTCATAGTTTTTGCTATTAATGGATAATTAAAATATCCCACAAAAATTACTGATAACATGGTATATAAATATGGCGTATCAGATTCATTAGTTCACATCTCCCCGCTTTGGAGTGGGAAGCATAATAATTTATCATTCTAAAGCCCCTATTATGTAATATTACATCAAGAATTAAAATCCTCCCTGGTACTAGTTCATATAATTTCAATATTTTGACTTCAGGTATTTTAAATATTATTCCTAGCCCCGCTCAAGGTTCTTGTCCAAGGGACCAGAATGATAGACCTATTGATCAATCTTTTGTGGCTTCCTGACATTCTCTCAAAGTGTGTAGTGGCACATCCTGCCAAAAAAATAGCCCAAAATGCAAACATTTTAAAAAAGAAAATACAATTTTTCTTTTCCCCGGTCTCTTAATACTATTTAAATTAATAGTGTGTACTGAGAATGGTTCTAACAGCATTGCCTTTTAATTATTTGTACTTTCCTCTTCTCACATTCTGTTCCTTATGTTTGGTTTTAATTTTTTCCTTTCTCTTCTGAGATCCCTTAGGCCTTTCTAGTTTTTCAGTGTCAGTTGTAGCTTCTGGTACAGAAGAAGCTACAAAGAAATCATCAGAGTCATCTTCTGAATGGTCTGATTGTAAGATATCAAATCTATTCTGTATAGGTATAATAGTTTGACCACAGATCTTGTTGCAGATACTTTAGTTCTTGTTTTTTCTCCCTGTTTTCTTTTCAACTTTCCTTCACTTTGTAATGAAGCTGAGGCCTCCACTACTGGCTATGTGTGTGTGTGGGGGGGGGGGGCATAACTATGAGATCTGTATTTCCATTTGTCAATGGTTAATTTCCTATGTTAACAATTCCAACTGTTTTAGACTCTGTCTCTCATCTTTCTTCTAATTTTTGCCCCATTAATCCCTTTTCCTGCTGTTTTCCTGTTTGTTTATCCCTTATACTTCTGTTGTCTTTTACCCCATGGTCTGTTTGTTTCTGTCCTGAATTTTGCTCCTGTTGTGCTGATTTTTGTTTCTGTGCTAATGTAATTAACAAGCGCTGCTCTTCCCCATCTCCTTGTGCTGAGATATTGTGTGCTTCCCATCTACAGTTCTGGAATGTATGCCCTGTTTCATTGCAAAGATTGCATCTGCATTCATTCAGATGTGCTGCAAGGTGTCCCAATTACCCACAAACAAGACATCTCTGCTCATCACAAATATTGCTAAGGTGATCATATGATCCACATTTATAACACACTTTGGGTTGTCCTTGATAAAATAGTTTGCCCCTATCTCTCCCTTAAAAAAAAAAAAAATGAATTTGGAAGATGTACAATTTCCCCATTCACAGTTTTCAGCAAAACTTTCACCCGCCAACCCCCAGTCCAGATATTTTCTATATCCATTATAGCTCCTGGATCCTCTAATACAGAGCATTTATATTTTAGCCAGTGCACCAGATCTGTCATGCTGACCCCCTCACTTCAGAATAATACAGCAATTGTCTTTTGTGCTGGCTCTGATAAGGAGATAGCTGTAGACGCTGTCCACAAGGGGGATTTCTTTAAACATTATATTCGATCCAAAATCTTTCTAGTCCATCCACTGTTTAAAAGCTAATGTCAAATGTGGTCTCTCTGGAGATGTACATCAATGCATAGATTTCATTTGCAAAAACTTTCATATGAGTCTTTCAATATGGTTCTAGCCACAAACACACGATCTTGGGGTTCCATCATGCCTCCACTGTATAGTAGCCTGACTGAGTTGTGGTGTTTTGCTGGATAGATTGGTGTCTTGAAGAATGAAGAATAAGTCTTAAACACTTCTTTATTAATAATATTTAAAGGCCTTTGAGGTGTACCATTTAGGTTTGTGGGGCATCTCTCGATTTATTGAGCACTTACTTTTGCAGCATCAGTTCGCTCTGTAAACTCAAGCTCTGGAGGCATTTCTAAATTTTCCAGATTATTGTCATTCAAAATATTATTCTTATTGTTAAATGAGCCTGGCATAGCAATAGGAGACGTCCCTGATTCCCACTGACCTGTCTGCTTATTTCTTTCTTTCCCATCCAGCTGCACTTAAAGCATTATCCACCGATCAGGTTTTGTCTATTTCATGTTCCTGAGCTCCAGAATGTCTTAGGTCAAGTGTCTTTCTCCTTGTTTTTGCTATTCCTGACATAATTTCTGGCTTCTCGGTTGATTCAGACTCTGATTTCCTCTCGGCATGCTCCTGCATCTCTTCCAGTTCTACCGCCACAGCCCAGCTGGTTGTTGCCTTTGACGACGCTGCATCGTTACTACTCATTTGTGCTTTTTGTACAGGCCTCTTCAATCTATCAGATTTCATTTCTTTTGTTTCCCTAGTTTAGCTTTTTTTGAGTAGAAATTTTGTTCTTCTTTTTCTAGTTGCATTTTTAATACGTGCTCTGCCACATCCATATTACTAGTCTCTTCCACCTCAGTCATTTGTTCAGATTCTGTATCACTTTTCTCTGAACATGCACTTTCAGGCTTGCCACATTCTTTTACAGGTGTTTCATTTACTGGGTTTATCAAATCTAAATCTTTACCTTCCTCCATTTTCGCTGTTGTTATTTCCACCATTTCTTCCATATTAACTTGTTCTAGTATTAATACATCATCTCTTTCTTCTCCCAGTTCCATTTCCTCCTCATCACCTCCAGCTTGTTGTCCAGCCATCTGGGCAGCTTTCCAGAATGTGACACTCTCCTCTTCCACAGACACACACACACACACACACACACACACACACACACACACACACACATATATCGTCAGCCATCTTGGTCCATGCCACTGCCACATCACCACTTCCTCCTCTTCTGCTGTCCAGCTCCAAACTGAGCGCCTCCACTCTGCAGGAAGTCAAGCCCCCTGCTGGCTGAGTAGGGGAATTTCCACGGTGTCCTGGCCAAATTTCCTTCATTCACTAAAAAATACCACCAACAGCTTCATATGGTTCAATTTCATGTTGGTTACCATCTGTATCCCTCTCCCCCATGGTTGCCTCTGAAAAAGGGACTTCTAGTCTCAGTGGGCCTACCGGGTCAACAAAATTAAATAAATACCCCAGCTTTGTAAATCCTGATGTTGGGTAGCCCATCGGAGGATAACCAGGTGTATAATGTTGTGCCGGGTAACTGGGTGGAGGGTAGACCAATGGAGGCCCAGATAGCAGTGCCATAGGACCCAACAGGGGACCCTGAAACTCAGCCCAGAAGGACCCGGAATGACAGTGTCAGGCGCAGGACTGGCGGGTGGTAAGCCCAGTGTTGGCACTGACGGCCCTGCTGGAAGAACTGGAGGGAGGGGTCCAGAAGGTTGCCCAGAGTGTCCAACGTGAGGTCTGGAGGTGACCCAACAGTGATGTCACCTGACTGATGACCCCCATTCCCTGGGGCTCCCTCTGATCTGGCGAGGGTGGAAGAAGCTCCACAAAAGGAGAGGAGGGGGTATCCTGGTGGGGAGACCCAACCGAGTAAGGCTGCGTTAGGACCAGCAGCTGGCTCTTGTCTGGCTGGACATTGTCAGTTCAATGCCAGGACCCGACATGAGTGTTTTGGTCAGGTGGTCATTGGAGGACCCAACGACTGACTTATGGACTGTGGCCATGCGAGCGCTGGAGTCCCCGGTGCCAGACTTATCAGCCCGGGCCGGGCAATCAGGGTGTCCGATAGTGACTTATCAGCCCTGTCTGGCTGCTTAGACCTCTTGGAGGAAATGGGTCTAATAATGGTGGAGGCTTTGGACTCAGCCCAGGTGCCCATGGCCACCCGTGATTAGTGGTGGTGGGGGAATGAAGGGTTGCTCCTGGGAAGGTGGGGCAGACTGGGTGAAAGCAGTGGTCTTCCTGGAGGAAGAGGACTGCTGGTTACTCAAGGGGCCTAAGGGCGGCTGCACGTGAGAGGGAGACCTATCTTGGTGCTTTTTCTTGTCCCTCTTCTTCTTGTGTTTGTGGGAGTCAGTAGGAGAGGGTGAAGAGCTCCTCAGCTTCTGCAGCTCATTTTCCATGGTGGCCATCTTTTTTTTAGCAAATCCAAAGAGGCTGTTCCTGCAGTCTAGTGCTAGAAAGAGTTGCTAGGGGCATGCAAAGGGGAGCCACTCCTTGTAATTAAGACAAGTCCAGAACTGCATGCACTCAATTAGCAAAAAGAAAAGGAGCTGGCAAAATCATGAGATACAAATTAAGTTCTTTTATTTTCAATCTTTTAAGGCCCCAGCCAAGTCGTCACTTAAACTCTACCCCTTAGCGCTTTGCCTCCCAAATGAGGCTTCTTTAGGGGGTGGTTTATAAGACATACAGTTGGGTTTAAATACTCACAGTGTGATCATAGAAGTGCTACACCATTAGAATACATTTGCATAGATAATTACCATGTTTAACATGTAGTTCAAAAAACACCATTTTGTGACATTAACAAATTAAATACATGTATTGCTTTTATGCAGGTACAGGTTATTTCATACAGCCATGTTTATTAAATTTATAAAATAACTTTTTTGATTTATTACTGTCTATTAAACAAATGAAAGTTTTTATTTTAAGCTGTTTGAGATGATACCACTGTTCCTTTAGTACAATAGCCGCTGATTTGTAACAATAATTTTAGCTTTCTTTTTAAGCCTGAGTGGTAATCACCCATTTCATGCACTGAACTCTTTCTGGGTATCTACTAGCAGATGCAGCACCATTGCCAATTCCCTTTTATAGAGCCAGTGAGGCACCTTTCATGCAGGAACCTGTAGGTGGAGCAGAACACAAAGAGAGCAATAAATTTCATGGTTTAAAAACTCAAAAGTATTCCTACCTAATTTCTAACATACTAGAGTGGTGAATATTAGTTAGTATTACTATAGCCATTTTTCTTAATTGAAATCAGTTTTACAGTGTTACAGAAGTAAATACCAGTTGATATTTCTATAGCTATTTCTTAACTAAAAACTACATCACTATGTCAAAACACTAAACATTAGGACTTGTTTTATTCTGTGTTCATAATCTTATATGTTTCTAGAATAGTTCAGATGCAGAAAATTAAATCAGAAAAATAATTTGCTTTTTATGTATTCCTGCCACTTTGAGAAAGTAATGGGGGGTGGGACAAAAATGAAAATTACGTACCTACCATAATTCTTGATCTTTCTGTGTATCGTCACCATTCATCACAAATGGGTATGTGGCCGGAGGTCACGACCCCGTGGGAGCTCTTTTTTTTTTTTTTGCATGGGTGAAGTTGACGCACCAACGGCACTGCCCTCGAGGCTGACGCACTGTGTGGCGCTCACATGTTGGCCGTTAGGTGCCATCGACCCTGTCCTCCCACCAGTTCTGAGTAGCCGTATAGTAAGAAAGGGTTGGAGGTGGACAAGGAAGTCCAAGGGACAGACAAAGGAACAGATATATGAACTAAAAGGAGAAATAAATGACGGAGAGGACAGACAGGAGATGGAGAAAAACTAAGGGGATTGGGAAGGGGCCCCAATCTCTGGAATCAGAAAAGGAAAGGGAAGGAGGGAGGGACACAAGAAGTGGGAGGGGAGAGAACATACCCCGGACTCATTAACTGTTCCCAAACTGAGTTTAAGAACTGTAAAGGAGTAGCCAGAAGGCTATATTGCCAGAATTCAAGGTACAGAATTACAGGCAACTAACTCCAGCAGAAGCAGTAGAGGCTATCATGGGACTGAAGGGGACAGGAATCCAGGGTTGTCCTCCCCCGAAACCAAATAATTGGAATGGGGAGAAAAACAAGTCTCCCTAATTAAAAACTGAGAGATAAGTCCCTAAGGACACGGATGGAGGAAGACAGAAGGGGCGAGAGAGAGAGAGAGAGAGAGAGAGAGGGCAGCCACCATATCCCACCCCAAAGGGGTGGAGCCAAGGCATTGAGGAATGAGCCCCCTTCCCCTGATCCCTCTCCCCCTGCCAGAAGGTGAAGAAAAATTCCCCCTGTGTGCCCAAAGTCACCCTGCTCCTGACCTGTGGAAAGGAAGGGGGACCCAGAGACTGAGGCCCCAGGGGGATGGAGAGTGGGATTTGTAATGAATGGTGACGATACACAGAAAGATCAAGTATTACGGTAGGTATGTAATTTTCATATCTTATCTGTGTCAATCTTCACCATTCATCACATTTGGGTGAGTACTGAGCCCCAACCCCCGAAGGGAGCCCTAGACACTAAAGGACTAAGTCCCTTAGCTCCCAGTGGGGGAAAAACACTGAAAGGGAGAATCTTTATGAGCCTGGTGAGGCCTGTAAGTGGGGAGAGTGAGGTGGGGACCCCCTGGAGGGGGTAGGAGGTTGCCTTGACAGACGCTGCCTCACTCTATGGGAGAAAAGAAAAAATTACTCACCTTAGTAATGTTGTTTCTTCTAATGGAGTCTTGCTATATTATGACATATGCAGTGAGTCCCAACCTTCGAACTGCTCCGGAGATGAAAGAGTTAACTTTCCATGCCAGGCATGGAACGCTGAGCTCGAGCTCGGTTGAAACTCTGTCTGTTGTTCCTCAAACTCAAACCATCAGATCTTTATGAGCTAAACTCACCGAGGTCCTGTGTGGAAGCTGTAAACCTACACTAGCCAACTGGCTACTAAACATAAGAACACATTTTCTGGTCCCAAAACAAAGACTCAAGTCAGGAGACCCAAAAAATGAAAAACACAACACCAAGTCACCCCAAAAGGAGGGGTGAAAACAACAAGGTGGGCATCTACTAAGTGCCAACACTGCACTGCCCACCCACATCCCAAAAACAGAGGTTCTGAGAGGGGCAGGCAGGGGGAGGTCATAATATAGCAAGACTCCATTAGAAGAAACAACATTACTAAGGTGAGTAATTTTTTCTTCAAACAACATGAAGTCTTGCTATATTATGACATATGCAGACTACACAGCAGTACCTCCATGGAGGAGGGTCAGAACCTACTTAGGAAATAGGCTCTGAAGCACAGCTGTGCCAAACTGAGCATCACTCCTAGCCTGGATGTCCAGGGAGTAATGCTTGGTAAAAGTGTGACCTGTTTTCCAGGTAGCTGCTTGACATATCTCTAGAATAGGGATGTCCCTGGCAGCAGCCAGGGAAGCAGCTGTACCTCTGGTAGAGTGAGCCCTCAGGCCTCAGGGAGGAACCTTACCCAGCTTTTCATAACAGAATTGGATACAAGAGACAATCCACCTGGCAATGGATCTTTTAGTGGCAGGTTTCCCTTTACCAACCTCACCATAAGTGAGGAACAGTTGGAGGGAGTCAAACCTGTGACCCTTGGTACGCTCTATGTAGTAACTTAGGGCTCTCTTCACATCTGAACTGTGCAGCCTCCTCTCGCCAGAGGAGAAATGGTCAGTGAAGTACACTGGATGAGATATAGATTGATTAAGGTGGAAATCTGAAACCACCTTAGGCAAAAACTTCCTGTTAGTCCTGAGGACCACCTTATCTCTATGAAAGGAGACAAAATCAGGCTCCACTGACAAGGCTTGTAATTCACTTATGCGTCTGGCAGAAGTAATAGCTACCAGAAACACAGTCTTCCAAGTCAAGTACTTAAGCTCTGCTGAAGACAAAGCTCAAAGAGGTTGCATAAGCTGAGCAATGCAAACATTAAGATCCCAGGCAGGGCAGGGTCCTGAATGGAGGTTGGTGTGAAGCAATCCTTAAAAAACTTGGAGAATACAGGATGAGCTGAAAGAAGAGGTTTACCTGCTGAAATAAAGGCAGACACAGCTGCCAAATGTACTTTTAGGGTAGCTGGTCTCAGCCCCAAGGTATTTAAATGGACCATATAATCCAGGACTGTGGGTAAATCAGCAGATTCTGGAGAAATATGCTTCTCAGTGCACCATATGGAAAACCTCTTCCATTTGGAATTATATGTAGCCCTGGTGGAAGGTTTCCTAGAAGCCTTCAATATATCCATTACACCTTGGGAGAGGTGTAGATCAGCAAACTCTAACTCTTCAAGAGCCAGGCCTTGAGATTGAGAGATTTGAGGTTCGGGTACCAAACCCTCCCCTGAGCACAGGTTAACAGGTTGTGATTCCTGGGGAGACACAGGAGAAGATGGACTGCTAAGGACAGTAGGAGTGGATACCAGGATTGTCTGGCCCAATCTGGAGCAATCAGGATCATCTTGCAGGATTGAGATCTGATTTTGACTAACACTTTGAACAGGAGAGGGAAGGGGAAAAGCATAGAGAAACTTCCCTTCCCAATTGAGAACTAAGGCATCCAGAGGGACTGAACCCAACACTGGGGGCCTGCAGCAAAAAAGGGGAAGTTGGTGAATGTCTGGGGCTGCAAAAAGATCTATCTGTGGGGTGCCCCATCTGGCAAATATTACCTCCAGGACCAGGGGATCCAGTGACCATTCGTGATGGCCCTGGGAAATCCTGCTGAGAGCATCTGCCAGGACATTGTCCTTACCTGGGAGGTGAACTGCCATAAGGGAGGTGTTCAGGGAGTAAGCCAGAGACCACAACTTCATTGCTTTGGTGCACAAGGCCATAGACCGAGTGCCTCCTTGCTTGTTGATGTACCACATTGTGGTGGTGTTGTCTGTTCTGACCTGTACAACTTTGTTCTGAACAGATTTGGAAAAAAACTTGAAGTGCTAGAAAAACTGCTCTGAGTTCCAACAGATTGATGTGGAGCAGAGATTCCTGAGGGGACCACACTCTCTGGGTAGTGAGGTCGCCCATGTGAGCTCCCCCACCCCAAGAGGGATGCATCTGTAGTAAGGATTAAGGAGTGAGACTGAGTGACAAAGGGCACCCCTTGTCTCAGATTGTTCTGATCCTGCCACCACTGTAGGGCTTGGATCAGGGTTCGAGTTACTGGGATCAATTTGGTTAGAGGGTCTTTCCTTTGAGACCAAAAGGCTCTCAAACGGAACTGGATGTCCCTCATTTGAAATCTTGCTCCCTGCACTGCTGCTGTAGAAGCAGCCATGTGCCCCAGGAGCTGTAGAAAATGCCTTGCTGGTCGAGAGAGACCTGCAGAGTGAATGAGGAGGCCAGAGAGACCAGGGTCCTTGCCCTGTCCAAAGGAAGGAAGGAAGGCTCTGGCTTTCTCTGTGTTCAGCTCTGCGCCTATGAAGGTGAGGAGCTGGACAGGCTCTAGAACTGACTTTGAAAGATTCAGAAGGAAACCTAGAGAGGTGAGCAGTTGCTGAGTTATCTGTAGATGTAACTTGACTTGGTCTGAGACTGGCCTACTATGAGCCAGTCGTCCAGGTAAGGGAAGATGGCAATTTTCTGCCTTCTTAGGGAAGCAACTGCTACTGCCAAGCATTTTGTGAATACCCTTGGAGCAGAGGTGAGGCCAAAGGGCATTGCTCTGAACTGGTAATGGCCTGAGGGCAGCTCAAACCTGAGGTACTTGCAATGGGAGCTTCTCATGAGAATATGGAAGTAGGCATCCTTGAGGTCCAGGGATGCTAGCCAGTCCCCTTGGCCTTAGAGAGGGTAGAATAATTCCCAGAGTCACCATTTTGAATTTTGGTTTTAAAAGGTGCTTGTTTAAATGTCTGAGATCCAGGATGGGCCGCCATTCTCCTGTCTTTTTTTGGGGTAAGGAAGTACCTGGAGTACAATCCTTTGCACTGGTGTAGGGGTGAAACCCTTTCCACAGCTCTGAGAGCCTGGAGGGAAGAGACCTCTGCCTCTAGGGCAAGTGCCTCCGGTGGATTTGCAGGTGGAAAGGATCTGGTTCTCATCTTTGGAAATTTTTGAAGCTGAGAACCAGTCCCTGGCTTACTACTTCCAGGACCCACTTGTCTGATGTCAGAGACTTCCAGTCCTGGACAAAGTAAGCCAGCCTGCCCCCTACAGGTAGCTGAGAATCGGCCCTGGGAACCCCATCAGGGTGCCTGCTTGGCAGGGGCTTTAGGCTGAGGGGTGGAAGCAGGCCTGCTTGTACCCCGTCTGCCTCTCCCTCTAAAGAACCCCCTCTGGACAAAAGCAGAAGAGGAGGCCTGGGCTTGGTAAAAAGGCCTATGAAAAGGCCTGCCCCTGCCCCTGGGAAGCTGCCTTTGAGGAGTGGCCTGCCTTTTCTTAGCCTGTGCACCCTATAGGTGGTCCTATACTCATCCATTTTTCTATGTAATTCTGCCCTGCTCCCCAAACAGAGAATTACCCACAACAGGAAAATCCATGGCCTTAGTCTGGGTATCCTGTGACAGGCTAGTACATCTGAGCCAAGCCATTCTGCGAAGTGCCACAGATGTAGCCATGACTCTTGATGACACATCATTAGAGTCCACTGCAGCATGGAATTGCACCTTGGATGCCTCAATACCATCAGCAGCCACCTGCTCCAGCTCCTTGGCAAGCTGGCCAGGGACCTGTTTTGCTAGAGGCATAACAGTATCCCATCTGGATTTCTGATATCTAGCAACATAAGCCATATAATTTGCCTGTCTGAGTCCTAAGAATGCTGCCATATACTGTTTCTTTGCCATGGCATCAATCCTCCTGAAGCCTTTGCCAAGGGGGTATGAAGCCAAGGGAATATTTGCCTTGTCACAGGCTGCAGCCTGCACTACTCCAACATGGCTGCATTGTTGTGTAAGGAACTCCGTATCAGAGCCTGATAATGTGTACCTCTTGTCCATTCTCTTATCCACAGGAGGTATAGTGTGAGGAGTTTTTAGAATTTTTACTGTCTGTTTCTAAAAAGATTTATGCAAAGGAATAGACAGTCTCCTAGACTCTGGGATATCCATCATTTCCACATAGTCAGGCTCCTCTTGATCATCCACAGCTTCCTCCATAGGGAGTTGGAGGGTTTCAGACACTTTTTTATAAAACATAAAATGAGAAGGGGACTCAGAAAGCCTAGGAGGAGACACTCCTGAAGGTCTGTCTGGGGAGATGTCTGGGTCAATGGGCACATACAGACTTTCAATTCCACATTCACTCTCCTCATACTCCTCTTCCCCCTCCTCCGGTTCATAATATTCCTCTAAATCATACTCTTGAACTGCTGGAACTGGCCGAACTGTACGCTTACCTGATGGTGCCGGTTCAGTCAGAACCAGGGAAAGCGACTGGACAATTTTAATCGCTTTGGCTATTTCTTCAGCGGTTGGAGAGGAAAGTTTTGGCTCCACACCAGCTGATTTCCTAGTCATTTTTGCTGGAACTGACTCCTCAGAGTCGGCTCTCCTTTTGCCCGAGGAAGTCTCGCCCTGGTCAGAGGGCACTCCCTCCGGTTCGGTTGGAACCGAACCAGGCTGGCCATCCGGTTCAGTGGACTTTTTGGCCTCCCTTTCCCTGAGTCTACCAACTCTCTTTTCCAGGGTAGCTGCAGGAAAATCCTTACAAATCTGGCAGTCTGCATTGAGGTGGTCAAACCCCAGACAATAAACACAGGTGGTGTGGGGGTCAGCCTTGGCAAAGACTTCCCCACAGACACTGCAGTGTTGAAACCCAGTGGGCCCTGTTTTTCTTTTGGGTTTCTCAGACATAATGCCAGCCTAACCAAACTTACCCGTTTATGGCAATCCGCCAGGTAAGACCCTCTTATCGGTTCCCAACCGTGTCACGGGTCGTGGAAAAAAACGTAATAAAATCCGTTTTTTTTTAGAACCGATAAGAACTGGTAACCACACTCTAAAAGACAGATAAATATATTTTAAACAAACTGATCGGTTCAAACCGAACCGATAAACCGTTTACAAGTTCCACACAGAAAAGAAATCAATGTAAAACCTATCTAGTACTCACAATACCACAGACAGAGTCTGAACCAACCTGTTGCGGTTTAATTTCGGTCGAAAACTGAGAAAAACAATACTTTAACCGACAAAATGAACCGAGCAGAAGGAGAAATCTCCGGAGCGATTGTTCAGTGAGGCAGAGTAAAGAATCTGATGGTTTGAGTTTGAACAACAGCAGACAGAGTTTCAACCGAGCTCGAGCTCAGTGTTCCATGCCTGGCATGGAAAGTTTACTCTTTCACCTCCGGAGCAGTTCGAAGGTTGGGACTCACTGCATATGTCATAATATAGCAAGACTTCATGTTGTTTGAAGGTGGGTTCTCCGGTAAACGGAGGAAATTACCATATGCTGGGCCAAGGGTGACAACCGGGAAAGACGTAGCCATGCTGTCCGCCTAGTGCAGATCGCTGTCCCTACGACCCTGGAAGCTACCTCGTTGGTGTCGTAAGATGCACTCTCTTGGTACCTTGGTTGCTCCAGGCCAAGTGCAGAGAGTGCAATGGCTTGTCTGGTTACCTCCGAATCAGGCAAGGAGGCTAGGAGTTGACCTAGCCTGGACCACAAGAACCTATCATAGGAAGCATAGTGGGTCTGATGAGCAGAAATTGAAAGTAACAACTGTGCCGAGTAGAAGGTCCTCCTCCCCCCGAAGTCAAAGTCTGCGGAATCTTGATCTGGGGACCGATCACGGTGGAAGGCGCGAAGTCCATCAGGAGTGTCCAGCTGCGTCAGTCCTGATTGAGGATGAGGAATACGACCTGGAAACTCCAGAGGGGCACAATACCTCTGGCTCAGAACCCTAGGGGCTGAGACTTCATAAAAGGGTCCTTGTCAGAACCACAATGATGCCTCCTGGAAAGGAGCAGGCTAGGCGGGCACCACAAGGGTGGCCACACTGAAGTCACCTAAGAAGGCAGGCGTTGAATGCTCCAGATTGTGCTGAGTGAATGGGGTGACACGGATGTCTTGCATCATCCTCACGAGGAAACGCTGATACTCAGCGAGATCAGCAGCAAGGGAGATGTGGAAGGAGGACTCCTCTCCCCCAGAAGAGGAGGATGAGGAAGCGGAAGACCTCGGAGATCCAGAGGTTGGCTGCTCAGGGAGAGGGTGGAACACCCGCTCATCCATGGCCCTGATATAAGTAGGGAAGTGAGCAGCTACAACCCTGAATTGTTTCCAGGAGAGAGGTCCCGTAGGACCACGAATGCCTGGGACAGCAGGAGATGGCAATAGAGGAATGGGGGCTAAGTCCACAACAGAAGGGGACCATCCTCTATCCGGGTCAGAGAGTGCACCAGAAGCCTCAAATGAAGAAGGAACTCCGTAAAGCCCAACAGCTGATCAACCACGCTGGAACTGCCTAGGCCGTGCCCTGAAGAATCTTCCGTGAGGTGACTGGGACCGTAAAAATCCAGAATGATGGTCCCTTCCATCCAAAGACCAGGGCCCACACAAGGAGACTGAGAAGGAAGGGTGGGGGTCCACGCTGCAACTCCTGCATGAACCTGGGCGGCTCCCAGAAAAGGGCTGCCTCATCGAACCATGACCCCTTGACCCCTCAGAGTCCAAAAGAGCCCTCTGACTCGCAAACACCAGCTTAGGCAGCTGACATCCCAGGTCAGTCCCCGAGGAGACCACCCAGGGAGTAGCACCCTCCCCTCCCAAGGGCACTCTGGTCGGCCCTAAAGTTGGGCGATCCAGGCGCACCACATAGGGGGTAATCCAACTGAGGGGGCAGAAAACCCTCCAAGACTAGACTGCAAGGCAATAGTGGCCTGGACCACCACCTGTTGGTCAGCACCCCTGACCCCAGACTTGGGGGCTACTGCCCGCTCCTCAGAGGGAGGCTGGTTCCAGTCAGCCAAAGTAACCACCAGAGTGTCCACATGGCTGCTAACTCCAAAGAGTCAGACAGCTGGTCCAAACCAGACTTGGAGTCCACCTCCAAAGAGGTAGAGACCGAAGTCTGGTGCCAGACTGTACGTGGATGCCTGCTCCTGTCTGGACCAATAGAGGTGCCAGTCTGGGTGTCCACACCAGAGCCAGCACTGAACTCCCCCACGGCACCGTGAACGGTGCCCGAGGAAGAGATGGTGCCAAGAGCGGCAGCACAACCAGAATTGATGTCTGCCACAGCGCTGCAAACAGCTTTGGAGTCAGGGACAAAGCTGACAACAACACCAACAGCTCCCTCAGTGCCGAGAGCAACAACTCCCACAGTGCCGTGTCCTTGCTCGGCGCCATTCCCAGCCTCAGCGCCATGAACAGCGCCAAGATGAGAAACAGTCAAAGATGGCACCATAGAAGTTCTCACAGTGCTGTCAGCACTATCAGCACCGCAAATGGTGTCAACAGCAGAGATGGCATTGAGCAGTGGACCCGACCACGGCGCCTTCAGGGTTCACAGCATCACGAACAGCACTGAGGCCCAAAATAGCACCGATGGACGGTGTTGAGGACGGTGCTGACCCAGGCTTTCCAGCCCGAGGAAAAGACACTGCGGGAGCCTTCACCCCCCAAAAGGGCAACTGCTGGAGTGGTGCCTCCCGCCCGCTCCCCAGGGGGAATGGACTGGGCCTCCTGCACCACAGAAGGGGATTCTGCAACGGCGAGGCTACAAGAAGTGGAAGCCTCCTCCTCCGTGGTCCATATAGAATTGGGAGGGAACCCGGAGGAAAGGCCAAGAGACCATGGCTTGGCCCGATGAGTGTGCACCCGTCCCCCAAAAGTCGTCGGAGCTCGTCCAACTTTCCATGCACGCTGTTCCAGCACACGACAATCCGCAGAGAAACAGGTGCTGCACAAATCCATGTTGTGAAGTGGGCCAAGGCATGTAAGGCAATGATCATGCTGGTCAGTAACGGAGTACTTGCGGCCGCACGGGCACCGTCACATAGGAGGCCGCCCTGCTTTCAGTGACTTTCTTCCCTCTGACCTAGACATGATCGACAGAAAACAATGCAAAAAACAGACCTAACGTCACTGAAAATAATAAAGGAACAGTCTTACCAAACAGCGGCATCGACTATAGCGAAACGGAACCGGCAGGTAGAACTTGCTGTTGACAGGACATGAAGACTAGGCCCAACTTAGTTGCTTGGAGCTCCTCAAGAGGTGTGACCTCTATGGGGAGAGACGAAGAACTGGCAGGAGGGCGGGGTCGACGACACCCAACAGTCAACCCACGAGTACCACACAGTGCGCCGGTTCGGCGGCACTGCTTGGAAAGGTCAACTCCGCCCATCCAAAAAAAAAAGGGTCCTGCGGGGTCGTGACCTCTGGTCACATACCCATTTGTGATGAATGGTGAAGACTGACACAGATAAGATCAAATAATTAGTTCATTCTTAGCATCATTTTATCATAACAAAACAGCTGATTCAAGATTTAGTTAAGTATGGTTTGAGGTCTAGATATTCATTTAGTCCAGCTGGTGTTACAGTGTTAAATCTATGCATCCAGTATCCTTCTCTTTGCAATAGGAGATTCTATCTCCACCCCATTGCTACATGAGACAAATTCAATTCCCATACATTTAAATTCCCTTGGGTTGCTGTTATGTTTTTGAGAGAAGTGTCTACCTATCGGTTTGTCCAGCCTTACATATATAATGGACCTAATGTGCTCTTGTATCCTTTCTTTGAAACTGTTTACAGTTTTCCCCACATATACCATGCCTCATGCACACCATAAAAGATGGACTGCAAAAGTGGTACTGCATGTAATCAGTTCCCTAATTTTAATTTCTGAATGTCCATTAAAGGGGCCAAGATATTTACCAGTTATTACATACTGACAGATATTGCATTTAGTTTCCTAACGGTCTTGTAGGTAGCTAACCTTCGTTTGTGATAATTTCATTCCTTTTGTATTGACTATGTGTGATCTTATTTTTTGTGTTGGGTGCTTTTCTCCTAGCAGTATGTCCCAGTTCCTCCATATGATCTTCCCTAATGAGCCAGCTAAGCTACTGAATTCGGTGGAGAATGTCACCGGGCCCCATTTACTCCCTATTTGATTATTTTCTGTAGTTTTGTCCACCAGTTTGCTTTGTGTGTTTATGTGTGCTGCAACAAAAGATTTTTGTGTTAGAGCCTTACTGTAACCTCTGCTTAGTAACCTGTTCTCTAGTTCTGTGGCTTGTGTCTCAAATTCCTTTGTGTCTGTGCAATTCCTCCTAATGTGTAGCATCTGTCCGTGTAGTATGTAAGGATTAACCCATGACAGAGCATGGGTCTACTGGGGATTAAAGTATAGGGGGGTCTGGCTTCAGCCTCATGGTTCCAACTACCCAGCTATACAATAATCCCCAGTAGACCCACACTCTGGAGTGGGTTAATTCACTTGTAACATTGGGAAGAGAAAGGGTTCGGTGCTCTTTTTATGTTTCTCTTCCCCATGTTACATTTACGTAAAAGTAATTTTAAAGTGCAAAATTACAAAAGTTCTGAGAGGATATTAAGGTTCCTAACATGGGGAAGAGAAAGGAGGTTGCATCTGACTGGAGAAACTACATGCTGAACAGGTTGAATTTATTTATTTTGTGAGTGCAACGGTGAACAATTACTGATTATATGCAGATGTGATCAGCATTTCAGAATATGTGCTTAATTTAGTTGACTTAAGTTTTGTAAACTGTGGAGTCATCTCTGTTTTTCTGCTGTTTGATGTTTGGGATTTGGCTGCTGTGCATTATGGTAAATGCATATATTTACGTGAAACTTCTGGTAGTTCCTGTAATTACTTTTGAGTCTTCTTTAGAAATAGGCTGCGATAGTATATAGTTACTTTTTAAACAGTCTGATGTGCTTGCATTAATTGCTTTTGAGTCCTCTTTTTTTTAGAAACAGGCTGCTATAGTATACAGTGGTTTAAACAGTCAGGCCCAGATATTCAAAAGGGTTGTGCATGGCGCAACACTTACCCACTGATGCGCCCCGGTGCAATACTTAAAAGGGAAAAGTGCGCCTGCACAAATCTTGATGTGCCGGTGCGCATCAGTAATGTATGCAGGCACAGTAGGGGGGGCGTGCCCATGCATAAACTGCACAGCCCGATATTCAGCCCGGGCCGTGCAGAGTTATGCAGGCGCAACCCCTACCTGCGCCTGCACAAAGTTGAGCCCAAAAAAAAGAAACAAGTCGAGGGCCACCCAGAGGTGAGCTGCCGCATTGCAGGGCGCAACATAGCAGCTGCCACCTGTGGGTGGCCCTCGACGTTCCCGCCGCACCTGGCGGCACCCCCCATGCCCCGATCGCAGGCATCAGTATCCTCCCCAAGTCCAATATCGCTGGTGGTCAGTGGACCAAGATTAGACTGATCACTGGCATAACTGTAACCCCAGTAGCCCGATCGTGGGCATAACAGTATATCACCCCGGTAGCCTGATTGTGGGCATAACAGTATTCTCCCCCAGTAGCCCGATCACAGGCATAACAGTATTCTCCCCCAAGTAGCCTCATCATGGACATAACAGTATTCTCCCCCAGTAGCCCGAGCGGGCATAACTGAAACACTCCCCATCAGCCCGATCGTGAGCATCTGTCTCCCCCAAGTCCAATATCCCTGGTGGTCCAGTGGACCGAACAGAACCCGATCGCGGGATCGCGGGTGGCATTCCTCACCCCCAAGTCCAAAATCCTGATGATCTAGTGGCTCCCACACCCGCCCATGGAGCCCACCACCCTGCTCCCCTGTCAGCCGGTGGGTGGCAGCACCCACCCGCCTGCCGCCCTGCTGCCTGCCGACTGACAGCTCGGTATGGCTGCATGCCCATTGGTTCAGAGCATGAGCCAATGGACTCACATCTCTCGGGGGTTTGTTAGCTCGGTACTCTCCCATTAGTGTGAATGAGTGGTGGAGACTGTATGTCCAGGAAGATATGGAAATTACGTACCTACCATAATTCTTGATCTTCTCGGATGAAGTCTTCACCACTCCTTCACACACCCACCCACCATCCCCCGAGCTCACATCTCTGTTTTTGGTCTTCACTCTCTCAATGGTTGGGCTGTGAAGACTCTATTGTTGACCCTTCTTACATGGGTCATTCGGATTATCTTATGTCCGATTTTGTTAGGTTAGACCTCTAGATTAGTTACGCTGCACTTCCTCGGAAAAAAGGTACTGAGGAGGTTGGAGGGTCGAAGCCGAGGTAGTCTTTACTGCATGAGCCATGGCTCACAGTTCCTCATGGCTCCATCTCTGGTGCTGACCCTCTCGAAAAGTTTGCTCCCACTGGGTCCTAGCACCTCCAGTGTAGACCCATTAGTGTGAATGAGTAGTGGAGACTTTATGTCCAGGAAGATCATGGGTTCAAAAGGGGGCTGCATGAGCTGAGCAATGCAAATATTAAGGTCCCACATGGGGGTAGGTTCCCTATGTGGGGGTGCAAATGCAGTAGTCCCTTAAAGAATTTCTTAAATACTGGGTTAGAGGCTAGAGAAAGTACAGTTACGTAAGAACTTATCGTAACAGTAGATCTCTGAGAGAGGCTCTTGCAGTAGGTATTCACATATAGGACTGACTCGCCAGGCGTCAGGACACCACAGAAAAATTTCTAGGTAGCAGTCTCTGAAGGGGGACCCCACTCACGTCAGGTGACCGGCGTCATACGACGTCAATATAAAGGGGTGGTCCCCACACGCTTGCCTTTCAGTTCTTTCTCACCAAGGGACAAAAGAGGCAAGACAAGAGAGAAGAGGATATTTTCCCCCGTGGAAATGGAACTAAAAAAAAAGCTTAGTGGGATGGAGGGCAGGAAGGCAATATCTACTGCAAGAGCCTCTCTTGAAGATCTACTGTTACGGTAAGTTCTTACTATCTTACTTCAAGAGGGCTCTTGCAGTAGGTATTCACATATAGGACTTAGTCCCAAGCAGTCTGGAACAAGGAAGAGTACTCGGGAGGAGGATTGTCATCCACAGCACGAAATCTCAGGCTGAAATGGGTCTCATGAAAGGAGACCTTGTATCATAGCCAACCTGAAGTCTGTACTACGGGGAGAGGCAATGTCCAAACTGTAGTGTTTCATAAAGGTATGGACAGAAGTCGAAGTTGCGGCTGCACAGATGTCTGCTGCTGATTCATTCTTGAAACAAGCTGCAGAGGCAGCTACTCCTCTGGTGGAGTGACCTCTGACTTGACCTAGCAGGGTCTTGTTGTACTTGTCATAACAGAAAGTGATACAATGAGCCAACCATTTTGATAGGCATTGCCTAGAAACAGCATTGCCTTCCCTTTGTGAGCAAAAGAGACAAAAAGTTGATCAGTTTTCCTGAGATCCTTAGTCCGAGCGGTGTCGTATCTCAGTATTCTGTGAACATCCAAAGTATGCAAGAGGTACTCCGCTTGATTGGAGTGTTGCATAAAGAAAGTGGGTAGCTCAATGGATTGATTCAGCGTAGATTCAGCCACCACCTTAGGGAGAAACTTAGGGTTGGTACATAGAGCCACATGTTCCTTGTGGAAAATCAAGTATGGGATTTTGCACATCAAGGCCTTTAGCTCAGAAATGCACCAAGCAGAAGTAATGGCCACTAGGAAGAGTGTCGTCCAAGAGAGGAACTTTAAATCTGCTGTAGCTGCCGGCTCAAAGGGAGGCAGGGTAAGCTTCTCCAGAATTAAATTCAAGTCCCAAGGAGGGGCAGAAATGTGGATGGGGGGTCTCAAATGGAGAACCCCTCTGAGGAAGGTCTTGGAGACCTCCAACTGAGCAAAAGTCCTGTCCCCAAAGGGAATATGGTAGGCTGAAATAGTGGCCATGTGGACCTTTAAAGAGGAATGGCTGAGACCCAGATCGAAGAGGTGATGCATGTAGTCCAGGACTTTATTGGCCGGGCATGAGAAAGGTTCAAAGCCTTTCAAAGTGGCCCAAATAGAAAACTGTTTCTACTTCATGGCGTAGGTGAACCTGGTGGAAGACTTTCTGGCCTCTATCAAGATATCCACTACGAGCGGAGAAACTTGGAAGCGGGCTTTTGCTATGTCTGCAGGAGCCACGCATGTAAATGAAGGGATCTGAGACCTGGATGAACAAAAGTCCCCTGATCCTGGGTCAACAATTGTTGCAACAGAGGAAGAGGGGAGGTTCCTCTGAAAACTGTTGCAGAAGAGAGAAACAGACTTGCCTGGGCCAGAAGGGAGTGATGAGAATCATTCAAGCTCCCTCCGATCTGAGTTTGTTCAGAATTAAGGGACTAGGAGGGAAGGCATAAACAAATCTGTCCCTCCAAGCGAGAGACAGAGGGTCCCGGCAAAAAATGTCTCGCCCTGGAGCAAGCTAGCAGAAGGCAGGAAGTTTTGCATTTTGGGGAGAAGTGAAGAGGTCTATCTGAGTTGTTCCCCATCGCCGAAAGATGTCATTTATGACTTCTTGATCCAATTCCCATTCGTGGGACCTGGCTGAGGACCAACTTAGTTGGTCCGCCAGCATGTTTTCCACTCCCAGAATGTGAATCGCAGTCAAGTGAAGGTGATGCTGGGTTGCTCAAAGCCAGACTCTCATCACTTCCCGGCACAGAGTGTAGGAACATAGTCCTCCCTGCTTGTTGAGATACCAGACTACGCACTTGTTGTCTGATTTTACGAGGAGATGACCGGGAAGGATAAAGGAGTGTAGAACCTGAAGGGCATAGAGGACTGCTCTCAGTTCGAGCACATTTATGTGCAGGTTTTGTTCTAACTTGGACTAGCTGCCCTGAGTCCTGTGAGACCCGAGATGGGCTCCCCAGACTTCTCCTGACACATCCGTCATCAACGTCTGGGAGGGGGGGTTCGATACTGAAGTGAACACCCAGGCATAGGTTCTCCTGCACCATTCACCATTCTAAGTCCCTGATCATGGGATCAGAAACTAGCACCTCTTGGTCTAGATTGTCCAGGGTCTGGTCCCATTGTAACGGAAGCGTCCATTGAGAGATCCTCATTTGGAGACGAGCACGTGGGACTGTCAAAATGGCAGCCGCCATTAGCCCGAGGAGGCAAAAGACTGACCTGGCTCCTACCCTCCTGCGACTGGACAGAAGATGGGCCTGAGTCTGAAGGGTGTCCACCCTGTCCGGAGGCAAAAAGGCTTTGCCGATGGTCGTGTCCAGAAATGCCCCAATAAATTGGAAGTGTTGGCAGGGGACCAAATGGGACTTTGCCCAGTTTATGGTGATACCCAGGCTGGTGAAAACCTGCAGGGTAAGGGAAAGGGAGTGCAGAAGTTCCTCCCTGGATGGGGCCACCAGGAGCCAGTCGTCCAGGTACATGAATACCTGAACTCCCTGGGTACGCAGGTGGGCTGCTACCACAGACAGGCATTTGCTAAAAACTTGGGGGGCTGAGGAAAGACCAAATGAGAGGGCCTTGAATTGGTAGTGGTCCCCCTGAAAGCAAAAAATGGAGGAATTTGCGGTGGGAAGAGCATATGGGGATATGTATGTAGGTAGGCATCCTGCATGTCCAAAGCACATAGCCACTGTCCCTGTTGAAGAAGAGGTAGAAGACTCTGCAAAGACAGCATACTGAAGCGCTTGTACTCCATGAACATATTCAGGGAACTGAGGTCTAGGATAGGCCTCACATCTGTCGTCTTCTTTGGAACTAGGAAGAAATGTGAATAGTAGCCTGTCCCCCAAAGATAGTTGGAGACTGGTTCTATCGCCACCTTCGAGAGAAGGGAGGTGATTTATTCTAGGACCAGAGGAAGATGTTGCGGGGAGTAAGAAGGCTGGGGGGGTGATCTTTGGGGTGGTTTCTGTAGAAACTCTTTTGAGTGTCCTGCTGATACCAACTGGAGCACCCAAGCATCTGACATTATCCTCTCCCAACCCGGCAGATGGAAGGAAAATCTCCCCCCATGGGTTCCTCTAGATCCTCCAGAGGCAACGGGAGAGGTAGGGAGTCAGGAGGTGTGGGGCAGTGCAGCAGCCAAGGCTCCCACGGCTTTTTTGCTGGGAGGAGTCTTGGTTGCTGGAGGGGCCTGACATTTCTTGGCCCATTTGCCCTGTGTTTTTTGTCATTGTCAGTTTTGCCTATGAAAAGGAAGCCGCTGCCCTTGAGGGGGCCTGTACATAGAGTTGACAGACTTGAGTGCAGTGCCCTTTTCTTGCAGTTTGGTAATGATGTCCTTGACATCGGCCCTGAACAGCACCAAACCACTGAAGGGAGCATCCTGGATAGTGGATTGCTCTTCAGGGACCAAACCTGACACGTGGAGCCAGGCATGGTGAAGTAGGCCTATGGCGAAAGCCAAGCTTCTTCTAGCTGTGTCCACTGTGTCATAAGTGGCACGAAGCATGTGCTGACTGGCTGAATGAACAGAATGGACAAGATCTGCCACTTCCTGCTTAGTCTGAGACTCAGGAAGGGAGTCTAATTTGGACTCCACCTGACTAAGGATGGTCTTCTGGAAATCCCCCATATGTGCCACATAATTCAGGGCCCTAATACCCTGGGTAGAAGAGGAATAGATTTTCTTCCCGTATTGGTCTAGAAGCTGGGATTCCTTATCAGGTGGAGACGAGCTGAGGTGTTTAGGATTTGCGGAGAGCCGTGAGCAGCACTGATGATGACCGAGTCTGTCTTGGGGTGTAGGTTAAGGAAATCTACACCCTCAGGTGCCTGGCATAGCCTGTCTGCCTTCCTTGGAAGGGGGGGCTAACGCAGAAGGTTTTTTCCAAATGGTGGAAACAAGATCCGCGTGAGGCTTTATCCGGGGGGAAATCAGCATAGGAGCGGTCTCAGGCAGATCCAGATGAGCAGCAAGTTTCTTACACTGTGGGTCTGGCTCCAGTGATTGCCACTGATGGACTTCCTAGATTTTCCTCAATAACTCCAGAAAGGAGGGATCCTCCGGAGGGGGTCCTTGGCATGCGGCGATCTGGAGTACAGGGCTCATCTTCAGGATCTGAGCGTCCCATCTCTGAGTCCGAGTCAGATGTGTCTGATGATGATGAGGAAGACTCTTCCCTACGAGGGGGAGGGATGGCCCCTTTGGGAAATTCCCTGGGGCGCATATCTTCCCCTCCGCGGGCACCAGAGGGCTCTCCTCTGGTGTCAGGAAGGGAGGAGGGAGTCTCCCGTCTCTGACTTAGGGGATCCTGTGCAGGGTCCGGCGTTGGCAGACAACTCTCGATCTCTCTAGTGAGCTGAGCCTTGGCCTCAGCCCACCAGGATGCCAGTGTTTCCTTCAGATCTGCCGGCGGCTGGGGAGTGGGCAGTGGAGGTGGAGGAGGAGGGGGATATGGATATTGAGGATATCCATAGAGGGATTATCCATAACCTGACAGCGGGTAGCCTGGTATTGGGTACTGGTGCATTGGGTACTGCGTTGACTGGTATGGAGGCACTGGATAACGTGGAGTCGGGTATTGTGGCACCGGATATTGTGGTGTCGGATACCTGGGTGCCAGGGGCTGTGATAGAACAGAGGGACATGGCAGAGGCCCAGCTGGTGGGCCAGGTGGTGGTAATGCTGACCCTGCAGGCATCAAGCCTGGTGTGGGTACGCCTTCGACAGGGTCCAAAGGACATGATGGTATGGGGACGCCAGATGGCGTCGGTTATGCTGGGGTTGGGACCAGTGTCTGAGGGTCCATCATCAGGGTATTAGGGTCCGAAGGAGAGTTCCCTGATGGCAGCATCTCAGTATCCCCTGTGATGACTGGGGAAGGAGGATTAAAATCCCCAGGGGTCAGCAGAGGAGACACAGGGACCTCAGAAGACAATGTAGCATGTTGTGGAGAGCCTGGGGTGTCGGAGTGATCCTTAGGGTCTGGCACAGGCTTCTTGGTCGGGCTGGCGTTGGTGGGACTGGCGTCCGACTTATCAGAATTCCCTGCATGAGGAAGGCCGCGCAGGGGATGCGGCCTTTTCGGGAGAAGATTTGACTAGGTGCCACCCTGAAGGGGTAAGCAGCTTAGCAGCCTTGTCCAGGTGGGCATCAATGGAACCGACACCTGAGTTACCAGACCTGCTCTGACCCAAAGGTTGCGTGGCAGAAGCGGCCTTCCCAGGAGCGGAGGCCTCCTTTGCCCCGGAGGCTCCCGAAGGGCCTGAGCGCAAACCAGATGGGTGGGACGACACCTTCTTGGTCACCACCTAGACAGCTATCATGGAGTGATCCCCCAGAGGGTACTTTTCCCTAAGTGCCGCGACTCCGGCTGGAGTTGTGGCTGCTGTGGAAGCCGTTTCCCGCTCCTGGTGCTTCTTCTTGCCACACTTCTTGTGACCTTCAGGGAAGTGGACGGCTGCCTGAGTTTCTTTAGCAATTCTTTTCTTTAGGGTATGGGCTTCCAGGGACTGCTGCCTTCTTTTGTGGGTAGCTGAGTTAAATTTCTGGCAGTGCTGGCACTTCTCCACAGGGTGGTCTGGGCCCAGACACAAGAGACACAAGGAGTGGCCGTCTTTGTGTGGAAGTTGGGAACCACATGAATCGCGCTTATTTTTATGTGATTCGGAGGGCATCGGGGACGACATATACAGCGAATCATTGGAAGAACTTGAAAAAACAGAGAAATAGGTCGAAAAGTTCAAAAACTAATGGACCAGCAAAAGACTGACGAGCGTTGATTCTACCGTGAGGAACTTTCACAAGCTGACAGTGGGAAAGAACTGGGGAGGCAGGCGTGGGGGACCACACCTTTATACTGACGTCGTATGATGCTGGTCACCTGACGTGGGGGTGGTCCTCCGTCAGATACTGCTAGCTAGAAATTTTTCCGTGGGGTCCTGACACCTGGTGGGTCAGTACTATATGTGAATACCTACTGCAAGAGCCTTCTTAAAGTAAGATAGCATCTTGCTTGCAGACAAGTAAGCTGAGACAGCTACCAAATGCACTCTCAAAGTAAAGACCCTTAAGCCACCAGAATGGAGATGTGCTAAATAATCCAGAACTATAGGCAAACTGGCTTGATTGTAATCCAAGTTCTTGCCCCAACACCAAATGGAAAATCTTTTCCATTTGGAAGAATACATTTTTTCTAGTGGAAGGTTTTCTGGAAACTCTGAGTATTTCATAACCCCTGCTGATAAATGCAAGTCTGCATATTCTAGGTCTTCCAGAGCCAGGCTTTGAGCCTGAGGGATTGTAGACTGGGATACATGATCCTGCCCTGAGAGGATGACAGTAGATTGTGTCTCCTGGGAAGGCTGATTAGTTTGGCTACCGACATTGATAGCGCCAAGGGGTACCAGGGCTGCCTGGCCCAATATGGTGCAATGAGGATCATTGTTGCTGGTTGAGACCTGAGCTTGTTTAGAACTCTTAGCAGCAGGGGAAAAGGCGAGAATGCGTACAGGAACCTCCCTGACCAGTCCAGTAAGAGTGCATCCAGGGGACCTATACCCTTGATGGGGGGCCTGAAGCAGAACTGTGGTAACTGGTGATTATTTGGGGCTGCAAACAAATCCACTTATGGGGTGCCTCACCTCCTGAAGATGATCTCCAAGACCTGCCTGTTCAGTGCCCACTCATGGTGGTTCTGATTTATTCTGTTGAGGGCATCAACCAGGACATTGTCCTTCCCTGGAAGATGGACAGCTGAGATGGAGGTCCAGATTTTCATAGCCTTTGTGCACAGAGGAGTCGACCTTGTTCCCCCTTGTTTGTTTATGTAATACATGGTGGTTGTATTGTCTGTTCTGACCTGAACCACCTTGCCTTTCACTTGATCTGAGAATGATTGGAGATCCAGAAGAACAGCCCTGAGCTCCAATAATTTGATGTGCAGGAGTGATTCCTGCTTTGTCCATGTACTATGTGATCCCCCAGATGAGCTCCCCAATCCAGGGGGGATGCATCTGTGTTAAGTAACAGAGAGGGGAGTTGTTGCAGGAATGGGACCCCTTGCCTGAGATTGGACTGACCCTGCCACCACAGTAAGGCTTGGAGAAACGTGACTGTGACTGGCACAAGCTTTGACAGATCTCTTATTTGAAGCCAATCAGACCTCAGATGGAACTGAATGTCCCTCATTTGAAACCTGGCCTGACACTGTTGCTAAAGACACTAAAGCTGCCATCTGTCTGGATGCAGTGTCATTAGAATTTACCGCCATCCTGAACTGTGTTTTTGCAGCCTCAATCCCTCTTTTTACAGCTTCCTCTAGGTCAGCTGCCATGGGAGCTGGAACTGATTTGGTTATCTCCATTACTGTGGACCAAAGATTCTTATGATACCTGGCCACATATGACATGTAGCTGGCTTGTCTAATAGCCAGGGAAGATGCCAGGTACACTTTTTTGGCAATGGAGTCCATCCTCTTAGAATCTTTATCCGGAGGGTGAGAGGCCATGGGGGTTGCCAGCTTTGTCACAAGCTGCAGCCTGCACTATCCCCTCATGATTAGGGTGCCCAAAAAGAAAAAAATTACTCACCTTAGTAATGTTGTTTCTTCTAATGGAGTCTTGCTGTATTCTGACAAATTGCAGTGAGGTCCAACCTTCGAACTGCCCCAGAGATGAAAGAGTTAACTTTCCATGCCAGGCTTGGAACGCTGAGCTCGAGCTTGTTTGAGACTCTGTCTGCTGTTGTTTGAACTCAAACCGTCAGATCTTTTCGAGCTAAACTCACTGAGTGTCCTGTGTGGAAGCTGTAAACCTACATTAGCCAACTGGCTACTAAATATAATAAACAGATTTTTTGGTCCCAAAACAAAGACTCAAGTCAGCAAACCCAAAAAATGAAATAAACACAACACCCACTCACCCAAAGAAAAAAGGGGTGATAATAAAAAGGTGGGGTACCTCCTGAGTGCCAACACTGCTACTGCCCACCCACATCCCAAAAACAAAGGTTCTGAGAGGGGAAGGCAGGTGGGAGAGGTCAGAATACAGCAAGACTCCATTAGAAGAAACAACATTACTAAGGTGAGTAATTTTTTCTTCAAACAACATGAAGTCTTGCTGTATTCTGACAAATTGCAGACTACCAAGCAGTACCTCCATGGAGCAGGGACAGAACCTACTTAGGAAATAGGCTCTGAAGCACTGCTGTGCCAAACCGAGCATCACTCCTAGCCTGGATATCCAGAGAGTAATGCTTGGTAAAAGTGTGAACTGTTTTCCAGGTAGCTGCTTGACATATCTCTAAGACAGGAATATCCCTGGCAGCAGCCAGGGAAGCAGCTGTACCTCTGGTAGAGTGAGCCCTCAGGCCTGAGGGTGGAATCCTACCTAGTTTTTCATAGCAAAATTGAATGCAAGAGATAATCCACCTGGCAATGGATCTTTTAGTGGCAGGTTTTCCCATACCAACCTCACCATAAGTGAGGAACAGTTGGAAGGAGTCAAACCTGTGACCCTTGGTACGCTCTGTGTAGTAGCTAAGGGCTCTTTTCACATCCAAACTGTGCAACCTCCTCTCACCAGAGGAGGAATGGTCAGTGAAGAAAACAGGAAGAGACATAGATTGGTTAAGGTGGAAGTCTGAAACCACCTTAGGTAAAAACTTCCTGTTAGTCCTGAGGACCACCTTATCTCTATGGAAAGAGATAAAATCAGGCTCCACTGACAGGGCTTGTAACTCGCTTAAGCGCCTGGCAGAAGTGATGGCCACCAAGAAAACAGTTTTCCAAGTCCAGTACTTAAGCTCTGCTGAGGACAAGGGCTCAAAAGGGGGTTGCATAAGCTGAGCAATGCAAACATTAAGGTCCCAAGCAGGGGCCCTGAATGGCGGATTGGTAATAAGCAATCCCTTGAAAACCTTGGAGAATACAGGATGAGCTGAAAGGAAAGAAGGCTTACCTGCTGAAAGAAAAGCAGAGACAGCTGCCAGATGCACTCTTAGTGTAGCTGGTCTGAGTCCCAAGCTATTCAGATGAACCAGATAGTCAAGGACTGTGGGCAGGCCAGCAGGCTCTGGAGAAATATGCTTCCCAGAGCACCATATGGAGAATCTTTTCCATTTGGAATTATAAGTGGTTCTGGTGGATGGCTTCCTAGAAGCCTTTAGGATATCTATAACACATTGAGAGAGGTGTAAATCAGCAAACTCTAACTCTTCAAGAGCCAGGCCTTGAGATTGAAAGATTTGAGATTCGGGTACCAAACCCACCCCTGAACACAGGTTAACAGGTTGTAATTCCTGGGAAGAGACAAGGGAAGGTGGACTGCTAAGTACAACAGGAGAGGGTACCAGGGCTGTCTGGCCCAGTCTGGAGCAATCAGAATCACCTTGCAGGGTTGAGACCTGATTTTGACTAGCACCCTGAACAGGAGAGGGAAGGGGGGGAAAAGCATACAGGAACTTCCCTTCCCAACTGAGAACCAGAGCATCCAGGGGGACTGAGCCCAACACTGGGGGTCTGCAGCAAAAGAGGGGAAGTTGGTGATTGTCTGGGGCTGCAAAAAGATCTATCTGTGGGGTGCCCCATCTGGAGAAGATCACCTCCAAAACCAGGGGATCCAGTGACCATTTGTGATGGCCCTGAGATATTCTGCTGAGGGCATCTGCCAGGACATTGTCCTTGCCTGGGAGGTGTACTGCTGTAAGAGAGGTGTTCAGGGAATAGGCCAGAGACCACAACTTCATTGCTTCTGTGCACAAGGCCGTAGACCGAGTGCCTTCTTGCTTGTTGATATACCACATTGTGGTGGTATTGTCTGTCCTGATCTGAACTACTTTGTTCTGAACAGACTTGGAAAAAGTTTGAAGTGCTAGAAACACTGCTCTGAGTTCTAACAGATTGATGTGAAGCAGAGATTCCTGAGGAGACCACAACCCTTGGGTGGTCAGGTCTCCCAAGTGGGCCCCCCACCCCAAGAGGGAGGCATCTGTAGTAAGGATTAAAGAGTGAGAGTGAGTGACAAAAGGAACTCCCTGTCTTAGATTGTCCTGATCCTGCCACCACTACAAAGCCTGGATCAGGGTTCGAGTCACTGGGATCAGTTTGGTCAGAGGATCCTTTTTCTGAGACCAAAAGGCTCTTAAATGGAACTGAATGTCCCTCATCTGAAATCTTGCTCCCTGCACCACTGCTGTAGAAGCAGCCATGTGCCCCAGGAGCTTCAGAAAATGCCTTGCTGGTCGAGACACCTGTAGGGTGAATGAAGAGGCCAGTGTGATAAGGGTCCTTGCCCTGTCCAGGGGAAGTAAGGCTCTTGCCTTTTCTGTATCTAGCTCTGCGCCTATGAAGGTGAGGAGCTGTACAAGCTCTAGAACTGACTTTGAAAGATTCAGAAGGAAACCTAGAGAAGTGAGCAGTTGCTGAGTTATCTGCAGGTGTGACTTGACTTGGTCTGGGGATTGGCCTACTATGAGCCAGTTGTCCAGGTATGGGAAGATGGAAATCCTTTTCCTTCTTAGGAAAGCAACTACTACTGCCAGGCATTTTGTGAACACCCTTGGAGCAGAGGTTAGGCCGAAGGGCATTGCTCTGAATTGGTAATGGCCTGAGGGCAGCTCGAACCTGAGGTATTTCGATGGGAGCTTCTGTGAGAATATGGAAATAGGCATCCTTGAGGTCAAGGGAGACTAGCCAGTCCCCTGGCCTTAGAGAGGGTAGAATTATTCCCAGAGTCACCATTTTGAACTTTGGCTTTAAAAGGTGATTGTTTAAATATCTGAGATCCAGGATGGGCCGCCATTCTCCTGTCTTTTTGGGGGTGAGGAAGTACCTGGAGTACAATCCTTTCCCTTTGTGTAGGGGTGGAACCCTTTCTACAGCTCTGAGAGCCAAGAGGGAAGAGACCTCTGCCTCTAGGGCAAGTGCCTCTGAAGGATTTGCAGGTGGAAAGGATCTGGTTCTCATCTTTGGAAATTTTTTGAAGTTGAGAACCAGTCCCTGGCTTACTATTTCCAGGACCCATTTGTCTGATGTTAAAGACCTCCAGTCCTGGACAAAGTAAGCCAGCCTGCCCCCTACAGGTGGTGGAGAATCGGCCCTGGCAAACCCATCAGGGTGCCTGTTTGGCAGGAGGTTTAGGCTGAGGGGTGGAAGCAGGCCTGCTTGTACCCCTGTCTGCTTCTCCTCTAAAGAACCCCCTCTGAGCATAAGCAGAAGAGGAGGCCTGGGCTTGGTAGAAAGGCCTATGAAAAGGCCTGCCCTTCCCTGATGCTGCCTCTGAGGAGTGGCTTGCCTTTCCTTGGCCTGAGCACTCCTATAGCTGGTCCTGTATTCATCCATTTTCTTCATGTAGTTCTCTGTTTGCTCCCCAAACAGAAAATTACCCACAACAGGAAAATCCATGGCCTTAGTCTGGGTATCCTGAGACAGGCTAGTACATCTGAGCCAAGCCATCCTGCGAAGGGCCACAGATGTAGCCATGACTCTAGAAGAAACATCATTGGAGTCCACTGCAGCATGGAATTGCACCTTGGATGCCTCAATACCATCAGCAGCTACCTGCTCCAGCTCCTTGGAAAGCTGGCCAGGGACCTGTTTAGCTAAAGCCATTACAGTGTCCCATCTAGATTTCTGATATCTAGCTGTATAGGCCATATAATTGGCCTGCTTGAGTCCCAAGGACGCTGCCATGTACTGTTTCTTTGCCATGGCATCAATCCTCCTGGAGTCCTTATCTGGGGGGTGTGAAGCCAAGGGTATATTAGCCTTATCACAGGCTGCAGCCTGCACTACCCCAACATGGCTGCATTGCTGGGTAAGGAACTCCGTATCTGAGCCTGGCAGAGTATACCTCTTGTCCATTCTCTTATCCACAAGAGGTATATAATTAGGAATCTTTAAAATCTTTATTGTCTGTTTCCCAAAAGACTTGTGAAGGGGAATAGACAGCCTCCTGGACTCTGGGATATCCATCATTTCCACATAGTCAGGCTCCTCCTGGTCATCCACAGCTTCTTCCATAGGAAGCTGAAGGTTTAGCCACTTTCTTGTAAAACATGAAATGGGAGGGGACTCAGAAAGCCTAGGAAGAGACACTCCTGAAGGTCTGTCTGGGGAGATGTCCGGGTCAATGGGCACATCCAGACTTTCATAATCAGATTCGCTTTCCTCATACTCTCCTTCCTCCTCCTCCAGTTCATAAAATTCCTCCAAATCATAATCCAGAACCGGTGGAACCGGCCGACCCGAGCGCCCTCCTGATGGTGCCGGTTCGGTCGGAACCGAGGATAGCGACTGAACTATTTTTATCGCTTTGGCTATTTCATCAGTGGTTGGAGAAGAAATTTTTGGATCCACACCGGCTGATTTATCCCTTCTTGTTCTCTTAACCGGAACCGACTCCTCGGAATCGGTTCTCCTTTTGCCCGAAGACGTTTCGCCCTGGTCAGAGGCCACTCCTTCTGGTTCGGTTTGAACCGAACCGGGCTGGCCATCCGGGTCAGCAGACTTTTTGGCCTCCCTTTCCTGAGCCTACCAACTCTCTTTTCTGGGTAGCTGTAGGAACATTTTACAAATCTGGCAGTCTGAATCGAGGTGGTCAAACCCAGACAATAGCACAGGTGGTGTGGGGGTCAGCGTTAGCAAAGACTTCCCCACACACACTACAGTGTTGAAACCCAGTGGGCCAGGTTTTTCTTTTGGGTTTCTCAGACATGGCCAGTCCTAAACAAAACTTACCCTTTTTATGGCAATCCGCCAGGCAAGACACTCTTATCGGTTCCTGACCATGTTACGGATCGTGGAAAAAAACGTAATAAAATCTGTCTTTTTTAGAACCGATAAGAACCGGTAACCACACTCTAAAAGTAGAAGTAAAGATTTTTAAACAACCTGATTGGTTCAAACCGAACCAATGACACGTTTACAAGTTCCACACAGAATAGAAAACAATATAAACCTATCTAGTATTCACGAATACCACAGACAGAGACTGAACCGATAGGATGTGGTTTAAATTCGGTTGAAAACTGAGAAAACGGTACTTTAACCGACAAATTGAACCGAGCAAAGGAGGAATCTCCGGAGCGACTGTTCAGTGAGGCGGAGTAAAGAATCTGACGGTTTGAGTTCAAACAGCAACAGACAGAGTCTCAACCGAGCTCGAGCTCAGCATTCCATGCCTGGCATGGAAAGTTAACTCTTTCATCTCCGGGGCAGTTCGAAGGTTGGACCTCACTGCAATTTGTCAGAATACAGCAAGACTTCATGTTGTTTGAAGGAACTCAGCACCACTTTTGGCAACCCAATATTTCTTGTCTGCCTTTTCTATAGGGGGCACAGAAGTGGGTGTTTGCAAGACCTTGAGTGTCTGTTTTTTAAGGGATTTATGGGGTGGCAGCAGTAATCTTTTTGATGCTGGCACATCCATCATTTCCCTATAATCTTCTTCCTCCTCATCCTCGGCCAATTCCTGAATAGGGAGGTCAAGGGTCTGAGCAGTTTGCTTCATGAAAATTAAGTATGGGGTAAAGTCTTCAGTTCCCTTATCAAGGAATTTTGGTCTGTGAAGATCTGGGGAAACCTCTGGGTCAATGGGCTCTCCAAATTCCTCATCAGCCTCATCTTCTTCTTCCTCATCCTCTTCTACAAAATGTTCCCCCCGCCAAGGTCTATTAAACTGGGGGCCTGGTTAGAACCAGGAGTTTGAACCATTACCAGTTGTGGTTGCTTTCCAACCGGAACTGGGACTTGTAAGGATTGAATAATATGAATCGCGTTAGCGATATCTTCAGCCAAAGGAACAGCTGGTTTTTCAGCTATGGTTCCTGATGCTTTTCTTTTAGTTTTTTCTTAACCACAATGGCTGGTTCAATGGCCGCATCTGTGGTTCTTTTCTTACTAGAAGAGCTATCGCCCCTTTCAGAGGGCAGTTCCTTCATTTCATTTTGAGGAGGAACCGATTTTTCAACGGCTGGGTCAGCAGCCTTTTCAGACATTTTTCTTGCAGTCTCTTCAACTGTCTATCAATAGTGGATTGACAAAACTGCTTACAGATCTCACAGGCTGTCTTGAGGTGTTCAAACCCCAGACAAAAAACACAAATTAAATGTGGATCTGCCTTGGCAAAGGGCTCCCTGCACTCAGTACAGTGCTAGAAACCTGTAGGTCCTGTTCTCTTCTTAGTTTTCTATGACAAAACCTAGAAGAAACCCCCACCACACGGAAAACACTCTAAATATATATATATATATATATATATTTTTTTTTGTCGGTTACACTAACCAATAGGACCAGGAGTTACCCCGGTTAAATTTTAATCCAAAAAAATGACTATACTAAGTCAGTACAATACAATTTAAATAAACTAAAGTTTTAAAGTAAGGGAAGGGATAAAATTCAGAGAAAATGCCAGTTTTCTCACTATACCACACTCTGTTAAAACATAAATATGAGGAAAACTTTACCCAGATAAGCACTAGGAGGCTGTCAACAAGGAAAGTTGAGAGACACCTCAGGGGCAATGTTGCTCAGTCCAGTGGAGAAAAAATTCTGAAGCTTTCAGCAGTTCTCACTGAGCTCACTACCCTTCCTGTTTTCTGATTGGCTATGGCCCTAAGCTCATTTGAATTTCTCTTAAAGTCACACCTCCGGGGCAGTTGCACCTATCAGGTTACTGCTAAAGTTACTGATGCTAAACGACTCCTGGGGTAAGAATTATTAGTTTCAGAAAACCTATGGCGCATTCATGTGCTAGTTTTTCCCAGTCTTTTTTTAGAGTTTGTTAAGTGGAGACTTGGCTTGGGCCTTAAAAGACTTAAAATAAAATAACTTAATTTGTATCTCATGATTTTGCCAGCACCTTTTCTTTTAGTTAATTGAGTGCATGCAGTTCTGGACTTTTCTTTTTTAGCAAGTGGGCCTCAAGGACCTGCTGGCAGCGCTTCTGTGTGGCCTGGTTGAAGCTCAGGCAGGCCTCATGGTCCTCGGTCTTGTGCTGCGGGCCTAGGCACAAGAGGCACTGGCTGTGAGAGTCCTTATGCGGGAGCTGCATACTGCAGGAATCGCACATGTTCTTATGTGACTCGATGGAAGACGAAGGCATCCGAAAAAATTACTCACCTTAGTAATTATATTTCTTCTAATGGAGTCTTGCTGTAGTCTGACAATTGCAGTGATTCCCAACCTTTGAACTGCCCCAGAGAACTAAGGGTTAACTTTCCATGCAGGCATGGAACGCTGAGCTCGAGCTCAGTTGAAGTCTCTGTCTGGAGTGTTTTGTACTTAAACCAGATTCTTACGAGCCCAACTAAACTAAAAATTCTATGTGGAAATTGTAAAAATTCTACTAGCCAACTGGCTGAAAAGTTTTGGATTCCCAAGGAAGACTCAAGTCAGGAAACCCAAAAACTAAACCCAATGTACTTAAAAAAATAACAATAATAAATAAGTACCCAAACAAATGGGAGGAGGGTGCCAGCAAATACACCCCTGTGGTGCAACACTGCACCTGCCCACCCACTTCCCAAAAACAGGTTCTGAGAGGGGAGCCAGGAAGGGAGGTCAGAATGCAGCAAGACTCTATTAGAAGAAATATAATTACTAAGGTGAGTAATTTTTTCTTCAAACAACATGAAGTCTTGTTGTATTCTGACAATTGCAGACTACCAAGCAGTACCACCAAGGAGGAGGGACAGAACCTACTTTGGGAATAGGCTCTGAAGCACTGCTGTGCCAAACTGAGCATCACTCCTAGCCTGGATATCCAGAGAGTAATGCTTGGTAAAGGTATGGACTGTTTTCCAGGTGGCTGCTTGACAAATTTCTAGAAGAGGAATATCCCTGGCCTCAGCAGCTGTACCTCTTGTGGAATGAGCCCTCAGGCCCGAGAGTGGAGTTTTTCCCAGTTTTTCATAGCAGAATTTTATACAAGACACAATCCACCTGGCAATAGATCTCTTGGTGGCAGGTTTGCCCTTTCCCACTTCTCCATAAGTGAGGAACAACTGGAGGGAGTCAAACCTGTGACCCTTGGTACACTCTATGTAGTAACTAAGGGCTCTTTTGACATCTAAACTGTGTAACCTCCTCTCTCCTGAGGAAGAATGTCAGTGAAGAAAAGAGGGAGAGACACAGACTGGTTTAAATGGAAGTCTGAAACCACTTTTGGCAAGAACCTTCTATTTGTTCTAAGACCACTTTATCCCCATGAAAGGAGATAAAATCAGGTTCCACTGACAGGGCTTGCAATTCACTGATACACCTGGCAGAGGTATATTGCTACCAAGAACACAGTTTTCAAGTCAAGTACATAGCTCTGCTGAAGACATAGGCTCAAAGGTTACATAAGCTCACAACAAAAATTCAAATCCCAGGCAGGGCATGGTCTCCAAAGGGGGGATTTGTGAAACAATTCTTTAAAAAATTTACAGAACACAGGATGGGAAGATAGTGAGGAAGGCTTCCCCACAGACAAAAATGCAGAAACAGCTGACAAATGTACCTTGAGAGTAGCTGGTCTGAGGCCTAGGCCATTAAGATGCACCATATAATCCAGAACCATAGGCAATTCAGCCGTGTCTGGAGAAATATTCTTCTTAGAACACCAAATGCTGAATCTTTTCCATTTGGAGTTGTAAGTCTTTCTGGTGGAGGGCTTTCGAGAAGCCTCGAGGATGTCCAGAACCCCTTGGGAAAGATGCAGATCTGCAAACTCTAACTCTTCAAGAGCCATGCCTTGAGATTGAGGGACTAAAGATTGGGGTACCAAATCCTCCCCTGAGAGGATGTTAACAGGTTGTAATTCCTGGGAAGAGACAGGGGGAGATGGACTGGCAGGGACAGCAACAGAGGGTACCAGGGCTGTCTGGCCCAACCTGGAGCAACCAGAATTACCTTGCAAGGTTGAGACCTTATTTTGACTAAAACGTTGAACAGGAGTGGGAAGGAGGGAAGGCATACAGAAACTTTCCTTCCCAATTCAGAATCAGGGCATCCAGGGGGACTGAGCCCAAGACTGGAGGTCTGCAACAAAAGAGAGGAAGTTGGTGATTGTCTGGAGCTGCAAAGAGATCTATCTCTGGAGTGCCCCACCTTGAAAAAATCACTTTCAACACCTGAGGGTCCAGGGACCATTCGTGATGGCTCTGAGAAATCCTGCTCAGTGCATCTGCTAGCACATTGTCCTTGCCTAGAAGGTGAACTGCTACAAGAGAGGCTTGTAGGGAATAAGCCAGGGACCACAACTTCATGGCTTTTGTGTACAAGGCCGTGGACCGAGTGCCTCCCTACTTGTTGATATACCACATGGTGGTACTGTTGTCTGTTCTGACTTGAACCACCTTGTTCTGAACTGACTGTGAGAATGCTTTTAGAGCTAGAAAAACTGCCCTGGGCTCTAGAAGATTAACATAGAAACATAGACTTTGACGGCAGATAAGGACCGCTTGGCCCATCTAGTCTGCCCATTTCCCTACCTACAGGATAGGCCGCAGATCCTTGTTAACCAACAGCCTATTTCATCCTACCCCCCACAAGAATTGCCTTATGTCTGTCCCATGCATTCTTGAATTCTCCCACAGTTTTAGACCCCTCAACCTCCTCAGGAAGGCTGTTCCATGCATCCACTACCCTCTCTGTGAAATAATACTTCCTCACATTGCCCCTGAACCGCCCCCCTTCTATCTTTAAATTGTGTCCCCTTGTTCTTAAATGTCTCTTTTTCTGAAAGATGCTACCCTCTTGGACTTTGTTGATTCCACTGAGGTACTTAAAAGTTTCTGTCATGACCCCTCTCTCCCTTCTTTCCTCAAGGGTATACATATTAAGCTCCTTTAGTCTCTCCTCATACGGCTTCTCTTGCAGACCCTGCACCATTTTAGTTGCCTCCTCTGACTGCCTCTATCCTGTCTATGTCCTTGCAGAGATGGGGTCTCCAGAACTGGACGCAGTACTCAGGTGGGTCTCACCAACTGTCTGTACAGAGGATAACAACTTCCTGTTTTCTGCTGCTGATGCCCTCCTTATACATCCCAGTATACCCCCAGCCCTCCCTACTGCCTTCTCACATTGCTTGCTAACCTTAAGGTCATCTGATATGATTACCCCCAGGTCCCTTTCCTTTTTTGTTGTTGTTACTACCTCCCCCCATTGTGTATTCTTCCCCTGGGTTCTTGTTTCCCAGGTGCATTATTTTGCACTTCGTTGCATTGAATCCTAGCTGCCATACTTCTGACCATTCCTCCAACCTTGCCAAGTCCCTTTTCATCCTTTCCACGCCTCCTTGTGTATCAACCCTGTTGCAGATCTTTGTGTCATCTGCAAAAGGCATACTTTTCCTTCCAGTCCCTCTGCAATGTCACTGATAAAGACATTAAAAAGGACTGACCCAATACTGAACCCTCGCGATACCCCACTAGTAACCCTCTTTCTTCAGAGTGGACCCATTTACAATTACCTTCTGTGTCCTGTTGTGCAGCCAATGTTTTATCCCAGGCTACCCCACCCTGGGGCCTACTCCAGGCTGGTTAATTTGACTATTAATCTTTTGTGGGACTGTGTCAAATGCCTTGTTAAAGTCTAGGTAGGCCATGTCTCCAGCCCCTCCCTGGCCTACTACTTTGGTCACCCAGTCAAAGAAATCTATTAGATTCGTCTGACATGACCTTCCCACTGTGAACCCATGCTGCCTTGGGTCCCATGCCCCACTGGCCTCTAGGTACTCAACTATTCTTTCCTTCAGAAGTGACTCCATCACTTTCCCTACCACAGAGGTCAGACTGACAGTTCTGTAGTTTCCTGCCTCTGTCTTGGTCCCACTTTTATGAAGGGGAATCACATCCGCCTTTCTCCAGTCCTCGGGTACCACACCATCCTCCCATGATTTATTAAAAAGAGTAGCCAGTGGTTTCACCAGTTCCTCCCTTAATTCTTTTAGAATTCTGTGGTGAATTCCATCAGGACCCATTGCTTTGTCCACCTTCAGTTTTAGGAGTTCTTGCAGAACCCTTTCTTCTGTGAAAGGACTGGGATCGCCCTCCCCCCGTCAAGAGTGTTTCTGTTAATTGGATTAGGCACTTCCACCTCCTCTTTGGTGAATACTGAGCAGAAATATTCGTTCAGTATCCCTGCTTTTTCACTGTCCCGCTCTGCCCACCCACCGTTCGTTCTATTCAGCCTCACTATCCCTCCCTTTGTCTTTCTATGCTCGCTGATGTACCTATAAAAGGTTTTATCCCCCTTCTTAACTGAGTTGGCTATCTTTTCCTCAGTTTGGGCCTTTGCTCTTCTGACTTCCCTCCCTGCTTCCTTCTGCCTTAACTGGTACAGCTCTCTGTCCTGCTCCTTCTGTGTTTCCTTATACTTCCAGAATGCTATCTTTTTCTTCCTGACTTTCACAGCCACCTCTTTTGAGAACCAAGTGGCTTTTTCTTTTGTTTTGATTTGTTTATTTGCTTCACACAAAGGCTTGTTGCCTCTGTGATGGCAGTTTTGATGATTCCCCATTGTTGCTCCACACCTCCTTCTAGCCTGTTTGCTAGTGCTTTTCTGAGGCACTCTCCCATCTTGCCAAAGTCAGCCCTCCTAAAGTCCAGTACCCTCACTTTTGTATGGCTTTACTCTGTAGCTGAGTTTAACGTGAACCACACTGTTTGATGGTCACTTGTTCCCAGATGGCAACCCACTTCTAGATCTGAGATCCTCTCACTGCCCCCATTTGAGAGTATGAGGTCTAAGATTGCTCCCTCATGAGTGGGTTCCGAAACTAGCTGTCTGAGGCCTGTCAGTTGTAGGGCATCAAGAATGGCCCTGTTTGGATGTGGCTGCAGCAATGTGCTCCAGTTAACATCTGGCATATTCAGGTCTCCCATCAACAGTATCTCCCTTTCTCTGCCATTCTAAGAATGCCTTCTATCATATCCTTGTCCATTCCCTCACCCTGACATGGGGGTCTGTACACAACCCCTGTGCGGATTGTGGTGCCCTTTCCAGTCTCCAGGGTGACCCACAGTGCCTCCTCTCCTCCCTGTTTACTCTTTTGTTCAGTTGCTTTTATCCTTTCCTTTACATAGAGAGCTACTCCTTCCCCTCTTCTCCTCTGTAGGTTATGTACCCTGGTATGTTAACATCCCAGTCATGGTTCTCTGTGTACCATGTTTCTGTGACTGCTACGATATCCAGGCATCCCTCTTCCATCAAGGCCACCATCTCAGGGAGCCTGTTGCCCAAACTACAGGTATTGGTGCTCATTACCCTCCATTTCCTGATGGCCTTACTCCTTTTTGCCCTATCCCTGTCCTTCTTGCCTTTGTCACTTTCTCCATTTACCCCTGCCCTTCTCCCTATTGACACCTCTATGTTGGTGTTTGCCGCACTTACTACCGTGATTTGTTTGGGGGGGACTAGGATTTCCCTGCTCTTTTCCAGTGCCTCTCCCCTTGGCTAGTTTAAATGCTTGCCAATGAAGCATTTAAACCTATCACCTAGGATCCTGGTTCTCCTCCTGGACAGATGCAGCCCATCATGCCAGTATAGGCTTGCATCACTCCAGGTAGACCCCCAGTCCCCAATGAAACCAAATCCCTGAGCTCCACACCAGTTTTTCAACCACTGATTGAATCCCATGGTGCAGAACACCCTAGCCTCTCCTATGCCATAGATGGGCAGCACCTCTGAGAAGGTTACTGTGCGTGCTACTTGTCTAATGCCCCTCCTCAATTCCACAAACTCTTCCTGCACTTCTCTAATCCCTTTCTTATTCAGGTCATTTGTCCCTAGGTGGACAATGACATCCAGCTCCTTCCCCTGTGCAGCTGCTCCGGCAATCCTGAGGATTTGCTCCCTGTCCTTCCAAGCCATGGCACCAGGTAGGCACCTTACCTCCCTCTCCCCTTCCTCCCCCAGTTCTACCTTCCTAACAATGGAGTCCCCCACCAGGAGTTGTTTCCTTCCCCTGCGGGGTCCCCTGCCACCCTCCTGTGGGTCTGCTTTGTGGAGGTTCCCAGCATCCTCCTTGGTCTCCACTGCAGGTGCCTCCATAGAGGAACCACACTTTGCCAGAATGGCATAGGAATTGTGGAGAGGTACAACAGGAGGGATGCGCCTCTGTTCCACCACCCTCACCCTCCCTGAGCCCACTGTGGTCCAACCGCTCCTCTTCTTGGCAACTCTGAGGCAACGGCAGTGGCACTGGTGGTCCCTGGATGGAAGAGGAGGTCCCAAATCCTGGCTAACTCAGCCTGGAGATGAGCAACCTCCTCCTCAGCCCAGAGGTGCCTGCAGATGGGACAACACCACATCCTCCAGAACGTCTCCCCGAAGACTGCTGCTCCACAGCCACTGCACTGCACCACTCCAATCATGTCTTATTTCTGGCCCCTTCACTGTTTGCAATCCTTACTCTTTCCTCTGTTTTTTTTTTCTCTCTCTCCTTACTTTCTGCCTGTGTGCCCTTTAAGCTCCTGATTGTCCTGTTCTGAGACAAGAATATCTTATATTTCTCAATAGACCCCTTACTTGCTCAGAGGCAGACCTCCAGCAGCTAGAGGGGGCTGGAAAGCTACTCTTGCCCTTCTAGGATGGTGGCTCTCTGGTGGCTCTGTGATCACTCACTTTCTGCTCCCAAACAGGAAGTTCCTGCTGTCAGTCAAATCCTGTGCCTATAAAAGTAGAACTAGCTTTGGGTGGCAGGGGGGTGGGGAGGGATGGAGGGCAATATAGTCCCAGCAGAGAAGTTCAGTCACACAGCAGTCCTTTCTCCTGGTGTCTTCTGCCAAGCTATTAGCAGAATCTTTCTAAGGCAGTCTTTAAATGTAGCTTCCTTCTAGCTAAGCCACTCCCCCTACTTACTAGATTTTTCTACAAGTAATTTAAACCTCACAGCTAGTAAGTTCTTTCAATCACCTGAGATTTACACCTAGATAACTGTTCAGATAACCATTCAGTTTGGTTAACTCAAAAGCACACTTTTTTTTTTGTTTTGTTAGTTTTTTTTTTTACCCTAAATTAAAGGTCCAAGTACAAGAGTTCTTCTTCTTTAGTCCTAGCAGAGAAGTCCAGTCACACAGCAGTCCTTTCTCCTGGTGTCTTCTGCCAAGCTATAAGATTGATGTGTAGAAGGGATTCTTGGGGGGACCACAGGCCCTGGGCAGTGAGGGACCCCAGGTGGGCTCCCCAGCCCAGTAGAGAAGCATCCGTGGTAAGGACCACTGAACAAGGCTGAGCAACAAAGGAACACCTTGCCTTAAATTGTCCTGATCCTGCCACTGCTGGAGGGCCTGGATCAAGGTCAGAGTCACTGGAATCAGTTTGGTAAGGGAGTCCTTTCTCTAAGTCCAGTAAGCTCTCAGGTGGAACTGAATATCCCTCATTTGGAATCTTGTCCCTTGGACCACTGCTGTTGAAGCTGCCATGTGGCCCAAGAGCTGGAGAAAATGCCTTGCTGGTCGAGATAGCTGAAGACTGAAGGAAGAAGCTAGTTCCATAAGAGCCCTTGCCCTTTCTAGAGGAAGAAAGGCTCTTGCTCTGAGTGTGTCCAGTTCTGCCCCTATAAAGGTAAGGAGCTGGACTGGTTCGAGAACTGACTTGGGAAGGTTGAGAAGAAATCCTAGGGAAGTGAGCACTTGCTGGGTCACTTGCAGGTGAGACTTAACTTGGTCTGGAGACTGACCCACTAGCTAATCGTCCAGATAAGGAAATATGGAAATCTTTTGCCTTCTTAGAAAGGGCAACTACTACTGCCAAGCACTTTAGAAAACCCTTGAGCGGAGGTTAGCCAAAGGGCATTGCTCTGAACTGATAGTGGCCTGAGGGCAACTCGAACTTGAGGTACTGTCTGTGGGAGCCTCTGATGGGAATGTGAAAATAGGCATCTTTGAGGTCCAGGGAGGCTAGCCAGTCCCCTAGCCTTAGAGAGGGAAGGATTATTCCCAGAGTTATCATCTTGAACTTTGGTTTTAAAAGATGTTTGTTCAGATATCTGAGGTCTAGGATGGGTCGCCACTCCCCTGTCTTTTTGGGAGCCAGGAAGTACCTGGAGTATAGTCCTTTGCCCCAGTGTAGGGTAGGTAATCTCTCTATAGCTCTTAAAGCTAGGAGAGAAGAAACCTCTGCCTCTAGAGCAAGGGTTTCCAAAAGATTTGCAGGTGGAAAAGATCTAGCTCTCATCTTTGGAAATCTTTTGAAGCTGAGAACCAGTCCCTGGCTTACTACTTCCAGGACCCACTTGTCTGATGTAATAGTCATCCAGTCCTGGACAAAGTAAGCCAGCCTGCCCCCTACTGGAATAGGAGAGTCAACCCGGGCAGAGCCATCAGGGTGTCTGCTTGGCAGGGGCTTTAGGCTGAGGGGTGGATGCAGGCCTGCTCATCCACCTTCTGCCTCTCCCTCTGAAGAACCCCCTCTGCGAAAATGAAGAAGAAGAGGCTTGTGCTTGGTAAAAAGGCCTTTGAAAAGGCCTGCCTCTGCCCCTAGACTGCTGCCATTGAGGAGTTGCCTCTGCTTCCTTGGCCTGAGAACTCCTGTAAGTGGTCCTGTACTCGTCCATTTTCTTCATGTAATTCTCTGTCTACTCCCCAAACAGAGAATTACCCACTACAGGAAAATCCATAGCCTTAGCCTGGGTGTCCTGCAAGAGGCTAGTACATCTGAGCCAAGCCATCCTCCGAAGAGCCATAGATGTAGCCATGACTCTTGATGAGACATCATTCGAGTCCACAGCAGCATGAAATTGCACTTTAGATGCCTCAATCCCATCTGCAGCCACTGCCTCCAGCTCATTGGCTAGCTGGGGAGAGGCCTGTTTAGCCAGTGCCACTACCTGGACTTCTGGTACCTGGCTGTATAGGCCATGTAATTCGCCTGCCTGAGTCCCAAAGAAGATGCCATGTACTGCTTCTTTGCCATGGCATCAATCTTCCTGGAGTCCTTGTCAGGGGGGTGTGAAGCCAAGGGAATATTTGCCTTGTCACAGGCAGCAGCCTGCGCTACCCCAACATGGCTGCATTGCTGATATAAGAACTCCGTGTCTGAGCCTGAGAGTGTATACCTCTTGTCCATCCTTTTATCCACAGGAGGTATAGTGTTAGGAGACTAAGATGTTTTGTGTCTGTTTCCCAAAAGATTTATGGAGGGGAATAGACAGTCTCCTGGACTCTGGGATATCCATCATCTCTGGCTCTTCTTGATCTTCCACAGCCTCCTCCATAGGAAGCTGGAGGGTTTCAGCCACTTTCCTGTAAAACATAAAATGGGAAGGGGACTCAGAAAGCCTAGGAGGGGAAACACCTGATGGTCTGTCTGGGGAGATGTCCGGTTCCACAGGCACATCCAGACCTTCCCTTACATCATAATCCTCAAATTACCCTTACATAGATACATAGACAGTGTCGGCAGATAAGGGCCTATGGCCCACCTAGTCTGCCCATTTGAGCTTGTAAGTTCAGTTTGTTTTCCTAGAAGTCTATTTCCCCTTACCCCTGACCTCTAGAATTCCTTTATGTCTATCCCATGCATTCTTAAATCCCATGATTGTTTCAGCCCCACCACTTCCTCTGGCAGGGTGTTCCCTTGTCCACCACCCGCTCTGTGAAGAAATTCTTCTCATGTTTCCTCTGAATCGCCTCCCTCCAACTTCATCCCATGCCCTCTAGTCCTGAAACATCTTTTTCACTTAAAAATAGTGTTTTCCTGCACCCTGTTCCTCCCTGTAAGATACTTGTATGTCTCTATCATATCCTCTCCCTCTCCCTCTCCTCCAGGGAGTACATGTTCAGTTCCTTCAACCTGTCTTCAGGACTTGTGATGCAACCCATGCACCATCTTTGTTGCCCTCCTCTGAACCTTCTCTACCCTGTCTATGTCCTTACGTAGGTATGGTCTCCAGAACTGTACACTGTACTCCAGGTGGGGCCTCACTAGTGTCTTGTATAGCGGAATTATGACCTCCCTTTCCTGCTGGTGATGCCTCTGCCTATATATCCCAGCATCCCATTTGCTTTACCTGATGCCTTGTCACAGTGTTTCTCATCTTGAGGTCATCAGAGATGACAACCCCAAGATCCCTTTCCTGCTTGGTGCATGCTATATCCTCACCCTCAACTGATATATTGTGCCAGGGTTTTTGTGCCCCATATGCATTATCTTGCACTTCTTTGCATTGAATTTCAACTGCCAAACCCTTGACCATTCTTCAAGTTTCTGCAGGTCCTTCTCATTCTGTCTACACCCTCTGGTGTGTCTCTCTGTTACAGAGCTTTGTGTCATCAGCTAACAGTGAAATTCTGCCTTCTATATCCTGTGCAATGTCACTGATGAAGATGTTGAATAGGACCGGTCCCAGCACTGATCCCTGTGGTACCCCACTGGTCACTCTTCCCTCTGTGGAGTGACAGCCATTTACCACCACTCTCTGTGTCCTGCCACCCAGCCAGTTACCTACCCACCACACTACTGTCCTGCTCACACCCATATTCCCCAGTTTGTGTAATAGTCTTCTATGTGGCACAGTGTCAAAGGCCTTGCTGAAGTCCAGATAGGCCATGTCCACTGCCCTCCCCTGATCCACCTCCCTAGTCACCCAGTCAAAAAATTAAATGAGGTTGGTCTGACATGACCTCCCCCTGGTGAAACCATGCTGCCTTGGGTTCTGTAGTCCATTGACAACCAGATGTTCCACCAATCTCTCCTTCAGTAGTGCTTCCATGATCTTTCCACCACCGAGGTGAGGCTGACTGGTCTGTAGTTCCCTGCTTCCTCTTTGTTCCCACTTTGTATAAGGGGACTACATCTGCTGTCCTCCAGTCTTGGGCATCTCCCTGTTTCCAGTGATTGGCTGAACAGGATAGCCAGAGGTTCAGCCACCACCTCTCTTAGTTCTTTAAGGACCCTGGGTGCATCCCATCTGGCCCCATTGCTTTATCAGCTCTTATTACTTCCAGTTCCTTCAGGACCCTTTCGTAAAGGGACTTTGTGTCCATTTCTGCACCATTCTCACCCTTGTACTCCCTTTCAGACCCATTACCCCTCTTCCTTAGTAAAGACTGGCAGAAATACCTGTTCAATATGTCAGCTTTACTGTTGTCATCCTCCACGCTGCTCCCATCCTCCCCTTCAGTCTCACTATCCTCCTTTGTCCTTCTTTTTTCACTTATGTACCTGTAAAAGGTTTTGTCCCCTTTAACCACTGATTTTGCAATGTGTTCTTCTGTCTGAGCTTTGGCTTCCTTACTGACTTCCTGCCTCCCTTTGTTTCTCCTGGTACTTCTCCCTATCCCTCTGCCTGTGTCTTTTTGTATTGCCTGAATGCAATCTTTTGGCTTTCACTTTCTTTGCTACCTCTTTGGAAACCATAATGGTCTCCTCTTTCTTTTCCTCTTGCTAACCTGCTTAATGCATAATTCTGTTGTTCTTATAATCCCCATTTTAAATACTGCCCACTGTTCCTCAATCCCTGATTCCTGTCCCATTCCCCTTAATGCCTCTTTCAAGTATCTCCCCATTTTCCCAAAGTCTGCCCCCCTAAAATCCAGGATACGTGTTTTTGTGTGGTTTGGTTCTGCTCTTTCTGTGACTTCAAACCACAATGACCCTTCCTCTTCAAACTCCGGTTCATAAAATTCTTCAAGGGTATACTCTTGAACCGGGGGAACCAACCGAACCGAACCCCTGCCAGAAGGAGCCAGATCGGTCGGAACCGGATGGAGCAATTCCACAATTTGAATCGCCCTGGCTATCTCTTCAGTGGTCGGAACATGAATCTCTGGATCCGAACCGGTCGATTTATCTTTGCGCTTTCTTTGTGTCAGAACCGATCCCTTGGAATCGGCTCTCCTTTTGCCCGAAGAAGTACCGCCCTGGTCAGAGGGCACTCCTTCTGGTTCAGTCGAAACCGAACTGGGCTTGCCATCCGGGTCAGCGGATTTCTTGGCCTCCTTTTCCCTCAGTCTATCTAATATCTTCTCGATGGTAGATTTGGGAAAATTTTTACATATTTGGCAGTCTGAATCGAGGTGGTCAAATCCCAGTCAATAAACACAGGTGGTGTAGGGATCAGCCTTGGCAAATACCTCCCCACACTCACTGCAGTGTTGAAACCCAGTGGGACCATTTTTTTTCTTGGGTTTCTCAGACATGGCCAACCTAACCAAACTTACCCTTTTTTTGGCAACTGCCAGGCAAGACTCCCTTATCGGTTCCTAACCGTGTCACGGGTATTGGAAAAAAATGGTTAAAACATGTTTTTTTTAGAACCGATAAGAACCGGTAACCACACACTAAATATTTCAAAAATCACAATCAAATGGTCGGTTCAGCCAAACCGACCGCACTTTTACAAGTTCCACACAGAAGAGTATAACAATTCCTATCTAGTACTCATGGCACCACAGACAGAGACTGAACCGACTATGCGGATACTTTTTTTCGGTTTAAACTGACGAAAAACTGAAAATTTTAACCGACTTCGAACCGAGCTGAAGGAGGAATCTCCGGAGCGACCGTTCAGTGAGGCGGAGTAAAGAATCTGGCGGTTTAGGTTCAAAACACTCCAGGCAGAGACTTCAACCGAGCTCGAGCTCAGCATTCCATGCCTGCACTGAAAGTTAACCCTTAGTTCTCCGGGGCAGTTCAAAGGTTGGGACTCACTGCAATTGTCAGAATACAGCAAGACTTCATGTTGTTTGAAACAAAGATTACGTTTTTGCAAAATAAAGAAAAGAAAAACGGATACTTATCTGAGAAATGGTGGTTGAACTAAAGCAAGGAATTCGCAAGGTCTGACGTGCACAGGTCGACAGTGGGAAAGAACTAGAAGTTGGGCATGGGGACAGCCCACTATATAGTGTCACACTGAAGTCGGTTACATGACGTCGGGTGGGTGGTCCCCAACCAGACACTGCTAGCTTAAGTTTTCCTTGTGGTCCTGACGCCAGGGTCACAGTCTTCAAGGTTATTACCTACTGCAAGAACCCTCTCGAAGTAAGATTTCATGAACCTCATCACAAAAAATCTTAAAGCAGCAGTACTGGATAATCAGGAAGTGATTATCAAAATTCTTCTTTTTGGCTGGAAGCATGCAGCTATAGTTCCAGTTTTCATATCTGTAAATATTTATTACTAGTGATCTTTAGTTTTTAAGATATTTAAAATTGATATAAATTGTTGTGGATCCACAGGAAATAAGACTGGTGCCTAATTTACAGCCAAGCTCCCTCCTCACATTGCATCATGTCTTTTGTTTACTTCTGTGGGACCCTGTGCTGTGCATTCCCATTGTCCCTGTGTAGAAACAGTGTCATGCGCATGCGCGGTAGGCAGAAGAGGATTCCAATTCAACATTGGTAGTTGGGAGAAATGTGAACAAAAACAAAAGAAAAGGGAGCAAATTATGGGGTGATAGTACAGTGCAAACAAGAAAGATTACCAGGGTAGTGCTCAGCACAACACAGCACAGGGAACATACTGTTGCACAAGATCAGATTTTTTTTTTATCTAATATTGCTGCTTTAATGCCTCACTGGCACAAAAGAAACTGACACAACTGCTTTGGCAAAAATTAGTGAAGGTGTTTCCTCAGTCTGATGAATGGTAGACAGATGGAAAAAAAAATTGAGGTGTTATGGGGCCATCCATGTTATATAGGCACCGTAAACGTATGTCATCATAGGAATCCCCAAACAGGCAAAAGTTTCTGAGTAGTTCTGATGCCAATGGCTTACAGTTCAATATGTATATTTGTACGGAGGGAGATATCCTTGAAAAAGATCCTCTAAAAATGATGCAAGAATAGTTTGTGGGTGATAAATGACACATAAAATTGCAAATGCATTACACAACTGATGGCAAAAGATACCTAAGATACCACAAAAAAAGAACAGTTACGTACTTACCGTAACAGCAGATCTTTGAGAGAATCTCTTTCATCAGGCCACACCTATGAAACTTATAGCCACCAGGTGCTAGGACCACATGGAAAGTTTTGCAAGCAGTCAACCAGGGGCTGCCCACGACATCAGACGTCAGCTCATATACAAACGTGGGTGACCCCTCCTCTCCTAAATTCCTGCATGGGAGATCTTACTCAGAGGATTTCCCTTTAGGGAACCAAGAGAGAACCCAGCATTCTGTGAACCAGGTGAGGCAGAGGGCTATAAAGAGAACAGAATGGAGAAAGCAACATCAGTACCTACAGTTGCAGGACTAAAAGGGGTAAGGAGGGTGATACTGCCTGGCCTGATGAAAGAGATTCTCTCAAAGATCTACTGTTATGGTAACTATGTAACTGTTCTATCTTCTTCGAGGATATTGCTTTCAACAGGCTGCACCTACGGAACAAGTACCAAGCAGTGCTGACAAGGAACAAACTGGGTGACTGGAGCCTATAAGCTTATGAAAGGAGGCCTTGTAGTACAGCTAGGCCAAAGCCAACTTGTCTACATGAGACAATGTCCAGACTGTAGTGTTAGTGAAGGTGTGGACAGTACTCCAGGTAGTAGCTGCACATATGTCTGCAGCAGACACATTTATAAAACAAGCAACAGAGTAGGCCATGCCTCTAGTGAAAGGACCTTGAACCACACCAGAAAGTTCCTTACGATACTTCCTGTGACAAAAAGTAATACACTTAGATAGCCATTTTGACAAGCACCATTTAGAAACTGGTGCACCCTCTTTCCTGGGGTGAATGAAACAAACAGCTGCAAGGACTTCCTTCAGTCATTTGTATGATGTATGTAGTACCCAAGTATTCTATGTACATCTGGAGTATGGAGCAATGTTTCCCCAGGAATGGCATGTTAACATACTAAAATGACAGCAGAATAGGTCTAATGGTCTTCCGTGTCTGCTCGTTTGGTCAGCCCCCCACCCTGGGAGCTGGCCTTGCTGCCCCCTCACCCTCTCTGGCTTCTTCCTTCCCGGTCCCAGATGTTCTTGCTGCACAGGACTTTGCTTCCAGAACCCTTTCCCCTGTACCTGTTCCACCCCCCCTTAAACCTGTCCACTGTCTCTGTCTCCACCAGCCCACTGGGCAGTGCATTCCATGGCTCCACCACCCTCTCAGTGAAGTAGCACCTCCTCCTTTCTCCCCTGAATCTCCTCTCCTCCAGCTTCCACCCATGCCCTCTAGTTGCCCCCCCTCCTTCCTTCGGAGCACCCTGACTGCTCCTCCCCTATTTACCACCTCTATCATATCCCCCCCCCGGTCCCTTCCCTCTTCCAATGTGTACATATTTAGCTCTTCAAGCCTCTCCCCATAGGTCCTGTCCCCAAACCGCAGATCATTTTGGTTGCCCTGATCTGAACCCTCTCCAGGAGTTCAATGTCCCTCTTTAAGTGTGGCCTCCAAAACTGCAAGCAGAACTCAAGATGCGGCCTCACCAAGCAGTTATACAGAGGGAGTATCACTTCCCACCTTCTGGAGGTGATCCCCCTAGTGATGCATCCCAGCATCCTGCTGGCCTTAGCCACTGCCCTCCTACAAGTCTCAGAGTTGTTCATCTCGACATCCACCACCACCCCGGGTCCCTCTCAGCCATTGAGACTTGTAGCATTCCCCCACCCCAGGGTATACACTTGGCCCAGGTTTCTGGCTCCCAGGTACAGTACCTTGCATTTCCCTGTATTGAACCTCAGCTTCCACTTTCTAGACCACCTTTCCAGAGCCTCCAGGTCCCCCTGTAGGGCCACTCTCCCCTGGCATGCTCTGGGTAATACAATGGCAGGTGGATGGTTTGATTTAAACTAAACTAAGACACCACCTTTGGCAGACATTTAGGATTAGTATGCAAAGACACCCTGTCTTTGTGAAAAATCAAATAAGGAGGCTCACACATGAGAGCCTGTAGCTCTGAAATCCTTTAAGCAGAAGTGACTGCAACTAAAAACAGCACTTTACAAGAAAGAAAGCGTAAGCCACAACTTGCAGCTGACTCAGAAGGAACCAAAGTAAACTTTTCCAAAACAAAATTCAAGTCTCAAGCCTGGACTGGATTAAGGATTGGGGGGGGATTTAGATGTAGAATTACCCTCAAGAACGTATGGACTACCTCAAGCTGAGTAACCATATTGCCCTCTATAGGCACGTGGAAAGCTGATATAGGTGCACTTTGATAGAGAAATACTGCAGGCCTGAATCCAGTAAGGACAGCAGATACTCTAGAGCCTGATTAACCAGACAGGTGAATGGATCCAAGTGGTGAGAAGCGGCCCATAAAATTAAATCTTTCCACATCACAGATATGAAAATTACGTACCTACTGTAATTCTTGATCTTTTCTTGTATCTTCAGCATTCATTATTGCTGGATGTAAGCCAGAGGCGTGCACCCGCTATGGGAGGTTTTTTTCCCCTCAGAGGAGTCCACGCCGATGGCACCACCCCCAAGAATGACGCATCACATGATGCGCGAGGGGCGGCTGTTAGGCACTGCAGACTCCTCCTCCTCCATCCCAGTTCTGTTAGTCAGAGAGACTAAATAAAGACAAAGAAAGGAGAGCTAGGCAAGAGAGCCAAGGGATAGAAAAAGGAAAGGATATAAACTGAAAAAGGGATAAGTCGGAAGAGGACAGAAAGGAAGGGAATGCCTACCCTAAGGGGCCGCAGACCTCACTTCTGGGGCGGCTCCAAGGGAGGAACAGATAAGAAAAAGGAGAAAAAGGAAGAAGAAGAAGAGAGGGAAGAGAATGAGGGATGTTGGGAGGACAGAACACTGCCCACTGATATAACGGTTTCAGGCTTAAAAGCTCGGAACCAAAAACAAGGGAGCAAGGATCCCACTTGATAGGAATGAAAGAAGGTTCAACCAAACTGTTTACACAGATTGGACACAAAGGGCAGGTTCTCTAACCTCCCATCATCCCAACCCCTTAAACTCTAGCTGAGAGCTCACAGACTGCCTAGGCAGAATTCTGTTCCAGAAAGAGCGCTCAACTAGGAAGAGGAAGAGGTCCTCTAACACCTTGTTAAGTACTAACACAGATGTGTGTGGGGAGGGGGTGAGCTCTACAGAGGGCACCCCTTTATGAAAAGGATAGAGTGGGAACTCAATCGGACTCCCTGAAGGCCAGGCCATAGCATCAGCTCAAGGTAATTGAAGTGCCAGAAAAGCACTAACCAGAAGGAAGTGATACAAAAGAAGAATAAGACCTGCCAGAGGGACCAGGACAAAAGGGAACCGAGCCATAGAGGGATGTTCCTTTAACTGTGAATTGAACAACATGGTTAAGAAAACCAAGAGGTCACCACTAAGGGCAATCAGAAAGAGTTCCCTCAGGATAGAATAAATTCCACTCATTTCCTCTTTACCTTGAGGAAATAGGATCTGTTCAGAAAAGGACGGAAAAATCAAGATAGGTTTTTTTTTTGGCTTAAAGGCCAATGAAGGAGGAGGAGGAGGAATGAGCAGGGAGGGGGAGATGCCGAAGGAGGAGGCCCATGAGGGAAAGGTGGGCAGGAATCAGTAATGAATGGTGAAGATACAAGAGAAGATCAAGAATTACTGTAGGTACGTCATTTTCATATCTTCCCTTGTCAATCTTCACCATTCATTACTGCTGGGTGAGTACCAAGCATTCCCGAAGGGGGTCTGGATAGACTCGGAGGAAACAGATCCCTCAGCCTCCTAATGATGGAAAGCAGGAAGGGGAGACCCTAACCAGCAGACTGGGACAGTCTAAGGTTGGTGAGGATGAGGAGGTGTCCCCCGTGGGCAGGGGGGGGGAGGTTGCCCCTGAAGAAACCTCCTCGCACTGCGGGAGAACAGGTGGGTCTCCCGGAAGGCAGAGGCAGTCGCCCTATGCCGAGCAATGGGTGACAGTCTAGAGAGTTGAAGCCATGCCATCCACCTAATGCAGAGCGCTGTTCCTGCAAGTCTGGACGCCACCTCGTTGTCATCGCAGGTTGCCCTCGCTAGGTGCCTTGTAAACTCCAGACCTTGCACAGAGAGGGCAATGGCTTGTATAAACTGCTCTATGTCAGGCAAAGATGCTAGGACCTGCGATAGCATCGATCACAGATGCCTGTTGTAAGCAGCATGGTGTACCTGATGTGAACTGATGCACATCAACACACGACTTGAAGAGAAAACCCTTCATCCCCACTGGTCGAATTCCGAAGAATCCGGATCCGGGGGTTTGTCATGCACCAGGCGGAGAGGCCTGGAAGGAGTGTCTAGGGACGTCAAGCCCGAAGGTGGGTGAGGCAGAGAGCCTAGAGACTCATGGGGGGCACAATACCATCTCCTGTAGTCTGCTGGGGCTGGAGAAGGAGTGGTTGGGGACTGCCAGGTGCGGATAGACGCTTTCTGGAAAGGGATCGGCCAGGAAGGCACCACCAGGTGGCGAGCACTGAATTTGCTAAGGAATGCATGCATCTGCTGCTCAGTATTATCCCTACAGATGTAGGAGATGTGAAGCTCCGAAACCAGCCTTGAAAGGAACTGCTGACAGTGAAATCAGCATCAGAGAAAAGGTGGACAGGAAGTTCCTCTTCCTCAGGTGAGGAAGTCGAATAGGAAGTGGAGTTCAAATGCTCAGAGGACTCCTGCGGCGGAAGGGACAGGTGGAAAACCTGTTCATCCATGGCTCTTGACATAAGATGGGAAGGCCATCACAGTAGTTCTGAACGTCTCCTAAGTTAACGGCCCCGTGGGACCCACATGGCCAGGGAGAGAGGGTGGTGGTGGTTGCAGAGGGATGGGCAAAGGGCACCTAAAAGCATGTGCCTGGCCTCTGCCAAGGCTCTGAGATCCAGGGAACAATGCCGCCAGGATTGGGGACCCTGAGATCATGCCGGTTTGTGAAGAGGAAAGAGAGGGAGGCAAACCAGGGAATAACCCTGAAGGGGAATCTCCCCGTGACACGCCTGGGATTGGACGATTGCAAGAGTCCAGAAGGGAAACCCTCAGAACCGCCACTAGAAGGAACTTTGGAGACTTTGAGAGAAAGATGGGGATCAGCGCTGCGACTCCTCCCCACACCCCACAGGGCAGTGGGGATTTGCTGCCGCTCCTCACCCGACCTCTCAATCCCTCAGACTCTGAAGCAGCAGTCTTTCTTGATGCCAGTGGGGGAGGTCCCTGCTGAGTGAGCCCCTGAAGGGAACTCACTGTGGCTTGGTCCTCCACCCTCTCCCGAAGGACCCTAGTAGCAGCTGCCCAGGACCTCCAGGAAGAGGGCATCCCTTCCGAATCTCCTGAAGGGTCTGTCGCAGAAGACTCCAGGCCAGCCCTAACTGTGGAATCATCTGGGCTAACCAGCTCCAGGGAGTCTGGGAGAAGACCACTGGATCGCCTGGTGCTATGACCTACAGGAGGGTCCGAGTCAGAACACTCAGGTCGCCAGTCCAGGTCCCTCCCTGAGTCATCCTCCTCCGAAGAGAGGTCAACCAAAGAAGGCTCCATTGAGGCGACTGCAGGAACCTCACCCAAAACGGTGCCAGGCCTGGTACCACCAAAGGCTGCAATATCAACGGCACCAGTAGAGTCAGCCATACCTCTGTCGGCATCGGGAACCCCAACAGCACTGTGAACGGCACCACCCGTGTCACCGGCACTGCAGAGGGTGCTGAGACCCAAGACAGCACCACCAACGGTGCCATCCGAGTCCCCAGTGCCGCAGATGGCAGCGGAACCCAAAGCAACACCGCAAATGGTGCTGTCCGAGTCCCCGGCACCGCAGACAGCGCCGATACCAAAGCGACACCTGAATCCCTGGTGCCACGAACAGTGCAGAAACCCAAAGCAGCGCTGCCAATGGCACCGCCCGAGTCCCCGGCGTCACAGGTGGCAAAAGACTCCATGGCGGCAATGCTAGGCAAACTTAAGGGTCCACCAGAGCCGGGCCATGACACTGGGGGAGTCTGAACCTCCAAGAAGGTGACTGCCGAGACGGCACAGATGACGCAACCCCAGGAGGGATCACACCGCTCCTCCAGCACCGAAGAAGAAACCTCCTCCTTGGCAAGGCTAGAAGTGGAGGAGGTTCCCTCCTTGCCGGGCTGTATAGACCTGGGAGGGGACCCGGAGGAAGGGTCAATATATCTGGCCTGGAAAGCCCGCGGGCGATGTCGTCCTCCGAAAGTCAGTGGAACCTTTCCAACTTTAAATGCGTGGATTTATAACACACGGCGATCCATGGAGAAACAGGCATCGCAGTGATCCATGTCATGGTAGGTTCCCAGGCACCAAAGACAAACATAATGCTGGTCCGTGACGGAAAACTGCCGGCCGCAGGGGCACCGACGCATAGGGGCATGTCCCACCTTAGACTTACGTTTTGCCCCCGGACCTGACATGATGCGAAAAAAAATATATAAACAGCAAAGCTCCCGGCGTTGTCAAATACAAATTAAAAAAGAACGGTCTTACCAGCAGACGACATCGGGAAGAGAACCAGGATGAAGGAGCGGCGTAGAAAATCAACACGTGGCCTATGATGCAGGTGCTAAAATTATTACTCCCTGCAGCAGGTGCAGCCTCGATGGCAGAAGAAACAGAACTGGGATGGAGGAGGATTCTGCAGCACCTAATGGCGCCCCTCACGCATCATGCGATGCGTCACTCTCATGGTCGGCGAAGACTCCTCTGGTGGAAAAACAACTCCCATGGCATGTGCGCATCTCTGGTTTACACCCAGCAGTAATGAATGGTGAAGATTGACATGGGAAGATTAGCTGGAACTGGTGGAAGGCTTTCTAGCAGTCACCAGAATATCGGCCACTTTTTGGGAAACCCCAAAACGAGCTATGGCTATGTCTTCAGGAGCGATGAGTGGAGACAGAGACACTTCAGGTCTGGATGGACCAGGGTTCCTTGTTCCTGTGACAGTAGACCCTTGCACAGGGACAGAGGCACTGGAGGTTCCACTGGCAGCTGTTGCAGTAAGGGGACCAGATCTGTTGAGGCCATAGGGGAGCAATGAGTATTGGAGTCCCCCCCCCCCCCATTTGCAGCTTCAGTAGCACTGAATTAGAGGGAAGGCATACTGAAACCTCCCTTTCCAAGACAGGAACAACTCGTCTTGTCAAAAAACTCCAGGCCCTGGAGTGAGAAAGCAAAACTGTGGCAGTTTTGCATTGTAACAGTTCCCACTCGTGGATCCTGGACTGTGAACTCCTTAGCCTGTCTGCCAAGACATTTTATATATCTGAAACATGTACTGCTGATAGTTCTAGACCATGTTCCAGAGTCCAATACCAAATTCTCACTGCTTCCCTGCACAGTGGAGAGGAATGAGTCCCCCCTTGTTAGTTAATGTAGTATATCACACTGACATTGTCTGGATTAACAAGAGGACCTGGGGACAAGTGGTTCTGGAAGATCTGGAATTCATGCAGCACAGCCCACATTTCCAGAACATTGATGTACAAGGCGCTCTTCACTGGAGTCCACTTGTCCTGTGTCTGGTGAGGACCTATGTTTGCTCCCCAGCCTATCCCTGAAGCATCTGTGATCAGGATCTGAAGAGTGGAGGGGATCAGGAAAGAGGCCCCCTTTAGCAAGTTGCTGGGTTCCATCCACCACTTGAGCATTTTGTAAACAGGAAATGCGATAATAAGCAGCTCATCTGTGAGTTGATCCCACTGGACTCTCAGGGTCCACTGGGGTATCTGTATGTGCAGTCTGGTCAGTGGCACTGTGACAGTGGCCGCTGCCATAAGTCCCAGAAGATGTAGGAACATCCTTGCAGAGACATAACTGCTGTCATGCACTAACTGTACTTGGACAATCCGCTCTGTCCAATGGCAGAAAAGCTGAGCCCTGGGCTTGTCCAGAACTGCCTCTATTTACTGCAGTCGCTGGCAAGACATCAACACTGATTTTTGAATGTTGACTGTCACCCCCAGAGCATCGAACAGATGTCTGGTTCGAGCTAAGGTCTTGAGCAACTGGTCCCTGGAATGGACTTTCAATAGCTAGTTATCCAGGTAAGAGAAAACATACAGGCCTTCGCTGCGAAGGGCTGCTGCCACTATTGCCAAGCATTTGGTAAAGACCCATGGCACAGAAGACAACTAAAGGGCAACACTCTCAATTGGTAATGCTCCCTTTGGAACAGGAACCTCAAGTATTTTCTGTGAGGCTTCTAGATTTTAATACAGAGGTATGCATCCTTTATATCAAAGGAACTTATCCAATCCCCTATCTGCAGTAAGGGGAGGAGACCCTGCAAAGCAACCATTCTGAACTTCTTGTATTCTATGCAGCAACTGAGATCCCTGAGATCCAGAATAGGCCTTAGGTCCCCTGTCCACTTTGGGACAAGAAAGTACTGGAAGTAAAAACCTGTGTTCCTTTGTTCCAGGGGCACAGGCTCTATGATTCGTTTCTGAAGTAGAGTCTGCACTTCCTCCACCAACAGGGGCAGATGCCCTTGAGGAATGTCCAGAAGTTCCAGAGCATGATCCTTTTCTATGATCTCCTGAACCCATGCACCTGTAGTCACCTCCTTCCACTTGGTTAAGTGGAGAGTGAGGTGACCCACTACCCCCAAGAGGTAAAGGTTGTTGGGGTCAGGGGTGTATAAGGAGTCAGGAAGAGCTGGTGGAGGTGGCTTCCTCCACTCCTCCACACCTAAGGGCTCTTGAATGGACACCTGGGGTAGTACGTGGGACTGGCAAGGGTCCTGCTCCCCTGCCCTGCAGTCGGGTGGCGGGGTACTGTCTGACACCAGCTGGACAAAAGGGCCCTTGCTCCTACCCTTGGGATAGGATATGGTAAAGGGCACACACATTTTTTTCCATATGTAGCTTGTAGATTTTTTTTCTAGTTTATTCTCCTCGTTCCCATCCCCTTCTCTTGGCATGGACGTGTGTGTGTGTGTGTGTGTGTGTGTGTGTGTGTGGAGGCATGTGCAAGTCACAGTACGAGACACCCTCCCTTCATGTCACCCCCTCCTGCCTATGCCGTCAACAGATCTGTACCTGGCGATTGCGGTACTACGGAGGGGCGACCACCTCCCTGGGGAGGAGCTCCATGCATAGCTCTCAATCCTGCTTCCTTCCTCCCTCTCCATGCCGGGTTCCCTGATGACCCGAGGCTCATCGAACCGGGTCGCCAGTGTGGCACGAGGTAAGATGTCCAGCGCCTCAACCCTCAGTGCCACTTGGCTGGCTGGCACACACAGATTTAAGAGTTCTACCTGAGGCCTGAAGACCTGTCAGAATCTCTTGGAGCTCTGAGCCAAACAACTTCTGCTCTTGAAATGGGGCATTAAGAATGGACTGTGCACATCATTCGCAAAGCCTGGCACTTTAAGCCAAGAGTATTTCCTGAGACAGATGACTGAGGCCGCAGCCCTGGCCAAAGCATCTGAAGCACCATAGGCATTGCAGAGCAAATGTTTGCCTACATCAGCCCCAGCAAAGAGAGTTTTTAAGAGCTCTTGTTTCGGGGTACCCACCGGCAAGGCCTGTACAGTTGCTTTGGCCTTTAGCCAGAGGGTGTTCTGATACTTCATTGTATGGGCTTGGTAACTGACAATATGAAAGCCCAGTGATGCAAAGGTATATGTCCTTTTGCCTAAGACATCCAACCTCCTTGACTCTATCAGAAGGAAGGGAGAGAACAGTTACGCAATAGCTTACCGTAACAGTAGATCTTTGAGGGGATCTCAATCATCAGGTCACACCGTAGGAACTTCACCATTGTGAAGCATGATCCACACAGAAGATTTGCAGTACAGCAGGGGCTGCCCTTGCAGTCAACGTCACCAACCCTATAAAGGCATGAGCAGCCCTTCTCCCTCCTCAGTTCTTTCCCCCGGAGACACAGGGAGTATAGCTCTAGCAATGGGGGACCAAGAGAGAGAGGTGCCCAGACCTATAAGAACAGCTGGACACACCAGATAGCCAATTCTAGGAAGAATTCCCCAAAAACAGGGGATGGTGGGAGGGAAAGCAGACCTGATGACTGAGATCCCCTAGAAGATCTACAGTGAATTCTTATATAACTGTTCTATGTTCTTCGGGGGTATCTCAGTCATCAGGTCACACTGCAGAAACCAGTCCCAAGCAGTTACAGGTGTAGACAGTATGGGAGGAAGGCCATCCTTAAACTTAAGAAAGGAGGCCCTGCAGCACAGCCCTGCCAAATCCTGTATGGGTGCTAGAGGCAATGTCCAGACTGAAGTGCTTGGTCAAAGTATGGACAGTACTCCAGGTGGCAGCTGTGCAAATATCAGCAGCTGAGACCCCTCTAAAACAAGCCACAGAGGTAGCCATGCCTCTTGTGGAATGAACTTTGACCACTCCAGGCAATTTTTTGCTGTACTTGTAGAATGCAATGCAATTTTCCAGCCATTTAGATAAACATTGTTTAGAAACTGAAACACCCTCTTTACTTGGGGCTAAAGAAACAAACAATTGTTTTGACTTTCTGTGTTACTTGGTTTGGAGCAGATATTTCAAAGTTCTGCGCACATCTAACATACGGAGCAGTGCTTCCCATGGATTGGCACACTCTGGAAAGTAAACAGGGAGGTGGATGGATTGACTCAGACACCACCTTAGGAAGAAACTTAGGATTTGTACATAGACACCTTGTCTTTGTGGAAAAATCAAATAAGGCTCCTCACACCAGAGGGCCTGAAGCTCTGAAATTATTCGAGCAGAAGTAATAGCAACTAAAAACATTTTCCAAGAAAGAAAGCGTGGCTCGCAAGTCATGACTGGCTCAAACAGAGACAGGGCCAGCTTCTCCAAAACAAAATGTAAATCTCAAGCTGGGACAGGAGAAAGGATTGGAGGTTTGAGATGCAGGATGCCCCTCAGGAAGGTATGGAAGACATCCAGCTAAGCTACAGTACTGTCCCCACTGGCTCATGAAAGGCTGAAGTAGCTGAAAGGTGCACCTGGAGGGAGGAGTACTGGAGACCTGAGTCAGACAGAGACATCAGGCAATCCAGGATCTGGTTCACCAGACAGGTGAAAGGATCCAGATTATGCCTGGCAGCCCAAACAGCGAACCACTTCCACCTCATGGCATAAGTCAGTGTCAATGGCTCAGTAGGTAGCACGCTCGCCTCTGAGACCAGGAGATCAGAGGGCTGTGGGTTCCATTCCCACATCTGCACTTGGGTTAATATCCCAGTACTGACACTGTAGTGCAGCATGAGAGGGGTGCTGCACTTCTGAGGTGCCATCTTTTGGATGAGACGTTAAACCGAGGTCCCATCTGCCTGGATTGGTTGTAGTTCAGGTGGATGTTAAAGCTCCCATGGCACTTATCAAAAAGAGAAGGGGAATTTTTTTATTGGAAAACAATATAAGAAAACAAAAACTCAAGACAAATCAAAAAATATTTACATCATTATACATACAGGCAAAGAGCAGAAAAAAAAATAACCATATCTTCAATACAGGTTAATAAAGAAGAATAAAAAAACAGAAAATAGTACTGAAAAGAAGTCCCACAACTCACACACCCCTCAGAAAACATCATTCAAGTAACCCCTTCAAATAAAATTAAAGGTAATGCTCTCCACCAAAACACCACTAAAGGTGCAGGTAAAGTTTTTTTCTGAACAGTAACTACTAGAAATTTCCTTCCTAATGTGCTCCCTTAGGTCAGTCAAAGAAACTATTTTTTTGTTGCAACACAAACATCGGTTGTGCCGGATACAACATTTGCAGACCGCAAACAGAACCCACAATGTACCAGGAAAAAAAATGTTCCAACCAGGTCCAAATTCCCCATAAACTAACTCTGAATAAGTTAAAGTAGAGAACATAGGTAAAGCCCATGCCTGACTCAACTGAGTCCACAGTGGAGCAATATATGGACAGTCAAAAAGCAGGTGTGACATAGATTCAAGCGTACATGTACAAGTGTCCCGAACGCAATACCTTTCAGATAATTGCTTGTGCGCTTGGTTTCCCTTAACATTTAATTTGTTGTGACAACACAACCACAGGGTATCCCACATTTTCTCCAGAATCCTACTTTCCAGCAATTGTCTTGTTAAACATGGAGTATCACATGGTACATCAAAACAGAGCGACACCAAGAACATGGTTTGCAGAACAGAGGAATATAAGCGCTTTCTATGCTGTAGCAAATCTACATCATAAGACACTTTCCATAATTTAACTTTTTTAAAGATTTCAATGAGGTATCCAGATGTCCCGGTCGGAATTCTGGTAAATGGTTTCCACACAGGGGCTTGTCATTTATCAAAAAAATACTGAGAACGGGAGTAAAAGCTAAGGGCCCAACAATCCGTCCAGTTGACTATACATGGAAAAATATTAGCATGGACAAAATGGAAAAATAAAACAACCGGGTTTACCATCTGAAGAACGCCCTGTTTAATAGGCCAGTAAGTAATGGATCTCTTCACAGGGTTTAGTCTGCTACCCCAAAGCAACTGAAAAAACAGATTATAAAGACGGGCCTCAAGATGTAAGAGAAGGGGAAAAATATAACTAATCAATAAAAAAATAGGCAGAATGCAAGTTTTGAGCAGAAAAATCCGCTTCTTGTGGGACATAGGGAACCGCTTTCAGCGAACAATCTTGGATTCAGCTACCTCCATAGATGAAATCCAGTTACATGCTGCCGCATCAGGTGGTCCAAAAGTAACACCCAAAATACAAATTTTCTGAGAGTGAACAATAATCCCTCCAATATCTGGAGATACCATCTGTGGGGGAAGATGGACTGCACAACCCACACTCTTCTGGGTATTTAACTCAGATCCAGAAATTAGAGAGAAGGAATGGATGATCTCAATTAACCTTTCACCAGATGCTTGATCTGCTACTAGAATGCAAATGTCATCTGCATAAGCAAGGGCACTGGGAAATGTGAGATCTGGTTTTACAGAGATATGACTAATGGTCCCTTCCCCATTCAATTTCCTGAGCAGAGGATCAATAGAAAAAACATACAACAGGGGACTTATAGGACATCCCTGGCATACCCCTCTCTTGATAGGGATATGGGAGCCTTGCAATCCGTTAACTAACGGCGTTGTGCAGGCAGACCGATACAAATTCTTAATCCAACTCAGCAATTCTGCAGGTACCCCATACTTTGCCAGGACCGCAAATAAATAACTATGTGGAACCTGGTCAAAAGCCTTAGTCTGATCTAAACTAAAAACATATCCTTGTGTGGCACTCCCGTCAAATACTTCCCGCAAAATTTTCAAATTGGAGAGCATAGAACGATTTGGAATCGCACAAGTCTGCACAGAAAAAATTACCTGGGCAGCAATCTGAGAGAGTCTATTGGAGACAATCTTACATAAGATCTTCCAATCGGAATTTAACAAACTAATAGGACACCAGTTGTGCAATTTGTCTTTATCATTTTTCTGTTTATATAAAAAAATCAAATAACTATCAGCAACTGCGAGAGGAATAGGCAAGAGGCCTTGTAAGATGATATTATATACCTTCATTAAATATGGTAACAATAAAGGTTTAGCTTTTTTATAGAACTCATTGGGAATGCCATCAGGACCGGGGTGACTGTAGTTTTCAAATGGCTAATAACAGAGTCCACTTAAGCATTAGTAATGGTCTGACTTGAAACATTAATACAATCAAGGGACAAGGTAGGAACATCTAAGGAACCCAAAAACCCGTCCTAGGCCTCTGGCTCATAAGCTTGCACATATAAAGACTGAGCATGGAATGAAACCTCCTCCAAAATGGTATGATTATCATTAATCCGGGTGCCACAATGGGAGAGCAAAGAGGGCATGTATTTAGACACAACCTGTTGGTGGCTACTATCATAGGGGTTAACTACTTTAGCAGATCCCTTTCTCCCACACTTTTGTTCAGTTTTGACCTACCGGATCTGGGCCGAATAATCCAGGCCCCATTCAGTTTGCCAAGATATTAAGCTTTGTAAGTGCCGACGGCACTTAAAGTATTGGAAATAGCGATCTGAGGATTTTTGTTTAGAAAGCTGTTTATAATATTGTTTAATAACAGATTTAGTATCCTGCCACCAAAAGGTTGGGTTATCATATAAGTCAAATACTGAAACCTTGCCTTGGAGAAGCCCATACAATTCCTGCCACCCACCTTCCTCCCCCAAAACAGAAATATTCATCTTCCAGAATGTATGAGACACAGGTTTGTTACTGGGACTACCGATGTGTAACAATAACACACAATGATCTGAAAACTCACATTGAAGAACTGAATACTGAACATTAGAAAACCAATGAGAAAGAAAAAAGTAATCAATCCGTGTGGTAAATCTACCCTGGTGAAAAGTGTGTTCCGGCGGGTGTACACCAAAAGAAGCCCCATCACGTAAGTCAGCAGTGACATACAAAGTGTTAAGGAAGTTAGAATCTAATATAATTTTGGGGTAATTCCAGTTTTGTCAGACAAGGCCAAAATACAGTTAAAATCCCCTCCAAAAATAACTGATTTGGACGAATGAAGAAATGGCTGGATAGTTTTTAAGGTCTGAATCCACTGAGTTTTAAGTTGAGGGTTATAAATATTAATAAACCGCCATTCTTGTTGTTGGAGAATGACATCTAAAATAAGAACCCGACCCTGAATTAAATCAGTCTGGTAACATGAATGTCCACCCCTTTCACCAGTATCCCTACTCCGGAACACACGTCCTCAGCCAAGGACCAGAAAGGCAGACCATCCCTCCAGTCCCTGCCCAATCTCTCTCAACGAGTGGAGCCTAGTGTCCTGTAAAAAAATAATATGTAACGGCAAGGACAAAAGGAAGGAAAAAACAACCCGTCTCCATTTAACATTTTTAAGGCTATTAGCATTTAAGCTACCAAAAGATAAGACATCCCTCATATCAGACATAGGTAAATTAAAGATTTTTTTCTACCTCGTCCCTTGCCTGGAGATTTCAACTTACAACGTTTTTTCTTATTAAGCTGGATGTCCCCAGAAACCTGTGTGGAATCAGTCAACATCTCAACCTGTGAAGATGCAACAGAGGAGGCATCAGAATCTTCCTCAGTATCCACCACCTGCTTACGTTTATTTAAGACAGCAAAATGTTTTTTCACTACCACATCAACGGGGGGAGAGGCAGAAGGCAGGGGAACTCCTTTCAGAAGAGAGCTTCTTGTCTGCCTCCTGTTCCCCACTAGAACCCAATCCATATCAACAAGTGGTGGCATATTGTCTTTAACACAGGGTAGAGCCGAAGTGCTAGGGGCTGGGGACTGCTCCTCGGCAACACCTGGGGTAGAAGCAGTATCAGAAGGTATTAAACCCAAGTCTCCAGACACTAAGTCTGGACTAGACGTGGGTACTGTCAGGGCTGGTGGCTCCAACCCTGGGTCAATCCACGAAGAAGGAGGACCAGAGGGGGAAGGGACTGGTGCAGAAGCAAAAGGCCGAAACTGAGGCCTAGCCTGAGCAGATCTTTGGGCCTGAGTCACAGTGTCGTTCTGAGAGTCAGCAGGCATCGCTGAATTATTATGTGAGGCCCATGGACAATCTTTGAAGGTGTGTGAGGTTGCTTCGCACAAATTGCAGTAGGATGGGTGAGGACAATTCAGACTCACATGTCCAGAACCCAGACATGAGGAGCATTTAAGTTGGTCGCAAGCACTACTAAGATGGGTATGGGCCCCACACCAAAAACAAGATTTTGGTTGTCCTGGGTAAAATACAAAACTCTGATCCCTACCTAGATAAAAACAACTCGGTAAGTGCTGTATACTCCCATTAACAATTTTACCTGAAGTTTCCACCCCCTGTCCAAAAAAACTCAAGAGTCAATGATGGGATCAGGTAAATCCAACACTGTGCATTTAGTAGACAACCACTGTACAATGTCCTCTATTGCCACCCTCTCATTTTTAACCAAAACAGTAACATTCTTAATAGTTGGTTTAGTAAGGGGAATAGCAAAAAAAGGGGACTATAATGGAGTATGATGGACTGCCTGATTACAATGCCAAAAGGTATCTAAACCTAAGGCAGTTTTAAAGCTGATATCAAAGTAATTATCACCAGACATATGGATTAAGGCATAAATCTCAGAGGGAGCAAATTGCAGACTGGATTTAATCAATGTTTTCCCCACATAGAGATGATCTGGAAATGTGTCCAACCCACCCCTATATCTAAGCCAGACAGCATTACGCCCTTGGCCTGCTCAGGGGAGGAATGAAATAGGCCAGCAAAAGTTTTAGGCTGCTGAGGGCCAACAGATGTTCCAGCTGCTGAAGTAGCAGAGTCAGAGTTCGTACCTCGGATGAAAGCATTTGTAGGTGGAGACTTAGGGGTCTCACTAAGCACACCTGCCTGAAGTGAGCTTCCCCTTGTCCCCACCATGTCTATAGGAGATGTACTAGGCAGAGGCAAATTAGAAACCAAAGCGGGTAAAATAGGGGCCGGAGGCACATCCCCAACACTAGTCCCTGTAGTGAAAATAGGCAAAGTTTCATGCAGCAATGACCCCTGTTCACAACCTTGCACCCCTCCTGCCCACCAGGATGGGGGCTGAGAAAGACTTAAGCCCGAGGGTACATCCAAAAGGGTCTGAAATATCCAATAAGTCACCTTGAGGAGTGGGGCCAGGTCATGCAGGGGAGGTCCAGGAATCATCTAATGGGGACTTCTCCAACCCTGCACCCCGAAGAGCTACAGCAATAGTTAACCCTGAAGCAGACAGGTGGGAGTCAAACCCACGACCAGGGAGGCTGTGTATGGCATGACACGCTGTGACCTGCTGTTGGGGTCCCTGTAATCCACTCTCCACAACCTGAACTTGTACAGTACCTGACTGTTGTGCTGTCAGCTCTCCCGACTGTCCTGAAGAAACAGACCATTGAACATCAGCCCCAAAGTGTAAATCCATCACCTTTCCATTGCGCTCCATGCCTGCAGACAAAGCACCAGATCCTGCTGCCGGTATGGAGGAGCCGAGGGGAGACTCCTGGCACTTGCAAAGTAGAGAAACACTGCCAGTCTCCCCTGCTCCCGGTAACCCAGAGATACACTGCACCGGAGCCCTGACTGCTTCCACATCTGCTACTGGCTCCAGAATGCACTGCAGCGTCTTGTCAGTCCACATCACGCTGTGACTGACAGGAGTCAAGGGAGCTGGGCAGAGCAAGGCCCCGTCTTCACTGTCCATTTGGGAAGCCTGCACACAAACCATTTGCGACCCCAAAGGAGTAGCCAAAGCCTTCAAGAAAACCATATCCTGACTTGTCATAATTCCGGTTGCGATACCTGAGGTAACAGTACGATGCTCTTGCAATATTCCTCCTGAAGCCCTCCGTAGTGGAGCTCCTCCCGGTAGGTCTCCGGTCCTTTCATTGTCGGTCTCCTGGTGAACAGAGATAGGCAGGGAGACCAACTCCCCTATCTCCAAGATGTCCTCCTGCTCCGAGTCCGAGCACCAAGTGGCCATCTCAACAGCCGGTCCCCCTACTGGCCACAATGCAGCATCAGAGTAGGGGAAGTTTTATTGAAAAGAAACACAATATCACATAAAAACAAAGGCAATATCATAATAATATACAAGATTCACAAAATAGACAAAATAAACATGATAACAAATGTCATAAGGAAATGAAATGTCGCCAAAAAGAATCCACTTTATCCATGGGAAACTTAATATCTCTAGTTTTGACAGATGATAAACCGTTCTCAATTTGTAAAAAGATGGTACTGTATAATACTGTCTGTTGTTGTAATACAAATTGACATCGGGCTTGCCATAAAAAATATTGAATAAAGGAAAAAAAACATTCAAAGTACTTTTATGATATAATCTCCAGATCCCTGTATAATCCCCTAAAACTATGGTTTGGTATGAGATATGAGATAAAAGGGCAAATTCCAATGTGTGTGAGTCTGCCAAAAACTTTACTATAGGACGATAACAAAACAATGAACCATAGTTTCTTCACAGTTTATACAGGTAGATCTTAAACAATACATTTCTGTCACGGGTTTATATTTTAAATTCTCTAACTCCCAGTCTCCCTTGTATAGAGGCAAACAATATCCCAAATATGTGGGGATCCTAAAATCTGTTAACTTCCTTAATGAAAATAACATTTTAGAGGGCACACATTCTGGAAAAAGTAGAACACTTCCTTGAACATCAAAGATAATAAAGTTATAAAATGATTTCCTAGTGAAAGTGAGTAAGGACGGAAAACAGACTTTCCACTGTTGCATCTTCTTTAAGGTAGATATACCATATGATGGTAAAAGATCTAGTAACAAAATTTTAGGTGGTAATAAGGACCATTTATCAAAATATTTAGACCAAAGGAATTGTGTCCATAACTGCCAGGACAGAGTAGCAGGAGTCCACAAATAAGTAAAAGAACCAAAAAAAAAAAAATAGGGAGTGATAAAAAAACAATGGGATTAACCATAGCCAAACCTCCTTTATTAACAGGTAAATAAGTGATGTCTCTACGGACGGGATTCAGTCTATTACCCCAGAGCATCTGAAAAAAGAGACTAAACAATCTAGTTTCCAAATGCACAGGGGGAGGAAAAATATAAATATAAAAAGACAGAGAGTAAGAACTGTTTAATAACCATAATTCTTTTCTTCTTCCCAAATTTCCACCCCTTCCAGTGATGAATCTTAAATTCTCTGATATATAACTGTTTTCCCAATTATAAGATGCTAGATCCCTTGGACAGAACCAAATGCCTAAAATTTTATGGGGAGAAGAAACAACCGGGATACCTGAAATATCCAAAAGAGCTGGAAAAGCAGAATGTAAAGAAAAAATAAAGCTTTTCTCTATATTAAGCTGGACTCCAGATAAAGTCCCAAAATGAGAAAAAATCTAGAATGCATTAGTTAAAGAGCGAATATCCTGAACTAATAAAGTGACATCATCCGCATAAGCAGTAATTTTTTCATGAGGTAATGAAGGTGAGGGGGCTAAACCTAAAATGTTATTATCCCAAAGAATGTGTCTAATCACCGGGTCTAAAGCAAAAGAGTAAAGGACAGGACTTAAGGGGCAACCTTGCCTTACCCCCACTGTAACAGGGACATCCGTACCAAAAAGGCCATTAACCATTGGCACAATAGTAGCTCTATCATACAGGAAGAAAGCCAAACACAAAGGTTTCCGGAAAAACCATAGTGAAGAAGCAAGGGAAATAGGAAGTCATGTCGAACCTTGTCAAAGGCTTTGGCCTGATCCAAGGCCACAACATATCCAGAAATCTTATTTGTACGACTGACTTCAAATAGTTCTCGTAGAAGATACAAATTATGTTGAATACGTCTGTTGGGGATGGCACAAGTCTGAGCCGGATGTATAAGAAAGTCAGCCACCAATAATAATCTATGATTGAGGATTTTAGCAAAAATTTTATAATCACTATTCAATAAACTTAATGGTCTCCAATTAGTCAACAAGGATTTATCTCCCGATTTAAATAAAAAATAAAGAGGTATTAAATCCAAAATAATGAAGTAGAGGAAGTCAACATAAAGTTGAAGACCTCAGGCAAAAAAATGAAGCATGTAAGGCAAAAAAGTTTTGTAGAAATCATTGGGAATACCATCCAACCCAGGTGAAGTACCTTTACTTAATTGAGATATGGCAACTTCAACTTCTTTAGGGGATATAGGTTGTATTAATGGGGTTACCATAGAGGTGGGAACCTGTGGTAAAGGGGCAGTAAATCCAGAGAGATCAGAAGATTGCAATAACTTGGGGTAAAATGTATCACTAACAAAGTGCTGTATTGTTGTCAGCATCTCCAAATCTGTTTCCACTACAGTACCTACAGGTGAGATAAGATGAGTCATGAGAGTATTATCCAACCGCTGTTTACAAGCATCAAATGGGTCTGAGGCCGGTGTTTTCCTGATACCAAATTGAAATTCCAGTTCCAAGGATTTAGCGCTATCATATTGATAAGTCTTCATTTGTTTCTTTAATTCCAAAATTTGAGAATGAAAACTATACCGATCACAGGGAGGAAAAGACATTAATTTATATAACTGATTCCAGAAAAGGAGATATTTTAAATAATTAGAATTAGCCTGATGTTTACCAAAGGAGAGAATACGTTTTTTTAACTCAATTTTTGTATCCAGCCACCAATTCAATAAAGAGTCATAAGAACAGATAACTGAATCTTTGCTGGCAAAGAAAACCTCAATCTGAGAAAAAAGGGAAGGGGAATCAAAGAGATACATATTAAGTCTCCATCGATTATGCAAAGAAAAAACTTTAGGAGGGAGAGCATGTAAACTTAAAGTACAAAAAAGAATATTATGGTCCGAAAACTCAGAAGGCTGAGATGTACAAAAAACAGGAAACAAATGTTTGGAAACAAAAAACATGTCAATGCGAGTGGCATATATATATCTATGATAAGTAGCTCCATTCCCTGTAGGGTGCAGTTTTCGAAAAGCATCTGTCATACTGGCCCCAGAGAAAATTTGTATCAAAGCATTGGAGTCACAGTACATTTTTTCCGGGAAACATCTGTCAAGGCAGTATCCAAAGAACAATTAAAATCACCACCCCAAAGAAAAAATTACTCACCTTAGTAATGTTGTTTCTTCTAATGGAGTCTTGCTATATTATGACTATTGCAGTTTGTCCCACCATTAGAACTGCTCCGGAGGTGAAAGAGGTAACTTCCATGCCAGGCATGGAACTTGGAGCGCGAGCTCGGTTTGAGAAGCTCTGTCTGGAAGATTTCAAACTGAAACTGTCAGATCTTTACAAGCAAAAACTCACTAAGGTTCTGTGTGGAAGCTGTAACCTCACACTAGCCAACTGGCTACTTAAATATTAACACATTTTCTAGTCCCAACACTAAGACTCAAGTCAGGGGACCAGAAAATTAAAATAAGATGAAATAAGATAATAAAACACAACACCCAAACACCCCAAAAGAAGGGTGGAAAATAAAAATAGGCATCAAAAAGTGCCAACACTGGAATGCCCACCCCATACCCCAAGTAGAAGTTCTGAGAGGGGCAGGCTGGGGAGGTCATAATATAGCAAGACTCCATTAGAAGAAACAACATTACTAAGGTCAGTAATTTTTTCTTCAAACAACATGAAGTCTTGCTATAGTATGACTATTGCAGAATACACAGCAGTACTTCCATGGAGGAGGGACAGAACCTACTTAGGGAATAGGCTCTGAAGCACGGCTGTGCCAAACCGAGCATCCCTCCTGGCCTGGATATCCAGGGAGTAATGCTTGGTGAAAGTGTGTACCGTTTTCCAAGTAGCTGCTTGACATATCTCTAAGATAGGGATGTCTCTGGCAGCAGCTACAGACGCAGCTGTACCTCTGGTAGAGTGAGCCCTCAGGCCTGAAGGGGGAACTTTCCCAGTTTTTGATAACAAAATTGGATACAAGAGACAATCCACCTGGCAATGGATCTCTTAGTGGCAGGTTTCCCTTTTCCAACCTCACCATAAGTGAGATAGTTGGAGGAATTCGAACTTGTGACCCTTGGTACGCTCTATGTAGTAACTTAGGGCCCTCTTAACATCTAAGCTGTGCAGCCTCCTCTCACCAGAGGAGGAATGGTCAGTGAAGAACACTGGAAGGGAGATAGATTGGTTAAGATGGAAATCTGAAACCACCTTAGGCAAAAACTTCCTGTTAGTCCTAAGGACTACCTTATCCCTGTGAAAGGAGATAAAGTCAGTCTCTACTGACAAAGCTTGTAACTCACTTATGCACCTGGCAGAAGTGATGGCTACTAGAAAAACAGTTTTCCAAGTCAAGTACTTAAGCTCTGCCGAAGACAGAGGTTCAAAGGGGTTGCATCAGCTGAGCAATGCAAACATTAAGATCCCAGGCAGAGCAGGGGCCTGAAAGGTGGATTAGTATGAAGTAATCCTTTGAAAAATTTGAAAATACAGGGTGAGTGGAAAGAGAAGAGGGCTTTCCTGCTGAAATAAAAGCAGAGACAGCTGCCAAATGCACTTTCAGGGTAGCTGGTCTCAGACCCATAGAATTAAGATGGACCATATAGTCCAAAACAATGGGCAAATCAGCAGATTCCAGGAAAATATGCTTCCCAGAACACCATATGGAAAACCTTTTCCATTTAGAGTTATAAGTAGCCCTAGTGGAAGGCTTCCTAGAAGCTTTCAGGATTTCAAGAACACCTTGAGAAAGGTGTAGGTCAGCAAATTCTAACTCCTCAAGAGCCAGGCCTTGAGGTTGAGGGATTTGAGATTCGGATACCAAACTCTCTCTCCTGGGCACAAGTTAACAGGTTGTGGTTCCTGGGGAGAAACAGGGGAAGATGGACTGCTAAGGACAGAAGGAGTGGGTACCAGGGCTGTCTGGCCCAATCTGGAGCAATCAGGATCATCTTGCAGGGCTGGGATCTGATTTTGACTACACTTGAACAGGAGAGGAAAGGGGAAAAGCATATGACTTCCCTTCCCAATCGAGGGAGAAAGGCATCCAGGGGACTGAGCCCATCACTGGGGGCCTGCAACAAAACAGTGGAAGTTGGTGATGGTCTGGGGCTGCAAAAGATCTATCTGAGGGTGCCCCATCTGGCAAAACTATCCCCAGTACTGGGGATCCAGTGACCATTCGTGATGGCCCTGGGAAATCCTGCTGAGGGCATCTGCCAGGACATTGTCCTTGCCTGGGAGGTGAACTGCTATGAGGGAAGTGTTCAGGAATAAGCCAGAGACCACAACTTCATTGCCTCGGTGCACAAGGCTGAAGACCGAGTGCCCCTTGTTTGTTGATGTACCACATTGTAGTGGTGTTGTCTGTTCTGACCTGTACCACTTTGTTCTGAACAGATGCAGAAAAACCTGAAGTGCTAGAAAACAGCTCTGAGTTCCAGCAGATTGATGTGGAGCAGAGATTCCTGAGGGGACCACACTCCCTGGTGGAGAGTCACCCATGTGAGCTCCCATCCCAGAAGGGACGCATCTGTAGTAAGGGTCAAGGAGTGAGATAGAGGATGAAGGGACTCCTAGTCTCAGATTGCTCTGATCCTGCCACCACTGAAGGGCCTGGATCAGGGTTCGAGTCACTGGGATCAACTTGGATGGGGATCTTTCTTTTGAGACCAAAAGGCTCTCAAGTGGAACTGAATGTCCCTCATCTGAAATCTTGCTCCTTGCACTACAGCTGTGGAAGCAGCCATGTGTCCTATGAGCTGTAGGAAGTGCCTTGCTGGTCGAGACCTGCAAAGTGAAGGAGGAGGCCAGGGCCACTGGGTTCCTTACCCTTTCTGGGAAGGAAGGCTCTAGCCTGCTTTGTGTCAATTCTGCACCTATAAAGTTGAGTACCTAGACAGGTTCCAGAACTGACTTTGGAAGATTGAGAAGAAAGCCCAGAGAGTGAGCAGCTGCTGGGTAACTTGCAGGTGTGATCTGACTGGTCCGGAGACTGACCTACAATGAGTCAGTCGTCTAGGTAGAGAAAGATGGCAATCTTTTGCCTTCTTAAATGAGCAACTGCTACTGCCAGGCATTTTGTGAATACCCTTGGGGCAGAGGTAGGCCAAGGGCATTGCTCTGAATTGGTAATGGCCTGAGGGCAGTTCAATCTGAGGTACTTTGTGGGAGCTTTGATAAGAACATGGAATAGGCATCCTTGAGGTCCAGGAAGCTAGCCAGTCCCCTGGCCTTAGAGAAGGTAAAATCATTGCCAGAGTCACCATTTTGAATTTTGGTTTTAAAAGGTGCTTGTTCAGATATCTTAGGTCCAGAATGGCGGCCATTCCTCCTGTCTTTTGGGGTAAGGAAGTACCTGGAGTACAGACCCTTGCCCTGGTGTAGGAGAGAAACCCTTTCTACAGCTCTGAGAGCCAGGAGGGTTGAGACTTGTTTCAAAGCAAAAGTCTCTAGAGGATTTGCAGGTGGAAAAGATCTGATTCTCATCTTTGGAAATTTTTGAAGCTGAGAATCAGACCTGCAGCTTACTACTTCCAGGACCCACTTGTCTGATGTTAAAGACTCCCAATCCTGAGCGAAGTAAGCCAGCCTGCCCCCTACAGGTCATGGAGAACCGGCCCTGGGCACCCCATCAGGGTGCCTGTTTGGCAGGAGCTTTAGGCTGAGGGGAGGAGCAGGCCTGCTTGCACCCTGTCTGCCTCTCCCTCTGAAGAACCCCCTCTGAGCATAAGCCGAAGAGGAGGCCTGGGTTTGGTAAAAAGGCCTGCCTCTACCCTTGGGGGTCTGCCTCTGAGGAGTGGCTTGCCACTCCTTGGCTTGTGCACTCCTATAAGTGGTTCTATATTCTTCCATTTTCTTCATATAATTCTCTGTCTGCTCCCCAAAACAGAGAATTTCCTACCACAGGAAAATCCATAGCCTTAGTCTGGGTATCCTGTGACAAACTAGTACACCTGAGCCAAGCCAATCTATGAAAGGCCACAGATGTAGCCATGACTCTAGAGGATACATCATTAGAATCCACAGCAGCATGGAATTGCACCTTGGATGCCTCAATACCATCAGCAGCCACCTGCTCCAGCTCCTTGGCAAGCTGGCCAGGGGCCTGTTTGGCCAAAGCCATGACAGCGTCCCATCTAGATTTTGGTATCTTGCCACATAAGCCATGTAATTTGCTTGTCTGAGTCCCAAGGATGCTGCCATGTATTGTTTTTAGCCATGGCATCAATCTTCCTGGAGTCCTTGTCAGGAGGATGTGAAGCCAGGGAATATTAGCTTTATCACAGGCTGCAGCCTGAACTACCCCAACATGACTGCATTGCTGTGAAAGAAATTCTGTATCAGGACCTGACAAAGTGTACCTCCTGTCCATCTTTTTGTCCACAGGAGGCACAGAATTAGAGCTTTTAAATTTTTATTGTTTGTTTCTAAATGATTTCTGTAAAGGAATAGACAATCTCCTGGACTCTGGGATATCCATCATTTCCACAAAGTCAGGTTCCTCTTGCTCATCCACAGCTTCCTCCAATGGGAGCTGGAGGGTTTCAACAATCTTTTATAAAACAGAAAATGAGAAGGGACTCAGAAAGCGTAGGGGAGATTCTAAAGGTCTGTCTGGAGAGATGTCCGGTTCAATGGGACATCCAGACTCTCAAAGTCACATTCACACTGTTCATAATCATCCTCCCTCCTCTGGTTCATAAAACTCTTCTATATCATATTCTTGAACGGTGGAACCGGCCGAACCGACCTTTGCCAGACAGTGGTGGTTCGGACGGAACCAGAAAGAAAGTGACTGGACAATTTGTATTGCTTTAGCTATCTCTGCAGGAGTTGGAGAAGGAATTTTTGACTCCACACCTGCTGATTTTCTAGTTTTCTTTGCTGGAACTGGCTCCTCAGAGCCAGCTTTACGTTTGCCTGAGGAAGTCTCGCCCTGGTCAGAGGGCACTCCCTCCGGTTCGGTTGGCACCGAACCGGGATGGCCATCCGGGTCAGCGGACTTTTTGGCCTCTCGTTCCCTGAGCCTACCAACTCTCTTATCCAGGGTAGCTGCAGGGAAGTTCTTACAAATCTGGCAGTCTGAATTGAGGTGGTCAAACCCCAGACAATATACACATGTGGTGTGTGGGTCAGCCTTGGCAAAGGCTTCCCCACAGACACTACAGTGCTGAAACCCAGTGGGCCCGGTTTTTCTTTTGGGTTTCTCAGACATAATGCCAGCCTAACCAAAAACTTGCCCTTTTAAACGGCAGTGCCAGGCAAGACATCCTTATCGGTTCCCAACCGTGTCACGAGTCGTGGAAAAAACCGTAATGACATCCGTTTTTTTTAGAACCGATAAGAACCAGGAACCGCACTCTAAAAGCTTTCAATTGCTTGAGAACAAAGTTTTAAAACAACCTGATCGGTTCGAACCGAACCGATAAACATTTACAAGTTCCACACAGAAATAAACCTGTCTATTACTTACAATACCACAGACAGAGCTTGAACCGATCGGTTTGCAGTTAAAATAATAATAATCGCGGTTGAATTTAACCGGAGAAAATACTGTTTAAACTGAGAAATGAACCGAGCAGTAGGAGGAATCTCCGGAGCGACTGTTCAGTGAGGTGGAGTAAAGAATCTGACAGTTTCAGTTTGAAATCTTCCAGACAGAGCTTCTCAAACTGAGCTCGCGCTCCAAGTTCCTTGCCTGGCATGGAAGTTAACTCTTTCACCTCCGGAGCAGTTCTAATGGTGGGACAAACTGCAATAGTCATAATATAGCAAGACTTCATGTTGTTTGAATGATATGTTTTTTAGAAAACAAAAAAAGGTTTAATCTCCTCAAACAGCTCAATTCTGGCAGATTTGATTTGAGGGGCATAAATATTAATGAAACGAAAAGAAAAATCCCCTAGAGAGCCATCAAGAATTAAGGCCCTACCAGGTTTAATATCAATGAGATGAGAAATATGAAAGTGAGTGGATTTAAAGAGAATGCCTATGCCGTCTGCACCTTCTAAACCGAAAGACCAAAAAGAAGGTCCCCAATGCCAACATTTTTTAAGTAGCTCTACCTCAGTAAGTGAGGAGAGACGAGTTTCTTGAACAAAGATAACATCAATTTGAAGAAACTCAAAAAAGGAAAATAAAGAAATCTGTTGGTTTTTTTTGAACTTAAGTCATTTTTTATTTATAGTTTATCATTCCGTTACATTTTAGGCAGTGAAACAATACATTTCTAAATACATGTTGTAACAATTAGAGATCATGCTCATTCTTACAATATTCTTTCCTCTTCACTTAAAAAACCATTTCAGTAGACTGCCTTCAAGAGATCTCTTATTCTAATACATAAAACTATAATGTTATTATAATATTGTGCTAAAGAATAATCAATTTCTCTTACTATCTACTATAACCAATGATTTAATAATATTCTAATATCATTCTATTCGATGTGGACCTTATTTCTCTAATTCTAATCTGCAGTAACCTATAATTTATTTCAGGTCTTGATTTCCTTACTTAATTCTCATCTTTATTCTACCTTTCATCTTTTCATCACTCCTGTCTCTTTACTTTTAGTATATGGCCCATCTCTCAGTTTGACCTTTTCAGCTCTGCAAGAATTGATCCAGCACTGGGATTCCTTCAGTGTCCTCAATGTAGTCATAATATGGGAGCCATTTAGTGTTCTATTGCTCCAATCTTAAATTTAATCGGGCCGTAATAGCTTCCATGGTTTTAATAATATTTATATTATTTCTCCACATATCTTAAGTCAGCAGTCTTTGTTGTAACCAGTGCTGGGTAATTACTTTAAGAGCTGCTATTACCAGTATATAAAATAGGTATTTTTGATTATTTGTTTTAATTTCCTTTGGAGTTAATGCTAGCAATATATTCACCACTGTAAGATTTTCTTGCAATTGGAAAATATCCCTCAGGGCCTGCTTAACTCCCCGCCAGAATTCCCCTATTTGTGGACAATCCCAAAAAATATGTATGTATGTACCTCAACTTCCACAGCCCCTCCAACATTGGTCTGTGGGAGGTTTAGTGTAATGGGGGGAGATTACAGGGGTAATAAAGTACCTGGATGTCACCTTCCATCTGAATTCTCTCCACCCTAGAGAGCTCGTTGTCCTGGAAATTCCACCCCAGACTCTGCTCCAGTCTATGTCTGATAGCGTTATATTCAGCTCAGCTTGCCTATCTTTCTCTATCTTTAGAACATATATTCTCCCTACTTCTTCCTGTAGTGCCTTATACATAAATGATATGTACCCTTTCGGGTCTGCCATATGGCCTTTCTGATATGTGGCTACCATCGGGGGTGTAGGTTGAGCCCTTAAGACTTCTTCTCCTACCCTGGTGACAATATAATGCCTGCATTGCAAATATTTAAAGAAGTCTGTTCTATGTAAATCAAATTCCTTCTGTAACTCTGTAAAGGATTTTATCCCCTCTCCCTTGATAAATTGGGTGAGGTTATTTAAACCTTTTTCCTGCCACCTATGGAAACAGCTATCTCGTTGGTTGGTGGGAAACTTCAGGAGATGGTTAAGCGGGATATATTCCCAGACTGGTGTAGGTATTTCCCACCATTGTCTTGTGTCTATCCAAAGTTTTATCGTTTGTTTGGTCCATCTATTTTAATTAACTTGACATCTGTCTGTGTAGCTACCCATGGCAGTAGTTTCAGGGTATAGTAGGGTGTGCCTCTTTCTCCATTGAATACCAACCTCCCTACCCTCAGTGCTTAGCATTTTAAGATTGGGAGAACTTGGGCTGCTCTATAATAGTTGTGTAAGTTGGGTCCCCCCTCCCTCCTTTACCCTTATCTACTGTAAGTAGTTCCCATCTTTTCCTTGGCTTTCTGCCAGCCCAGATGAATCTTGATATTTTATTTTTAAGTTCCTTCCATGCTTTGTATGGAAACGGGATAGGTAAATTTGTGAAAAGGAATAAATATCTGGGAAGTACATTTACTTTAATCACATCTATCCTATTTGTAAAGGTCAGAGGGAGTGCTTGCCATCTGTTAATGTCCTAAAAGACCTTCTTTTGGAGTGGTCCATAATTAAGATGGTACAGTTTGGAGATCTTGGTTGGGATCTGTATTCCTAAATACCTAGTTTTGTCTTTCACCCATTTAAAAGGATTTTTCCCTTGAGTTACTATTGGTGAGGTTGAAGCTCCCCCTAGTGGTAAAATCTCTGATTTATCTTCATTGATTTTAAAACCTGATATTTTACCAAACTGTGTGAGCAGATCTATTAATGGAGGGAGAGAGGTCTCAGGGTCTGACAAATAAATCAGTGTGTCATCCGCATATAGTGATATCTTATTAACCGTTCCATGGACTTGAATCCCCTTAATCTCATTTCTTGATCTAATTGCTTCGGCTAATGGTTCCATTGCGATGGCAAACAAAAGCGGGGATGGGGGCAGCCTTGTCTGGTGCCCCTCTCTATTGCAAACCTTTCTGAGATTGTACCATTGACTCGCACTCGAGCCGTGGGATTTCGATATGCCGCTGTAATCCATTGCATAAATGGGCCCTTGAAACCCATATGGTAAAGTACCTCCTGCAAGTAAGTCCAATTCAGCTGATCAAAGGCTTTTTCAGCATCTAGAAAAATTGATACTTGTGGGTTTGGTGATTTAACTTCATTACTAATTATATTCAGCAACCTTCTAATGTTATCAGACATGTGCGTGTGGGGAATGAATCCAGTTTGATCTGGATGTATCAAAATCTCAATATATTTCTGCACTCTGTTAGCCAGTATCTTTGTCAAAATTTTTAGATCTTGATTTAATAAAGATATGGGTCGATACGATTCACAAAACATAGAGGGTTTACCGGGCTTGGGGATTACTGTAATTATTGCATCTTGCCGGGATTCTGGTAACTGTTTTTCTTCTAGAATGGCATTCATGACCCTGGTTAATTTCGGGGCTACTATATTTTTGAGTTTTTTATAGAATTCTGCAGGAAGTCCGTCAGGTCCCAGTGATTTGCCAATTGGTAGATTTGTAATGACCCCCTGAACTTCTTTATCCGTTATTGGGGCTGAAAGCTCTTCCTGCATTCCTATGGTTAATTTCGGGATCTTTAAGGTCTTCAGGAATTCTATCACCTCTTTTTTAACTTCTTGCGGGTCCTTATTCTCTGCATATAAGGTAGTGTAGTATTCCTTGAATGCTGTGGCTGTCTCATTTGGTTTCACTTTCTTCCATTTTTCTTTCTTTTTATCTAATACAAAAGGGACATATCTACTGGCTTGTTCTTTTTTTAGTCGGAGTGCTAACAATTTAACTGCCTTCCCTCCTCCCTCATAGTATTTTTGGTTCATGAATCTTAGAATACCTTCTGCCTTTTCATTATCCAATACCCCCAATTCAACTCATTTTTTGTTTAGCTCTTTTAGGATTGCTTCTCCTTTCCCCTTTGGTTGGTTCTTATGTGCTCTTTCTAAAGTTTCTATACTTTCTATTAGTGCCCTTCTCTTTTTTTCCCTAAGTTTCTTTTTAGCTGAAGTCAAACTAATTATTTGTCCCCTTACTACTGCTTTCATTGTATCCCACCATAATAGTGGGGAGCTATCTTTCATCGGGGAGTCTTCCACTGAATTATCAATAGTCTGTTGTACTTGTCGTAGAAAATTTCCATCATTAAGTAAGGATACATTTAATCTCCAGCTTGTGTCTCTGAATCCCACTCCCCATGTTATTATTGTAGTAATTGGTGCATGATCCGATAAAGTATGTGGGCCAATTTTAGAAGATGTAAAATAGTGGGTAGTTGTCCTATGAGTCATTAACAAATCTATTCGGGAATAAAGATTTATTAGCTGCCGAGTAACAAGTATAGTCCCTTTCCCCCGAATGGTGTAACCTCCACAGATCCACCATCCCGCTCTCATCCATTATAGCTTTGAGTTTCATATCTATTGATCTTGTGGAGCCTGTTTGATCCGTTGATCGGTCTAATGATGGGCAAGGTACTGCGTTGAAATCTCCTCCCAATATCAATATCCCTTTCGAAAGGCCGGCTATCTTTTGGAAAACTTCTTTGTGGAATTTCTCTGTTCCTGTGTTAGGAGCATATATGTTAATTATGTGTACTATCTGGTCTTGTACCAAGCTTCTTACCCTAATATATCTCCCCTCAAAGGCTTTCTCAACTTCCTGTATTTCTAGTGGGCAGTTTCTCTTCACCAGAATTGCTACTCCTGCTTTTTTAGCTCCTACATATGATGCAGCTTCCACTCTCCCTACCCAGGCTCTTCTAAGTTTTAAATGCTCTGAATCTGAGAGATGGGTCTCCTGAAGGAGGGCTACATCACAGTCTAGTCTCTTAAGCTCCGCCAACAGTTTAGTTCTTTTCACTGGGGAATTAATACCATTAACATTGCATGAAACTATCTTTAATAGAGCCATCCCAAAGCCATTTCTCTATCTACTGTTCTGCTTGCCAAACTTTGAGCCAGACTGCAATGCCACCCCCCCAGTCATCCAAGTTTCACATTCCTTCTTTTTATGTCGAAAAGAGAAAAAATCAACATCAAAAATCACTTCAAACTTACAGAACAAGGAATAAAACATTTTACAATATAAAACCAGTTCAACAATTTAACTAGTTCGATTAACCGAACTTTTGACCTCCAAGGAAAGTCAAAGTCACTCTTGTGACTAATTGCTAAGCCCCAAAGGTGTTAGAGGGGCATTGTAGCTACTACACTTTTTGTGCAGTTTGCTTACAACTCTGAAATTAAAGACTCTCTTCAGTGAGAGAAAGTGTATACCTTCATCCCCTCAGCGGTCTACCCCCCCCTCCTACTTTTAATTGTTATATGTCCCTCAAGTCTCTCTGTGTTTTTCGCCATCTATTAGGCATTGCCTGTTTAGGTCCCGGTTGAGAGCTACATATAAGCAGATCTCACCTCCCTGCCATCTTCTTAATTTGCATTAGGATCCCCAGTCCTTTCCACTTCGGTTTTCCCCCTCAGCTCCCTCGCGGTGGTTATATTGAGTCTCCTCATTACCTTTCCCTCTCTACTTCTGGCATCAGAAGCTATCATTTTTTAGTTCCGTGGTTTTTACAATACTGAACTGTCCAGAGTCTCAATTTATGTACTTACAGTTCAGGTTGCCTCTTTCGAAGTCATTAAACGAGGAGAAAATAATAATAAAAGGGGGAGTAAGAAGACAAGACAAAACCTGAGTTTATATTTGTATTCAGTCCTTCGGTGGTAATGAGTCTTCTTTACCCAGCGTTGTAGCCTGCTCTCTTCTATCCCTTCTCTGTAATAGTTTTGCAATGTCCCCCAGCGCTGACCTTGGGAGCGACGTTGATGCTCCCCAGTTCTTACTCTTGCCTCTGGTAACCACACTCCAAGCGCTTGCTTTCAGTTGCTTTTCAAGAATTTCATAGGCCAAGTCTGGAACTGGGATTTCTATTTTCTTCAGAAAGGGGACTGCATCCAGCAGCGTAGGGAAGATCTTCACACCATTCTCTGTATGTACCTTTAATCTGGCTGGAAATAGTAGTTGTGCTTTAATTTCTTTTCTTTTCTTCAGCTCTTTAATTATCCCTCTAACTCGTCATTCTGCTTGAAGGGCTGTTGAGAAATCTTGATCAAAATAGACTATTGCTTCCTTATATTTTAAGTCTCGGTGCCTCCAGTCTTCTCTTAGTATCCACTCTTTAGTTTGAAATTGTAGCATTCTGATCACGAATGATCTGGGCCTCACTGCAGGGTCTGTTGGTTTAGGGACTAAGGATCTGTGTGCTCTATCAATTGCCATGTCCAGGTCTGTTGGTATCTCGAACAGAGTTCGCACCACATGTTGAATGAAATCTGCCGTTGTGGCAAAACCTTCTTCTGCTCCTTCTGGAATTCCGTGAATTCTGAAGTTATTACGTCGGGACCTGTTCTCTAGGTCTTCAAGCTTAACATGTATTTCGCGATCTCTTTGCATTAAATATAGCATGAGGCGGTCATTACTTTCTTGTATCTCAGTCATTTCCTCCAAGCAAGCATCGTTTTTAGTGACTTTTTTATCCAGAGTACGCATGTCTTGTCTTAGATCTGCCAGATCGCTATCTATTTTGTTCACCGTAGATAATATCTTCTGCAATGTGTATTTTGTACCCTCTGTGGGGTTTATCTCCTCTGGGTCCAAATCTACGGAGGAGTCTGAGGGATAGCGTCCCCGCGTGGGTAAGTTCGTCAGGCCCTCCTGCGGATGGCCTAGCAGTGTTTGCCTCATCTTGCCTCCAGTATGCGTCTGTTTTGAGCCCTTTGTTTTTGGAGGTTTACCTGCCATCCTGAGCTTTCAGGCAATGTACTTATTTATTAATAGGTTTGTCTTTTCTTTGAGGATTTCAAGCGATTAGAGGGTAGTCGCTAGAGAGCTCTCGGTTTCAGCCTCCCACCATTACAGTGACGTCACCGGAAGTCCAAGAAATCTGTTTTTTATAGGTTTTTAAACTGCAGACATTAAAAGACAAAAGCTTTAAAGTAGCCATAAAAAGGTTTTATCATGGCCCATTTTTCAAACTACTACTGGCTTTCCTCTTTTTACCTTTTTTTCCTTTTCTGTCTTTAGAAAGCTCAGTAGATCTACTCTCTTCATCTTCTGTAACCAACTCTGATCTATGAGAGGTGTCTGATTCTAAATCAGAATCCCCCAAATCATCCTGAAGTGGAGAAAAAATGTTTGTAGTAGAATAGGACAGGGAGCAGGAACTTACAGAGAAGACCTAGTGAACCTCCGCCTTTAACAGTTTCAAATATGGGGGGGCCATAGCCGGCCTGCTAGAGACTAGAGACCTCATGCTCCACACTATCAGGAGTAGAGCACAAACCAGAAACAGGACCAGAGTCCTGGTTAGGGGGTATTGTAGGCCCAACTTCAGCAGAAGAAGTAGTAGTTTTGGTGATAACCGGGAGATTTGCAGAAGTAAAAGTTGTGGGATCTGTGGAAGAAAGAACCTGATGCTTTTCTTGGGCCTGAATTACTAACGCATCATGATCCCAACTTTCAGTCCTATTTCTTTTAGCCCAGGGGCACTGATGAAAAGCATGGCCGTTATCATCACAAAGGTTACACTGAAAAATATTTTCGCATAAGTCCATAGAGTGACCATACCCCCCACATAAAGAACATTTTAGCATATCACAAGAGCTGCTAATATGAGTTCGAGAACCACACTTGTAGCATGCTCTAGGTTGTCCACTATAAAAGCACACACCTCTATCCTTACCCAGAAAGAAGCTGTTCAGTAAATGAATAACATCTGAGTTTAGCTGAAATAATTTTACTTTGAATTTCCAGCCACCCGTCCAGATGCCTTCTAAATCTAACAGGGCCTCAGGAGGGCCTAGTATATCACAGCAGTTCTGCAGCCAGTGATATACATCATTAACATTCACCCCTTCGTTACTAAACATAATAGTGACATACCTAATTTGCGGTCTAGTAAGGGGAATGGCAAAAAAAGGTACCCATAAAGGAGAATTTTTAAGGGTGGAATATTTGTCCCAAAATATTTCAAGGCTTTGATTAAGTCTAAAACTGATGTCAAATGAGTCTTCCCCAGAAACATGAATCAAAGCATACAAATCAGAAGGAAAAAAAGACATTGAACCCCTAAGTAAGGTTTTAGCCACGTAGTATCTGTCAGGGTGGGAGGCAAGACCACCTCTATATCGCAATCAGACTGCATTCCTCCTGGGAGCTTGTTCCAATTTATTTTTGAACAAATCTGCCATAGTAATACATTGAGAATGCTCCTTACCATTCTTATTTGCAGACTCTTGACCAGAATCAAAAGTATCCCTTACCGTCCCCCCCCGCCAGGAAGTGCTGGGGCCTAAAATTGCCTCAGACTTCTCTAACAAAAAAGGTGCGCATCATCACTATTCTTTTTCAAGGATAAATCAGTCTCTAAACCTGAGCTCAGACAGTTGGCATGCTTAGAAAGAACTGCTCCATCGCTCACCCAGTCGGGATCGGGAATCCAGGTACCAGACGAAGTCCGAAGCCAGCCTGCTTGAGAAAGAGAGTGTTCTGCAGACCAATCCTTAAATCCATCCGAATGAGTGTTTTGTAGACCTAATTGATGACGAACAACCTGCGAGCTAGTAGAAAACTATTCCTTGTTCAAAAACGACTCCGTTCCTTGGGTACACTCCATCGCAATACCCGGAAGTGCAGTCACAAAAAATGGGTCCAGAGGAACCTCCGCAGCTATCGGAGGAGAGGTTCCGAAGTCATTAGATATATCAACAGAGTCTGTAGAACAACTCAGTACAGCAGAATCCTTTATAGACACCCATAGCGGCGGCTCACCGGCTTCCTCCAGCTCGACTTCAGATACTCCAACTACAAACGTTCCTTTCTCTGGAACGACTGCTATCTCCAGTATGGTTTGCCTAGTTCCCTTAATGGGAGCTTCCATGCTATTGACCATCTCCATTCCACTCAGCACTGCATCTACCATTCAGCAGATCAATGCAGCCCTCTACTGGCCACAGAGTGCCAGCAGAGTAGGGGAATTTCCCATGTGTCCTGGCCAAATTTCCCTCATTCACTAAAAAAATACCACCAACAGCTTAATCTGATTCAACGTCAGTTGGCATTCATCTGTATCCCCCTCCCCCGGGCCGTGCCTGGAAATAGGCAGGATTTGTCTAGTGCACTTACCCGGTCAACAAAAACTAAATAAATAAAATAAATAAGTGGCACGGTGGAAGGCTTAAGGGTGGCAACCAGGATGTCCACCACTGTTGGAAACCCCAAATCTGGCGATAACTATGTCCTCAGGAGCCAAGTGTGTAGATGGCAGGACCTGAGGTTGGGATGGACCAGGGTCCCCTGATCCTGGGTTAGCAGATTCCTGCAGAGGAGAGAGACCAGAGGTTCCTCCACCAGCTGCTGTAGTAGAGGGAACTTTTTTTTTTTTTTTGCTCCTCCCAAGCCCTCAGCTGGACACTCCTTCAGGTTGCATAGGCCCTCATCACCATGTCTCTTCGCCATCAGCTGCAACTCGGGTAACCTGACGTATCCCTTCATCGGGGCCCCTACCCAGTGGGGGAACCAGGAGAAGAGAGTCACCCGAGGGCATTCCAATCGTATCCTAGGCACAGCAGGGGTCAGCACAGACACTTCCAGGCTTTGTGGCGAGTGGAGACTGGCCACCATCATCCTGTTGGTCGAGCAGCTGATTTTCTCATTTTCTCCCCTGACCCCCCCCCCAAAAACAAATGATCCAGCTGCAACAGCATCCTGGGGCAGTGGCATTCAGCAGCATGTCAAGGCCACATGCCACCAAGAACACCAACCACTAGCCACCACCATGGGCCGTCAAACAGCGGTCCAGAACTCACCCCCCCGGGAGAAAAGCATCCAATGGACACTGTAAACTCCCTCCTTGTCAGACTCCGCTCCTGACATCCAGGCACAGGGCATGAACCTGGGTCGCTAGCATGCTGAGTGAACACCCACTGCTGAGCTCTACAGAGCCTGTGAGGGAATCATATCTGGAGAAGCCAGAATGGAGCCACCAGGATCATGCTGGGCCCTTCCATCTGCAGCTTAATGAGTACCCTCTGAATCAGAGGGAGCGGAGAGAAGGTGTAAAGAAACCTCTACTCCCGGAGAGGGACAACGCATCTCACCAGAAAACTCCAGGCCCTGGATTGAATGAGCAAAAACTGGTCAGTTTTGCGCTGAGTGGATTGGACAGTTTTGCGCTGAGTGGGGATGCAAAAAGGTCCAACTCTGGATGACCCCATCTGTTGAATAGATCTGCAACAGATGAGAGAAACTTCCACTAATGCTGGACTGAGTCCCACTGAGGATCTCTGCCAGGGTGTTTAGCACTCCTGGGATACGGACCGCCAAGAGGGTCTAGCGGCCAATACCACACTCTCACTGCTTCCCTGCATGGGGGTATGACTGCATTCCCCCCTGCTTGTTGATGTAGTACACTACACTGAGGTTGTCTGACTGAATCTGGAGTTGACCTGGAAGAAGATGGTTCTAGAAGGCCTGCATGGTATACAAAACTGCCCGCATCTCCTGCACATTGATATGCAGGAAGGCTTCAATCTGGGACCAAGAGCTCGAGTCTAAAAGGGATCCAGAGAAGCTCACCAGCCCAATCCAGAGGCATCCATGGGGAAGATTTGCTGCAGACAGGAGATCTGGAATGGTACTTCTTGCAACAGGTTCAAGGGGCCCATCCACAACTACAGCACCTTGCAGACTGGGGAGGAGACCAGCACCAACTGATCTAGTTAGTCCGTGCACTGGTCCAACTGTACTCAAGGAATCCACTGGAGAATGCACATGTGAAGCCCGGCCAGTGGAACCATGGGAATGGCAACTGCCATCAGTCCCAACAGCCTTAAGTACACACTGGTCGGGATATAACGACTCTGGGCCACCTCCTGAGCCTCGGCAATAAGGCACTCTGTCCTGTTTTGAGGAAGGAAGGCCTTCACCTGCTCAGAGTCTAGGACCACCCATATATACTGCAGTCTTTGGGATGGGACCAGGAGTGACTTGGGCAGGTTGACAGTAATGCCCAGGGAGAGGAAATGGAAATTACGTACCTACCGTAATTTTTTTTTTATTCAAGTTTATTGCATATTTTGGCACAGGTATACAATAATTAAAAGTCATTTTCATCACTTTTAACTTTAAAAGTACATAAATTTTACATATGAGATGTCTTAGTACATAGTCATATTTCATCAGCTAAGACTTTCCCCACACTAATAGTTTCTTTTTATTTTACAGAGAGAAACTTGTTAGCTTGTAACTCCCTAATGATCTTTAGTAAGGCTCTCATATCTCCATGCCCCTCCCTTGGCCTCCTCCCCCCCGGTCAATTCCCCCTGTCTCCAGCATCACCAGCCATGGAGTCCATCGCCTCACAAAACTGTGTCCTCAGGTTTATTTTATAGGTGATTTCCTCCATGTCTTTAATCTCACCTATAATGGACACCCAATCCTGGTAAGCCGGTGGACATGGTGAAAGCCATCTTCTGGTTAGAGCTTTATGAGACAATGTGAGAAGAACATTCCACAGGTAGGTCTTGTCCGCTCCCTTAATTTCGACTGGTTTCATTCCCAGTATCAAGTTTCTGGGGCCTAGGATAGACTCTATGGAAAATACCTGCTTTATCTTCTGCTTAATTTCTGCCCAGTAGTTTATAAGAATCGGGCATGACCAAAAGACATGGAGATAGTCTGCCTTAACCATCCCACATCCCCTCCAGCATTCCCCGGTACAGTTCTTGTCCCATTTACACTGGACTACTGGTGAAACAAAAAAACTAATTTTTACTTTCCACTTGAAGGTCTGTGCAAGGGCAGCAATCCAGTCCTCCTCAGCTAAGTTCTCCCCCCGCTCAAGTTCCCACCTGTTTTTAGTCTGGGCGACCCTACTCCCTCCCCTATCTCTTAGGGCTCCGTAGATAGCGGATACCTGCCCTCTGACTCTTGTTGAATTCATTATTTCAACCATAGTGTTCATCAGCCCTACTGAAGGTTTGGTTTGTTTATGAAGGGTTTGCAATTTATGTATATGGGCTCTTATTTGTAAGTACCTAATATCTGCCTGTTTTAGGGAGAATTTTTCTTTGATCTGGGTGAATTCCAGAATGATATTTCCATCCAGGAACTGGCTTAGAGAGTATAGTCCCAGTCTCCCCCATCTTTTGAAGGTAAGATCCTGTCTGGGTGGAGAAAATTCTGGGTCCCAGGCGAACCATCTTAAGGGCCAAACCTCTTCGTAAAGTCTACGTTTGGTCCATAGGCATCTCAAGGACCCCAGAGTATTTTTACTGACATCAGGAGATATTCCCTAGCACTCTATCTGTTTGGACCTCCTCGACATTTCTCATCGGGCTGTGTATGCTCTGATGCCGACCACAGGAGGGCCCATCTTAATTGGGTGGCTAAAAAGTAGTCCTCCAAACTAGGGACATTCCTACCCCCATATTTTTTATTCGTCTGCAATATTGCATTTTTGATTCTAGGTCTCCTATTGTTCCAGATAAATTTTGTAAGCATACTTGGAATTGAATCTTATGTATTTTTATTGGGAGACATTGAAAAAGACACAAATATTCATCGACACTGACTGTATCCTTGAGTACAGAGGCAGGTTTAAAGCCTCCCACCTTTTAATGTCTTGCCTAATCTGGGCCACTATTGGGTCGAAGTTAGTCACATAGAGCACTGTTAGGTTTTTTGGAATTTGAGTGCCAAGGCATTTAATTTTCCCCCGTTCCAGTTCATGTCAAGTAGCTGCCTTATATTAGGTGGAGGGTTATAATGGAAATTCAGAACTTCTGTTTTATTTTTATTTAGTGTATATCCTGAGTATTGGATAAATTTGTCAATTACGGACCATATTTCAGGGATGGATCTGTTCGGATTGGTTATATATAGGAGGACGTCATCTGCATATAGAGAAATTTTATGTTCTTCGTCTCCTAGCTCCACTCCTTTCACCTCTCTTGCTTCCCTTATTGCCTGGGCTAGGGGTTATATATCTCGAAAAGGAGCGGTGACAGTGGACAACCCTCCCTGGTGCCCCTCCCCAGATCAAACCTCCTCGAGATGCCCCCATTTACCCTCACAAAAGCCTGTGGAGAGGCATATAGTGCTTTAATCGCCTCTAAAAATAGTGATGGGAAGCCCATTCTTCTAAGTACCAAAAACAGAAAGTTCTAATTGACTTTGTCAAATGCTTTTTCTGCGTCTAGACTCATTAGGCAAGCGGGAGTATGTGTTTTATTAATGATATCAATTATATTTATGGTCCTTCTGACACCTTCAGGGGCCTGCCTGCCCTCTATAAAGCCTGTTTAATCTGGATGGATTAAGCCTGCAAGGAAGGACTGGAGTCTTTTGGCTATTACAGCCGTGAAGATTTTATAATCTACATTAAAGTGAGATTGGTCTATACGAACCACAATCCTTCAAATCTTTACCTTCTTTCGGGATCACAGTTATGGTAGTGTAGTTCCATGAGGGAGGGACCACCTCACCCTCCAGCCAAACCTGGTTATAAACCATTTTTAATATAGGGGCTATGTCTACTACAAACATTTTATATAGTTCTCCTCCAAACCCATCTGGACCTGGGCATTTACCTACCTTGAGGTCCCCAACCGTGTTCAGGATCTCCTGTTGGGTGACTGGGCATTACAGTATTTGCCTTTGGGTCTCTGTAAGCCTAGGCAACTTTAAAGCTTCTAAAAAATTTCCAGGCTGCCTCTGGACACGGGTCTGGCTGGGGGTGATACAGTTGTTTATAGTATGTAAGTAATGTATCCACTATTTGCTCCCACTTATATGAGATGTGCCCTGTGGTCGGGTGTCAAAGACCTGTAACATGCGCCCGGGTGGACTGTTGCTTCAGCCGGCATGCTAGGAAGTGGGTGGCCCTTGGTCCCTCTTAATAGTAGGTCTGTTTTGTATATAACAGGGCTTTCTCAGTCTCTAGCAACTGCAGTCTCTGAAGTCTTAACTTGAGTTCCTTTATCTGGCTTTCTCTATTTCTACAAAATTTAAATTTCTGTTGCCCTTCTAAGGTTTTAAGTTCCTAATTTAACTGTTCCCTTTGTTTACCCCTTTCCCTCTTTTTATATGTAGGTATTGAAATCAGCCTCCCCCTGAGCATTATTTTGACCGCGTCCCACGAAACTTGGGGTGTAGTATCCGGGCCATCGTTCAATTGAATGGCCTGTTTTATTGTTTCCCTAATCTCTTCTCTCACCTTTTTGACCCTAAGCAGGCGGACATTTAACCTCCATTGTGTTGGTTTTTTAGGTAGTTGGAGATCAATCTCCGCATATATAGGATTGTGGTCTGATAAACTTTCGGAACCCACCCACATAGACTCAAACGCCAAATGATCCCTTCCATATGTGAAAAAAACATATCTAATCTCGAAAAAAATGTATCTTGGGGAGTAGTATGTGTAGTCCCGAGCTAGTGGGTATTTTTCCCTCCATATGTCCATCAAACCTGTGTCCCTCATGAGCCTTTTCAGCGGTTTGGAAATCCTCCCATTAGGTGCCGGGACACTTGAAGTAGTATCCAGGGACCTGTTCATGACTACATTCCAGTCCCCCCGCCGCAATTACCACTCCGTTTGCCCTTTGTGCCAATAACAAACAGTTCTGCAAAAAAAAACTATAGATGAGCCTGGGGGAGCATACACATTTAATAACGTTACCCGTAGATCCTGGACCCGTCCCACAACCAACATGTACCGAGCCCCTGCATCCACTATTACCTCCTCTTCTTCAAATGGGAGAGAAGTCGACAAAAATATTGCAACCCCCCTCTTTCTCCAATTTGTGAGGGACGCATGATACAGTTGGAAACTCTCAACTTCTTAACTTTAGAGCTTCTTTAGGAAATAAATGTGTCTCCTGTATGAACTATATCTCACAGTTCTGATTTTTAAGGAATTTTTGAAGTTGTTTTCTTTTAATAGGATGGTTTATACCATTTACATTATAAGATATTATTTTAGATTTAACCTTAGCCATATTTTAGGTTTTGGGTCTTTTCCAATGTTCTGTTCCCTTTCTTATTTTTAGTGGTTTTAGCCTTCACCTCCTCAGTCTTTACATCCTCTTTCTACTTCAGAATTGTTTACTGTCCCTCCTTCTCCACTCTAATGTCCGTATGCACTTGTCTACAGCAGTCTCTGTGCCATTCAAGATGTCTATTATGAAACAATAACTTCCTGGTTCTCAACGCCAACCAGTCTATACATAAGTAAAAACGTATGTTACTCTATCCCCCCCAGTGGGAATACTGTCGTTTTAACAGTGTGTAACCAAAACTCCATTAACATACAAACTACAACTTTCAGAACTTTGTGAATGAACATCTTTAAACGATTACAAAATATCCCTCCCTCTGCCCCCCTTTCATTATGCAATCCTCTTTTCTGGTGTAAATATTGCAGAGGGAATACTGTATATCTTTCTTGAAAGACTCAACTTCCTAGGTCAGTCCAGCCCCATGCGGTTGGACTGGTCTGTGTCTCATTTGGGACACTTTGCCCTATATGATGTTGTGGGCTAAACCTTCTCAGAGCGTCCTTTCTGGGTCTCAACCCTAAGCTCAGAGGTAATACTGATGTCAGCAGAGCCAGAAAGCAGAAGGTAGTCATTTCAGATTTCAATCTTCTGAGCCATCCCTCCCCCCGAGCCCCTTGTTGAACACGATTCAGAGAGGTCCTCCTCTCCCCAATCCATTTAACAGTAAGGCATTCTTCTTCAAATTTTCCTTCCCCCCTCGCTAAAGTGCAGCAGGGAGCGAGGAGAGAAGCAGCCAGAAACTATGTATTGCCATCCAGCTGACTGCAAAACTGAAGTCGCTTTAAAAGAAAGCAAGGCCCCCCCGATTGTCCCCCCTTCCCCTCCCCCTTTTTTAAACTCTTACAGCATGAAGGAAGGCCATACATCCAACTATATTGCGCTTTAATGTCCTTAAAATGTTTGCATCTTTTTCTGCCTTTCTCCAGCACCCTGTTCAAGACATGCGAGTAAAAGATCCCACCCCATACCTCAGAGCCCTCCATAGCTCCGCGCATCCTCTCAAAGCTGCTCCCCGCTGACCAGAACCCCCCACCTCCTTTTAATTTGAGGCCCCGGACCGGCTGCGTGTCTGTTATAACTCGTACCTTCTATTGAGTCCCATTCAGCAAGTCCACCTCATCAAATACTCATACTGTGTTGTAACCAGCAATCATGAGATTGCTCTTTCAGTCTATGGAGGTTCTGTCCGACAGGGGGGCCGTTGTCTGGTCTTGTGCCTCTGTTACAGTGACATCCTGTGAGGTGATCCCGGCCAGCTGCACCGCAGAAACATAAAGCTTTAAGAGCTCAGTGATGTCTGCTCGGAGGTTGGTTGAATGCGGCTGGGAAGAACGGGTCAGCCCTTTTCGTGCCACCACCAGGCTGAACACCGGAGCTCTTTCTCTATTCACTTTTTCTCCAGTCCAGGGACTGGTATGCCGATTTCTTCTAAGAAGCTTTAGGCTTCCAGCAGGTCTTTGAAGACTTTAGTGCCTTGCTTGGTTTCTACCCTTAAGCGTGCAGGAAATAGCATCTTTGCCTTTAAATTTCAGGATCTGAGCTGCTTTAGAATCGGCCACATGATGCGACATGCCTCCTGAACCCCCACAGTATAATCATTATCTATCGTTATACGGTGTGGACCAAGCATAATTTTTGTCAACCTCCACGCCCTCTTAAGTATTTCCTCTTTTGAGTTGTAGTTGGACATCTGTATCACGAAGGGTCTTGGATGAGAGCCAGGACTCGAAGGGCGCTGGGTGAGGGAGCGGTGTGCCCGATCCATGGATACATCAAATTCTGAAGGTAACTTTAGTAATTCCCTCAATATCTTTTGTAGGAAGGTAATTACATCTGTGGTACTCTCTTCGGCTCCCCCGGGGATGCCATAGAGCCTGAGGTTTTGTCGACTGCTCCTTCCTTCAATATCATCTATCTTGGCTCGTAGTTCCCTCTCCCTAGCCATCAAGAACAGCAGGAGGCGGTCATGGCGGTCCGCTTGCTCCACAACTGTTGTAAAGCCCAACTCTGGTTTGTCTGTTCTGTGCTCTATTCTGCTGATGTCAGCTCTCAGCTCCATTAATGAAGTGTCTATCTTTTGTACGGTTCTGGCTGTCTGCATAATCGAGGCTACTAATTGTGGGTACTCCTTGTCTGACCCAGTCTCCATTGCTGTGTTGTCTTCATCTTCAGTAGGCCCCAATGTCCTTGACATTTTTTCTCCCTGTAATAGGAGCTGTAATTTTTGGGCAGGGGTCTGTGTATTCCTGGTCGACCTCGCTTTCGACCTGGTCATTTTTGCCGATGACTGCATTTTTAAATGATTTAGATGCCGATCGATTCTATATTAGGCTGGGAGGCTCACTAGTTTAAGCTGCCATTCAGGCTGCTGACGTCACTGGAAGTCCCTACCGTAATTCTTGATGATCTTGGACGAAGTCTCCACCACTCATTCACACTATTGGGAGAGTACCGAGCTAATTGGAGTATGCCGGAGGTGCTAGGACCCAGCGGGAGTAAACTTTTCAAGAGGGCCAGTGCCTGAGATGGAGCCACAAGGAAGCAGCATCGTGAGCCCCGGTATGCACAATGACTATCTCGGCGTCGACCCTCCAACCGCCTCAGTACCTTTTTTCCGAGGAGGTGCAGCATTAGTTAACCTAGAAAAGACTAACCAAAAAATTCAGACATAAGATAGTCCGAATGACCCGTGTAAGAAGGGTCAACAATAAAGTCTTCACAGCTCAGCCACTGAAGGAGTGAAGACCATAAACAGAGAGGTGAGCTCGGGAGATGATGGGTGGGTGTGTGAATGAGTGGTGGAGACTTCGTCCAAGAAGATCAAGAATTACGGTAGTATGTAATTTCCATATCTTCCTGGACATAAAGTCTCCACCACTCATTCGCACTAATGGGAGAGTACCGAGCTAAATAATCCCCCCCCGCCGGTAAGGGCAGGAGGAGATAAAGAGCTCACGTGCTTTGGACAGAAGTCTGTTAAGAATGGTCCTGCCAAATGACAAATGTCATCTGGCATGGACATCCAATGCATAGTGCTTAAAGAAGGTATGCATGGAGCTCCAGGTAGCTGCACTGCAAATATCTACAATGGGCACATTATGGATTTCCACCAGAGATGCCGTGACTGCTCTGGTAGAATGAGCGTATACTCTGCCTTCCAGCTTGACCTGTGCCATAGAATAGCAGTGGTGAAGGCATGCCACCAGCCATACTGAAATGCATCTGATAGCAACAGGGTGACCCAGCTGGGTCTCGCTGAAGGAAACGAACAGTTGTTGAGCCTTGTGAATATCCTCCGTTCTATCTAGATAGAACTGCAATGCTCTCTTAACATCCAGTGAATGAAGAGTATGCTCCCCTTCATTCTGGAAGTTTGCAAAGTAGTTAGGAAGGACTAAAGGTAGGTTTAGATGGAATTCTTAAACAACCTTAGGGAGAAAGTTAGGATGAGTCCTAAGAACTACTTTGTCCTTGTGAAATACAGTGTACGGGGGTAGGGGTTTGTGACCAGTGCATGTATGTCAGAAACTATGGGCCGAAGTAATGGCCACCAGGAAGGCAGTTTTCCAAGTGAGGAACTTCAATTCGCAAGTAGCAAGAGGGTCGAAATGTTTACGAGTGAGCATGTCTAGCGCAATGTTAATGTCCCAGGCTGCAACTGGATGTCTAATGGGAGGTCTGGTATGCAGAATACCACTGAGAAACCTCTTAACTACAGGTAACTGAGCCAGTGACATGGAAAGTACCAGCTCATGATATGCTGAAATGGCACAAAGATGAACTTTGACTGTGGAGTAATGCAGACCTGTGTTTGAGAGGTCTAAGAGATACTCCAAGACTTTATTCAGTGGGCAGGAAAAAGGATTCCAAGAGGATTTCTCACACCAGATAGAGAAGCACTTCCATTTAGCTGTGTAGGTTTTTTATTGGCCAGCTTACGTGCAGCCAAAGAAAATCCGAAACTCTATGAGAAACACTGAACCTATTCACCTCTATCTCTTCAGGAGCCAAGCATGAAGGTGAAGCGACCTCAGGTTGGGATGGACCACAGGACCCTGGGTCAGAAGGTTCGTCTGAAGAGGAAGCATTTTTTTTTGGGGGGGGGGTTCCGATAGTCTGTTGAGTAATGGGAACCATATCGGCCGAGGCCAGAAGGGGGCAATGAGAATCATTCTGCCCCCGGGATTCCAATTTGAGCAGTACCCTCTGAATTAGGGGAAAAGGAGGAAAAGCGTATAGAAAGCATTTTGTCCACCGCAGCTTGAACACATCCTGACAAAAAACGCCAGGTCCTGGACTTCTGGAGCAGAACAGAGGCAGTTTTGCATTGAGTGGGGACGCACAAAGGTCCAGGTCTGGAGTTCCCCATTCTTCAGGGAGTGACTGAACGATGGTTAAGTTGAGAGACCACTTATGAGGATCCGCCTCTGTTCCGCTAAGACGGTCTGCCAGCTCGTTTTGTACTCCTGGCAGCTAAACCACCTGAATCAGAGCCTTGTGTTCCAGGCACCATTCCCACACTCTCATTGTTTCCCTGCATAATGGATAAGAGTGTGCGCTGCCCTGTTTGTTGATGTAGTACATCACTGCCTTGTCCGTTTGAAGGAGAACGTTCTTGTGACAGAGTATGTCCTTAGAATATCGGACTGCATAGAGGATGGCTCTCATTTCCAGAATGTTTATGTGAAATTGAGACTCATCCTGAGTCCACGTACCCTGGATGTGGACATGCTGGCAGTGGGATCCCCAACCCATCAGGCATGCGTCTGTGTTAATGGAGATATGATGATCAAGAGGAGTGAAGGAATATCCTTCCAGAAGGTTGTCCTCCCAGAGACCACCAGGTGAGCGACCTCTTCAGAGGTGCCGTCATCTTGATGAGAAAGGACTGATGGTGGGTGGTTGGGGTCCACTGAGTACTGAGCATCCACCAAAAGGTTCTCATGTGGAGACGAGCTAAATGTACAGTGAACCCTGAGGATGCCATGAGACCCAGCATTCACTGCATTGAGAGAGCTCTCACCGAGCTGCGTTCTCTGATGTATCGGGCCATCTGCAACATATCGCTCCTTCTGTCCTCTGGAAGGAAAGCCTTCGCTCAGGAGGTGTCCAGAAGAGTTCCTATGAAGAGACGCTTCTGGGAGGGCTGCAACTGCAACTTATTGAGGTTCAGCAGGACTAACATGGACATGGGGAAGTCTGAGGCTGTGGCTACGACCTCCAAAGTCTCTTGCCTGGGAGGGGCTTGCTAGGAGCCAGTCGTCCAGATATGGGAACACTTGTATTCCAGTTTTCCTGAGGTACGCACCAAGAATTGCACAACACTTTGTAAAAACGTGAGGTGTCAAGGATAGCCCAAAGGGCAGGAATCTGAACTGATAATGTTGACCCAATGCCACGAACCTTAGGTATTTGTGGTGATTTGGGTGTATGAGGATGTGTTGGTAGGCATCCTGCATGTCCAGGGAGGCCAACCAATCATGTCGATGAATCAAAGGTAGTAGGGTACTGAGTGATATCATCTTGAACTTTTCCTTGTGAAGGAACTTGTTTAACTTTCTGAGATCCAGAATGGGGTGCATGTCACCGGTTTTCTTTGGGACCAGAAAGGAACAGGAGTAGAAACCTGTGTTTCTCTGATCCAACGGAAATGAAAATTACGTACCTACTGTAATTATGATTTTTCTGTGTATCTTCACCATTCATCACCTTGGGGTATATGGCCCGAGGTCATGACCCCGCAGGAGCTTTTTTTTTTGGATGGGTGGAGTCAATGCACTGACGGCGCCACGCTTGAGGCCAACACACTGTGTGGCGCTCGCAGGTTGGCCATTTTGTGCTGTCGGCTCCGCTCTCCCACCAGTTCTGAGTCGCCAGAGAGGTGAGGAAAAAGGGGTGGGGAGGGACAAGAAAGTCCAAGGGACAGATAAAGGAAAAGATATATAACGTAAAGGAGAAATGATGACTGAGAGGACAGATTAAGAGAGAAGTCTAAGGGGATTGGGTAGGGGACCCAATCTCTGGAAATAGGAAATGAGGGAAGAGGAAGGGTTTAGGATAAGAGTGAGAAGGGGAAGAGGAAGGTGACAACCATAACTTGGTCACTGACTTATCTCCAGATCATATAGTAACTGTAAGGAGTAGCCAAAGGGCTCATTGTCAGAATTCAAGGCACGGAATCACTGGTAAAAACTCCAAAAGTAGAAAATGGCTATTCTGGAAGAAAGACAGGACACAGGAAATTGTCCCCCTCTCAAGGAAAAAGTTTTTGGTGAAAGAAAATTTAGTTTTTTTTTTTTTTTTAAACGATATGTCCACAGGACAAAGAAAATTAAGATGGACAGGAATGAAGGAGGAGGAGAGAATGGAGGGCAACTGCCAACTCCCACCCCACGGGGTGGAGCTACTGTAGAGCACTGGAGAAGGAGTGCCCCCCATGCTGACCACTCTTCCCTTAGAAACATCCCCCATGTGCCCCCATCTATCCCACTCCTGACAAGAGAAGGGGCGGGGGGGTGAGACTGGGCACAGAGAGGGAGGGAGGGGGATCCAGAGACTGAGGCCCCAGGGGAATGGAGGGCGGGATTGTGATGAATGGTGAAGATACATAGAAAGATCATAATTACGGTAGGTATGTAATTTTCATATCTTATCTGTGTCAATCTTCACCATTCATCACCCTTTGGGTGAGTGCCGAGCCCCGCGAAGGGATTTTTCCTGTAACCCTAAGGGACAGCGTCCCTTAGCTCAAGGTGGGTGACACACTATGAGGGAGAACCTTCAGGGCCTGGAGAGGCCCGAGCATGGGGAGAGTGAGATGGGGACCCCCTGGAGGGGGAAAGAAGGCTGCCCTAACAAACGCCGTCTCGCTCTATGGGAGAAGAAATGAGTTCTCTGGTGAGCGGAGTTAATCACCCTACACCGGACCAAGGGTGACAACCAGGAAAGACGCAGCCATGCTGTCCGCCTAGTGCAGATCACTGTCCCTACGACCCTGGTAGCTACCTTGTTGGCATCATATGATGCCCTCACTTGGTGCCTTGCTAGCTCCAGGCCACATGCAGAGTGCAATGACTTGTCTGGTTTACTTCGTATCAGGCATTGAGGCTAGGAGTTGACAGAGCCTGGACCACAGGAACATGTCATAGGTTGCATAGTGGGCCTGATGTGCTGCAATAGAGAGCAGTAACCATGCCGAGTAGAAAGTCCTCCTACCCCAGAAGTCAAAATCCGAGGAGTCTTGATCTGGGGGCCGATCACGGTGAAGGGCGCGAAGCCCATCAGGAGTGTCCAGTTGCATCAATCCTGAGTGAGGATGAGGCATGGAACCTGGAGACTCTGGGAGGGTGCAGTACCACTGGCAGAGATCCCTGGGCCACAACGACGCCTCCCAAAAGGGAGCAGGCCAGGGGAGGGCACCACAAGGGTGTCCTCGCCGAAATCGCCTAAAAAGGCATGCTTCGGATTGTTTGAGTGGGAGGGGTGATACACAGGTCCTCCAACATCCACACAAGGAATCGCTGATACTCTGAAAGATCAGCAGCTGTAGAAATGTGGACAGGAGGCTCCTCTCCCCCAGAAGAAGGGGATGAGGAGTCAGAGGACCTAGGCTGTTCAGAGCATGACTGCTCACGGGAGGTTGAAAAACATGTCTGTCCATGGCCCTGCCGTAAGCAGGGAACTGAGCAGCCATGGCTCTGAACTGCTGCCAGGTGAGAGGCCTGGAAGGACCCAGTATACCAGGGAGTGCAGGAGAATGTGGCAGAGGGATGGGGACAGAGCCGAGAAGTCATGACCTCTGCCTGGGCTAGGGGGTGGACCAAGAGCTCCAGAAGACCCCACAGCCGACAGTGGAACAACCATTTTGGAACTGCCTTGGCTGCACCCAGAAGAATCCCCCCCCCCGTGAGGTGACCAGGGCTGTGTAGATCCAGAAGGACGGTCCCCTACCTCCAAAAAATGGGGCCCTCTCAAAAAGACTGAGGGGGAAGAGTGGAGATCTGCACTATGGCTCCTCCTAGAGCCCAGGTGGGTTCTGGAAAAAGGCCGCTGAATAGAACTCACACCCCTTGACCCCTCAGAATCCTACAGTGCCCTCCTCCTCGAAAGAGCCAGCCTACGCAGCTGGCAACCTTGGTCAGCCCTGAAGGAGCTATCCAAGGAGCACTGTCCTACCCTCCTGTGGGTGCTCTGGTCGGCCCCAAAGTTGGACGATCCAGGCACACTACTCGAGGGAGTACCATCACTGAGGGGTCAGCAAACCCTCCAAGGCCAGGCTGCAGAGCAATAGTGGCCTGCACCAATGCCTGCTGGTCAGCACCCCTGATCCTGGCTATGGTAGTCGCTGTCCGATCCCCAGAGAGGGGCTGGTCTCGGCCTGTCGAGGAAACTACTAGAGTGCCCACCTGGGCAACTAACTCAGAGAATCCGACTCCTCCTCCGAAGAAGTGGAACTCGAAGTCCTGTGCCAGACCGTTGGTGGGCACGCTGCGCCATCTTTACCAAACGGGGCACCAGAAAAAGAGACTGCACCCGAGATGGTTCCAATGCCCTCCTCAGCATTGCGAACAGTGGCAGAAGGATGCACGGTTCCAGCAAGGGCAGCAATCCTGGTCTCAAAACCTGACATGGCATCATCTGGCTCCACGGTGCTGCGAACGGCTCCGGGGTCAGAGACGGCGCCGACATCGGCTCTGACAGCCCCATTGGCACTGAGAATGGTGCCGCCTGGCCCCATGATGCTGCAAGCGACGCAGAGGGCAGAAATGGTGCAGACAGCAGTCTCGGCACCGCGAACAGTGCCAAGATCTGAAACCCCTCGCTCGGAGCCACGAACAACCCCAGAGGAAGACATGGCGCCATGCTTGCGGTGCCGAGGCGAAAGAAAGACAAAAACAGCACCGTAGAAACTCTGACAGCACCACTAGCACTATTGGCACTGTGAACAGTGCTGACAGCAGCCACAGCACCGAGCAACTGGCCAGCGCCAATGACGGAGCTGTCAGGGCCCATGGCACTGCAAACGGTGTCGAAGCCCAAAACGGTGCTGACCGACGGCGTTGAGGACGGCGCTGACCCAGGCCTTCCGAGCCGCGGGTCTGACACCGGGGGGAGTCTTCACCCCTGAAGGAGCGATTGCCATAACGGTGCCTTGCATCCGTCCCCCAGAGGGAACAGACTGGGCCTCCTGCTCCGTGTGAGGAGCCTCGGCCATGGCTAGGCTGGGAAAAGCAGAGGTGCCCTCCTCCTCAGTTCTTATAGAACTGGGAGGGGACCTGGAGGAAAGGCCGAGAGTATGTGGCTTGGCCCGACGAGTGTGAACCTGACCCCCAAAAGTCGGCGGAGCTCGGCTCACTTTCCACGCGCGTTGTTTGATTACTCTCCGATCCATGAAGAAACAGGCGTCACATGAATCCATGTCATGAAGCGGGTCAAGACACACAAGACAACAGTCATGCTGGTCGGTGATGGAAAATTTTGGCCCACAAGGGCACCATCGCATGGGGGGCTGCTCCGTCCTGGAAGATTTCTTGCCCTCCGACTGAGACATGACCTATGGAGAAAAAAAATCACCAAAAACAGACTTAACGTCGCAGAAAATAGAATAATTGGAAAGGTCTTACCGGGCGACGTCGAGTATGGCAAACAGAACCGGCAGGAGGAACCGACAAACATCATCATCAAAATTGAAAATAACTGATTCGAACTGCGAAGCAGATAGGCCTCAAACTCTTCTAGCTTCCCACAAGGTGACCTCGATGGTGAGAGATGAACTGGTGGGAGGGCAGAGCCAACAGCACATAATGGCCAACCCGCGAATGCCACACGACGTCAGTTCATTGACTCCACCTATCCAAACAAAACAAAAGAAAAAAGCTCCTGCGGGGTCATGGCCTCCGGCCATATACCCAAAGGTAATGAATAGTGAAGATTGACACAGATGAGATTTACTTCTACTACCCTGTTTTTCAGAAGGCATTGTACCTTAGAAACAAGAAGGTCTGACTGCACTGCTGACAGCCTGGGCTGTCATTTGGGAGGATGATCTGGAGGGGTTTCCAAAAGATTGACAGAGCGTACCCCTCATGGATTATTCTGAGGACCCATTTGTCTAATGTTAGATTCCCACTGGTTGTAGAAGTAAGTCAGATGTCCTCCAACTGTTGAGGAGAAGTCCTCCTCTGGCAGCTAAGTTGGGACTTGGGTCAGAAACTCAAAAGGTGGCACTAAGCACTTTTGGGCCTTCTGCGGCACTTTCTTTTGTGGCTGAGGGTTCTGGTTTCTGTTAAAACCTCCTCTGCCCTTGCCTCGAATGGACTGACAGTTGTAAAACTGATGCTTGTTTCTATCCCTCCCCCGGGAGGGGACGAGCATAGGTCTGGCTGTCTTAATGGCAGACCTAGTCTTCCATGTGGCCTCTAGTGCTTGCTCCACCTGAGGTCTGAACAGATACCGTCCTAAGGTAAGGTCATGACTTGCTGCTGGGCATCATTCATGAAGCCCGATGTACGCTGCCAGGTGTGGCGATGGGTGCAGATGCCAGCCACCATCGCCCAGGAAGCGGTATCAAAGGCATTCATTACAGCTTTAACCTGTTGGTTATTGGACTCGATACCCCTAGTTATGGTTTGAAGTAGCTCCGAGTTAACCTCTGATTTGGGCGGAGCTTCTATCATTGCTTTGAGGAAATGCCAAAGAACATACTCATATTGAGAAAAATAGCCCTGGTAGCTGGCAATGCGCATACCCAGGGTTGAGTCAGCAAAGACTCTCTTACCTAAGGTGCCTATCTTGCGAGATTCTTTGTTTATAGGTCGGGCTGTAGATTCCTGTGGTAGGACAGCCTTATTCTCTGCCAGGACAACTATGGCATCAGCAAAGGCTTGTGAAGCCAAAATGGGACGATCCTGGGGAGGGGCATACTTCATATTAATGGATTTGGCCACGGAAGGAATAAGAACTGGATTCTTCCACACCATCTATGAAAGGGTCTAGGAAAAGGGCTGTACCAGAGGAGTTAAATCCATAGGAATCTCCGGGACATGGCTATTGGAGACGTAAAAGCTTCCCAGGATCGATTTCTGTGGTCTGGAGAGAAAGAGTAGAATTTAAATTCTTGAGCAGAGACTTAAAGGAACGGTTCTCAACAACAGGCTCTGCAGGAGGATTGATCCCTGCCCCCAGGGCAGTGTCAACATCAATATCATCACCCAGGCAAAGATCTGGATCAGGCTCAAAATGATCTCCTGACAGTCCAGGGGGGACTGTACAGACAGAAAAGGAGTGAAAATCAGGAGGGAGAAGAGAAGAAAGAAGCAGAGTCGAAAACCCCTGAAGACCAGACTGTGCCACACACAGCCCCGGTGCAGTCGAGGAAAATGGCACCGAGAACAAAGAAGGAGCCGTCAATGGAAACGGCGTTGCACACGGCACCAACGAGTGTGGTGCTGACAGGGTCCCCAGCACTGCAGATGGCGGCAACAGAGCCTGTGGCACTGCAGACGGCACTGACAGAGCCCATGGTACCGCAGATGGCAACGACAGAGCCCGCTGTGCTGCAGACAGCGCTGACCGAGCCCCCAGCACCGAAGTCAGTACCGCAGATGACGGCAACGTCACAGGAATCAGAAAACTGTGATTGGAAGAAAAAGTAGTAACAATGGCAGGAGATAGAGGGATCAGTGCAGATCCCTGTGCCGCAGCTATGAGGGGGGGATAGACACCCGAGCACGGAGTCGACGGCGCTGAAGACGCCACTCATCTCGGAAGGCCTGCCCATCCAAAACCGAACGGCCCGAAGGCCCTGGTGTTGGACTGGCCAGTTCAGTCAGTCAGGCCAACCTCCAAGCCCACTGCACCATAAGAGCAGCCCACTGGTGAAACTACTCATCGGAAACTCCTCCAATAGGTGGAGAGAAACTCCGGTGTCAAGGAGGTCAGCCACCAGAGACAGAAACTGGCGACTCCAACAGAGGTGAAGACCAATGCCTGGCCCTAATAACCGACCATCTACATGCAGACGTACCAGAGGGCTACCTTGAATGATGCTGTTTCTTCTTCGACCTATGAGTCAAAGAAGAAATTGAGGCCGAACGGTGCAGAGAATGGGACCATTTCCGTTTACGCATCCGGGGGGACCACCCATCTCCCTGAGCACTGGACTGTCCATTGTCAGACCCCACCCCGGGGGGGGGGGTAGGTGGCCGGACCAGACCCGGCTGACTGAACTGCTTTCATATGAAGTCTCCCTATCGTCACCTGACCCGCTCATGGTCGACTCAATCAATGGAGGGCTGAAGACTTCTCTTGTACAAGTTAGAATTAATAAATATAATCAGTACTGATTCGAGATAATATACAAAACAATAAACTGAACTAAGTTGCTAGTGAAGTTTAACTCCTGGTGGGCGAGTGACATCATCACTGAAGCGCACTCGATGGCGGGAAAAAAGGAACTGAGGGTCGACACCAAGACAGTCATTACTGCATGTGTCAGAGCTAGTGGTGCTGCTTCCTCACGGCTCCATCTCAGGCACCGGCCCTCCTGAAAAGTCTGCTCCTGCTGGGTCCTAGCACCTCCGGCGTTCTCCCACTAGCTCAGTACTCTCCCATTAGTCTGAATGAGTGGTGAAGACTTTATGTCAGAAAGATCAACCTAAGAGTTCTGTCCAAAGTCCCCAGGAGCTGCTCCCTGCACAGGGCCTTGAGAAGCCAATCGTCCAGATAAGAGAAGACACACATTCTCTCCCTTCTGAGGGCTGTAGCTGCTTCTGCTAAGCACTTGGTAAAGACCCACGGCGCAGAGGACAAGCCAAAGGGCAGCTCTTTGAACTGGTAATGCTCACCCTAGAAAGGAAACTGGAGGAACCTCTTGTGGGGAGGACACACAGATGTGCAGGTAAGTGTCCTGCATGTCCAGAGAACACAGCCAGTCTCCATTCTTCAGAAGGGGCAGTAGACCTAGTAAATTTACCATTCAGAACTTTATGTACTGGACATACAGACTGAGGTGCTTAAAGGCTAAGATGGGCCTCAAATCTCCGGTCTTTTTGGGACCAGGAAGAACCTGGAGATGAAAATTACGTACCTACCGTAAGCCTTAATCTTCTTGGATGAAGTCTCCACCACTCAATCACACTAATGGGACTAAGCCGGAGGTGCTAGGACCCAGCGGGAGCCAAAAATCTTCAGGAGGGCTGGCGCCTAGGTAGGGCCACGAGGATCCGGCGCCATGAACCTGGCTCACGCTGTTTAGGCTACCTCGGCATCTACTCTCCAACCGCCTCAGTACCTTTTTTACCAAGGAGGTGCAGCATAAACTAACTTGGTGAAACTAACCTATGTCAGACATAAGATAGTCCGAAGGACCCACATAAGAAGGGTTAACACAACAGAGTTTTCACAGCCTAATCGAGGGAGTAAAGACCAAAAACAGATAAGTGAACTTGGGGGATAGAGGGTGGGCATGTGAATGAGTGGTGGAGACTTCACCCAAGAAGATCAAGAATTACAGTAGGTATGTAATTTTCATATCTTCTGGACATAAAGTCTCCACAACTCATTCACACTAATGGGGGAGTACCGAGCTGAAATAATCCCCCCCCCCTCGAGATGGGCGGCAGGAGAGAGGAGCTCACTTAGGACAGGAGTCCATTAAGGATTGTCCTGCCAAAGGATTGATGTTGTCCGGCATGGACATCCAAAGCATTGTGCTTCACAAAAGTGTGCACAGAGCTCCAAGTAGCTGCACTGCAGATGTCTGCAATGGGCACGTTCCTTATTTCTGCCAGAGATGCTACGACTGCCTTGGTAGAATGAGTGTATACTCTGCCTTCCAGTTTAACCTGTGCCATGGAGTAGCATTGGTGAAGACATGCCACTAGCCACGCTGAAATACATCTGATTGCAACAGGCTGGTCCAGCCAGGCCAAGCTGAAAGAGACAAATAGTTTAGATTTGCAGATCTCTATGGTTCTGTCTAAGTAGAACCATAAAAGCCTTTTAATGTCCAGAGAATGCAGAGTACGCTCCCCTTCATTCTGGAAGTTCGCGAAGCAAGTCGGAAGAACCAAGGGCTAGTTCAGATGGAATTCTGAGACTACTTTAGGGAGAAACTTAAGGTGAGTTCAAAGAACCACCTTGTCTTTGTAAAATACAGTATACAGGGGATCTGTGACCAATGCATGTATTTCAGACACTCTGTAAGCGGAGTTATTGGCTACCAGGAAGGCAGTCTTCCTGGTCAGGAACTTCAGCACACAAGTTGCTAGGGGCTCGAAAGGTTTACGGGTGAGCATGTCTAGCACAAGGGTGACGTCCCATGCAGCTACTGGTCTTCTGACTGGTGGCCTGGTGTGAAGTATACCCTTAAGGAACCTCTTAACCAGAGGTAACTGAGCCAGAGACATGGAGTGTACAGGCTTGTGGTATGTTAAGATCGTGCAAAGGTGACCCTTCATGGTTGAGTATTGCAGTCCTGTATTAGATGGGTCTAGAAGATACTCCAGGAGTTTGTTAGGTGGGCAAGAGAAGGGGTCCAGAGAGGACTTTGTACACCAAATGGAGAGCTGTTTCCACTTTGCTGTACAAGTTTTCCTAGTAGCCGGCTCCAGGCACCATTCCCACATTCTCATCACTTCCCTGCACAGGGGGTAAGAGTGTGCTCCACCTTGTTTGTTGATGTAGTACATCACTGTTTTGTTGTCCGTTTGAAGGAGAATGATCTTGTGACAGAGAATGTCCTTAAGAGTATGGATCATGACAGGACAGCTCTCATTTCTAAGATATTTATAGTTGAGACTCTTCCTGATTCCACTCGACCCGGGGTGGAGATTTGAGACAGCGAGCTCCCCATCCGAGTAGGGCTGCGTCCATGGTGATGGTGATCTGAGATTCCAGTGGGGCAAAGGGGACCCCTTCTGAAGGTTGTCCTCTTGCATCCACCAGGTGACTGTTTTAGAGGTTCTGTCACCTTGATGTTAAAGGACTGTGGATGTGTGGTTGGGGACCACGGAGTACTGAGCATCCACTGCGTAGTCCTTGTGTGGAGGTGTGGAGGCAAACCAGAGGCACAGTGAACATTGAGAATGCCATGAGACCCAGCATCAGCTGTATCAAGAGAGCTCAAATGGAGCCACTCTCTCTGATGAAGTGGGCCATTTTTTAGGGATGTCATTGCTCCTGTCCCCTGGAAGAAAAGCTTTTGTGCTGCAGGTGTCCAGAAGGGCTCCTATGAAGAGGAGCTGTTGGGAGGGTTGTAAGTTGCGACTTTTCTAGATTCAACAGAACTCCCATGGACGTGAGAAATTTGGAAGCTGTAGCCACGGCTTCCTGAGTCTCTTGTCTGTAGGGACTTGCTAGAAACCCGTCATCCAGATATGTAAATACTTGAATTCCAAGTTTCTGAGATTGCTGTAGATCCAAAGCACTTTGTAAAGACCTGAGTTGCCGATATCCTAAAGGCAGGACCTAAATTGGTAGTGTTGACCCAATGCCAAATTCTGGATACTTGTGGTGGTTTGGGTGTATGAGAACATGTTGGTAGGTGTCCTGTATGTCCAGGGAGGCCAGCCAGTCGTTTTGATGAATCAGAGGTAATAGAGTGCCAAGATGATATCTTTGAATTTCTCCTTGTAAAGGAATTTGTTTAATTTCCTTAGATCGAGAATAGGGTGCATGCCACCTGTTTTCTTTGGAACTAGGAAGTAATGGGGGTAGAAACCTGTGTTCTGCTAATTTAGTGGAACTGCTTCTACTGCCCTGTTGTTCAGAATGCCTTGAATCTCGGAAGTGAGCAGGTCTGACAGAGACAGACAGCGTGGGCTGTCATTTGGGTGGATGATCCGCAGGGGGTTTCTGAAAGATTTAGAGAGTAGCCCTCGCAGATAATCCTGAGCACCCATTTGTCTGAAGTGACGACTTCCACCGGTGTAAAACCCAGTCCGACGCCCTTCTACTGCCGAGGAAGAGTCCCCTTGGACAGCTGAGGTGGGACTTGGGGCTGAATTCAAGAGGGTGGCATAAGGCGCTTTGGGCCCTGTGTCTTTCTGCTGCATTTTCTTCTGTGGCTGTGGGGGCTTGATTTTGGTGTAGTCTCTGCTTTTTGCCATGAATGACTGACAGTTATGAATTGTCATTAGTTCCTGCCCTGCTGAGGAGCAGCAGTGGGCAGTCTAGCAGTTTTCATAGCTGTTCTAGTTTTCTGTGTGGCCCCTAGTGCCTGTTTGACTTGAGGACCAAACAGATACATCAGTCAAATGGCAAACTCATAACTCTCTGTTGGGCATCATTTGTGAATCCCGATGTCCATAACCACGAGTGACGTTTGGTACATATATCCACTGCTGCTGCCCTGGAAGCAGTGTAGAAGGCATCCATAGCAGCTTTAAGCTGCTGATTGTTGGATTCAATACCTGTAGTAATGGTCTGGAGAAGCTCTTTGCAAATGTCCAACTCTGGAAGAGCTTCTACAGTGGCTTTGAGTGAATGCCAGAGGGTATACTGACACTTACAGAAATAACCCTGGTAGCTAGCAATGTGCATACCCAGAGTGGAGATAGTGAAAACTCACTTCCCCAAAGTGTCAGTGTTACGTGATTCCTTATTTACTGGACGTCCACAGATTCTTGAGGACGGACGTGTTATTATTCTCTTCTGGCAAGACAACTATGGCATTGGCAAAGGCTTGCAAGGCAAGAATAGACCATCCTTGGGGTGTATTTTCATCTAGATTTGGCCACAGAAGGAATAAGCGCTGTATTATTCCACAATTATTTGTGAGAGAGCCTCTGAAGAGGGTTGCACGGAGGAATCAACTCACAGGAATATCTAGAACTGCAGATACTGCAGACACAGCAATTTCTAGGATCAACCTTTTGAAGTTCTGGAGAGAGAGAGAGAGAGAGGGATTCATGTTCTAAGCAGATACTTGAAGTTGAAAGGTGCCCACCAGAGGCTGTGCTGAAGAGGGGGTTTATTTACCACCCCTAGAGAGGAATCGTTGTCAAAGTCATCTCCTAATCAAAGATCAGGATCAGGCTCAATGTCATCTCCTACTAGTCCCAGAGGGATGGAGTAAATAGGAAAGGGGGAAAGATAGGAAGAGGAGTCACTCACTGAGTCGAGAACCCAGTGCCCTCACGTGGCAATCAAGGCACTCCCAGTGCCGCACAGAGTGCGATGCCAAAAACACAAGTCGTATAGAAGTGGCACCAGCACCAGAGGTTGATGCCACACCCGGTGCCGAGGACCAGAGTCCTGTACCCCCCACTCTGAGGGAGATCTGAGAAATTCAGCAGGAGAGAAAGGAAATTACGTACCACCGTAATTCTTGATCTTCTCATGTATCTTCACCATTCATTACTATTGTGTAAGCCGGAGGCGCAATTCTGCCACGGGAGTTTTTTTTTTTTTTTTAAAGTGTTTAACGGCTCTGCCGTTGAGAGTATCGTACGCGCTGGCATGAGGGGCGGCCGCAGTAGCGACCGACTCCTCCTCCAACTTGTTCTGTGAGCCGGAGAGGCAAAAGTGAGCAGAAAATATAGATAGCTAGGCAAGATAGCCGAGGGATAGCAAAAGCAAGGAAGAATGAACTGAAAAGGAATAAGCTGATGGAGGAAGGACAGAGGAGATAAGAACTCCCAGCCTAGGAGTGCAGGGCCTCCTTACCAAGTATTCTAGGAGGAGATGAGTAAGGAAATGAGAAAATAGAAGAAGAAGAAGAAAGAGAAGAGAGATGGGATGTTGAAGGGACCAGAATGCCGAACGAGTATAGTTAGCTTGTGCTGAAGGCTCGACTAAAGGGGAAGCAAGAACTTCGGAGATAGAGCTGAAGAGCGTTCAACAACCCGCTTAGACAGACTCTGAGGGCATAGTCCTCATCTTCAACATGCCATTGGCCGGACACCCACCGGCCCTGGCCGTGGAAGGCCTTTAATTGGAGGACAGCCGAGGAGGGAAGAATAAAACCCTAGCAGCATGAGAGCTTGCTCAGGGGTTAGAAATGGAAAATGTAAGCCTTTCAGGCTGCTCCAAGATAGAAACGGACTCAGACTGATCTGGCTAAGGCCGCCAAGGCTTAGGGCTGGCTAAGATTGGATATGGTCAGCAGAGCTCTACTGTAAAAATTGTCCAGGAGGACATTTAAAGGGAGAAACCACTTAAGAAACAGCGAGAAGGATAGCCTACCTTCCTCATTTGCCTTCTTGTTTGATTTCTCCTTTCCTCTTTTTTTTTTTTTTTTTTTTTTTAGATAAATTTTTTTTTTTTTTTTTAACTAGATGCATGACCCAGATACCAAAGATGCCTATAGCAGTCGGAGAGAGTTCCCTCAGCATTTTTTTTTTTTTTTGAAAAGAAAGGAACAGACGCATTTCGCTCCTCTGCTCTGCAAGGCAAGAATAGAGGGGGATTAGATTTCAGGGCAACTATTCTGAACACGGGATTGCAGGATCAAACTGAATAGCCTGAGCCAGGCCAAACAACTCTCAGAGGTATCTTGCCATAAGAATAGCAAGAGATAGTTGTGCAGTCTGATCGCCAATGCAATCTGCAAGATGGCCCATGAATCTAGAGTAAATAATTTTTCTGGATTTTAAACCCCCCCCCTCAAAAAAGAATTTTTTTTTTTTTTTTTGGAAAATGAAGCAATTTTCCTATATTTTATATAAATGCAGAGAGAGGAAGGAGACGGGAGGTGGAGAAGCCACAGGAAGAGGCCACTGAGGGGATGTTGGATGGTGGTAGCATGAATGGTGAAGATACAAGAGAAGATCAAGAATTACGGTAGGTACGTACTTTTCCTATCTTCCCTTGTCAATCTTCACCATTCATTACTTCCTGGGTGAGTATAAGCTCCTCTTCCCTGGAGGGGAAGAGGCCATACCCTGAGGGAACAAGACCCCAGCCTTCTGTTGGTGAGAAACAGAAGGAGAAGACCCTGGCTTATTCAGAAAGCCTAAGTGGGAGAAGAGCTAGGAGGTGCCTCCGAGGACAAGGAGACAGAGGGAGCCCTGTAAAAGTCTCCCTAGCTCTGGAAGAGAAAAGACAGGTCCCCGGAAGGCGGAGCGAATCACCCCACGCGGGCCAGGGTGACAACCTGGAAAGACTGGCTATGCCGGCCGGCTTGATGCAGATCGCTGTCCCCGCAAGCCTGGAAGCCACCTCATTACGCCATAAGATGCCCTTGCTTGGTGTCTTGCCAGCTCCAGGCTCACCATGGAGAGGGCAACGGTTTGTCTGGTTTGTCTCGTGCATTGCGTATGATGCCAGCAGCTGGGACATCATCGACCACAGATGCCGGTTGTAGGCAGCGTGCAGAGCCTGATGTGATGCAACACATGCACTCAACACGAGAAGAAGAGAACACTCTTCACCCCAATGGCTTCGAACTGGAGAGAGTCCGAACTGTGATGGTCGTGGCGCCAGGCAATGGCTGCCCAGAAGGAGTATCCAGGTATACCAAACCTGAGGATGGGTTGGGAAGGGAACCTAGAGACCAGAGGGGCACAATACCTACGCTTGGCAGTCCGCCGGGGAAGAAGGAGCGCAGGGGACCGCCATGACCGGATAGACGCCCCTGGAAGGGGATAGGCCAGGAAGGTACCACCAGATGCTGGGCAATTGAATTCACCAAGGAATTCTACGTATCTCCCATCCGGATTGTCTCTTCGAACGAGGGAAATCTGGAGATCCCTCACCATCCTCGAGAGGAAACGCTTGATATTCTGTGAAATCAGCATCGGAGGACAGATGAGCAGGGGTTCTCTCTCTGGAGGAGGGAGACGAGGATGATGGGGAACTGAATGCCCAGAGGATTCCCAAGGTGGGGAGAGCGCTAAAGACCCGCTCATGCATGTATCTAACATATGAGGGAAGGTCAGAGAACTCCTGAACTGCCCCCAGGATAACGGACCCATAGGACCGACATGGCCTGGGAGCGGGGTGGTGAAGGCAGAGATGGGAAAGGGCACCTCCGCTGAGGTAACTGCTCTCATGAGGGCTCTGAATCTGGGAAAGGAGCCCTGAAAGAGGGATCCCGGATATCAGACCAGGCCGCAGAACGGAACTCTGGGGAAGCGGAGCCTGGAAGAGCCCTGGGGAGAACCTCCCTATAACGACGCCGGACTGCATGGATCCAGAAGGGCAGTCCGCACAAACGCCGCCGGAGGACACTGTAGATCCCTGAGGGAGGGGCAAGGCTCTGCACTGCTCCTGGCCACCTCTGGGTGGCCAAAGAAGACCGAGCAGCAGACCCCTGCCCTCAACCCCTCGGACTCCGAGAGGGCCTCCTCCCACCACAGCGCCCCTGTCCCTAGAGAGGGCAACAGCACCTGCAGGGGTAGCTGTCACTGGCCTCCAGAGAGGGAGCCTCCCCCTGCGTCACCCCCACGCCTGCCCCCCGGGGCTCCCGGCCACCCCCAGCCGGGGAACCCTCAGGAGACGACGGAAGGGGGGACAGAGGGAGGGGCCCGCTGCGCCGCCTGGCACCTCTAGCCACCGGGGACCCAGACTCCGAAGAGTGGGGGTGCCAGGATGGGTCCACGTCTGAATCATCGCCCTCCGAGGAGGACGAGATCAGCAGGACCTCAATGCTGGCCCATTTAGGTCCCTGAGGCTGCCGGGCCGCGAACGCCCCGGTACTGGGGAGGCGCCGCCGCCTCCTTCACACCGTAGCAGCCAGGCTTTTGCTCACACTTCAACGGCGCCGGGCAAGCGCCGCACCGCCTGGAGGAAGGACAAGGCCCACGGCGCCGGGCGTGCCGGAAGCGAGGCGGCATAGCCGACGGCGCCGCTTTTGCCCATCGGGCGCCGCGAATGGCACCGAGGCCCAAAGCGGGCACCGCCAACGGTGCCGCTTAATCACCGGCGCTGCCGAACGGCGCCGATCCTAAGCGGCACGCCAATGGCGCCAGCCTGATCACCGATTCAAACGGCGCCGGAACGGCGCAGTATCGATTACCGCACCGCGAACGGTGCCAGGATCCGGGCAAACGCGCCGAAGGCGCTGAGGGTCCACCCGAGCCAGGCCCAAAAGTCGAGGGCCTCGCCACGGGGGAGCCTGCACCTCCGAAGAGGTGACTGCCGAGGGCGGTGCCGGCGCTTCGCTGCCCCGAAGGAACTACGACGCCTCTCGACACCGCTGGAAGGGGCCTCCTCGCAAGAAAAGATTTGAGAGACCTCCTCCCCAGACCGTGAGCAGGCCCGGAGGGGACCCGGGAAGGGCCTAGAGACCTTACCTGAGAATCCCTTGAGCCGACGCCGTCCCCGAAGGTCGGGCGGGCTTGCCGAGCTTGAACCGCTGGACTTCGAGGACACGGGCGTCCATGGAGAAACAGGCGCCGCACGTAATCCATGTCATGGTTGGGTCCCAGGCAACGAAGACAAACGCTATGCCAGTCCGAGATGGAGAAATGCCGCCACAGTAACACCGATGATAGGGGCGCGTCTGCCTTCGAACACGCTTAGCTCCGGAACCGGACATAACGCGAAATCAACAAGAAAAACAGTAGGAAAGCACACCGCGCCGCTTTAGAAATAAAAAGAACGGTTCACCTGATGGCGCCGAAAAGGGAAAGAGGAGTTCGCTGACGCAGTCAAAATATGGACGCCCAACAGGTGCTGCCTCGACGGCGGAGAAACAGAACTGGGTTGAGGAGGAGTCGTCGCTATTAACGGGCCGCCGCTGCATGACGCCGCTTCTCCTCGAGGGCGGGGTCGTTAGGGCAACTTTTAAAAAAAATGCCTGTGATTTGGTGCGCCGCCCGCTACACCCAGGAAGTAATGAATGGTGAAGATTGACAAGGGAAGATTGGCACTTGTGCTGGCCTCTGTGCCACAGCCACATGAGGAGGAAAAACACCAGAGTGCAGCATCGACAGCACCAGAAAAGATGCCGTGCAACTAGGATGTCCCAAATGCCCTGCCCGCAGGCCTGAAACCGGTAGGCATGAAGGCTCCGGAGACGGACTCACCAGCTCAGGCAGGCGGGACAACCACTGAGCCCACTGTTCCATAAGAGCGGCCCAATGATGAAACTGCTCACCGGAGGACCCCCCCCCCAGGGGTGGGGAGGGACTCTAGAGTCAAGGATGCCTGTCACCAGGAGCAGAGGCCATAGGAGACCCCGGAGGAGACTGAGTCGAACCTCTGTCCCTTGCCACTGATGACTGATGTGCAGACATACCAGAGGGTGACCTTGAGTGGTACCATTTCTTCTTCGACCGGGAGGCCGAAGAACTCTAGGTTGAGTGGTGCAGAGTCTTCGACGATGAGAGAGAATGGGACCGTTTCTTTTTGTGCTTTCAGGAGGACCGCCCATCCCCACCCCCCAAACACCGAACTGCCTGTAGCCAGACCCCCCTCCATAGACGGCGGCAGACCAGACCCAGCCCTGCTGAAAACATAGCTTTCTTGCGAAGTCTCCCTACCATCACCCACCCCATTCATGGTCGACTCTGTCGAAGGAGGGATGAAGACTTCTTTCTTGATGAAAATTACTTTTCTTTTGGTTTTTTTTACTGAATTTAATAAAATAAATAAAATCTAATCAAATACTTAAATGACTATAGCTGCTGTCGTATAGATGTGAAGATCTGTCTCCCGGTGGGTGAGCAACGCTGTCACTGAAGCACATTCGACATCGGGGAAAAAAGCAACTGAGGCGGTTGGAGGGTTGACGCACAGGTAGCCTATATGCGTGAGCCAGGCTCGCGGTGCTGCTTCCTCGTGGCCCAACCTAGGCACCGGCCCCCCTAAAGATTTTTGGCTCCCGCTGGGTCCTAGCACCTCTGGTGTAGTCCCATTAGTGAGAATGAGTGGTGGAGACTATGTCCAGGATGATTAAAACCCCTTGTTTCTCTGGCACCTGGGTACCGGCTTGATGGCTTGTTTATGCAAAAGGGACTGTACCGCCTCCCAGAGCACTGATAGGTGGTTGGGAGGGTAGAGGGCAGTCTCTGGGAGTGGCTCAGTGAGCTCCAGAGTGTGACCACATTCTATAATTTGCAGAATCCAGGCATCTGATGTTATGGTTCTCCATTGATTGAGATGGAGGGAGAACCGACCTACGACCACCACCTCTTGGTTGGGGTGCAGAAGGGGGGGGAGTCTGACAAAGAGTCAAGCTGAGGTGGATCCAGCCGCTGGGGCTTGTCAGTCACCTCTGGGATGTTTGGCTGCGGCTCCAGCATTTGTGTGTGATAAAGGGAGTGGACAGATTTGATAGTCCTGCTGGATGCCTGAAAGTCATTTATGATATCTTGGGCATCTGGCCCAAAAAGCTTAAAGCCGTTGAAGGGGGCATTAAGTACCTTCTGCTGCACATCAGCAGCAAAGCCAGAGACCCTTAGCCAGGAGTGCCTACAAAGGTAAATGCTGGTGGCAGCAGCCCTGGCAATAGTGTCCGAGATGTTGTGGAGGGCCTGCATGAGATGTTTGCCGACATCCACAGCAGTCTGCAAACACTGAAGAACCTCCCCCTTCAGCGTATTTTCTGGGAGGGCCTGAGCAGCAGCCTTGTTGTTCTTCCAGTTAGCATTCTGGTACTTTACCACGTGGAATAGGTAACTGGCAATTCTCAACTGAAAGACAGAGAAAGCATAAAGCCTGTTGCCCCAAAGATCAATTTGGCGTGACTCTTTGTCTGGGGGGAGAGAACTAAGGTGCTTAGGTGCCTTAGACCTGTCATGAGCTGCCTTTATCACCACTGAATCTGTTTCAGGCTGAGCAGCATAGTGAGGAAACCCTTGAGCGGCATGGTAAAGTGAGTCTGCCCTATGTGGCATAGCTGGCACTATGTCAGGTCTGTGCCAGTCCACAGTGGTAGCATTCCGCAAGGCAGGCAGAATAGAAGGCATGATCTTAGGAGGAGACTCTAGGATTTCTAGAAAATCCACCAGATTTCTCAGGTTAACATCTTCCTCCTCAGTATGGAACCCCATGACTGAGGATAACTGCTTCATCACATTGAAGGTGGGGTCCTCTGAAGGAGATCTAGGAGTGTTTCTCAGAGTCCTCACTGACTAAAGAAGCCGTGGACCTGTCTGAAGTGAGACATTCCTCCTCTTTCTCATCAGGAAGAATGAGATTTGGATAGTATTCCTCCTCAACGTTGATCTCTTCCAAGTGAAGAACTGATGCCTGAGGTGCTGACAACTGCCCACGGGAAGCGGCCTGTGGCTAAGTAGGGGGAGTCAACAACGAAGCTGCCATTGATGGTGCAGGAAAAGTGGGCCTGTTTGCATCCAGCTGGTGATCAATCACCAAGGTAAATTTTGTTACCATCTCATTGAGGTCAACGAGCATTGAAGACTGTGTCAAAGGTGCAGGGAGCGATGACCCGCCAGAAGGACCCTGGGACCCCAAACAGCCTGAAGGCCGTGGGCCTGGGAGGATCAGGTGTTGATGGAAGGGCTGTCGACGAGCATCCTGTCGTCGACGCTGAAGGAACCGATAACCTGGAGGTTGACAACTGACCACTGTGATTATCAGGTGAAGGTGCTGTCTGTATGGGTCTGGTGGGCACAGAGACCTGGACAGTTTTATGCGTTGGTGCAGCCGCAGCCAACGAAGAACCCCCAGAAGAAGGAGAGGCTGTCGAGGAGCAGGACCGCTGCTGGGAGGGGGGGGCAGTCCCGACTGTGATCTTTCTTATGACTTTTCCCAGAGGACTTGTCTCGGGCCTTGGAGGCCTGGGAGCCGACGACCCTGCTGGTGACTGGGAGGCTGGGACCTCCAGAGGACCCCTGCCTGGAAATGGCTACCTGTTCCATAGGTCCATTTTTAAGAGCCTTCTTGCATCGCCTGAGGGTTGTTTGATTAAACTTCTGGCAGAGCTCACAATCTGAGACTTCATGGTCAGGCCCAAGACAGCAGACAGAAAGTGTTCATCTGTGGAGGCAATCTTCTTTCAACAGTGGCAGCAATGGAAGAGAGAAGTTGATGGATTAACTCTCAACATAAACAAAATAAAGGAATCGCTTTAAAAAGAGATTCTATACTAGGTTGAAAAAAGCCATAGGCGAAAAATGGTGCAAAACTATGTCAGTGCTTCCATGGAGACCCATGCGAACAAGTCGACGGCAGGAAAGAACTAAGGAGGGAGCGGGACCGCTCATGCCTTTATAGGGTTGGTAATGAACAACGTTGATGGCGTGGGTGGCCCCACTTGTACTGCTGAAAATTTTATGTGTGGATCCTGCTTCACCAACGGTGAAGTTCCTACGGTGTGACCTGATGACTGAGATACCCCCAAAGATCTGTGGTGCTTAGGTGCTCTAGACTTAGCATGGGCAGCATTAATCACCAATGAGTTTCTCGGGTTGTGTGACATAGAACAGCTTCCCGGAAGGCACCATGTACATTCTGTCTGCCTTCCTGGGTACAGCTGGAATGTTGTCTGGTCTGTACCAGGCAGCAAACGTGGCATCCTCTAAAGCAGGGAGCAGAGGTGGCACCACAATGGCAGGAGATTGTGGTAGTTCCAGATCCTCCATTAAATTCTTTTTAGTAGTGCCTCGTTCCTCCAGATCAAAACCCATGGCAGCCTGCAACTGCTGCATCATGGTGAGGAGTGGGATCCTGTGGAACAGACCATGGTGTGTTTATCAGAGAGTCCTCACTGCATGTTGAAACAGTGGAGCTGGTGCCACGGTCATAGTGGCTTTCAGCATAATCCTCCTCCTCTTGCATTATTAAATCATGACTGTCTTCATACTCATTGAGCGGGTCAACAGGGAGAAGTAAGTGCACTGGCAACATTGGTGGTGCCATAGGAGGTGGCTGTGGCAAGGGTGTACCTTGCGCATCGATATTTGGGGGGAGGGGTTAGTGACAGGCCCCATGGAACTGGAAAGCAAGCTAACAGGTGTCTTATGTCTTGCGTCTGAAACTGATGAAAATTGCCTGAGCATCTACACCCGTATGGTCGACTGGTGGCATCAACGGAGGAGGCAGAGTCCCTGACATTGACGTACCAGCTGTACTAGGCCTCGTAGTGCCTGTGCCAAAGTCTGACCCTGGTGTCATGTTGATGGTCTTTTTTTGGGAGGCGGAGCGGCGTCACCGGAGTGGACAATAGTGCTGCATACCTGCAGAGCATGGTAGTAACCTGGAATGCACTGGGGTGGCCTTTTCTTTATCCTAGGGCTTGTGTTTGGGACTCCCTAACACCTTGTTCTGGGATTTAGATGATCTCAGTTTGGTCGACTGGGCTGGTGATGCTGCATCCTTCTGTTGGAGCTCCCTCTCTATTCTGGCTACTTTCTGTTCAATTAAATGCTTCCTCAGAGCCCTTTTACAGTGTTGCCTGGTCGCGGAATTGAAACCCCAGCAAGTGCTGCAGGCTTTCACGTTATGGTCCGGGCCTAGGCAGCAGACACAGATGTCATGGGAGTCGCCAGTGTAGATCTGGTCTCCACACTCACAGTACTGAAGAGTTTCAACTGTTCCTTCGACCACATACACTTCACCGAAAATCATTGATTACTTTCGTATAAGAAAAATTAAAAATGGTACCTCCTATAGCGGTCAGATGAGTCTGAGTGATGGTGGTTAAAGAAGTGAGAAGAGGGGCCACCCACATTTATGTATGAGCTGTCTGATGCTGTCGTGGGTGGCCCCTGGCTGACTGCTTGCAAAAGCTCCTGTGTGGTACTAGTGCCTGACAGCTGTAAGTTCTATAGGTGTGGCCTGATAAGAGTCATCCTCCAAGAAGATCTACCCAAAATGATGCAGGCTACAAAATGATACCATAGCATCAAAACGTGGTGACGATGGACAAGACACAGTAAAAAGGAAAAAAAAAAGAGGTTTTAAACCTCAAGAAGAGTTACCAGCCTGTAAGAAAAAAACATTACAGTGCCCAGGTTGAGGGGAAAAGCCACCCTATACATAGAAATCTGACAGCAGAAAAGGATCCCTTTCAATTCCTGCAGTGAGACAAATCTTGGACTACTATAGCTCGGTGTCAGGATACAAGCTTAACTTGACTAAAACGGAAATCCTCATCTTCCAGTACGTCCCTACACAGAGCACCCGAGACACCCTGCCAGACAGATGGAACCTGCAGAAGTTGAAATATCTGGGCATACACATACCTCAGGAGGCTACAAAGTACTATAAACATAACTATGTACCATTTATTACACAACTAAAACAGGACCTACAGGCTTGGGCAACCCTGCCCCTCAGCCTCTCGAAGAGAGTAGACTTAATCAGAATGATAACCCTCCCGAGGGATTTATACCTATTTCAAAACATCCCTCTATACATACCACTAAAAACTTTTCAAGAAATAAACCACCTAATAGTGAAATTTATATGGGCCAGTCAAAAACCCCGGGTCCGCCTAAAGATACTCTCCCTCCCACGTCAAGACGGAGGCTTAGCACTCCCTGACCTAAAGCTTTACCAACAGGCGATAACCCTTGTTCATATAATGGCCAGATTAGAACCTCCACCCCATGTATCGCCAGGAACCGGGGGAAAGAACTCAACAGATCTCCAACCCTTGGTTAGCGGATCACTTTAAGAATTGGTTCGCGCTCAAAAAATCCCAACTGTTACCGTATCAAGCGCTTATCTGCCCAATCTCTAGCCTGACTTCCCTCCTAACAATATAGACAATGGTTTCCTAAACTGGGAAAGGCATGGGTTAAAATATCTGCTGCAAATAGTGACACAAGGAATATCTGGACCTATGCGGAGATACAAAAAAAATTCCATCTACCCCATAAGGACTTCTACCACTATCTCCAACTGCGACACTGTGGAAAATCTTCCACGATCTCTGTAGAACCCGGAGGGCTATCCGGCATTGATTCAATGTCAAGTTTAACTAAACAATACATGGAAGCAAGACCACTTAATATCACTGTACTACCAAACCCTTAACTCACAAAGGGAAGCCTTCACTAAGGATATCCGCACACAATGGTTTCGGGAAACAGGGCATCAACTTTCTTTGGAGGATTGGAGGCAGGCGTGCAGCTACTCTGCTCGGGTCACTAGCTCACACCAGTGGCGTGAATATGCATGGAAGGTCTTGGTCCACTACTTTAGATCCCCAGTAGTCACAAGCCACTTTTCCCCAAATAATACAGCAGAGTGCTGGAGGCTGTGTGGAGAACCACAGGCAAACCTGACTTGCATTTTGTGGGCTTGCCCGGTACTCAAAGCATTCCTCACGCAACTCGAGGTCCAGTTACAAGAATTCATATACCCACAACTCCAACTGTTGCTAGAGACGTTTTTATTACTCACCTTCCCTAAGCCACACAGGGGCCCTAACACCAGATACCTGGTTTCTCTGCTTCTTATGGCAGCAAAGAAAGCAATTACTAGACAGTGATTAACAAGAAGAATCCCTTCAATACAGGACTGGTGGGATATCACGAAGCAGATCTACAACATGGAAAAAATAACACATAGCCTATATGAACAGGGAGAGAAATTCACCACCAGATGGACCCGTTAGCAGATATACTACATGCTGAAAGACTCTACCTTCGTTCCCTAAGGAACCACAGCTTAGATACCTACCAGGGATCAGGAACAGAGATAACGGAGACTTTGAGGACCTAAACCTAGCTCCCCTGCTCCCATGCGAGGTAGAGGCTCACGCATAATTCTGCCCAGCTGACGTAGCTTGGGCAATGTGGGATTTGGGAAGTGATCAGTACTTTGATGCAGGAGACAGGTAAAAGCGTACTGACTACTGTTGCCACATTGTAACCCAGAATGGAGTTAATGTAAACCCCAGTACTATAGTTCTAACTTACCCCTTCTCTCCTTCCAGGGAAGCCGCCTGTTGAAACATGGCTGGGTGTTCTCGCCTTCAAATGACCCACCTAATGAAAGATGAGACATTGGCTCCTTAAGAGCCAGGATGCCCTATTGGGGTGCCACCAATAGCAGGATCAATCCATAAAACACCCATTGTATCCCAAGCTTTAAATGTTAACTTCCCTGATTTGGGTGTCAAAGGCCTGGACCCGGTGCCCCAGCTATGGAACTGCAAAGCTGAGTAGTGCATGCCAGTTTGTATGAATCTCATATTGTTTTTATAGATCGACTGTACAATATGGAAAGCTATGAATGTTTTTAAATATGTGAACATTGATGACATATGTATATAAGTTGAAAACTCAATAAAAAAAAAAAGGAAAAGGATCCTTTGGCCCATCTAGTCTGCCCTTTTAACCCTCCCATAGGTTACCCTACTCCCCACTCTTGCAGCCATCCCTGGTGTCCCCCAAGATGGAGACTCCAGTCCCTTCTTTTCAATGTTCATCCTCCCCTTCTGTATTCCCATGTCCTTTTAAATTCACCTACCATTTTGGCCCCCACCACCTCCTCCAGTAGTCTGTTCCGGGGGGGGGGGCACCACCCTCTCCGTGAAGTGGTACCCTCTTCTATTACCTCTAAATTTTCCTCCTTCCAACTTCAAACTGTGCCCTCTAGTTTTCAGATTTTCTTTCCTCCAGAATAGCTCCCTTCCATCACCTTGTAAATCCCCTTCAAATATTTAAATATCTCAATCATTTCACCCCTTCTCTCTCCTAATTTCCAGGGGATACAGATCACGCTCTTTCATTCTCTCCTCATAGGGCTTCCGTTGCATTCTGTGTACTATCTTGGTCACTCTCCTCTGGACTTGTTCCACCCCATCTATATCCTTACGTGGGTGAGGCCTCCAGAACTGAACACCGTATTCCGGGGGTCTACCATGGACCTGTATAGGGGGCATTAACATCTCCCTCCTTCTGCTTGTTATACCCCTCCCAATGCATGCCAGTATTCGAGTTGCCTTGCCTACTGATTTATTGCACTGGTTAGCCACCTTTAGGTTGTCTGAAATGATAATCCCCAGATCCCGCTCCTGTTCCGTGACCATAACTTCTGGTATACCCTCGGGCAAGCGAATCCCTGACAGCGAAACCATTACAGCAACACAACCCATTCGACAAATACAGTGTCGAACAGGTTGTCGGAGCGCTGTACGATACAGCGACTTCTATTGTGTAAGCCGCTCTCCCCATAATTCACCCCCCCCGGAGTTGGCAATCTGTAAATCCAGGGGGTGAAGTGACAGCCTCCCATGTGGGTGATGCGGGGGGGCACAGCCCCCCACAAACAATGTAGAACAGCCCCAGCACCGTAGTGGTCAGTCAACAGATTTGCTAGTTGACCTGGTTGATGTCAACAAATCCATGTCGCTGTGTGGGATGTCAACAACTTTGTTGTCGAACCATCTTGATGGAACCACTTCTCCCTTCAGTGTGTACATGGCCTGTGGGTTTCTGTGCCATATGTGCATTATTCTGCACTTTTTTTTGCATTAAGTCTTAATTGCCAACTTTCTGCCACACCTCCAGTTTTCTCAGGTCCTCCCTCACTGTTTCCACACACACCCCCGGTGTGTCCACCCTATTGCAAATTTTTGTATCGTCCGCAAATAGGCACACCTTCCCATTCTGTCCTTCCATAATATCTCCGATGTGGATGTTAAAGAGGATGGGCCCCAGCAGTGACTCCTGGGGTACCCCACTTGTCACCCTTTTCTCCCTGGAATGCACCCCATTTACCACCACCCCCTGGCATCTGTCACTAATCCTGCTCTCTACCCATTTAATTATTTTTGGCCCCACCCCCAAACTGCCCAGCTTGTTCGCCAGCCTCCTGTGAGGTACGGTGTCAAAGGCCTTGCTGAAGTTGCCATGTCCACCGACCCACCCTGATCAACTACTCTCATCACCCAGTCAGGTTTGCCTGGCATGACCTCTCCATCGTGAACCTGTGCTGTCTGTTTTCTTGGAAACCACTGACTGCAAGGCAGTCTACAAATCCTTCCTTCAGGAGTGCCTCCATAATCTTACCCACCACTGAGGTAAGGCTGACTGGACAATAATTGCCTGCCTCCTTCCTGCTGCCGCTCTTGTGTAGCAGCACCACATCTGCCCTTTTCCAGTCACCTGAAACCTTCCCCGCATCTAGCGACAGATTAAACAGTGTAGTCAATGGTGCTGCCAGTTCCTCCATGAGTACTCTAGGATGTAGGGCATCCAGACCAATTGCCTTATCCACACTCAACTTTCCAAACTCTCCAGTACCCTACCTTCTTTGAATGGGCTAGAATCCACTCCCCCACAACTCTTTCGTAGTGCCCCTCCCTCAACTCAGGTCTCCCCATTTCCACCATGAAAACTGAACAGAAGTACCTATTTAGTAAGTTCGCTCTTGGAAATCACCTCACCGACCTCCCTCCTCCCTTTAATTCTCACAATCCCTGCTTGGATTTCCTCCTCTCACGGACATACCTGGGAAAAGTTTTATCCCCTTCTGACTTCCCTAGCTATCCTCTCCTCCTGCTTTTGCCCTCCTAATTGTCTGCCCTGCCACCCTCAGTGTCTCCCTATATACCACTCTATCCTCCTCCTCCTTCCAGTGTTCTTTTATATGTCCTGAATGTTTTTTTCCTTTCACTTATTGTCTTGACCACGTATCTTGTGAACCAGAGCAGCCTCTTCTTTTTGCTTACCATCCTTATGCAGTGATCAGTGGCTCTTAAAATTCCCCCCTTTATTGCACCCCATATTTCCTCCACTTCCCCAAGTTCCCCCTTGCCCTCCATAGCCTCCCTGAATCTCCCTCATTTTGTTGAATTCCGCACGCTTTAAGTCCAGAACACTTGTGGTGGTTTGACTCACTTCCGTTCCCATTCTAATCCAGAACCTAACAGCTCTGTGGTCACTGGACCCTACAAGTCTCCCACTGAAACTTCAACTACACTCTTCCCATTTGTCAGCACTAAGTCCAGTGTTGCCCCTCCTCTAGTAGGTTCCCTGACCAGCTGCTGAAGGAGCGTTCCTGGCAGGAAGTCCAGCAACTCTGCTTCTTGCTAATGTTGCTGCCAGAATCTCCCAGTCCACACCGGGGAGGTTAAAGTCCCCCCATCAGCAACAGTTCCCCCTTGTGTGCCATCTTTTGCACCACCTGCATTAATTCCTTGTCCACTTCCTCGCCCTGCAAAGGAGGCCTGTAGATCACACCTACGTGTACTGCTGCTCCTGACCACTTTACCAGCATGACACACAGGACCTCTGCTTCCCCTTGTTCATCCTGCCCTACTGTCGTCCTTATACCATCCTTCACATAAAGTGCACCCCCCCCCTTCCTACCTGTCCTGTCCTTCCTAAAAAGACACTACCCCGGGATAACCACCTCCCAGTCCTGGTGCTCTGTACACCAGATCTCAGTTATCGCCACCAGGTAAAGTTCCTCATCTACCATCGTGGCTTGTAAGTCAGCCAGTTTATTGCCCATACTCCTCACAATGGTGGACATCACCCTCTGACACTGAAGGAAACAATGAGGAGAAGATGCTTAAAGCAAGCGAAACTGGTCTGAGTGAAAAAAAAAGAAAAAAAAAAAAACTTACCACAGTACCAGACAGACCATCAATAGCAACATTTTTATACTTCTCTGACACACACATATTTTTTTGACAGACTAGCTGAACACCCAGAGATCCATAAGGAGCTGAGGTTATTACCAGGAAACAAGTATTAAAAAACAGGCAGGCTTTATTTTAAATTCTACTTGTTTAAACAAATAGAATTCTATACTAAGAGTTACAGCAGATGAAAAATAATAAAGACTGAAAAGCACTCTTCATGTAGGAAAACCAGTGGCTTTGCTGCTTGCACCATCCACTGACACAAAATAACTAAGACTTCGAGGGAGAGGCACGGCAGTTATGCTTCAGACACTTCCTTGACTTTTCATTCTATGAACTGCGCTCCTCTCTAGAAGGCAACAGTGTCACTGAATGGCAAGACCACCAACAGGGATCCAAGCCTGCCCCTCACAAGGGAGAGGAATGGACTGGCCTGCCAGAGCATTGTCTGGGCTGCCACTCCTGACTCAGGCAACCTGTGCTTGGTAACAAGTCTAGGTCACGGAGATCAGCTGGAAGGAGGAGGGCAGAGTGTCCCAGAGGACGCTCTCCTTCAAGTTTGTCCCTACTGCTACCACCACCTTGGTGGCTACAGATGGCGGTACTGCTGGGAGGCTTGGCACATTCAGGTGGGGAGTGGGGTAAATGCTGGTATGTCACCCAATAGTGTCACAAGCATGCATGCTCAGGTCAGGGTGAAAACTGCATGGAAAATTGGCAGTCTTTAAATAAAGTCCACCCTCCTACCATGGCCACAGTGGTTCATTCTCCTCTAGGGCAACTCACCACTACCCCCCCCCCCCGCCGTGTGATGCAGCCCCAATCTAGTCAGCTGCTGAGCAGACAGGAGGGGAATGAAAATTACATACTTACCTTAATTCCTGATGATCTAGGGATATCTTCACCATTTATTCACACTAATGGGTCTAAGCCGGAGGCACCAGGACCCCACGGGAGTCAAAACGTTCGAGAGGGGTTGGTGCCAAGGCAAATGGTGTGCATGCACAGTGCCGCAAGAGTAGCTCGTGGCACTAGGCTTACCTCGCTGCCAGCCCACAACCGACTCGGTTCCTTTTTTGCCAAGGAGGTGCAGTATAACCTAACTACCAGTTATACACTCATGCAAAGGGCATACGGAGCCCTGATGACCTGAGCAACAGTGGTCAGTATGAGAGCAATATAGTATCTCCACAGTTCAAGCCTTGAACAAGGGTGAAGGCCAATAAGATACTGGAGTGAGCTTGGGGGATGGCAGGCTGGGCATGTGAATAAATGAAGATATTCCTAGAAGATCAAGATTAATGTTAAGTACGTAATTTTCATATCTTCCAGGAATGTATCTTCACTATTTATTCACACCAATGGGCCCGAGTACCAAGCTGAGATAGAACCACTGAGGTAGGGTGGTAGGAGTGAAGAGTTCACTCAAGCCTGAAGTCCATTCAGGACAGTCCAGCCAATCAGTCTACTGCCTGGCAGTGACATGCAGGGCATATTGCATATAATTAAAATGTGCACTGTGACCCCAGTTATAGCTTTGCAAAGCATCACCAACAGACACAGAACCAAACTCTCCTAGGACATGACAACTGCAAAAGTGAAGTTGGCGCATACTTGACCTTTCATCATGACCGAGCCATGGCATAGCAGAGGTGTAAATAGCGCACAACCCAGGCAGAATGCACTTGACCGGAGCAGGCTGAGTCTTTCAACTGAAAGCAAATGAGACCAAAAAACACTTGGCTTGCTTGAAATCCTAGTTCTGTGCAGGTGATAAGTGAGGACCCCCTGAACGTTCAGAGAATGGGGAGAGTGTGCACTCCAACATTCTGTAAGCTGACAAATAGGTGGACAGTGCGGTGGCAGATTCAAAGAGAACTTCAATGCCACTTGGAAAGGAAAGTACAGTTACGTAAGAACTTACTGTAACAGTAGATCTTCAAGAACAGCTCTTGCAGCAGGTTACATCATTAGGACTGAAGCCGGCAGGCGTCAGGACCCCATGGAAATTTTCTAGCTGGCAGTCTTCAGCAGGGACTGCCTCAGACGTCGGTCCCGCTGCCGACGTCAGGCGTAGTACATAAGGAGGCGGTCCCCACATAATCCTCAGTTCTCCTGCCGGAGACTCCCAGCCGTTGGATGACATCAGAAGAGGAGTCCGAGGATCCGCCACCAGATGGCCAAGACAACAGAATCGGAACATCCCATCCCGTAAGATGGGTGTTTGACTACAACCTACCTCCAAAAGAAGGGGGATGGTGGGCGGGAAGGTACCTGCTGCAAGAACCGTTCTCGAAGATCTACTGTTATGGTAAGTTCTTACGTAACTGTATTATCTTACTTCGATATGCAGCTCTTGCAGCAGGTTACACCATTAGGACTGATTTCCAAGCAATGGTGGCAATCATGCTCAACTGGGAGGAGGAAAGGTAGAGATCTCGATATTACTCAAACCTAGGACAGAAGTCCCTGAAGGACGGCTAGACCGAACCCCGGTCTTCGCCTCGATGCAATGTCCAGACTGTAATGCCCAATAAAGGTATGCACAGAGCTCTAAGTAGCAGCAGCGCAAATAGCTGAGGTGAAGACGTTCTTTAACGCCTCAAAAGTAGCCGCCACCCCTCTTATGGAATGACCCTTGACCACGCCCAGTAAGGGTTTATTGCGCTCGTCATAACAGAAAGTGATACACTGGATGAACCACCTTGAGAGTGACTGTTTGGAGACAGGAGCTCCTTTCATCCTGTGAGCAAAGGAGACGAAAAGCTGGTCCGACTTTCGGAGCAGTTTGGTTCTGGTCAGATAGTATCTGAGGCACTGATGCACGTTGAGGGTGTGCAGAAGGGCTTGTCCTCAATTAGTGTACCTTGGGAAATACACTGGTAGATCGATATCCTGGTTAAGGGTGAGGGCTGAAACCACGTTAGGCAAAAACTTTGGGTTTGTCCTTAGGGATACCCTGTCCTGATGGAAAACCAACTAAGGCTCTTTGCACATAAGAGCATGCAATTCAGAGATCCTTCTAGCCGAAGTAACAGCAACTAAAAATAACATTTTCCAAGAGAGAAAACGTAGCTCGCAATCCGTGGCTGGTTCAAAAGGTGGCAGCGTAAGCTGCTCCAGGACGAAAAGTAGGTCCCAAGGAGGAATTGGATCTTTGATGGGCAGCCTAAGGTGGAGGAATCCCCTTAAGAAGGCACGAGTTGTGTCCAGTTGGGCCACCGTCCAATGGCCTACTGGGGCATGGTAAGCAGAAATTGCACAAAGGTGCACTTTAATCGAGGAGTAAGCCAGTCCGGAGTGGAAGAGGGAAAGCAGGTAGTCCAGAACTAGCTTTTCAGGACAGTCTAAAGGTGAAAGGCCACGTGCTTGAGCCCACAAACAGAATCTATGCCATTTCATGGCGTACGTTGCGTGGGTTGCCGGTTTTCTGGCGGCAGAGAATACGTCTGCCACTTCTTGCGAGACCCCATATCGCATCATGGCTATGTCTCTACCAGCCAAGCGTGCAGGTTCAATGAATGTAAGTCTGGGTGGACCAATGAACCCGCCTCCTGAGACAATAGATGGGAGCTGATTGGCAAAGGAACTGCAGGTTCCCGGGATAGCTGGTGTAGAAGAGGGAACCAAATCTGTCTTGGCCAGAAGGGCGCGATCAAAATGAGCATCGCTTGCTCCCTGCGAAGTTGTAAGAGAATGCTCTGGATCAACGGGAAAGGAGGGAAGGCATAGAGGAATCTGCCCGCCCAGGAGAGGGACAACGCGTCTCACCAGAAAATACCAGGCCCTGGATCTAGCGAGCAAAAATTGGGCAGTTTTGCATTGGATGGGGACACGAAAATGTCTAACTCTGGAGTGCCCCATCTATGAAACAGATCCTCTGCCACCTCCTGTAGAAGCTCCCACTGGTAGACTCTGGCCTGAGAATGGCTCAGACTGTCTGCGACGGTGTTGTCCACTCCCGGGACATGTACTGCAATTAGGTTTGCGCCGTGTTGCAATATCCACTCCCACTCTCTCATGGCCTCCCTGCAAAGTGGGTAGGAGTGAGTGCTCTTTGTTTGTTGAGGTAATACATCACCGCGGTATTGTCTGTTTGTAACAGGAGTGTACCCTGTGGAATCTCCGACTGGAAGGTTTGCAGAGCGTAAAGGACTGCCCTCATTTCCAAAATGATGTGGAGATGAGACTCCTGGGCTGTCCACAGGCCCTGAGACCGAACACCGTCCAGGTGTGCTGCCCACCAGAGCCCTGAGGCGTCTGTGGAGAGTGTCACAGTCGGAGACGGCGCTGTGAAGGGAACCCCCGCGGAGAGGTTCCCCGGATTTAGCCACCACTGCCAATCCCAAATTACGGCATTCGTGATTCAGATTGGCTGCTGCAGATGGTCTTGCCTTTGGTCCCACTGCACTCTTAGCATCCACTGGGTTACCCGCATGTGGAGATGTGCCAGCGGAACTGTTGCAATGGCCGTAGCCATGTGTCCGAGCAGGTGAAGGACCGATCTGGCTGGGACGGTCTTCTTCACCGATAAGTCCCTGATGAGGGATCTGATGTGTTCCACTCTGTCCGAGGGAAGAAAAGCTTTCCCTCTGATGGTGTCCAGAACTGCTCCTATAAACTGCAGTTTCTGGGACGGCACCAGGAGTGACTTCTTGTAGTTGATGAGAATACCCAGTGATTGAAAAAAGGACTGGGTGCAGTGAATGGCCGTCATCAGTGCCTCCTTGGAGGGCGCCATGAGAAGCCAGTCATCCAGGTATGGGAACATGTAGTGGCCTTGTCTCCTCAGAGATGCCGCTATGACCACCATGCACTTCGTGAATACGCGAGGTGCTGACAGCCCAAAGGGAAGAGCTCGGAACTGATAATGGCGGCTCTGAAACTCGAAGCGCAGGAACCTCCAGTGTGCTTGAGCAATCTGAATATGCAGGTAGGCATCCTGCATGTCCAAGGACGCCAGAAAGGCATCTTGCTTCAGCATGGGAATTAGGCCCAGAAGGGTCACCATGCGGAAGCGTTTGTAAATGACCGACAGGTTGAGGTCGCTGAGGTCCAGTATTGGACGGAGGTCCCCTGTTTTCTTTGGAACCTGGAAGAAGTGAGAATAGTACCCTATTCCTCTCTGGTTCTCTGGAACATGCTCTAAGGCTTCCTTTTCCAGGAGCGCGAGCACCTCCTGCTGTATAAGCAGGGCGTGCTAACCCGAATATTGGGAAAGCAGGGGAGGTCTTGTGGGTGGACTGCCTACAAATTCTATATAGTGGCCTTTTTGGACCAGTTGCAGAACCCACCTGTTGGTGGTGATCGACTGCCACCCTGGCAAGTGGCGTGCGATGCAACCCTCGACTTTCTTTTCCCGTTGATCCTGAGAAGGGGCAGGGGCTGGGAAGGAGTCACGCTGTGGCAGCGTTTGATTTGGCAGGCTGTGCTGACTTTGCAAATCGTTGACCTCTGCTCGGGATGACTTGGCCTGGGCTTTGCAGGTGAAAGTGCCCCTCTGCTGTTGGCTGGAACGTGGCTGTTGCCTTTGTAGCCAGCCACGGAAGCGGCTCTGGTTCCTACGAAAGGAACTGGGCCGAGACCTGTACATGGCTTGTACAGATCGGACTGCCTTCCCTGCATCCTGAAGTTTGGTGATTACTGTCTCGGAGGCTTCACCAAATAGGACCTCGCCGTTATAAGGGACGTCTAAGATGTTCTTCTGGACATCTGGGGTAAAACTGGAGACACGGAGCCAAGAGTGTCTCCGGAGACACACGCCTGAGGCTGCAGCTCTGGCTGAAGAGTCCACAGAATCATATGCAGCTCTGAGCACCTGGGTCCCCACATTCGAACCTGTGTGGAGGAGGTTCAAGAGCTCCTCCTTTTGGTCGCCATCGGGCATCTTCTCGACCAGGTCCTGTCCCTTTTCCCACAGTGCGTTCTGGAATTGAACCATGTGGGTGAGGTAATTCAGTGATCTGATGGCGCAAGTCGCAGGCTTGTACATGCGCCTACACAGGACATCCAATTGCTTGGATTCCTGGTCCGGTGGCTGTGTGCTCAAATGCTGAGGTCTCTGAGACTGGTCACGCGAGGCAGTGATGACCAGGGAGTCGGCCAGAGAATGGTTCGCTAGATACTGGTCCTCCCTAGGAGGCCTAGTATAGGCGGTCAGCCTTCTTCGGCACTGCTGGAGTGGAATGCAGACATTTCCAGGTGGCCTTGGTGACATCCACAAAGGTATCCACCAAGGGCGTCACTACCACAGGCTTTGGATCTTTCTGCCTAAGGTAGCAGGCAAGGCGTTGTCTCTTGGGGTCAAGCTCTTCAACATCCCACCCCATATTCTCCTGAATGTACCTCATGATCTCCGCGAAACAGAGATCATCTGGAGGAGACCTAGGTAGGTCATGTGGGTCCAGAGAGGGAATGCTGATGGGAGGAAGAGCTCTGGAGCGCCTGAGGTGTCAGATCTAGAATCCTCCCCAGACGGGTGTACAGTGTCGCCTGGGTCTTTGGGACTGGGGTGACCCTGAGGTGGATCTGAGGAGGTCTTCTCCTCTCTGAGGATCTGCCCCGAGGAAGTGGTGTTTGCTCCTTGGGGGTTGGCAACTGTCCTACGGGCCCCTTGGGTGGAGGAGGGCGCATAGGCGGTGAAGGAGTAGGAGGAGGCGGAGGAGGAGGAGGACATGTGGCGACCACATCTTTTCTGATGGTGTCCCACCAGAAGGTAAAGAGCTCCTTTACCTCTGCCAAATTCATGACCGACGATGGGCTTGGCGCTGGTGGCCTGTCGCTGGGGTCGGGTCCCTGGGGGTATCCTGCTCCAGGGAAGGTTTCCATGGGAGCCTGGCATCTCCGGTGTTGCCCACCTGGTCCTCGAGCTGTGTGGTATCCTCCGACGAGTCCTTCTGACCGGCGTCCGCCAGCAACGGTGTTGCGGTCCTCTTCTCTGGGGTAGCTGACATCGGTCCCATGGCCGACGCCCTCAGAGGCGAACGCCTGGCCGGCGATGGGTGTTTTGGTGTCGCCAGCTCCTGGGAGCGCTGGTGATACTTGGCTGAAATCGGGTGGGCAGACGTCGGGTCCGACGTCTGTTTGAGGGACGTCAGGTCCTTGGTCTTGCGAGGAATCGGATTCGACCACGCGGAGGCTTGGAAACCGACCTGGTGTCGGAGTCCCGCCGGCAGAAAGAAGATTTATGGTGCTCCCCAGACTTCGATGAGGCTTTAGATGGAGTGGAAAAGGCCAACGGCCTGGAAGTCTTCAGGGGCTGCAAAGAAGAGGAACCGCTGGAGGATCTGACCTGAACCGGGGGAGGTTGCAATTGAGCCCTGGAAGGAGAGTGGTCCGATCGCGAGCCGGAGCTTCGGGACTCTGAGGCCCTCGCAGGGGACCTAGGCCTTTCCTTTTCCCGGTGTTTGTCCCGGTGCTTGTGGGTTTTACCCGATGACTCCCCCCTGGAGGAAGATTCTTTATCCATGGTTTTCAGTTTCTCCTCTTAAGAGAAATGCTTGAAGGGCCTTCTGGTGGCAGATCCTGGTGTGACTGTTGAAGCCCTGGCAGAAGGAGCAAGCCTTAGTGTCATGTTCCGGGCCTAGGCAGCGCACGCAGGCCGAATGTGGATCCTTGAAGGGGATCCGTCTGCCGCCAGCACACTTCGATTGGTGACCCTCCAGAGAAGTAGTTGGAGAGAACATCAGTTGAATCCAAAGTCATGAAGAAAGACAAAATCATCGTAGCTCTAAAGGTCGTCGCACGCTAGAAAAAAGACAGAGAGGCTGATACTGGCGATGTCGACGGTGGGAAAAGAACCGAGGATTATGGGGGGACCACCTCCTTATGTACTACGCCTGACGCCGGGGCGGTCCTGCTGAAGACTGCTAGCTAGAAAATTTCTCCGCAGTCCCTGACGCCTGCCGGCTTCAGTCCTAATGGTGTGACCTGCTGCAAGAGCTGTATCTCGAAGTAAGATCTTATCAAGTGTGGAGCACTACCTTTGCCTGTGGGAAACAGTATAATGGGAATCTGAGATCAGGAGTTGATTTCAGACAATCTACAAGCAGAAGAGCTGGCCACTATAAGCTGCTGTCCAAGTAGAAACTTAGCTCAGAAGTCACAATGGCTCAAGAGCTTGTGATGAGCATGCACAGCGCAAGGTTGATATCCTGGCGACCACCATCTTCCGGAGAGGGACCTCGTGTAAAAATGCCCTTGGTATTGCAGGGATGGAATAGAAAACTCTGAGGCAACCTGTTTAACCTGAGAGAAGGATCCTCTATTGGCAGAGTGAAAGCCTGATTAACAGAGAAAGCACATCTGCCAAGGCACAGGGTGCAATCAAATGTGTTTAGCAGAGTGTACAAGTCAGTGTGTAATAGATGCCGGATCTTCTACTCCAGGCCCTCCCTTCGCACTCTCATAGCTTCTTTAGGAAACAAGGTAAGTGTGTGCTCTGCTTTTGTTTTTGTAAATACAAAGTAAACAAGATATGAGGATAATTGAGGACAGGGTACTGGAAAGACTGAGGGCAGTGAGGGCGGACAAGGCACCTGGGCCAGACGGCATTCACCCTAGGGTACTCAAGGAGCTGGCTGAGGTTCTGGCAGGGCCACTGGCTGATCTGTTTAATACCTCCTTGGACATAGGATGCGTACCACAGGGCTGCAGGATGGTCCATGTGGTGCCCATCCACAAAGGTGGCCCAAATGCTCAGGGAGGAAATCCTGAAAGAGAGGCTGGTGACCTTTTTGGAGGACAATGGACTCCAGGATGGGCATCAGCACAGGTTTGTTTCCAGCAGATCCTGTCAGAACAACCTCATTGAGTACTATGACTGGGTGACACGGGAACTAGACAAGGCCATGCTGTGGATGTCCTGTATTTGGGTTTCAGTAAGGCCTTTGACTGTGCCGCAGAGGAGGCTTGGGGGAAAGCTGGAAGCTGTGGGGGTGGAAGCGAAGATGGTGAAATGGATAACGAATTGGCTAAGGAGTACGCAGCAGATAGTGGCAGTGGAAGGGGAACTTTTGGTACTGAGGGCAGTGACGAGTGGGGTGCCACCGGGAACGGTGCTGGGGCTGGTGTCATTCGGGTTATTCATAGCTGATATCTCAAATGGGATCTGAAATAAGATCAGTCATTTGCGGACGACACCAAAATGGGGGCGGTGGTTGATGACATTGAGGGATGGAAGGGGCTACAGGATGACCTAACTAAACTGCAGGAATGGTCAGAAACATGGCAGCTGGGGTGCAATGCCAAGAAGTGCAAGGTAATGCACTTCAGAGCAAAGAACCAGGGGATGGACTATCAGCTGGGAGGAGTACAATTGGGTAGCACTGAGGAGGAAAAGGACCTAGGGGTACTTAACAGGGAGCAGGAACAACTCTGCTCAGTGTAGGAAGGCGGCAGAGAAAGCCAACAAGATGATGGGTTGCATAGTGAGGGGAATCTCCTCCAGAAGTAGGGAGGTAGTCCTCCCCCTGTACAGATCACTGGTCAGGCCGCACCTGGAGTACTGCATGCAGTTCTGGCACCTGTACCCGAGGAAGGATGTCAGATTGTTGGAGGGGATGCACCCTAGAGTGACAAAGATGATCCAGGGAGTGGAGGAAAAACCCTACGAGGAAAGACTGAGCAAGCTAGATATGTATTCATTGGAGGAGAGGAGGAATGGGGGGACATGATTGAGACCTTTAAGTACTTGAAAGGGATGAAAAAGACTCAAACAGAGGGGATCTTCTACTTGAGGAAGGGGCATGAGAGGGCACAGTCTCAGACTGGAGGGGGGGGAAGATTCAGGAGGGAGGTAAGGAGACAGTTCTTCATGGAAAGGGTGGTGGGCAAGTGGAACACTACCACAGGAGGTGGTAGCCTGTAAGACGGTGGGCAGTTTCAAGAGGGGATGGGACAGGGTGAGGGTAAATCTAAGGAGGACAGGAGTGGGAGGGGCAGCTGCGAGATGAGGGGCTAGCTTCACAATCGAGCAGACTCGACAGACCGTAAGGCCTATTTCTGCTGGCATTTTTGTATGTTCGTATAACTGTTGTTCGTGCTGAAACAGACTGTTTTGTAGCTGTTCAGATCCAGCATGACTGGCAGGCTACACAAAAACAGTTTACAAGTGTAACCTACTTAAGTAGAGATGGCACTGTGGCGGATGGGTTGCAGACACCTTGTGACAGAAACCCTGGTAGCGGGCTACCCAACTGGGGGGGCCTCCGAAGAATGAGTTGCCCAGGGTTTCGGATGGGAAGGGAAAATGTGGAGGAGATTGTTCTCCACTGGCTGACAATGAGTGATCAAACCAGGGGCTTGATCAGCTGCCATAAGGCCCAGGATGGGGTCTGAAAAGTAAAATGCTATATGCAGGGTAACTTGGAATCCTAACATCTCAGGTGTACCATGCAAGCACAGGGGACAGTACCTGGAAGCTTGCATATCTAGGGAGATAACCAATCTCAGAGAATAAAGAACTGGTGACTGCTTGGAAAAATCCTGTACGTGGCAGTCAGCAGAATCCCCCACCCTTTTTTTTTTTTTTTAAACCCTGTACCGGGGCAAGGCGAGCTTCAAGGGACAGAAGAAACTTTACTCCTAGAGCCAGCAACACACAAGCATGTCCTGAGACACATCAAAGTACCTGGGTCTGAAGACCTGGTAAGAAGTCATAAACGCCACCCCAGCAGAGATTGGGGGGGATTAGGGAGGTCCCCCCTGAACTGACAACATCTGGTGTCACTAGGTGCCACATGGAACACCACAGAGGGTGTTGGAGATGGCACCAGGGATAGTGCAGGCCCAAGCCAGATGCAGTGTGAACCCCAGCCCGGCACCGGATATGACATCAAATCTGGTGCCATACATGACGCCGTACCAGACGTCATACACGATGCCGTACCAGGTGCCATACATGATGCCATGCCAAGCGCCATACATGAGGCACCATGTGCCATACATGAGGCTGTACCAGATGCCACACAAAATGCTGTACCAGGCACTATGCATGATGCCATACTAGGTACCATACATGATGCCGGACCAGGCGCTGCACGTGACACCTGACCATGCTCGCATATAACGCCGGACCAGCTGCCATACACAACGCCAAACCAGACGAACTAGACACCGACTCACGTTGGACCAGGCAACGGAGCCGATGCCAACCAGGTGCAAGCCCAACAGCAGGGCCCCTCTCCATACTACAGACACCAAGACAAGAGAGAGAAAGAGAATCTGGCACCGGGAAAAGCCGAAGAGTTGAACCAGCACTAGAAGCAAGGCTAAAAAGGCACCAAGACAGGCCCGAAGGAGGAAACCCAGCACCAAAGCCAGCCCCAGAGTACCAATGACCCTGGCAGACCTGAGGTGACCAGAGAGGTGCCCAGCCAGTCCTACCAAGGGACATAGGCAGAGGTGCAGCCAGTGGGGCAGGAGTCAGTGGCACGGTCACCAGCAAGGGCAGAAGGCTGTTGCCAGAGCCAACACTCTACCTGGCTTGGAGAGCCCCACCAATGAGTTCAGTGCCGCCAACCAACAAGGGCCAGGGACCAGACCCACCAGCAGTAACACTCCAGCCTGACGCTACACCCACTGCTCCAAAGTGCTGCCCCAAGAAGACTTCCACTGGGACCCTCTAGGGTCAGAGGGAGAACTCCAGGCTTGAGGTCTCAGTGTCCTGGCACCAAGGCCCATGGCAACGAGAACCATGCCAACAGTCCCAGGGCCCCAGGGTCTCATGGAGACTTCATGCAGGGTGACCTCGAGTGGTACCATTTCTTCTCCCACTAAAAAATGAGACAAAAACTTGAGGCCGAGCAGCACCAAGATCCCAACCAGAATCAGTTCTCACTCCTCTGTGCTCTGGGGAACTGCCCTTACCCTAAGCACAGGACTGCCCATGGTCAGAGCCCTTCCCTCACATGAAAATGGATTGGACATGGCCCCCGGTTACCAGAGCAGCCTGCCAACCACCGCATCAGGCCAACATAGCACCAGCCTGAAAAAGGTAAAAGATGGCGCCAGGCCCAACATGGTGCCAAAACATCACAGTGCCAAGCCAAACATGATGCCAGGGCAACACAATTCTGAGCCAAACACAGCACCGAGACATCATGGTGCTGGGCCAATATGGTGCCGAGCCAATATGGCGCACAACTGAACACTGTGCCAGGCCAAACTCCGGCGTCAAGCCAGCAGGGTGCTGAGCCCAAATATGGCGCCAAGCCCAAACATGGCACTGGGGCAACAAACGTGGCACTGAGCCAAACATGGCATCAAGACAACACACCACTGGCCAAACTCTGCAGCAGGCCAACCAATTCACCGGGAAGGTTCCCTACCGTGACCCTGTAGAGACGTCAAGAAGCTTGGTAGGGCTGAGAGAAACTGACAAAATATATTTCAAAAAATCATTAAAGTGATACAAAAATAATAAATTCTAGCTTTAAACAACTAACGAACTGAAACAGCCGTCATATAGATGCAAAGTTCTGATTCCTAAAGGGCGAGTGTCATCATCACTGAAGTGCACTCAACGGCGGGAAAAAAAGGAACTGAGGCAATTAGGGGCTGGTGCCGAGGTAAGCCTAGTGCTGCGAGCTACTCTTGCGATGCTGTGCATGTGCACCACCCCCATCGAAAGTTTGGACTCCTGCAGGGTCCCAGAGCCTCTGGTCTAGACCCATTAGTGTGAATAAATGAAGATACATTCCTGGAAGATCTTAGGTTGCAAGAAGTTGTACCAGGGACCCAGTCTCTGAAGGCAAAATATGAGAGGATGACAGGACTTACGATGAAGCACGTGCAAGCTATGAGTGCATACTAAGAGAGGGGGCTCAGCAGCCAAGCATGAGGGTCTGGCATGATGACTGGCTGTGATGGGAGTTCTAAAAGATGGGTCAAAGGATGAAAAAAATATGGAGTTGGGATTCCGTAAGGATGTCACAGCTTTGGAAGGTGTTGGTTCCTAGTAGAAATGCCTGCAATATCCAGCAGTATACAAATAGCCACTGACAACATGGTACAACATAGACAGAAAGCTGAAGAGGTGGCTCAGTCTAATCTAACTTTATTGGTAGTTCAACAGTGCCAGGCAGATCTGGTGAATATCGGAAGTGGGAAGCAAACTTGCAATGTTAAACCACAAGTCCTCTTTTCAATTATTCTCGGATCAAAACAAGCTATATTGTTTCAAGTATACAGTTTTGAAATAACTTACTCAACCTATTTTACAACATAAACATTAAGAGGCTAGAACAAAATGATGACCTGTACTTGTAATAAAAGACCAGAATGGCACATTTACTTTACTCATGTTAAAATACGAGTTTTATTTCTGTTGAAGATTAATCGCTGTTTGGCTGGTCGTGCGGCTTCTCTGTGTCCTACATTTATTGACTCAATACCCCACTGTATTCATTTTGCACACAGATTTATATGCTTACATTACTCTGATATTGTTACTGTATGATGTCTATTATCATTTATGTTATATGATTACCTGCACAACGTTATTGTTCTGTATTTCAAAAATCAATAAAAAAGATTAACTGCAAAAAAAAAAAACAAAAAAAAAACTAGTTTTAAAGATGTCCCTTCAAGAAGTTGATTACTGCATCCCATTATGAAAGTCTAAGAGGCCTCACCCTAGGTTTGCAGTTCAGAGCTGTAAGTCTGAGATAACAAAGAAACAAGTTATGTTTTCAACAATAAAGACAACTACACAAGTGGGTACTTAGAATTGTTTTTACTGATAGGTGAAATACACTGTAAAATACAGATCTGTTTGTGAATGATAGTCCTTTACTCCCAGATGTACTCAGGTACTTGGTGACACATGTTAAGAGAACGTCACACTGTTCCAAGGCACTTACTGAATTTCCAAGACTAGATGAAAACCATGTCAAAGCAGACTGATGATGAGACGGTATAATATAAAAATAACCTTTTGCTTAAAATTTACAAAATGTATTACAATCTTTAACCTCTGCTGACCTGCAAGGTGACTGTTTATCTCCAGCAGTTAATAAAACACCTGAAAATAATCTTTTTTCTATAACTTCAGGGCAAATAATTTACAAAAAAGGGTACACAAAAGATTTAGATCATGCAGAGATTTCTTACATCTTCTGTTAATAATATTTAATGACTGTGACTTTGTCAAATTATATACCTACTTGCCCTGTAAATATACAAAACGATGCATACAGTTATCAGAAGTTAGCAAAATAAGGTCCACAGACACTATAATAAAAGTCTTACTATATTATAAACATACATCTACAAGCAGTGTAACAGGGTTAAAAAAACCATTAAGGCCATCATAATACTTTCAAAAGTTATAGAATAAATTGTATATAATACTTTTCTCCTAAGTGTAATATAAGGCAGGTGAATGGTCCCAGTAAAGAGATATTAGAACTTAGCACTGGAATCCACGCCCTGGAACAAAGTTCAAAGCAAATGTCAGAAGTACAGTAAAATGTGTACCATTTTGTAATCAATAGGCTCTACAATGCTCTTGTCTGTGTTAGTCCAAAAACGCTTTTTTGTTAGTTAAAGTGGAATAATTTTGCTCCTAATTTTTCAGTGAAGAAAAACATTTTAGTATTATGGGCCATAATACTAATTGCTACATCACGTCCATTCTGACGGTGGTTCTCGTGGTCCTCTTGGTTTTGAACATCGGTTACTGAAACCTGTAGATAAAACAAACAGCAAGAGAAATTGTCAGTCATCTCACTGTATTAGTTATGATTTTAATTCCAAGAATACCTAGGAAACTAGATCCTTAATTCCTACCACATATATGTATCACCCATAAATGTATAAGAAAAAAAAAATGTTTCACTTGCGTGTCACACAGTGATTTAACTATACAAAACTTCACATGAAACCAATTTATTTTTGTGTTCGTCTCCATCTCATGAAATCAGAGTGTTGTCTGCTGTCCACTATATAAATGCATACTGACTGGTCTGCCACTGGACGTCCAGTGCCCACTTATGTTGAGTGAGAGGCAGATGCACACTCTGGACTCCTGAGATGGTGGTGGACACAGTTCTTATGTGGAAGTTACAGAGCAGTAACTGGGTAAGAAAAACATCTGATGCATATTTTAAATGACTAAAAGAGAGGTTCACTGTTGGGGAGTGTGGTGTTATTTATTTGTGATGTTTCCTTTAATACAGCTACTATTTCAACGAATCTGGTAGACACTTTGTAAGAAAACTCCTTCTAGACTTCTAAGCGTATGGCACTGTGAACATAACCCTAATTATGTCTTCACTGTTCACTGGGAAATAATTTATTACATTCTCTTACGCACCTCAGCTGGATACCATCCTGTTGATGTGCTGATAAAGGAAGGTTATTTACTGTAACTCTTCATCTTCAAAAATATCTTCTCCATAGAACAACAATTTGGTCTTGAGGCCAGAGGCTCTAGGACTCCGTGGGAACAAACGTTTGGGCTGTCTGTGCCAGACTGCACAGACATGACCCACGGCCACCACATACAGGTGACGCCAACAAGCCAGCTGCCTAAGTTTTTTTTTTTTTAAACCAATGGTGGGGTGATAAAAATAAAGGGAAAAAATTGACCCCCCTACCAAAAAAATTTTTTTGTTTTATTTACAATACCTTCTTCTCTTTTTCCCAGCCGGCCCATTTCAGCCTGACCCATCCCACCCAGCTCCATCACCTACCTTCTCCAAGACTTACCTTAACCACCTGATCCTTCCTGGCTTGCACCCCCAAGGCAGGGCTACAGGGAGCTGCCCCCCCCCCCAGCTGAAGTACAGTCTGTGGTGCGGAAGTGGCTTCATGCTGCTCTAAGGGTTTTCCCAGTTTTCTGCCCTTCCCCTAGGACACCAACGGTGGGCCCAGGAACAGAATGCACACTTTACATCCTGATAGCATCCTCCTTTCCTTGATCTCCAGCTTGCACCGTCACCTGTGGGTACTCAGGTAGTGGTAACGAGGTGAAGTTCCTGAGGAGAAGAGTGTCCTCTGGGACCCTAGCCATCTTCCCCCGGCTGGCCCTCTGATAACTTACGCTCATTCTCAACCCCAGGTCTTCAGCATCACAAGCAGTAATACTACTGCTGCATCAGTGCACAGGCACACATTTCCTAGCTTTGCAAAAATAAAAATGATAAAATTAACTGCAACAAAACCAGAACAGCCCTTTTTCCCAAAAATTAATGCATGAAGACAAACATTCTGAACTAATAGTATAAATCTATCTCTCTGTCTAAAGATTCCAGGTACTCTGTATAAAGATATAAACAAAAATCACCTACGAGTCCCCCCAACATATGGTCACTGTTACACTTTTCCTGACGCCTTACATTGAAGGGCACAGGCTTCTAGTGTTTTGGTGTGTTATCATGCTGTCTAGGTTTTGAAAAAGAGGGGAAGGGACAGGAACACAAGAGTTCTGCTCTTGTTAAATGGAGACTCAGTAACAGCACTTCAGTTCTGGGTGATGCAAGAGGTGACACCCTATGAATCACTACTGAGGACCATGTCTACTGGCCTTTTGGAAAACAAAAGCCAAGTGTAATATTATAACTATATAATAATACTAAAAAAAGTAGGCTACCTCCATTCCTAGGAGTGAAGAGTTGGACCTGTATCCCACCTAGAGGAAAACACATTCCAGTAAGGGGATGGAAGGTGGCAAGTGTTTCTTCTGTGGAAAAGATCTTCTTAGCACCAGTGCATGGTGTCATCCGCACACCCACAGAGTATATAGCAAAGCCGACCTCATTCCCCACAGTACCTTTTTTCCCATATCCAATGGGGAAGAACTGGTAACAAATTAAGAACTAGGAGTGTAACACAGCCCACTGTTCCCTGTAAGGGACAAGTGTCTTCACAGTCCATACCTGTTCTTTGAGGTGGGGGTGGGGGAGGCCAATAAAAATAAGACTGAGTAAGCCCAAGGATAGAAGGTGGGTGACTGTTACTCTATGGAAAAGATATTCTTGAAGATTTGGAGTTATGGTAAGTAACTTTCCGATGTACAAAGAGGATCCATTACTAGGGCCTGTACTTTAGAAACTATACATGTAGAGGTAATGGTCACTAGAAACACTGCTTTCCAGTTCAGACACTCCATATCACATGTAGCTGCCAGCTCAAAGGGTTTATGAGTGAGTATATCCAACACCAAACTTGGTGACAGATTTCTTTATGAGGGTTTTATATATAGGATACCTCCCAGAATCTTCTGAAGAGAGGATTGAGCTAAGGGAAAAGCCACCACTAGCTTATCATAAGCAGAGATGGTTGACAAAACGAAGTTACTGCCCTGTAACCACAATCCTATCAGTGGTATACAGTTCACATCCAGACTCTGGCAGTTTTGCTGGAATCAGCTGGGTCCTCAAAGGTCTTCAATCTAAATTCCTCCCACCACCAAGGAGTTATATCCTCTGGGCTCCAACCCATGATGTCAGACTTTTTTGCACACTGGAAGCAAGGGTCTGGGTGCCACAGTAGATCTTTGAGAAATGGAAATTATAAACCTACCGTAATTCTTAATCTGTTTGGACGAGTCTCCACCATTCATTCACACTAACGGGATCTGCACCGGAGGCACTAGGAGCCAGCGCGAGCAAACTTTTTTGCTAGAGGGTCGGCGCTGGAGATGGAGCCGCGAGGAGCGGCACCGCGAGCCTCCGCTCGTGCGGTAATGACTATCTCGGCGTCGACCCTTCAACCGCCTCAGTATCTTATTTCTGAGGAGGTGCAGCGTAACTAACCTAGAAGGATAACCTAACAAAAACTGGACAAAAGATTGTCCGGATGACCCATATAAGAAGGGTCAATGAAGAAGTCTTCACAGCCTAAGACTGAGGGAGTGAAGACCAATAACAGAGGTGAGCTCGGGGGATGGTGGGTGGGCGTGTGAATGAGTGGTGGAAACTCGTCCAAGATCATCAAGAATTACGGTAGGTAGGTAATTTCCATATCTTCCTGGACATAAAGTCTCCATCACTCATTCATACTAATGGGAGAGTACCGAGCTAATAATCCCCAGAGAGAGCGTCAGGGAGAGACCAAGAGCTCACAATTTTAGGACAGAAGTCCATTAAGGATGGTCCTGCCAAATGAAAGATGTTGTCTGGCAAGGACATCCAGGGCATAGTGTTTGACGAAAGTATGCACTGAGCTCCAGGTGGCCACATTGCAAATATCTGCAATGGGCACATTGCGGATTTCCGCCAGGGACGCTACGACCGATCTAGTACAGTGAGTGTACACTCTGCCCTCCAGCTTAACCTGCGCCATGGAATAACAGTGGCGAAGGCATGCTACCAGTCATGCTGAAATACATCTGATAGCGACAGGCTGACCCAGCAGAGTCTCACTGAAGGAAACAAACAGTTGTTGAGCTTTGAGAAAATCTTTTGTTCTATCTAGATAGAAACGCAAAGCTCTTTTGATGTCCAAGGAATGAAGAGAACGTTCTACTTCATTTTGGAAGTTTGCAAAGTAAGTAGGAAGGACCAAAGGTTGGTTTAGATGGAATTCTGAAACAACCTTAGGGAGAAGCTTAGGATGGGTTCTAAGAACTACTTTGTCTTTATGAAACAAAGTATACGGAGGGTCTGTGACCAAGGCATGCATCTCAGAGACCCTGCGGGTCAAGGTAATGGCCACCAGGAAGGCCATTTTCCAAGTGAGAAATTTCAGCTCACAGGTAGCTAGAGGCTCGAAAGGTTTTTGAGTGAGCACGTCTAGCACAAGATTAATGTCCCAGGCTGCGACTGGACGTCTGATAGGAGGTCTGGTATGTAGAATTCCCTTAAGAAACCTCTTAACTACAGGTAACAGACAGTGGCAAGGAAATACAGGTTACTCACCTGTAACAGGAGTTCTAGGAATGGTATATGTTGTTCATCCACACTGTCTGGCAGGTTCCTTGCCGGAAGCTCTTCAAGCCGGCTCCTCCCACCCACCGGGTGGTAAAACTCGACTCCAGCCCATGGCCAGATCTGGCCGGCAGCTCAGGCTGTGCGCCGGCCGGGAGGTTCAGAATGGTAGGGATGAACAATATACCATTCTAGAACTCCTGTTACAGGTGAGTAACCTGTATTTCTAGGGACATGGATATGTTGTTCATCCACACTGTCTGGCAGACTCCTAGCAGTTCTCCGGGAGGAGGGAGGCAAGCGCACACCCCTACTTAGGGAATAAAGACTGAGAACCGAGGCCCCAAACCAGCATCCAGCGTGACTCAAGGTCGATGTGGTAATGGGTAATAAAGGTGTGTGCTGACTTCGGGTAGCAGCCCTGCAGATTTCCTGGATAGGGCGTCCCTGGAAGCAGCCACCGATGCAGCAGTATGGCCGGGAGAATGAGCTCTTATCCCTCTGGGAGGCTCCATGCCCGCCAACTTGTAGCAGAGATCTATGCAGAGGTGACCCACCTGCTTATCGTCCACTTGGCTGCAGGTCTGCCAGGTGCGGCTTCAGCGTAGGTGACAAACAGCTGGCGAACCTCTCCTCATTTCAGCCAAGGCCCTTATACAAGCGAGCCTCTAGGGTCCAAAGTATGGAGCCTGTATTCGGCCTCCGAGGTGGACTGGGGTAGAACACCGGCAGAGTCAACACCTGGTTAAGGTGAAACTAAGACACCACCTTCGGAAGGAATTTCAGGTGGGGGCACAGGACAACCTTGTCCCTGTGGAAGACCAGGTAAGGAGACTCAATGCAGAGCGCCTGGAGTTCTCCCATCCTTCTGGCTGACGTGATAGCCACCAAGAAGGCGGTCTTCCACGACAGGTGAGAGAGTTCACACCTGTGCATTGGTTCGAATGGCTTGCCCATGAGCTTTGCCAGTACCAGCAGTAAATCCCACGGAGGTGGAGGTTCTCGCACCAGAGGGGAAATGTGATCAAGGCCTTTGAAAAAGCGCCAGACCACCTTCTCCTGCGCCACCGACTGCTCCCCGCCCGCGCCCGATAAGCAGAGATGGCTGCCAGGTGCACCCTTAGGGTTGTCGACCTAAGCCCTTGACTAGAAAGGGACCATAAATAGTCCAAGATGCTTGCCAAAGGACAGGAGGAAGGGTCCAAGCCCTTGCCCTGACACCAAATGGAAAATCTCTTCCATTATAAGGCATAGCATTTCCTGGTCGACTCCTTACGGGACGCCTCAACAACATTGAGGACCTCGTCGGAAAGACCCAAGGCCTGGAACTCTAGCCGCTCAGGAACCAGGCCGTCAGGTGCAGGGATTGAAGGTCCGGATGGAACACCTTCCCTGACTGACTGAGAGCAGGTCCGGGCGAGCTGGAAGCTGCCTCGGGAGCCTGGAGCTGAGGCTGAGGAGATCTGGTACCAGACTGGCGGGGCCAGTCTGGGGCTATCAGAATCACCTGCGCCTTGTCCCTCCTCGCTTTGAGAAGCACCCTGTGAATCAAGGGAAATGGGGGAAAGGCGTAGAAGAGGCCCGGGGTCCACAGCCTCGAGAAGGCATCCCCCTGCAGTGAGCCCTGCTGAGGGGGGCGGGCATGAAACAGCCTCAGCTTCGCGTTCTCCTTGGAGGCAAACAGGTCCACCTGAGGTGTGCCCCAGTGGGAGAACAGATCTTGTACTACCTCCGGCAGGAGAGAACACTCGTGAGATGCAGCCCCTATCCGGCTCAGGGCATCGGCCAGGGTGTTGGAGGCTCCTGCCGCATGAATGGCTAGGCGCACGAGTGACCAAATGCGGAGAGCTTCCTTGCATAGAAGCATGGAATGCGTCCCGCCCTGGCGGTTTAGGTAGTACATGGTCGTGGTATTGTCCGTCTGGACTCGGACCACTTGACCCCGGAGAAACGGAGCAAAGGCGGTGAGAGCTAGGTGGACCACTCGGAGCTCCAGCAGGTTGATGTGGCATCGGACTCCTGCGGGACCAGAGGCCTGGCGCCGTGTTCCCCAGATGGGCACCCCAACCCATCAGAGAGGCATCAGTCGATAGAGAGACCATCGGCCCGGGGCGGACAAACGGGATGCCCTCCTGCAGATGAGATGGAACGGTCCACCACCGGAGGGCGTTCCACATCTCCTGGGTCATTATCACTAGCTGGTCCAATGGATCGCAGCGTTGTGACCACTGGCTGGCCAGTCCCCACTGAAGGGGGCGCATGTGCCAGCATGCCCAACGGACCATGCTGGTACAGGCCACCATGTGACCCAGGAGGCGCAGGAAGTCCCGGGCAGGGCGCGATTGCCCAACCAGAAATGATTGGGCAAAGGAGGTAAGAACCTCGGCCCTGTCTGCCAGGAGCCGTGCTCTGGCTCGAAGAGAGTCGAGCTCTGCCCCGATAAACAGAATCACCTGCTTCGGCTCGAGTTCCGACTTGGCCTCATTGATGAGAAGGCCGACTTGAGAGCAAACCTGGAGGGCCAGATCTCTGGACCGCTCCACCTCCTGTCTGGAGGGGGCTGCTATCAGCCAATCGTCCAGGTAGGAGGCACACTGACCCTCGGCCAGAGGAAGGCTGTCACCACTGCAATGCATTTGGTGAAGACCCTGGGAGCTGGAGACAGGCCGAAGGGCATGGCTCGAATCAAGAGGGATCCTCCGCCGAAAGCAAAGGAATCTCCGATGTGACGGACGGATAGGGACGTGAAAGAACGCGTCCTGCAGGTCCAGAGAGCAGAACCACACGCCGTGTTCCAGGGATGGTATTATCTGAGCCAGAGTGACCATCCTGAAGGTTTGAGATCTTAGGAACTTGTTCAGGTCGTGTAGGTCGAGAATGGGGCACCAGCCCCCCGTCCGTTTCGGAACCAGGAAGTACCTGGACACAAACCCCGGGTCTGAGGGAGGGTCCGCTACCTCCCTGATCACCTCCTTTTGGAGGAGGAGAGCGATGTCGGCCCGACGAGCCGACAGTGAGGCTGCGGACCCCGAGGCCCCCCAAGGTGCGACGGCTCTGAAGGGCGGAGCCTGCTCGAATTCTAGAGGCAGGCCTTTCCCACCACCTCCAGTACCCACCTGTCCGTGGTAATAATGGGACCAGGCGAAAGGAAGTGCGAGCCATCTCCAAGGGGAACCTGGGTGAGGTGACGGGGTTGGGGGCGACACCCCCAGCCCATCACTGGGCAGGCTTGGAGGAGGACCGCCGAGGACCTCCTGGGCCTGTACCTCCTTGCTTCCTGTTGGAGGAAGCTCGGCTTGGGTTTGGGATGCCAAGTCCGAGCCTGCTGGCCCTGACGTTGCTGGGCCGGACTGCGTCGGCGCAGGAGAAATCCAAAGGGCTTAGGGCTGTGGTTTGCCTTTGTCCTTCGAGCGGAAGAGACCGAGTCCAAGGTAGCATTGGACTTCGATCCTCTGCAGGTGACCTTCCACCCCAGGGTCAAGAGGTCAGTCCCCAAAGGGAACATCCGCCAACTTGTGCTGGGTATCCGAGTAAAGGTGGATATCCTCAGCCAAGCCTGGACGACGATAGCCACTGCGGCCGCCACAGACCTGGCACATGAGTCCCCAATGTCTAAAGCAGTCTGGAGCTGCTGTTTGGCCACTGCCCTGCCCTGGTCCTGCACCTGCCTGACCGTAGTCTGCAGATCCGCGGGAAGATGAGGGATGACCTCATCCAGGGAGCCCAACAGGGCATGAGAAAAATGTGCCATGAGGACGGCCGAACTGGTCTGACGAAGACCGAGGGAGGATGCAGCATAGACTTTTCACCCGGCATAGTCCAATTTCTTGGGACTCCTTGTCAGGAGGTTTGTCTACATCCCTAGCGCTCCAGGCATGCCGGAAAACGCTGTCGGTAACCAACCCCTCAGCCGAGGGGTGTTCCAAAAAACCGGACAGGGAACCGGTAGGGACCGCATACCTCCTGGCCATCCTGGCCGAAGGCGCAGGACAGGAAGCAGGGCGCTGCCAGAGCTCCAAGGCCGGACCCACTATGGCCTCGGCCACCGGAAAGGCCTCCGTAGGGGAATCCCCTTGGTCCAGAATCTCCGTGAGGGGATACCTGGCCCGTTTAGAAACGGGTTCGAGCTTCATCCCGGTGGACTCCGAGATGAGCCGAAGCAATCCTAGGAAGGATGAAGGGCTATCGTCCACCGACTGTCCTCCTGAGGACTCCAAGTCCATTCGCTTGGAGAAAAGGGAGGAATCATCCTCGGACTCAGAGGAGTCCTCAAAAAGCTGCCTCGGGCCTGAGCCACCCTCCACCTGCCGAGGTCTATCGGGAGTGAGGGTGACAGACAGCCTATGGGGCAGTCCCTGAGCCGACCGAGAATTTTTGGTCGGAGCCCCAACTAACGGCTGTGGAGGCGGAGGTTCCACCGGAATCGTGGGGCAGCTGAATTGACCAACAACCGCCTGGGAACAGGCCTCGGCTAAACGAGGGGTTGTTTCGCCGCCCGTGACAGCCACTTAATGGCCGGGAAGACAACGGCCGGCTTATTCCCGTCAGAAGGAGCTGCTTACACGAGTTCCTCATACTCCGGCGTAACTTGCGCCAAGCCTCCCTCGCCGAGGAGGAGGAAGAGTATGAGCGGCGGCGCTGCTTGCCGCGGTGCCGAGACCGAGACTGCCTATGATGGCGGGATCGGCTGGACCGCGAAGACGTCCGAGACCGAGAACTTCGGCTAAGCCGAGGACGGTGCGGGGAATTGTCGCGGGGAATCTGCACTCTCCTCGGTTCGGACGATTCCACCGAAGGTTCCGGAACCGGAGGCACAGACGAGCCGACAGGATCCTCAACTCCCACCGGGGGAACTGGGGAGAGGGGATTCTCAGCTTCTCCAGCCGACAACCCGTCCAACGGGTCGAGAAAAATCTCGACCGCGTCGACGGGAGTCTCGGTCAACTGGCCTGACGGGACACCGTGAAACCAGTGGCCAAAGCTGAGGGGTCGTAAGTCGACGGCCGACAACCAGGGAGAGGAATCTTCCGCCTCCCAAGAGCCGACGTGAGACTTACTTGTCTTCTTTTTGGACCGAGAAAACGGTCCAGAAGAAGTTGGACCCTCACCTTTTGTCGAGAGGGTCAGACAAAGCTCCTTAAAAGAAGCTGAATAAGAGGCACCGAGCGATAACAGGACAAATGCCGCAGTCGAGGTAGAAGCGGCCCGCGCCGCCTCCTCTTTGAGGGCGATCATCTGCTCAAGCTGATCCACCGAGCCTGCCGCCGCGGACACCGCCGACCGGGCCTCTTTTGACTTAACCGGAGGAAATCTTTTCTCGGGACGCCCCAGTTGTAAACGGGCGGCACAGTCTTCGAGGACGTAGGCTGAAAAGGAAGAGCACAGGTCGCAGGCCTGCGGGTCGTGCTCAAGGCCCAAGCAGTAAACGCACGTGGAGTGCGGATCCGTCTGAGACATCTTCTGCCTGCAAGGGCATCTCCGGAAACCGAGTCGATTGGTCCATCGCAGTCATGAGGGAGAGAAGACCAAGTCTTTTAGCAAAACTTTTAATTTCAAAATTCAAGAACTAGGAACCAGTCTTTCACGCAGAGCGTTAAGGAGGGAACCTGAGCTTCCAAGCGGTAAGGAAGATCTGGCGTCATGGGGCGGAGCCGAGAGTTTTACCACCTGGGTGGGTGGGAGGAGCCAGCTTGAAGACCTTCCGGCAAGATTTAAAGTGGCAAGGAACCTGCCAGACAGTGTGGATGAACAACATATCCATGTCCCTAGAAAGTACTGGTTCATGATAAGCTGAAATGGCACAAAGGTGAACTTTGACAGTAGAGTATTGCAGACCTGAATTTGAGAGGTCCAAAGGGTACTCTAGAACTTTATCTGGCAGGCAAGAAAAGGGATTCAAAGAGGATTTTGCACACCAGAGTGAAAAATGCTTCCATTTGGCTGTGTAAGTTTTCCTAGTGGCTGGCTTATGTGCAGTCAGAAGAATATCTGAAACTCTGCGAGAGACATTGAACCTATTCACTTCTATCTCTTCAGGAGCCAAGCGTGAAAGTGAAGCAATCTCAGATTGGGGTGGACCACAGGGCCCTGAGTCAGAAGGTTCGTCTGAAGGGGAAGCAGTTTCAGAGGGGTTTCCGACATACTGTTGAGCAATGGAAACCATATCTGTCGAGGCGAGAAGGGAGCAATGAGGATCATTTTGACCCCTGGGACTCGAACTTGAGAAGTACTCTCTGAATTAGAGGAAGAAGCGGAAAGGCGTATAGAAAGCATTTTGTCCACTGCAGCCTGAACGCATCCTGACAGAAAATGCCAGGCCCTGGATTTCTGGAGCAGAAGACATGCAGTTTTGGGTTGAGTGGGGATGCAAAAAGTTCCAGGTCTGGCGTTCCCCACTCTGTGAATAGTGACTGAGCTACGGCTGAGTCGAGAGACCATTCTTGAGGATCTGTCTCTGTTCTGCTGAGACGGTCTGCCAGTTCGTTTTACACCCCCAGCAGGTACACCACATGAATTAGAGCCTTGTGCTCCAAGCACCATTCCCTCACCCTCATCGCTTTCCGCATAAGGGGTAAGAGTGAGCACTGCCCTGCTTGTTGATGTAATACATCACTGTTTTGTTGTCCGTTTGAAGGAGAATGTTCTTGTGACAGAGAATGTCCTTCAAAGCCCGGACTGCATAAAGGACAGCTCTCATTTCTAAGACATTTATGTGAAGCTGGGACTCGTGCTGAGTCCATGTACCTTGAGTGTGGAGAGTCTGACAGTGAGCTCCCCATCCCATCAGGGACACGTTCATGGTAATGGAAATCTGATGATCCAGAGGAGCAGAGGGATACCCTTCCAGAAGACTGTCCTCTTGTGACCACCAGGTGAGTGATCTCTTCAGAGGTTCTGTCACCTTGATGAGAAAGGACTGAGGGTGAGTGGTCGGGGACCACTGAGTACTGAGCATCTATTGAAAGGTTCTCATGTGAAGGCATGCTAGGGGTACAGTGAACACCGAGGATGCCATGAGGCCTAGCATCCATTGCATCGAGATAGCTAAAACCAAGCTGTTCTCTGCGATGTATCGGGCCATCTGAAGGATATCGCTCCTGCTGTCCTCTGGAAGAAAGGCTTTCGCACAGGTGTCGTCCAGAAGAGTTCCTATGAAAAGGAGCCTCTGGAAGGGCTGCAGCTGCAATTTTTTGAGGTTTAGTAGGACTCCCATGAATGTGAGAAAGTGTGAGGCCATGGCTACGGCGTCTAGAGTTCCCTGCCTGGAAGGACTTGCTAGAAGCCAGTTGTCTAGATATGGGAACACTTGTATTCCGATTTTTCTGAGATGCGCTGCGATAATTGCACAACACTTTATAAAAACTTGCGGCGCTGAGGATAGCCCAAAGGGCAGAACTCTGAACTGATAATGCTGTCCCAAAGCCACAAACCGTAGGTATTTGTGATGCTTTGGGTGAACAGGAATATGGTGGTAAGCATCCTGCATGTCCAGGGAGGCTAACCAGTCGTGTTGATGAAGCAAAGTTAACAGGGTTCCTAGCGATATCATTTTGAATTTCTCTTTGGGAAGAAAGTTGTTTAATTCTCTGAGGTCCAAATTGGGGCGCATGCCCCCAATTTTCTTTGGAACCAGAAAATAATGGGAGTAGAACCCTGTGTTCCATTGATCCAGCGGAACTACTTCCACTGCCCTGTTGTTCAGAAGGCCTTGTATCGCGGAGGTGAAAAGTTCTGACTGAAGAGCTGACAGTTTTGGCTGCCGTTTGGGGGGACAATCTGGAGGATTCTCTGAATGACTGAGGGAACATCCCTCACGGATTATCCGAAGAACCCATTGTCCAAAGTTATAGACTTCCACTGGTTGTAGAATTGAGTCAGACGACCTCCCACCGCTAAGGAGGAGTCCCCCTCGGGCAGCTGAGGTGGGACTTGGGCCAGAAACTCAGAAGGCAGCACTGGGCACTTTGGGCTCTTGTGCTTTCTGCTGTGTTTTCTTTTCAGGCTGAGGGGCTTGGCTTTTATTAAAACCCCCTCTGCCTCAAAAGGACTGGATTGGTTGGAAACTGGCGCTATTAAACCCCGAGAAGGAACAGAGCAGGCTGAGCCAATTTAATGGGCGATCTGGTCTTTTATGTGGTCTCTAGAGCTTGTTCTACTTGAGGACCGAAGAGATACACACCATCAAAAGGCAACGTCATGACCTGTTGCTGGGCATCATTTGTGAAGCCAGAAGTGCGCAGCCAGGAATGACGGCGGGTACAAATGCCTGCTGTCGCCACGCGGGAGGCAGTATCGAAAGCGTCCATAGCTGCTTTAATCTGTTGGTTGTTGGACTAGATACCCCTGGTTATGGTTTGAAGAAGCTCTGAATTAACGTCAGACTCCGGTAGAGCTGCAACCATTTATTTGAGTGAATGCCAAAGAAAATACTCATATTGAGAGAAATAGCACTAGTAGCTGGCAATATGCATACCCAGGGTGGATGCAGCAAAGACTCGCTTACCCAAAGTATCTATCTTACGAGATTCTTTGTTTATAGGACGAGCTGTAGTAGTCTGAGGAAGGACAACCTTATCATTCTCTGCCAAGACTACAACAGGGTCCACAAAGGCTTGAGGTGCCAAAATGGGTCGATCCTTGGGAGCAGCATACTTCCTATCTATGGACTTAGCCACAGAAGGAATGAAAGCAGGGTTATTCCACACCATTTGAGAAAGCATCTCAAAGGAAGGTTGTACTGGGGGAGTTAAATCCATAGAGATGTCCGGAACATGAAGGTACTGGAGTCTTAAAATCTTCCCCAGATTGATATCCATAGTCTGGAGAGAAAGAGTGGAATTCAAATTTTTCAGCAGATACTTAAATGACAGGTCCTTGACCACAGGCTCTGCAGCAGATTTAGATCCTGCTCCTTCCACATCACCACCCAGCCTAAGGTCTGGGTCAGGCTCAATATCATCTCCTGACAGCCCAGGAGGGACTGTATGGACAGGAAAGGAGTGAAAATCAGAAGGAAAATAGGAGGGAAAGGGATTCGGAGTCGAGGAGCCCTGGAGACTGGACGATGTCACACCTAGTCTCAACACTGAGGAAGAGCATGGCGCCGCCAGGCCCAGCACAGTGCACGGCTCCGACAGAGCCCTCGGTGCCGAAAAGCCGCACGGTGTGGAGGACGACACCGACAAACAGCATGGCACCGAGAATGGTGCCGACAAGCTGCACGGCACTGAGGACGGCACCGAAAAGCCACACGGCACCTAGGATGGCACCGAAAAGCCGCACAGCACCGAGGATGGCACCAACAACCTCAACGGATACAGGGCCCCGAAAACCAAGATTTGAGGCAAAAGAAGCCGGAGAAAGAGGCATTGGTGTGGCCCCCTGCGCCACAGCCATGTGAGGGGGAAAACACCTGAGCGCAGAGTCGACGGCACCGAAGAAGGTGCCGTGCGACTACGGAGGCCCAACCACCCTACCCAATCACCCAAAGGGTCCGAGGGCCCCTGAGTGACTGGGCCAGGCAGATGGACCAACCTCTGAACCCATTGCTCCATCACAGCGACCCACTGATGAAACTGCTCATCTGAAGCCCTACCAGAAGGCAGGGAAGGGCTCCAATGCCGAAGAGGTCGGAGACCGGAGAAAGAAACTGGCGACTGTGAAGAAGACTGGCAACTGACCCCAATGACCGACCGCTGACACGAGACAGCCCAGAAGGCAACTGGCGAGGGCCGAACGGGGTGCCGAGGAGGCGACAGTTTCTTTACGCTCCGGGACCACCCCTCCCTCCGGGCCCTGGACTGTCCATTGTCAGACCATCCCTCCGAAGAGGTCGGCGGATCCGACCCAGCCCCACTGACTGAACAACTTTTCATACGAAGTCTCCCTACTGTCACCTGACCCGCTCATGGTCGACTCCGTCAATGTAGGCCGAGACTTCTTTCTTATAATAAATTATAGTAATCGGCACTTTATTTCAAGAAATATTACAAAATAAAAGAACTGAAAACTATGCTGCTAGTTTGAAGTTCAACTCCCGGTGGGCGAGAGACGTCGTCACTGTAGCGCACTTGACGACGGGAAAAAAGGAACCGAGGCGGTTGGAGGGGCGACGCCGCGTGGACCACTCCTTGTGGCTCCATTTCTGGTGCCGACCCTCCTGCAAAAAAGTTTGCTCCAGCTGGGACTTAGCGCCTCCAGCGTAGACCCCATCAGTGTGAATGAGTGGTGGAGACTTTTTGTCCAGGAAGATCATGCAGCATTCACCTCACATTATTTTATGGCTTGGCACCTCTTTACGAAGCCTGTCTGGTCTACACTGACTAGTTGCTGTATAATGCCCTCCAGTCGCTAGGTGATATAGCTGTCAGGTACTTACACTTAACATTTAAGATGGCAACAGGTTGATAGGATGGACAAAGGGTGGAATCCTTGCCGGGTTTGCGGATCACCAATATTACGGCCTGGTTCCAGGTGGGTGTGAGGCATCCTCACTCTACCAGTGCTGCTGTATAGATTGCCCTCAGCAGCGGCACTGTCTCATCCTTGAATCTTTTACAAAATTCTTTGGGAAACCTGTCAGAATTGGGACATATCCCCATCTTACTGTTAGCTATGGCTAGTGTGATTAGTGCGAGTCCGAGAGATCAGAGGGCTGTGGGTTCAGTTCCCACATCTGGCACTCAGGTTAATATCCCAGTACTGACACTGCAGTGCAGCATGAGAGGGGTGCTGCACTTCTGAGGTGCCGTCTTTCAGATGAGACGTTAAACCGAGGTCCCATCTGCCTGGATTGGTGGTAGTTCAGGTGAATGTTAAAGATCCCATGGCACTTATCGAAAACAGTAGAGGAATTTCCCTGGTGTCCTGGTCAAATTTCCCTCATTCACTAAAAATTACCACCAACTGCTTAATCTGGTTCAAGGTCAGTTGGCATTCATCTGTATCCTCCTCCCTCGGGTCATGCCTGAAAAAAGGCAGAATTTGTCTAGTGCACTTACCCGGTCAACAAAAACTAAATAAAATTTCTTCTACACTGATCAGTGCACATGGGCAAGGCCCCCTAGAATTCTGTAGCCTCAAAATTTTACGCAGAACTTGCAACCTACCACAGAATATCTGCAGCGCCGTAGAATTCATTGTTCTTGGTGATGCGTCATCAATATTTAGTTTTCCCATAGTGCCTGGTTCCCTTCCCCTCCTTTTACATCCAAAACCCCTCTATGCTCAGCATGTGATGTCACCAATGACATCACATCATGCATTAGCTAATGACAGGGCTACATTCTGTCACAGAAATGAGTCATTTCTCTACCGTTGCTCCCACTCTCTGAGGAAGTGGTACAGCACATCAGGCACAGTGACATTTGCTCAACCTGTACTACAGTCTAAATTTCAGTCTTAAGTTATTACACTGGTGCCAATGTGAACAAATAATTAACAGCATAGAGCTGTTAACTGAATACCTTGCTTTGTACAGATTTATTTGTGCCTTTAAGGCATAGGGAAGCCCTCTAAAATGAAAAACTGGTAAAATTAATTAACCTGTCCTAAAAGAAAAAGAATTATGCCCAGAAAGGTGGAATATAATGTGTAGACCTGTTAAATGAATAACTGTATTATAATTAATGGGTTTCATTTTTCCCATAGGGAAACCTGTTTTGCTGTTATAGAGGAGTGTTTATAACGGCAAACACACGTCAGGTTTCCCTTTTCCTACGCATGCATTAGCCCCGCTCTTGCCTTTCTCAGCAATGGTCACCACGGTTACTGATGGAGACTAGACCGCCACACAGACTCAGCAGTATGTTAAAAAAAAAAAAATCTGGACTAAAAATACTTAAACTGGGCCACTTTTTTAATAGAATGGGAAAAAAATAGTAAACTAAGCCTTTCTTTCAACAGCTACGTCCGATCACTGACCCCGCTGAAACACGGTCGAACTGTGGCAGCACAGAGATGTCTTATTTCATATACTTGCTGTGGAAAAAAAAACCGATACCCAGCAATTATACAGAATAAAGGAAAAAAATTACTTACCATAGTAATTATGTTTCTTGCAGGGGATCACACAGTCTGCACAACCCCAAAAGTAGGGCTACCCAGTAAAACAAGTGTAAAACAGAAGACCTATACTCTTTAGGGCATATAAAAAAGTGTTTATTCCATTAAAAAACTGCTTTGGATACAAATACACAACAGCAGCACCTCTTCTACGCTCACAGATGTACGTTTCACATCACTAACAACGCTTTATCAATGCATGCTATCTGCTTACACAGTCTGCTTAACTAATGCAGTCAGCCCTCAGTGTTGAACTGCCACAGAGAGAATGGAATGTATGTAAATGATGGAACTTTCATTGGCTTGAGCCAGTTTCAAACTGCTGCTCCTAGTAACTGCTGCACTCAAGTGCTCAGATTCATTATGAAGCCTAACAAAGTGAAGGCACCCTAGCTAACTACTCAACACCCTACCCGCTATGGGAGTCCCCAAAGAATGGTCTCTGTAAGAAGGGGCAACAATAAAACACAACTGGTTGAAAAAACTTTAACCATATAAACTTAAGAAAAGCAGTAGGGCATATAGTGGCCATCAGGGATGCAAGACTAGAGATCCCTTTTTTCCTGGTTCTGGTAGGGGATGCAGGGTGGGAGCTTAAGCAGACTGAGTGATCCCCTGGAAGAAACCCAATTAATATGGTAAGTAATTTTTTTCTTCAAACCCCAGGAATCACTCAGTCTGCTTAACTCATGCAGACCACCAAGCAGTACCTTTGGAGGTTGGGCAGATAACCTATTTGGGAAAAAGGTTCTGCAGAACTGCTGTGCCAAATTTTGCATCACTTCTGGACTGTGTCTAAGCAGTAGTGCTTGGTAAATGTGTGAACCATTTTCCATGTAGCTGCTTTGCAGATTTCCAGTAGGGGTATATCCCTTGCTACAGCTACAGACATAGCTGTGCCCCTGTTAGAATGTGCCCTGAGGCCCAGGAGTGGCTGCTTATTCACTTTGCTGTAACAGAACTGTATGCAGGCTACTATCCAGCATGCAGTGGTCTTTCTAGATGCTGGTTTGCCGTTACCCACTTCCCTACAGGTGAGGAATAACTGGGTAACCTCTGGTCTGTAGGACTTGGTTCTATCCAGATAGTGGCAAAGTGCCCTCTTGACATCCAGGTTATGCAATCTCTGCTCCCCTGAGCTGGAGTTGGCAGTGAAAAGACTGGCAATGTGATAGACTGGTTCAAATGGAAATCCGATACCACTTTAGGAAGGAATTTCCTATTAGTCCTCAGTACCACCTTATTCCTGTGGAAAGAGATATAGCTCAAGTCTGTGCGCAGAGGACCTGAAGCTCACTTACTTGCCTGGCTGAAGTAGTGGCTACTAAGAGAACAGCTTTCCAAGTAACATACTTTAAATTTGCAGTTGCCATTGGCTCAAAGGGGGATTCTATCAGCCTGGCAATGCAGATATTGACATCCCAGGTTGGCACCTGTTCCTTTAATGGATGGTGAAGGTGCAGCAGACCTTTAAAGAACTTTCGAAAGACAGGATGAAATGCCAAGAATCTGCCTCTACCAGCTGAGATGACTACAGCCAAGTGCACCTTCAAAGTAGAAGGCTGTGGAAAGATTGGAGGATAACAGATGGACCAAACACCAAACTTCAGGATCAACTCACAATCTCTATATGACGTTTATTCAAAACACAAAAAATAAGCTTCTACAATGCCATTTCCTTCTTTAGTACATCAGTTTGCAGTAACAGACCATGAATGTCCTTTCTCTGCACTTAGTCAGTACCTACAGACACTGATCTCTGATCCAACTGAGCAAGTGAGCTGTAGCCATAACCCTTATGCAGGCTTCATTTGCTTACGTAGTGGTGGCCCAAAAAGAAGAAAAACGAAACAAGCTATAAACAAAGAACCTCCATGCAGAATCACTGAAAGAAGGGTTACCCCAAAGGGCACTGGCAACAAATCAAGTTTCAAAGAAATACATCATCATCCATACTTCCATAATGCAATGCATCATGGGTTATATGCAAATCACCATGACATATCTGGCTTCTTAAGTTTACAACAATTTACGTGCATTTTAAATAGCACAACTAGCTTAATTTCTATAATAGTCACCTAGTACTTTTTACCATTATCAAAACACCAAGTGCCATGGTATGTTAAACATTTACAAGTTTCATAAACATAAGGTATATACATTAAGGTATTTTATAACATAGTGCTATTACATACTAAATCCAACAATAAACACAACCTTTTTTACATGTACTCTGAAGTCACCACAATAACCTCCTTGTACGAGGACCTGAGAGGGAAAAGGAAAATCAGAGAGGACACTATAGCATAGTCAAGAGAGGAAGAACGGGGTGCCTACAGGTGGCCAGCCTTATTGACTAGAAATAGTAAAGGATAAATCAGCACAGCCCAAGGAAAAAGAGTTGAGGTCATTACCAATTTCAAATACCTTGGGGTCCACCTTGACCAAGAGATGACCTACAGGCCTCACATCGACTCCATAACCCGGTCCATTCATCAAAGGCTTGGCCTCCTCTACCGCCTATGCAACTCCCTTTCCAGTAAGGCACAACGAGCAATTGCCTGCTGCAACCTCTTCCCCTCCATCCTATATCGTGCCCCTCTTTTGCAGTTCCTCTGGGAGACAGAACTCAATAAACTCACCATGCTCTACAACCATGTGGCTCGCTTCGCTACCAACTCCTCCCCTAGGAGGCACCATTGCGAGGCCCTTGTGGACCTGAACTGGCCCACACTGCGGCACAAACTGGCCTACCCTACTGCCTGCCTTGCCATCAAATTCTCTGCTCTCGGGCCCCCCCCCAACCTTCATGGACTCCTCACCTCCAAAGTCCAATGCCGAACCCTGCGATCCTCTGCAAATCGCCCCCTAGATATCCCTCGGATCCGCTCCAACCAAGGCAAGCGCTCCTCCCAATATGCTGCCTCCTACCTATGGAACTCCCTCCCAGCTAGCTTGACTGACTCACCCTACCTTACCCAGTTGAAGTCTGGCCTCAAAGTATATCTCCTCAAACTCAGCCTCTGTGGCTGCAACTGCTAGCTCCCCAGCCCAGGTCTCCCTCTCACCTCCACTGCCTTAATTCCTCCTCCTTCCCTGATGAATCTCCTAAATAAGGCTGTCAATTATACTGCATACCTGTCTCAATTTCCTACTAACTGTGTGTATTTTGACGTCTCTGTACTGCATGCATGAGCCTGAATGTGAACTTGCTGTAACCTCTGTATATTGATGCTGATGTATATTTTTATACCTATTGTAACTACTCTAAATAATGCCAATATGTGTTTTTTCTGTAACTAATTCTGGGTCGCCTCTGAAAAAGGGATCTCTGGTCTCAGTGGGTTTACCCGGTTACCAAAATCTAAATAAATAAATAGATTAGGCTTAGAAATAGAAGACCTGTTGCAACAGATTTAAGAAATGGCTGGTCCTTAAGAGTGGCAGGAGCTCCCGGTCACAAAGGCCTAAGGCCTAGTGCATGTAAATGGGTCAGGTAATCCAAAAGAGGAAAGCACCCCAGCAGTGGCAGGGTGGATATCCTTGTGGCCACACCACATAGAGAACCTCTTCCATTTGGAAGCATAGGTTTTCCTGGCTGAGAGTTTCAGAGAACCTCTAAGGGCAGTGAGGACCTCTTCAGAGGGGTGCAAACTGTAAGTCTTCAAGAACCAAGCCCTGAGGCGAAGGGACTTGAGGCTGGGGTAGGTGGATGGGCTGTGCCACTGACAAGGTTAACAGGAGCGAGTACCATGACTGTTTCACCTAATCTGGAGCCACCAGGATCATAGTTGCTGGCTGTGTCTTCAGTTTTATCAGTACCTTGAGCAAAAGAGGGAAGGAGTAAAGGACTCTTCCTGACCACTTCAGTGTCACGGCATTGACTGGCACTGTCCCCATTGCAGCGGGTCTACAACCAAACTATGGCAGCTGGTAGTTGTCTGGGGGGGCAAAGAGATCTATATCTGGGTGTTCCCCACCTTTCGAACACTAAGTGTAGCACCTGTCTGTTGATGGACCACTCGTGATGGTTCTGGCTTATCCTGCTTAGGGAATCTGCCAGAACATTGTCCTTGCTTGGTAGGTGGATGGCAGACAGGGACACCTGCAGGGAGTAGGCCAGGCTCCAGACCTTAATGGCTTCTGTACATGGTAATGTTGATCTGGTGCCTCCCTGTTTGATGCTGTAGTACATGGTGGTGGTGGTGTCTGTTCTGACCTGTACCACCTTGCCCTTTAGTTGAGGTGCAAATGCCCGAAGAGCCAGATACACTGTTCTGAGCTCTAACAAGCTGATGTGTAGGAGTGATTCCTGAGGGGAACATGTACCACTGGCTGTGAGGTCAAGCATGTGTGCCCTGCCCCCCCCCCCCAGTAGCAATACATCTGTTGTGAGAACCTGTGAGGGATTCTCCTTTTTGAAGGGGGTTCCCTCTCAGAGATTTAGTCTACCCACCATTGCAATGTCTGTATAAGAGTTTGTGAGACAGGCACTAGCTTGGCCAGAGGATCCCTCCATTGGGACCAGTGAGTGCTTCAGTGGAACTGAATGTCCCTCATCTGAAATCTGGATCCTGGCACTACGGCTGTGGCTGCTGCCATGTGGCCTAGTAGTTGCACGAAATGTCTGACTGGCCTGGGTGTGTTGAGCGTGAAGGTTTCTGCCAGCTACAAAATACTGTTTAATTTGTCTTGAGGGAGAAATGCCCTTCCTTGCAGGGTATCCAGCTCTACCTCTATGAAGCCCAACACCTGGACCGGGTCTTCCTGTGACTTCTGGGCATTAACCAGGAACCCCCGAGATTCCAGGGTGTTCTGGACTAGAGCCAGACAATCTCTGGTGTGTTGAGGGAACTGTGCTATGACTAGCCAGTCATCTAGATAAGGAAAAACCGTGACCTCTTGCCTTCTCAGGTGAGCCACTACAACAGATAGGCACTCTGTGAATGCCCTTGCGGCTGAGGTTAGGCCAAAGGGCAAGGCCATGAAAGTACAGTTACGCAAGAATTTACCGTAACAGTAGATCTTCGAGAACAGCTCTTGCAGCAGGTTACACCATTAGGGCTGAAGCCATCAGGTGCCAGGACCCCACGGAAATTTTCTACCTAGCAGTCTTCAGCAGAGACCACCTCCGATGTCGGTCCCACCCCTGATGTCAGGCGTAGTACATAAGGAGGCGGTTCCCCCACAATCCTCAGTTCTCCCGCCGGAGACTCCCGGCCGCTGGATGACATCAGAAGAGGAGACCAAGGATCCGCCACCAGATGGCCAAGACTAAAATCAGAAAGTCCCATCATTTACGATGAATGTTTGTCTATGACTTACCTCCACAAGAAGGGGGATGGTGGGCGGGAAGGTACCTGCTGCAAGAGCTGTTCTTTAAGATCTACTGTTACGGTAAGTTCTTACGTAACTGTACTATCTTACTTTGAGATACAGCTTGTGCAGCAGGTTACACCATTAGGACTGATTTCCAAGCAACAGTGGCAATCTTACGCCACAGGGAGGAGGAAAGGTAGAAGTCTCAATACAACTCGAGCCTAGGACAGAAGTCCCTGAAGGACGGCTAGGCCGAACCCTGCTCTTCGCCTCAATGCAATGTCCAGGCTGTAATGCCTGATAAAGGTATGCACAGAGCTCCAAGTGGCTGCAGCGCAAATAGCTGAGGTGGAGACGTTCTTTAACGCCACAAAGGAAGTGGCCACCCCTCTTGTGGAATGACCCTTGACCACGCCTGGTAAGGGTTTATTGCGCTTATCATAACAGAAAGTGATGCACTGGATGAGCCACCTCGAGAGAAACTGCTTAGAGACAGGAGCTCCTTTCATTCTGAAAGCAAAGGAGACAAACAGTTGATCCGCCTTTCGAAACTGTTTTGGTTCTGGTCAGATAATATCTGAGGCACGGCGCCACGTCGAAGAGTGTGCAGAAGGGCTTCTCCTCGGCTGGTGTACCTTGGGAAATACACTGGTAAGTCAATATCCTGATTAAGGGTGAGGGCTGAAACCACCTTAGGCAGAAACTTTGGGTTTGTCCTCAGGGATACCCTGTCCTGATGGAAAACTAAATAAGGCTCTTTGCACATTAGTGCATGCAATTCGGAGATCCTTCTTGCCGAAGTAACCGCAACTAAAAATAACGTTTTCCACGACAGAAAACGTAGCTCGCAATCTATGGCTGGTTCAAAAGGTGGCAGCGTAAGCTGCTCCAGGACAAAGGGTAAGTCCCAAGGAGGAATCTGATCTTTGATGGGCGGCCTAAGGTGGAGGACTCCCCTTAAAAGGCACGAGTAGTGTCCAACTGGGCCACCGTCCGATGGCCTATGGGGGCACGGTAAGCAGAAACTGCACAAAGGTGCACCTTAATCGAGGAGTAAGCCAGTCCGGAATGAAAAAGGGAAAGCAGGTAATCCAGAACCAGCTTTTCGGGGCATTCTAACGGCGAGAAACCACACGCTTGAGCCCACACACCAAATCTAAGCCATTTCATGGTGTACGTTACGTGGGTTGCTGGTTTTCTGGCGGCAGAGAGTACATCTGCCACTTCTTGCGAGACCCCGTATCACAACATAGCTATGTCTCTAGGAGCCAAGTGTGCAGGTTCAATGAACGTAAGTCTGGATGGACTAATGAACCCTCTTCCTGAGACAACAGATAGGAGCCGATTGGCAAAGGAACTGGAGGTTCCCAGGATAGCTGATGCAGAAGAGGGAACCAAATTTGTCTGAGCCAGAAAGGCACGATCAAAATGAGCGTTGCTTGCTCCCTGTGATGTTTTAAGAGAACTCTCTGGATCAACGGGAAAGGAGGGAAGGCATAGAGGAATCTGCCCGCCCAGGAGAGGGACAATGCGTCTCGCCAGAAAACACCAGGCCCTGGATCTAGTGAGCAAAAATTGGGCAGTTTTGCGTTGCACGGGGACGCGAAAAGGTCTAACTCTGGAATGCCCCATCTCTGAAACAGATCCTCTGCCACCTCCTGTAGAAGTTCCCACTCGTGGACTCTGGCCTGAGAGCGACTCAGACTGTCTGCGACGGTGTTGTCCACTCCAGGGACATGTACTGCAATTAGGTTTGCGTCGTGTTGCACTACCCACTCCCACACTCTCATGGCCTCCCTGCAAAGCGGGTAGGAGTGAGTGCCTCCTTGTTTGTTGAGGTAATACATCACCGCGGTATTGTCTGTCTGTAACAGGAGTGTACCCGGTGGAATCTCCGACTGGAAGGCCTGCAGAGCGTAAAGAACTGCCCTCATTTCCAAAATGTTAACGTGGAGATGAGATTCCTGGGCTGTCCAAATGCCCTGAGACCGCACACCGTCTAGGTGTGCTCCCCACCAGAGTCCTGAGGCATCTGTGGAGAGAGAGACAGTCAGAGACGGCGCTGTGAAGGGAACCCCCGTGGAGAGATTCCCCGGATCTAGTCACCATTGCCAATCCCGAATCGCAGCATTCGTGATTCGAATTGGCTGCTGCAGATGGTCTTGCCTTTGGTCCCACTGCACCCTTAGTATCCACTGGGCTACCCACATGTGGAGCCGTGCCATTGGGACTGTTACAATGGCCGCAGCCATATGTCCAAGCAGGTGAAGGACCAGTCTGGCCAGGACGGTCTTCTTCACCGACAGGTCCCTGATGAGGGATCTGATGTGTTCCGCTCTGTCTGAGGGAAGAAAGGCTTTCCCTCTGTCGGTGTCCAGAACTGCTCCTATAAACTGCAGTTTCTGGGATGGCACCAGGAGAGACTTCTTGTAGTTGATGAGGATACCCAGTGATTGAAAAAGAGACTGGGTGCGGTGAATGGCCATTATCAGTGCCTCCCTGGAGGGTGCCATGAGAAGCCAGTTGTCCAAGTACGGGAACACTTGCCTCCTCAGAGACGCCGCTACGACCGCCATGCACTTCGTAAAAACGCAAGGTGCCAATGACAGCCCGAAAGGAAGAGCTCGGAACTGATAATGGTGGCTCTGAAACTCTAAGCGCAGGAACCTCCTGTGCACTTGAGCAACTGGAATGTGCAAGTAGGTGTCCTGCATGTACAAAGACGCCAGAAAGGCGTCCCGCTTCAGCATGGGGATTAGGCCCAGAAGGGTCACCATGCAGACGCGTTTGTAAACGACCGACAGGTTGAGGTCGCTGAGGTCCAGAATTGGACGGAGGTCCCCTGTTTTCTTTGGAACCAGGAAGAAGTGAGAATATACCCTAGCCCTCTCTGGTTCTCTGGAACGTGTGCTAAGGCTTCTTTCTCCAGAAGCATGAGCACCTCCTGCTGTATGAGCAGGGTATGCTGACCCGAGTAGCGGGAAAGCTGGGGAGGTCTTGTAGGTGGGCTGCCTACAAATTCTATATAGTGGCCTTTTTTGACCAGTTGCAGCACCCACCTGTCAGTGGTGATTGACCGCCACCCTGGCAGGTGACATGTGACGTGATCCCCAATCTTCATTTCTCGTTGATCCTTAGGAGGGGTGGGGGCCAGGAAGGAGTCATGCTGTGGCAGCATTCGATCCCACAGGCTGGGCCGACTTTGCGATTTGTTGGCCTCTGCCTGGGGATGACTTGGCCTGGGCTTTTCGGGTAAAAGTGCCCCTCTGCTGTTGGCCGGGACATCGTTGTTGCCTTTGTATCTGGCCATGAAAATGATTCTGGTTCCTATGAAAGGAACTTGGCTGGGACCTGTACATGGCCTGGACAGATCTGCCTGCCTTCCCTGCGTCCTAAAGTTTGGTGATCACCTTCTCGGAGGCTTCATCAAAAAGGACCTCGCCATTGTAAGGGATGTCTAAGATGTTCTTCTGGACGTCCGGGGTAAAACCGGAGACACGGAGCCAAGAGTGTCTCATGGGACACATGCCTGAGGCTGCAGCTCTGGCCAAAGAGTCCGCAGAGTCGTATGCGGCTCAGAGCACCTGGGTCCCCACATCCGAACCCGTACTGAGGAGGTTCAAAAGCTCCTCTTTTGACCACCATCGGGCATCTTCTTAACCAGGTCCTGTTCCTGTTCCCACAGTGCGTTCTGGGATTGAACCATGTGGGTGAGGTAATTCAGAGACCTGATGGCGCAAGTCACAGCCGCGTACGTGCGCCTACCCAGGACATCCAATTGCTTGGATTCCGGGTCTGGAGGCTGTGTGCTCAAATGCTGAGGTCTCTGAGACCGGTCATGCGAGGCAGTGATGACCAGGGAGTCAGCCAGAGGATGGTTCGCCAGATACTGGTCCTCCCTAGGGGCCTTGTATAGGCGGTCAGCCTTCTTCGGCACTGCCAGAGTAGAATGCGGATGTTTCCACGCAGCCTTAGTGACATCCGCAAAGGTGTCCACCAAGGGTGGCACTACCACAGGCTTTGGGTCTTTCTGCCGAAGGTAGCGGGCAAGGCGCTGTCTCTCGGGGTCAAACTCTTCAGCATCCCACCCCATATTCTCCTGAATGTAGCTCATGATCTCCACGAAAGAGGGATCATCCGGAGGAGACTTGGGTAGGTCATGTGGGTCTGGAGAGGGAATGCTGATGGGAGAAGGAGATCTGGAGCACCCTGAGGTGTCAGATCTAGAATCCTCCGCAGACGTGGTGTACCAGCATCATCTGGGTCTCTTAGGGCTAGGTGACCCTGAAGTGGATCTTGAAGGAGGTCTTCTCCTATCTGAGGATCTGTCCCTAGGAGGAGGTGTTGGCTTCTTGGGGGTTGGTGACCGTCCTATGGGCCCCTTGGGCAGAGGAGGGGGCGTAGGCGGAGAAGGAGTGGGTGGAGGCGGGGCCGGAGTAGGAGGAGGGTACGTGGCGACCACATCCTTCCTGATGGGTGTCTCACCAGAAGGTAAGGAACTCCTTTACCTCTGCCAAATTCAAGCCCGGCGATGGGCAGGCACCCGATGGCCTGTCACCCGAGGTGGGGCAGCCGGGTCCCGGAGTCTCCACGCTCGGGGAAGGTTCCCGTGGGAGCCCGACGACTCTGGTGTCGCCTGCCTGGTCCGCAGGCTGAATGGTATCCTCCTCCGAGGATTCCTTCCGACCGACGTCAGCCGGCGATGGTGGTGCAGTCCTCCTCTCTGGGGTAGCTGACTTTGGTCCCCTGGCCAACTTCCTGGGAGGCGAATGCCTGGCCGGCAACGAGTGTCTTGCTGTCGCTGGCTCCTGGGAGTGACGGTAATGCTTGGCCGACGGGTGAGCAGACGTCGGGTCTGGCGTCCGTTTTAGGGATGTCAGGTCCTTAGTCTTACGAGGGACCGGGTCCGACCCATGCGGAGGATGGGAAACCAACCTGGCATCTGAGTCCCGACGGCAGGAGGAAGATCTGTGGCACTCCCCAGACTTAGACAATGCCTTAGAAGGAGTGGATGAAGCCGACAACCTAGAAGTCTTGAGAGGCTGCAGAGAGGAGGAGCCGCTGGAGGATCTGACCTGAACTGGGCAAGGCTGAGATTGAGCCCTGGAAGGAGAGCGTTCTGACCACGAGCCGGAGCTTCGGGAGTCCGAGGCCCTAGCCGGGGACCTGGGCCTTTCCTTCTCCCGGTGTTTCTCCTAGTGTTTGTGGGTCTTCCCTGACGACTCCCCCTTGGAGGAAGGTTCCCTATCCATGGTCTTTAGTTTCTCTTCTAAGAGAAACGCTTGAAGAACCTTCTGGCGGCAGATCCTGGTGCAACTGTTGAAACCCTGGCAGAAGGAGCAGGCAGCAGTGTCGTGTTCTGGGCCTAGACAAGCACACAGGCTAGTGAGGATCCCTTGAAGGGATCTGTTTGCCTCAAGGCGCCTTGATTGGTGACCTTCCAGAGGTGTTTGGAGAGGACATCAGATGAATCCAAATCCATTATAAGAAAGAAGAGCGTCGTAGTTCTAAGTCCATGCAGCTAGAAAGTGACCGAGAGGCTGATGCTTGCGATGTTGACGGCGGGAAAAGAACTGAGGATTGTGGGGGGGGGACCGCCTCCTTATGTACTACACCTGACGTCGAGGGCGAGACCGATGTCTGAGGCAGTCCCCGCTGAAGACTGCTAGCTAGAAAATTTCCGTGGGGTCCTGGCGCCTGACTGCTTCAGTCCTAATGGTGTAACCTGCTGCAAGAGCTGTATCTCGAAGTAAGACCTGGTAATGACCTGAGGGAAGTCTGAACATCAGATACTTTCTGTGGCTGCGTCGGATTGGGATGTGGAAATAGGTGTCCTTGAGGTCCAAGGATGCCAGTCAGTCTCCCTCCTGGAGAGTGAGTATAATCATAGCCAGGGTGACCATTCTGAACTTTGACTTTGTTATATGCTTGCTCAGGAGTCCGAGATCTAGTAATGGTCGCCAGTCTCTGTTTTTCTTGTGTGTTAGAAGTATCGGATATAGAACCCCTTGCCCCTCTGTGATACAGGGACAGGTTCCCCTGCTCTGATTAGCAATAGGCTGGCAACTTCGGTTTCCAGAAGCACCCTCTCTGATGGGGTTGCTAAGGAAATATGTTTGCTTCTTAGCTTGGGAAGCATTTTGAAACTCAGGGAAAGACCTTGGCTCACTGCCTCCAGGACCCACTTGTCTGTGGCTATGGACTGCCAAGCCTGGAGGAAGTGAGCCAGCCTGCCACCTACTGGTGGGGGGGGGGAGGCAACTTGCATGAACACGTCAGGGGTTCTGTTTAGGATAAGCCTTGGCCTGGGAGGGCTGCCTCTGTCCATCTAAGTGTCCTTCTGCCCCTACCTCTGAAATACCCCCCTGGTCTGCTGGTAGTCTGGCAATGATTGGGTTTTAATAAAATGCCTGGAGTAGGAGCCCCTACCCCTGCCTCCCCTTGTCTGGGACCTAAAGAAAATGGAAGCCCTCTCCTTGGCCACATTACTTCTGTAGCTGGCCTTGTACTCCTCCACTTTTTTTCATGTAGGCTTCTGTTTTGTCCTCAAAAAGAGTTATTCCCACAGGGGAAATCCATAGCCATAGCTTGGGGTATCCTGAGAGAGGTTTGTGGCTCTAAACCAGGCCAACCTCCTAATGAGAACTGAAAGGGCCATTAGCCTGGCAGCAGTATCACTGGCAACCACTGCCATATGGAACTGATATTTTGTGGCATTTAGTGCTGCCTTGACAGTCTCAGTCAGGTCCACTGCCATCTCCCCCTGTATTTTATCTCACATGGCCAGAACTGTGGTCCACAGGGCTTTTTGATACTGAACTGCATAACTCACGTAATTGGCTTGCTTGACAAGGAGTGAAGCTGCCATATATCCTTTCTTACTCATTGCATTAATTTTTCTAGAATCCTTGTCAGGTGGATGGGATGCCAAAGGCACCCTGGCCTTGTCACAAGCAGCCACCTGTACCACTCTCTCATGATCAGGATGAGTGAATAAAAAGTCAGTGCTAGATCTAGCTAACTGGTACTTTTTATCCACCTTTCTGTCCACCCCTAGCACAGACATGGGGGTCTGCAGAATGTTTAATACTGCCTTTCTGAGGGATTTATGGATGGACAGTAGCAAACTTTTTGTGGGGGGTGAGACCCATCATGTCTAGGAAGTCCGCCTCCTCTTTATCCTCGACTGACTCCTGTATGGAGAGGTTGAGAATATCTACCATCTGCCTCACAAAAGAGCTGTGAGGAGAATAGTTCTCTGGACCCCTGGGAGGAGAACCGAAGTCCTGTTATGATAAAATAAAGTGATGAACAGACTAAGGTGAGAAAAAGTAAAATTAAGCAGTCGACTGAAGTGGCGTTGTCTCCGTAGAGTTCGATGTGTGTTGGTTAACAGCGACAGTGGGAAAAGAACTGCGGAGGGTGCAGGGCCGCCCACGTTTATATGGGAGGAATGACATTGGCACTTCGATGTTGGTGTGAGTGGCCCCTGAAGGACTACTAGCAAAAAGTTTCCATGTGGTCCTGGTGCCTGATGGCTTTAGTTCCATGCATGTGGCCTGATGCAAGAGATGTCCTTAAAGATATAAAAGGTGCCACTAGTGGCCAGTGTACCCTTGACAAAGCCCAGGGATACTGGACTACATGTTGGGTTGATTTGTAGAGGCCTTGTGTGATGCTGATACTGAATAAACATTATGTTTTAGCCGGCATCAACTACTGTGTTTGGATACGAGTCTGTTGCCATGCTGTGAACTTTCTTTGTAGCTTTGAATCTACCACGTGCACCACCAACTCTAAGTTTCTCCGTTTGCTGCTACATCATGGGAGTCAGATTGAGGTACCAGCTCATTACTTCATGAGCAGGTTGTTGCTTATCTTACATTTTGTTACATTGTTTGATTTTCCTTTAATGATTTCATTTTGCTTTGCCCTAATAGAGACAGTCTCTAATAAATTCTGAAACAGTCCATACTGGGCAATGGGGCTGGATGGGATTCATCCAAGTGTCCTAAAGGAACTCGACATGGTGCTGGCCATCTCTGTTGCAGTGCTCATTTTTCCATATAGATCTTTATTCTCTGGCCTCCCCTGGCACACCACTTCTGCCTGACCCCCCCCCCACACTCCCTGCTTCCCCCAGGACTTACCTTCCCACCAACATTCTGGTTTACTGGACTGTGGCAGGAGCCAGGTCATTGGTGCAGAGCCTGCGAGGGATCAGATGTCATCTTGCAGCAAGAGGGGATTTTCCTCCTGAGTTAGGTTCCCCCAGACTCATCCATGCAGTGGCTTAGTGAAGAGCTCCAGCTTTGTGGAGATGTTCTCAAATGCCTGGGCTGGGTCTGTCTACGCAACATGCCCAGACCTGCACTGCTTCCTGGATACCTCCAGGTGGCAGTTGACAATGGGTCATGTAAACCCCCTTCCCCAAGGGAGGAGAGCTGTTCTCCAGACACTCGATCATCCCTCCCCCCGCCAGCCCCAAGTGACCTGCGCACATTCCCAAACCCAGGTCGCTGGCATGGCAGGAAGTAAGGTGCTGAGTGCCTCGGCCCTCCACGCCATTGGGCTCTGGCAGTGCTTTTTAGCACCTCAGTGGAGACTGGGTAAGTTCCAGAGAACCTGCACAACACAGATGTGGTCCCTCAGCACAAAAGAGGTAGTAGGGAGGATGCTAGGAACTACAGGCTGATACTTGCCAGCTGGTTATGATTATTGTATGATACTGGTATTATAAATGGTCATGTCTGAAATATCAGTCTGTGAGATTGTCCCTTTTAAACTACAAGGTGTTAGCAGCTGAAATCACAGGATGTATTACACTGACCAGGAGATCTATGTAGTGTAATTAACTTCCTTGAGAAACAGCATTTTATGGCCTTTTTAAGACCTCATGCTTTTGAAGTTAAAAACCAAAGGTGACTTTATGAGTCTGCCAGAGGAGAAGCCTAATAAACATGTATGACATCTTAAGAGGAACAGGCCATTTGATGCCAACATGGTGTAAAAAGTTGTAAACCTCAAATGAACTGGTCGATCAAAGACTCAATTTGGAAACTGGGTTTTTGCTGATGTTAACATTATTTAACATACCTCCTGGTAGGAATCATGTTTGTAATTTTATATTCTAAAAGGAGGTGCTAGATAACTCACAGAAGGGGTGTGGAGACAGAATTTAAACTGATACTTGTGTCTGAAATGTTTGATATATATCATTTCAGGAGAGACAGCTCTCTGATCTAACTTTAAAGGCCCTTACAGTGGTAATACATTAGATAGAAAAGATCTAAATGTATTGTGGTAGGAGATTGTAGTTTTCCTTTTTTCTTTTGTGTGATTATGATACTCTTTGATATTTGTTCTGTATTTTACATTACTGTTTTTATCCTTTTTAGTAAACATTTTCTTAAGATACTGGTTGGGTCTCCTCAGTCATTTTCTTTGCATGTCATTGCTGAACGGACAACTGTTCAACAGCTTGATGGTGTTACTAAACTTGGTAAAAAGGTAATAATATTCCTAAGGTCTCTTACAGAGTTCTAAGGGTTCATTTTGGATACTTGGTTAGGTGAGCTTAGGCGAAAGATATATTGCATCCCTCCGAAGAGAATATTATCTGAGCCTGTACATTTGGGTACACTAGCGTAAGTTTCACAGTTTGAATCCCCCCAGAACTTGAGACTAAAGGTGATTCCGACCCAAAAGCAGACAGGAAGGCTACCCTGTCTGTTACCTGTTCACACTATTGCACTCGGAGGTTGGCACTGTGGGAGCAGAGGTCCTGACCTACGGAGTGCATTTGTGACAGATTTGGTTGGCAGCCGTGTGATAAATTTGGTAACACAAGCTTTAACTGTTCAGTGTGTCAGCATAATACTGTACAGCTCACTTGCAAAATAAGGCAGTGAATTATTTTTAATAGAAAAAACAGAATATAATTTTACTTACAGTCAAATTTCCTACTTGTTCTAGGTTTTTTTTCAAAGTGCAAGTTAGAGTAGCCGTAGTTATGGAAGAAGATGGCTTCCAACTACAGTGGGCACACTGCAGACTACCTGAAGCAGTTGTGCAAGGAGAGAGGAGTCCTGCACACGATGGGAAAGCCACCAAGCAGAACCTCGTGGATGCTCTGATGGCCGCTGATGCCCAGAGAGTCGAGTCACAGACTGTGACTGTAAAGGACCAAACCTTGGGCGTGGAGGGGCCAGTGCAGTGTCCAGATTTGGTGAGCAGGACAGCAGGCCCAGTGCAAGCCAAGGGCCACAGCAACAGGGGAAGGTCACCAGCATTCTGGAGCCAGAAGCAATCAGGCTGCAGATTGAGTTGCGCAGGATGGAGCTGGAGTTCCAGAGAGAAGAGAAGCGAGAGCAGCGAGCTACAGAGAAGAAGAGGGAGTGAGAACAGCAAGCCGCAGAGGAGAAGAGGGAGCAAGAAGCTGACCGGGAAGAGTGTGACTGCCAGAGGTGACATGAACTGGAGAAACTATGACTCCAACCACCAGCACCAGAGCAGGAATGAAGGGAAAGGGGGACATGATAGAAACTTTTAAGTACCTCAGTGGAATCAACAAAGTCCAAGAGGGTAGCATTTTTCAGAAAAAGAGACTTGCAAGAACAAGGGGACACAATTTAAAGATAGAAGGAGGGCGGTTCAGGGGCAATGTGAGGAGGTATTATTTCACAGAGAGGGTGAGTGGATGCATGGAACAACAGCCTTCCTGAGGAGGTTATGGGGTCTAAAACTGTGGGAGGAATTCAAGAATGCATGGGACAGACATAAGGCAATTCTTGTGGGGGGGTAGGAAGAAATAGGCTGTTGGTTAACTAGGATCTGCGGCCTATCCTGTAGGTAGGGAAATGGGCAGACTAGATGGGCCTAGCGGTCCTTATCTGCAGTCAAAGTCTATGTTTCTATGTAAATGGCTTGGGTTCAACTGGAACTACAGGACTGGGTTACAAATTAAATTGCAAACTGATAGCTGAATTTAAAGAGTGGGGAGGATATGGATGTCTTTTTAAATTCCTTTGAAAAAGTTTGTATTCAGGCAAAGATTCCTAGAGGGTCCAGGAGCTTCCAGCTATCCCCGCTACTTACCGGGAAGCTTGGGATGCACTGGGTCAAATGGACAATGAGGACAGTAATGATTACAGCAAACTTAAAGCTGCACTTTTAAAAAAGTTTGATTTAATTGCAGAAGCACACAGAGCTAAAGTCCGCAAGCTCAGGAGAAGCCCTGACATGAGCTATGAGGAGCTAGCCACGAAACGACGTCAGTGTTTAAAACGTTGGTGCCAAGGAATTGAAGCAAACTCTGTAGACAAAATTGAAAATGCTATATTGTTATAACAGTTTTTTTGGGCATGCCTAGCAGAGCTGAAAACCTGGCTGGAGGCCCGAGATTCCAAAAGAGTGCAAGAGGCTGCTGAACTCTCAGGCCACTATGCCAAGAGCAGACCTACTCTGAGAGCGAATGGGGCAGGTGTGGCAACGCAGAAAGGGAAAAGCGTGCCTTCAGGGCAGCTAAAACCCTCACTGCCTCCACCGAAACCAGTTAGCCCCAGGTTTCAAAGAAAATATTTTTCTGAGAAAAGAAACGAATGCTGGGTTTGCAAAGAAACTGGGCATATTGCCAAACAGTGTCCCAAAAGGATGAGCAATACGCAAAATGGGGCTGGGAAAGAAGTGGGTTGTTTGTGTGTCCCTGGAAGCATGCCTGTGAATGAGGGAACACTTGCACCCAGTCTCTGTGAATGGTGTACAGACACAGGGGCATCCCTGATGTTGGTAAAAGGGGATCTGGTAGAGCGTGGTCAGCTTATACCCAATAAATTTATAACTGTACAAGGCTTCACTGGGGAGGAGAAAACACTGCCACTCACTAGTGTTCTCCTAGACTGGGGTGAAACAGGGGGAACTGTGCAACAGGTGGCTATAGACAAAACTTCAGCAGTTGACATCATCCTTGGCAACAATCTCAAACAGGGGATAGTGTGTGCAGTTACCTGTAGCCAAGCGGGAAGGGGAAATTGTAGTTCCCTGGACTTCATAGAAGCCACTGTGGAAACCACTGGGAGGCTGGTTCCCCAGCCTGTGTCTCCTGATATGGAGACTAATGAAAAAGGGTTAGAAATTTCCCCAGCAGCAGTTTACCAAACAGCTACAGAGGGTTACTCCAAAGAAGGAGGGGTGACCCATTGTCAGAGGGTTAGGGATGACAGTGATCCGGAGTGCCCTGACGCTAGAGCTAGAGACCCTAGTTTAGATAGTGACAGGGACCTGTTCCATGCCTTGGGAATGTTTAAGGAGTTTGCAGCTGCTCAGAAAAGTGACCCTAGTCTACAGAAGCTGAGTGCTTGGGCAGACTCTGACAGAGCACAGGAAGGTGACAGTAAACAAAGTTTATTGGGAAAATGGACTGATGTATACTCAGGATGCTAAGACAGAGGGAGGGGTGATAAGCAGACAGCTTGTCATTCCCCAGGGGTACCGTGAGCAGTTGCTTAAGACTGCACACGATATTCCCTTGTCTGGTCATCTGGGAATCACGCGCACTATGCAGCGGTTGGCCCAGAATTTCTTTGGCCCAACTTCACCCAGCAGGTGAAAGAGTATTGCAGGTCTTGTCACCAGTGCCAGGAAATAGGCAAAGTAGGTAAGAAAACCCAAGCCGCCTTAATTCTATTGCCCATAGTGGAGGAGCCATTCCAGAGAGTGGGAATGGATATTGTGGGGCCTTTAAATACCCCCAGCTCCTCCGGGAAGAGGCTCATCCTGACTGTGGTAGATTATGCCACCTGGTATCCAGAGGCAGCTGCCCTATCCTCACTGAGGACAGACAAAGTGGCAGATACCTTACTTGGGATTTTCTCCTGTGTTGGGTTTCCCGAGGAGGTTATCACTGATCAAGGGGGTTCCTTCATGTCGGACCTGATGAAATGTTTGTGGGAGAAGTGTGGTGGTGCAGAGGCACATGACACCTTATCACCCACAAGCCAATGGGCTTGTGGAAAGATTTAATAGTACCCTGAAGTCAATGCTCCAAGCGTTTGCTGAACAGCATAGGAGGCACTGGGAGAAATACCTTCCCCACCTGTTTGCATATAGGGAGGTGCCTCAAGAGTCGACAGGGTTTCCCCCTTCGAGCTCTTATATGGACGCCAGGTACGTGGGCCCCTAGACTTGATCCGGGAGGACTAGGAAGACAAGTATGCCACCCAGGGAACTCTCATAGTGGATTACGTCCTTAGGTTTAGGGAAGGGATGAAGTGGCTTATGGGGACAGCCCACAGCAACTTGGCAGCTGCCCAGAAGAAACAAAAAGTGTGGCACAACTGCAGAGCCAGAGCTCACTCCTACACGGTGGGTCAGGAAGTCATGGTCCTTATCCCGATCCAGAAAGACAAGCTGCAGGCTGAGTCGGCAGGACTGTACAAAACAGTCAGAAAGGCAAATGACGTGAACTATATCATAGAATTACCTGACAGAATACATACAGAAAGAATGTACCATGTCAACATGATGAAGCCATATGCTAATAGGGCTGACATGGTATCTGCAATGTGTAGTCCTGGGAAGGGGATGGACGAAAGAGACACCCTTCTGAACTTGCTGGACTGAATGCAGTCACGAAGTCAGATGCCCACCCAATGCCCCGGTCGGATGAACTCCTGGACAAGTTGGGAGGGGTGACCTACCTTACTACTATAGACCTGACAAAGGGGTACTGGCAGGTAGAGGTAATGGACAGAGCTACCAAGAGGTTGGCCTTCATCACTCCTATAGGTTTATCTGAATTTAAAGTAATGCCTTTCAGAATGAAGAACACCCCGGCCACTTCCCAAAGGTTGGTGAACCAGGTGTTAAATGGTGCTGAGGAGTATACCGTGGATATACCTGGATGACATTGCCATCTTTAGTGCCAGTTGGGACAAACACCTGTCCCATCTTAGGGAAGTGCTGGGCAGGATACAGAGGGCCGGGCTCACTGTCAAAGTTGAGAAGTGCCAGGTTGCCATGGCTGAAGTGGTATACTTCGGGCATGTTGTAGAATGGTGGCAGCTCCATCTCAACCAAGTAAAAATAGAGGTGATCAAGACATGGCCCAGACCAGAGATGCAGACGCAGGTCAGGAGTTTTCTAGGGACAGCAGGATACTATAGGAGATTTGTACCCAATTACAGTGCCCTGGCTGCTCCCCCCATCTGACCTAGTAAAGAAAAAGATGCCTAAGAAAAGTACCTGGGAACCAACCTGTGAAAAAGCCTTTACCAGACTGAAGGAGGCACTGTTCAGTGCTCCTGTATTGACAAGTCCTGACTATAGCAGACCCTTTATAGTCCAGACTGACGCCACAGACGTGGGTATTGGGGCAGTACTGAGTCAGACATTTCAAACAAGGGAAAGATCACCCTGTAGTGTACCAGAGTAAAACGTTACTTCCCAGGGACCAGGCATACTCTACTGTGGAAAAAAAGTGTCTTGCCATGGCGTGGGCCCTGAAGAAGTTAGAGCCATACTTTTATAGGCAGCATTTTGAGGTACAAACTGACCACAACCCTCTGGTTTGGCGGACACAAATGGGAAAAACGAATGGTAGACTATTAAGATGGAGTTTTGCCTTGCAAGGGTATGATATGATGATCTTACACAGGGCTGGAGCAACAAATCAGAATGCAGATGGCTTGTCGCGTCTATATGAGGAGTGAACTGACTTAGGGAGCTCATCCCATGCAGGGGATAGAGCCCCCAAATTCAGTCTAGGTGGGGAGGATTGTGACGCTTGGCCAGCTGGTTATGATTATTGTATGATATTGGTATTATAAATAAATAGTCAGTGTATGAAATGTCAGTCTGTGAGATTTGTCCCTTTTAAATTACAAGGTGTCAGCAGCTGAAATCACAGGATGTATTACACTGACCAGGAGATCTCTGTAGTGTAATTAACTTTCTTTAGACATTGCATTTTATGGCCTTTTTATGACCTCATGTTTCTGAAGTTGAAAACCAAAGGTGACATTATGAGTCTGCCAGAGGATAAGCCTAATAAACTTTTACGACATCTGATACAATTTGATGCCAACATGGTGTGAAAAGTTGTAAACCTCAAAGGAACTGGTTGATCAAAGATTCAATTTGGGAACTGGGTTTTTGCTGATGTTAACATTATTTAACATACCTCCTGGTAGGAATCATGTTTATAATGTTATATTCTAAAAGGAGGAGCTAGATGACTCACAGAAGGGTGAGGAGACACGCAGTTTAAACTGATACTTGTGTCCGAAATGTTTGATCAAATCAATTTTATTTTTAAAGCACTTTTCACAACCAAAGCGCTGAACAAACAATAAACAAATATCAGATAAAACATCATTAAACAGATTAATACAATAAAATACAATAACATTACAACAAAAGTAGAATTAGCCGAACTTAGGGAAGGCTAACTCAAATAAATAGGTTTTAATTCAGTTTTAAAACTATCAACGGTCAGGCACTCTCTTAATCGATATATATCATTTTGGGACTCTAGAGAGACAGCTCTCTGATCTAACTTTAAAGGCACTTACAGAGATAATACATTAGAAAAGATCTAAATGTGCTGTGGTAGGAGTTTGTTCTGTAGTTTTCTTCTTTTATGTGATTATGATGCTCTTTGATATTTGTTCTGTATTTTATCTGTTTTTATCCATTTTTAGTAAACATTTTCTTAAGATACGGCTTGGGTCTCCTCAGTCATTTTTTTTTTTTTGCATGTTATTGCTGAACAGATGGTTGGTCTGACAACTGTTCAAGTGCTTGATGGTGTTACTAAGCTTGGTAAAAGGTAAGAATATACCTAAGTTCTCTTACAGAGTTCTAAGGGTTCATTTTGGATACCTGGTTAGGTGCCCTTAGGCGAAAGATATAATGCATCTCCCCGAAGAGAATATTGTCTGAGCCTGTACATTTGAGTACGCTAGCATAAGTTTCACAGTTTGAATCCCCCCAAAACTTGAGACTAAAGGTGATTCCGACCCAAAAGCAGACAGGAGGGTTACCCTGTCTGTTACCTGTTCACACTTTTGTGCGCTGAGGTTGGCACTGTGGGAGCACAGGGCATTTGTGACATAGGTCAGTCATTCTCACACCAGTGTTTGGAAAGTTTATGGAAACCCTACTGAAGGAGAGGCTCATGGAGCATCTGGAGGCAAAAGGCTGTGGGACCACTGGCAACATGGTTTCACTAGGGGGAGTCATGTCAAACTAATCTCATAGATTTCTATGGGTTATCAGGGAGGTGGATCATGGGAGAGCTGTGTATGTGGCTTATCTGGACTTCATTAAGGCTTTCAACACTGTGCTGACAGGAGGCCAGTTAAGAAACTAAGCAGCCTGGGGGTGGGGGAAAAAGTAACAAGTTGGGTATTAAACTGGTTAAGGGATAGGAGGCAAAGGGTGGTGGTAAACGGTAGCCACTCAGGTGATAGAAAGAGTGACTAGTGGAGTGCCACAGGATTCTGTGCTGGGACCGGTCCTCTTCAATGTCTTCATAAGTGACACTGCAAAGGAGCTTGAGGGTGAGATGGGTCTCTTTGTGGGTGATACAAAAATCTGCAACAGGGTTGGCACTCAGGAAGGAGTTGAGGGAATGCAAAGGGATCGGAGGAAACTAGAGGAATGGTCTAGGAGGCTACAGCTGGGTTTCAATGTAAAAAGAATGCAAGTTATGCACTTAAGGTTGCAGAACCCAAGGGCATGTTTAAGATGGGGGAGTGGAGCCTACAGTCCCAAGCAAGAAAGACCTAGGGTCATCATATCTAATGGCCTTAAGGTAGACAGGCAGTGGGAAAGGCTAGCAGGATGCTGGGTTGAGTTGGGAGAGGGGTTTCTAGCAGGAGCATGGAGATGGTGCTGTATCGTCTGGAGTACTGTGTCCCATTCTGGAGGCCACAGCTCGGCAAGGACATTAAAAAGGTGAAGGCAGAACAGAGGAGGGCAACTAAAATGGTGAGGGGGTTGCATGAGAAGCCGTACGAGGAAAAGCTGCAGGAACTCAACATGTACTCACTGGAAGAGAGGGCAAGAAGTGACGTGATTAAAACCTACAGATACCTCACAGAAGTGAACAATGTACAAGTGGTGGGTCTATTTCAGAAAAAGGAAGACACTAGAACTAGGGAACCTGCAATGTAGCGAAGAGGGGGAAAGTTTAGGAGAGATGTGCAGAAATACTTGTTCATGGAAAGAGTGGTGTGGATGACTGGAACAGCCTGCTGGAGAAGGTAGTGGTGGCAAAGACTGTAGCTTGAAGCATGTGTGGGTTAGGCACAGGGTCATGTTAAACAGGGGAAGTAACACCTATGACCAACTAGAGTCAGTGGTAAACAGGTAGGGACAAAGTGTAGACTGGATGAGCCTCAAGGTCCTTTTCTGCTTCTGTGTTTAGGTTTGGCTTGGTGGGCTGCACTTTGCTGTTAGTAAGCAGAGCCACAGAGACATTATGAGGGTCTGTATTAACATGATTTTGTGGGAATCATGGGCATATTTATTTTGCACAACTGAAGCATATACTGTAGGTCCTCAGTGTCAATCTCTGCTGTGCAGGCACCAGAACAGGAGCCATGAGCTGGGCTTTTTTTTGATGAGAACAAATGGACCTAAGACAGCAGGGCACGGTGCTTAGAGGCCCCAGACCTAACAAGCCATCACAATCTATTGTGCACCTCTGTCCTAAAACTCTGAAAAGCAAAAATGTTTAACCGACTGAGGATAGCTTACTGTATTATAATTTAACTGTAGCCTATTGGTCATGATGGGCGATGGACTGTAGTTGCACTGTTGAGGTTGTCGATGCTGCTTGACATCATTGCAGCTAGAATCTTCTAGGAGGCACATGTTTCTGAGCCACACTGTATCTGTGATTCCAGCTACCCGTCCCTGAGTGTGAAGTGGTGCTTGGACCCAGAGTTGTTGCTGGGTACAGTGTAGAGCTAGAGGGGGGGATCTGTGTGGAAACTACCTCAGGTGGGCAGCACACAACAGTGTAGTGCTATTGTAAACAAAGATTACCCTGGGGCTGTTTGATTTATGCATTGGGGGATGCTGTGGGAGAGGGCCCACTGTAACCTCTGTGAATAGAGCCCATGATCATGTAATTCCAGCCATGCTCTTTCCCATATGTAAAATTGGTAGGTCCTCACTGAAACTTAGATGTTGCATCTTGGCTGGATTATTCTGGCTGAAGAGGTTATTGCTTACAGGAGCATACTAGGTTGCACATACTTACCTAAGTCTGAACTTTCTGTTGATGTTTCTGAGAGCTGGCATATTTGTCCTTTGGAACTGGAAGAAGATGGCCGAGGAACTGCATCTACAAACTGTTTTCTGTCTCCTGAACCAGAGTGATCTAAAAAAGCATGTATAAAACTATGTTGTAAAAAATGAAAACTGGTCATGATCAGGCAAAACAATACCTAGCCAGTAACAAGTCATGCACCGTAGTGAAGTCCTTGAAAACTAACATTATTACATACACACATACATAGAATTTGTTGGCAGGTAGGAAAGGATAACACTCAGGTAATCACAGAGTAAACATTTGACATTACAGTTTGTGCACCGACGAGGAAAACTTGCTGGTTTTCTAGTACAAAACAATAGCAAACATTTTTACATTACATACACTGCATTCATTACATTAAGGTGTACACTTAATAGGAATTAAAGCTTAGTGAAAGCTAATGATAGTCCAGCCTATAGGCAGGGAACAGTTAGGTACAAGTCTTGATGATCCAATCATGTTGCAAGAAACATGAAGTGGAAGTGCAGTAAGACAGCAAGACGGCAGAAGTGTAATAAGTGCAATAGTTTGTTAATAGCCCAGCTAGCAGCGTGGAAAGGGTGTCGTTGGCAAGCAGGAGAGGATACAGGGTACGGGTGTGTGCACAGGAGGAATTTATATGCAGGTAGAGTTTATCATCGGGTAGTTAGCCATGGCAGTAGTAAGGGAGTGAGTGGAGGAAGAGAGATGAATTTGATGAGGAAGTTCGTTCCAGAGTTTAGGGAGCCTGTGTGAGAAGGCTGCTTGTCCCACGGTGGACTTCCTCCTAGGGATTAGTAATTGGCTGGAGTTGTAGGATCTAAGTGCATGGGACGGGGGTTAGCGATAGCAAGGAGGAGAGGCACGACGGGAGGGATCATAGCCAGAATTTTGAGACAAACTTTGTACAGTGCAGCTGGCGGCGATTTTCAAGGGAGGGGAATGCAAAACAGTGGTAGAGATCACAGTGATGGGTTCGGTGGGGGTGCATTGAGTGCGAAGTGGCAGAAAGCATTAGAGAGGGAGTCCAGTCTTGAGAGGGTGGACTTGGAAGCGGCACTAAAGACTGTATCACAGTAGTCAAGAGATAGCAGGATCATCTTTTACACTAGTTCACGCCTCACAGTGAGGGGGAGACTGCCACGGTTCCTGTACAGGGAACCAAGCTTGGGGTACATTTTTTTCAGGATTGCATCGATGTGGACTGAGAAAGATAGGTGTTGACTGAGCCAGAACCCTAGGTAGCGGAAGGAGGTGGTGTTTTCCAGCACAGTCCCATCCAGGGTATGGAAGGAGGGAAGGGTGGCGAGCCTGGACAGTCATTGCCTTGTACCGAAGGTCATGTTGATTTTTTTTTTTTTTTTAGCATTTAGGGACAGCTGATGAGAGCTGAACCAGTTCTGAACTTTGTTGAAGTCGGTCTGAAGGTTGGTAGTTACTGCTACCAAGAGCCAGAGGTGAAAAGGACAGTGTCATCTGCATACATCTGGATTAAGTTGAGCAGCATAGAGGCAGGTCATTAAGGAAAATGGAAAACAAAACTGGTCCAAGTACTGAACCCTGAGGGACCCCAGTGGTCATAGAGAGGGGGGTTGATGTGGCGTCTGCTATTCTGATGGACTGGGTCCTACCTGTGAGGTGAGCGATGAACCAGCTGGTGGCTGATTCAGTAAGACCAGCTTCTGTTAGGCACGTTAGCAAGGGGGTGGGGGTGGGAAACGGTGTTGAACTTTTTGGCGAGGTCGAAGAATATAGCTGCTGTGATCTGCCCTCTGTCCATACCGGAGAGGATGTTGTCGGTGAGCTGCATAAGGGAGGAGGAAGTGGAATGGTTCTTCCTGAAACCTGACTGGAACAGCATGAAGAAGTTGGAGTCAGATAGGAAGGATGTCAGTTGGGTGAGCATGAGTTGTTCTTGTATTTTGGAGAGCACAGAGAGGAGAGAGATAGGGCGGTAATTTGAGGTGGAGGAGGGGGTGTCCTCCTTGGGGAAGGGGATGACGACAGCATGTTTCCATGTTTGGGGGACAGCTGCAGTGGCAAAGGAGAGATTTAAATGTTACTGGAAGACACATTCACCTTTTTCAATTTCATAATTCTCTCCAGTACAAATTTTGAGTTATATGATGCTCTCCAGTGAAATGCTATCTTCAAGAATTACGTTACAAACCTAATAGGGCACTGAATTAGAAATTATGTTTTCTGACTGTCTAAACTAGTTATTCTTATCTTGCTAGAAAAAGAAGTTCAACATATACGCAGTGCAGGGCACAAGCACATTTAATATATTAAAGAAAGTACAGTTACGTAAGAACTTACTGTAACAGCAGATCTTCGAGAGAGGCTCTTGCAGTAGGTATTCACATATAGGACTAAGCCGGCAGGGGTCAGGAACCCATAGAAAAATCTCTAGCTAGCAGTCTCTGGAGGGAACCGCCTCCGCGTCAGGTGACTGGAGTCAGCCGACGTCAGTATAAAGGGGTGGTCTCCCAAGCCTGCCCTCATGTTCTTTCCTGCCAAAAGCCAGAAAGGCATGACAGGAGAGAAGAGGATATGCACCCATAGACAAAAGGAAGAAATTGAGGGGGACGGAGGAAGGGAGGGAAGGTAATACCTACTGCAAGAGCCTCTCTTGAAGATCTCCTGTTACGGTAAGTGCTTATATAACTGTACTATCTTACTTCAAGATGGCTGTTACAGTAGGTATTCACATATAGGACAGAGTCCCAAGCAGTCTGCAACAATGAGAAAAAAAACGGGAGGAGTTGTCGTCATCCATAAATGACAAAGTCTGATCAGGGATCACGAAAGGAGTCCCTACAGAACAGCCAACCCGAAGCCTGCTCTGCAGCGAGAGGCAATGTCTAAACTGTAATGTTTCAAAAAGGTATGGACGGAAGTTCCAGTTGCGGCTGCACAGATTTCTGCTGCTGACATTCCTGAAACAAGCAGCAAAGGCAGCTACCCCTTTAGGGGAGTGACCTCTGATCTGACCTGGCAGGGTTTTGCTAACCACTTAGAGAGGCATTGTTTGGAAACAGCATTGCCTTCTCTTTGGTGAGCGAAGAAATGAAGAGCTGATCTGCTTTTCTGACATCCTTAGTCCTGTTAGTGTAGTATCTCAGAATTCTGTGTATATCCAGTGTATGCAGAAGGTATTCTCCATGACTGGAGTGCTCTGTGAAAAAGGCCGGGAGCTCAATGGACTGAGTCAGCATGGATTCAGTCACCATCTTTGGAAGAAACTTAGGGTTAGTGCGCATGGCCACCCTTTCCTTGTGAAAAATCAAGTATGGGATTTTGCACATTAGGGCTTGCAGCTCGGAAATCCCCCAAGCGGAGGATAAAGGCCACTAAAAACAGTGTCTTCCAAGAAATAAACTAAGTCTGCCTCAGCTGCCAGTTCGAAAGGAAGCAATGTGAGCTTCTCCAGGATAAAGTTTAAGTCCCAAGGAGGAGCAGGATTGCGGATCAAGGTCCTTAAATGAAGAACTCCTCTCAAGAAAGTCTTGAAGACTTCCAATTGTGCAAAAGTCCCATCTCCGAAGGGGGTGTGGTAGGCTGAGATGGCTGCCATATGTACCTTCACAGAGGAGTAGCTAAGGCCCAGGTCATACAGATGCCTCAGGTGATCTAGGACTTTGTTTGCTGGGCAGGAGAAAGGTTCCAAATCTTTGGAGATGGCCCAAATAGCGAAACACTTCTATTTCATAGCGTACATAGACCTGGTGGGAGGCTTTCTGGCCTCCATCAGAATATCTGCTACTAAGGGGGAAATGCCAAAGTGTTCCTTGGCTATGTCTGAAGGAGCCACACATGAAGGTGAAGTGATTTGAGGCCTGGATGGAACAGGGTCCCCTGATCCTGGGTCAGCAAATGCTGCGACAGAGGTAGAGGAAGAGAAGGTTCCTAGGAAAACTGTTGCAGAAGAGAGGGCCAAACTTGCCTCGGCCAGAAGGGAGCGATGAGAATCATTCGTGCCCCCTCCGACCGAAGTTTGAGCAGCACTCTCGGAATCAAAAGAATGGGAGGGAAGGCGTAAACTAATATGCCCTTACAACACAGAGACAGTGTGTCCCGCCAAGAAATGTCTTGCCCTGGAGCAAGCGAGCAATAGGCGGGAAGCTTGGCGTTGTCGGGGAGGCGAAGAGGTCCACTTGAGGAGTCCACCACTGCTGGAAGATGTTGTTTACAATGTCTTGAGCGAGTTCCCACTCATGAGACCTGGCCAACGAGTGACTGAGGGCGTCTGCCAGAGTGTTCTCCACTCTCAGAACGTGGACAGTCATTAGGTACCAGTTGTGCTGAGACGTCAAGTACCAGACTCTCATTGCTTCCTGGCAGAGGGGATAGAAATGAGTTTCTCCCTGTTTGTTGAGGTACCAGACTACACACGTGTTGTCTGACTGGATCAGGAGATGACCGGGAAGAATGACAGGAAGGAGAGCCTGAAGGGCATAGAGAACCGCCCTCAGTTCGAGGATGTTTATGTGAAGCTTCTGCTCGAACTGAGACCAGCTGTCCTGAGTCTTGTGGGACCCTAGATTGGCACCCCCAGCCTGCCCCTGACGCACCTGTCATCAGAGTCCGGGTGGGGGGATTGTGACCTCTTGGCTGAGGTGTTCCTGAACCGTCCACCACTGCAAGTCCCTGATCATCGGGTATAACACTAGAACACTGTGGTCAAGGTCATCTCAAGACTAGTCCCACTGGGACCTGAGAGTCCACTGGGAGATTCTTACGTGAAGCCGCGCTAGCGGAACAGTGGGAATGGTGGCCACCATTAGCCGGAGAAGGCGAAGGATCTTCCTGGCTCCAACTCTTCTGAGACCCGACAAGAGACGAGCTTGATTTGACAGCGTCTCGACTCTATCTGTGGGGAAAACGCTTTGCCTAGGGTCGTATCCAACACTGCCCCTATGAACTGCAGCCGTTGGCAAAGGACCAGATGGGACCTGGCTCGGCTGACTGTTATACCCAGGCTGGAGAAAACTTGTAACGTAAGAGAAAGGAAGCACAAGACTTTCTCCAGGGATGGAGCTGCTAGAAGCCAGTCGTCCAGGTAGCGGAAGACTTGACCTCCCTGACTTGCAGGAAGGCCGCCACTACTGCCAGGCATTTGGTAAATGCTCAGGGAGCTGAGGAAAGGCCAAATGGGAGGGTCATGAACTGGTAGTGAGACCCCTGAAAACAAAAATGGAGGTACTTGTGGTGGGAATGGCATATGGGGATATGGAGGTATGCATCCTGCATATCCAAGGCGTATAGCCACAGTCCCAGCCAAAGCATGGGAAGAAGGCTCGGTAGCGAGAGCATTCTGAACTCTTTGTACTCCACAAACTGGTTGAGGGAGCTGAGATCTAATATGGGTCTCAGATCTCCCGACTTCTTTGGTACTAGAAAGAAATGGGAATAGTAACCTGTCCCCTGCAGGTGGGAGGGGACAGGTTCTATTGCCTCCTTCAAAAGAAGACAGCGAGTTTCTCTAGGACCACCAGAAGGTGCAGAGGGAGTACAAGGACTTGGGGGGTCTGAGAGGAGGTTTTTGAGGAACTCTATCGAGTGCCCTGCTGATACCAGCTGGAGTACCCAAGTATCTGACATTATCCTCTCCCAACCCCATGGATGGGAGGAAAATCTCCCCTACCGGTTCCTCTGATATTGACAGAGGCAGTGGGAGAGTCAGGAGTCAGGAGGCACAGGGCAAAGCAGTGGCCACAGCTCCAGAGATTTTTGCTGGGGGAGCTTTGTCCATGACACGTGGTAACTTATTTAGGCGTTTAAGCTTGTGTTTGTTTTTGGTGGCTTTGGCACTGAAAGGGACATTTCTGCCCATGGGAGGATTTGTACAATGTCTGGACAGATTTCAATGCCAAACCCTTCTCCTGCAATTCGGTAATGATGTCCTAGACATCACCACCAAAAAGCACAGATCCCATGAAGAGAGCATCATGAATTGCAGTCTGCACTTTGGGGGCCAAACCTGACACGCAGAGCCAGGCATGGCACTGTAAGCCTATGGCGAAAGCCGAGCTCTTACCTGCTATGTCCACCACGTCGTAAGTAGCATGAAGCATGTGTCTACAGGCCAGATGCGTGGAATGGACCAGGTCTCCCAATTCCTGTTTAGTCTGGAAGGGAATCCAGTTTTGCTTCCACCTGATTGAGGACAGACTTCTGGTAGTCCCCCATGTGACCGACATAATTAAGGGCCCTCAAACCCAGGGTGGAAGAAGTGTAAATCTTTTTCCCATACTGGTCCAGAAGTTGCAATTCCTTGTCAGAAGGGGACGAGCCGAGGTGCTCTGGGTTGGCAGATCGGTCGTGGGCAGCACTAATCACCACTGAATCTGCCTTGGAGTGAAGGCTAAGAAAGTCTTTACCCTATGGAGCCTGGTATAGCCTATCTGCCTTTCTAGGGAGAGGGGCTAACGAGGAGGGTTGTTTCAGAATAGTGGAAACAAGATCCATGTGAGGCTCTATCCAGGGTGTAATCAGGGTGGGAGAGGTCTCCGGCAGATCCAGATGAGCAGTGAGTTTTTTATGCTGGGGATCTGGCTCCACTGATTGCCATTCACAAGCAGCCTGGATCTTCTTCAGCAGTTCCAGAAAGGAAGGGTCCTCTGGAGGAGACACTGCAGAACCCTGCGGCCTGGGGTTTTCTGGGTTATGTGGCTCGTCCCCAGGATCAGGAGTGGCCAGAATCCGAATCAGAATCTGATGTCTCTGATGAAGATGAAGAGTCTTCCCTGGGTGGGGGTGGATCATCCCCTCTGGGGGTGCCCCGGGGAGGCGTATCCTCCCCTAGCCTGAGAACCAGATGGCTCAGCCCTGGCATTGGGTAAGGGTGGAGGAGTCTCTTCTCGCCGATGTAAGAGGTCTGGCATCGGCAAACGGCTTTCAACCTCCCTGGTGCTCTGGGTCTTAGCCTCAGCCCACCAGGAGGCCCAAACCTCCCTCAAGTCCACCTGAGGTTGTGGAGGAGGTGGGGGTGGGGGGTTCGGATATGGGCAACTTGGAAACGTGTAATAAGAGTACCCATAACCCGATGGCGGGAGACCTGGCGTTGGGTATTGAGGCATCGCATATTGCGGTGTTAGGTACTGCGGCATCGGGTATCCAGGTGCCAGGGGCTCTGACTGAGCCGAAGGTCCTGGCGTTGGCCCGGAGTGGGCGGACCCACAGGAGGGTCCGGGAGCCCAGCCTGCCACTGGGGAATGGAATGCCGGAGGGCGACGTCAGGTTATCTTGTGTCCGGGGGGGGTGGGGGCGCACCCCCCCGATGGCAACGTTCCAGCATCCTCAACCTCAGCTGGTGAGGAAGGTGCAGACTCCCTGGGGGAGTCTGAGGAGATGTGGGGTCCTCAAAAGGGCAACACAACCGGAGTGTGCTGTGGCAACTCCCGGACGTCAGGCGTGGTGTCAGAGCCCGGCATGGGGTTGCGGGCTGGGCAGTCGTCGGAGGAGCTGACAGCTGACTTATCAGCCGTATCCAGGCAGACATTGGTGGAGCTGACGCCAGACTTATCGGACCCACTCTTACCGGTAGGCTGAGGTTTAGGGGCCGAAGTGGGAATGGAGGCCTCCTTTTCCCCAGAGGCACCCAGCGGTCCCGAGCGCAAGCTTGTCGGAGGGAGTGTCAATGCTGACTTAGTCTCCACCAAGGCAGCCATCGAAGGACGATCCCCCAGAGGGGAAGTTACCTGAAGGGCCACGACTCCAGCCAAAGTTGTGGCCACTGTGGATGTCGAGTCCTAATCTCTGTGTTTCTCCTCGTCCCTCTTCTTTTTATGAAGGCCTTCAGGAGAAGCAGACGCCTCCCTCAATTTCTTCAATTCCTTCTCCATGGATGCCATTTTCTTTTTTAACAAATGGGCCTCAAGGGACTGCTGTCTCAGTTTCCAGGTGGTAGAACTGAATTTTTGGCAGTACTCGCACTCCTCCACACAGTGGTCTGGGCCGAAGCAAAAAAGACAGGAGAATGGCCGTCCTTTTGAGGAAGCTGGGATCCACACAAGTCACACTTGTTTTTATGAGATTCTGATGGCATCGGGAAAAACATGCACAGTGAGGTAATAGAACAATTTTTGAGATAATTGAAATAAATGTCGAAAAAAGATTAATATTCATCCAAAATGGCAAGAAAAGTGAGCGCTGTTCTTCCGCGAGGTGCTTTCACAAGCCGACGGCGGGAAAGAACTGGAGGACGGGCACGGGTGACCGTCTCTTTATATTGATATCGTCTGACGATGGTCACCTGATGTGAGGGCGGTCCCTGCCAAAGACTGCTAGCTAGAGATTTTTCTGTGGGGTTCTGACGCCTGGCGGCTTAGTCCTATATGTGAATACCTACTGTAAGAGCCCTCTCGAAGTAAGATCAGATTATCTATTTCAGAAAAGATTTTTGGATTTCTGTTGTTTCTAGGTTTTACCATACATGTTTAACAATGTGTCCAAGAAATATTCTGAATTGTTTGGTGAGGATTTTCTGACCTTATAACAAGTTTATTTACGACACAAATGAAGATTATGTACTTACTGTAATTGTTGATCTTCCAGAATATCTTCATCATTGAATTACAGTGATGGGTCTGAGCTTGAGGCACTAGGACCCCATGGGAACAAATTTTCTGCAGGAAGGGGGCCGCCGTTGGTTACCGACAGTGCTTGCACACCTCACGTGGTGCCACAAGCACCAGTCAATAACAGTCACTGGCTTCCTCACGTACCTCAGTTCTGTTTGTCAGCAGAGAAACAAAGTGGATAAAATATAGAACTAAATACTTTCCAACCCAAAGGGAAAGGATATAGGAAATAAGACAAACCAACACCAACTTAGAGCCTGGGGTTGCGCCTACCAGCTGGCACAAGGGTAGTTGGCTCTATAAAGGAGCCAGAGCCTCCTACCACTGGCCAGCCACTGTGTGGATAGTGATGGGGAAAAAAGATAGAGCAGCAGCCCTGAACTGATGGCTCCAGCAGAAGCAGCAAAGGGGAAGTCCAACCCGGGACCCCTAACAAATGAGATGGGTAATGTGCCAAAAATGACATCTCGACTCCCAAAATATGAATCGCTCCATGCTACCAGACAGAAACTGAGTAAACTCGAGTATAAACCAATTACCCTCTTTGCTCTATGACAGAAGAGGGAAAAGTAGGGAAGATGAGCATAGGAACAGCAGGACTAGCAGTTCTGGGGAGTCAAGATGGGTTATGTCCCCTGGCATGCTCCAGGCAGAGTAGGCAAAGGCGCAAAGCAGAGAGAGAAGTTACAAACATATACGAACCAAAATGTTCTACCATGAGAGGAAGAAAATGCCCTGCTTCTCCCTGCAACCACAGGGATGTACCCTGTGTGAAGCTAGTACACAGATCCAAGCAAGTGCACAGCAGCCTTTTAGCCGCTCTGTCAAGTTAGATTGGATAAGTGCCCAAGGCCCAGAGGATTTTTTCTGCTCTGAAGTGCCAAGTATGTCTGTCAAGTCTGGCAACTGTAAATAAATGAAATAGGTGAAGATTTAATTTGTCATGTGGCTTTTAAAACATAAACATAGAAAGTGATGGCAGGAGGAGACAGTGGGTCCATCTAGTCTGCCCTAGAGTTTCCAAGACCTCTTGTAGGTCATGGGATCTAACCCCCCTTCTGTATTATACCTTTTCCTGATCCCGCAGATCCCACTTGAACCCTTGGTCTATTCCACCCATCTGAAAGCAGCTATGGTCCTTGCATTTACCACCTCTACTGGTAGGTCATTCAAGGGTTCCACCACTCTTTTCCGTTAAACAATGCTTTCTCCGATCTCTTCTGAAGCTCACTCTGCATAGCTTCCATTCGTGTCCACTGGTGTTCGAGCTGGTGACCCTCTGGAAAAGTTCTGCGCATGGCACCTTATTAATGCCTCTTAAGAACCTGAACATCTCAGAAGAAGAGTCATGTCCTCAGTTGGGACAGGGTGTCGACAGCAGTCCCTTTCTGTTTGGATAATGAAATAGTATTTGGGTAGGTGGTGATTGTTGGGGGAGGCAAAGAGATCAAGATGTGGGGTCCCCCACAACCAAAAGACCATCTGAAGAACTTCATGATGAAGTGTTCACTCATGTGTGGAGGTCTGGTGACTGAGAATGTCAGCCAAAGTATTGTGGCGTCCTGGTAGATGGATGGCAGTCAATGACCAATGTTGAAGTATGTCCTCTTGCCAAACTACCATCGCCTCCCTGCAGAGAGCGTGGGACCTGGTACCTCCTTGTTTGTTCAGGTCATACACCACCAAGGTGTTGTCTGATTGGATCAGGAGAGGTCCTAGAGTGAGGTGGGGAAGAAAAGCTTGAAGGGGTAGGCGGACCAATCTCATTTCCAGTAGATTTATATGAGGAGGGATGGAGTACAGGGGCCACCTGCCCTGTATCTTGTAGGGACCCAGGTGTGCCCCACGGCCGTTGGAGGAAGCATCCATGGTCAACGTCTGCTGATGAGGAAGGGATTGGAAGGGCATGCCCTGAGATAGGTTGGCACGATGGGTCCATCAGTCGAGGGCCGAGCGTAGAGTGGGAGTGACTTGGATTTTGTCTTCTAAGTCCCCTGCTTTTTGTCTCCAGTAACTTTGAAGAGTCCACTGGATTTGTCTCGCGTGTAGACAGGCAAATGCCACCGTGGGGATGGCTGCAGCCATATGTCCCAAAAGGCATAACAGGCGTCTGGCGGTGATAAATTGCTGATTTTGTATCTGGGAGGCCGGAGACAGACGTCTGTCTTGCCTGTTGGCAGGGAGATAAGCCCTGGTGGAGATGGTGTCCAGAACTGCTCCTATGTACTGGAGCTGTTGAGTAGGAGTTGGGGCGGATTTGGGCTAGTTGACTGTAATTCCTAGGGACTGGAACAGAGTGAGGGTTGCCTGGAGGGACAAAAGCAGAGAGGTCTTGGGAGTCTGCTTTTTGTCTGTCCCGTCTCAGGGCTGCTGTCACCACCACCAGGCACTTGGCAAAGACTCTCGGGGCGGATGAGAGGCCGAATGGGAGTGCTCAAAATTGGTAGTGCTGTCCTAGCAGGCAGAAGCGAAGGAACCGGTGGTGAGCGGGGTGGATGGGGATATGTAGGTAGGCATGTTTCATGTTTAGTGTGCATAGCCAGTCCCCCTGTTTTAACATTGGCATGATGGATGTTAAAGTGACCATTCAGAACCTCTTGTACTGTATGTGCAGGTTCAGTTATCTAAGGTCTAGTACAGGTCTGAGATCCCCAGTGTGTTTGAAAAAAATGGGAGTAAAATCCCTGATGGCACCCCAAAGGAGGAACCGGATAGATAGCATTCTTGCGAAAAAGTGCCTGGAGTTCCTCTTGAAGAATGGGGACATGGGAGGGTAAGAGATAGAGTGGGGAGGATGAGGGGGGAAGCAATGATGTGAGTTCCATCGTATGCCCCATCTGTATGATCTGAAGCACCCAATCATCCAATGTTATCGCTTGCCAGGCCACTAGAGGAGGGCAAGGCAACCACCCATGGCTTACGAGGTCTGGTCGAGGAAGCCTGGGCAATAACCCAGTCACTGGGAAGTGGGCTGACCGGATCCACCCGAGGGGTGGGAGCAGGAGCCCTTGGTGGTAGGAGTGGTGGTCCTCAAGGATGGCTGAGAAAGACTACAGAATCCACCTCTATAGGTACCTCTGTTTGCCGCCTCTCTTCAATAGAAAAGAGGATTATGAGCGGTACTGGGAGGATGGCTGTGAGGAATGATACATGCCATGTACAATGTGTAAAGTCTGACCTGAAGCTTGGAGATCATCCAAAAGCATCTGGGTGTCAGGACCAAAAAGTTTGGATCCATTAAATGGGTCATTTACCACTTTGTGCTGCACATTTGATGTAAATCCTGACACGTGTAACCAGGCATGTCGTCTAAGGGTAACACCTGTGGCAGATATCCAGGCAGAAGTATCCACTGCATCGTACCCTGAGCCAAACAGATGTCGAGAGATGGTGTTGCCAATTGAAACTGTTGCCAATAATTGGTCCTTCTCCTGAGAGGAGGGAGTTTATTGACTAATTCTATAGCAGAGGACCAGAGGGTATGTTGGTATTTAACCATGTGTTCCATATAGTTTAAAATTCTGAGATTCATGTTACCCACCTGGAATACCTTCTTTCTGAGGTAATAAAGATGGCATTATTCCTTATCAGGGGGTAAGGAGTTCATGTGCTTTGGACGTTTGGTACGATCATGAGCCGCTGTGACTACTACCGAGTCAGCTTCAGTGGTAGTGGAAAGGAAAGGATGGTCGAGAGGAGCCTGATAAAGGTGATCCACCTTTCTAGGAATTGCCAGAACAGCTGAGGGCTGATTCCAAGCAGTCAGGACTGCAGTTTGATAAGTTTGTATGCGTGGGGGGTACAACTACAACAGGCTCTTCAGGGAGTTCAAGATAGTCTGCCATGTCCTTTCTTTGTGTATCATGTTCTGTAGTGGAAAACCCCATAATTTTTTTGAATTTGGACTATCATCTCATAGAAGGATGGGTCATCAGGAAGTGAGGCAGCTGCCTGATGGGAGGCATCCTCATGTAAGGAGGAGATAGTCGAGGTACAGGATGGGAGTCCAGGTCCTGAGGCTCAAAATATTCAAGATCTCCTGGAAAACCTTCAAGAAATTCTGCCTCATCTGAGAAATATTCTTCCTCATAGGACTGGGGGGAGCAAGCAGAAGAAGGCTCTCTATCATCTTGAAAGTGTTTAGGTGGAGGGGTGGGAAAACGGGAAGGGTGACCCGCCTCTCCTGGAGTGGAAGGTTCAGAACCCTTCACTTCCAAAACCTGTTGCACCACAGCTGCCACGTCCATTGAAGTAGTAGTGGAGGGTGGAGCAGGTGGCCTCTGGGAAACCAGTGCAATCGTGGAGGTGATTGGGTGTATGTATAAACAGGTCCGGCCCCTGGGTGATAAATACCAGAGTCTCGGGTCCCTATCTGGCTGGCCCCATGAAAGAATGGTTGTGAAGAAGGAGGGGTTGTGGCCATAGAAAATCCTGTAGTCCTCCCCATGAATATCTGGCCTGTCGTTGACGGGGCAGTAAATGGGAATGTAGTACAGTGCTTAAAAGTGGCAGTCTTCGACGATAAATGAATCATCTTCGATGGGAAATGGAAATTACGTACCTACCGTAATTCTTGATGATCTTGGACGAGTCTCCACCACTCATTCACACTAATGGGATCAGCGCCGGAGGCACTAGGACCCATCGGGAGCAAACTTTTTTGCAAGAAGGTCAGTGCCTGAGATGGCGCCGCAAGCCTCAGCTTGTGCAGTAATGAATATCTTGGTGTCGACCTTCCAACCGCCTCAGTACCTTTTTTTCCGAGGAGGTGCAGCCTAAGTAACCCAGAAGGATAGCCTAACCAAAAACCGGACATAAGATAGTCCGGAAGACCTGTATAAGAAGGGTCAACAAAGAAGTCTTCACAGCCTAAAGATTTGAGGGAGTGAAGACCAACAACAGAGATGAGCTCGAGGGATGGAGGGTGGGCGTGTGAATGAGTGGTGGAGACTCGTCCAAGAAGATCAAGAATTATGGTAGGTACGTAATTTCCATATCTTCTTGGACATAAGTCTCCACCACTCATTCACACTACTGGGAGAGTACCGAGCTAATAATCCCCCGAGAGGGCGGCAGGAGAGACCAAGAGCTCACAGATTTAGGACAGAAGTCCATTAAGGATGGTTCTGCCAAAGGACAGATGTCGTCTGGCATGAACATCCAGGGCATAGTGTTTAACAAAAGTATGCACTGAGCTCCAGGTAGCTGCATTGCAAATATCTGCAATGGGAACAATTCGGATTTCTGCCAGAGATGCCGCTACCGCCCTAGTTGAGTGAGCATACACTCTACCCTCCAGCTTAACCTGCACCATGGCATGCCACTAGCCACGCTGAGATACATCTGATAGTGACAGGTTGATCCAGCTGGGTGTCGCTGAAGGAAACAAACAGTTGTTGAGCTTTACGAAAGTCTTTTGTTCTATCTAGATAGAAACGCAAAGCTGAGAACGTTCTCCTTCATTTTGGAAGTCCGCAAAGTAAGAGGGTAGGACCAAAGGTTGGTTTAGATGAAATTCCGGAACAACCTTAGGAAGAAATTTAGGATGGGTTCTAAGAACTACTTTGTCTTTATGGAACACAGTATATGGAGGGTCTGTGACCAAGGCATGTATCTCAGAGACCCTGCGGGCTGAGGTAATGGCCACTAGGAAGGCCGTTTTCCAGGTCAGAAATTTTAGCTCACAAGTAGCCAGATGTTCGAAAGGTTTCCGAGTGAGCATGTCTAGTACAAGATTAATGTCCCAGGCTGCAACTGGATGTCTTATAGGAGGTCTGGTATGCAGAATTCCCTTAAGAAACCTTTTAACCACAGGTAACTGAGCCAGTGACAAGAAAAGTACCGGCTCATGATAAGCTGAAATGGCACAAAGGTGAACTTTGACTGTAGAGTACTGCAGACCTGAATTTGAGAGGTCTAAGAGGTACTCCAAAATTTTATCTGGTGGGCAGGAAAAGGGATTTAAAGAGGATTTTGCACACCAGAGTGAAAAACGCTTCCATTTGGCTGTGTAAGTTTTTCTAGTGGCTGGCTTCCGCGCAGCCAAAAGAATATCTAAAACCCTGCGAGAGACATTGAATGTATTCACTTCTATCTCTTCAGGAGCCAAGCGTGAAGGTGAAGCGACCTCAAGTAGGGATGAACAACTGGCCCTTGAGTCAAGCGGTTCATCTGAAGTGGGAGTGGTTTTGGCGGAGCTGCCGACATACTGTTGAGTAGTGGAAACCACATTTGTCGAGGCCAGAAGGGAGCAATGAGGATCATTTTGTCCCCCTGGGATTCGAACTTGAGAAGTACCCTCTGATTTAGAGGAAGAGGTGGAAAGGCGTATAGAAAGCGTTTTGTCCACTGCAGCCTGAACGCACCCTGACAGAAAATGCCAGGCCCTGGATTTCTGGAGCAGAAGAGAGGCAGTTTTGTGTTGAGTGGGGATGCAAAAAGGTCCAGGTCTGGAGTTCCCCACTCTGCGAATATTGACTGAACTACGGCTAAGTCGAGAGACCATTCATGAGGATCTGTCTGTGTTCTGCTGAGGCAGTCTGCCAGTTCATTCTGTACTCCTGGCAGGTAGACCGCTTGAATTAGAGACTTATGCTGTAAGCACCATTCCCACACTCTCATCGCTTCTCTGCATAAGGGGTAAGAGTGAGCGCGGCCCTGATTGTTGATGTAATACATCACTGCTTTGTTGTTTGTCTGAAGGAGAATGCTCTTGTGACAGAGAATGTCCTTCAACGCCCGGACCGCATAAAGGACAGCTCTCATTTCCAAGACATTTATGTGAAGCTGGGACTCGACCTGAGTCCACATACCTTGAGTGTGGAGATCATGACAGTGAGCCCCCCACCCCATCAGGGACGCGTCCGAGGTAATGGAAATCTGATGATCCAGAGGAGCAAAGGGATACCCTTCTAGGAGATTGTTCTCTTGCAACCATCAGGTGAGTGACCTCTTTAGAGGTTCTGTCACCTTGGTGAGAAAGGACTGCGGGTGTGTGGTTGGGGACCACTGAGTACTGAGCATCCACTGAGAAGTTCTCATGTGAAGGCGTGCTAGGGGTACAGTGAACACTGAGGATGCCATGAGACCTAGCATCCGTTGCATCGAGAGAGTTGGAACTGAGTTGCTCTCTCCCCTGTGACGGGCCACCTGAAGGATATCGCTCCTTCTGTCCTCTGGAAGAAAAGCCTTCACACAGGAGGTGTCCAGAGAGTTCCTATAAAGAAGAGTCTCTGGGAGGGCTGCAGCTGTGATTTTTTGAGGTTTAGCAGGACTCCCATGAACGTGAGAAAGGCTGAAGCCGTGGCTACGGCGTCCAGAGTTCCCTGCCTGGAAGGACTTGCCAGAAGCCAGTTGTCCAGATAAGGGAACACTTGAATTCCGATCTTTCTGAGATGCGCTGCGAGAACTGCACAACACTTTGTAAAAACTAGTGGCGCCGAGGATAACCCAACGGGCAGGACTCTGAACTGATAATGCTATCCCAGAGCCACAAACCTTAGGAATCTGTGATGCTTCGGGTGAATAGAAATGTGCTGGTAAGCATCCTGCACGTCTAGGGAGGCTAGCCAGTTGTGCTGATGAAGCAAAGGTAACAAGGGTCCTAGTGAAATCATTTTAAATTTCTCCTTGGGCAGAAATTTGTTTAGTTTTCTGAGGTCCAAAATAGGGCGCATGCCCCCGGTTTTCTTTGGAACTAGAAAGTAATGCGAGTAGAAGCCTGTGTTCCATTGGTGCAGCAGAACTACTTCTACTGCCCTGTTGTACAGAAGGCCCTGGATCTCTGAGGCGAGAAGGTCTGACTGAACTGTTGACAGCCTGGGCTGTCATTTGGGGGGGACGATCCGGAGGGGTCTCCACAAGACTGAGTGAATATCCCTCGCGGATTATCTGGAAGACCCATTTGTCTGAGGTTATGGACTTCCACTGATTGTAGAAGTGCGTCAGATGACCTCCAACCGCTGAGGTGGGACTTGGGCCAACAACTCAGAAGGTGACACTGGGTGCTTTGGGTCCTTGCACTTTCTGTTGCGTTTTCTTTTGAGGCTGGGGGGTTTGGCTTTTATGAAAACTTCCTCTGCCTCTGCCTCGAAAGGACTGATGGTTATGGAACTGGCATTTATTAAGACCCCCTCGAGAGGGGACAGGAGGAGGGCGAGTCATCTTAATGGCCGACCTAGTTTTTTGTGTAGCTTCTAGAGCCTGTTCTACTTGAGGGCTGAAGAGATACACACCATCAAAAGGCAACGCCATTACCTGCTGATGTGCGTCATTCGTAAAACCTGAAGTGCGCAGCCAGGAATGAAGGCGGGTACAAATGCCGGCCGCTGCTGCTCTGGTAGCAGTATCAAAAGCATCCATAGCTGCTTTAACCTGCTGGTTGTTGGATTCAATACCCCTGGTAATGGTTTGAAGAAGCTCTGACTTTGAATCCGATTCCGGAAGAACTTCAACCATCTCTTTGAGCGAATGCCAAAGAATATATTCATATTGAGAGAAATAACCCTGGTAGCTAGCAATATGCATACCCAGGGTGGAAGCAGCAAAGACTCTCTTACCTAAAGTATTTATCTTATGAGATTCTTTGTTAATAGGTCAAGCTGTAGTAGTTTGGGGAAGGACGACCTTATCATTCTCTGCCAAAACTACAATAGGATCCGCAAAGGCTTGGGATGCCAAAATGGGTCGATCCTTGGGGGCTGAGAATTTCCTATCTATGGATATAGCCACTGAAGGAATGAGAGCAGGATTACTCCATACCATTTGAGACAGCGTTTCAAAGGATGGCTGTACCGGAGGAGTCAAATCCGTAGGGATCTCCGGAACATGGAGATATTGGAGTCTTAGCAATTTCCCAGGATCGATGTCTGTAGTTTGGAGAGAAATTGTGGAAATCAAGTTTTTCAGCAAAGACTTAAAAGACAGGTCCTCGACCACAGGCTCTGCAGCAGGAATAGACCCGGTTTCTTCTACTTCATCACCCAGCCTAAGGTCTGGGTCAGGCTCAATGTCATCTCCTGACAGTCCAGAAAGGACTGTATGGACAGGAAATGAGTGAAAATCAGACGGAAATGAGGAAGGAAAAGGGTTAAGGGAGGAGTCCTGAGAGATGGACGACGCCTTAAGGACTCCCAGTGCCGCAGAGATGCACGGCGCCGACGAAGCGCATGGCACAGAGGATGGGGCAGAGAAGCTGCACGGCACCGAGGACGGCGCCGAGAAGCCGCACGGAGCTGAAGACAGCACCACGAGGCCTGGCGGTGCCGTGGACGGCGACGAAGCGCACGGCACCAAGTAACTCAACGGCGCCGAGTGTGCCATCAATGCCAAGGGCGTCGAAAACACTCCAAGACTCCGAAAAACATGATTTTAGGGAGAAGGGAGGAAGAAGAGCAGGCGATAGAGCATCGTTGTAGCCCCTGCGCGCCGCAGCCATTGGGGAGGACACTAAAGCGTGGAGTCGACGGCACCGGAGACAGTGCCGCATGACCAGGGAGGATCAGCCACCCTACCTGATCTCCCAAGAAGCCTGAAGGCCCCTGAGTGACCGGGCCAGGCAGCTGGACCAGCCTCCGAGTCCACTGCTCCATAAGAGCAGCCCAGTGATGAAACTGCTCATCTGAAGACCTACCAGAGGCCGAGGTAGGGCTCCGATGTCGAGGACGTCGACTACCAGAAACAGAAGCTGGCTCCGAAGGAGGAGACCAGCAACTAGCTCCAATAACTGACCGTCTGCACGCAGACATATCAGAAGGCGACCTCGGTGATGCCTTCTCTTTTTTGACCTATGGGCCGAAGAAGAGCTCAAGGCTGAACGGTGCGGAGAATGCGACAATTTATTTTTATGCTTTTGAGGGGACCGCCCGCCCCCTCGGACATTGGACTGACCATTGTCAGACCTCCCCTGCGGAGAAGGCGGCGGACCGGATCCAGCCCGGCTGACTGAACAGCTTTATTACGAAGTCTCCCTACCGTCACCTGACCCGCTCATGGTCGACTCCGTCAAAGTAGGCTGAGACTTCTTTGTAAATGAGAATAAACTTAAGCGATACTTATTCGAGATATTACTACAAAACAATAATACTGAAAACTATGCTGCTAGTTTGAAGTTTGACTCCCAGCGGCGGCGGGCGAGCGACGACGTCACTCAAGTGCACTCAACGGTGGGGAAAAAAGGAACTGAGGCGGTTGGAAGGTTGACGCCGAGATATTCATTACTGCACGAGCTGAGGCTCGCAGTGCCACTCCTCGCAGTGCCATCTCAGGCGCCGACCTTCCAGCAAAAAAGTTTGCTCCTGATGAGTCCCAGTGCCTCCAGCACTGATCCCATTAGTGTGAATGAGTGGTGGAGACTTATGTCCAGGAAGATGTCACGGGAACTAGCATAAGGTTCTGTAGAAACCGCTGAAAGGGCACCAGAAAGCACCGTCGATGAGAAGGTATAAACTCCCATCGAAGAGGTAGCAGTTCTAAAGAGCATTGTAGATGGTGGAGCACCAGGAACGGTGGCCGTCAACGAGTGTCTGCCCAGTGAGGATGATTTGTCCTTATCCTGTCTATGCTTCTTGTGTGAAGCTGTACTGGAGGTCTCCGTGGCACAGGCCCCCTTCTCTAAGGCAGACAATTTCTGCTCCATTAGATATGATTCGATTTCCTGCAGGCATTGTCGATGTGCTGCCTGGCAGAAATCGTTTGCAGCGTCTACAGGAGATAAGTGTCATGTGTGGGACTCAGACACCTAACACAAATGGTATGGTTGTCGTACTGGTAGAATTTCCTACCGCGACGACATGACCAAAAAAGTGATGACTTGCTTGTAGATTCTTTGGACATTTGTCGATGAAGATTGGAAATGGAGGAAAAACCATTCCCAGCTCCAGTTCTTGTTGATGACTGCTTCATAAGTGCTAAGCTGCTGCGTGTGAGCTTAAGATGGCAGGAAAATGAACTGAGGATACCTGGGACTGCCCACTCTTACATAGGTGCAGGATGATTATGTCTTATGTGGACAGTCCCTAGGAAAGACTGCTAGAAGAAAGCTGCTGTGCGCAGCAGCGCCCTCTGGTGACGACCCAAGTGTATTAGCTGCTGCAAGAGATTATCCCCGTGGAAGATCTATAGTTACAGGTGGGCAACTCATATTTCTAACAATGTGGATACACTTCACATTCCCACTCGGGCAGGCTCCAAGCAGTCCTCTGGGAGGAGTAAGCTAAGTGTGCACCCCCTATATGGCGAACAGAGACTGGAGGGCCAAGGACCCAAATGCAACATCCTGACGACTCATTATGTTGGGAGATGAAGATGTGTGCTTTACTCCAGGTTGCTGCCCTGCATATCTCCGCAATGGGGATGTCACTGGAAGCAGCCACTGAAGCAATGGTATGACCGGTGGAACGAGCATTAAGACACTTGGATGACTTTCTAGCAGCCAACCTATAGCAGAGGTCAATGCAGGATGTAATCCATCTGGCAATCACCTGTTTTGCTGCTAGTCCGCCAGATGTAGCATGTGTCACAAAGAGTTGGTGAGCCTCACCCCAAACTCCAGTCATGTGCTCTTTGTAATAACAGAACGCCTTTTTGCAGGCCCAAAATATGGAGTCTGTGATTGGCCTCTGATGTTGGTCTACTAAAGGATACTGGAAAGCTGATCGTCTAACTGAGGTGGAACTCTGATACGGCCTTCAGGAGGAACTTTGGGTTGGAGTGAAGGATAACCTTGTCCTTGTGGAAGACCAGGTAAGAAGACTCCAGCGAGCACCTACAGCTCACTGATCCTTCTGGATTACATGATGGCCACCAGGAAGGCAGTCTTCCATGACAGATGCCACTTCTCACACCTGTGCACTGGCTCAAACTGCTTGCCCATGAGCAGTGCCAACATCAGCAGTAGGATCCATGGAGGTGGAGCTTTGTGCAGTGGAGGGGAAAAGTGAACCAGGATTTGAATTAAAACAGAAACTCGACCACCTTCTCCTAGGCCATAGTCTGCATATCAACCCCCACCTGGTATGCAGAGATGGCTGCAAGGCGCACCTTAAGGGTTGTCGCTTGCAGGTTTGACTGAGCAAGAGACCATGAGTAGTAGAAGATGCTCGCCATGGGCCAGGTAAGGAGATCGAGCTCCTTACCCTGGCACTAGATAAAGAACCTTTTCCACTTGAATGCTTATCAATTACCAGTCAACTCACTATGGGGTGCCTCCACATTGGAGGATATCTTCCAAATGCCCCATAGCCTGGAACTCTAACCACTCAGGAAACAGGGTGAGAGGTGCAGGGATTGAAGGTCTGAGTGCAGGACCTTCCCCTGTTGTCTTGTCAGAAGATCTGGGCAGAGTGGCAACCTCCACCGAGGCCTGGTGCTGAGCTTGACAAGATCAGGATATCAGAATGCCTGGGCCAGTCTGGGGCCATCAGGATCATTCACCCCTTGTCCTTCAGGTCCTTGACCACGACCTTGTGGACCAAGGGAAAAGAAGCGAAAGTGTACATGAGATCTGGGGTTCAGGCCATGCAAAGATATCTTCCAGCAATGTCCCGGAATTGGGGGGGCGCACAAAACACCAGTGTGAGAACAGGTGGTCTACTACCACCTGATGCAGAGGCCACTCGTACTACGTCTCTCTGATCCCACGGAGAGTATACCAGCTGACTGTTCTCTCTCATGACACAGATTACCAGAAGATCTGCACCCAGGCTGTGCACGAGTGCCCAGGTGCAGTGAGCACCCCAACATAATGCAAGAGAGTGCATCCCCGTGTATCCAAGCAGAACATGGTCATTGTGTTGTCTGTCTGGACCTGAACAACCTGACCTCAGATCAATAAAGCAGACTTCATCAGAGCCAGGTTCTAGGCACATACGTGGGATTCACTACTTCAGATGTGGGTCCAGCCATCACTGGATGGCATCCCACATCAGCTGGGTCACTACGACTAGCTGGTCCAAGTGACCAAGGGGCTGGGACCACTGTCGGCTCAACTCCCACAGCAGGTGGCTCATCCGCCAGTGACCCAAGCGAATCACAATGGTGGAGGATGTCATGTATCGCAGCAGGTGCAGGAAGTCCCGGGCAGTGTGGAAGAGCTCAACCTGAAATGATCAGGCAACAGAAACAAAACACCAGGCACACCGCAAAACTAAAGGTGCAGCTCAATTCAAAACATGAAAAGTTTGGCAGGACAAAAAGGCACATATAAATACATGGATCCTTGTATGCAAACATATTATTGGTGATACAATTATGAACTAATTAATCCATGCCCAATACCTTGTGGAGAACAATAAAGTGCTAAATTGTGTGCAGCACAACATTAAATGTGGAAATACCCAATCTCTTATGTAAAAATTAGTTGCCAAATTCACTGTGACATTGTGCGTGTCATATAAAACTGCATAACTGCCTGTGGCAGGTACCACAAAGTGTGCAAAGAATACAAAAATAAGAATGTACCATGAAAAAAAATGGAAATTACGTACCTACCATAATTCTTGATCTTCTTGGATGAGTCTCCACCACTTCTTCACACTAATGGGATAGTGTCGGAGGCACTAGGACCCAGCGGGAGCAAACTTTTTTGCTAGAGGGTCAGCGCCAGAGATGGAGCCACGAGGAGCGGCATCGCGTGCCTCAGCTCGTGCGGTAATGAATATCTCGGCATCGACCCTCCAACCGCCTCAGTACCTTTTTTCCAAGGAGGTGCAGCGTAACTAACCTAGAAGGATAGCCTAACCAAAAACTGGACATAAGATAGTCTGGACAACCCGTATAAGAAGGGTCAACAAAGAAGTCTTCATAGCCTAAAGATTGAGGGAGTGAAGACCAACAACAGAGGTGAGCTCGGGGGATGGAGGGTGGGCATGTGAATGAGTGTCGGAGACTCATCCAAGAAGATCAAGAATTACGGTAGGTACGTAATTTCCATATGTTCTTGGACATAAAGTCTCCACCACTCATTCATACTAATGGGAGAGTACCGAGCTAATAATCCCCCCAAGAGGGCGGCAGGAGAGACCAAGAGCTCGCAGTTTTAGGACAGGAGTCCATTAAGGATGGTTCTGCCAAAAGAAAGATGTCGTCTGGCATGGATATCCAGGGCATAGTGTTTGAGGAAAGTATGCACTGAGCTCCAGGTAGCCGCATTACAAATATCTGCAATGGGCACATTGCGGATTTTCACTAGGGATGCCGCGACCGCTCTAGTAGAGTGAGCGTACACTCTGCCTTCCAGCTTAACCTGCGCCATGGAATAACAGTGGCGAAGCCATGCCACTAGCCATGCTGAAATACATCTGATAGCGACAGGTTGGCCCAGCTGGGTCTCGCTGAAGGAAACAAACAGTTGTTGAGTTTTGCGAAAGTCTTTTGTTCTATCTAGATAGAAACGCAAAGCTCTTTTGACGTCCAAGGAATGAAGAGAACGCTCTCCTTCACTTTGCAAGTTCGCAAAGTAAGTAGGAAGGACCAAGGGTTGGTTTAGATGGAATTCTGAAACAACCTTAGGGAGAAACTCAGGATGGGTTCTAAGAACCACTTTGTCTTTATGAAACACAGTATACGGAGGGTCTGTGACCAAGGCATGTATCTGGCCACTAGGAAGGCTGTTTTCCAAGTGAGGAATTTTAACTCGCAGGTAGCTAGAGGCTCAAAAGGTTTTCGAGTGAGCATGTCTAGCACAAGATTAATGTCCCAGGCTGTGACAGGACGTCTTATAGGAGGTCTGGTATGCAGAATTCCCTTAAGAAACCTCAACCACAGGTAACTGAGCCAGTGACAAGGAAAGTACTGGTTCATGATAAGCTGAAATGGCACAAGGTGAACCTTAACTGTAGGTAGTGCAGACCTGAATTTGAAGTCTAAGAGGTACTCTAAAACTTTATCTGGTGGGCAAGAAAAGGATTCAAAGAGGACTTCGCACAAGAGCGGCAACTTCCATTTGGCTGTGTAAGTTTTCCTAGTGGCTGGTTTCTTGCACAGCCAGAAGAATATCTGAAACCCTGCGAGAGACACTGAACCTGTTCACTTCTATCTCTTCAGGAGCCAAGCGTGAAGGTGAAGCGACCTCACGTTGGGATGGACCACAGGCCCCTAAGTCAGAAGGTTCGTCTGAAGGGGAAGCGGTTTCGGAGGAGGTTTCCACACACTGTTGAGTAGTGGAAACCATATCTGTCGAGGTCAGAAGGAAGCAATGAGGATCATTTTGACCTTCTGGGACTCGAACTTGAGAAGTACCCTCTTAAGTAGAGGAAGAGGTGGTAAGGCGTATAGAAAGCGTTTTGTCCACTGCAGCCTGAACGCATCCTTACAGAAAATGCCAGGCCCTGGATTTCTGGAGCAGAAGAGAGGCAGTTTTGTGTTGAGTGGGGATGCAAAAAAGTCCAGGTCTGGAGTTCCCCACTCTGCGAATATTGATTGAACTATGGTTGAGTCGAGAGACCATTTGTGAGGGTCTGTCTCTGTTCTGCTGAGACGGTCTGCCAGTTCGTTCTGCCCTCCCAGCAGGTAGACCACTTGAATTAGAGCCTTGTGCTCCAAGCACCATTCCCACACTCTCATAGCTTCTCTGCATAAGGGGTAAGAGTGAGCACCGCCCTGCTTGTTGATGTAATACATCACTGCTTTGTTGTCCGTTTGAAGGAGAATGTTCTTGTGACAGAGAATGTCCTACAAAGCCCGAACTGCATAAAGGATGGCTCTAATCTCTAAGACATTTATGTGAAGCTGGGACTCGTCCTGAGTACACGTATCTTGAGTCTGACAATGAACTCCCCACCCCATCAGGGACGTGTCTGTGGTAATGGAAATCTGAAGATCCAGAGAAGCAAAGGGATACCCTTCCAGAAGATTGTTCTCTTGCGACCACCGGGTGAGCGATCTCTTCAGAGGTTCTGTCACCTTGATGAGAAAGGACTAAGGTTATTGGTCGGGGACCACTGAGTGTTGAGCATCCATTGAGAGGTTCTCATGTGGAGACGTGCCGGGGTACAGTGAACACAGAGGATGCCATGAGACCTAGTATCCATTGCGTCGAGAGAGCTGCTCTCTCCAATGTATCTGGCCATCTGAAGGATATCGCGCCTTCTGTCCTCTGGAAGAAATGCTTTCACACAGGAGGTGTCCAGAAGAGTTCCAATAAAAGGAGCCTGTGGGAGGGCTGCAGCTATGATTTTTTGAGGTTCAGCAGGACTCCCATGGACGTGAGAAAGTGTGAAGCCGTGGTCATGGCGTCTAAAGTTCCTTGTCGGGAAGGCCTTGCTAGAAGCCAATCGTCCAGATATGGAAAAACTTGTATTCTGATTTTTCTGAGATGCGCTGTGAGAATTGCACAACACTTTGTAAAAACTCGGGGCGCCGAGGATGGCCCAAAGGACAGGATTCTGAAGTGAAAATGCTGTCCCAAAGCCACGAACCTTAGGTATTTGTGATGTTTTGGGTGAATAAGAACGTGCTGGTAAGCATCCTTCATGTCCAGGGAGGCTAACCAGTCATGTTGATGAAGCAAAGGTAACAGGGTTCCTAGTGATATCATTTTGAATTTCTCTTTGGGAAGGAATTTGTTTAGTTTTCTGAGGTCCAAAATGGGGCACATGCCCCCGGTTTTCTTTGGAACTAGAAAGTAATGGGAGTAGAACCCTGTGTTCCGTTGATCCAGCGGAACTACTTCCACTGCCCTGTTGTTGAGAAGGCCCTGTATCTAGGAGGTGAGAAGATCTGACTGATGAGCTGACAGCCTGGGCTGTCATCTGTGGGGATGATCCAGAGGTGTCTCTGAACGATTGATAGAATACCCTTCGCGGATTATCCAGAGGACCCATTTGTCTAAGGTTATGGACTTCCACTGATTGTAGAAGTGAGTCAGACGACCTCCCACCACTGAGATAGAGTCCACCTCGGGCACCTGAGGTGGAACTTGGACCAAAAACTCAGAAGGTGGCACTTGGCGCTTTGGGTCCCTGTGCCTTCTGCTGCGTTTTCTTTTGAGGCTGGCGGGCTTGGTTTTTACTAAAACTTCCCGTCTTTGCCTCGAAAGGACTGACGGTTATGAAAATACAGGTTACTCACCTGTAACAGGAGTTCTAGGAATGGTATATGTTGTTCATCCACACTTATTGGCAGACTCCTAGCAGTTCTCCGGGAGGAGGGAGGCAAGGCGCACACCCCCTACTTAGGAAATAAAGACTAGAGAACCGAGGCCCCAAAACCAGCATCCCAGTGACTCAAGGTCGCTGTGGTAATCAGTAATAAAGGTGTGTAGCTATTCCAGGTAGCAGCCTGCAGATTTCCTGGATAGGGACGTCCCTGGAAGCAGCAACCGATGCAGCAGTGTGATGGTAGAATGAACTCTTATCCCTCTGGGAGGCTCCATGCCCGCCAACTTATAGCAGCGATCTATGCAGGAGGTGACCCACCTGCCTATCGTCCGCTTGGCTGCAGGTCTGCCAGATCTACTTCAGTGTGGGTGACAAACAGCTGGCGAACCTCTCCCGAATTTCAGTCGTACGCTACCGCCTATAATAGCGGCGGCGCCCTTCTAGGGTCAGGTATGGAGCCTATACTGACCTCCCGGTGGCCTGATTGGGGTAGAACACTGGCAGAGTCAGCACCTGGTTGAGTGAAACTCCGACACCACCTTAGGAAGGAATTTCGGTGGGGGCGCCAGGACAACCTTGTCCCTGTGGAAGACCAGGTAAGGAGGCCGATACAAGCGCCTGGAGCTCTCCATCCTTCTGGCTGGCAGTGATAGCCACCAAGGCGGAGGGCTTCCCACGAGCAGGTGAGAGAGTTCACACCTGTGCATTGGTTCGAATGGCTTGCCCATGAGCTTTGCACCAATCAGTAGATCCCAAGGAGGTGAGGTTCACACCGGAGGGATATGATCAAGGCCTTTGAAAAAGCGCCGACCACCTTTCCTCAGCTCATCGACTGCTTCCGCCCGTGCACGGTAAGCAGAGATGGCTGCCAGGTGCACCACCTTTAGGGTTAGTCGACCTAAGCCTTGACTAGAAAAGGACCATAAATAGTCCAAAATGCTTGCCACAGAACAGGAAGAAGGGTCAAAGCTCTTGCCCTGACACTCAAATGGAGAATCTCTTCCATTTGAAGGCATAGCATTTTCTGGTCGACTTCCTCACGGACGCCTCAACAGACATTGAGGACCTCGTCGGAAAGACCCAAGGCCTGGAACTCTAGCCCAGGAACCAGGCCAGAGTAGGTGGATTGAAGGTCCGGATGGAAACACCTTCCCTGATTGACTGAAAGCAGGTCCAGAGCGAGCTGGAAGCTGCCTCGGAGCCTGGAGCTGAGGCTGAGGAGATCTGGGTACCAGGACTGGCGGGCCAGTCTGGGGCTATCAGGATCACCTACACTTGTCCTCCTTGCTTTGAGAAGCACCTTGTGAATCAAGGGAAATGGGGAAAGGCGTAGAAGAGGCCCGGGGTCCACAACTCGAAGAAGGCATCCCCTGCAGCGAGCCCCTGCTGAGGGGCGAGAAGAAACAGCCTCAGCTCAGCGTTCTCCTGAGAAAACAGGTCCCTGAGGTGCCCCAGTGGAGAACAGATCTTGTACTACCTCCAGCAGAGAGACCACTGTGAGATGCAGCCCCTATCCGCCAGGGCATCGGCCAGGGTGTTGGAGGCCCTGCCACATGAATAGCTAGGAGATCCGCCCAGGCTGCGCACAGTGACCAAATGGGAGAGCCTTTGCATAGAAGCATGGGCGCCGGGCCTCGCCTGGGCGTCAGGTAATACATGGTGCGTGGTATTGTCCGTCTGGACTCGGACCACTTGATCCCGGAGAAAGCGGGCAAAGGCGGTGAGGCTGAGCGGACCACTCGAGCTCCAGCAGGTTGATGTGGCATCGGGACTCTCGCGGGGACCAGGCGTGCACTCGGTGTTCTCAGATGGGCACCCAACCCATCAGAGAGGCGTCGGTCGAGGAGAGAGCCTCGGCTTGGGGCGGACAAACAGGATGCCCTCCTGCAGATGGAATGGAACGGTCCACCACTGGAGGCGTTCCCATCTCCCGGGTCCTATCCTAGCTGGTCCAAAGGGTGCAGCATTGTGACCTGGCTGGCCAGTCCCCACTGAAGGCGCATGTGCAGCGGGCCAATGGACTCACGCTGGTACAGGCCGCCATGAGACCCAGGCGCAGGAAGTCCCGGGCAGGGCGCGATTGCCCAACCAGAAATGATTGGGCAAGGAGGTAGAAACCTCGGCCCTGTCCGCCGGAGACCGTGCTCTGGCTCGAGAGAGTCGAGCTCTGCCCGATGAACAGGATCGCCTGCTTGACTCGAGTTCCGACTTGGCCTCGTTGATGAGAAGGCCAACTGAGAGCAAACCTGGAGGGCCAGATCTCTGGACCGCTCCACCTCCCATCTGGAGGAGGCTGCTATCAGCCAATCGTCCAGGTAAGGGTACACCCGGACCCCTCGGCGCTACAGGAATGCTGTCACCACTGCCATGCATTTGGTGAAGACCCTGGGAGCTGGAGATAAGCCGAAGGGCATGGCTCGGAACTCGAAGAGGGATTCCTCCGCTAAGCGGAGGGAATCTCGATGTGACAGACGGATAGGGACGTGAAACGAGCGCCCTGTAGGTCCAGAGGCAGAACCACACGCCGTGTTCCAGAGATGGTATTATCTGTGCCAGAGTGACCATCCTGAAGGTTCGAGACCTTAGGAACTGTTCCCAGGTCGTGTAGGTCGAGAATGGGGCGCCAGCCCCCGTCTGTTGAACCAGGAAATACCTGGACACGAACCCCGGGTCTGAAGGGTCCTCCACCGTGATCACCTCCTTTTGGAGGAGGAAGCGTGTCGGCTGGCGGCACGTCAGTGAACTCTGGACCTGAGGTCCCCAGTCTGACAGCTCTGAAGGGTTGGGCCTGCTCGAGATTCCAGAGGTAGGCCTTTTCCACCACCTCCAGTACCCACCTGTCCCGTGGTAACAGCGGACCAGGCGGAAAGAAGTGTCGGAGCCGTACCCTTCAGGAGAACCAGGAGTGAGGTGACAGGGATGAGGCGACTACTCTCAGCTCGTCACTGGGCAGGCTTGGAGGAGGACCAGACGAGGGACCTCCTGGGCCTTTACCTCCCTGTTTCCTGTTGGAGAAACCCGTGACAGGCTTGGGATACCAAGGTCGAGCCTGCTGCCCCTGGCGTTGCTGGGCGGGTCGCGCCAGCAGGCGCAGAAGAGCGAGGAGCTTAGGCTGAGGCTTCGGCCTTTGTCCTTCTGAGCCGAAGAGACCGAGTCCAAGGTAGCATTGGACTCTCGATCCTCTGCAGGTGACCTTCCACCCAGGGCCAAGAGGTCAGTCCCAAAAGACATCCGCTAACTTGTGCTGGGTATCCGGTAAAGGTGGATATCCTCAGCCAAGCCCGACAGCAATGGCCACTACGGCCGCCACAGCAGCACATGGGTCCCGATGTCCTAGCATGAGTCTGGAACTGCTGTTAGCCACTGCCCTGCCCTGGTCCTGCCTGACCGTAGATCTGCAGATCTGCGAGAAGATGAGGGATTCAACCTCATCAGGGAGCCCAACAGGGCGTGAGAAAAATGTGCCATGAGGACGGCCGAACTGGCCTGAGAAGAGCCGAGAGGGCACGCAGCACAGACTTTTCGGCTCTGCATAATCCAATTTCTTGGATTCCTTGCCGGGAGGTTTGTCCACATCCTAGGCGTTCCGGCACGCCGGAAAAGCTGTCGGTAACCAACCCCTAGCCGAGGGTGTTCCAAAAACGGACAGGGGAGTGGGGACCGCATACTTCCTGGCCAACCTGGCTGAAGGCGCAGGGCAGGAAGCAGGGCCGCCACAAGTTCCAAGGCCGACCATTATGGCTCGCCACCGGAAAGCCTCCGTAGGAGAATCCCCTTGGTCCAGAATCTCCGTGAGGGGATACCTGGCCCGTTTAGAAACGGGTTCGAGCTTCATCCCGGTGGACTCCGAGATGAGTCGAAGCAACCCTAAGAAGGACGAAGGGCTATCGTCCATTGACTGCCCTCCCGAGGACTCCAAGTCCATGCGCTTGGAGAAGAGGGAGGAACCATCATCGGACTCAGAAGAGTCCTCAAAGAGCTGCCTCGGGCCTGAGCCACCCTCCACCTGCCGAGGTTTATTGGGAGTGAGGGTGACAGACAGCCTATAGGGCAAACCCAAAGCCGACCGAGAATTTTTGGTCGGAGCCCCAACTAATGGCTGTGGAGGCGGAGGTTCCACCAGAATCGGTGGGGCAGCTGGAATTGGCCAAACAACCGGCCTGAGAACAGGCTCCTCGACTACAACGAGGGGTTGTTTCGGCTGCTCAGGTGACAGCCACTTAATGGCCGGGGAAGACGACTGGGTCGGCTTATTCCCGGTCAAAAGGAGCTGTTGCCACATAAGTTCCTCGTACCTCCGACGCAACTTGCACCAAAGCCTCCCCTCGTCCGAGGAAGAGCGTCGGCGCCGCTTGCCGCGGTGCCGAGACCGCCTATGATGGCGGGATCGGCTGGACCACGAGGATGTCAGAGACAGAGAGTCTTGACTAGGCCGAGGAAGGCGAGGAGAAGTGTCGGAAATCGGCACTCCCCTCGGCTCGGACGATCCCACCGAAGGCTCCGGAACTGGAGGCACAGACGAGCCGACGGGATCCTCAACTCCCACCGGGGGAACTGGGCAGAGGGGATTCTCAGCTTCTCCAGCCGACAACCCGTCTAACGGGTCGAGAAAAATCTCGACCGCGTCGACAGGAGTCTCGGTCAACTGGCCTGACGGGGACACCGTGAAGCCAGTGGCCGAAGCTGAAGGGTCGATCGAAGTCGACTGTCGACAAGGGAGAGGATCTTTCCCGCTCCCAAAAGCGTCGATGGAGAGACTTACTTCTGCTCTTTTTGGACCTGGAAAAAGGTCCCGAAGAAGTTGGACCCTCACCTTTGGTCGAGAGGGTCAGACAAAGCTCCTTAAAAGAAGCCGAGTACGAGGCACCGAGAGAGAGCGGGACAAATGCCGCAGCGGTAGAAGCGGCCCGCGCCGACTCCTCTTCGAGGGCGATCATCTGCTCTAGCTGATCCGCCGAGCCCACCGCTGGACACCGCCAATCAGACCTCTTTAGATTTCACCGGTGGAATTCTTTTCTCGGGGCGCCCCAGTTGTGATCGGGCATCACGGTCTTCAAGGACGTAGGCCGAAAAGGAAGAGCACAAGTCGCAGGCCTGCGGGTCGTGCTCAAGGCCCAGGCAGTAGACGCACGTGGAGTGCGGATCCGTCCTAGACATCTTCTGCCCGCAAGGGCACCTCCGAAAACCGGGAGTCGATTTGTCCATCGCAGCGCGAGGAGAAGACCGAAGTCTTTTGGCAAAAACCTTTTTAATTTCGAACTTTTCGAAGAATTAGGAACCAGTCTTAATCACAGCGCGTTAAGGAGGGAACCTGAGCTTCCAAGCGGTAAGGAAGATCTGGCATCATGGAGCGGAGCCGAGAGTTTTACCACCCGGGTGGGTGGGAGGAGCCAGCTTGAAGACCTTCCGGCAAGATTTAAAGCGGCAAGGAACCTGCCAATAAGTGTGGATGAACAACATATCCATGTCCCTAGAACTGGCATTTATTAAGACCCCCCTCGAGAGGGAACAGGAGGAGGTAGAGCCAATTTAATGGCCGACCTAGTCTTTTGTGTAGCCTCTAAAGCCTGTTCCACTTGAGGGCCGAAACGATGCAAACCGTCAAAAGGCAACACCATTACCTGTTGCTGTGCATCATTCGTAAAATCTGGAGTGTGCAGCCAGGAATGATGGCGGGTACAAATGCCCACCGCCGCTCGGGAAGCAGTATCGAAAGCGTCCATAGCTGCTTTAACCTGCTGGTTGTTGGACTCGATGCCCCTGGTTATGGTTTGAAGAAGCTCCGAATTTGTGTCCGACTCCAGTAGAGCTTCAACCACTTGTTTGAGTGAATGCCAAAGGATATACTCATATTGAGAGAAATAACTTTGGTAGCTGGCAATATGCATACCTAGGGTGGAAGCAGCAAAGACTCTCTTACCTAAAGTATCTATCTTACGAGATTCTTTGTTAATAAGTCGAGCTGTAGTAGTCTGGGGAAGGATGACCTTATTCTCTGCCAAGACTACAATAAATCCGCAAAGGCTTGGGATGCTAAAATTGGTCAATCTTTGGGGGAAGAGTATTTCCTATCTATGGACTTAGACACCGAAGGAATGAGAGCAGGATTATTCCATACCATTTGAGACAGCGTCTCAAAAGAGGGCTGTACCGGAGGAGTCAAATCCATAGGGATCTCCGGAACATGAAGGTAGTGGAGTCTTAACAGTTTCCCAGGATTGATATCTGTAGTTTGGAGAGAAAGAGTGGAAATCAAGTTTTTCAGCAGAGACTTAAACGACAGGTCCTTGACCACAGGCTCTGCAGCAGGAATAGATCCTGTTCCTTCCACATCATCACCCAGCCTACGGTCTGGATCAGGCTCAATGTCATCTCCCGACAGTCCAGGAGGGACTGTATGGACAGGAAAGGAGTGAAAATCAGAAGGAAACGAGGAAGGAAAAGGGTTGAAGGAGGAGTCCTGAAGGTTGGAAGATGTTCTAACAGGCCTCAGCGCTGAAACAACGCATGGTGCTGAGATGCCACACAGTACCGAGAAGCCACACAGCGGCGACGAAGCACACGGTGTCAAGGATGGCGCCAGCAAGGTGGGCGCCGAGGTGGCACCGACGAAGCGCACGGCGCTGTGATACTCAACGGTGCCGAAGACAGCGCCGAGTATGCCATCGATGCAGAGAGCGCCAAAAACATCCCAAGACTCCGAAAAACAGGATTAGAGGAGAAAGAAGGATCAAGACCAGGAGATAGAGGAATCAGTGAGGCCCCCCTGCACCGCAGCCATGTGTGTGGGGGAGACACCTAAGCACAGAGTTGACAGCATCGAAGGCGGTGCCGCACGACTAGGGAGGCCCAACCGCCCTGCCTGATCTCCCAGAAAACCCGAAGACCTCTGAGTGACCAGGCCAGGCAGCTGGATCAACCTTCGAGCCCACTGCTCCATAAGAGCAGCTCACTGATGAAACTACTCATCTGAAGACCTACCGGAGGGCGGGGTAGGGCCTCCGATGTCGATGATGTCGGCTACCAGAAGCCGGCGACTCCGAAGGAGGAGACCGGCAACTAGCCCTAATAACCGACCGTCTACGCGCAGACATATCAGAGGGCGACCTCGAGTGATGCCTTCTCTTTTTCGACCTGTGGGCCGAAGAAGAGCTCGAGGCCAAATAGTGCCAAGAATGTGACTGTTTACTTTTATGCTTTCGAGGGGATCGCCTACCCCTCGGGCATTGGACTATCCATTGTCAGAACCCCCCCTCCGGAGAAGGCGGCGGACTGGATCTAGCCCGGCTGACTGAACAGTTTCAATACGAAGTCTCCCTACCGTCACCTGACCTGCTCATGGTCGACTCCGTCAATGTAGGCTGAGACTTCTTGCTAAATAAGAATAAATAAACTAAGCGATACTTTATTCGAGATACTACTACAAAACAATAAAACTGAAAAACTATGCTGCTAGTTTGAAGTTTGACTCCCGGTGGGCGAGCGACGTCGTCACTGAAGTGCACTCGACAGCGGGAAAAAAGGAACTGAGGTGGTTGGAGGGTCTAAACCGAGATAGTCATTACCGCATGAGCTGAGGCTCGTGGTGCCACTCCTCGCGGCTCCATCTCTGGTGTCGACCCTCCAGCAAAAAAGTTTGCTCTCACTGGGTCCTAGTGCCTCCGGCGCTATCCCATTAGTGTGAATGAGTGGTGGAGACTTTATGTCCAGGAAGATCAAGTTTCTCCATATATTGACCACACTGCCAACTGACCTACACATCTTAGATTAATTTGTATGCCCATTATTACTAGTTTGGCTGTGTAGCTGTAGGACAGTTAATTTAATTCTAAACTTGACCCTCCAGGGACATTTAATCACTACAAACCTTTCAGGATACATTGCCCCAGCCAAAAATCAATATTAAAAATGCATATGAAAAAATGTGTACCCATAATCTACACAATTTGGCTTCCCAACACTGATCACTTACTGTGACTGATACACTGACATGAATAAAGCAATGTCCATAAAAAAAAAAAATTACCTGAAACAGATGTATTAAACCTTAGTGTTAGCCAGACACACACCAAGATTACAATCTTAAAAACATTTTCCATGTTCACAGCTGCACACCAACTAGTGAAAAAAAATGTTGGGGAAAATATTCACTGACCTACACATCCAAAACAGTATGAATGATTGGACCTCCTTAGCTATCCTCTCCGCTATAGGGCTTTAGCTGCCCTCACCCTCCTTCCTGCCTCACTTTGTTTTGCCATATATATGACCCTGTCGTCATCCTTCTGGGTCTCCTTGTATTTTCTAAATGCTGTTTTCTTCTTCTTCACGGCCTTTGCCACCTCCTTAGAGTACCATAGCGACCTCTTCCTCCCCTTTCCCACCTCCTTCAAACAGCACGCCACTGCCTAGATTATACCCTCCTTAATTTTTGAATGATCGATGTTGTCTATGGTGTAGTTTCTTCATAAATGAGAAACTGCTCATATTATGCATTTAAGTGTTAACTGTAGATGTGCATATAAATAAGGGCAGTTTATATTCAAACACCGACCCCTGATGAAGCCTTTGCAAGAAGGCGCTACGTAGGGGCATATGGCGTCCTGTTCATTTTTGTTTGATAAATTTTAAGTTACTCTTCAGATGGTGTGTGCACCCTTTGTCCTGCTGAGCATTTGAAATGATCGGGCAAAGGAGGTAAAATCCAATGCCCGGTCTGCAGGGAGGCAGGCTTTGGCTTGCAGGGAGTCTAGTTTTACCCCATGTACTGGATTACCTATGAGTGGACCAGCTCTGATGTGGCCAGGCTGACAAGAAGGCAAAAGTCCCGAGTGGTGTGGAGGGCCAGATCTCTGGACTTTTCCTTAGCCTCCTTGAATGACCCTGCTATCAGCCAGTCAGGAGGAGTATGACAGAGACCTTTAAATACCTCAAGTGGGTAAATAAGGTACAAGAGGGAAGTATTTTTCAGAAAAAATGGTGCCCCAAAACAAGGGAACATGATATGAAGCTTTGGGGGGTTATATTCAGCATAGATGGAGGATGTACTTCACATAATGGTGGATTTCTGGAACAGGCTTTCAGCAGAGGTGATGGAGGCAAAAACATGGGATAGGCATAAGGGAATCTTAGGGGAAAGGAAGGGGGAAGGATAATGGACCAGAAATAAAGTAGGACCTGCGGTAATACTGCAGGCAGGTAAGATTGGGCAGACGTGTAGGCCAAGTGGTCCTTATCAGCCAGCAAATCCTCTGTTTCTGTTTTTCTCCTAACACTCCCAGCAGGGAATGACCCAAGTCTGCCATCATGACATCATAAGTGACCTGACGAAGACCAAACAATGTAACAATGTATGCCTTTTTAGCTGTACTGTCAATCTTTGTGGACTCGGTCTGGAGGCTTGTTCATGTTCCCCTGGCCCTCTGATTTACAGATGGTGGAGTCTAAAATCAAGCCCACAACAGAAGGGTGATCAGAGAATGCAGAAAGGGAGCCCTTTGGGACCGCATACTTGTGGACCATTTGACTGGAGGTTGTTAGGCAGGATGTTGCCAAGGCTCCAGGGCCGGCCCCAAGATGGCCTCAGCCAGTATGTCAGTAAATGGGTATCTGGCCCCCTTCTGAACTAGATCCAAGGGCACATTCATGAACTTGGAGATACGTTGGATCAAATCCTCAAAAGATATCTGCCAATGGTCGGTGGTCAACTCCTCGACCAATTCCCAGTCGAATGTATGAGTCCTGGTCAAAGCCATGAATGAATGACTCTTCTTTGGAGTCATTGGAGGATTCCTCAAAAATGGCCACTGACCGTTTGCCACCTTGGTATCCTTGGCCTGGACGATTTCCACCAACAGCCAGGGGTGAGACTCCTTGGATGGGGCCCCGAATAGAGGCTGTGGTGGAGGTAGCTCCACCTAAAGGCATGATAAAGCAGACATGGGGGACTGCAGAGAAGCATGGACTGGCGTGGCAACAAGCAGTGCAGATGAAGGGCAAGGGGCAGAGACCCACCCCTCCCTGTCATTGTTCACTGTTGCCAGAGGAGCTCCTTGTAGTGACAAAGCAGTTTTTCGATGCTGCTCCTCAGCCGAGATCGAGAAGTGGTGATGGCTATGCCCCCCAGTTGAGCGGGATTGAGAGCATGACACCTTGATCTTGACTGCGATGGGTGTCCTCTTGGGGATTCGTATAAACCACCTGCCTTGGCAGGTTAAGCACTAATGGCTTCGGAGGCACTACCACCGGTGGAGGCCACTCCTGAGGCAACTCAGTTAGGGTCGCCAACTGGCCATGTCCTCCTGAGTGAGGACTTGGAGAAATGCAGTCTGGGAGATTGACTCCAGGATCTCCTCCAACAGCCGGTCAACATGCTTGAAAAAAAGCTCAGGGTGCTAAACAAACAATAATAAAATAAACATCACAGAATTGAAAAAAACATTTAAAATATACTAGAGATTATCTCGGCTACCTTGAACCTGTTCACTTATACTTCAAGCGTCAAGTCCGGAGATGAAGGGAGCCCACATTGGGGTGGACTAACAGACCTTGAGCTTCGGCCAGTAAGTCCATTCAGAGCTGTCAAACCATTGGCGTTCTGACTGACTGACAGTTCAACAGAGGAAAGCATATCTGTCGAGTCCAGCAGGGGGCCACTAGAATAATCTTACCCCCATGTGCCACCACTTTGAATAGTAATCTCTGAATGAGAGGAACTGGATGAAATGCATACAGAAAATATAGGTTACTCACCTGTAACAGGAGTTCTAGGAATGGTATATGTTGTTCATCCACACTGTTTGGCAGGTTCCTTGCCGCTTTAAATCTTGCCGGAAGGTCTTCAAGCTGGCTCCTCCTACCCACCCGGGTGGTAAAACTCTCGGCTCCACCCCATGACGCCAGATCTAGCCTGCTGGAAGCCAGGTTGTGCGTTGAAGCCGGGGAGGCCAGGTGTCATGGATGAACAACATATATCATTCCTAGAACTCCTGTTACAGGTGAGTAACCTGTATTTCTAGGGACATGGATATGTTGTTCATCCACACTATTGGCAGACTCCTAGCAGTTCTCCGGGAGGAGGAGGCAAGCGCACACCCAATACTTACTTGGGAAATAAAGACTGGAGAACCGGGAGGCCCCAAACCAGTGATCACGGCAAGTGATTCTTGGGTCGATGTGGTAATGGGTAATGAAGGTGTGTGCTGACTTCCAGGTAGCAGCCCTGCAGATTTCCTGGATAGGGACGTCCCTGGAAGCAGCCACCGATGCAGCAGTATGACGGGTAGAATGAGCTCTTATCCCTCTGGGAGGCTCCAAGCCCGCCAACTTACAGCAGCGATCTATGCAGGAGGTGACCCACCTGCCTATCGTCCGCTTGGCTGCAGGTCTGCCAGATGCGGCTTCAGCGTAGGTGACAAACAGCTGGCGAACCTCTCCCCGAATTTCAGCCGTGCGCTCCTTATAATAAGCGAGCGCCCTTCTAGGGTCCAGAGTATGGAGCCTATATTCGGCCTCCGAGGTGTGACTGGGGTAGAACACCGGCAGAGTCAGCACCTGGTTAAGGTGAAACTCCGACACCACCTTCGGAAGGAATTTCGGGTGGGGGCGCAGGACAACCTTGTCCCTGTGGAAGAACAGGTAAGGAGACTCGATGCAAAGCACCTGGAGCTCTCCCATCCTTCTGGCTGACGTGATAGCCACCAAGAAGGCGGTCTTCCACGACAGGTGAGAGAGTTCACACCTGTGCACTGGTTCGAATGGCTTGCCCATGAGCTTTGCCAGTACCAGCAGTAGATCCTACGGAGGTGGAGGTTCTCGCACCGAAGGGGAAATGTGATCAAGGCCTGTGAAAAAGCCTGACCACCTTTTCCTGCCGACTGCTTCCCGGCCCGCGCCCGTAAGCAGAGATGGCTGCAGGTGCACCTTAGGGTCGTCGACCCTAAGCCCTTGACTAGAAAGGGACCATAAATAGTCCAAAATGCTTGCCACAGAACAGGAGGAAGGGTCCAGGCCCTTGCCCTGACACCAAATGGAGAATCTCTTCCATTTGAAGGCGTAGCATTTTCTGGTCGACTCCTTACGGGACACCTCAACAACATTGAGGACCTCATTGGAAAGACCCAAGGCCTGGAACTCTAGCTGCTCAGGAACCAGGCCGTCAGGTGCAGGGATTGAAGGTCCGGATGGAACACCTTCCCCTGACTGACTGAAAGCAGGTCCGGGCGAGCTGGAAGCTGCCTCGGGAGCCTGGAGCTGAGGCCGAGGAGATCTGGCGGGGCCAGTCTGGGGCTATCAGGATCACCTGCGCCTTGTCCCTCCTTGCTTTGAGAAGCACCTTGTGAATCAAGAGAAATGGGGGAAAGGCGTAGAAGAGGCCCGGGGTCCACAGCCTCAAGAAGGCATCCCCCTGCAGCGAGCCCTACTGAGGGGGGCGGGCATGAAACAGCCTCAGCTTCGCGTTCTCCCTGGAGGCAAACAGGTCCACCTGAGGTGTGCCCCAGTGGGAGAACAGATCTTGTACTACCTCCGGCAGGAGAGACCACTCGTGAGATGCAGCCCCTATCCGGCTCAGGGCATCGGCCAGGGTGTTGGAGGCTCCTGTCACATTAATGGCTAGGAGATCCGCCTCCAGGCTGCGCACGAGTGACCAAATGCGGAGAGCTTCCTTGCATAGAAGCATGGAGTGCGTCCCGCCCTGGCGATTCAGGTAGTACATGGTCGTGGTATTGTCCGTCTGGACTCGGACCACTTGACCCCGGAGAAACGGAGCAAAGGCGGTGAGAGCTAGGCGGACCGCTCGGAGCTCCAGCAGGTTGATGTGGCATTGGGACGCCCGTGGGGACCAGAGGCCGTGCACTCAGTGTTCCCCCAGATGGGCACCCCAACCCATCAGAGAGGTGTCGGTCGATAGAGAGACTGTCGGCTCGGGGCGGACAAACGGGATGCCCTCCTGCAGATGAAATGGAACGGTCCACCACTGGACAGCGTTCCACATCTCCTGGGTCACTATCACTAGCTGGTCCAAAGGATCGCAGCGTTGTGACCACTGGCTGGCCAGTCCCCACTGAAGGGGGCGCATGTGCCAGCGGGCCCAACGGACCACGCTGGTACAGGCCGCCATGAGACCCAGAAGGCGCAGGAAGTCCCGGGCAGGGCGCGATTGCCCAACCAGAAATGATTGGGCAAAGGAGGTAAGAACCTCGGCCCTGTCCGCCGGGAGCCGTGCTCTGGCTCGAAGAGAGTCGAGCTCTGCCCCGATGAACAGGATCACCTGCTTCGGCTCGAGTTCCGACTTGGCCTCGTTGATGAGAAGGCCAACTCGAGAGCAAACCTGGAGGGCCAGATCTCTGGACCACTCCACCTCCCGTCTGGAGGAGGCTGCTATCAGCCAATCGTCCAGGTAAGGGTACACCCGGACCCCTCGGCGCCACAGGAATGCTGTCACCACTGCCATGCATTTGGTGAAGACCCTGGGAGCTGGAGATAAGCCGAAGGGCATGGCTCGGAACTCGAAGAGGGATCTCTCCGCTCGAAAGCGGAGGAATCTCCGATGTGACGGACGGCTAGGGACGTGAAAGAACGCGTCCTGTAGGTCCAGAGAGCAGAACCACACGCCGTGTTCCAGAGATGGTATTATCTGCGCCAGAGTGACCATCCTGAAGGTTCGAGACCTTAGGAACTTGTTCAGGTCGTGTAGGTCGAGAATGGGGTGCCAGCCCACCGTCTGTTTCGGAACCAGGAAATACCTGGACACGAACCCGGGTCTGAAGGGGTCCTCCACCTCGTGATCACCTCCTTTGGAGGAGGAGGCGATGTCGGCTCGGCCGAGCTGCCAGTGAGGCTGCGGACCCGAGGCCCCAGTGCGGCACGGCTCTGAAGGGCAGGGCCTGCTCGATTCCAGAGGTAGGCCTTTTCCCACCACCTCCAGTACCCACCTGTCCGTGGTAACAGCGGACCAGGCGGAAAGGAAGTGTCTGAGCCGTCCCCACACGGGGGGAACCAGAGGTGAGGTGACAGGGATGGGGGCGACACCCCTCAGCCAGTCACTGGGCAGGCTTGGAGGAGGGACCGGCCGAGGGACCTCCTGGGCCTTTACCTCCCTGCTTCCTGTTGGAGGAAGCCGATGGCTTGGGCTTGGGATACCAAGGTCGAGCCTGCTGGCCCTGACGTTGCTGGGCCGGGCACGCCGCGGGCGCAGAAGGACGAAAGGGCTTAGGCTGTGGCTTGCGGCCTTTGTCCTTCTGAGCGGAAGAGACCGAGTGCAAGGTAGCATAGGACTTCTCGATCCTCTGCAGGTGACCTTCCACCCCAGGGCCGAAGAGGTCAGTCCCCAAAAAGGGAACATCCGCTAACTTGTGCTGGGTATCCGAGGTAAATGTGGATATCCTCAGCCAAGCCCGACGACACATGGCCACTGCGGCCGCCACAGACCTGGCACATGAGTCCCCGATGTCTAACGCAGTCTGGAGCTGCTGTTTAGCCACTGCTCTGCCCTGGTCCCGCACCTGCCTGACCGTAGTCTGCAGATCTGCGGGAAGATGAGGGACAACCTCATTCAGGGAGCCCAACAGGGCGTGAGAAAAATGTGCCATGAGGATGGCCGAACTGGCCTGACGAAGGCCGAGAGAGGACGCAGCATAGACTTTTCGCCCAGCATAATCCAATTTCTTGGATTCCTTGTCGGGAGGTTTGTCCACATCCCTGGCGTTCCCGGCACGCCGGAAAACGCTGTCGGTAACCAACCCCTCGGCCGAGGGGTGTTCCGATAAACCAGACAGGGAACCGGTAGGGACCGCATACTTCCTGGCCAACCTGGCCGAAGGCGCAGGGCAGGAAGCAGGACGCTGCCAAAGTTCCAAGGCCAGACCCACTATGGCCTCGGCCACCGGAAAGGCCTCCATAGGAGATTCCCCTCGGTCCAGAATCTCCGTGAGGGATACCTGGCCCATTTAGAACGGGTTCAAGCTTCATCCCGTGGACTCCGAGATGAGTCAAGCAACCCAAGAAGGACGAGGGCTATCGTCCATTGACTGCCCTCCGAGGACTCCAAGTCCATGCGCTTGGAAGAGGAGGAACCATCATCGGACTCAGAAGAGTCCTCAAAGAGCTGCCTCGGCCCTGAGACACCCTCCGCCTGCCGAGGTTTATCGGGAGTGAGGGTGACAGACAGCCTATGGGGCAAACCCAAAGCCGACCGAAAATTTTTGGTCGGAGCCCCAACTAATGGCTGTGGAGGTGGAGCTCCACCAGAATCGTGGGGCAGCTGGAATTGGCCGAACAACCGCCTGAGAATAGGCTCCTCGACTACAACGAGGGGTTGTTTCGGCTGCTCCGGTGTCAGCCACTTAATGGCCGGGGAAGACGACTGGGTCGGCTTATTCCCGGTCAAAAGGAGCTGTTGCCACATAAGTTCCTCATACCTCCGACGCAACTTGCGCCGAAGCCTCCCCTCGTCCGAGGAAGAGGAAGAGCGTGGCGCCGCTTGCCGCGGTGCCGAGACCTAGACGCCGATCATGGCGCGGCGGATCGCTTGGACCGCGAGGATGTCCGAGACCGAGAGTCTCAACTAGGCCGAGGAAGGCGAGGAGAAGTGTCGGAAATCGGCACTCCCCTCGGCTCGGACGATCCCACTGAAGGCTCCGGAACTGGAGGCACAGACGAGCCGACGGGATCCTCAACTCCCACCGGGGAACTGGGAGAGGGGATTCTCAGCTTCTCCAGCCGACAACCCGTCTAACGGGTCGAGAAAAATCTCGACCGCGTCGACGAGAGTCTCGGTCAACTGGCCTGACGGGGACACCGTGAAGCCAGTGGCCGAAGCTGAGGGGTCGACCGAAGTCGACTGTTGACAAGGGAAGGGGGATCTTTCCCGCTCCCAAGAGCGTCGATGGAGAGACTTACTTTTGCTCTTTTTGGACCTGGAAAAAGGTCCAGAAGAAGTTGGACCCTCACCTTTGGTCTAGAGGGTCAGACAAAGCTCGTGGAGTGTGGATCCGTCCTAGACATCTTCTGCCCACAAGGGCACCTCCGAAAACCGGGAGTCGATGTGTCCATCGCAGCCGCGAGGAGAAGAAGACCGAAGTCTTTTAGCAAAAACCTTTTTAATTTCGAACTTTTCGAAGAATTAGGAACCAGTCTTAATCCAACGCTGCTTAAGGAGGGTACCTGAGCTTCCAAGCCGTAAGGAAGATCTGCGCCATGGGGCGGAGCCGAGAGTTTACCCCCAGATGGGTGGGAGGAGCCAGCTGAAGACCTTCCGCAAGATTTAAAGCGACACGGAACCTGCCAATAAGTGTGGATGAACAACATATCCATGTCCCTAGAACCTGTATTTCTAGGGACATGGATATGTTGTTCATCCACACTGTCTGGCAGACTCCTAGCAGTTCTCTGGGAGGAGGGAGGCAAGGCGCACACTTCCCCCACCTTAGGGAATAATGACTGGAGAACCGAGGCCCCAAAACCAGCATCCTGGCGTGACTCAAGGTCGATGTGGTAATGGGTAATGAAGGTGTGTGCTGACTTCCAGGCAGCAGCCCTGCAGATTTCCTGGATAGGGACATCCCTGGAAGCAGCCACCGATGCAGCGGTATGACGGGTAGAATGAGCTCTTATCCCCGAGAGGCTCCATGCCCGCCAACCTATAGCAGAGATCTATGCAGGAGGTGACCCACCCTCCTACGGTCCGCTTGGCTGCAGGTCTGCCACGTGCAGCTTCAGCGTAGATGACAAACAGCTGGCGAACCTCTCCCGAACTTCAGCCGTCCACTCCTTATAATAAGCTAGCGCTCTTCTAGGGTCCAAAGTATGGACCCTATATTCGGCCTCCGAGGTGTGATTTGCGTAGAACACCGGCAGAGTCAACACCTGATTAAGGTGAAACTCCGACACCACCTTCGGAAGGAATTTCGGTTGGGGGCGCAGGACAACCTTGGCCCTGTGGAAGACCAGATAAGAAGACTCGATGGAAAGCGTTTGGAGCTCTCCCATCCTTCTGGCTGACATAATAGCCACCAAGAAGGCGGTCTGCCACGACAGGTGAGATGTCACACTTGTGCATCGGTTCGAATGGCTAGCCCATGAGCTTAGCCAATACCAGCAGTAGACCCCACGGAGGTGGAAGTTCTTGCACCAGAGGGGATATGTGATCAAGGCCTTTGAAAAAGCACCTGACCACCTTCTCCTGCGCCACCGACTGCTTCCTGGCCCGCGTCCGGTAAGCAGAGATGGCTGCCAGGTGCACATTAAGGGTCGTCGACTGAAGCTCAAGCTGAGAAAGGGACCACAGGTAGTCCAGAATGCTTGCCAAGGAGCAGGAGGAAGGGTCCAGGCCCTTGCCCTGACACCAAATGGAGAATCTGTTCCATTTAAAGGCATAGCATTTTCTGGTCGACTCCTTACGGGAAGCCTCAACGACGTTGAGGACCTCGTCGGAAAGACCCAAGGCCTGGAACTCTAGCCGCTCAGGAACTAGGCTGTCAGGTGCAGGGACTGAAGGTCCGGATGGAATACCTTCCTCTGATTGACTGAGATTAGGTCCGGGCAGGCTGGAAGCTGCCTCGGGAGCCTGGAGCTGTGACTGAAGAGATCTGGATACCAGAACTGGCGGGGCCAGTCCGGGGCTACCAGAATCACCTGCGCCTTGTCCCTCCTCGCCTTGAGAAGCACCTTGTGGATCAAGGGAAATGGAAAGGCTTAGAAGAGGCCCGGGGTTCACGGCCTCAAGAAGGCATCCCCCTGCAGTAAGCCCTGCTGAGGGGGCCGGGCATAAAACGGCCTCAGCTTCGCATTCTCCCTGGAGGTAAACAGGTCCACCTGAGGCATGCCCCATTGGGAGAACAGATCTTGTACTACCTCCGGCAGGAGAGACCACTCATGGGACGCAGCTCCTATCTGGCTTAGGGCATTGGCCAGAATGTTGGAGGATCCTGCCACATGGATGGAAAGGAGATCCGCCTCCAGGCTGCGCATGAGGGACCAACTACGGAGAGCTTCCCTGCACAGGGGCATGGAGCGCGTCCCACCATAGCGGTTCAGGTAGCACATGGTCGTGGTATTGTCTGTCTGGACCTGGACCACTTGACCCCGTACAAACGGGGCGAAGGTGGTGAGGGCTAGACGAACCGCTCGAAGCTCCAGCAGGTTGATGTGGCATTGGGACTCCCGAGGGGACCAGAGGCCGTGCGCTCTGTGCTCCCCCAGATGAGCACCCCAACCCATCAGAGAGGCATTGGTCGATAGAGAGACCCGGCTCGGGGCGGACAAACGGGATGCCCTCCTGCAGATCAGCTGGAACGATCCACCACTGAAGAGCGTTCCACATCTCCTGGGTCACTGTCACTGGCTGATCCAAAGGACTGGAGCGCTGTGACCACTGGCTGGCCAGTCCCCACTGTAGGGGACGCATGTGCCAACGGGTCCAGCGGACCACGCTGGTGCAGGCCGCCATGAGGCCCAGGAGGCACAGGAAGTCCCGAGCAGGGTGCAATTGCCCAACCTGAAATGATTGGGCAAAGGAGGAAAGAACCTCGGCCTTGTCCACCGGGAGCCATGCTCTGGCTCGCAGAGAGTCAAGCTCTGCCCCGATGAATTGGATCACCTGCTTTGGCACGAGTTCCAACTTGGCTTCGTTGATAAGGAGGCCAACTTGAGAGCAAACCTGGAGGGCCAGATCCCTGGACATCTCCAGCTCCATTCTGGAGGAGGCCGCAATCAGCCAGTCGTCCAGGTAGGGGTACACCTGGACCCTTCAGCGCCACAGGAATGCTGTCACCACTGCCATGCATTTGGTGAAGACCCTGGGAGCTAAAGAAAGGCAGAAGGGCATGGCCCGGAACTCGTAGAGGGACCCTTCTGCTCTGAAGTGGAGGAATAGCTGGTGGGACGGACGGATTGGGACGTGAGAGAATGTGTTCTGGAGGACCAGAGAACAGAACCACTCACCTTGTTCCAAGGATGGAATGATCTGAGCTAGATTGACCATCCTGAAGGTTCAAGACCTTAGGAACCCGTTCAGGTTGTGCAGGTCTAGAATGGGGCGCCAGCCCTCCATCAGTTTAGGGACCAGGAAGTACCTGGACACAAACCCTGGGTCTGGTAGAGGATCCGCCACCTTCCTGATCACCTCCTTTTTGAGGAGCAGGGCAATGTCGGCTTGACAGGCTGACAGAGAGGCCGCAGACTCTGTAACCCCCCATGGGGCGACGGCTGGGAATGGTGGTGCCTGCTCAAACTCCAGAGGCAGACCCTTTCCTACCACCTCCAACACCCAATGGTCCATGGTGATAGCAGACCAGGCGGAAAGGAAGTGGCGGAGCTGTCCCCCAACGGGGGGAACCCAGGGGGAAGCGATGAGGTTGGGGACGACACCCCTCAACCAGTCACTGGGCAGGCTTGGAGGAAGGACCGGCTGAGGGACCTCCTGGGCCTTTTCCTCCTGGCTTCCTGTTAGAGGAAGCTGCAGGCTTGGCTTTAGGGTGCCAAGTGTGAGCCTGCTGACCCTGATGCTGGTGTTGCTGGGCTGGACGTGCTGCAGGGGCAGAAGGGCGAAAGGACTTACGTTGCTGTCGATGGCCTTTGTCCTTCTGAGCAGACGTGACGAATCCAAAGTGGCATTGGACTTTTCGAACCTCTGGAGGTGGCCTTCCACTCCAGGGCCGAACAGGTCAGTCCCCAAGAAGTAGAAGTCTGCCAACTTGTGCTGGGTATCTGCCGTAAAGGTGGATATCCTCAGCCAGGCTCTGCGACGCATGGCCGCTACTGACCGGGCACAAGAGTCTCCGATATCAAGAGCCATTTGGAGCTGCTGTTTCACCACTGCCCTTCCCTGATCCCGCACCTGCTTGACCAAAGTCTGCAGATCAGCCAGGAGATGAGGGATCACCTCATCCAGGGAGCCCATGAGGGCGTGGGAGAAGTGCGCCATCAGTACGGTCAAACTGGCCTGACGGAGGCCGAGGGAGGATGCAGCGTATACATTGCGCCTGGCACAGTCCAGCTTTTTGGACTCCTTGTCGGGGGCTTGTCCACATCCCTAGCGTTCCCGGAACGCCGGAAAACGCCATCGGTGACCAACCCCTCCGCAGAGGGGTGTTCCGAGAAACTGGACAAAGAGCCTATAGGGACCGCATACTTCCTGGCCATTCTGACCAAAGGCACAGGACAGGAAGCCGGCCACTGCCATAGCTCCAAGGCTGGGCCAACAATGGTTTCAGCCACCGGAAAGGCCTCTGTGGGAGAATCCCCTCGGTCCAGTATCTCCGTGAGGGGATACTTGGCCCACTTGGACACGGGCTCGAGCTGCATCCCGGTGGACTCTGAGATGAGCCGAAGCAGACCCATGAACGATGACGGGTCCTCGTCCATCGACTGCCCCCAGAGGACTCCCACGCCAAGGGGCCCGAAAACAGGGAAGTCGTCAAGCTGCCAGACTCAAGGAGTCTGCGAAGAGCTGCCTAGGGCCTGAGCCACCTCCACCTGCGAAGGACAGTCGGGAGTAAGGGTGACCAACAACCAGTGGGGCAGACCCTGACCCAACCGAGAATCCTTGGACAGAGCCCCCGATTTCGGTTGTGGAGGCAGAGGTTCCACCACAATCGGTGGGGCAGCTGGTTTCAGCCGAACAACCAGCCCAGGCTTGGGCACCTCAACCACTGTGAGAGGTTGTTTCGGCATTTTGGGTGACAGCCACTTAATGGCTGGGGAAGGCGACGGTGTCTGCTTGTTCCCGGACAGAAGGAGCTGCTGCCACATTAAGTCCTTGTGGCGTCGACGCAATTTGCGCCGAAGCCTCTCCGTTTCCAAGGAGGAAGACGAGGACGAGCGGCGCCGCCACTTTCCTTGGTGCCAAGACCGAGACCACCGGGGTGGGTGGAATTGGCTGGACCGAGATGAGGTCCGAGACCGAGATCCTCGGCGTTTCCAAGGGTAGGTCTTGGAGGGAGCGGGGGAAACCCACTCCTCCCTCTGCTCGGGAGCCTTGACCAGGGACTCCGGCACAGGCAAGTCCTCGGTTTCACGAGTCGACAGCCCATCTGACGGGTCGAGCAAAATCTCGACCGCGTTGACGGGTGTCTCGGCCGGCTGACCTGACCGGGACACCGTGCAGCTAGCGGCCTTAGCCGCAACCTTGACTGAAGTCGAGCGTTGACTGTCCGGGAGGGGACCGCCCCACCTAACGCCGACGGTGGGACTTACCCTTCCAGTCCTTTTGACCGAGAAGAGTGCCTCAAGGCCCCTCAACCTTCGTGGGAGAGGGACTGGCAAAGCTCCTTAAAGGAAGCTGTGTAGGAGGATCCCAAAGAGAGTGGGATAAATGCCGCGACAGAGGAAGATGAAGATGCGCTTGGGCCAGCTCCTCCTCGAGGGCGATCATCTGCTCGAGTTGCTCAGCCAAGCCAGCTGCCACAGAAACCACCCAACGGGCCTCCTTGGACTTCACCCGGCAGATAACGTTTCTCGGGGCACCCAAGTTGGAGCCGGGCAGCACGGTCTTCAAGGACGTTAGCTGAAAAAGACCTGCACAACTCGCAGGCCTGCGGGTCATGGTCAAGCCCAAGGCAGTAGATGCACGTGGAGTGTGGATCGGTCCTGGACATCTTCTGCCTGCATGGGCACCACCGAAAACTGGGAGTTGATTTGTCCATCGCAGCCGTGAAGGAAGAAGTAGACCAAAGTCTAGAAAAACGTTAAAATTATTTTCGGGTAAACCAAAGAGTTAGGATCCAGTCTAGACACAGAGCATTAAGGAGGGAACCTGAGCTTCCAAGCGATAAGGAAGATCTGGCATCATAGGGCGGAGCCAAGAGTTTTGCCACCCGGGTGGGTGGGAGGAGCCTGCTTGAAGACCTTCCAGCAAGATTTAAAGCGGCAAGGAACCTGCCAAACAGTGTGGATGAACAACATATCCATGTCCCTAGAACAGATTGTACCACTGCATCTAAAATGCATCCTGACAGAAAATTTCAGGTCCTGGATTTTTGCAGCAGAATCAAGGCAGTCTGGCACTGAATGGGGACACAAAAAAGTTCATGCCTGGATTCCATCACTTGAATGGCAATCTCCTGACATCTGAAGACAGTGTCCACTCATGAAGATCTGCTGCTGTTCGACTCAGTTTGTTTGCCAGTGTGTTCTGGAATTCCTGGCAGGCAGATGGCCTGAAGCAGGGACCCCTGTTCCTGGCACCATTCACACACTCTCTCTTCCTCTCTGCTAGGAGGGTAACAGTGTGCTCCTCCATGTTTACTGACACAGTACATGATGGATTTGCTGTCAGTCTGTAGGACTGTCATGTCGCTTACCATGTCCACTAGGGCTTTCAGACCATAAAGAACTGCAAGCGTCTGTGTTTCTGAGGAGTCTCAGACCCCTTTCATCTGTAGACCCTGGTAGTGGATTCCCCACCCAAGCAAGAAGGCATCTGTGGTAAGAGTCTTTTGCTCTGGTGCGGAGAAGGGGAAGACCTGGAGGAGGTTTTCCTCCACACAGCAGCACAGCAGGGACCTCATTGCAGGCTTGGTCACCTGGATGGGTAGTTCCAAGGGATTGATTCTTGAGGCCTCTGTGTACTGAGTATCCACGTCTCATTTTCATGTGCAGCCTTGCCAGGGGCACTGTGAACACTGAGAATGCCAAGAATCCTAGCATGCACTGCATGGAATGAGCTGGTATAGTCTTGCACTCCATGATAAATCATACCATCTGCAAAACTGCTCACAATCTGCAGTCCAGAAAAAAGGCCTGAGCCAGAGTCATGTCCAGAACACACCTATGAACATAAGTACCTGGAAGGGCTACCGCCAGGACATGGAAGGATTCAGCATAACTCCCATGGACGTCAGAAACTGTGAGACAGTGGCCGCTGCCTGTTCTGTCTCTTATCTGGATAAGCATGTCAGGAGTCAGTTGTCTAGGTATGGGAAGACATGTAGTCCTAACTTTCTGAGATGGACTGCTGGTATTGCAAAGCACTTTTTAAGATTTACAGCACTGAGGAAAGCCTAAAGTGCAGGATTCTGAACTGGTAATGTCCCTCCATGCAGAAAGTACAGTTAGGTATGAACTTACCATAACAGTAGATTTTCAAGAAGAGCTCTTGCAGTAGGCTAACACCATTAGGACTAAACTGCCAGGACCACACAGAAAACTTCCTAGCTAGCAGTCTCCCATGGGGGACTGCCCACCGCCAACGTCACCCTATCCTATACAGGTGGTCGGTCTCCACACTCTCCTCAGTTCTCCTGCTGGAGACCCAGAGCAGGCAGTAAAAGAATAACTTAGAAGCTTCCCAAGAGTCAAGAAGGAAAAGGGAAGCAGAAAACCCATGCAAATGGAAGAGGAACACAGCAGAGAAAATGAAGGGGGTAGGGGAGACAGGGAAAATTAGGGCCTAATGCAAGAGCTCCTCTCGAAGATCTACTGTTACTAAGTTCTTACATAACTGTACTATCTTACTTCAATGGAGGTTCTTGCAGCAGGTCAACACTGGTAGGACTGAGTCCCAAACAGTTCTGATAGTGTAAAGGAAGCAGCACCGGGAGGAGGTTAGACAGCAGCCAATATCCTAAGAAAGAAGGCCGTGCAGGATGGTGAGGCCAAAACTGGCCTTGCGCCCAGAAGCAACGTCCAGACTGTAATGTTTAGTGAAGGTGTGTAAGTACGTAAAACTTTATTTTTAAGCGCTTTTCAAAACCAAAGCGCTGTACAAAGGATTAAAACTAACAATAAAAATGACAATAAACAATTAGAGAGACATTTGCAAAATCATTCACCATAGGCAGCGGCTGCGCAAATGTCCCCAGTAGAAACATTCCTGAAACAAGCCATGGAGGCAGCCATACCCCTGGTGGAATGGCCCTTAATCACTCCTGGAAGGTCCTTGTTGTACGTACGGTAGCAATAAACAATGCAATTAGCTAACCACTTAGACAAACTGTGTGGAAACTAGAGTGCCTTCCCTCTTGGGGGTGACCGAAATGAACAACTGATAAGACTTCCTTGAAGTCTTGGTCTGGTGCGTATAGTATCGTAAGATTCTATGTACATCCAAAGTATGGAGCAAAGCCTCCCCCAGATTAGAATACTCAGGATACTAAATGGTAGGTGGATGGACTGGTTCTAAGTAAACTCCGACACCACCTTGGGAATAAACTTAGGATTAGTACACATAAACCCCGTCTTTGTGAAAAACCAAACAAGGCTCCTTACACAAGAGAACCTGAAGCTCGGAAATCCTTTGAGCAGAAGTAATAGCAACTAAAAAGAACGCTTTCCACGACAGAAAGCGCAGCTCTCAACTTGCGGCTGGTTCAAAGGGAGGTAATGTGAGTTTCTCCAACAGAAAATTGAGGTCCCATGGAGGGACTGGGTCCCAAATGGGAGGTTTCAGATGCAAAATGCCCTACAGAAAGATGCAAGACACCTCAAGCCGAGCCACAGCTTTGCCCAATAGGTGCATGGTACACAGAAATGGCAGAAAGATGCACCTTGAGGAGGAGTACTCCAAGCCTGAATCTGAAAGGAAGAGAAGGTACTCCAGCACCTGATTCATCGGACAGGTAAAGGGCTCCATAGCCAGTGCGAAGTAGCCCAAAGGGAGAAGCGCTTCCATCTCATGGTGTAAGTGGCTCTGCTGAAGGGCCTTCTGGCAGCCACAAGAACATCGGCGACCCTAGGGGAAACTCCAAAGAGGGCACTGGCTAAGTCTGCAGGAGCCACACATGGAGATGTAGAGACTTCAGATCCGGATGGACCAGGGTGCTCCGGCCCTGGGAAAGCAAGCTGGTGCACAGGGGCAAGGGCACTGGAGGTTCCACTGCCAGCTGCTGCAGCAAGGGGAACCAAATCTGACATGCCCAGAAGGTGGGGCCATGAGCCATCTCCAGCGCCCCAGCTACAGCAGGCAGTACTCTCTGAAGGAGTGGAAGGAGGGAAGGCGTACAGAAACCTCCCCTTCCAGAAGCGGGACAATGTGTCTTGCCAAAAACTTCAGGCCCAGGATTGAGCGTGAAAAAAGTGACAGTTTTGCATTGAGTGGGGACGTAAAAAGGTCCAGCTCTGACTGACCCCATCTGTCGAACAGATCTTCGACCACCAGGGTGAGAAGCTCCCACTCGTGAGCCTGTGACCGGGAGTGGCTGAGACTGTCCACCAGGACGTTTTGGTCATCTGGAACATGTACAGCACACAGCTCCAAACCATACTTGATGGCCCAATACCAAACCCTCATCACCGCCCCATGAGTTCCCCTGTTTGCTGATGTAATACACCGCACATATGTTGTCTGTCTGTTCCAACAGCGGACCGGGGAGGAGATGAGTCTGGAAGGCCTGCAGAGTGTACAGAACTGCTTGCATCTCCACAAAACTGATGTGGAGACCCTGTTCCACTTCTCTGCATGTGCCTTGAGCCTAGTGAGTGTCCAAAGGAGCTCCCCATCCTAGACCCAAGGTGTCCATTGTGAAAATTTGATGAGGGGCTGGAATTTGAAAGGAGACCCCACCAAAGCAGGTTGACCGGCTCTATCCACCACAACAGGATTTTATTATTTTTTTTTTATCATTATAGCTTTTTGACCCCTGTCGCCACCTTACACCTACTTGGCGATGGGGATACATACTGGTTTTGCAGTTTTTCTCTCCATACACCCGGGGCTCCAGTACATGGCTGTGCATGCGCGTGGAGGCACACACGCACCCCATGATGCCAGCTCAGCCCCTTCCGCCCCTCCCTGGCAAATGCTGAGTTCCCCTTAGCCCAAACTGCCATCTGTCCTCCACCGGGTGGCAGCCAAGGGCCAGGGAATTTCAGATCCCTCCCCAAGAGAGGAGAGACGCAGCTCAATCTTGCTCCAAACCAGCCCCCCGGCAACCCAGGCTCATTCCCAAACCCAGGTCGCCAGTGTGGCATCCAGTGCCTCAACCCTCAGCGCCACCCGGCTGGCCACGAAATGACTCTCTTGACAGGGTCAGAGACTATGACTGTCTGGTCCAGGTCATCCGTGCGTTGATCCCACTGAAGTCTCAATGTCCACTGAGGCATCCGCATGTGAAGGCGTGTGAGGGGAACCATGGCAATGGCTGTTGCCATGTGACCCAAGACTCATAGGAAGCCCCTGGAAGGGACCTGGCAACTGGAGGAGACCAGGTGGGCCTGAGCCATCAGTCGCTCTGCTTTGTCCATAGGCAAGAAGGCTATGCCCTGGGTGGTATCCAGAACCACCTCGATATACTGGAGGTGCTGACAAGGAGACAGACAGGACTTTGGCTGATTGATGGTGATACCCAAGGCCTGGAAGAGGTGGAAAGTGTACTCTAGAGTCTGGATAAGACAGTCCCTGGAGAGGGCCTTCAACTGCCAATTGTCAGGTAAGGAAATACGTAGAAACCCTGTCTCCGCAAGGCAGTCGCTACTGCTGCCAAGCACTTGGTAAAGTGGGGGCTGAGGACAGTCCAAAAGGGAGGGCCCTGAATTGGAAATGGGCTCCCTGGAAATGGAAGCAGAGGAAGCGTCAATGAGAAGGAAAACTTTTGATATACAGATATGCATCCTGCATGTCCTAACATCCCCTGAAGGGTGACCAACCGGAAGCATTTGTACTCTATGTAGAAATTCAACTGGCTCAGATCCAGGATTGGCAGGAGATCCCTGGTCTTTTCTTGAGACTAGGAAGAAGTGGGAGTAAAGTCCCCTGCCCCACTGAGCCGGAGGGATGGGCTCTATAGCTATTTAGAATTTTCTGGGGACCACCTGAGAAGCTCTAGCATGTGACCATGTTCTATGATCTGCAGGACCCAATTCTCCGAGGTAAGGCTCAGCCACCCATCGAGGTGAAGGAAGAACTGACCCCGGACAGCCTCCCCCAGAACCTGTTCTGTTGGGAGGGGGGGTTTGGACAAGGAGTCAGGAGGTAGGGGCAGGTGCTGGGAGGGCGACCGTGGGGTCCCCGAGGGGACCTGGTGGGAGCTGTGGAGGGGGGGGTGATGCCGCTTAGCGTTTACACTGACCTTTGGTGGGTGGGCAGCGAAAAGAGGCTGCAGACCAGTCTTAGGCTGGATATGGTACATCGAGTGAATGGATCTGAAGGGAGGAAATTAGATCCTGGACATCCCCTCCAAACAAGACGGCTCCCTGAAAGGGGGGCATCCAAAATGCTGAACTGCACATCGGAGGCAAAGCCAGACACCCAGAGCCAGGAATGGCACTGGAGGCAGACGCCGACAGCCGCTCCCCTGCCCAAGGCCTCCCCAGCATCATATGGAGCCCGAAGGATGTAGCTGCCCACATCAGAGCCTGCCTTAAGGAGCTGGGATAACTGAGTTTTGGTGGGATCATCAGACAAGGCCTTGACTAAGTCCATGGCCTGGTCCCAGGGAACATCCTGGTATTGAACCATATGGGCCAGGTAGCTGACGGCCAAGATGGCCAAGGTGATGGAGGCAAAAAAATGGAAATTACTTACTTACCGTAATTGTTGCTCTTCTTGGACACAGTCTCCATCACTCATTCACACTAGTGGGATAGCACCAGAGGCGCTAGGACCAAGTGGGAGCCAAACTTTTTCAGAAGGGTCGGCGCCGAGACAGGACCATGCATGCACAGCACCACGAGTGTAGGTTATCTCAGCGTCGACCCTCCAACCGCCTCAGTACCTTTTTGACTGAGGAGATGCAGCATAACTAATGAAAGTAACTTATCCTGACTTCCTGGGCCTGAGAGAGCCCGGATAGCCCTTGCAAGAAGGGTCAAAGAACAATGTATTTACAGCCTGAACCACAGGACAGTGACAATCAGGAAAGAAAACGAGTGAGCCCAGGCGATGGAGGGCAGGCATGTGAATGAGTGATGGATACTGTGTTCAAGAAGATCAACAATTACGGTAAGAATGTAATTTCCATATCTTCCTGGACCCAAGCCTCCACCACTCATTCACACTAGTGGGAGAGTACCAAGCTAAAACCAACAACCCTGAGTAGGGTGGCAGGAGATAGGGCTCACTCAGAAAGGATGGCCAAGGACTGTCCTGCTAATAAAAAGAGCCGTCTTGGAAAGATCATCTAGAACATAGTGCTTACAAGATAAACGCTTGAGTTCTAACTCACCACTGTGCAGAAAACTGCAATGGACACAAAATGAAACTACCAGGAGGCTGCAACCACTCTAGGAGAGTGGCGAGAACCCACCCCCATCAAAAGATATGTACTAATCCAACGTAAGGGGACCTCAGGAACTTGAAACAGTCGGAGTTAAAGTCTACTGGTTCAGGGTAGACTGAAATGCACAGATGGAAATCCCCACTACCAAGTATGGCTGCCCTATGAACAACAGGTCCAGGAGCAGTTGAACTCCTTACTTGCTGAGCAAAGGGGATCCAGGTGGGGTTAGCCCATCAAGGAGAATGGTTTCCACTTAGTCACTGAAACCTTCCTGATGGAAGGCCAAGCATGACTTAGAAGCCTCTTGTGGTGGTTTAGTAGAACCAGATCCTACTCCCTTCATATTCCAAAAGGAATCATTCTGCTCATGTGCCTACAACTGTAGTAGCAGTCTCTGAACTAAGGGAAGAGAGGGAAAGTGTACAGGAGGACGTGTCCACTGTGGAAAAACATTCCAACAGAAAAAAAACGGGCTGGATTTCTAAGGCAAATAAAGGCAGATGTGCGTCAAGGGGGGATGCAGCAGGACCACATTTGGGCTAACCCATTCATTGAAAGTGACTGAATAGTGGCAGAAGTGACTAAATGCGGTGAGGCACCACTCGCTCCGGCCTTCCTGATAGGGAGTAGGAAAGGACTTTAGTTTGCTTTCTGATGAAAAAAATGGAAATTGCATACCTACCGTAATTCTTGATCTTCTCTTGTATCTTCACCATTCATTACAGATTGGGAGTAAGCCGGGCGCGCACCCGCCACGGGAGTTTTTTTTTTTTGAGAGGAGTCGGCGCCGATGGCACTGCCCCCGAGAGCGACACACTATGTGGTGCGTGAGGGGTGGCCGTTAGGCGCTGCAGACTCCTCCTCCATCCCAGTTCTGTCAGCCAGAGAGGCGAAATAAAGATAAGAAAAGGAGAGCGAGGCAAGAGAGCCGGAGGTAAGTAAAGGAAAGGATATAAACTGAAAGGAATAAGCCGATGAGGGCAGGAAAGGAAAAACCTACCCTATGGGACCACAGGCCTCACTCCTGCAGCAGCTCAAGGGAAGAACAGATAAGGAAGAGGGAGGAAGAAGAAGAGAGAGAGGGGGATGTTGGGGGTGGGGGGGTGAGGAGAGAAGTTCTGCCAAGTTGTGAGAATCTGACTTGCAGGCTTGGGACAAAGGAAAGGGAGCAAGGATCCCATTTAGGAGAACTGCTGAAGAAGGTTCAACTGAACCTTTTGCACAGCTTGGAACACAAAAGGCAGACTCTCTGCACCTCCCGTCATCCCCAACCCCTTACACTCCAGCTGAGAGCTTGCAGACTGCCAAGGCAGAAAATCTGTTCCAAAGGAGAGCACCCAACTAGGAAAGGGAAGGAAACCCACTAGCACCTTGTTATGTGCTAACACAGATGTGTGTGGGTAGAAGGGGCGTATTTGAAGCCTTACAGAGGGCACCCCTTTGTGGACAAGAACAGAGTGGGAACTCAGTCTGACTCCCCAAAGGCATGGCAAAACAGATCACAAGCTTAAGGCAATTGGAGTGCCAGGACAGTGTTTAACCAGCAGAGGCTGATGCAAACAGGACATTGAGACAAACTAGAGGGGATCTAGAAAAAGGAACCGAACCATTTAAGGAATGTTTTTTTTAATTGTGAATTGAACAACATGGCTTAAGAAGGAGCCAAGAGGTCAGCCCAAGGGACAATCAGAACGAGTTCCCTCGGGATAGAGAAGTTCTACTCATTCCCTTCCCTCCCTTCCTCAAGTAAATAGATCCATTCTGAGAAGAATGGAAAAGTCAAGATTTTTATTTATTTATTTTTTTTAATTTTCAGGCTCTAAGGCCAAACGAAGAAGGAATGAGGAACGAGCAGTGGGGAGGAGGAGACGCCGAAGAAAGAGGCCCATGAAGGGAAGGTGGGTGGGTATCAGTAATGAATGGTGAAGATACAAGAGAAGATCAAGAATTATGGTAGGTACGTAATTTCCACATCTCCCCTTGTCAATCTTCACCATTCATTACTGCTTGGGTGAGTACTAAGCCCCCTCGAAGAGGGACTAGGAAAACCCTGAAGGAACAAGACCCTCAGCCTCCTGCTAGTGAAAAACAGAAGGAAGAGACCCTGGCCTTACAAGATAGGAAGCCTAAGGCCGAGGAGAGCTGGGAGGTGTCCCCCAGAGATGAGGAGATGGAGGAAGCCCCTGCAGGAACCTCCTAGCTCTGGTGGAAAAGAGGCGGGTCCCTTGGAAGGCAAAGCAAATCACCCTACGCCAGGCCAGGGGTGACAATCTTGATAGACTAAGTCATGCCGTCCATCTAATACAGATCGCTGTCCCTACAAGCCTGGAAGCCACTTTGTTGGTGTCACAGGATGCCCTTGCTTGGTGCCTTGCCAGTTCCAGACCTATAGCGGAGAGGGCAATAGCCTGTCTAGATTGCTCCGTATCAGGCATTGATGCTAGAAACAGATAACATCGACCATAGGTGCCTGTTGTAGGCAGCATGGTGCAACTGATGTGATGCAATACACAGCATCGCACGAGAGGAAGAGAACACACTTTGCCCCAACCGGTCAAATTGTAGAGAATCTGAGTCCGGCAGTCGGTCATACGCCAGGCGGCAGCAGCCGGAAGGGGTCTCTAGGGACACCAATCCCGAGAACGGGTTGGGAAGAGAACCTAGGGACTCAGATGGGGCACAATACCTCCTCCTGCAGTCTACCAGGGCTGGGATAGGGTCGGCTGGAGACTGCCAGGAGCGGACAGACGCCTCCTGGAAGGGAATAGGCCAGGATGGCACCACCAAATGTTGGGCACTAAATTCACAGAGGAATTCACGCATCTCCCGCTCAGTATTGTCTTGTCCGACTTAGGAGATACGGAGATCCCCGACCATTCTCGATAGGAACCACTGATACTCAGTGAAATCAGCGTCGGATTAGAAGTGAGCAGAGGGTTCCTCTCCCTCTGAGGAGGGAGTGGCGGTGGGGAGAGGTGAAAAACCCGCTCATGCATATATCTAACATATGACGGGAAGGCTGCCGCATTGCCTCTGAATGTCTTGCAGGATAATGGGCTCGTGGGATCGACATGGCCTTGAAGAGAGGGGGGCGGCTGCAGAGGAATGGGAGAGAGGCACCTAAGAAGAGGCAACTGACCTCTGCTAAGGCTCTGAAATCCGGGGAATGGAGCCCGAGCTGGCAAGGTCCCGGATATCAAACCAGGTCGCAAAACGGAACCCTGGGGATGCGAACTCTGGAAGAGCCTAGAAAGGGAATCTCTCCTGTGACGCACCTGGGGCTGCGTGGATCCAGAAAGGCAACCCATAGCAATGCCACCAGTGGGGTCTCAAGCCTAAGGAGATGTGGGTCTCGGTGCCACGGCTCCTCCCTACACCAGAGGGGTAGCAGGCGGAACTCGATGCCCCTTGTCCCGGCCCCTCAACCCCTCAGACTCAGAGGATGCCCTCCTCCTCGACGCTAGCGACAGGGCCCATCGATCCTGAGGTCTCCCGGGGGATGCCTCCGAAGACAGGACCCTTAGTTCACCCCAAGAAGGCACAGCAGCATTGGAAACGGCAGCTGCCACAGTCCCCTCTGAGAGGACAGTCCCCTCCCCAATCCCCAAACTGTCCACCCCCCTGGAACCCAGGCCACCCCCAGCCTGGGAGTCCTCAGAGGAAGACTGCTGTGGAGACTGAAGAATGGAAGTGCTGGGCCGCCTGACACCATGTTCCACAGAAGACTCTGATTCCGAAGAATCGGGGAGCCAGACTGGGTCCACGTCTGAGTCGTCTGCTTCCGAGGAAGAGTCAACCAGAAGGACCTCGATGCTGGCCACCCCAAGAGACCCCTGAGAAATGGTGCTGCGAACGGTGCCAGTGTCACCCGTGGCGCCGTCGGTCCGTGCCACCCACCTTACCATGCGGTCTGCCCGCGGCTCTGGCGAATCCCAGCTGCCCGCCTTCAGGACCCAACACTGCGCCACCCACAGAGTCTACCGAGCCCACGGCGCTGCGAGCAGCACCGACAAGAAAAAATTACTCACCTTAGTAATGTTGTTTCTTCTAATGGAGTCTTGCTATATGCTGACATATTCAGTGAGTCCCAACCTTCGAACTGCCCCGGAGACGAAAGAGTTAACTTTCCATGCCAGGCATGGAACGCTGAGCTCGAGCTCGGTTGAGACTCTGTCTGTTGTTCTTCAAACTCAAACCGTCAGATCTTTACAAGCTAAACTCACTAAGGTCCTGTGTGGAAGCTGTAAACCTACACTAGCCAACTGGCTACTAAACATAAAACATTTTTTTGGTCCCAACGCAAAGACTCAAGTCAGGAGACCCAAAAATGAAAACACAACACCACTCACCCCAAAAATAGAAGGGGTGAAACAAAAAGGTGGGCACCTACTAAGTGCCAACACTGCACTGCCCACCCACATCCCAAAAATGAAAATTACGTACCTACCGTAATTCTTGATCTTCTTGGACGAGTCTCCACCACTCATTCACACTATTGGGATCTGCGCCGGAGGCACTAGGACCCATCGGGAGCAAACTTTTTGCTGGGGAGTCAACGCCAGAGATGGCGCCGCGAGCCCTAGCCTTACGCGGCACTGACTATCTCGGCGTCGACTCCCCAACCGCCTCAGTACCTTTTTTTACCAAGGAGGTGCAGCGTAACTAACCTAGAAGAGTAGCCTAACCTAAAAACCGGACATAAGATAGTCCGGACGACCCGTGTAAGAAGGGTCAACAAAGAAGTCTTCAAGGCCTAAAGATTTGAGGAGTGAAGACCAACAAGAAGGTGAGCTCGGGGATGGAGGGTGGGGCGTGTGAATGAGTGGTGGAGACTCGCTCCAAGAAGATCAAGAATTACGAGGTATGTAATTTCATATCTTCCTGGACATAAGTCTCCACCACTCATTCACACTATTGGGAGAGTACCCTCAATAATCCCCGAGGGCGGCAGGAGAAACCAAGAGCTCACGCTTCTTAAGACAGAAGTCCATTAAGGATGGCTCTGCCAAAGGAAGAATGTCGTCTGGCATGGACATCGAGTGCATAATGCTTAACGAAAGTATGCACTGAGCTCCAGGTGGCTGCATTGCAGATGTCTGCAATGGGCACGTTGCGATTTCCGCTAGGGATGCCGCTACCGCTCTGGTAGAGTGAGCGTAAACTCTACCCTCCAACTTAACCTGCGCCATGGAATAGCAGTGACGAAGGCACACCACTAGCCATGCTGAGATACATCTAATAGCGACAGGTTGACCCAGCCGGGCCTCACTGAAGGAAACGAACAGTTGCTGGGCTTTACGAAAATCCTTGGTTCTATCTAAGTAGAAACGCAAGGCCCTCTTAACATCCAGAGAATGAAGAGAGCATTCCCCTTCATTTTGGAAGTCCGCAAAATAAGAGGGAAGGACCAAAGGTTGGTTAAGATGAAATTCTGACACAACCTTAGGAAGAAATTTAGGATGAGTACGAAGGACTACTTTGTCCTTATGGAACACAGTATACGGAGGGTCTGTAACCAGGGCATGTATCTCAGAGACCCTACGAGCTGAGGTAATGGCCACTAGGAAGGCAGTCTTCCAGGTGAGGAACTTTAGTTCACAGGTAGCTAGAGGCTCAAAGAGTTTCCGGGTGAGCATGTCTAGCACAAGATTAATGTCCCAGGCTGCAACCGTACGTCTTGTAGGGGGTCTGGTGTGCAGAATGCCCTTAAGAAATCTCTTAACCATAGGTAACTGAGTCAGTGAAAGAGAAAAAACCGGTTCATGATACGCTGAAATGGCACTAAGGTGAACCTTAACTGTAGAGTACTAGACACCTGAATTTGAGAGGTCCAAAAGGTACTCAAACTTTATTCGGAGGGCAGGAAAAAGGATTCAAAGAGGACTTGCACACCAGAGGGAAAAACGCTTCCACTTAGCCGTGTAAGTTTTCCGAGTGGCTGGTTTCAGCGCAGCCAGAAGGATATCCGAAACTCTTCGAGAGACATTGAACCAATTTACTTCCATCTCTTCAGGAGCCAAGCGTGAAGGTGAAGAGATCTCAGATTGGGATGGACCACCGTCCCTGAGTTAAAGGTTCATCTGCAGGAAGTGGTCTCGGAGGAACTGCCAACATACTGTTGAGAAGTGGAAACCACAGTTGTCGAGGCCAAAAGGGAGCAATGAGAATCATCTTGTCTCCCTGAGACTCGAACTTGAGGAGAACTCTCTGAATTAGAGGAAGAGGCGGAAAGGCGGAAAGAAAGCATTTTGTCCACCGCAGCCTGAACGCATCCTGACAAAAAATGCCAGGCCCTGGATTTCTGGAGCAGAAGAGAGGCAGTTTTTCGTTGAGTGGGGACGCAAAAAGGTCCAGGTCCGGAGTTCCCCACTCTTCGAATAGTGACTGAACTACAGTTGAGTCGAGACCACTCGTGAGGATCTGTCTCTGTTCTGCTGAGACGGTCTGCCAAGTCGCTCTGTACACCTGGCAGGTAGATTGCTTGAATTACAGCCTTGTGCTCCAAGCACCATTCCCAGACCCTCATCGCTTCTCTGCATAAGGGTAAGAATGAGCACCGCCTGCTTGTTGATGTAATACATCACTGCTTTGTTGTCCGCTTGGAGAAGAATATTCTTATGACAAAGAATGTCCTTCAAAGCTCGGACCGCATAAAGGACGGCCTCATTTCTAGGACATTTATGTGAAGCTGAGACTTAGTTGAGTCCACACACCTAAGTGTGGAGAGCCCGACAGTGAGCTCCCACCCCATAAGTGAGGCGCCTGTGGTAATGGAGATCTGATGGTCCAGAGGGGCAAAGGGTATCCTTGCAGGAGATTGTCCTCTTGAGACCACCAGGTGAGAGACCTCCGTAGGGGTTCTGTCATCTTGATGAGATAGGATCATGGTGAGTGGTTGGAGACCACTGAGTACTGAGCATCCACTGGGTGGTTCTCATGTGCAGACGGGCCAGAGGTACAGTGAACACTGAGGATGCCATGAGGCCCAGCATCCGCTGCATCGAGAGCGCTGTAACTGACCTGTTCTCTCCGGTGTAACGGGCCATCAGAAGGATATCGTTCCTTCTGTCCTCTAGGAGAAAAGCCTTCGCACAGGATGTGTCCAGAAGGGTCCCTATGAAAAGGAGTCTCTGGGAGGGCTGCAGCTGTGATTTCTTGAGGTTCAGCAGGACTCCCATGGACGTAAGGAGGTGAGAGGCAGTCTCTACGGCATCCAGAGTCCCTTGCCTGGAAGGAGTTGCCAGAAGCCAATCGTCCAGATAAGGGAACACCTGTATTCTGAGTTTTCTGAGGTGCGCTGCGAGAACTGCACAACACTTTGTAAAAACTCACGGCGCCGAGGATAGCCCAAAGGGCAGGACTCTGAACTGGTAATGTTGCCCCAGAGCCACAAACCTCAGGAATTTGCGATGTCTCGAGTGAATGGGAATGTGCTGGTAAGCATCCTGCATGTCTAGGAAAGCTAACCAGTCGTGCTGATGAAGCAAGGGTAACAGAGTTCCTAGAGAAATCATTTTGAATTTCTCCTTGGGGAGAAATTTGTTTAGCTTTCTGAGATCCAGAATGGGGCGCATTCCACCAGACTTCTTTGGAACCAGAAAGTAATGAGAGTAGAACCCCATGTTTCGTTGATGTAGCGGCACAAGTTCTACTGCCCTGTTGTTTAGAAGGCCCTGAATCTCGGCGGTGAGAAGGTCTGACTGAAGGGCCGACAGCCTGGGCTGTTATTTGGGAGGACAATCCGGAGGAGTTTCCACAAAATTGAGTGAGTACTCATGATTATCCAAAGGACCCATTTGTCTGAGGTTATGGACTTCCATTGGCTGTAGAAGTGCATCAGCCGACCTCCCACCGGAGAGGAAAAGTCCACCTCGGGCAGTTGAGGTGGGACTTGGGCCAGCACTTCATAAAGTAGCGCTGGGCGTTTTGGGCCCTTGTGCTTTCTGCTGAGCCTTCTTTTGAGGTTGGGCAGGTTGGTTCTTATGGAAACTACCTCTTCCTCGAAAGGACTGACGGTTATGAAACTGACGTCTACTGGCATGCCCTCTAGAGGGGGCAGGAGGGGGTCTAGCCAACTTAATGGCTGACCTAGTCTTTTGTGTAGCTTCTAGAGCTTGCTCGACCTGAGGACCAAAAAGATATTCACCATCAAAGGGCAATGCCATTACCTGCTGTTGCGCATCATTGGTGAAGCCTGAAGTGCGCAGCCAGGAATGGCGGCGGGTACAAATACCAGCAGCTGCTGAACGGGAAGCGGAGTCGAAAGCGTCCATGGCTGCTTTAAAGTGTTGGTTGTTAGATTCAATACCCCTGGTAATGGTTTGGAGAAGCTCTGGTTTTGAATCAGAGTCTGGAAGAGCTTCAACCATTTGCTTGTGAGAGTGCCACAGGACATACTCGTACTGAGAAAAATAGCCCTGATAACTGGCAATACGCATACTTAGGGTAGAAGCAGCAAAGACTCTCTTACCTAAGGTGTCTATCTTACGAGATTCCTTGTTAATAGGTCGAGCTGTAGTGGTTTGAGGAAGGACGACCTTATCATTCTCTGCCAGGACTACAATAGGATCCGCAAAGGCTTGGGATGCCAAAATGGGACGATCCTTGGGGCTGAATATTTTCTATCAATGGATTTGGCCACCGATGAAGAGAGAGCAGGATTATTCCATACCATTTGAGACAGCGCCTCGAAGGAAGGCTGAATCGGAGGAGTCAAACCGAGGGATCTCCGAGCATGAAGGTACTGGAGTCTTAGCAATTTCCCAGGATCGATGTCTGTAGTCTGGAGAGAAAGTGTGGAAATCATATTCTTCAGCAGAGACTTAAATGACAGGTCCTCACCGCAGGCTCTGCAGCAGTAAAAGATCCTGCTTGCCCACCTCATCGCCCAGTCAAGGTCTCGGCCAGGCTCAACGTCATTCTCCTGACAGTCCAGGAGGGACTGTATGGACAGGAAAGGGATGAAAGCCAGAAGAGGAAGGAGGAAAAGAGATAAAAGGAAAGTCTCCGGGAGCCCCCGGCGCCAAGGAGGCGCACGGCACCGAGAACGACGCTGAGGAACCACGTGAGAAGCCGCACAGCGCCGAGGACGGCGCCGAACAGCCGCAAAGCGCCGCAAGCAATGCTGCAACGCCACGGGGGACTCCGAGGACGGCGCCGATGGTGCTCCCAGAGACCGAAAAACAGGTTTTGAAGGAAAAAGAGCAGGAGATAAGGGTATCGGTGTGGCCCCCTGCGCCGACGCCATGTGGGGGGGGGGGAAACACCTAAGCACGGAGTCGACGGCACTGAAGAAGGTACCGCGCGACCAGGAAAGTCCAACTGCCCTACCTGGTCGCCCAGAGAGCCCGAAGGCCCATGAACGACCGAGCCAGGAAGCCGAACCAACCTCCGAGCCCATTGCTCCAAAAGAGCGGCCCACTGATGAAACTGCTCATCTGAAGACCTACCTGCGGGCGGAGTAGGACTCCGATGTCGAAGACTCGCTACCAGAAGCTGCTGTTGGCGACTCGAAGGAGGAGACCGGCAACTAGCCCCGATAACCGAAGCATCTACGTGCAGACGTATCAGAGGGCGACTGAGTGATGCTCTCTTTTTAGACCTGTGGGTCAAGAAGAGCTCAGGTCGAACGGTGCCAAGAATGCGACTGCTTGGCTTTATGCTTCGCTGGGACCGCCCATCCCCTGGGCATTGGATTGACTGTTGTCAGACCCCTTCCGGAGAAGGTGGCGGACGGACCCAGCCCGACTGGCTGAACAGCTTACACTAAGTCTCCCTACTGTCACCTGACCTGCTCATGGTCGACTCCGTCAGAGTAGGCTGAGATTTCTTTATCAATTTTATTAAAAATAAGAATAACTTAAGCGATACTGTATCGAGATAATACTACAAAATAATAAAAACTGAAAACTATGCTGCTAGTTTGAAGTTTGACTCGACAGGCGAAAGTGACGTCATCAGTGAAGCGCACTCAACGGGCGGAAAAAGGAACTGAGGGGTTGGGGAGTCGATTGAGACAGTCATTGCCACATGAAAGCTAGGGCTCATGGCACCATCTCTGGCGCCGACTCCCAGCAAAAGTTTGCTCCCGATGGGTCCTAGTGCCTCCGGCGCAGATCCCAATAGTGTGAATGAGTGGTGGAGACTTGTGTCCAGGAAGATACAGAGGTTCTGAGAGGGGCAGACGGGGGGGGGAGGTCAGAATATAGCAAGACTCCATTATGAGAAACAACATTACTAAGGTGAGTAATTTTTTCTTCAAACAACATGAAGTCTTGCTATATTCTGACATATGCAGACTACAAAGCAGTACCTCCATGGAGGAGGGACAGAACCTACCTAGGAAATAGGCTCTGAAGCACAGCTGTGTTAAATCGAGCATCACTCCTAGCCTGGATGTCCAGGAGTAATGCTTGGCAAAAGTGTGAACTGTTTTCCAGGTAGCTGCTTGACATATCTCTAAATAGGATGTCCCTGGCAGCAGCCAGGAAGCAGCTGTACCTCTGGTAGAGTGAGCCTCAGGCCTGAGGGAGGAACCTTACCCAGTTTTTCATAGCAAAACTGGATACAAGAGACAATCCACCTGGCAATGGATCTTTAGTGGCAGGTTTCCCTTTACCAACCTCACCATAAGTGAGGAACAGTTGGAGGGAGTCAAACCTGTGACCCTTGGTACGCTCTATGTAGTAACTAAGGGCTCTTTTCACATCTAAACTATGCAGTCTCCTCTCGCCAGAGGAGGAATGGTCAGTGAAGTACACTGGAAGAGACATAGATTGATTAAGGTGGAACTCTGAAACCACCTTAGGCAAGAACTTCCTGTTAGTCCGGAGGACCACCTTATCTCTATGAAAGGAGATAAAATCAGGCTCCACTGACAAAGCCTGTAATTCACTTATGCGTCTGGCAGAAGTGATGGCTACCAGAAACACAGTCTTCCAAGTCAAGTACTTAAGCTCTGCTGAAGACAAAGGCTCAAAAGGGGGTTGCATAAGCTGAGCAATGCAAACATTGAGGTCCCAGGCAGGGGCAGGATCCCTGAATGGAGGGTTGGTGTAAAGCAATCCCTTAAAAAACTTGGAGAAGACAGGGTGAGCTGAAAGAGAATAGGGCTTTCCTGCTGAAATAAAAGCAGACACAGCTGCCAGATGCACTTTCAGTGTAGCTGGTCTCAGCCCCAAGCTATTTAAGTGAACCATATAGTCAAGGACTGTGGGCAGATCAGCAGATTCTGGGGGAAATATGCTTCCCAGAGCACCATATGGAAAATCTTTTCCATTCAGAATTATATGTAGCCCTGGTAGAAGGTTTTCTAGAAGCCTTCAGGATATCCATTACACCTTGGGAGAGGTGTAAATCAGCAAACTCTAACTCTTCAAGAGCCAGGCCTTGAGATTGAGAGATTTGAGGTTCGGGTACCAGACCCTCCCCTGAGCACAGGTTAACAGGTTGTAACTCCTGGGAAGACACAAGGGAAGATGGACTGCTAAGGACAGTAGGAGTGGATACCAGGGCTGTCTGGCCCAGTCTGGAGCAATCAGGATCATCTTGCAGGGTTAAGATCCGATTTTGACTAGCACTTTGAACAGGAGAGGGAAGGGGGGAAAAGCATAGACAAACTTCCCTTTCCAATTGAGAACTAAGGCATCCAGGGGGACTGAGCCCAACACTGGGGGCTTGCAGCAAAAAAGGGGAAGTTGGTGATTGTCTGGGGCTGCAAAAAGATCTATCTGCGGGGTGCCCCATCTGGAGAAAATTACCTCCAAGACCAGGGGGTCCAGTGACCATTCGTGATGGCCCTGGGAAATCCTGCTGAGAGCATCTGCCAGGACATTGTCCTTGCCTGGGAGGTGAACTGCCGTGAGGGAGGTGTTCAGGGGGAGTAAGCCAGAGACCACAACTTCATTGCTTCGGTGCACAAGACCGTAGACCGAGTGCCTCCTTGCTTGTAGATGTACCACATTGTGGTGGTGGTGTCTGTTCTGAACTGTACAACTTTGTTCTCAACAGATTTGGAGAAAGCTTGAAGTGCTAGAAATACTGCTCTGAGCTCCAACAGATTGATGTGGAGCAGAGATTCCTGAGGGGACCACAACCCCTGGGTGGTGAGGTTGCCCATGTGAGCCCCTCACCCCAATAGAGAGGCATCTGTAGTAAGGATTAAAGAGCGAGACTGAGTGACAAAGGGGACCCCTTGTCTCAGACTGTTCTGATCCTGCCACCACTGTAGGGCCTGGATCAGGGTTCGAGTTACTGGGATCAATTTGGTGAGAGGGTCCTTCCTTTGAGATCAAAAGGCCCCTCAAATGGAACTGAATGTCCCTCATCTGAAATCTTGCTCCCTGCACTACTGCTGTAGAAGCAGCCATGTGCCCCAGGAGCTGTAGAAAATGCCTTGCTGGTCGAGACACCTGCAGGGTGAAACAAGAGGCCAGAGAGACCAGGGTCCTTGCCCTGTCTAGCAGAAGGAAGGCTCTGGCCTTCTCTGTGTCTAGCTCTGCACCTATGAAGGTGAGGAACTGGACAGGCTCTAGAACTGACTTTGGAAGATTTAGAAGAAAACCCAAAGAGGCAAGCAGTTGCTGAGTTACCTGTAAGTGTGACTTGACTTGGTCTGGGGACTGGCCTACTATCAGCCAGTCGTCCAGGTAAGGGAAGATGGCAATTTTCTGCCTTCTTAGAAAAGCAACTACTACTGCCAGGTATTTTGTGAATACCCTTGGAGCAGATGTGAGGCCAAAGGGGATTGCTCTGAACTGGTAATGGCCTGAGGGCAGCTCGAACCTGAGGTACTTTCGATGGGAGCTTCTGATGAGAATATGGAAGTAGGCATCCTTGAGGTCCAGGGACACTAGCCAGTCCCCTGGCCTTAGAGAGGGTAGAATAATTCCCAGAGTCACCATTTTGAATTTTAGTTTTAAAAGGTGCTTGTTTAAGTATCTGAGATCCAAGATGGGCCGCCATTCTCCTGTCTTTTTTGGGGTAAGGAAGTACCTGGAGTACAACCCTTTGCCCTGGTGTAGGGGTGGAACCCTTTCCACAGCTCTGAGAGCTAGGAGGGAAGAGACCTCTGCCTCTAGGGCAAGTGCCTCTGAAGGATTTGCAGGTGGAAAGGATCTGGTTCTCATCTTTGGAAACTTTTTGAAGCTGAGAACCAGTCCCTGGCTTACTACTTCCAGGACCCATTTGTCTGATGTCAGAGACTTCCAGTCCTGGACAAAGTAAGCCAGCCTGCCCCCTACATGTAGCTGAGAATCGGCCCTGGCAACCCCATCAGGGTGCCTGCTTGGCAGGGGCTTTGGGCTGAGGGCAGGAAGCAGGCCTGCTCGTACCCCGTCTGCCTCTCCATCTAAAGAACCCCCTCTAGGCATAAGCAGAAGAGGAGGCCTGGGCTTGGTAAAAACGCCTATGAAAAGGCCTGCCCCTGCCCCTGGGAAGCTGCCTTTGAGGAGTGGCCTGCCTTTCCTTGGCCTGTGCACTCCTATAGGTGGTCCTATATTCATCCATTTTCTTCATGTAATTCTCCGTTTGCTCCCCAAACAGAGAGTTACCCACAACAGGAAAATCCATGGCCTTAGTCTGGGTATCCTGTGACAGGCTAGCACATCTGAACCAAGCCATTCTTCGAAGTGCCACAGATGTAGCCATGACTCTAGAAGACACATCACTGGAGTCTACTGCAGCATGGAATTGCACCTTGGATGCCTCAATACCATCAGCAGCCACCTGCTCCAGCTCCTTGGCAAGCTGCCCAGGGACCTGATTTGCTAGGGCCATAACAGTGTCCCATCTGGATTTTTGATACCTAGCAGTATAGGCCATATAATTGGCCTGCCTGAGTCCCAAGGATGCTGCCGTGTACTGTTTCTTTGCCATGGCATCAATCCTCCTGGAGTCCTTGTCCGGGGGGTGTGAAGCCAAGGGAATGTTTGCCTCATCACAGGCTGCAGCCTGCACTACCCCAACATGGCTGCATTGTTGTGTAAGGAACTCCATGTCTGAGCCTGACAATGTATACCTCTTGTCCATTCTTTTATCCACAGGAGGTATAGTGTTAGGAGTCTCTAAAATTTTAAATGTCTGTTTCCCAAAATATTTCTGCAAGGGAATAGACAGCCTCCTAGACTCTGGGATATCCATCATTTCTACATAATCAGGCTCCTCCTGGTCATCCACAGCTTCTTCCATAGGAAGGTGGAGGGTTTCAGCTACTTTTTTATAAAACATGAAATGGGAGGGGGACTCAGAAAGCCTAGGAGGAGACACCCCTGAAGGTCTGTCTGGGGAGATGTCCGGGTCAATGGGCACATCCAGACTTTCAAATCCACATTCACTTTCCTCATACTCCTCTTCCTCCTCCTCCAGTTCATAAAACTCCTCTAACTCATACTCTTGAACCGGTGGAACCGGCCGAACCGAGCACCTGCCTGATGGTGCCGGTTCGGTCGGAACCAGGGAAAGTGACTTGAACAATTTTGATCGCTCTGGCTATCTCTTCAGCGGTTGGAGAGGGAAGCTTTGGCTCCACAACAGCTGACTTCTTTTCTAGTTCTTTTAGCCAGAACAGACTCCTCAGAATCGGCTCTCCTTTTGCCCGAAGAAGTCTCACCCTGGTCAGAGGGCACTCCTTCTGGTTCGGTTTGAACTGAACCGGGCTGGCCATCCGGTTCAGCGGACTTTTTGGCCTCCCTTTCCCTGAGCCTACCAGCTCTCTTTTCTAGGGTAACTGCAGGGAAATTTTTGCAAATCTGGCAGTCTGCACTGAGGTGGTCAAACCCCAGACAATAAACACAGGTGGTGTGGGGGTCAGCCTTGGCAAAGACTTCCCCACACACACTCCAGTGTTGAAACACAATGGGTCTGGTTTTTCTTTTGGGTCTCTCAGACATAGTGCCAGTCCTAACCAAACTTACCCTTTTATGGCAATCCGCCAAGCAAGACCCTCTTATCGGTTCCCAACCGTGTCATGGGTCATGGGTCATGGAAAAAAACGTAATAAAATCAGTTTTTTTTAGAACCGATAAGAACCGGTAACCACACTCTAAATCACAAATTAAGATTTTTTAAACAACTTGATCGGTTCAAACCGAACCGATAAACTGTTTACAAGTTCCACACAGAATAGAATTAATGTAAAACCTATCTAGTACTCAAAAATACCACAGACAGATTGAACCGACAGGTTGCGGTTTAAATTCGGTCGAAAACCGAGAAAAACGGTACTTTAACCGACAAAATGAACCGAGCAGAAGGAGAAATCTCTGGAGCGACTGTTCAGTGAGGGGGAGTAAAGAATCTGACAGTTTGAGTTTGAAGAACAACAGACAGAATCTCAACCGAGCTCGAGCTCAGCGTTTCATGCCTGGCATGGAAAGTTAACTCTTTCATCTCCGGGGCAGTTCGAAGGTTGGGACTCACTGCATACGTCAGAATATAGCAAGACTTCATGTTGTTTGAACCAAATGGCATCAGATGGCGGTGTCGAGGGTCCAACAATACCAGACCTAGCAACCATGGGCTACGACACTGGGGAGCCTGCATCTCTGAAGAGGCGATCAAGGAGGTGGTGTCCCCACCGGCTGCCCCGAGGGACCATGTCGCCCCCGACACCGCAAGAGAGGCCTCCTCCTCAGCAAGGCTTGAAGATGAGGAGACCTCCTCCTCACCAGACCATATAGGCCTGGGAGGGGACCCGGAGGAAGGGTCTAGAGACCTGGCCTGGGAGGCCCGAGGGCGACGCCATCCTCCAAAAGTTGGTGGGGCCTTGATGATTTTGAATGCGTGGACTTCCAGAACACGGCGGTCCATTGAGAAACAGGCATCGCATCTATCCATATCATGTTTAGGTCCCAGGCACCGAAGGTAGACATCACGACGGTCTGTAACGGGAAAATGCTGGCCACAGGAACACCAACGCACAGGGGCACGGCCTGCTTTCCACTTACATTTAGCTCCTGAACCAGACATGACGCGAAATTAACTTATAAACAGAAAAGCTCCCGGTGCCGTCGAAATAAAGAAAAAGAACGGTCTTACCGGTAAATGGCGTTGGGAAGTCGAACTGGGGCGGAGTTGAAGGTTCGCTTTTGGAGAAGGCCTAATTGTGCAGAACTGAAAAATCGCACAGCAGGTGTTGCCTCGATGGTGGGAGAAACAGAACTGGGATTGCCGTCTGTTAACTTGAAGCAAGCAAGGAATTAAGAACCTGAGTTCCGACTCGCTGGAGAGTCACTTCTGTTGCTGTGAGGCTCTGATCAAGAGAAGAAAGCCTGGTTTAAAAAAAAAAAGGAAACCAACAGACTGGGCAGCCCCCTAAGCCTAGGGAATATCTCTGAATAAAAGAAATCTCTTGGAGAAAAGAGATGACCCACGCCTTCACTGGATCGGACTCCCCCCTAGGGGTAGAAGAAGTTGGTACTCTTCACAGTAGTTTAGAGAAGACCACCTCAGATGGAACGTGACCAGATCCAAAAGGATGGTACTGGATACCTGCAGACTAGGCCCTGTGCTGTGATGATTTTTTTTTTTTTTTTAACCATTAGTCCAAGCCTGACAAGGCTTTCAGCCTGCTATCTCGCAAGGACTGCCTGATACAAAAATGACGAAGATGTCGTCCATCTGAGGGGCAGGAGGAGCCTGAGTGTCCATAACTGAAATCATGACCAGATGAATAATCACAGCTGAAGAGATGCTAACCACCTGTTGCTGATGAAGCCACCGAAGCGGCAGTATCACAAGGGGGCTATATACCCCTATCAAAGGAGCGGAAGAGCCTGAATGGCTCCAGACCACTGAATTAGAATATTCAACAGTGTAATTGTCCTGATGACTGCAGAGAGTCTAGAAACAGAAGTGTTTGGTCCAGAGATGCAGTCTGAAATACTATAGTGGACCCCATCACTGAGGATAAACTGAAAAGATCTTCCATCACAGACTCTGGTGATAGAGAAGGCTTGCCCTCCAGTCTATAAAATGAGTCATCCGCTGTATCACTGACAAGTAGGACAGGGAGAGACTCATCCAGATGCACTTCTACCCCAGAAGGACCCCTAAAGGGAGGTCTAGGTCAGAGCCACTAGAGACTCCACCACCAGGATGGGTGTCGAGGAGCTCGGCACCATGTAAGGAGCCGAGAAAGTGCTGAGCGGAATGAGGGATTCCGCAGGCAGAACAGCACAGAAGAGTTCCATCAGTGGAAAACCTCTGGATGTCACAAGATCCCACGCAGACCGACACTCACTAAGATCTGTGGAAAAATAATCTGCAGAACAGGACTTCATTCTGTGGAAAATTTAACTCCAGCTGGAAGTCTGGCCCAGTGGTGCAGAGGCGCTATGCGCCTTACTTCTCACCACGCTGGCTACATGGGTTTGGGGATTAGCTTGGGCTGCCGGGGGGTAGGATCGAGTGTCTGATGGACTGCTCTCCTCTCAGGGTGGGGGGATGTTGTCTTGCTCCTTGGCTGCCACCAGGTGGCAGCACCAGAGTTCAAGCAACACTGATGAAGGGCTATGGTTCTTCAGGTCGGTGGAACTAGCCCCACCTTTGGTGCTGTATTACTTAGGTGTGCTGACTTCAACTCTGGCCTTGGTGCCAGATCTATTAGTGCTGCTGGCATGGACTTCACTTGTGGTGTCCACTCCAACCCCTCTGGCGACAGGGCAGCCACAGTGCCTCTGCCTAGCACTTCAGCATCAGCAGGATCCTCAACACTGTCGTCAGTGCTGTGGCCAACGTCAGACTCTTTGGGGTCTTACTTGGTGTCATGTGGGCCCTCATTGCCAGGGCCTACCCCTTCAGAGTGGGCTCCAGGCCCAACCTTGGTGCCGCTGATAGTGCCATTACTGAGACCCTACCTAGCACTGTTGTCCATTTGGGTCCCCTTCTGCCCACAGGATGAAGGAGATGTCGAATCTGGACCTGCTCTCCATTGATGGAGACAAGGATGACACCATAAATGGCCCAGAGAAGTCTGAACTGGTTCTTTTTACCATGCCACAGGAGGGTCTCTTGTTTCAGGCTATGCTCAAAAACATGCACAGCACTCTGAATTTTGAGCCAGCAGCTAAAGACCAGTCTAGGCGCCTCCAGCTGGAGTTCTTTTTCATACAGGATTTTATTCTCTGGGCGCATCGCAGGTAGCTACTGTGCCCTGTCCCTTCCTTCCGCACCCGGCAGCCACTTCTCCAGGCCTCCAAGCCCCATAACCCCCCTCCCCCCATGGCAGGGCTGGGAAGTGGGGTGCCATCCTCCCCCACCTGGAGATCCTCTGTCCAGATTTAGAAGGTCAGTGAGCTGGAAACAGTGTGGGACGAGGGCAGGCAAGGTTTCATGTAGCCTGCGACTGCCATTTTCCACAGTTTTTCTCCCCCTTGCCCCGGCAGGCCGTATGCGTGTGCGTGGAGGCGCACACGCGCTATGTAACCATTTCATAGCATAGGCAGAGTTGGTGGAGGGCTTCCTTGCCGACACTAGGACTGCCGCTACCTCCGGGGAGGCCCCATATCTCTGTTGGGCTATGTCTGAAGGGGCCAAGCATGCAGATGTAAGGAACAGAGGTCCAGATGGACCAGCGATCCCTGTTCCTGGGATAGCAACTGTGAGCATATGGGCAGCAGAGCTGAAAGTTCCATGGATAACTGCTGCAGGAGTGGGAACCAAAACTGCTGAGGCCACCAGGGGGGCTACAAGAATAATTCGAGCCCCTTCTGCCTGCAACTTCAGCAAAACTCTCTGAATGAGACGGAAGGGTGGGAAGGTGTAGAAAACCTCCCTGCCCAGCAAAGGGATAACGCGTATGGCCAGAAAATTCCAGGCACGTGCTCTTGCGAGCAAAAAATTGGCAGTTTGTCATTGTGTGGTGATGCAAAAACGTCCAGCTCTGGACGACCCCACTTGTCAAAGAGCTGATCTGCTATGGACTGTAACAGCTTCCACTCGTGAGCTCTGGATAAAGACCTGCTTAAGCTGTCTGCCAGATTGTTTAGGACGCCTGGAACGTGCACTGCTGAGAGCAGAATGTGTCGTTCCAGTGCCCAGTACCAGACTCTCATCGCCTTCTTGCAAAGGGGATATGAATGAGTGCCCCCTTGCTTGTTAATGTAAAAGACGACCGCCATATTGTATGTTTGAACTGAAAGACAGCCCGGCACCAGGTCCTCTTGAAAAGCCTGTAAGGCATAGAGGACCGCTCGCATCTCCAGTACACTGATATGGAGAGATCGCTCCTCAGGTGTCCAAACCCCTTGCGTTTGACGAGTACCCAGGTGCGCTCCCCATCCCTGATCTGATGCATCTGTCGCAAGGGTCTGACCTGGTGGCTCAAGATGAAACCGGACCCCTTTCTCCAATTTACGGGGGTCCATCCACCAAAGCAAAGTTCTCCTGACTGGCTCGGTGATCCTGACTAGAAAGTCTAGATCATCGCAGCCCTGGTCCCACTGCACCCCGAACATCCACTGTGGGAACCGCATGAGGAGGCGAGCCAGAGGAGTGACCGGAATGGCCGATGCCATGTGCCCCAGCAGCCTGAGGAAGTTCCTTGCTGGAACCTGATGAGCTACTGAGATCCATGCGGCAATCTCCCGCAGGCGATCGCCCCTGTCTTTGACTGGGCTCGGGGGACGATTTCTGAAGGTTCATGATGATCCGCAGCTCTCGGAACAGAGTATAGGAGTCTCTGAGAGCTTTAAGCAGGCTTGTCCTGGACGGGGCCGTAAGTAGCCAATCATCGAGGTAAAGGAAGACGTAATGCCCCTGATGCCTTAAAGCCGCAGCCACCACTGCCAAGCACTTTGTGAAGACTTGAGAAGCAGAGGAAAGGCCGAATGGAAGAACTCTGAATTGGTAGTGTTCCCTTGGAAGTGGAACCTCAGAAACTTCTGGCGGGGAAGGAAGACCCTGATATGCGTATATGCATCTTGCATGTCTAGGGAGCAGAGCCGGTCTCCTTGGTGCAGCAGGGGAAGTAGACCTGTAAGGGTCACCATCCTGAAACTTTTGTACTCTATAAAGAGATTGAGAGAGCTCAGGTCCAGAATGGGTCGAAGATCCTGTGTCTTTTTTGGGACCAGGAAGAAGTGGGAATAAAACCCCTTTCCCCGCTGATGCAAGAGGACTACCTCTATTGCCTTTTTCTGCAAGAGGGGCCGAATTTCTCCTTCTATAAGTGGGAGGTGAGAAGGAGGATATCGGGAGTACTTTGGTGGAGTATTTGGAGAGAACTCCATGAACTCTAGCGTGTGCCCTCTCCTGATAATATCCAGGACCCATTGGTCCGCCGTTATCAATCTCCACCTTTTGAGATGAAGGAAGAAGCGGCCCCCCGACTGTCTCCCCGGAGTCTTCCCTTGGGAGGGCAGAAGGGAGTCATTGGACTGAGCCGGAAGTAGGCAGAGGCGCCTGGGAGGACTTGGGCCCACGGTTATGAGTGCCTCCAGGATGCTTGATTACCGGCTCTCCTACGAAAGCCGCCTCTCTGACTCTGCTGGGTTACCACGGGCTTGTCCACCTTGACCACCTGAGGGCTTGCGAAGAAGAAATTACTCACCTTAGTAATGTTGTTTCTTCTAATGGAGTCTTGCTGTATTCTGACAATAGCAGTGAGTCCCAACCTTCGAACTGCCCCGGAGATGAAAGTGTTAACTTTCCATGCCAGGCATGGAACGCTGAGCTGAGCTCGGTTGAGACTCTGTCTGTTGCTGTTTGAACTCAAACTGTCAGATCTTTATGAGCTAAACTCACTGAGGTCCTGTGTGGAAGCTATAAACCTACACTAGCCAACTGGCTACTAACATAAAAACAGATTTTTTGGTCCCAAAACAAAGACTCAAGTCAGGAGACCCAAAAAATAAAATAAACACAACACCCACTCACCCAAAGAAAAAGGGTGATGATAAAAAAGGGTGGGGCACCTCCTGAGTGCCAACACTGCCACTGCTCACTCACATCCCAAAACAGAGGTTCTGAGAGAGGCGGGGAGGGGGAGTCAGAATACAGCAAGACTCCATTAGAAGAAACAACATTACTAAGGTGAGTCATTTTTCTTCAAACAACATGAAGTCTTGCTGTATTCTGACAATAGCAGACTACCAAGCAGTACCTCCATGGAGGAGGGACAGAACCTACTTAGGAAATAGGCTCTGAAGCACAGCTGTGCCAAACTGAGCATCACTCCTAGCCTGGATATCCAGGGAGTAATGCTTGGTAAAAGTGTGAACTGTTTTCCAGATAGCTGCTTGACATATCTCTATGATAGGAATATCCCTGGCAACAGCAGGGAAGCAGCTGTACCTCTGGTAGTGAGAGCCCTCAGGTCTGAGGGTGGAAACTTACCCAGTTTTTCATAACAAAGTTGAATGCAAGAGACAATTCACCTGGCAATGGATCTTTTAATGGCAGGTTTTCCTTTACCAACCTCACCATAAGTGAGGAACAGTTGGAGGGAGTCAAACCTGTGACCCTTGGTACGTTCTCTGTAGTAGCTAAGGGCTCTTTTCACACCTAAACTGTGCAGCCTCCTCTCACCAGAGGAGGAATAGTCAGTGAAGTACACAGGAAGAGACACAGATTGGTTAAGGTGGAAGTCTGAAACCACCTTAGGCAAAAACTTCCTGTTAGTCCTGAGGACCACCTTATCTCTATGGAAGGAAACAAAGTCAGGCTCCACCGACAGGGCTTGTAACTCACTTATGCGCCTGGCAGAAGTGATGGCCACCAGGAACACAGTTTTCCAAGTCAAGTACTTGGCTCAAAAGGGGGTTGCAGAAGCTGAGCAATGCAAATGTTAAGATCCCAAGCAGGGGCAGGGTCCCTGAATGGTGGATTGGTATGAAGCAATCCCTTGAAAAACTTGGAGAATACAGGGTGAGCTGAAAGAGAAGAGGGTTTACCTGCTGAAATGAAGGCAGAAACAGCTGCCAGATGCACCCTTAGTGTAGCTGGTCTGAGTCCCAAGCTATTCAGATGGACCATATAGTCAAGGACTGTGGGCAGATCAGCAGACTCTGGGGAAATATGCCTCCCAGAGCACCATATGGAAAATCTTTTCACTTGGAGTTATAGTAGTTCTGGTGGATGGCTTCCTAGAAGCCTTTAGAATATCCATAACACCTTGGGAGAGGTGTAAATCAGCAAACTCTAACTCTTCAAGAGCCAGGCCTTGAGATTGGGAGATTTGAGATCGGGATACCAAACCCTCTCCTGAGCACAGGTTAACAGATTGTAATTCCTGGGAAGAGACAAAGGAAGATGGACTGCTAAGGACAGTAGGAGTGGATACCAGCACTGTCTGGCCCTGTCCAGAGCAATCAGGATCATCTTGCAGGGTTGAGACCTGATTTTGACTAGCACTTTGAACAGGAGAGAGAAGGGGGGAAAGCATACAGGAACTTCCCTTCCCAACTGAGAACTAAGGCATCCAGGGGGACTGAGCCCAACACTGGGGAAGCAGCAAAAAGGGGAAGTTGGTGATTGTCTGGGGCTGCAAAAAGATCTATCTGTGGGGTGCCCCAACTGGAGAATATCACCTCCAAAACCAGGGGATCCAGTGACCATTCATGATGGCCCTGAGATATCCTGCTGAGAGCATCTGCCAGGACATTGTCCTTGCCTGGGAGGTGTACTGCTGTGACGGAGGTGTTCAGGGAATAAGCCAGAGACCACAACTTCATTGCTTTTGTGCACAAGGCCGTAGACCGAGTGCCTCCTTGCTTGTAGATGTACCACACTGTGGTGGTATTGTCTGTTCTGACCTGAATAACTTTGTTCTGAACAGACTTGGAAAAGGCTTGAAGTGCTAGAAATACTGCTCTGAGTTCCAACAGATTGATGTGAAGCAGGATTCCTGAGGGGACCACAACCCCTAGGTGGTCAGGTCTCCCAAATGGGCCCCCCATCCCAAGAGGGAGGCATCTGTAGTAAGGATTAAAGAGTGAGACTGAGTGACAAAGGGAACTCCCTGTCTTAGATTGTTCTGATCCTGCCACCACTGTAAGGCCTGGATCAGGGTTCGAGTCACTGGGATCAGTTTGGTCAGAGGGTCCTTTTTCTGAGACCAAAAGGCTCTCAACTGGAACTGGATGTCCCTCATCTGAAATCTTGCTCCCTGCACCACTGCTGTAGAAGCAGCCATGTGCCCCAGGAGCTGCAGAAAATGCCTTGCTGGTCGAGACACCTGTAGGGTGAACGAGGAGGCCAGTGTGATAAGGGTCCTTGCCCTGTCCAGGGGAAGGAAGGCTCTGGCCTTTTGTGTATCTTGCTCTGTGACTATGAAGGTGAGGAGCTGAACAGGCTCTGGAACAGACTTTGAAAGATCTTGTAAGGAAACCCAGAGAGGTGAGCAGTTGCTGAGTTATCTGTAGGTGTAACTTGACTTGGTCTGGGACTGGCCTACTATGAGCCAGTCGTCTGGTATGGGAAGATGGCAATCCTTTGCCTTCTTAGAGAAGCAACTACTACTGCCAGGCATTTTATGAACACCCTTGGAGCAGAGGTTAGACCGAAGGGCATTGCTCTGAATTGGTAATGGCCTGAGGGCAGCTCGAACCTGAAGTACTTTCAATGGGAGCTTCTGATGAGAATATGGAAATAGGCATCCTTGAGGTCCAGGGAGACTAGCCAGTCCCCTGGCCTTAGAGAGGGCAGAATTATTCCCAGAGTCACCATTTTAAATTTTGGCTTTAAAAGGTGCTTGTTTAAGTATCTAAGATCCAGGATGGGCCGCCATTCTCCTGTCTTTTTGGGGGTAAGGAAGTACCTGGAGTACAATCCTTTGACTTGGAGTAGGGGTGGAACCCTTTCCACAGCTCTGAGAGCCAGGAAGGAAGAGACCTCTGCCTCTAGGGCAAGTGCCTCTGAAGGATTTACTTGGTTTACTTGGTTATTTTGAGAAAAAAGAAGGCCAAGGCCCATCTAGATTTTCTCCCCACGTACAGTGGGAACATTTGAAATTATAATCTCATTACTAACCATTTATCTACAGCCTTTTTAAATGATTCAATGTTGACTGAATCCACTATTTCTTGTGGTAACTCGATTCCATAGTTTCAGTGCTCTTAATGAAAAAAGTTTAATCTTAAATTAGTCTTAGCTTAAGGTACCATTAGTTGCTTAGTATGGCTCTTGGGACAATACACCGGGTATCATAAGCTAATCGCAGATTATCCATCAAATCTGGATTTTAAGTAGCTTATATATCAACAGTAAATCCACCCTAGCCCTTCTTGTCTGTAGAGAGTGTAAACCACTCAGTGATAGTCTTGATTTATAAGGTAGCTTAGCTAATCTGGGAATCATTCTAGTTACTCGTCTCTGAACCTTTCCAAACAATCAATATCTGTTTTTAGATATGGGTTCCAAAAAGGAGACCCATAATCAATAAGAGGACGAACACTTGATCTGTAAAGGGCCATAATACACTGCTCAGATTTATTTACAAAAGAACGATGGATTTGTTTTAATAAGCCATTTGCAGTATTTGCTATCTTTGTGCAATGATTTTTGAGGACAGCTTGGTATTAATTAAAACTCCCAAATCCCTTTCACACATGATGACTTTAATAGTGAATTATAAATATAATATTTATTTCGTGGATTATGGAGACCAAAATGTAGGACAACACACTTGTCCACATTAAACTCCATTAAATTATCAACAGCGCATTTTTCAATTGCCTTTTAATCAGAGTTTAGTGAATTAGACTCTGACAAATTGTTTACTAGACCCCCAAGCTTCGAGTCGTCGACAAATTTAGACAGCCAGTTGTTATTAGTTACCTGCATATCACTTATGTAAATAAGAAACAAAACCGGACCCAACATTGAACCCTGAGGCACACCACTAGTGACTGCTCTAATTGAGATTGGTGGTTATTTAATACCACTCTGGGTTCTATTAGTCAACCAAGCAGAAACCCAATTAATTAATTGATCTGAAAAACCTAATGAATACATTTTATTGATCAAAATGTTATGGGGTACTTTATCAAAGGCCTTGCTGTAGTCTAATAGGATAACATCCATTTAGTTTTTATTGTCTAGGCCCTTACTAATATTATTATAAAATGAGATCAAATTTGTTGTACAAGAGTGGTTTGTCTTAAATCCATGTTGGGAATGGTTAATAATTTTTAATTCAATCATTTCTTTTTTCAGAAATGATTTAATCAATTTTTCCATTATTTTGCAGATTATAGAGGTAAGACTTATTGGACGATAGTTTTGGACTACAGATCTACTACCCTTTTTATAAATTGGTGTAACAAAAGCTGTTAACCAATCTAGAGGAATCTCTACATTGTGAAGAGATTTATTAAATATTAATTTTAAAGGAAGTACTAAAGCCTTAGCAATTTGGATTAGGAATCTGGCATTAATTTGATCCGGACCTGGGCTTGTAGTTTTCTTTAATTTTGTTATGAATAGCAATATGTCTGATACCTTAATATTATATACGTAAGATAATTTAATATTGGCACTTGTAGATTTTTGAAGAAAATTAGAATCTTTTTTTGAAAAGACTGAACAAAAATAAGTATTAAAGAGATTAGCTATATCTACATCTGATTGTATAGTACTACCGTCATGGGTTAATGGACCTATGTTATGCAGATTACCTTTTTTGTTATTTAAATATGAAAACAAGGACTTATATCCATCCTTAGTGTGAGCCAACTTAAATTCTAATTTAGATTTAGCTTGTTTAATTGTATACTTGAGCTTTTGTAAAGTTTTTTTTTTTTTGCAGGTGGAAAGGATCTGGTTCTCAGCTTTGGAAAATTTTGAAGCCGAGAACCAGTCCCTGGCTTACTACTTCCAGGACCCACTTGTCTGATGTTAGAGACTTCCAGTCCTGGACAAAGTAAGCCAGCCTGCCCCCTACAGGTAGTGGAGAATCGGCCTTGGCAAACCCATCAGGGTGCCTGTTTGGTAGGGGGTTTTGGCTGAGGGGTGGAAGCAGGTCTGCTTGTACCCCTTCTGCCTCTCCCTCTAAAGAACCCCCTCTGAGCGTAGGCAGAAGAGGAGGCATGGGCTTGGTAGAAAGGCCTATGAAAAGGCCTGCCCCTGGGGTGCTGCCTCTGAGGAGTGGCTTGCCTTTCCTTGGCCTGGGCACTCCTATAAGTGGTCCAATATTCATCCATTTTCTTCATGTAATTCTCTGTTTGCTCCCCAAACAGAGAATTACCCACAACAGGAAAATCCATGGCCTTAGTCTGGGTATCCTGCGTAAGGAGGCAGTATAGCGCAGTGGTCTAAGGCTCTGAGCTGCAAATCTGGTGACATCCAGCAGACGAGACCTGGGTTTGAATCCCACAGCTTCCACTTGCATACTGTGTGACCCTGAGCAAGTCACTTAACCTCCTTGTGCTCCCAGGTCGCTCCTGTAAAAAAGCTTTCGGCTTAGTGTGCTATACCTGGTTAAACAACTAAACAAATTAAATTAAATTAAAATTAAAATCCTGTGACAGGCTAGTACATCTGAGCCAAGCCATTTTACGAAGTGCCACAGATGTAGCCATGACTCTAGATGAAACATCATTGGAGTCCACTGCAGCATGGAATTGCACCTTGGATGCCTCAATACCATCAGCAGCCACCTGCTCCAGCTCCTTGGCAAGCTGGCAAGGGACCTGTTTTGCTAAAATCATGAGTGTCCCATCTGGATTTTTGATACCTAGCAGTATATGCCATATAGTTGGCCTGTCTGAGTCCCAAGGATGCTACCACGTACTGTTTCTTTGCCATGGCATCAATCCTCCTGAAGCCCTTGTCTTGGGGGGGGTGAAGCCAAGGGAATATTTGCCTTATCACAGCTGCAGCCTGCACTAACCCAACATGGCTGCACTGTTGTGTAAGGAACTCCGTATCTGAGCCTGACAGTGTATACCTCTTGTCCATTCTTTTATCCACAGGAAGTATAGTATTAGGAGTCTTTAAAATCTTAAATGTCTGTTTCCCAAAAGATTTGTGTAAGGGAATAGACTGCCTCCTAGACTCTGGGATATCCATCATTTCCACATAGTCAAGCTCTTCCTGGTCATCCACAGCTTCTTCCATAGGAAGCTGGAGGGTTTCAGCCACTTTCTTATAAAACATGAAATGAGAGGGGGACTCAGAAAGCCTAGGAGGAGACACTCCTGAAGGTCTGTTTGGGGAGATGTCCGGGTCAATGGGCACATCCAGACTTTCAAAACCACATTCACTTTCCTCATACTCCTCTTCCTCCTCCTCTGGTTCATAATATTCCTCTAAATCATAATCTTGAACCGGTGGAACTGGCCAAACCGAGCGCCTTCCTGATGGTGCCAGTTCGGCCGGAACCGGGGAAAGCGACTGCACAATTTTTATCACTTTGGCTATTTCCTCAGCGGTTGGAGAAGAAACTTTTGGATCCACACCAGCTGAATTTTCCTTTCTTGTTCTCTTTGCCGGAACAGACTCCTCAGAATCTGTTCTCCTTTTGCCTGAAGAAGTCTCGCCCTGGTCAGAGGGCACTCCTCCTGGTTCGGTTTGAACCGAACCGGGCTGGCCATCCAGTTCAGCGGAATTTTTGGCCTCCCTTTCCCTGAGCCTACCAACTTTCTTCTCTAGGGTAGCTGCAGGAAAACCCCAGACAATACACACAGGTGGTGTGGGGGTGAGCCTTAGCAAAGACTTCCCCACACACACTGCAGTGTTGAAACCCAGTGGGCCCGGTTTTTCTTTTGGGTTTCTCAGACATTGTGCCAGTCCTAACCAGACTTACCCTTTTAATGGCAATCCTCCAGGCAAGACACTCTTATCGGTTCCTGACCGTGTTACGGGTCGTGGAAAAAAAACATAATAAAATCTGTTTTTTTTTAGAACCGATAAGAAATGGTAACCGCACACTAAAAGTACAGATAAAGATTTTAACAACAACTTGATCGGTTCAAACCAAACCGATGAGCCGTTTACAAGTTCCACACAGAATAGAAAACAATATAAACCTATCTAGTACTCACGAATACCACAGACAGAGACTGAACTGACAGGTTACGGTTTAAATTCGGTTGAAAACTGAGAAAAGCGGTACTTTAACGGACAAATTGAACCGAGCAGAAGTAAAAAATCTCCAGAGCGACTGTTCAGTGAGGCGGAGTAAAGAATCTGACGGTTTGAGTTCAAACAGCAACAGACAGAGTCTCAACCGAGCTCGAGCTCATCGTTCCATGCCTGGCATGGAAAGTTAACTCTCATCTCCAGGGCAGTTCGAAGGTTGGGACCCACTTCTATTGTCAGAATACAGCAAGACTTCATGTTTGAAATTCATGGGCCATTTCCGTTGCAGTCGCTGGTCGCCGCGGTACATTTGGCGGACCGACCAGATGGACTTGCCCGACTCCTGGAGACGTGAAATCAGAGCTTCTGTCTCCTGCCCAAACAACATGGTACCTTGGAATGGCAGATCCTTGATACTGGACTGCAGATCCTAGTGAAAGCCAGAAACTCTTAACCAGGAATGGCTCCGAAGGAAAACCCCGGAAGAGGCCGCCCGGGCTGCTGTATCTGCAGTGTCGTACAAGACTCTCAGGATATGAGAACCCACGTCAGAGCCTGATTTAAGTATGTCCAGAAGTTCCATCTTCTGCTCAGAATCTGGCATGGCTCTCAGTAGCTCTTGTCCCCTCTCCCACAGAGCATTCTGGTACTGGACCATATGTGTCAGGAAGTTGAGGGACAAGGTGGAGGCAGAGTAAACCTTCTTGCCCACCTGGTCCAAATACTGAGACTCCGGATCAGGAGGCTGCGAGCTAAGGTGCTTCGGCTGCCTGGACTTGTCACGGGCAGCCGTAATGACCGAAGGGTCTGCCTGAGGGTTCTCTGCTAAAAAGACTTCTGCCCTTGGGGCCTTATACAGCCTGTCCGATTTTTTGGGAACAGCCAGGATGGAGGCCGGACGCTTCCAGGTAGTCCGGGTCAGGTCCTGGAAAGTGTCCACCAAAGGAGGGACCACCAATGGTTTCGGCTCCTTTTGCCGCAGGTATTTGGCCAACCTTCGGCGTTCCAGATCCAGGTCCTCCGTTTCCCACTCATTGGAGGCCTGGATATGCATATGCCTCATGACGTCCATGAAGGTTGGATTGTCCAAAGGCGAGCGAGGCTGGTCCTCCTCTCCCGGGGATCCCCCGATCCCAAGAGAGGAAGAGGATGCTGATGAAGAAGAGGAGGACCGACTACTAGGTCTGGAATAGTCTGATCTCTCCTTGTGACCAGACTCTCACTGTCGTCGGTAGCTGGGGGACCAATGTCGGTCAGAAGACCGGCGACGGAGCATAGACCAACGTCTGTCAGAGGACCAATGTCGGGAGCACTTTCGCCCATAGGAACAAGTAGGGCTGCAAGTGCGAGACCTGGATCGGCGACGGTCTCCAGAGTACATGGAGCGTCGGCGGTTGTCTTTGGGCCGGGAACAGGAACGAGCCCTGGGTGGAGGTGTAGGTGGCCGCTCGGGGGACTTCTTCAGGGAAGGCTCACCTACAGGCTGTAGTTTGCCCGCTGGGTCCGGTACTGGTGTCTGGACCAGCATCGGGGCCCGCTTCTGGACCTGCCCCCACCAAAAGAACAACTCCTGCAGCTCGTCCTTCATGAAAATTTTGGTCGCTCAGCCTGGAAAGCGAGCATCTGGGACTTCAGTCCACGAAGGGGAGCCTTCTTGGGAGCCCGGGGGGAGGAGGACTTGGGAGACAGGGACGTTGGCTCTTCCGTGGCCACGCCCGAACCCTTCGCCCCTTGAACCAGTAGCGGAGGTGGGACCGACGACGGGGTGCCTCGAGGGGGTGCCAGAGAGTCCTTCGGCTCCGGAGACAAGCCTTTAGCAGGCGGCACTGGTGCCTTGAGAGGTGGGGCCGAAGCTTGTACCTCCAAGGTCTTGGTGGTGACCCTTAGGAGGGTTACTTTACGCTAGGCCGGCTTCTCTCCTGATGGGCCGGCCTTGGCCTGGAACGACATCGGACGCTCACCTGGGCTTCGGGACACACAGGCTTTTTTGGGAGAGGGCCACGCGCGAGAACGGGATCATGCACCAGGACCAGTGTTGGGACCTACTACGGTCTTTCCCATGGCGCTTGGTCTTCTCCTTGCACTTCCCCTTCTCCGAAGTGTGCAGATCCATCTTCTTCTCCAACAAAAAAGCCTTCAGGGTCTTGAGATGTCGGATCTGGGTCCAGCTGGTGAACAACTGGCAGGTTGAGTAGGCTGCGGTATCATGGTCCGGCCTGAGGCAAAAGACGCAGCGCTTGTGCCAGTCTTTGGAAGGGATCTGCCGTCCACAGTTGCACTTATTCTGATGAATCTCCGGAGACACCGATGACAATGAAGACATCCGTCGAAACAACTGAAAAAAACATCGAAAAACAGTACAAAACAGGTTGAAAAAACATATTTTGCTGTTCCTGGCAAGCTGAGCAGTGAAGGCTTCTTCTCATGTGCACAGGACGCGGTGGGAAAAGAACTGAGGTGGAGCTGGGTCTGCCCCCCTTTGTACCAGGGCTGATGGGGTGGGGCTGATGTCGGGGGCAGTCCCTGCTTGGTACTGCTGGCTGAGAAGTTTTCTGGAGGGTCCTAGTGCCTGTGGCATAGTCCTGACTGTTGTAGCCTGCTGCAAGAACTCCCACTCGAAGTAAGATCTCATGTTCTGCTCCAGCGATGGACTAATAATCTGATTAGTGACCATTCTAAACTTCCATTTCTATATAAACTGTTTCAGACTGTGCAGATCCAGTATGGGACCAGGAAGTACCTGGACATGTAACCCTGATTGGCCAGGGTGTCTGGGACACAGGCTGTGGCCCTTTTTGCAAGGAGCTGAACAATGTCCACCTGAAGGGCAAAAGCACGTCCAGTGACATCCCGGACTCTCAAGGTGTATGGTAGCAGGAAGGTGGGGAGCCTCAAAGTCCACAGGCAGTCCTTTGCCCACTACATCCAACACCCACTTGTCAGTCGTGATAGCAGGCCAACGTGGCAAGAAGTGCCGAAGTCAGCCTCTGATTGGGACAATAGACAGGGACAGGATGGGTGGAAGGAACAAGACCCCCCAACCCATCAATGGGCAGCTTTTGTAGGGTTACCAGTTGCTGCCGCCGGAGGTGCACCACTACCCCTGCTCCCCCCCCCTTCAGACCCTGGTCCCCAAACTTGGGCTTGAGGAGCCAGGCCTGGAATTGACCCTGCTGGGGCTGCTGCCAAAGAGGATTTGACTAAAAGGACCAGTACTGGAAAGCCTGCTTCTTAGGTTTCTTTTTCTGGTCCTTCTGGGATGATGTCGCAGAATTTAGGGTGGCACTGAACTTCTCAATGCAGGTGAGATGTCCTTCCACCCAAGGGCCAAATAGGTCAGTGCACAAAAAAGGAACATCAGTCAGCTTGTACCGTGTGTCCACTGTGAAGGTGGACAAATGCAACCTGGCCCTGTGATGCATGAAGACAGCCACTATTGCAAAAGCACAGCAGTCGCCCATGTCCAAGGCTGTCTGGAACTGGTTTAGCCACCGACTGACCCTGGTGTAGAATAAGCTGCACTGCCAACAGTTCTTCAACAGAGAAGTGAGGGAGCACTACATCAAACACTCCTATCAGGGAGTGAACAAAGTTGGCCTTATCACAGCATATTTAGCCTGACTGAGACCCAGAGAAACCTTTTTAGCAGTGTGGTCAATCTTACAGAGCTCCTTGTCTGGAGGCTTGTCCATGTCCCTCTGTTGTCCGGATTTGCATAACACTGAGTCTGTGACCAACCCCTCTGTGAAGGGATGGTCTGAAAACCCAAAAGCGAACCCATGAGGACTGCATGGGATTGCAGGCAGAGGATGCTGGGTGCTGCCAAAGCTCCTGGGCTGGTCCCAAAATGGCCTCAGTCACTGGGAAGGCAACCAAGGGGGTTTGTCCTGGTCCAAAATGTCAGTAAGGGTGATACTTAGCCCTCTCTTGGACTGACTCAAGCAGGACCGTCATGGACTCCAAACTGAGTCAGAGAAGTGCCCTGGACACTGGGCCATGCTTAGTGTAAAGTTCCTCGACTGAACTAGGGAGTCCCAGAGGAGGCCACGGACTCAAGATCGGAGTCATCTGAGGACTCCTCAAAGATGGCCCTCAACTGTTTCTTGCAATGTACCTCCCGGATATCTTCTCCAGGGGTGATCCTCATCAACAATCGGCCTGGCAAGCTGGTGGCCAAGAAGCTGTTCTACATAGAAGTTGACTCCAGATAAGGACCACAAGGCCCTTCCAGTCTACCCATTTTTTTTCTACCGTATAAATGTGCCATAGGCCTTTACTCTGTCAATGGCCTATCTATTCATACTCATCTGTAGTGTTCCCTTATGCCTATCCCATGCCTGTCTGAAGCCCTGCACTGTATTCATATCCACCACTTCCTGAGGTAGGCCGTTCCATGCATACTAACATACTAAAATGCCAGCAGAAAAGGCCTAACGGTCTGTCGTGTCTGCTCGTTTGGTCAGCCCCCACCCTGGGTGCTGACCTTGCTGTCCCCCTCGCCTTCTCTGGCTTCTCCCTTCCCAGTTCCGGATATTCTTGCTGCATTGGATTTTAGCTTCCTGAACCCTTCCCTGTACCTGTCCCACCCTCTTGAACCCCTCCACTGTCTCTGCCTCCACCAGCCCCTAGGTAGTGCATCCCATGGCTCCACCACCCTCTCAGTGAGTTGCACCTCCTCCTTTCTCCCTGAATCTTCCTCCAGCTTCCATCCATGCCCTCTAGTGGCCCCCTTCCTCCTTCCTTTCAAGCACCCTGACTGTTCCTCCCCTATTTACCCTCTTCATGTACCTGAAGACCTCTATCATGTCTCCCGGTCCTTCTCTCTTCCAATGTGTACATATTTAGCTCTTCGAGCCTCTCCTCATAGGTCCCGGTCCCCAAGCCCCAAATCATTTTGGTTGCCTCCTCTGGACCCTCTCCAGGAGGTTAATGTCCTCTTTGCTGGCTCCAAAACTGCATGCAGTACTCCAGGTGCGGCCTCACCAAGCAGTTATACAGAGGAGTATCACTTCCTCCTTGAGGTGATCCCTCTAGCTGCATCCCAGCATCCTGTTGGCCTTGGCTGCTGCCCTCCTACAAGTCTCAGAGTTGTTCATCTTGACATCCACCACCACCCCAGGTCCCTCTCAGCCATTGAGACTTGTAGTATTCCCCAGGGTGTACACTTGGCCTGGGTTTCCTGGCTCGAGTGGAGTACCTTGCATTCCCTGCATTGAACCTCAGCTTCCACTTTCTAGACCATCTTCCAGAGCCTCCAGGTCCCTGCAGGCCACCCTCCCTCCTCCCCATCCACCACGCCCTCAGTTTGAAGTCATCTGCAAAGAGACTCATCTCACTCCTGATTCCTGTCCTTATGTCAGATACATAGGCGTGGAACAGAAGGGCCCAAGGACTGATCCCTGTGGGACCCTACTCACGACCCTCCTTGGGGATGAGACTATCCCACCAACCACGAACCCTCTGGGTCCGGGTCCTGGAGCCAACTGCCTCATCCATCTGATCATCTGGTTTCCCACCCCATTTCTCCTAGCTTATCCAACAGGCCCACGTGAGAACAGAGTCAAATGCCTTGCTGAAGTCTAGAAAGAGGACATCCACTGGTCTACCCAGGTCCAAGGCACTTGTCACCCAGTCATAGAACTCCACCAAGTTTGTCTGACACGATTTCCGGGATGAATCCATGCTGTCTTTCGGCCCAGGCACCCTGACTTATCCAGGTCCCCCTAGCCTCTCCTTGACAATGCCCTCCATCACCTTGCCCACCACCAATGTCAGGCTGACAGGCCTGTGGCTCCCTGCCAGCTCCCTTGATCCCCCTTGTGGATAGGCACTCATGCGCCACCTTCCAGTCTTGGGGCACCCACCCTGTCCTCAGAGAGATGGTGAAAAGCTCTGCCAGGGTTTCGCCAGGACATCTGCAAGTTCCTTCAGCACTCTAGGATGTAATTTATCCGCCCGTGCTTTCTCCGTCTTAAGGGAGCTGAGGGCTCCTCCTCTCTCTGCTGTGATTTCCACTTCTGGTACCTCTTCTCCCTGCTTGGCCCTCCCCCACCTGCCAGTGATGCCCCCCCCCAGACCTGCCGACGGTAAGGGCCCCTCCTCATTATCTCTGTCTCCTCCCATGTATGATGCAGCATCCCCATTTTCCTGGTGAAACTGAGGTGAGTACCATTTAGTACTCAGCCTGCTCCCCGGGTCTTGTGCCCATCTCTCCCTGATTTAATCCTGCTAATCTGCCCCTTCACCTTCGTCTTTCCCCAATGTATCTAAAGAACCCCTTTTCCCTCTCCTAATTTCCTGGCAGGTTCTGCTCCTTCCTTGCCTTACTTGCGCCCTCACCACTCTAGTGGCCTTCTAGCCATCAGCTCATACTCCCCGATCCTTTCACCTTTGGAGCACTTTAATTTCTTATAGGCTGCTTTCTTTCCCGCACCACCTCCTGACCTCCTGGTCCACCAACAGGGTTTTTGGGCCCTACTGCATTTTCGGCTACTCTTGCACAGGTGCTGGTAGCATCCTGCACCCTCTCCTGATGATTTCCACCTACTATCAGCATCCATGTCTGACCCAATCCCATCCAAATGCTCCTTAAGGATCCTTCCCATTTCCTTAAAATCTGCCCCCTGAAGTCGGTTACTTCCGTCTTTGTGCAGCCTTCTACCCCTCCTAGGTCCAGGCAGAACCAGACCGTGGCATGGTCACTTCCGCCAATGGGTCCCTACCTCCAGGCCCCCAATCTGGTCACTGTCTGCCAGGACCACATCCAGTACCCGTGCTCCTGGTGGTTCCTCACCTGCTGAGTTAGGAACGTCTTGAAAGACATCCAACACCTCTGTTCCTGGTCACAGAGGATGTCATAGTTCCCAGTCTGTTCCTGGCATGTTTAAGTCCCCTAACACCACCACCTTTCCTCTGCCCAGTCTGCAGTGTCTCCTAACATCTGCCACCAGACTGTCCTCCAGCTTCTCCGCCAGGGCAGGGGTCTATACACCCTCCTATTTTTACCTCTTGCCCCCTTGTTATCAAGCTGACCAAATCGCCTCCCGCGGTTCCTCCGCCTCCTCTACTCCCCATGCCAATGCAGTTTTTGACTATCATTGCTACCCTCCTCCCCTTCCCTCCCCTGTCCTTCCTGAACATAGTGTAACCCTCCAGGTTCAGGTCCCAGTCATGTCTTGCAGTGGCCCAAGTCTCAGTGACCACTGCCACATCCTACTCCCTCAGTTAACATCGCCTGGAGCTCAGGCATTTTATTGCCCAAGCTCCTGGCATTTAACAGACCACCTTCCACCTTTCCCTATAGTTCCATTTCCCTGCTCGGTTCCCATGGGACTTGGTTTTCTCTGGTCTGCACTTTGCCAATTGGCCTTTCCTGCAATCCTCCTGGTCCCCAGGGGTGGAGACAAGTCCCTCTTCATCAGCACCCCTTGACAGCCTTTTCTCCCATCCCACCCCTTCACAAGTTTAAACCCCACTTTCACCAATGAACTCCTCTATTTTCAACTAAGGATTCCCCTCCTCAAATTGAGATGTAGTCTATCTCTAGCATACAGCTCCTTATCCTCCCAGGTCTCCCCAATCCCCATCAACCCATACCCTCTGGCCTCACACCACTCCCTGAGCCACTGGTTTATCTCCTAATTTTCTTTTGTGTTCCCCACTAGCCCTTGGCATTGGCAGGATTTCTGAGAAGAAACTGTGCATCCTGGGTCATGACAGACCCTGACAGCTCCCTGAATCTTGCCTGTATCTCCTAGCTTCGCTATTTCCTCAATGTCATTTGTACCCAGGTGGACCAGTATGTCTGGGAACCCCACAGTCCTTGCCAGCTGATATACCTCGTGCTTAGCCCTGTGCACAGTTAGTCCAGGGAAGCATCTGTTCTAACTGGCCAGGCTTCTCCCTCCCTATCCCATTTGATACCCCTGATCATAGAATCCCCAGCAGGAGCACTCTGACCTCCTTTTCCTCCATTCCCCCCTTCCACGTCCCTCATCCTTTCCGGCCCTCCACCCAGCTGGCTCCTTGTTCCTCCCCTATCTGGGTGCCACATGCCACCCCTCCCTTATTTACCATGGCCACTCCCTCCCTCAATCCTATGCTCTCCTCCTCCTGGATATCCTTCTGTACCTTGCTAATTCCCCCTCACTGCTGCAACTGGTCCTTCTCCCCATCTGCTAAACTAGCCTGACTCATCCTCTCTTCCTTCCTGTCTCCATTTAGTTCCTCCTTGCTCGTCGTGCTCCCTGGCCTAAACCTCAGCTCTCTTTACTCTGAATCCTCCTTCTTCTGGTCCCTTCTTTACCTTTCCTCCCAACTGGTCCCCTTTCCTTCACGCTTCCCTCCTCTTCCCCTGCCCTCCCTGCTCTGATTCACTGCCCCCATTCTCCTGCATTCCAGGTCCCCCTGTTCTTCCTGCTATCTGGCCCCTGCCTCCTGCCTCCCACTCCCACACCCTTTCCGTCTCTAACCACCTTTGTCGTGGCTACATCACCCCCCTCATCCTTGAGCAGAAGAAGAGAATTGAAGCAGTTACTGAGTATAAGGTCTGATTCACCTCCCCGCCTTGCTTCCTTCTGTCCAGCACTGGCCATCTGCCTATTTCCCTGAGAATGTTGTCCCTCCATCCCCCCTTTGTGAGGGTCCCCAGTTACCTGCCTGCTTCCTGGTAGTGTCCTTTTGGACCCCCTGTACCAGGGTCCCTGTGTGACCCCTGGTGTTCTCTGCACTCCTTCTTGCCCCACCCCCAGTGCTTGGTGCAGCCCTGTGGAGTTTCAGCCCCTTCCCCAACCATACCACCCCTTCCCCAGCTTTCTCCTCATCCCGCAACCTCCTCCCTGTTGTGCTAGCTGGTAGCACACTGGGCAACCACCAAACTTCCAAGCCCAGTCCAGTATCATGGCTGCTCCACACCCTGTGCACCCACCACCATCCCAAGATGCGGCCCTAATGATGTGTGGTTCCATCCCCTTCCAAATAGGTTTCCTTGGGTGAGCCACAGGTTTCCCCCTAGTCCAAGATACCCTACTGCTAATCAGGTCACCCACTAATCTTAGAGACAGTCCCACTGTACACCAGTACCTCTGTTACTAGGTGCAGTACAACACATTAAACTTATAAGGGAAATGAACAACCCCTAAGCTCCTCTCTCCTAGCCTCCTTTAAATCCAACCCCAGTGGCTAGGAACTACATGAGCTGCACCAGCAGCCTTTCCTCCAATTGCAGGGCAGGTGTTCCCTATAAATCTGCAGATTTCTGGGGAGGAGGTGGGGAGGCTGGTCTTGGGCAGACACCTGACAAGAGAGAGTGTATCAGCCCCTGTGTCTCCCTCCAAGCCCTGCAGCTAAAGAACCAGGCCCAAGCAAATCCCACCAAATAGGTTTTAAATCAGAAGAAATAGGCCTCTACCAGCGCAGCCTGTTACACAGTGAAACATCCACCACCCTTTCTGTGAAAAAGAACTTCCTCACATTACCCCTTAATCGGAGTCCCTCATATGCTATGTCCTCTTATAAAATGGCAGGGTAAAATCATGGAATCTGATTGGCTGTTATTTATGTGTAAAATATGGTTTACACATGGCTAAAAAAAGGACTGTGAAGAGTCTGGAAACCAGATCAATGGGCATTTGGAACACAGGCATTTCAGCTAGCCCCCTACAGCCAGAACTAATCTTCCACCACAAACATGGCTGCTACCTTTACACTGTAAAAAAAAACTTCATCTGGGCCCTAAAATAAACTACCTTAACTAAAAAATAAAACTAATTAATTAACTGTAGTTTCCTTGATTATCACACTCTGCTACACACATGAACAAATAGAAACAATAAGTATTGTTTATAGTTTTCACTACAACTGTTTCTTTGCTTACAGTGAAAAATCCCCTTCTATCTTTACCTGCTCATCAGGGACTCTCTTCTTCTGTCCTGACAGAGAGATAACTGAGGCTCTGGCTGTAACAAAGGCCTTTGTTGTCTATGCATACAGAGTGTTAGCAGAAAACATTCTGCCAATGGAACTGAGCAGAATTTTGAATCCATGTATTCCATGGTAAACATTCTATGATAAACATTCCATATCTTGAATGTGGAAAAAAAATGGGAAGAAGAAAGTAGGTAATAATACAATGATCATCATCATCAATGACATCATTTGTAGTGGGTGGAAGGACTATTTTATCATAAATGTACACAAGTAAATCTATTGTTTCACATATAAACATGCTTTTCCCAACTGTAAAACGTTTTAAAAAGAGGCCAATTTATATAAACGCAATAAGGCACTCTGGATGTGTGGAACATTTTACCAGACTGCTGTGAGTGGCTAGAGTCACCGCCTTCGGCCTTGTGCCTTATTACGCCCTCGGCCGCGGCGGTAAAATGTGTTCCATGCACACCCCATCATGCCTTATTGCTTACTTGTCCTGCTATTTTTCTTATATTGAAACATGTTAAGACTCTTTCACCTTGTTAATGCCCTTAAGGTGTCTGAATGTTTTGATCATATCACCTCTCTCCCTCCTTTGCTCTAGGGTATACATATTGAGCTCCGTTAATCTGTCCTCGTATGTTTTGTGATGCAGTCCCTGCAGCATTTTGGTTGCCCTTCTCTGGAATGCCTCCATTTTGTTAATGTCCTTGTGAAGGTATGGCCTCCAGTACAGCATGTAGTACTCCAGATGGGGCCTAACCAGTGTCTTGTAAAGAGAGATTATTACCTCCCTCTTACAACTTGTGATACCCCTACTAATACACCCCAACATTCCACGAGCCTTACCTACTGCTTAGTGGTCTGCTTGGATGATTTCAGGTCATCTGTGATGATGATGCCCAAGTCTCTTTCTTCCCTTGCGATTGCCAGCAACTCCCCTCACAGCCTATAGGTGGCTTCAGGGTTTCTCCTCCTGTGTGAATGATCTTGCACTTCTTTGCGTTAAACCCCAGTTGCCAATCTTCTGACCATTTTGCCAGTTTATCCAGATCTCTTCCGATTCTGCCCATCCAATCTGGACCATCTACTCTGTTGCAGATCTTTGTGTCATCTGCAAACAGACAAACCTTACCCTCCAGTCCATCTGCAATGTCACTGATGAAGATATTGAAGAGGACTGGCTCCAGGACTGATCCCTGAGGTACCCCACTTGTGAACTGCATCTCTTCTGACTGTATACCATTTACCAATACTCTGTTTTCTGATCGCCAACCAGTTTGCCACACAGTTGACCACCTTCTGACCCATCCCAAGCCTACCCATCTTATTAATCAATCTTCTATGTGGAACAGTATCAAAAGCTTTGCTGAAATCAAGTTAGGCAACATCAACTGCACCCCCTTGGTCAACCACTCTGGTTACCCAGTCAAAGAAATCTATGAGATCAGTATGACAGGACCCTCCTGTTGTAAACCCATGCCGTTCTGGATCCTGTGCTCCTATGGATTCCAGGTATTGCACTATCCTTTCCTTAAGGAGTGCATCCATAATCATAAACAGAATATTGGGGGAGGGACACATTCTCCTTAGTTGAAGCATCCACTTTTGGCTGTGGTGGTGGTGCCTCTCCCAAAGAAGTGGAGAAGCAGCTGCGGGTTGCACCTTGTGGCGAGGACCAGCGGAGGTACCACTGGAGACAGCCAGGAGGCCAGAAGTCCAGGTGGTTGAAACCTACATGGCCGCAAAGGCCCACTGTTGCCAGCGAAGCTCCTCATAGGAACGGTGGCTCTTACGGCAGTGCCTCTCCTCACTTGAGGATGAGGAACATTGACGGCGACACCTCCCGGTTCAGTGGGATAGAAAGAAGGAATGCCCAGACCGCAATCTCGATCATGCCTCAACTGGGCAGTTGACACAAGGAAGGGCCTTCTGGACTTCCAGTTGGGCTTCCAAGCAGCATGGCGGTGTAAATGCAGAGTTCTGCTATACCCCCTGCTAATCTTCCCGATTTGACGTTCTTAACAAACAAAATAAACAAGATCCAGATATCGCGGACATAGGTAAGAAGTAACTTAAAGAAGAAAAATAAAAGAAATAGTACAACTACGGGCAGCAGTGAGCAGAATTAAATCAAGCAGCAGTGTCGGCCCAGGAGCCCTCAGATTCCGAAAACTCTCAAGCGCCAGCAGAACAGCAGGACCAGACGACCATACCAAATAATAAAGCGAGACTCAAACGCATAAAGTTAGATACTATATACAAGCAGCTATTATCGTTTTGTGCAGAAATTAAAGATCTTTACGGAGAGCTTCGCAGAGACGTAGTGAGCCTGGAGCAACGTGCCGATGCATCAGAGAGACAGATAACAGCAGCAGAGAACGGAGTAGATGACATGGAGACTATAATTCAACTCTTACGCGATCAATGTGTACAACTGCAAGAAAAACAAGACGATCTAGAAAACAGAGCTCGCAGAAAGAACTTATTATATTGCATTCCTGAAGGCTCAGAAGGTCAGGACATTACTGAGTTTACTATTACTTTGCTCAAAACAGCTCTTGAATTGCCCTCTGATATTCAGTTATCATTAGAGAGAGTTCACCGTGCACTGGGCCCACGGCCTACAGATCCAAATGCTAGGCCTCGATCTATTATTATGCGCTTTCTAAGCTACGCAGTCAAGGAGACAGTATTAACAGCAGCATGGAGAAAAGGCAAGGTCTTTTATGGACAAACCCATTTCTATGTAGATAATGACTATGCTCCACAAACTATGCGTAATCGCAGAGCATATGCAGACCTCTCACCAGCTTTGAAGGAGGCAGCTATCAGATTTTCAACACCATACCCAGCCAGACTTGTGGTGCAACTGCCATCGGGGAAGGAAGGAATTTCATACTGCAGCGGAGGCCAGAGAGGAGCTCCTTAAAGCGGGAATTCAAATAAAAACAAAATCCACGTTGGGATTGCAGACAGCTGACACACCGCGCTGGCAAACGGTGAATTTGGGCAGAGCACGGAATAGTGGAGAGATAGCAAAGAGGGGGAACATTTCCAATCGCCTGGCAAATTTTGGCCGATTGGCAAGGGAAAGAACCTGACTGATAGAAAATAAAGATTGCCTTGGGATTTCTCGAGGGTCCTCTGGATAGAGGTCTCTGAAAGAGCATGACTGATGAGAGGGACTAGGAATTCAGTTGTCTGAACTGGAATCTTTATTAGACAACAACTCTCTCACAGGAGGTTGGACAGAGAAAAGGAATGCTTAATAAGTTTACCTGCAGAAAACTCTGCCATAACAAAGAAACAAGTAAAACTTTTCGGTCGGCCGGTTTGAACTGGCCCTGACAATTGCTCTGAAGGAAGCAACTGCTATAACTTTATAGAGCAGATTATTGAGGGCTGTTTGATTGGTTTTCAGGGCTAAATTGATATAAGGGCCTAAGAAAAGCTGCCCTAGTTATATACTACAGAATTTAGTTAATAATAAAACAATTTACTTTGTGGGGGGTTGGGGGGCCTTCTCCAGACCTAACAGGGAAGCCCATTTCAAATCAAAGACAGACAGGCAGGATATTTTGAGTTAACAGTTTGATTTTTATTTAGCTTGTCTGCACATTTCCTTTAATTTTTATTAAGGGAGTAGAATAACCCCAGGAGGCCTGGGCATTTGGTGTTACCAGATATCCTCCGGTGACCTCAGGCTATCAGGAGGCACACTTAGGGAGTACATTTTTAGACTCCCCTATCTTGGAAGTCAATATTATTTGGAACACAGAGCATGTACATAGTTATCAAGAAAAAGGTCAGACATATACTGATAATTTTTTTATTTTTTTTTTGTACTTATTTTACCGCCTCTCCCTACCCCCTACGCTCCGCTTCTTTGGGAGCGCCTGGCATCTGCCTCGGTTCCTTCCATGCCTGGAGCCCCGCACCTGTCCCCCCCATGTAGCCTTGGATTCCCCCCCCAGGCAGGAACGAGGTGGGGTCCAAGCACCCCAAACTAACTTCACTTCATCGGGGCCGTCGCATGGGACAGGCAAGGGACCATTGAGGTCTGTGCTGGCGCTCCATCTACCTGGAGCGATGGAGGTGTTTTTCCTCCCCGTTTCTCTGGGCGTGTCCTGCGCCCAGATGTCAAGGCGGAGCTCCACCAACGTCCGGCATGCCCAACCCTCCTGGATTGGCCAGGCACTTGCTGAACCCCGGGCCTCTGCCTGGGGTCAGTCAAGCACCGTGCCTTGTCCCCCTTCCCTCCCTGGAGAAGGTGAGCGGTCCACGGACGCTCAGCCTTCTCCCCCCGGCCGGCCCTCCAGCTCCCCAGGCTTGTTCCTGAACCCGGGTCACCAGCGTCGCGAGCGGTAGCGCTACCACTGCGCCGACGGGCCAGCCATATACTGATAATTTGCTTCAGATTTCAAAAAGTTTGATAAGATCGCAGCAGGAGATGTGTAAGAATAATCTAGACGGGAAAGGCATAAAATGTTTCAAAAAAAGTGACGTTCAGAAAGATAGCTCGGGGCGGGGGGGGGGACATCAGTATGGTGATCCTTCAGGAACTGGATTATTAAGATGGGGACAACAGGAGAGAATATGTTTCCATAAGGGAATAAGATGGCTACTCAGATGGTAAAAGCACTCTCACTTAATATAAATGGGCTTAACAACCCCATCAAAAGGGCCAGACTGTTCCAATATATTAAGAAACACCCCAGTGATTTTTATTACCTCCAGGTAACAGACTTAACAGATACCGAACATGCAAAATTGAATTGGGGGGGCAGGTTTTGGGTATATGTGTCGTCCTTCCCTAAAGGGAAACAACGAGGAGTAGCCATTTTAATACCTAGGACCTCTCCTTTTCATTTAGGAACAGTGCGTAGACTCAGAGGGAAGGTATATAATCTTTAAAGGTACTCTTTATGGGACAAAGGTCACGTTAGTGAACGTGTATTTTCCCCCTCTTACATCAGTTTGTCTTCTTAAGATTTTTTGCAAAGCTTCTAGATATTATGCACAGCTGTCTTATAATAGGGGGAGATAACAATTTAACTTTGACACCTCGGTTGGACTCCTCTGCAGCTTCCAAATACAGGCTAACATCACCTCAAAGATTATTTATCTCTCAACTTAGGACATTGGGTCTAATCGATGTATATAGACATTTTTATCCTCTTTCTACGGGATATACGTTTTTTTCCCCTAGACACAATTCTTACTCAAGATTGGACTACTATTTCATTTCAAAAGAACATTTGGACTGTTTACAAGATTTAACTATAGGACCTAGATTTCTTTCGGATCATTCTCCCCTATTTTTGAGGCTAGATTTTAAAATACCAAGGAAATCCACTGGGTGACGCCTGAATACATCCTTCCTAAAGGATAAAGCTTTTAGGGACAGCTTTAACTCAAAAATAGTTCAGGTTATTGCAGAAAATTCGTCCCAGGAGACATCCAATACAATTGTTTGGGATACTCTGAAGGTTGTGATCAGGGGGGAGATGACTGCGTATTTAGCATACAAGAAGAGATATTGGGAAACACGACATGGTGAATTACATGAGAAATTAAGGGAAATACAAAGTTTACCCCTATAACTACAGAGGCCCAAACCCAGATTAATCAGACAAAGGCTGAGCTCCAGAAACTTTAAGACGAAAAAACACAACAGGCACTTTTCACTTGAAAACATAGAGGTATGAGGGAGGGCCAAAAGGGGCGAGAAATTTAGCCCGGAGGCTTAGGGGACATAGGACAGCCACAATCATAACATATTTAGTAGATCCGGAGAGAAAAACAAGAGTTTTTAATTCACAGCAGATAATGCAATTGTTCCAGAAATATTATAGGCAGCTATATGAGAAACCACAAGATCCAGAATTTAAACAAAACTGAGGTACCCCCCCCCCTTACATTAAGAAAGCTAACTAGGGAAATGGAAAGCAGATTAAAAGCCCCTATCAGATCAGAGGAAGTCAGACGTGCTATAAAGGAAAGTAAATCATTAAAAACCCCTGGCCCAGACAGATTTCTGTCCGAGTGGTACAAGACTTTTAGTAAACAACTGACCCCTTTACTACTAAAGGCCTTTTTAGAAATTCAACAGGAGAGTCCACCTCCTCCTTCGTGGGATTACACTAATATTTCACCTGTATTAAAAGATGGCAAACCAGCAGTTCTGCCTACTTCATATAGGCCAATATCCATATTAAACATGGACTACAAGTTATTTATGTCCATATGGGCACACAAACAGGAGGTACTGTTACCTTATTTGATTAATTCAGATCAATCTGGGTGTATTCGAGCCAGAGAAACCACAGATAATATACGTAGAATGATCCATTTGTTGGACCACTTAAATCAGAAACAGATACAGGCAGTGTTGCTCAGCCTTGACGCAGACAAAGCTTTTGATCGTGTCAGTTGGCCTTTTTTATGGGAAACTTTGCGCAAGTTTGGATTTCCTGGGGAATTCTCTAGCATGATACAGAGAATCTATGCCTCTCCGAAGGCATATGTTGAAGTGAATGGACAGTTATCTTCAATGATACAGCTGAGAAGGGGAACTAGGCAGGGTTGCCCACTTTCCCCCTTACTGTCTGCCATATACATTGAGCCATTGGCTGAAGCCATAAGGCAACATCCTAATATTCAGGGGGTCCCTTTAGGAGGGAGGGATTTTACTATATCATTATATGCAGATGATGTATTATCAACACACCTAGAACCAGAAAAGTCCATTCCTGCTACTTTACAAATGGTTAAGTTCTGAGAGATAACTGGATACAAAATAAATATACAAAAAACAGAGTTATTATCTTTAAATTTCACCCCACTCAGTCTCTGAAGAACCAGATCCCTCTGAAATGGAGAAATAAGAAGATTAAATATTTGGGTGTAAATATTCCCCAGAAATTAGAACATTTGGAACTGTTTAATTTAGAGCCCCTATCGATAGAGATAGAGAATTAAGTTGGGAATTGGACACATCACGTATTCTCTTTTTCAGCTCGAATACAAGTTATTCGGATGACCCTATTTCCTAAGATATTATATTAGTTCCAGACTTTGCTGATAATTCCATCACAATTCTACTTTGCATCCTGGGCTAGAATCTTTTCGAGATTTGTGCGGGCAGGACAGCAGCCTAGGGTCAGATGGTCTCTGTTACAGTTACCAGTGGCAAAGGGGGAGTTGTAATCTTCCAAACCTTAGAGATTACCACAAGGCAGTAACATGTAAAATAGTGATGACATGGCTGAACCCTCAGGTAGAAAAACCATGGAAATTCATTGAATTTATGCTAAATGATTTAGTAAATATTCTCCCCATTATATTTGCCCCTCAAAACGCTTATCCACAGTAACAAAACTTTACATTTGGACCCCGTTATACGTTAAAGGCTTGGTTTGAGCTAAAGGCTTCTACTACATTAACTGAAGTTTTGGGTTATTTTAAACTAATAGGTACAGAAAGAGTATTTTTGGAGATAGATGCTGTTCGGGTCCATCAAGAATGGCAGAAAAAAGGTCTGCTTTTGTTATATCAATACCTAGATGTAAATGAAGTATTGCCTTCTGCCACACTACAGGCAAAATATCAACTTCCCTATATACACCATTATAGATCGTTACAAATTCGGTCATTTATACAGAAAGAATTAGCATTCAATACTCTGCCCTCTCTCATACCTATGTTGTTGTCCCTTTTAAGGGACACTATAGAAGGCAGGGAACAAATTAATTTAATTGGACAAATATATAAAGCAATAAGAGATTTTTGGAAGGAATCCACTGAAGATATCTTAGGGAGATGGACCAGAGAATTAGGGACTCATAACTTATGAGAAATGGTTGGAACCTATTCCTCACTCGATGAAAGTATCACAGTCATCATACTGGTCAGAACATATATGGAAATGTTGTAGTAGATATTTTTATACCCCTGACAAAATTGATAAATTTGTTATCTATGAGGTATGGACTTTGTTGGGGAGAATGTGGAGAAAAAATGGCAAATATAACACATTTTTTGTACCTGTCCAAAAGTTACTCAACACTGGTTAGATATAGAGAAGAGTATACAAAATATTGTGGGACCAGAAATTAATTTATCCAATCAGATGAGTCTGCTTTATATTGGGGAAGACAGAAGAGTTCCACCAGGTGGAAGTAAGTTATACCTGTGCCTGGCAGCTGCTAAAAAGGTTATAACTTGCCTATGGTGAACGGCTGAAGTACCCACCCTCTCTGATTGGCATTCATTGATGACTGAGATATATTATCTAGAGAGAACAGTAGCTTCTAGAGCTGGAAGGATGTCACGATTTGAGCTCCAATGGAGACCATGGGTTTTATATATCTCACCTCTAGATGAAACGCTCGTTCCCTGATAGAGCCATTTGAAAGTGACCAATTTTTGTAAGATATGAATTTTGTTCAAGTGTCATTTGATACTGTATATAACAGAATGATGTTACAGAAACATGAATTGCCAACCCGAAGAACATTACATGTATTGTAAGACAAAAGAGCAATACTGTATAGATGAACTCCTGCTGTCATATATAACTATATAAAAAACAATAAAAAATAAAAAATATTAAAAAAAGAAAGAAGGGCCTTCTGGTGGGTTGTTGTAGACCATGTGCTAGCCAATGTTCAGCAACACCGGCACAAAAGACTCAACCTCTGGTGGAGGCTGCTCCTGTCAAGGGCCAGACAGGGAGACTAACTGGACCATGTCCTCCTGGGTGAGGACTGGAAGCACTGGGGTCTGCAAGACTGAATCCTCAACCTCATTCAGCAAGTGGTCAATAGGCTCATGAAATATCTTAGCAACCTGCCTGCCTGACTGCAGTTGAAGTCAACTGGCTCAGGCTCAACAGGGGAACTGAAGTACCCTCAGCTGCTCGATCCTACTCCCATCCTCCCCCCACAGCTACCCAAGCATGTTCCCAAACTTGGTTCGCCGGTGTGAGAGAGGTAAGGCACTAAGTGTCTCAGCTCTCTGCACCAGTGGGCCTTCCACCACTATTTTTCACCCCACTACCTCGACTAGAAGGCTGTTCCAGGTATCTACCACCCTTTCTGTGAAAAAGTACTTCCTCACATCCCTCCTGAATTTACCCCCATACAGCTTCATAGCACACCCCCTTGTTCTAGGGCAACTTTTTCTCTGAAAAATACCCTCCCTCCCTCCTGTACCTTATAAACCCCCCATTAGGTATTTAAACATCCCTATGATACCCTCCCTTCCTGGATGTACATATTTAGCTCCTTTAGCCTATCCTTGTAGGGCTTCTGATACAGATCCTACACCATTTTGGTAGCCCTGCTCGGGGCTGCCTCCACTCTACGTCCTTGTGTTCTCCAGAACTAGATGCAGTATTCAAGGTGGGGTCTTACCAGCAATCTATATAGGGGCAGCATCACCTCCCTCTTCCTGCTGGCGATATCCCTTCCTATATACCCCAGCATCCCACTAGCCCTTCTGTGTCTTCCTCTGTCACACTGTCTGGCCACCTTTAGATCATATGATAGGATTACCCTAAGGTCTCTTTCCTGCTTGGTCTTTGTCAGTATCACTCCGCCCATTTTGTATTTCGCTCCCAGGTTTCTAGGGCCCAAGTGCAATATTTTGCACTTTTTTGCATTAAAACCCCGCTGCCAAACCCATGACCACTCTTCCAGTCTTTTCAGATTCCTGCCCATCGCCCCCCCCCCCGCCAAGTGTTCACTCCACTGCAGATCTTGGTGTCATCTGCAAAAGGCAGACAGAACAGTTACATAAAAACTTACCACAACGGTAGATCTTCGAGGGGATCTCAGTCATCAGGTCCCACAGATGAAACTTCACAGTCGTTGAGGCAGGATCCACATGGAAGATTTTCAGCAGTACAACTGGGGCCGCCGCACACGCAGACTGTCTATGTCACCAACCCTATAGAGGCATGAGTGACCCCACTCTCCTCACTTCTTTCCTCCAGAGACAAAGGGAGCATAGCTCTAGCCATGGGAGACTGAAGACAGAGAGAGGTACCCAGGCCCATATGAAAGGCTGGATATACCAGATAGCCAGTTCTAAGAGAGAGAACCCCTGACAAAAAAAGGGGGGATGGTGGGAGGGAAGGCGGAACTGATGACAGAGATCCCCTCGAAGACCTACTGTTACAGTAGGTTCTTACGTAACTGTTCTGTCTTTTTCAGGGGTATCTCAGTCATCAGGTCCCACAGATGGAACGAGTCCCAAGCAGTTACATATGCACAGAAACGGTCCGGGGAGGAAGGCCAGCCTTAAACTTGAGACAGGAGGCCCTGCAGCACAACCCTGCCAAAATCTGCATGGGCTCTTGAGGCAATGTCCAGTCTGTAGTGCTTGATGAATGTATGAACAGTATTCTAGGTGGCAGTCGCACAAATGTAAGCGGTTGAGACCCCTCTGAAACAGGCCACTGAGGTAGCCATACCCCTTGTGGAATGAGCTTTCACCACTCCCGGCAACTCTTTGCCATACTTATTGTAGCAGAACACAATGCAATTTGCCAACTATTTAGACAAACATCATTTAGAAACCTGAATGCCCTCTCTTCCTGGGGTGAAAGAGACAAACAACTGCTTCAGCTTTCTGCATTCCTTAGTCTGGAGCAGATACTTCAAAGTTCTGCGCACATCTAACGTATGCAGCAGTGCTTTCCCTGGATTGGCACGCAGGAAGGTGGACAGGTTGGTTCAGGGTAAACTCAGGCACCACCATAGGGGGAAGCTTAGGATTCATGCACAAAGACACCCTGTCTTTCTGAAAAATCAAATAAGGCTCCTCGTACCAAAGAGCCTGAAGCATGGAAATCCTCAGAGCAGAAGTAATAGCAACCAAAAATAATGCTTTCCAAGAAAGGAAGCATAGCTCTCAAGTCGCAGCTGGCTCAAAAGGAGACAGGGTCAATTTCTCCAAGACAAAATCCAAATCCCAAACTGGGACAGGATAACAGAGTGGAGGTTTCAGATGTAGGATGCCCCTCAAGAAGGTATGGGAGATATCCGGCTGAGCAACAGTGCAGTCACCCACAGGCTCATGGAAGGCCGAGCTAACCAAAAGGTGCACCTTGAGGGAAGAGTACTGAAGACCTGAATCCGACAGTGATGTCAGGTAGTCCAGAATCTGGCTCACCGGGCAAGTTAAAGGGTTCAGACTACGGTTGGGAACACAGATGGAAAACCTCTTCCACTTCATGGCATAAGTGGATTGAGCGGAAGTACAAATGTGTCCCCTCCCCCCGCTTGTTGATGTAATACAAGACACCGAGGTTGTCGGATTGACTCAACAGTTGGCCAGGGAAGAGATGGTTCTGAAAGGCCTGCATGGCATACAGGACCACCCGCATCTCCAGGACATTGATATGCAGGAAGATTTCGATCTAGGACCAAGAACCCAGAGTCCGAAAAGGACCCAGATGAGTCCTCCAGCCCAAACCAGAAGCATCCATGATGAGGATCTGCTGGGGGGAGGAAATATGGAAGGGAACCCCTCGCAGCAGGTTCACGCGGTCCATCCACCACTGGAGCACCTTGGGAGGAGACCAGCACCAACTGATCTGGTTTGTCTGTGCTGGTCCCATTGCACTTGGAGAGTCCACTGGAGGATACACATGTGGAGCCTGGCCAATGGAACAGCAGGAATGGCCGCAACCATCAGTCCCAACAGCCTCAAATACCCTCTTGCAGGGACCCAATGGCTCTTGGTGACCTCCTGAGCCTGGGCAATGAGGCACTCTGCCCTGATCCGAGGCAAAAAGGTCTTTCCCTGCACCGAGTCTAGAACCAACCCTATATACTGCAGTGTTTGGGATGGAACTAGTACTGACTTTGGCACACTGACCGTAATGCCCAGAGAGAGAAACAGTTAAAGAGTTCTCTCCAGAGTCTGAAGGAGCTGTTCCCTGGATGGGGCCTTTAGGAGTCAATTGTCCATGTAGGGGAAGACATACAGTCCCACCCTTCGGAGAGTTGCAGCTACTGCTGCTAAGCATTTGGTAAAGACCTGTGGTGCAGAGAACAAGCCAAAGGGCAATACTCTGAACTAGTATTGCTCACCCTGGAAAAGAAACTGGAGGAATCTCCTGTGGGGTGGAAACACTGAGATGTGCAGGTACACATCCTGCATGTCCAGAGAACACAGCCAGTCACCCTGCTCGAGGAGGGGCAGCAAGCCTGACAGTCACCATTCAAAACTTTTTGTACTGGACATACAGATTGAGGTCCTTGAAATCTAATATGGGGCTCAAGTCGCCGGTTCTTTTGGGGACCAGGAAGAACCTGGAGTGAAAGCCTGTGTTTCTTTGGCACTTGGGCACTGGCTCAACAGCATTTTTGCACAGAAGGGACTGTACCTCCTCCTGGCCCCGGGGGGCAGGTGGAGGGCACTGGAGGAGTCTCTGGGAGCAGCTCAATTAGCTCCGGAGTGTGATCTCTTTCTATGATTTGAAGAATCCAGGCATCTGATGTGCTGGTTCTCCACTGACTGAGATGTAGGGAGAACAGACCTCTGACCATCACCGAAGAGGGAGTCTAGCAAGGAGTCAAGCAGAGATGGACCCAGACCCTGGGACTGGTCTGTCACCCCTGGGGCGCTTGGCTGTGGCTCCAGCAGAGGAGGGGCAGGCAAGGCTGTGGAGGCTCTGCAATTGTCTTGGGGCAGGCAGGCTGCTCAGGATTTGTGGGACACCTTGCGAAAAGGAGAGCGCTATTTGCTCTTAGGTTGTGTATGATAGAGCGAATGGACAGACTTGATAGCTCTGCCAGATGCCTGCAGCTCATTTATGTTGCCCTGCACATCTGGACCAAACAACTCAGAGCCATTAAAAAGGGCATTAAGCACCTTTTGCTGAATATCAGAGAGGAAACAAGAGATCCTCAGCCAGGAGTGCCTAAGAAGGCAAATGCTGGTGGCAGCAGCCCTGGCACCAGTATCAGAGATATCATAGAGGGCACACAAGAGATGCATGCTAATGTCGTCAGCATTTTGCATGCACTTAAGAATCTCTTGCTTTTGGGAACAATCAGGAAGGTCCTGGGCCGCACTCTTGACGTTCTTCCAAAGGGTATTCTGGTATTTGACCATATGGGAAAGACAGTTTGCAATCCTCAGTCCTAGGGTGCAGGAGACATAAACCCTCTTGCCCCAAAGACTAATCCTACAGGATTCTCTGTCGGGGTGGGGGCTGAGGTGCTTGGGTGCCTTACACCCATCATGGGCTGCCTTTATAAGCACAGGATCTGCCTCTGGTTGGGCAGCGTAATGAGGAAGACCCTGAGGGGAATGATATAATTTATCAGCTCTGCAAGGAATGGCTGGTACCATATCAGGCCTGTGCCAGGCTGCAGTTGTGGCATTCCTTAGTGCAGGAAGAAAAAATTACTCACCTTAGTAATTGTGTTTCTTCTAATGGAGTCTTGCTGTATTCTGACATTATACAGTTAGCCCCAGCACTTGAACTACCCCAGAGAAGAGAGAGTTAACTCTATGCCAGAGCATAGAACGTTGGGCTTCAGCTCGGTTCAAACCTCTGTTTGCAGCACTTCAAAGTGTAATCGTCAGATTATTTTGAGCTAATACTATCTAACTACACCTCCTAAGTAGAAATTGTAAATAAAATAGCCAACAGGCAACACATTTTTTGGGTCCCCCAAGACTCAAGTCGAGAACCCCCCCCAGGTAAGAGACCAAAATATAGAAACATAGAAGTTGACGGCAGATAAGGACCGCAAGGCCCATCCAGTCTGCCCATTTCTTTTTCTACCTTATAAATGTGCCATCGGCCTTTGCTATGTCAGTGACCTATCTATTCATAGTCATTTGTATTGCTCCCTTATGCCTATCCCATGCCTGTTTGAAGCCCTGCACTGTATTCATAGCCACTACTTCTTGTGGTAAGCCATTCCATGCATCTACCACCCTTTCTGTGAAAAGAATTTCCTCACATTCCCCTTAATCGGCCTCCCTCTAATCTCATGCTGTGTCCTCTTGTCCTGCTATTTTCTTATATTTAAACATGTTAGACTCTTTCACCTTGTTTATGCCCTTAAGGTGTTTAAATGTCTCGATCATATCACCTCTCCCTCCTTTGCTCAAGGGTATACATATTGAGCTCCGTTAATCTGTCCTCATATGTCTTCTGATGCAGTCCCTGCACCATTTTGGTTGCCCTTCTCTGGACTGCCTCAATTTGGTTAATGTCCTTGTGAAGGTGTGGCTCCAATACTGCACGCAGTACTCCAGATGGGGCCTAACCAATGTCTTGTACAGAGGATTATTACCTCCTCTTACGACTTGTGATACCCTACTAATACACCCTAACACCCCCTAGCCTTACCTACTGCTTTAGAGGTCTGCTTGATGATTTCAGGTCATCAGTGATGATGATGCCCAAGTCTCTTTCTTCCTTTGTGACTGCTAGCAACTCCCTCCCAGCCTATAAGTGGCTTCAGGTTTCTCTTCCTATGTGCATGATTTTGCACTTCTTTGCATTAAATCCCAGTTGCCACTCTTCTGACCATTCTGCTAGTTTATCCAGATCTCTTCTCATTCTGCCCACCCCATCTGGATCATCTACTCTGTTGCAGATCTTGGTGTCATCTGCAAACAGACAAGCCTTACCCTCTAGTCCATCTGCTAGGTCACTAATGAAGATGTTGAATAGGACTGGCCCCAGGACTGATCCCTAAGGTACCCACTTGTGACTTGCATCTCTTCTGACTGTATACCATTTACCACCACTCTCTGTTTTCTGCCAGTCAACCAGTTTGCCACCCAGTTGACCAACTTCTGACCCACCCCGAGCCTACCTAGCTTATTTATCAATCTTCTATGTGGAACAGTGTCAAAAGCTTTGCTAAGTCAAGGTAGGCGACATCAACTGCCCCTTGGTCCACCACTCTGGTTACCCAGTCAAAGAAATCTATGAGATTAGTTTGACAGGACCTTCCTTTGTAAACCCATGCTGTCTTGGATCCTGTGCCCCTATGGATTCCAGGTGTTGCACTATCCTTTCCTTAAGGAGTGCTTCCATAATCTTGCCCACTACTGAGGTAAGACTGACCGTCTGTAGTTCCCCGCCTCCTCCTGCTACCACTCTTGTGGAGTGGGATCACATGAGCCCTTCTCCAGTCTTCTGGGACCTCTCCTGTGCTCAGAGACTCACTAAACAATTCTGCTAATGGCTCTGCTAGTTCCTCCTTTAGCTCCTTAGTACCCTGGGATGTTGTCATCAGGTCCCATTGCCTTATCCACCCTGAGCTTAGCAAGCTCTGTAGGACCCTTTCTTTTGTGAAGGTAGTGCTCACCCCCTCCCCCTGTGTCCATGATGCTGAGCTGTGGGCCCTGCCTACCTTCTCTTCAGTGAATACTGAGCAAAAGTATCTATTTAGGATAGATGCCTTTACAGGGTCCTCCTCCTCACATGCTCCCTTTTCTCCATTAAGCTTAGTAATACCCTGGACTTTCTCCTTTCACTAATGTATCTATAGAAAGTCTTGTCACCTTCTTTTACTGTTTGTGCTAGTGTTTCTCAGTTTGGGACTTTTGCCTTACTGCCTTACCTGCTTCCCTTAGGGCAGTTTGGTATGCCCCTATCTTCATCCCGCTGTGTTCCCTTATATTTTCTGAAGGCCAGCCTTTTGGCTCCTGACCTTTCTGCTACTGTATTTGAGAACCAAAGTGGTTTCCTTCTTTTTTGCACTTCCTTTCTGTCTAACACAATGGGATGTTGCTTCAAGTATTGTATCCTTAATGCTTGCCCACTTTGCCTGTACCTCCTCACCTGTGTTTCTTTTTGCCAGGGCTAGCTTAACTCTGTTGGCCATCTTATCAAAGTCAGCTCCTCTGAAGTCCCATATTTTTGCCTTGGAATGGGATGATTTAGATGTAGTAGCCAAATTGAACCATACCATGTGATGGTCACTGGCCCCCAGGTGACCTTCTACCTGGAGATCTGTGATCCCTTCTTTGTTAGTCAGTACTAGATCTAGGATAGCCCTGTCTCTTGTGGGTTGCTGTACCAGTTGTTTGAGGCCCTCCCCCCCTGCAGGGAATCCACTATGAGTCTAGTTCTGGCAGATGTTCCTGCTGGTATTGACCAATCTGTATCTGGCATGTTGAAGTCTCCCATTATCAGAACCTCCCCTTTAGCTGTCATGTTTTGTATATCTTCTAACAGTAATGTGTCTATGTCTGTAATATAACTACAAAAACAACTTATCTAAAACCCACTCCCCCTTCTAAAAGGTAGGAGTGCCAAGTACACCCCTGAGGTGCAACACTGTACCTGCCAGCCCACTTCCCAAAAACAGGTTCTGAGAGGGAAGGCAGGGGAAGGAGGTCAGAATACAGCAAGACTCCATTAGAAGAAACACAGTTACTAAGGTGAGTAATTTTTTTCTTCAAACAACATGAAGTCTTGCTGTATTCTGACATATGCAGACTACCAAGCAGTACCTCCCAGGAGGAGGGTAACAAGCCTATTTTGGGAATAGACTCAAAAGTACTGCTGGACCAAACTTAGCATCATTCCTAACCTGGATATCCAGAGAGTAATGCTTAGTAAACGTATGGACTGTTTTCCAGGTGGCTGCTTTGCATATTTCTAATAGGGGTGTATCTCTGGCAGCAGCTAGAGAAGCAGCAATACCCCATGTCAAATGAGCCCTCAGGCCTGAGGGGGGTATTTTGCCTAACTTTTCATAGCAGAATTGTATACAAGAGACAATCCACCTGGCAATAGTTCTCTTAGTAGCAGGTTTACCCTTTCTCGCTTCACCATAAGTGAGAAACAACTGAGAACAGTCAACCCTAAGTGCCTTAGTATGCTCAATGTAGCAGCTAAGTGCCCTCTTAACATCCTAACTGTGTAATCGTCTTTCTCCTGAAGAAGAATGATTAGTGAAGAACACAGGAAGAGACATGGACTGGTTCAGATGAAAATCTGAAACCACCTTGGGTAAGAACCTCCCACTGGTTCTAAGGACCACCTTATCTCTATGGAATGAGATAAAATCCGGCTCCACTGACAGAGCTTGTAACTCACTAATACGCCTGGCAAACGTGATAGCTACCAGGAACAGTTTTCCAAGTCCAGTACTTAAGTTCTGCTGAAGCCAATAGCTCAGAAGGGGGTTGCATAAGCTGAGCAATGCAAACATTAAGATCCCAAGCAGGGGTAGGATCCTTAAAGGGAGGGTTGGTATGAAGCAAACCTTTAAAGAATTTACAGAAAACAGGGTGAGATGCCAGGGAGGAAGCCTTCCCCACTGACAGAAAAGCAGAGACAGCTGCCAAGTGCACTTTCAGAGCGGCTGGCCTGAGACCTAGGCCATTGAGATGAACCATATAATCCAGAACAGAAGCCAGATCAGCAGTGTCTGGTAAGACATCATTATTGGAGCACCAGATGCTGACTCTCTTCCATTTAGAATTATAAGTTTTTCTGGTGGTAGGTTTTCGAAAGGCTTTAGGAATATCCAGAACCCCCGAAACAGGTGCAGACTTGCAAACTCTAACTCTTCAAGAGCCAAGCCTTGAGGTTGAGAGACTGAAGATTTGGGTACCAGATTCCCCCCTGAGAGGAAGTTAACAGGTTGTGCCTCTTGGGAAGAGATAGGGGAAGATGGACTATTATGGACATCAACAGGGGATACTAAGGCTGTCTGGCCCAGTCTGGAGCAATCAGGATCACCTTATGCCGGGTTGTGACCTGATCTTGACCAGGACCTGAATAACAGGGCAAGGGAGGAAAGGCACAAAGGAATCCCTCCCCCACCCCCCAAATCCAGAACCAGAGCATCCAGGAATTGTGCCCATGACTGGAGGTCTGCAACAGAAGAGAAGTTGATGATTGTCCGGGGCTGTAAAGAGATCCATCTCTGGAGTGTCCCACCTTGAGAAGACTACTTTCAAAATGAAGGGGTCCAGGGCCCATTTGTGATGGCCCCGAGAGATCCTGCTCAGGACATCTACTAGCACATTGCCCTTCCCTGGTAGATGGACTGCCACCAGAGATGCCTGCAGGGCATAAATCAAAGACCACATTTTCATGGCGTCCGTGCACAGGGCTGTAGACAGAGTGCCTCCCTGCATGTTGATGTGCCACATGGTGGTGGTATTGTCTGTCCTGACCTGACCCACCTTGTTCCTTACTGAGTCCGAGAAAGCTTGAAGAGCCAGAAATACTGCCCTGAGCTCCAGAAGATTGATATGAAGAAGAGACTCCTCAGGGGGCCATACCCCTTGTGCTGTAAAGGTACCCATGTGAGCCCCCCAGCCCAGGAGAGAAGCATCTGTGGTTAACACCACTGAATGAGTCTGACTGATGAATGGGAATCCTTGCCTGAGATTATCCTGATCCAACCACCAATGGAGAGCTTGGATCAGAGTCTGAGTCACTGGAATCAATTTGGTTAGAGAATCTTTTTTCTGGGACCAAAAGGACCTCAGATTTAACTGAATGTCCCTCATCTGAAATCTGGCTCCCTGTACCACTGCAGTGGAAGCTACCACTCGGCCCAGGAGCTGAAGAAAATGTCTTGCTGGTCGAGACACCAGAAGGTGGAAAGAAGAAGCAAGGTCTGTAAGAGCCTTTGCCCTTGCCAGAGGAAGAAAAGCCTTTGCTTGGACAGTATCCAGCTCTATCCCTATGAAGGTCAGGAGTTGTACTAGTTCGAGAACTGATTTTGGTAGATTAAGGAGAAATCCCGGGGAAGTGAGTAATTGTGTCACTTGCGGGTTTGACTTGACTTGGTCTGGGGACAGTCCCACAATGAGCCAGTCGTCTAGGTATGGAAAAATGGAGATGTTTTGTCTCCTGAGAAAGGCCACTACTACTGCTAGGCATTTTGTGAACACCACTGGAGCTGATGTTAGCCCGAAGTGCATTGTTCTGAACTGACAATGGCCTGAAGGCAATTCGAAACTGAGGTACTTTCCGTGGGAGCACCTGATGGGAATGTGAAAATAGGCATCCTTGAGGTACAGAGAGGCTAACCCAGTGGTGGGCAAATTGGGCCCCTTGATGCAATTTTTGCGGCCCCCGTGATGCTGTAAAAATGAAATAAATATTGCATTAAAATGTAGCGTGGTCCAAATAGCGGTATACCTTTAAGAGTATGCTATAGAGCGTAATCCGTAAATGGTTACAGCAATAAGGCCTGTATGTATGTAGTGTAATTTCACCTTGTTATTCCGGCCAGGTGTTAAAGGTGTGCTGAGAGAATTGAGAGCAGTGCGCGATGTGCTAACGAACTCCGTTTAGTTGACAATTCAAGCTGATGTACATTTCATTTAATTCATTACACACAATTGCAGGCAGACAAAAGTGGAGGACCGATAATCACATTCAATTCAGTTCCAAGTGTGATAAGCACCTCTCCCTTTTGTTAAGTGCTGTTAAGTGCTGCCTCCAACTGCCCACCCTCCCTGAAGTAAGCAACCTTTCAATGTAAAAAAATAAATAACACGCAGTGGTGGGCATGGTGTAAAACTTCCTTCTCCCCCTGGAAGCTGTCCGCCCTACCTGAAGTCAGCTTTCTCTGACTGCTCCCTCTCTCCCCCACAGAGGTAGGCACAGCATGGTGACATCGCAGTACCCCCAAATAAGCAAACTCACTGATGTTAGGGCTCTTTCTCCTGTTAACTGTATGCCCGCCATCCATGAACTGCTTTGAATGTAGAGTGCTGCGACTGTCATTCCCGTGCCTTAAAGCTAAAGTACGTGCTCTGCTTTATATAAAATAAATAACACAAAACTTTTTTAACATTAACGTTGAGTTAATTTTTACCAACAAGCTCATATATTGCTTGAATAAATAACGTGTGCAATAAAATTCTAAACATACAGGAGTTTTACAGTTGTGTCATGGGATTAATTACATTAAGGTGCTTGAATTATGCTTTGACCAGTTTGTCCGTTGTTTTGTAATCCGGCCAGCATTTTTAACATACAAACATGAACGGTTTAACCTGGCCATAGAGTAGTAGTAGTAACACGGTGTAAATTACAGGTGATAACCGGAATCATTTGTGGACAAAGGCTGAATAGTTTTAGTGATTAGCATTAGTAGCTGATCAAAGGTTTTGCATTATTTAATACGGTTTTAACATTTAATAATTAGTGGCATTAAATAGAGTTTTTTTGCATTATTAAATCGTGTAATTGGCATCATTTAGTTATGAATATGGATCTTTAGTTCAAGTTCAAGTTTATTGCAGGAAAACTCCATTGAGCAGGCTCATTCACAAGGAGGTCCTGTGACAAACACTTAAAGTACAAACACAGATAGGTAATAACAGTATATACATGAAATACACGTTACATGATGCAGGCTGGATATACATACAAGGGTACCACACAGGGTGACCGGAGGTGGTAAACATTGATATGAGACAGGGAAGCGACTTATAGGTCGCATACTGATAAATGAAACATGATGACTGGTGTGATTTGATTTAATCAAATCAAATCAAATATACAGTATTTTGGCAGCTAGAAGCTTTAGAGGTCATGCGTGCTTATGCGGCCCTCCAGAGCATTGGAGGGCTGCACTTTTGGCCCTCATACAGTCCCATGTTGCCCATCACTGGGCTAACCAATCCCCTGGCCTCAGAGAGGGAAGAATTACTCCCAGAGTCACCATTTTGAATCTTGGCTTGACAAGGTGCTTGTTTAGGTATCTTAGGTCTAGGATGGGCTGCCACTCCCCTGTCTTTTCTGGGGTAAGAAAGTATCTGGAGTACAGACCCTTGCTACTGTGTGGAGTAGGAACTCTCTCTATGGCTCTGAGAGCCAGCAGAGAGGAAACCTCTGCCTCTAGGGCAATGGTTTCGGAGATGTTTCCAGGTGGAAAAGATCTGACCCTCAATTTGGAAATTTTTTGAAGCTGAGGGCCAGTCCCTAGCTTACTACCTCCAGGCCCCACTTGTCTGAGGTAACAGACTTCCAGGCCTGGAAGTAGTAAGCCAGCCTGCCTCCTACTGGAATAGAGGAGTCGACCCGGGCTGACACATCAGGATGTCTGCTTGGCAGAAGCCTTAGACTGGGAGGAGGATGCAGCCCTGCTCATCCCTCTTCTGCCTCTCCTTCTGAAGAACCCCCTCTGAGGAAAAGGAGATGAGGCCTGTGCCTGGTAAAAAGGCCTGCCCCGCCCCTAGACTGCTGCTTCTGAGGAGTTGCCTGCCTTTCCTTGGCCTGTGCACTCCTGTAAGTGGTCCTGTATTCATCTATCTATTTCATTTAATTCTCTGTCTGCACCCCAAACAGAGAATTACCCACCACAGGGAAACCCACAGCCTTAGCCTGAGTGTCCTGTGAGAGGCTAGTGCATCTGAGCCAAGCAACTCTCCGAAGAGACACAGATGCAGCCATGACTCATGATGACACATCATTTGAGTCCAGAGCAGCATGAAATTGGATCTTAGATACCTCAGTCCCATCAGCAGCCACCTCCTCCAGCTCCTTGGCTAGCTGGGGGGAAGCCTGTTTAGCCAGTTCCAGAACAGAATCCCATCTGGACTTATGGTATCTGGCTATGTAGGCCATACAGTTTGCCTTCCTGAGTCCCAAGGAGGATGCCAAGTACTGTTTGGCCATAGCATCCACCTTCCTAGAGTCTTTATTTGGGGGTGTGAAGCCAAAGGTATATTAGCCTTGTCACAGGCTGCAGCCTGTATGACTCCAACATGGCTGCGTCGTTGGAACAAGAACTCCGTACCTGAGCCCGACAGCATGTACCTCCTGTCCATTCTTTTGTTCACAGGAGGTAAAGAATTTGGTGTTTGGAGAATTTTTTTGTGTCTGTTTCCCAAGATATTTATGGAGGGGAATAGACAGCCTTTTGGACTCTGGGATGTCCATCATTTCTACAAAGTCAGGCTCTTCTTGTTCCTCAGCAGCTTCAACTAGAGGGAGCTGATGGGTCTCTGCCACTAAAAACAGGAGAATAGTTACGATACAAGAGGCAAAATTAATTTTATTTCTACACATTTGACACAATTACATTTCATGCAAATCTTTAAACTGGAGACTTTGATTTTTGATCTTTAAAGCATGTAGCATACAAAAATGTGTTACCTGTAACCGAAGATGTAGGAGTGGTATATAATGTATGGTAGAATGCTGTTATGGCCCAAAAATCATCTTTTGACAGCGTTGTTATACTATCGATGTGACGTCAAGCTCTTGTTATACTACTGACGATGCGTCACATCGATAGTGTAATAGATTCGAACCACCATGCGATGCTGTTGCCATGGCCCCCTATAACAGCCGAACATGCCTATGTTTAAAAAGTTTATCAGGTAATTGGTTAGAGAGTCACGGAGCTCTGTCAGAATGCTACCATGCGGTCGGAAGCTGCACCAGAAGTAGAGGTGGTGGTGGTAGTAATAGATTATTTTTCCCAACACTGGCATCATTGTTTTGTTTCTCCGCTGACCACACACTATAAAAGACAATGTATGGTCAGCGGTGTGCAACAACACTGTTTGCCTTCTAGTGGTTCCCTTGGCAACCCTGTAAACCTCTGGAGCTTCGCTCTCAAGGTTTAACACAGTCGCCAAGAGAACCACTCGAAGGCAAACATAGCGTTGTTACACACCGCTGCCCATATGTTATCCTCTATATAGTTCATATCCACAGTTCTACACTCTGACAGTTCCACTGGAACAGTTTGATTGCTGGACATCGTTAAGCTAAGCTCCTCCCACCACCTGGGCAGTATATCCCCTGACTCCACCCTGTGATGTCAGATCTTGCACGCTGGAAGCAGGGATCTGTGTGTCACTTGCCAGGGAGTCTGGGTGGGTGGTGTGGATGTGAACTATATACAATTCTTAGAACTACGGTTACAGGTGAGTGACCTATTTTTCTAGGGGTGTGGATATGGTTTACTATCCACACTCTGGTAGACTGAGTCCTCTGGGAGGTGGGGGCAAGGCACACGTCCCTGCCTGGTGAACAAAGACTGGAGAACAGAGGGCCCAAAACCAGTATCCTGGCGTGACTCAAGGTTGATGCGGCAGTGGGAAATTAAGGTGTGTGCTAGCTTCCAGGTAGCAGCCCTGCAGATTTCCGGGACAGGGATGTCCCTGGAAGCAGCCACCAGGCGATAGTATGTCTGGTGGAATGAGCTCTAATAAAATTGTGGCTTCCATGGGAAATGGTCCACTTATAGCGTCCCCCGGAGGTAGTACTATACAAAAAAACGCTGTGGTGGGGGCTGCTTCAGTGCTGCTCAGGAAATCAAAAGCAAAAACTTATATATATTTCTTGTTACACTTAACGGTACCCAAACTTTTAGCTCTATAACACCAGAGCTTTTTCAAGGGCATTTTATTTTGTTTTCTGTTAAAAAAATAAAAAGCAGTATTCATTTCATTAGAAACAGTCATCTTTGCCAGACCTACTTACATTTGTTTGAAAATAAATACTATATTCAATGTATTGTTACCATTTGTGTTTGAATTCTGCTTAGTTCAAAACTTATTTAGTAGCACATTTGAGCTTACTTGGTACAAGATAAAGGACAGCAACAAATGCTATTACATTTCTATAGCCTATAATGCTTATAACATGCAAATTAGTGCCATGACCACCAACAAATGTGTTTTTAGTAAACTGCTGCAAAGCTTGCACTCTCGTAACAAAGAGGCCATGTTTGTACCTGACTGTATGGTTGGTTTCCTCCCAGTTCAAAAATATTTTTGGTACTCGGAGGACTTTCTTCCAGCGGAAAGAAAATCTGACATAACGGGGCAGAGTCGGGGAATATACCATCTGGGTGGTGGGAAGAGCTTAGTTTAAAAATGGCCAGCAAATGAGACTGTTCTAGTGAAGTTGCCAGAATGTGGACAGTGAACTATATCCAGACCTCTAGAAAAGAAATGTTTTCTTGGAAACCTGGAACTGTCAAAGCAGGGAATTTTATGAATGTTTAACAATCTGAAGAAAATGAAATCACACTGCTTCTCTTCATAGGAAAGTAAAATGTATAGTTTTATATTTCCAGTGGCATTTTCATTAAATAGTTGCATTCTACTGTCTTTATAGTACACATTTTTGTATTTATCATATTTCCCCAATAAGATTGGGTAATCTTATCTGGATTTACGTTAAGATATACAGTCTAAAACACTGTAAACAGATGAAGCTTAAGCAGGTGGACTTACCAAATTTTGAACTTTTGGTCATTTTCAGGCTCTGTTAAAGAAAAAATAAAAATGCAGGCATATGAATTCTCCCAAAACGATCACTGTTCTTGTCTCCCATGCTGCCACTAAGTCAGGCTAGCTTGCAAAGCAATTTTTTTCTTAATTCTGTTTCTACTCCCAGGTCAGCAGACATCCCACATCTGCCATTCTAGTGACAGTCATCCAGCTACCAGCACTCTACATATTTGAGGCCCCCCACGTTTCCTCACCATCTTTCCCCCTGTGACTAGGCCATTTTGGGGGGGGGGGAGCTTACAGGTGGGGGAGTGGAGCCTTAAGAGGCCATAAGCATCATCTTGACTGCCAGGGTTCCTCCTTTTTTTTCTCCCCTGCGAATGCCAGTGAGAGCTCAGGGTACAGCAACCCAACCCAGCCTCATACCCACTACAGGTTCTCAGCTGCATCAACACCTGTGGTCACTCAAGTGATGATCCTGCAGCCAGGGCTGGGCCCCACCATCCCCAGAGAGCATTCTCTGGGTTGTTCAATCCCCCCCACCCCCTGGATCTCAGACGATCAGAGCTTGGTGCCAGTGCTGCAAGTGGTAGTTAAAACAGGTAATTCAGTACCTACCTTAATGGAAAATCTTTGGAATATTACAATTTTATTTCTGCCAGAACTGGCTACTTATTATTTTATCTGAAAGAGCAGTGGGGGTCTCTTGGTATTCATGTCAGAGATCTGATGTGAATATGAATCCCAGCCATCAAACATTAAAATTATATACGTGCCGTAATTGCTGATCTTCCACAATCTCTTCACCATTGATTACCACTTATGGATCTGAGGCTGGAGGCATTAGAACCTTGTGGGAGCAAACTGTTTACAGGGAGGGAGCCGACATCAGGTATGGACAGTGCCTCTGCACCTCATGTGGTGCCATGCATGCCAGACAATAAACTTACCATAATTCTTGATGTCTCAGAATATCTTCACCATTGATCACCATTTATGGCTCTGAGGCCGGAGGCACTAGGACCCCATGGGAGCAAATGTTTTTCAGGGAGGGAGCAGACGTCAGGTACAGATGGTGATCACGCACCTCATGTGGTGCTGTGCATGCCAGACAATAACCATCAGGGGCTCCCTCAGCACCTGAGTTCTGTTTGCTAGAAGAGAAACAAAATGGAGAGAAAAAGAAAGAGCTACATCCTGTCTAACTCAATGGACTAGGAAAAGGATATAGGAATAACATAAATAACACATTAAAACCAGACTACCAACATTCAACTAATAAGGACAGGGTACATTAGGTAGAACAGTCTTACAGCCAGAGCCTCAGAGCAATAACCAGGCAGAAGTGGGCAGTGGCAAAAGAAGATGGCAGCGGCCCTGAGCAGGTTGCTCTGGCAAAGAAACACAAGGATTATGTCAACAATGGGACCCAATTGCAAATGAGATGGCACAAAGGGTCTAAAGAAAAAAATACACAGACATTTGGGGAAAAAAAACTCCATGCTATCAGAAAGAATAGTTAATTCACAGGTTGTTTTTTCCCTCTTCCATGCTTCAAGGATGAAGGGGGAACTAAACTCATCTGGAGCTGCCATGCTGGATAGCGTAAGTAGTCAGTATAGTGCAGTGGTTTACGGCTCTGAGCTGCAAATCTGGTGACATCCAGCAGACCAGACCTGGGTTTGAATCCCACAGCTTCCACTTGCATACTGTGTGACCCTGAGCAAGTCACTTAACTTCCCTGTGCTCCCAGGTCACTCCTGTAAAAAAGCTTTCAGCTTAGTGTGCTACTCCTGGTTAAACAACTAAATAAAAATATGCCCATCTCCCCAGACACCCCTAAGAGTAGTGGGCTATGGCACAAATACATAAGAGGAACTGGGATACCAACCAAAAAAGTCTGACATGGTCAGAAAATCATGGCAGAAAGAAAAAATTAAAAAAAGACCCATTTCTCCTGCAACCACAAGATCGTACCTTGTGACAGAACTAGTGCAGCTGATCCAGTATGTTGTGTAGTATATACCACATGCAGTGATTGCCAAATGGAGTTAGACTGGATGTTGCACAGGAGCACAGGCTGTATTTGGCATCTAACAGGGATATACCCACAAGGGGCTGCACCCTGGGCAGAAGGAAAAGTACAGTTATGCAAGAACTTATCGTAACAGTAGATCTTTGAGAGGAGCTCTTGCAGCAGGCCAACACCAGTAAGACTTAGTCACCAGGTGCCAGGACCACATGGAAACTGTCTAGCTAGCAGTCTTTCCCCGGGGGAACTCCCACCACCGATGTCACTTTCTGATGTCAGTCTAGCCTATAGAGGTGAGCGGTCCCCTGCACCCTCCTCAGTTCTCCCTCCGGAGACCCAAAGTGGTAGTAGTAGTAGTAGAAGAAGAAGAAACCGAGGAGGTTCCTGAGAGCCAAGAAAAGAAAAGGGAAAGCAGAAGACTCATGCATATAGAAGAGGATAAAACCAAGAGAAGGCAGACAGAAATAAGGGTGAAGGAGGGAGGGAAAATCATGGCTTGCTGCAAGAGCTCCTCTCGAAGATCTACTGTTATGGTAAGTTCTTACGTAACTGTACTATCTTACTTCGAGGGAGCTGTTGCAGCAGGCCAACACAGGTAGGACTGAGTCCCAAGCAGTTCTGGCAGCACAGAGGAAGCAGCACCGGGAGGAGGACCAATCACAGACAATGGTCTAAGAAAGAAGGCTCTTCAGAACGGCGAGGCCGAAGTTGGCCCTATGCCTAGAAGCAATGTCCAGACTGCAATGCTTAGAAACACAGAATGTGTATGCAGAAAAGGACCGCCAGGCCCACCCAGTCTGCCCAATTTCACTATCTGAAAGCCATATCTAAGATGCTAGCTTTCCTGGTTAACATTCTCCCTTCCTAGGTCTATAATACCCTTGTGTCTATCCCACACTGTTTTGAATCCCGCCACTGTCCTCACCTCCACCACCTCCTCTGGGAGTCTGTTCCAGCTGTCTACCACCCTCTCCATGAAACATAATTTTCTAATGTTTCCTCTGAACCTACCCCCCCCCATCTGCATATCATGACCCCTAGTTTTGTAGTGCCTCCATCTGGAAAATGTCACTCACAGGTACTCTATTTATACCCCTGAGGTGCTTGAAGGTCTCAATCATGTCCCCTCTTCCCTTCTTTGCTCCAGGGAGTATATGTTAAGGTCTTTCAGTCTGTCTTCATATGACAACTAAGACCCCTCACCATTTTTGTTGCTTGCCTCTGGACCCTCCCCACTCTATTCACATCCTTCCTGAGGTATGGTCTCCAGAACTGGACCCCCAACTCAGTGTGGCCTCACCAGCTGCTTGTACAATGGCATTATAACCTCCCTCTTCCTGCTAGTGATCCCTCTACCAATACATCCCAGCATTCTACTGGCTCTTGCCACTGCCCTCTCACATTGCTTTGCCACCTTGAGGTCCCGCGTGAAATGATTATAGTAAGGTCCCTTTCTAGCTCGATTGCCTCTAGGACTTGCCCCCCCCCCCATCCTGTACTCTACCCCGTTTTTTTCTCCCTAAGTGCATGATCTTGCACTTTTTTGTACTGAAGGACAGCTGCCATTCATCTGACCATTCCTCGTTTATGCAGATCCTTGCACATTTTTTCATCTCCCTCCGGAGTATCAACTCTACTGCAGATCTTCGTATCGTCCGTGAATAGACATACCTTCCCCTCCAGCTCTTCTGCTATGTCCCCTATAACGATGTTAAACAGCAGCAGCCCCAGAACCGACCCCCGTGGCACCCCACTGGTGATCATGTCCTTCCTGGAAGGCACCCCATTTATGACTACCCTTTGCCTTCTCCCCCAAGCCAGTTTCCCACCCACCTCACTACTACTGGACCCCAGCCATAGGCATCTCATTTCGTGCAAGAGTCTTCTGTGTGGTACGGTGTCAAATGCCTTCCTAAAGTCAAGGTACGCTTGGTGAAGGTGTGGACAGAATTTCAGGTGGTGGCTGCACAGATGCCAGCAGCCGACACATTTCGGAAGCAAGCCATGGAGGCGGCCATACCACTGGTGGAATGGCCTTTAACCACTCCTGGAAGGTCCTTGTTGTACTTACAGTAACAATAAACAATGCAATTGGCTAGCCACTTAGACAAACACTGTTTGGACACCAGAGAGCCATCTTTCTTGGGGCGAATGAAACAAATAACTGATCAGACTTTCGTAAAATTTTGGTTCGGTGCACATAGTATCGCAAGATTCTATGTACATCCAAAGTATGAATTAGAGCATTCCCCTGATTAGATTACCCAGGAAAGTAAACAAGTAGGTGGATGGACTGATTCAAAGTAAACTCTGACACCACCTTGGGAAGAAATCTAGGATTAGTATGCAAAGACACCCTTTCTTTGTGAAAAAAACACACATAAGGCTGTTTATCACCTGAAACTCGGAAATCCATCAAGCAAAAGAAACAGCAACACAGAAACACAGAATTTGACAGCAGATAAGGACCGCTTGGCCCACGTAGTCTGCCCATTTCCCTACCTAATGGATAGGCTGCAGATCCCAGTTAACCAACAGCCTACTTCCTCTTACCCCCACCCCCACTAGAATTGTCTTATGTCTGTCCCATGCATTCCTGAATTCCCCGACTGTTTTTGACTCCACTACCTCCTCAGGAAGGCTGTTCCATGTATCCACAACCTCTCCATGAAAAAATACTTCCTCACATTACCTCTGAGCCATCCTCTATCTTCAAATTGTGCCCCCTTGTTCTTGCACATCTCTTTTTCTGAAAGATGCTTCCCTTCCCTCTTGGACTCTGTTGATTCCCTTGATGTACTTGAAAGTTTCTATCATGTCCCCCCTCTCCTGCCTGTCCTCGAGGGTATACCTATTAAGCTCCTTTAATCTCTCTTCGTGTGTCTTCTGGTGCAGACCTTGCACCATTTTAGTTGCCTTCCTCTGGACAGCCTCCATCCTGTTAATGTCCTTGTGGAGATGGGGTCTCCAGAACTGCATGCAGTACTCCAGATGGGGTCTCACCAACTGTCTTTACAGAGGGATAACAACTTCCTGTTTTCTACTCGTGATGCCTCTCCCTATGCATCCCAGTATCCCACCAGCCCTCCTTACTGCCTTCTCACATTGCTTGCCCACCTTAAGGTCATCTGATATGACTCTTTCCAGTTTTGTTGTTGTTAGCATCTCAACCCCTACTGTGTACTCTTCTCCTGGGTTTTTGTTTCCCAGGTGCATTACTTTGTACTTCTTTGCACTGAGTGTAAGCTGCCATACATTTGACCATTCCTCCAACCTTGCCAAGTCCCTTTGCATCCTTTCCACCCCACCTTCTGTATCAACACTGTTGCAGACCTTTGTGTTGTCTGCAAAGAGACATACTTTTCCTTCCAGTCCCTCTGCAATGTCACTTATAAAAACATTAAAGAGGACTGGTCCTAGTACAACCCTGTGGTACCCCCACTAGTAACTCCCCTTTCTTCAGAGTGAACTCCGTTTACTATTACCCTCTGTATCCTGTTGTCCAGCCAATTTTTTACCTAGGCTACCACTTTGGGACCCACTCCAAGGCTGGCTAACTTGTATATTAATCTTTTGTGTGGGACTGTGTCAAATGGGAGGCAGTATAGCGCAGTGGTTTAAGGCTCTGAGCTGAAAATCTGGAGACCTGGGTTTGAATCCCACAGCCCCCACTTGCATATACTGTGTGACCCTGAGCAAGTCACTTAACTTCCCTGTGCTCCCAGGTTGCACCTGTGAAAAAGCTTTCAGCTTAGTGTGTCTCACCTGGTTAAACAATTGGGGGAAAAAAATGCCTTGCTAAAGTCTTGGTAGGCCATGTCCACAGCCCCTCCATGGTCTACTACATTGGTCACCCAGTCAAAGAAATTTATTAGACTTGTCTGACACAACCTTCCTGCTATGAAACCATGCTGCCTTGGGTCTGTTCCCCACTGGCCTCTAGGAACTCAGCAATTCTTTCCTTTAGAAGTGATACCATCATTTTCCCTACAACTAAGGTCAAACTAACAAGTCTGTAGTTTCCTGCCTCTATCTTGCTCCCACTTTTGTGAAGGGGAATCACGTCTGCCCTCCTCCAGTCCTCTGGTACCACACCATCCTCCCATGATTTGTTAAAAAAGGTAGTCAGTGGTGTCACTAGTTCTACCCTTAGTTCTTTTAGAATTCTTGGGTGGACTTCCGGTGACGTCACGGAGCCGATAGGAGCCTAGGGTTTCTTGCTCCCTGCAAAGTCCACTGATCTAACCTCCAAAATCAAACAAAATGTAACCAAAAATGTCTATAAACACGGGAGGGAAACGACCAGAAACCTATAGAGGCAGAAACAGATCGAAAGGAAAGGAGAAGAATACAGATGGCGACCGATTACAAGACGACCCCCCAAGCAGATCTCTCTCGCCGGCAAGCTCCCATGCGGCCAGTTATGATACGGACGGAGAATCTGAGCAACTATCTAGGACGAGATTTGAGACTTGCTAAAGGAAATTGGAACGAGAAGTGAAAATAAACAAGAATTTAAAGCTGTCCATACTCAACTCACCCTATTTGAGTCACGATAGGCAAAATAGAAGAAAGAGTGGCTGAAAACGAAGAATCTTCTCGCAACTGATGGAGATAATACAGGCCCTTGTACAACAATCGGAGTTGCAGTCAAATGCTTGGACCTAGAGGGCGCTTATGACGCGGACAACCTCCGAAGTATACGGTTTGCCTGAGGGCATGGAAACAACTCCTGTGGCTCGCTTATGGAAAACCTACTCAAAGACATTTTAGATTTGCCCTCAACATTCACTTTCCACATTGAGAGAGCCCATAGGTCATTTCAAGCGAAACCATCTGACCCAACGGCCAGACCCCGCTCCATAGTGTTTAAACTAAGTTCTTTCAGCGTCAAAGAGGAGATACTGCGTCGTGCTTGGGCCAAAAAAGAAATAAAATACCTCACCCACAGATTATTTATGGATCATGACTACCCAGTAGAAATACAACAGCAAAGACTGAAATATCTTCCAATTTTGAGATCCTTACGGGAGAAGCGATCCGCTTTCATACCTATATCCAGCCAGACTTAGTGTTTTCTGGGAGGATGGAACAAAGTTGTATTCTACAGTGGAGGGAGAGAGAAGCCCTGAGAGAGGAAAATACAAATTTTGGAGACTAGGAACCGGAACCAAAATAACGAGAGAACTGACCTATTATGGCAATGCACCCAAAACAGGAAGATGACAGGAACCAAAATATTGTTGCACGGAGAAGCGCAATGCAGACTGCAAAATACGCTTGGAAAGCAAAAAGCCGAAGGAGAGAAACCTACTTGAGTTGATATGACTGCCAGATTTAGTCACTGAACTAAGAAGGACTACTAAAGATAAGTGCGAAGCTCCAGTGTGGGGGGAAAAGGGAGGGGGGAGGGACGAGAGGATGATAGGACAATACTATGTCCTGCAGTGCAGTAATTTGCTAGAGGTTACTTTAAACTGCACCTGTTCTCAGTCTTTTACTAGAGGGCAAAGCGATGGAAATATAGTTGGCAAACTGCTTTCCCATAACTGTGTTTGCCTATAGTGGAGCCCCCCCCAATATGTCTCCTCTGTTAATGTCAAGACTTTACTTTACCATTGGAAATGATAATGATGCTGATTAATTTACAGAAGGGATCCAAACGACGTGCAAGTAAGGACAGAGATCAGTAACAAAAGGCTGTATTCACAAAGTGCTTTAATTCAAAAAATGCGTTTTAAGGTATAGAAACAAACTCACTCATAACAACATAGATCTAACAGTGCATCGTAGGGGAAATGGCCTATAGGTGTTATAAAATCTTCTTTTAACACTGCTATTATTTGTACCCTCATGCCACCTTAAAGAGGGAGAGAGTTTAAAAGGTTAGAATTGCAGCATGTTGGCTGGAATAACGCACAAGGTTAAAACAAATAATATGTTAGCCTGGTAATACTCTATAGTTGCACTGATGGTGATAATGACAAACCACGGATCGGTGGACTGAGTAGGAGCTTGAAGGGATCTTGTGTAGCCAGAAACCGAGAAATCGCTACACTTGCCTCAGCTCCTACAGTGGGGAAACATAGTTCCCACTTAATAAATTTAGGAGCACAAATAACAACAGTTGCTCAGTAGGAGGTCTTCCGGCAACGGAAGCACTAGTAAGCCTCCTCGTTCTTCTCACAAAGAGATAGGACAGAAGGGCTATTTTGGAAAATAGCCCCCTACCTTGGAAGTTCTAACTATAAGTTCAAAAAGTTGTTAATAGTTGTATTAAGTCATGTTGGCTGTTCTGAGAGGTTATGTTTTTACCAGGGTAAATGAAGCAGACAAAGGTGAATTTGGGCATGTGGGCAGGGGTGGTGGTGGGGGATTGGAGGGGACCATGGAGTGCAGGAGATCAGTCGAAGTTGTGGGGAAATACAGGGAAATCTAAAATATACCCATGAGTAATCTAACACCCTATACGATCTGCACTTACAACATGCATGGAATTACCAGTCCCATCAAAAGAAGTAAAATTCTACAGAGTATAAAGAGGGTTGGAGCAAACATTGTGTTATTACAAGAAACACATCTCTCCCAGTTAGAGCATAAAAATTTGAAAGATTAGGTTTTTCACACGTTGTGGCCTCCTCATATGGAAAGGGAAGAAGAAGGGGAACAGCAATATTGATTAAACAGGGAACACAGTTTGATATGAAGGACAGAGTAATAGATAAGGAAGGGAGATACGCCATGGTTAAAGGTTTACTGGATGGACGTTTAGTGACCTTTGCATCTATATACATCCCCCCAGCCTCGGAATATGAGGTGTATAGATCATTCTTTACTAAACTAATAGAATGGGCCGAGGGGCAAATGATTTGCAGCGGCGATCTGAATTTGAACATAGCGGAAGTTTACTCCACCCCACAAAACCAGGGCAAAAGAAGAAAAATCACAAACCAGGTGAGGAAGTTATTGCAAGAACTAGGTTACCAAGATATTTGGAAACATTTCCATGGCACTTCCCCAAGACATACGTATTATTCCCAAGCCCACGATGTCTACTCTTGTTTAGACTATTTTATAACCCCAAAGGAACAAATGGGAGACATTTTAAAGATTTGGATGGGAGACTTTGTACTATCAGATCATGCCCTGATTTTTTGTCAATTTAGCCCCCAGGCTAAGAGGAAAGCAACTTTCTGACGACTGAATCTCTCCCTGTTAAGGGATGTCCAAGTCCTTAAAAATATAGAAGACACTATAGCTCAGGCTTTAGAGCTAAATGACACGCAAGACATGTCAGTATCGATTTTATGGGATACCATAAAAGCAATCATAAGGGGTAGGTTGATAAGCATATCGTCAGCCAATAAAAACTCAGGAAGGCCGACGAGTAACCCTTGAGACTAAGATACAAGAAATGGAGGAATTGCAGACTATAGAAAACACCAAGACTAGAAGTAAGGAGCTTGCTCATTTTAAAAAGGAGCTTAACAAAATACTAGACTACTCAGTAGAGCAAAAATTAATGTATTTAAGACATAGTTATTATGATGGGGGCCCTCGGTCCCCTAGACTGCTAGCACACAGACTGAGAATACAAAAAGTAAAGTCGAACATAATAAAAATTAGACACCCACAAATGGGTAAAACACATAACACAAGGAATAACAGAAGCATTTCTCAACTACTATACAACGCTCTATACAGCTAAAGACTCCTCATCAACTCAGGAAATAAGGAATTTTTTAAACTCGCTAAACCTCCCGACCCTCTCGGAGCAACAAAGTTCTCAATTGGCTACCCCTATAATGGTGAGGGAAATAGACACGGCAATAGGTAGTTTAAAAAACGGAAAATGCCCAGGGTCTGATGGACTCCCAGGGAATTTACATATCATTTTCTAAAACTTTAACTCCCATACTCAATAGAGTCTACGCACATGTCATAACAAAGGAAGGAAACATTCCCCCTTCATGGAATGAGGCTATAGTCTCAGTTATCCCGAAGCCGGGTAAGGACCTCTCCTATTGCTCATCTTATCGACCCATATCCATATTAAACACGGATTATGAAATCTTTACATCTATACTAGCTAGGAGGCTTATCCAATTTTCCCCGGATAAGATCCATATGGACCAATGTGGGTTCATTCCGGGACGTCAGGCCCAGGACAATGTAAGACGCACCATATATCTATTGGAACATTCTCAATTTCAAAATAAACCAACCCTTCTACTGGGACTAGACGCTGAAAAAGCGTCGGTTGATGGTATCTTGAGATTTTTGGGGGAGGTCCTTGCTCGTTTTGGTTTCTCAAACCAGTTTATAGAAACCTTACTTAAATTTTATAAAAGACCCTTGGGTTATATTCGGATAAACGGACACCTCTCTGAGCGTTTTTCCCTATATAGGGGAACCAGACAAGGATGTCCCCTGTCCCCCCTCTTGTTCGCCTATTACATAGAACCACTAGTGCAATATATTAGACAATCCCCTGACATTAGTGGTATTATGTTTTCTGGGGTCGAACATAAACTGACGTTGTTTGCGGACGACTTACTTTTATACTTAACTAACCCGAAAACTCACTTCCTCTGGGTCATGCAGAAAATCCGTGATTTTCAGATTCTCTGGTTACTCTTTAAACATTAACAAGACTGAGGCCTAAGGATACAGTATGAACCATCACTTGAACTTAGAAATAAGTTTCAGCTTAAATGGGATGGTCCTTCCTTGAAGTATTTGGGAATACGGATTCCTAACGATCTATCCCAATTGTACAGACAGAACTATTCACTTTTAATAGACACATTGAGGAACGATATGAGAAGATGGAGTCTTCTCCCAACCTCTTTCTACACCCATTACTATATGGGTTAAAGATGAATGCAGTACCCTCTCCTTTACCTATTTCAATGTGTTCCTTCCACTATTAATTAGAAAGAAATCTTGTCCTGGCAGAAACCTATTCCTAGCTTTTCAGTGGAATCATAAAAACCTGCTTAAATTTTAGAAACTCACGCTCCCTAAAGTAATGGGCGACTATCATTCCCTCCTTAGCTGACTATTGGGCCTCTCAAATGCGTTTAGCTCTACTGTGGGTGCAACATCATTATTCAAGATGGAAGCAAATAGATTCTAAACAGGGGAGAAACTTTACCTCTCCCTGCAGTTCTTTTTTCTCCTCCCTTGCTACAGCGAACAATGTTTACTACATCGAAAGCTGCCTCTACTATACTAGAAGGCTGGAGGAGGGGAACAAAGAACAAACAGATATTAACGCACTTCTGGAAGTATCAATGGTTTATAACAAAGGAACAGTTTGACTCTCATGTTGTGGGGTCATGGTATAAGTCCCAATTAAGGGAAGGAGTGGTAGCTCCCTGGCAAATAATGAAAGGGAATATACCTAAGACCTTTGAGGAAGCCCAGGAGGAATTTTCCTGGACTGAAAGAGACAGACTGTTCTTTTATCAAATAAGGGACTACGTAGTAACACAAAGTAGAGTCAGAGAAAGGGATCTCCTATACTATGAAGACCACTCCCCGTTTCTGCAAATTTGGTCCTCAAAATTGGGAGAGAAGGCCATCTCAATAATATATAAATACCTAATTTCATTATATAAACATTCTATGGACCCAGTTAAAGAGAGCCGGGAAAAAGAATTCAATCAAGTAATAAGTATCATGGATTGGCCTAAAATATGGAAAAATACATGGTCGGCTACCTCTTCCCTCCTGTGGAAGGAATTTATATGGAAGGTTAGGGCGAGATTTTTTTAGTACCCACAGTGTTGGCTTGAAGAATTCCGGGAACATCAGAAAGTTGCTGGAGGGAATGTGGAGAAAATAGGGCCGCGTACAAACACATATTCTTTGATTGCCCAAAAATATGCACATTTTGGTCCACTATTTTGGCCTATATAGTAAATATTTTAGGAGAACATTACCAAGTGAGTGGGATCAACTTGGTACTGGGTATACCACCGAAAGGAATGAGAGATAGGCATATTATATATCTCTGGACCATTTTTCTGAGGGCAGCATATAAAGCAATTACTAAGAAATGGCTCCAGAAAACTCCCCGACTGTGGGGAATGGAAAGCTATAATTCAGGACATTCAACACAGAGCAAATGTCATATGCTCTTCATAATAAGGTGCAACTTTACTGCAAGATGGGCCAGATGGGAACTAAACCAAAATCGGAATCAGTAGGTAAACAAGGGAATAGCTGGTAATACAAATAGAAAAGCAACAGTGACAGTAATGTAATCATGGTTCATGGAATCCCAGAGCCTACCATGTCTGAAAATAGATAATGCAATAAATAAATGTAATCTGTTACAGTTAGATATCTCTGAATAAGGTTTTAATCGATTAGAATAATCCTTTTAATACCCAATGTCTGTCTTCACCTTGGTTATCCCTGGTTCTAACTTGAATTTTATTATTAATTTATAAGTATGTTAAATTTTAAATATCTTTTGTTGGTATAAATCTGTGGAAAAATAACAGAGAAATGTATACTAAACAGATGGAACTTTATGTATGAAATTCAATACCTTGAACTACTGTAACTGAATTCAGTGAAAGAAAATGAAAGTATTCAGAAAATAAAGGAAGTATAAAAAAAATAATTCTTGGGTGAATCCCATCAGGCCCCATTGCTTTGTCCACCTTGACTTTTAACAGCTCTTTCAGAACCCTTTCTTCTATGAATGGACTGGTATCGACCTCCCTTATCCAGAGTGCTTCTATTCTTTGATTCAGGTACCTCCCCTTCCTCTTCTTTTGCGAATACTGAGAAGTATTCATTCAGTATCCCTGCTTTTTCACTGTCACCCTCTGCCCACCCTCCATTCCCTTTATTGAGCTTCACTATCCCTCCCTAATGTACCTATAAAAGGTTTATCCCCCTTCTTAACTGAGCTGGCTATCTTTTCCTCAGTTTTGGGCTTTTGCTATTCTGACTGCCTTCCCTGTTTCCTTCTGCTTAAACTGGTACAGTTCTCTGTCCTACTCCTTCTGTGTTTCCTTGTATTTCCTGAATGCTACCTTCTTCTCTTTAACCTTCCCTGCCACCTCTTTTGAGAACCATGGTGTTTTTTTCCTTCGTTTTGCTTTGTTGATTTGCTGCACACAAAGGTTTGTTGCCTCTGTAATACAACTAAAAAGAGTGCTTTCAATGCAGAAAGCATAGCTGGTAACTTGTGGCCAGTTCAAAGGGAGGTAACATGAGTTTCTCCAACACAAAATTAAGGTTTCCCGGAAGGACTGGGTCCTGAATGGGAGGATTCAGGTCCAAAATGCACAGCAGGCAAGTGCGAGACACCTCAAGCTGAGCCACAGTCCTGCCCTCGATAGATGCATGGTATGCAGAGATGGCAGAAAGATGCACCTTAAGGGAGGAGTACTCCAAACCCAAGTCAGGAAGGGAGAGAAGATACTCCAGCACCTGATCCACCTGACAGGTGAAGGGGTCCAACTGGCTCAATGCAGTCCAAAGGGTGAAGCAGTTTCATTTCATGGCATAAATGGCCCTGGTGGAGGGCTTCCTGTCAGCCACTAAGACATCCGTGGCCCTAGAAGAAACCCCAAAGTGGGCAATTGCGAAGTCTGCAGGAGTCAATCATGGAGATGCAGAGATTTTAGATCCAGATGGACCAGGGTGCCCCAATCCTGGGAGAGCAAGCACAGGGGCAAGGGTACTGGAGTTTCCACTGCCAGATGCTGCACCAAGGGGAACCAGATCTGCTGCAGCATGAAAGGGGCTATGAGGATCATCTCCACCCCCTCCAACTGAAGTTTGAGTAGCAAACACCGGTATAGTGGTAAAAGAGAGAAGGTATACAGAAACCTCTCCTTCCAGGAGAGGGACAATGCGTCTCATCAGAAAACTCCAGGCCCGGGATCGAGTGAGAAAAAAAGCAGAAGTTTTGTGTTGAGTGGGGATGGAAAAAAGGTCCAACTCTGGCCGACCCCATCTGTCAAAGAGATATTCGACCACTGAAGTCAGAGGTTCCCACTCATGAGCCCTGGAGTGGCAATGGCTAAGACTGTCGGCAGGATGTTTTGGATGCCTGGAACATGGACGGCTGAGAATGCCAGATCGTGTTCAATGACCCAATACCAGACTCTTATCGCCTCTCTGCACAGGGGATAAGAGTGAGCCCCACTTGTTGATGCAGTACACCACGCACATGTTGTCCATCTGCACCAAGAGTGGACCAGGACAGAGAGGAGTCTGAATGGCCTGCAGAGCATATAGAACCACGTGCATCTCCAGAACACTGATGTGGAACCCTGCTCCAAGTCTGTCCAGATGCCTTGAGTCTGGTAAGCATCCAAGTGAGCTCCCAAACCCAGTTCTGAGGCATCCATTGTGAGGCTCTGACGAGAGGCCGAGATAGCAAAGGGAATTCCCTGAGGCAGGCTGGTCAGCTCTAGCCACCATAACAGGACTCTTGACTGGATCAGAGGCCATGACTATCTGGTGCAGGTCATCTGTACATTGGTCCCACTGGACCCTCAATGTCCACTGAGGTACCTGCATGTGTAGGTGGGCGAGGGGAACCATGGTAATGGCTGCTGTCATGTGGCCCAGGAATACCTTGGCATGTACCTGGTGACTGGAGGAAACCAGTTGGGCCTGGGCCATCAGGCGTTCTGCCCTGTCCATGGGCAAGGAGGCCATGCCCTGGGCAGTATCTAGGACTGCCCCTATATACTGGAGGCGCTGGCAGGGGGTCAGGCAAGACTTTGGCCTAATTATGGTGATACCCAAGGCCTGAAAAAGGCAGAAGGTATGCTCTAGAGTCCGGACAAGATGGTACCTGGATATGGCTGCTAGGAGCCAATCGTCCAGGTAGGGAAATATGTAGAAGCCCTGCCACCTCAAGGCAGCCACTACCACTGCCAGGCACTTGGTAAAGACCCTGGGACTTATGACAGGCCAGAAGGGAGCACTCTGAATTGAAAATTCGCTCCCTGGAAAAGGAAGTGGAGGAAGCACCAATGGAAGGAAACATTCTGATACGCTGATACGCATCCTGCTTGTCCAGAGAATAGAGCCAGTCTCCCCGGTGCAGGAGGGGCAACAAGCCCTGAAGGGTGACCATCCTGAAGTATCTATACTCTATGTACAAATTCAGATGACTCAGATCCAGGATGGGCCAGAGATCCCCTGTCTTCTTGGGTACTAGAAAGAAGTGGGAGTAGAACCCCCTGCCCCATTGAACCAGAAGGACAGACTCTATTGCTTTTTTTTTTGCAGAAGGGCCTGTACTTCCTTCCCAGATGAGGGGCACATGGGCCAGGTGGTAGGAGGAGTTGCCCTGAGGAGTTTCTGGGGGCCTCTTAAGAAGCTCTAGAGTGTAGCTGTATTCTATGATCTGCAGAACCTAGTTGTTCGAGGTAACGCATCACCACCCGCTGAGGTGAAGGGAGAACTGACCCCTGACTGCCTCTCCCAGAATCCCTTCTGGAAGGGAGTGCGGCCGATGAGTCAGAAAGTAGGGGCGGGTGCTTGGAGGGCGGCTGCTGGTACTTGAAGAGCTCTGGCAACACCTGCAGATGGGTCTGGTACTGCTTTGTATTTGCCTTAATCTTTGGAGGGTGGGCGGGCCTCTCTGTGGGAGGAGCAGTGAAAGGGCAGCCTCTGACCAGAGTTAGGCCGGGTATGGTATAGCCAGTGGATGGATGCAGGCAGCTTCTTGGTCAGGGGGGTGACAGTAGAGGAGCCGATGCCAGCTGTACCCATGCCAGCCTATCCTCCTGGCTGAGAACTGTGGGTGTAATGGGCCTGAGCGTTAGGGGCTGGGGAGCAGGAGACAGATTCCCCTACCCACCACAGAGATAAGAGTGGGAGGTGGAGTTACCAGTAGCCCTGCAGGAGTAAGGACAGATGTGGCTGAAGAGGCCGACCCCCCATGGATGGAGGACCCTGATGCGGTCGATTTATGAGGGGACAGCGAGCAGGAAGCAGATTGATCCCAGTCCCAGTGTTTGTCCTGGGGTTTATGCTTCCCGCTAGATTTCTCCCCAGACTAAGAGGAGGAGGAAGCCCCAGAGGACTGGGCTAGTGAAGCCAAAGAGCTCCTGGACTCCAGCTTCTGTTCCATCATGAATGACTAGTTTCTGCTTGATTAGATGGCTCTCCTGAATTTTGAGGTGACATCTCAGAGTGGCCTGGTTAAACTTCTGGCAGGCTTCGGTGTTGTGGCTGGGGCCTAGGCACAGGATGCAAGCAGAGTGTCTTTTTCTGAAACTTGTTTGCCACAGGCACACCAAGTGGAGCAGTCAGAAGAAGAGGGAGGTAGTGAAGACATAAACCTGAGGTTGGTAACACTGAGAACTCGATGTTATAACTAACGAAGAACAGTGAAAATAAAAAAGAGCAGCAAGCGTGGGTAATGGTGGTTGACTGTAGCTGCGGCAACTTCAGTGGTCTGATGTGCGCAGGTAGATGGCAAGAAAGAACTAAGTGGGGTATGGGGGACTACTTGCCTTTAAAGGATAGGCATACGTCAGAAGGTGATGCTGGTGGTGGGTGGTCCCCCGCAGTAGACTGCTAGCTAGAAAGTTTCCGTGTGGTTCTGGCACCTGGCGGCTAAGTCCTACTGGTGCTGGCCTGCAGCAAGAGCTCCCTTGAAGTAAGATCAAAAAGTAGGGTGGGGAAGGCCCCTGCTTTATTTGTTAACTTTTTGATGGTGTGAGTGCCTTAGACTCCCGGACCCGTTTTTTTTTTTTTTTTGATTGGGTGCTCAGAAGAGTGCCAGACTTTTCTTTTGTTAAAGAGAGAAAAAAAAACACAAGGTCAGAGACCCCCTAGAGGGGGTGTGACTGGGGAGATGTCTAGCACTCACTGTGGTGCTACTAGTAACAGCATGGTGAGCTGCCCAGTGGCCCTGGCCCTGGCTCTGGCTCTGTCTGATCGGGGGATGGTGGGCAGGGCATGGTAATAAATGGTGAAGATATTCCAAAAGATTATAAGTATGTTATTTTCATATCTTCCAGGAATCAATTTTCACCACTGATTTCCATTTATGGGTCTGATTACCAAGCTTCCTTTTCCATGAGGGAGCAGCTGGCTCATCTTGAGGGAAACAAGATCCCTCAGCCCTCTGGGAGTGGAGAACACCGATGGCAGGGGCTCTTTATGGGTCTGGCAGGACCAGGGAATGGTCAGGCGGATGCTTCTGTGGCACAGGAGTGGGAAGGTGACACAACAGCTCTCACCTGAGCCTCTGAGAGAAGAAGTGAGCCCCCTAGAAGTGCGAGTTTACCACCTTGTGCCAGGCCAAAGGTGCCACCATGCCAGCCTTGAAAGGCAAAGCAATGGCATTCACCTGAGGCAGACTGTAGTTCCCAATAGCCTGAAGGCCATCTCACTGGTATCATACGATGCCCTTAATTGATGCTTCACCACCTCCAGGCTTCAAGCAGAAAGGCAAATGGCTCACCCAACTAACTCGCTCTTAGGCATTTCAGCTAGGAGTTGACCTATCTGTAACCACAAGCACCGACTGAAGGCTGCCTGGTGTGCTGGGATACACATCGTAACATGTGCCGAGGTAAACACCTTCCTGCCCAAGGCATCTGTTTGAGCACAGTTGGCCTCGGAGGTTGGTCATGTGTGGGGTGTTTCAGCCCAGGCAGGGTATGCAACACCTCCAGCCCTGAAGAGAGGTAAGGTACTGCACCTGCAGATCCCCAAGGTGCACAGTATGTGAACATGAGGTTCCTAGGGGTCTGGGGGCACAAAAGAAGGGATGTGTCTATGCTGTCCTTAAAGGCTCCAGGCCAGGGAGAGATGACTGCAGAGCCATCGCTAAAAGCTCAGAGTTCCAACAGTGAGGCTGCTGAATCACGACTTGAACAGGAGCCAATGTTTGGCGCCCCTAGTATATCTACCAGAAATCTCTGGTACAATGCGTACTAAGAAGCTGAGGACAAGTGGCTTGAGGATTCACTGTACTCTCAAGAGGGTGCTGACAGAGAGGAGGTGCTGAACCCAGAGGACGGTGGTGTTGGGGGAGTTTGCAAAACTGGGCCCTGTCTGACTCCTTATGGTGTTCCTGTAAGGCACCAACAATCTCTCTGTGCTGGTCCCAAGTAACTGGCCCCTGAGGGCCTATGATCCAGGGTAACTCCTGCAAGAGTGGCAGAGGCCTGGGAGAGAACAAAGACGCAGGGTCTCTACTTGGGCTGCAGGGTTGCAATGGGGACCTCGTCTGAGGGGAGGGCTTGGCAGGACTGCCTGAACAGGGTCATCCTACATCAGAGGAATGACCTGGTTGGTGCCCATGGGGAGGAATTCCCACAGGTGGGAAGAGCAGAGCCATATAGTCCCCGTAGAGTGGCCAAAGTTACCACTGGTGATGGTGTCAGTCAACGGCTCCAGGGAGAACACCACCTCCCAGCCATCATCAGACCCTGAGCTAGGACTGCCTCTAGCACTAGGCTCAGGGTTGACAACAGTCTCCAAATGGGGTTCACCCCCAAAGTGGCAGCTGGCTGCATTCTCAGTGTTGGTTGGGGCCAATGTCTGGTGCAGCATTGACTCCAGAGCCATTCCTAACCCCTGGAGCAGCACCAGGGCCTGTCCTGGCACCAGGACCAGGGATGACACTGTCACCAGCATCACATCTGGCACCAGGTCCAGGACTGACACTATGGCTGATGTGTGTCTATTGCCAGAGAAGTCCTCTCATTACACCGGAGAAAAGAAACACTTCCACAGCAGGATGCAGCATAGCCTCAGTCCCTGTCTCGATGCCGTGGACGGTGTTAGAAGGGGGAACCTGATGTCGCAGTCAGTGCTACCCTGCTCACAGACAATGCAAATGGAGCCAGAAGCCAGGGTGGCTCCAGGTCACAACACTGAGGTTTCCACTGAGGGAGACCTAGTGTATAGCTTCAGCCTTACCACCAGAGACATCCGCAGCCCGGGGGGGGGAAAGAAAAAATTACTCACCTTAGTAATTGTGTTTCTTCCAATGGAGTCTTGCTGTATTCTGACATATGCTGTTAGCCCCAGTGCTTCAACTGCCCCGAAGAGGAAAGAGTTAACTCTATGCAGGAACATAGAACACTGAGCTCGAGCTTGGTTCAAACCTCTGTCTGCAGCACTTCAAAGTGTAACCATCAAGAGTCTTACGAGCAAATAATAACTACACTACTTAAGTGGAATTTGTAAAGAAGATAGCCAACAGGCAATAAATTTTTGGGTCCCCCAAAAGACTTACGTCAAGAACCGAAAATAATAACCAGGTAGTGAACCAACATATAGCTACCAAAAACAACATAACAATAACCCACTCCCCCTTTCTAAAAAGGAGGAGTGCCAAGTACACCCCTGAGGTGCAACACTGTACCTGCCAGCCCACTTCCCAAAAACAGGTTCTGAGAGGTGAGGTGGGGATCAGAATACAGCAAGATTCCATTAGAAGAAACACAATTACCAAGGTCAGTAATTTTTTCTTCAAACAACATGAAGTCTTGCTGTATTCGGACATATGCAGACTACCAAGCAGTACCGCCATGTGGGGGTTGGGGGTACCTAACCTATTTTTGGGAACAGACTCTGCAGTACTGCTGTTCCAAACCTAGCATCACTTCTAACCTGGATATCCAGAAAGTAATGATTGGTAAAAGTATGGACAGTTTTCCAGGTGGCTGCTTTACATATCTCTAGTAAAGGTATATCCCTGGCAGCAGTCAGAGAAGCAGACGTACCCCTAGTCAAATGAGCCCCCAGGCCTGAGGGGGTGTTTTGCCTAGCTTTTCATAGCAGAATTGTATACAAGAGACAATCCACCTGGCAATAGTTCTCATAGTAACAGGTTTACCCTTTCCCACTTCACCATAAGTGAGAAACAATTGAGGACAGTCAAACTTAAGTGCCTTAGTATGTTCAATATAGTAGCTAAGTGCCCTCTTAACATCCAAACTGTGTAATCTTCTTTCTCCTGCAGAAGAATGATCAGTGAAGAACACAGGAAGAGACATGGACTGATTCAGATGAAAATCTGAAACCACCTTGGGTAAGAACCTCCTACTGGTTCTAAGGACCACCTTATCTCTGTGAAATGAGGTAAAATCCGGCTACACTGACAGAACTTGTAATTCACTAATACGCCTGGCAGAAGTAATAGCTACCAGGAACACAGTTTTCCAAGCCAAGTACTTGAGTTCTGCTAAAGCCAATGGCTCAAAAGAGGGTTGCGTAAGCTGAGCAATGCAAACATTAAGATCCCAAGCTGGGGTAGGGTCCCTAAAGGGAGGATTGGTATGGACCCAACCTTTAAAGAATTTACAGAAGACAGGATGAGATGCCAGAGAGGAAACCTTCCCCATTGACAGGAATGCAGAGACAGCTGCTAAATGCACTTTCAGAGTGGCTGCCCTGAGGCCTAGGCCATTAAGATGAACCATATAATCCAGGACTGTAGCCAGATCAGCGGTATCTGGTTAAGACATCCTTATTAGAGCACCAAATGCTGAATCTCTTCCATTTGGAATTATAAGTTTTTCTGGAGGCAGGTTTTTGAAAGGCTTTAAGAATATCCAGAACCCCCTGAAACAGATGCAGACTTGCATACTCTAACTCTTCAAGAGCCAAGCCTTGAGGTTGAGAGATCGAAGGTTGGGGTACCAGATTCTTCCCTGAGAGGAGGTTAACAGATTATACTTCTTGGGAAGAGATAAAGGGAGATGGACTGATAGGAACATCAATAGAGGATACCAAGGCTGTCTGGCCCAGTCTGGTGCAATCAGGATCACCCTGCATGGTTTGTGACCTGATCTTGACCAGTACCTTGAATAACAGAGGAAAAGGAAGAAAGGCATACAGGAATTTCACCTTCCAATCCAGAACCACAGCATCCAGGGGAACTGCGACCATGACTGGGGGTCTACAACAGAAGAGAGGAAGTTGATTGTCTGGAGCTGCAAAGATATCTATCTCTAGAGTGCCTCACCTAGAGAAGATTATTTTCAATATGAAGGGGTCCAGAGACCATTCATGATGGCCATGAGAGATTCTGCTCAGAGCATCTGCTAGCACATTGTCCTTTCCTGGAAGATGGACTGCTACCAGAGATGCCTGCAGGGCATAAGTCAGAGACCATATTTTCATGGCTTCTGTGCACAAGGCCGTAGACCGAGTGCCTCCCTGCTTGTTGCTGTACCACATGGTGGTGGTGGTGTTTGTCCTGACCTGAACCACCTTGTTCTATACTGAGTCTGAGAAGGCTTGGAGACCCAGGAATACTGCCCTGAGTTCCAGAAGATTGATATGAAGAAGAGACTCCTGAGGGGACCACACTGCTTGTGCTGTGAGGGCTCCTAAGTGAGCTCCCTAGCCCAGGAGAGAAGCATCTGTGGTTAACACCACTGAGTGCATCTGACTGATGAATGGGACTCCTTGTCAGAGATTGTCCTGATCCAACCACCATCGGAGAGCTTGGACCAGGGTCTGAGTCACTGGAATCAATTTGGTTAGAAGATCTTTTTTCTGAGACCAAAAGGACCTCAGATGAAACTGAATGTCCCTCATTTGAAATCTGGCTCCCTGTACCACTGCAGTGTAAGCTGCCATGTGGCCCAGGAGCTGAAGAAAATGTCTTGCTGGTCGAGACACCCAAAGGTGGAAAGAAGAAGCAAGGTCTGTAAGGGTCTTCACCCTTACCAAGGGAAGAAAAGCCTTTGCTTGGACAGTATCCAACTCTACCCCTATGAAAGTAAGGAGCTGTACTGGTTCAAGAACTGACTTTGGTAGATTGAGAAGGAACCCTAGGGAAGTGAGCAACTGTTGTGTCACTTGTAGGTCTGACTTGACTTGGTCTGGAGACTGTCCCACAATGAGCCAGTTGCCCAGGTAAGGAAAAACGGAGATATTCTGTCTCCTGAGAAAGGCCACTACTACTGCTATGCATTTTGTGAACACCCCTGGAGCTGATGTTAGGCCGAAGGGCATTGCGCTGAGCTGATAATGGCCTGAAGGCAATTTGAACCTTAAATACTTTCTGTGGGAGAACCTTATTGGGATGTGAAAGTTGGCATCTTTGAGGTCCACGGAAGCTAACCAATCCCCTGGCCTTAGAGAGGGAAGAATTACTCCCAGAGTCACCATTTTGGATCTTGGCTTTAAAAGGTGCTTGTTTAAGTATCTTAGATCTAGGATGGGACGCCACTCCCCTGTGTTTTTTGGGGTAAGGAAGTATCTGGAATACAGACTCTTGCCCCTGTACTGAGTAGGGACCCTCTTTACAGCCCTGAGGGTTAGTAGAGAAGACACCTCTGCTTCTAGAGCAGTGGTCTTGGAAGGGTTTGCAGGTGGAAAAGACTTGGTCCTCAATTTTGGAAACTTTGTAAAACTGAGAGCCAATCCATGGCTTACTACCTCCAGGACCCACCTGTCTGAGGTAACACACTTCTAGGCCTGGAAGTAGTAACCCAAACTGCCTCCTACTGGGATTGGGGAGTTGACCCGGGCTGACACATCAGGATGCCTGCTTGGCAGGAGCCTTGGACTGAGAGGAGGATACAGCCTTGCTCATCCCCCTTCTGCCTCTCCCTCTGAAGAACTCCCTCTGAGGAAAAGAAGAGGAGGCCTGTGCCTGGCAGAAAGGCCTGTGAAACGGCCTGCCCCTGCCCCTAGTATGCTGCCTCTGAGGAGTTGACTGCCTTTCCTTGGCCTGTGCACTCCTGTAGGTGGTCCGCTATTCATCCATTTTCTTCATGTAATTCTCTGTCTGTTCCCCAAACAGAGAATTACCCACCACAGGGAAATCCATGGCCTTATCCAGAGTGTCCTGTGAGAGGCTAGTACATTTGAGCCAAGCAAACCTCCAAAGAGACACAGATATAGCCATGACTCATGATGCCACATCATTTGAGTCCACAGCAGTATGAAACTGAATCTTAGATGCCTCAATCCCATCAGCAGCCACCTCCTCCAGCTCTTTGGCTAGCAGGGGAGGCCTATTTAGCCAGTTCTAGGACAGTATCCCATCTGGACTTCTGGTATTTGGCTGTGTAGGCCATATAATTTGCCTTCCTGAGTCCCAAGAAGGATGCCAAGTACTGTTTTTTGGCCATAGCATCCACCTTCCTAGAGTCTTTATCTGGGGGATGTGAAGAGAAAGGTATGTTAGCCTTGTCACAGGATGCAGCCTGCACTATCCCAACATGGCTGCATTGGTGGAACAAGAACTCTGTACCTGAGCCTGAAAGCATATACCTCCTGTCCATTCTTTTATCTACAGGAGGTCAGGAGGTAAAGAATTTAGTGTTTGAAGAATCTTCTGTGTCTGTTTCCCAAGAGATTTATGGAGGGGAATAGACAACCTTTTGGGCTCTGGGATGTCCATCTCCACGAAATCAGGCTCCTCTTGTTCCTCAACAGCTTCAACCAAGGGAAGTTGGAGGGTCTCAGTCACTTTTTTGTAGAACAAATAGTGGGATGGGAACTCAGAAAGCCTGGGAGGGGAAACATTAGAAGGCCTGTCTGGGGAGATGACCGGTTCAATAGGCTCATCCAGACCTTCGTCACCATCATCATCGTCATCCTGTTCTTCCTCCCCTTCCTATTCCGGTTCACAAAACTCATCAGGACAATATTCCAGAACTGGGGGAACCGACCAAACCGAATGCCTACCGAGAGGCGCTGGATCGGATGGAATCGGATGGAGCGATTCTACAATGCTTATCATGCTGGCTATTTCTTTGGCGGTTGGACGCTGCGGTTCTGGATCCGAACCGGCCGACTTCCTCTTTCTTCGAGAACCGACCCCTCAGGATTTGGCTCTCCTTTTGCTTGAGGAGTAATACTGAGTCACTGGGCATCTTCCTCAGGTTCGGTCGAAACCGAACCGGGCTGACCATCTGGATTAGCGGACTTCACTGCCTCCTTTTCCCTGAGCCGAAATTTTTTTTTTTTTTTTTTTGTTACAGATTTGGCAGTCTGAATCGAGGTGATCAAACCCCAGACAATAAACACAGGTGGTGTGAGAGTCTGCCTTAACAAAGGCATCCCTACACTCACTACAGTGTTAAAATCCAGTGGGTCCGTTTTTTTCTTGGGTTTCTCAGACATGCCCAGGCTACAAACTTACCCTTTATAGCTTAAAAGTCAGGTAAGACTCCCCTATCGGTTACCAACCGTGTTATGGGTCGTGGAAAAAATGTATAAAATCCCATTTTTTTTGAAACCGATTAGAACCAGTACCTCACACTAGAAAAACAAACATAAACACACCTAACTAATCAGTTCCTAACCGGACCGATCAACAAGTTTTACAATTTATTTATTTAGCTTTTGTTAACCGGGTAGGTACACTAGACAAGTTGTATGCCTATTTTCAGGAACGACCCAGGAGAGTACAAACAGGTATTACAGATACATCAGAACAGAACAGCAGGTAAGCAAGTACATTGAGTAACATAATACATTGAGTCACAAAACAGTAAGGCATGTAGTGAGCTACTATGACAGACAATTGGTAGAGTACGTATAATCAAACAATATGTAGTCTTGAATAAATATAGCGTAGTCAAGTGCATGAGAGGGAAATTGGATCATTAGAAATGAACAGATCATTAGCAGGTCCTCCGATCAGATTGGGTTCAGAGTAAGTGACCAACATGAGGGTCCAGTACATGGGACATTATGCTAGGAAGGCATGGGAGACGCACACACTGAGGCCAGCTTCAGATACCCCCACAGGGATTTCCGGAAGCACTGATGGGAGGGGATGGAACGAACCTGATCAGGAAAGGAGTTCCAGAGCCTAGGAGCACATGCGGCAAAGTCCTTATCCCCCATGAGGGTTTGGATAAGGGGTACTTTTAGCATCCCAGGAAATTTCCACAGAAAATTATCACAATAAACCTGACGTCCACTACCTACAACACTTACTGTACCACAGACAGGGATTTGAAGCCGAAAAAATAGACGAAACCGGTATTTAAACAGACCAATTTTAACCGAACCGAGCAAGTGAAGGAGCAATCTCCGGAGTGACTGTTCAGTTAGGCGGAGTAAAGAATCTGACAGTTACACTTTGAAGTGCTGCAGACAGAGGTTTGAACAGAGCTCGAGCTCAACGTTCTATGCTCCTGCATAGAGCTAACTCTTTCCTCTCCGGGGCAGTTCAAGTGCTGGGGCTAACTGCATATGTCAGAATACAGCAAGACTTTATGTTGTTTGAAAAGTCATGGCTGGCTGCACAGAAGGAGCTAGCTGTCTACCAGACCCAGCAACCAGGGCATTCATTACCTCAACAGGACGAGGTTGAGGAAGACTCTGGGCTTCCTTGTAACCACAGGTCCCAATAAGGGGCCCAGGTGAAAGGCCTAGAGACCTTACCTTGGTCTCACGAGTGCAATGCCGGCCTCCTAAGGCAGGGGTTGGCCAATCCCACTTCATCGTGTGGATTTCCAGTGTACAGTGGTCCATGGAGAAGCAGACATCCCACTCATCTGTGCTGTGAGCTGGGCCAAGGACAGCACTACAGGTCCAATGCCAGTCTGGCGCTGCCATCCATTTCTCACAGGGGCACCTACGTATAATGCTTTTTTTTTTAGCCCCCTTCTTATCTTGTTTTGGCACTGTTGAAAAAAATACACTGAGAAAGAAAAAAATGGCATCACCAACTTTATGATGGTGACAGTCTAAATGGTGAAGAATAGCCCTTCTGCTGCTCCCATGGTGTTGCCTTGACAGCGGGAAGAATAGAACTGAGATGCTGAGGGAGCTGGCGACAGTTATTGGCTGGCACATGGGGCACCACGTGAAGTGCATAGGAGCTGTCAGTACCCAAAGTCAGCTCCCTCCTTGAAAAAGGTTTGGTCCTGCGGAGTCCTAGTCTGGCTCCAGACCCATAAGGGGAATCAATGGTGAAGACTGATTCCTGAAAGATCACAATGTTCCACCCATCAGCTGAATCCCTGTTCTTAAATATATCTGCCTAAACTGGCTGTTTTAAATAGGATGCTTTGTCTAAGTTGGCTTCTATAAATAAGGTACAATTCCCAACTGATGTGAAGGCAATTGGTGGGAAGCTTGCTAATGGAAACTGCCATACATTTCACAAACATTAAAGGGGAAGAATCAGCACCAAGAGTCCCATATCAAAGTGTGAGGCTGGTCCGAAGGTGCACAGTGTGCACAAAAACATATTTTTTTAACTTGCTGTTTACTGTAGTATAGCAGATTGTATCAGACACATTGTGCTTACTTTCAGGCTAACATTATCTGTAACTACAAATCCCAGCATCTGCTGTAGCTGCCATCAGAGCAGGACTGCAACAGTGGGAAATTCAATAGTCTGCAGTGCATATTATAGCTTTTATAAGCTCTGATCAGATGTTTTCCAGTCCTGCTGTTTTCCTGGGGCTAAGCACGGTTCTCTGCGTATGTATTTAGCTCTGGGAGGAGAGCAGGACCAGAAAACAACAGATCAGAGCTTATGTAAACTCTGTCTTGCACTGTAGGCTACTGAATCTCCCACTGCTGCAGCCCTGCTCTGATGTCAGCTGCATGGGATTCTGGAATTTGTAGTTACAGAGAATGTTGTCCTGTAAGTAAAGTTAGTGTGATGCAATCTGCTATATTGCAGTAAACAGTAAGTTTAAAAAAAAAAATTGTACACAAAGTGCACATTGGGACCAGCCTGCATTTGGGCGTGCAGCTCTTAGTCCTGAATGTTCCCCTTTAAAGAAACACACTTCTTTGTTGCAAGTGGTAGGCTGCTGCCCCCCACCCCCACACACACACACAGTGCAGCAACTGTAGTGCTCCTGCACTGCCAGGCCAGTACCAAAGGAATTCTTAATGGTTTGTTTAAAAGTTGAAACATGCTGAATCCCTCTAGTTATTACCATGCTCCTTGTCATCGAAGACTTAATCTGTTCAGGTTCATTGCGTTGAAAACCCGGCCATTCTAGAGACTGTCCAGGTGAAATGGTCTTAGATGACAAATTTTCTAGGGGGGAAAAGAAAGGACAATGTAAATTATGTAGATGGTAAGTACTACAAAAGGAAATGGGGCAAGAAAAGCACTTTATAGAAAACTCACCCATCTTGCCAGTCCACCAGCCCAGCAGTAGCACTAACACTTGCAATGACGGTGACCTGAGTTCGGAAGCGAACTCTGGGAGGAGGGCCAGTCACAGGCAGGAGGACTGAGTGTCAGAAGGATTGCTCTCCTCCTCGGTGGAGAGGATCTGCAGAGTTCAGTGACTGCCTGGCCCTTTGCAGAAGTTGAGGGAAGGGCACGTGGGACTGCCAAGCAGGTAAGTGGGTGCGTGGCAAACGTCAACATGAAGTGTGCGGGAGCGCACAGTGCATGCCATGGTGTGGCGTCCAGGAGGGACTACAGGGGGACAACTGGAAAACAGTGGTTGCAGAATGGCACCAGAAACCTGCAAGCCCCGTCTCCAACTAGCTGGGCCCGCCAGCTGTGAACGGATCTGTTTACGACAGGGTTTGGGGAACCCTGTCAGGTCCAACTGGGGGGCAAGCCATGGGGTAGGCTGGCAGGTAAATCACAGAGGCCCTCAGGGTGTTGGGTCTGGGTTGCCCAGTAGATGGGAGCGGTACAGCAGGGAAGAGAGAGAGAGATTAATGAAAACAAAAAGAAAACTCACCCAGCTCACTTGGTAATACAAATGATTCTGGGGTTCTTTCTGGCAGAGGCGGAGGAGATTCTTCACAAATATCAGATTCTAAGTTAAAAACAACAAAACAACCTTTATGTCAATGAGGCAAGACAATGCCCAGTCAGATACACTGACAATACTTCCAAACATTTCTTCTACAGATGGTATGATAGTTTTTTTTTTTTTTTTAATTTGACGTGTTTATGCTACTAGCCAGTGACTATCAGGCTTAAGCAACTACCTTCCAGCCTCAACACCTCACCTTCACCCAGGACCTAAGGATCTGCTGGAAGTGCGGGGCCAGAGAGCACCAGTGCCTTCATCTTAGCACCTGCCTGTTTCTTCTTCCTGAGTGTGTGCCAAGTTGAAGCCCGTCATGCATGCAGAGCGCCCTTTGGGGCAGCAAGCTCCGTGGTCCAAAACAGGGGTCGCTGAAGAAGCAGGCCATAGCACCACACACACACACACACACACACAAACACACACACACACACACACACAAACACACAAACACACAAACACACAAACACACAAACACACGGCTGCCTGACTCCAGCTCCTAGAGTTCATTTCTGAACCCGGGCTGCCAGTACAGTAGCACACTGTTGATCTTCCAGAGTATCTTCACCATTGCTTACCACTTATGGGTCTGGGCCAGACATACTAGGACCCTGCGGGAGCAAAACTTTTGGGCAGGCCACAGATACTAGGCATGGCGCTACACACACCCTAACGTGGTGTCACACACCAGCCAATAACCACAGACAACTCCCTCATCAACCTCAGTTCTGTTTGCCATTAGAGAAACAAAGTGAGGAAAACTAGGGGGTAAAGAATTTCCCTCACCCAAAGGGATAGTATATAGGAAATATAACTGAACAACAAAATAAAACCAGAGTACCAACATTTGAAAAGAGAAAAAGAGCACACTAGTTGGCATAAAGGGGTAGCTGGGTATGGAACCAGAGCCTCAAACCACTAGCTAGACTGGAGACTGATAGTGATCTGAAAGGCAGCAGCCCTGAAAGCACGACTCTGACATTAAAAAATAAGGGGAATTTCCAGAATTGGGACCCCCTTATAATTGAGATGACACAATGTGTCAGTCAGGAAAGAATAATAGATTACTGGAAAACCCAAACCCCATGCTACCAGACAGAAGACTGACTGAAAAGTCGGTTAAATATGCCCAGTCTTCCCATCAGAGAAAACTGAATCTCAGGTGCACGTGAAACTGCAGGGCTTAACAGCCCAAAGGAGAAGAGATGTGTTCATCTCTCCAGGCACCCCTAAGGGTAGTAGGCTAACAGCCCAGCTGACATAAGAGAGTAAAGAGGCATACCAACCAAAAGAAACAGTCTGGTACAGTATAGACAAAAAGGGGGGATAAAAAAAAAAAAAAAAAAATCAGAGAACAAGGCCTGCTTTTCCTGCAACAGGGATGTACCCTGAGCAAGAACCAGAGTACTTGATCCAATCTAGTGCATAGCACTCCTCCACAGACAGTGAAACTGCCAAGCAGAGTTAGACTGGGTAGTGCCCAGAGGTACACAATGTATTTTGCAACCAACAGGGATATACCCCAAGAAGGGGACAGACCCTGGACAGGGAGAAGGAGGGCAAGAAAGAAAAGGATTTTTATTTGGTGGGAGTAGGAACCCAGCAGTAGGCCCCCCACCCCCAACTACTCCACAGGGAATACAATTGGGGAGATGCCATGGCACTAAGTGGTGCAGGACAGCACTATGATGATGAGCTGCCCAGAGGCCCTGGCTCTGGTAGAGTGTGGGATGGTGGCGGGTGGGGATAATTAATAGTGAAGATATTCTGGAAGATCAACAGTTACATTAAGTTTATAACTGTCATATCTTTCAAGAATCAAGCTTCAGCAATGACTTCCACTTATGGGATCGAGTATCAAGGTTTCTGCCAGAGGGAGAAGCTGTCTCACCCACAGGGTAAAATATACCCTCAGCCCTCTGTGTGGGGGAGAACACCAGAGGACAAAAGCTCCTCACAGGTCTGGCGAGACTGGAGACTAGTCAGGGCCAGGCAGGGGCTCCTGTGGTATAGGAGCAGGAGAGTTCCCAGTTTCTGCCTGACCCCAGGGGAGAAGTGAGCCCCCTGAAAATGCAAGTTGAACACCTTGTGCCGGGCCAAAGGTGCCAGTCGGGAGGGTCGATGCCATGTCAGCTTCAGGCAGACTGCAGTTCCTTCTAATCTGGAGGTCATCTCATTGGCATCATAAGATGCCCTCGATTGGTGCCAAGCTATCTTTAGGCCCTGGGCAGAAAGGTCAATGGCCCAATCGTCTTGCTCTGTGGCACTGTTGCTAAGAGTGTGCTTAGCTGCAACCACAGGTGATGGTCAGAGGTCACCATATGTGCCTGATGTGCTGAAAGAACTGGTTACTCACCTGTAACAGTAGTTCTAGGAGGGGTATATGTTGTTCATCCACACTTCTTGGCATGTTCCCTTCTACTTTAAATCTTGCCAGAAGTCTTCAAGCTGGCACCTCCCACCCACCTGGGTGGTATATACCTTGGCTCCGCCCCATGATGCCAGATCTTAGCCCACTGGAAGCAAGGTGCCCGAAGCCGGGGAGGTCGGGTGTGTGTGTGTGTGTTTGTGGATGAACAACATATACCACTCCTAGAACTACTGTTACAGACGAGTAACCTGTTCTTCTAGGAGTGTGGATGTTGTTCATCCACACTTCTTGGCAGACTCCAAGCAGTTCTTCGGGAGGAGGGAGGCAAGGCAAACACCCCCTACTTAGGAAATAAAGACTGGAGAACCAAGGCCCCAAAACCAGCATCCCGGCGTGACTCAAGGTCGATGTGGCAGTGGGTAATGAAGATGTTTGCTGACTTCCAGGTAGCAGCCCGGCAGATTTCCTGGATAGGGATGTCCCTGGAAGCAGCCACTGAAGCAGCAGTATGGCGGGTAGAATGAGCTCTTATCCCTCTGGGAGGCTCCTTGCCCGCCAACTCATAGCACAGACCTATGCATGATGTAATCCATCTTGCTATGATCTGTTTGGCTGCAGGTCTGCCGGAAGCGGCTTCAGCATAGGTGACAAACAGCTGGCGAACATCTCCATGAATTTCTGCTGTCCTCTCCTTGTAGTAGGAGACAGCACATCTCAGGTCCAAGGTATGGAGCCCGTACTCGGTGTCTGAGGTGTAATTAGGGTAGTAAACTGGAAGAGTCAACACCTGGTTAAGACGAAACTCTGACATCACCTTTGGAAGGAAATTCGGGTGGGGGCGCAGGACAACTTTGTCCCTGTGAAAGACTAGATGAGGGGAGTCCACCGAAAGCGCCTGGAGCTCCCCTATCCCTCTGGCAGACATGATAGCCACCAGGAAGGCCATCTTCCACAAGTGCGGAAGATCACATTTGTGCATGAGTTCAATGGCTTGCCCATGAGCTTTGCCCAAACTAGCAACAGATCCCACGGAGGTGGAGGTTCACACACGGGGAGATACGATCCAGGTCTTTGAAAAAGTGCCCAACCACTGTCTCCTGTGCCACAAAACATGATCCGCCCACGCCCGGAAAGTAGAAATGGCTGCCAGGTGCACCCTAAGGGTCGATGATCGCAGACCCCCTTTAGAGAAAGACCAAAGGTAGTCAAGAATGTTAGCCACAGAACAGGATAAGGGGTCCAGATCCTTAGTCTGACACCAAATGGAAAAGCGTTTCTATTTGAAGGCATAACATTTCCTGGTCGACTCCTTTCTGGATGCCTCCACCACGGTGTAGACATCTTCGGAAAGACCCAGAGCCTGGAACTTCAGCCGCTCAGGTACCAGGCCGTGAGGTGCAGGAATTGAAGGTTCGGATGGAATACCTTCCCCTGATTCAGAGATATCAGGTCCGGGTGTGTACAAAGCAGCTCCGGGGCCTGCAGCTGAGGCTGAGGAGATCTGGGTACCAGAACTAGTGTGGCCAATCTGGGGCTACCAGGATCACCTTCGCTTTGTGCCTCCTCACCTTGAATAACACCTTGTGGATCAAGGGAACTAGAGGGAAGGCATAGAGGAGGCCTGGGGTCCATGGCCTCGAGAAGGCATCCCCCTGCAGCGAACCCTGCTGAGGGGGGCGGGCATGAAACAGCCTCAGCTTGGTGTTCTCCCTGGAGGCAAACAGGTCCACCATCGGTTTGCCCCAATGGAAGAACAGACTGTAAGCTACCTCTGGATGGAGAGACCACTCGTGGGATGTCTGGCCTATGCGGCTGAGAGCATCTGCCAGCTGGTTCGAGGCTCCTGCCACATGGATGGCTAGGAGATCCGCCTCCAACCCGCTTACGAGTGTCCAGATGCGGAGCGCCTCCTTGCACAGCAGATGGGAGTGCGTGCCGCCCTATTTGTTGAGCTAGTACATGGTTGTGGTGTTGTCTGTCTGGACTTGAACCACTTGACCCCAGAGCTGAGGAGCGAAAGCTGACAATGCCAGTCTGACTGCTCTGAGCTCCAACAGGTTGATGTGGCATTGGGACTCCTCGGGGTCCAGAATCCGTGGGCCCTGTTGTCCCCCATGTGGGCTCCCTAGCCCATGACAGCGGCATCGGTCGTAAGGATGACCATCGGCTCGGGGCAGACAAACAGGATCCCTTCCTGCAACCGGTCTGGGGTGGTCCACCATTGAAGAGCGTCCCACATCTTCTAGGTTACAGTGATCAGCTGGTCGAAGTGACCATATTGTTGAGTCCACTGGGTGGTCAGCTCCCACTGGAGGGGGCGCATGTGCCACTGGGCCCAATGGACCACTGAGGTGCATGCTGCCATGTAACCTAGAAGGTGCAGAAAGTCCCGGGCAGGGCACAAGTGCCCAACCAGAAATGATTGGGAAAAGGAGGAGAGAACCTCCGCTTTGTCTGCCGGGAGCTGAGCTCTGGCTTGACAAAGTCGAGCTCTGTCCCCATGAAGCCCATCACCTGAGAGGGCACGAGTTCCGACTTGGCCTCATTGATCAGGAGGCCGAGTTGGGATCAGGTTTGGAGGGCCAGATCCCTGGACCCCTCCATCTCCTGAAGGGAGGACCCTGCCAAGAGTCAGTCATTGAGATAAGGGTAGATTCTGACTCCTTGACGCTGAAGGTGGGCTGCCACCACTGCAATGCATTTGGTGAAGACCCAGAGGGGCTGATGACAGGCTGAACGGCATGGCTCGGAACTCGTACAGGGTCCCTTTGACCCTGAAGCAGAGGAACCGCTGATGGGACAGATGGATTGGGACATGAAAGAACGCGTCCTGTAGATCCAGAGAACAGAACCACATGTTTCACTCCAGGGATGGTATGATTTGGTTCAGAGTGACCATCCAAAAGGTGCAGAACCCGAGATATTGACTCAGGTTGTGGAGATCTAGGATGTGGCGCCAACCGCCCATCCACTTGGGCACCAGGAAATACCTGGAAACAAAGCCTGGGTCTATCGGAGGATCTGGCACTGGAGCTACTGCCTCCTTGCGGAGGAGCTTAGCCACGTTGTCTCGAAGAGCCGACTGGGTGCATACTGAGATCCGTTCCTCCCGAGGGTGCGGGCTCAGCTGGGAGGGTACTGCCCGAATTCCAGAGGCAGTCCCTGATCGATCATTTAGAGAACCCACCTGTCCGAAGTGACAGCGGACCAGGCGGAAAGGAAGTGGTGGAGCCGACCCCACACGGGAGGACCCAGAGCTGGCGTGATGGGTGTGGGGTGGCCACCCCAACCAGTCACTGGGCAGGCTTAGAAGAGGAGGAGGAGGCTCCAGAACCTGAGCCTCAGCCTCCTTTATGGGGCTGGTGAGGACCCTGCTTGGGCCAAGGACGCCAAGCTTGCGCCTGCAGCTGCCCCCCTTGATAGGAGGGCTGTCAGACGACAGAGGAAGAGTGCCAAAATGGCTTCTTTCTCTTATGCTGGTTCTTGCCCGAAGAATCCTTGGCAGAAGTAGCATCCAAGGCGGCATTGGACTGCTCTGTACGCTAAAGGTGACCCGCCACTCCTGGATCGAACAAGTCGGTACCCAGGAAGGGCACATCAGCAAGCTTATGCTGAGTATCTGCCGGGAAAGAGGAAAGTCTCAGCCAATTCCTGTGGTGAGAGGCCACTGCGGCTGCCAGCGAGCAGGCACAAGAATCTCCTATATCCAAGTCTGTCTGGAGTTGCTGTTTTGCAACAGCACGGTCTTGGTCACGGACCTGCTTGACCGTAGTCTGCATGTCCGGTGGGAGATGAGGGAGGACCGTGTCTAATGACCCCAAAAGGGCATGAGAGAAGTGTGCCATAACAGCAGCCAAGCTGGCCTGACGAAGGCCCAGAGAAGAGGCCGCATAGACCTTGCGGGCAGAGTGGTCCATATTTTTGGACTCCTTGTCTGGGGGTGGGTCAATGTCAGCCGAACTACCAGTACACCTGAACACAGAGGCGGTCAACAGACTCTCAGCTGAAGGGTGCTCTGTGAACAACGCAAGGGACCCCATGGGCACTGCGTACTTGCGGGCCATGTGAGCAGATGGTGCTGGGCAGGAGGCAGGACGCTGCCAAAGTTCAAGGGCCGGGACAACAATGGGCTCAGCCACTGGAAAGGCATACGTCAGGGTATCCCCTCTCTTGAGTATGTCAGTGAGAGGGTACTCCGCCTTTTTCTGTATGGGGTCCAGAGGCATTCCGGTGGAATCGGAGATGAGGCGGAGGATGCCCTGGAAGGAGGAAGGGCCTTCCTCCATCCCTGTGCCGACCGATGACTCATCATCCCCGTGATGTGAGTGCAAGCCGGTGACGTCCGAGTCCGAGGAGTCGTGATAGAGCAGTCTACCGCCTAAGTCACTCTCAATCTGCCGAGGGTGGACCAGGGTGACTTATCGACAGACGTCGGGGAAGCCCAGTGTCTTGTCGGTCCTCTTTCATGGGCGTCCCTCCCTCAGGCTGTTTAGGTGGTGGTTCCACCCGAATCGGTGGAGAGACCGGGATAGGCTGAACCGGGAGACGGGCTGGCCCCACACGCACAGGAACTGGTGGCTTTGGTTCTGGAGGGGTCGGTGTCAGCCTAGGAGGCGGGAGCCAAGTTATGGCCTGGGTAGGTGACAGGGCCGGCTTCTGCCCGGTCAGTACCAGCTGCTGCCACATGAGGTCTTCATAGCGCCGCTGGAGCCTCTCCTCATCTGAGGAGGATGAGCACCTGTGGCATCGTCTCTTTTTAGAGCGCTTGTGGCTCTTTCTCGGTCGTTCGGCCGAGGGGGTTTTGGACCTCGACCAAGATCGAGGAGGCCGACTCGGTCGATCAGGAGACACTGGGGTTGGTGAAAACCGAGGGTCCGGAACCAGGTCCTTGATGGGGACACCAGCAGGCTGGGTCTCCTCATCAGGAAATACAAGTACCGGAGTCATTTCCAAGGAGTTGTCAGGGTTAGCCGGCGACAAGGGGTCGAACGAGTCAAGGATAATTTCGACCTCATCAGCCACTTCCTTGGTCCCCTGGCCAGACAGAAGACCCGTGAAGCCGGCGGCCGAGGATGCGATCTCGACCGAAGTAGAGACCGCGTGTTCCTGGGACTTGGACCTCTCTCGGTCCCAAGCACGTCTTCGCCGAGACGAAGACACAGGGTCCTTATCTCTCTTTTGAGAGTGGGAGGAGTGAGAGCCTGAGGGCGCCTCACCCCGAGTGGGGTTAGACTAGCACAACTCCTTGAAGGAGCCCATAAAAGTAGAGCCAAGGTTCAGTGGAACAAAAAACCTTCGAATGGCCAAAGCGCGAGCTGCTTCCTCCTCGAACGCCTACATCTGTTCCAGCTGTTCGGCGGATCTCACAGCTGTGGAAACTGCTCACCTTGCCTCCGTTAATTTCACCGGTGGGTTCCTTTTCTCTGGTCTCCCCAGCTTCAAGCATGCCTTGTGGTCGTCCAGGACGTTGGGATGGAAAGCCAGGCAATAACTGCACGACAAGGTGTCATGGTGACACCTAGGCAGTAAACGCACGTGAGGTGAGGATTGATGCGCGACAACTTCTGGCTGTAGGGGCACTGGCAAAATCCGGGGGAAGATTTTTCCCTCCATGGTAGATGCGACGAAAGCGCGATTGCTAACTCGAACGAGTTTAATTTTTGGTAAAAAATGACAGTTAGAATCCAGGGCCTATGATATGCTGAGAGCACGAGGGAACCAGTATCTTCCAGCAGAAAGGAAGATCTGGTGTCATGGGGCGGAGCCGAGGTATATACCACCCGGGTGGGTGGGAGGAGCCAGCCTGAAGACTTCCGGCAAGATTTAAAGTGGAAGGGGACATGCCAAGAAGTGTGGATGAACAACGTATCCACGCTCCTAGAATGCATATTAAGATGTGTGCTAAGGACATAGCATTCCTCTCAGGGGCATCCATCTGTGCAAAAGCTGCCTCTGGAGGATGGTCAAGTGTGAGGCACCATGGCTCCGATGGGGTCTGTAATACTTCAAGCCCCGAGGAAGGGTGAGGTATATCACCAGCAGACCCCATGGGTGCATACCTCATGAGTAGGTCCCGGAGGATGGCTGAGTTGGAGAATGGACTCCTCCACACTGCCCTGGATGCCTCCTCAAATGCACAAGGTCATGGAGGAATGACAGAAGCATCGAGACTGGGAACTCCATGGAGTACCAATGTCAGGGCTGCCGGACTGCAGCTTGTAAAAAGCATGTAGATCGAGCACCCAGAGCATCTCCACCAAGAATCGCTGGTACAAAGCATGCTCAGCAGATGAAGTAAGGTGGACAGAGGAGTCATTTTTCTTGGAGGAGGACACCGACGGAGAAGAGGTGCCGACTCCGGGTATCACTGGTATCGAGGAGTATAGCCTGTACTGGGACCTGTCAGCCTCCCTGTGCCAGCGCTCCAAGGCAACAAAGAAATCCCGGTGTTGCTCCCACATTAATGGCTCCTCAGGGCTTATGAATGAGGGCATCCTCTCTAGGAAGTGGCAAGGCCCTGTTGGAGGGGGTTAAGACTCCTAGTCCCAAGGGTCTCGGCCTGGGCTGCTAAACTATATAACTGACCTTGCATGAGTGGAGGGCCTAGCAGACTCACTGGAAGGGTGTCCTGCTACATCTGAGGAATGGCTCAATTGGTGCTCATGGGGGGGAACCCTCAGGTGATGAGAGTGAAGCCATACCTGTCCTGGGTGACCAAGGTCATCGCTGGTGATGTCCAATGGCTCTGGAGAGAACTCCCTCTGGGCTGCCATCCAGCCTCAAGATTGCACTGCCTCCAGCACCAGGTTTATGACTGGTGACAGCCTCAGAGACAGGGTCATCCCAGTCACCATGGGCAGCACCGCCCTCAACACCTTGATCAGTGCTGACTTTGATGATATGCTCAGAGCAGTCACGCTCCTCAGTGTCACGAGTGACATCGGAGGCAAGAATGACAGAGATGATATTAACAACAGCACCATTGCCGTCGCTGCCTCCATTACTGTGTCCAGAGTCATCACCTTTCTTTCTCCTGGATGGTGACAATATTCAAACTGGCAATAGTGTGGATAACAGCCTCGGTGACACGAGGGGGCCCATCATCCTCTGTGTCACTAGCCACGTTGTCAATGTGAACAGTGAGAACAGCAAGGGTGATACCAGAGAACAATGTTGAAGTGCCCACCCGTGTAGACCAAGCGTATCACTGCTGCCTTGCCACCAAGGACATCTGCTGCTCAGGGCAGGCAGACAATGTAGAGTTCTCAAATGACTTCCAAGTAGGAACAGACTGTCCACCAGACCCATTCACCGGAGTCTCCGATGCTTCAACGTGGTGAGGTTGAGAAAGTAGTTATGTAAGAACTTACCGTAACAGTAGATCTTCAAGAGAGGCTCTTGCAGTAGGTATTCACATACAGGACTGACCCACCAGGCGTCAGGACCCCACGGAAAAATGTCTAGCTAGCAGTCTCTGGCAGGGGACCGCCCCCATGTCAGGTGACGGTGTCATGCAATGTCGGTATAAAGGGGCAGTCCCCCACACCCATCTTCCAGTTCTTTCCCACTAAAGAAGGCAAGACGAGAGAAGAGGATATTTTCCCCGATGGAAATGGAGCCAAAGAAGCTTAGAGGGATGGAGGACGGGAAGGCAATACCTACTGCAAGAGCATCTTTCGAAGATCTACTGTTACGGTAAGTTCTTACGTAACTGTACTATCTTACTTCGAGAGGGCTATTGCAGTAGGTATTCACATATAGGACTGAGTCCGAAGCAGTCTGGAACAAGGAAAAGCACTCACGAGGAGGATAACTATCCAAAAACATGGAACCTCTGGCTCAACGGGTCTTGTGAAAGAAGACCTTGAAGCACAGCCAACCCGAAGCCTGCTCTATGGCGAGAGGCAATGTCCAAACTGTAGTATTTCGTAAAGGTATGGACGGAAGTCCAAGTTGCGGTTGCACAGATGTCTGCCGCTTACACATTCTTGAAACAAGCCGCAGAGGCAGCTACTACTCTAGTGGAGTGACCTCTGACTTGACCTGGCAGGGTCTTGTTGTACTTGTCATAACAGAAATTGATACAATGAGCCCACCATTTTGACAGGCATTGCTTAGAAACAGTGTTGCCTTCCCCTTTTGTAAGCAAGAAAGACAAAAAGCTGATCAGTTTTCCTGAGATCCTTAGTCCAAGTGGTGTAGTATCTCAGTACTCTATGAACATACAAAGTATGCAAGAAATATTCCCCTTGATTGAAGTGTTGCATAAAGAAAGCGGGTAGCTCAATGGATTGATTCAGCGTAGATTCAGCCACCACCTTAGGGAGAAACTTAGGGTTGGTGCATAAAGTCACAACGTCCCTTGTGGAAAATCAAGTATGGGATTTTGCATATCAAGGCCTGGAGCTCAGAAATGCACCAAGCCAAAGTAATGGCCACTATGAAGAGTGTCTTCCAAGAAAGGAACTTTAAATCTGCTGTGGCTGCCAGTTCGAAGGGAGGCAGGGTAAGCTTCTCTAGAATAAAATTCAAGTCCCATGGAGGAGCAGGAATGCAGATGGGGCGGGGGGGGTCTCAAATGGAGGACCCCTCTGAGGAAAGTCTTAGAGACTTACAACTGAGCAAAAGTCCTGTCTCCGAAAGGAACATGGTAGGCTGAAATCACTGCCATGTGGACCTTTAAAGAGGAAGGGCTGAGACCCAGATCGAAGAGGTGATGCATGTAATCCAGGACTTTACTGGCTGGGCATTAGAAAGGTTTGAAACCCTTCGAAGTAGCCCAAATTGAAAAGCATTTCCACTTCATGGTGTAGGTGGACCTGGTGGAAGGCTTTATGGCCTCTACCAATATGTCCGCTATGAGCGGAGAAACTCCGAATCGGGCCTTTGCTACGTGTGCAGGAGCCACGCATGCAAATGAAGGGTTTTGAGACCTGGGTGAACAAGGGTCCCCTGATCCTGGGTCAATAACTGTTGCAACAGAGGAACAGGAAGTGGAGGTTCCTCTGAAAACTGTTGCAGAAGAGAGAATCAAACTTACCTGGGCCAGAAAGGAGCGATGAGAATCATTCGAGCTCCCTCCAATCCGAGTTTGTTCAGGACCCTCGGAATTAAGGGAATCGGAGGGAAGGCATAAACTAATCTGACCCTCCAAGCGACAGAAAGAGTGCGCCACCAAAAAATGCCTTGCCCTGGAGCGAGCGAGCAGAAAACCGGGAAGTTTTGCGTTTTGGGGAGACACTTAGAGGTCTAGCTGAGGCGCTCCCCATTGCTGAAAATATAATTTATGACTTTTTGGTCCAGTTCCCATTCATAGGCCTTAGCTGAGGACCGACCTAGTTGGTCTGCCAACGTGTTTTCCACTCCCAGAATGTGGATTGCAGTCAAGTAAAGGTGATGCTGGGTTGCCCAAAGCCAGACCCTCATTGCTTCTTGACAGTTGGCACAGAGGGTAGGAACGTGATCCTCCCTGCTTGTTGAGAAAACAGACTATGCACATGTTGCCTGTTTGAATGAGGAGATGACCAGGAAGGATAAGGGAGTGAAGAGCCTAAAGGGCGTAAAGAACTGCCCTCAGTTTGAGCACATTTATGTGCAGGTTTTGTTCGGACTTTGATCAGCTGTCTTGAGTCCTGTGAGACCCAAGATGGGCTCCCCAGCCTTCCCCGACGCATCTGTCATCAACGTCTGGGAAGGAGGTTCGACATCGAAGTGAACTCCCAGGCATAGGTTCTCCTACACCATCCACCATTGTAAGTCCCTGATCAAGGGGTCGGAAACTAGCACCTCTTGGTCCAGATCATCCAGGGTTTGGTTCCATTGAGACCGGAGCATCCACTGAGAGATTCTCATAAGGAGCAGAATGCGTGGGACTGTCGGAATGGCAGCCGCCATTAGCCCAAGGAGGCAAAGGACTGAACTGGCTCCGACCCTCCTGCGACCAGATAGAAGACGAGCCTGCGTCTGCAGGGTATCCACCCTGTCTGGAGGCAAAAAGGCTTTGCCGATGGTCGTGTCCAGAATCGCCCCTATAAACTGGAGACGCTGGTGAGGGACCAAAGGGGACTTTGCCTGGCTGATGGTGATACCCAGGCTGGTAAAAACCTGCAGGGTAAGGGAAAGGGAGAGCAGGAGTTCCTCCCTTGACGGGGCTGCCAGGAGCCAATCGTCCAGGTACGGGAATACCTGAACCCCCTGGGTACGCAGGTGAGCCACTACCATAAACAGGCATTTGGTAAACACTTGGGAGGCCAAGGAAAGACCAAATGGGAGGGCCCTGAATTGGTAGTGGTCCTCCTGAAAGCAAAAATGGAGGAATTTGCGGTGGGAAGGGCATATGGGGATATGTATGTAGGTAGGCATCCTGCACGTCCAAAGCGCATAGCCACTGTCCCTGCCGAAGAAGAGGTAGAAGACTCTGCAAAGAGAGCATTCTGAAGCGCTTGTACTCCTCGAACACATTTGGGGAACTGAGGTCTAGGATAGGCCTCACATCTCCAGTCTTTTTTTGGAACTAGGAAGAAATGGGAATAGTAACCTGTCCCCCAAAGGTGGCTGGGGTCTAGTTCTATCACCACCTTTGAAAGAAGGGAGTTGATTTCTTCTAGGACCAGAGGAAGATGTGGCGGGGAGTAAGACGACTGAGGAAGTGGTCTTCGGGGTGGTTTCTGTAGAAACTCTATTGAGTGTCCTGCTGATATCAACTGGAGCACCCAAGCATCTGACGTTATCCTCTCCCAACCCAGCAGACTGAGGGCAAATCTCCCTCTTACCGGTTCCTCAGAGAAATCCAGAGGCAGTAGGAGGCGGGGAGTCAGGAGGTGTGGGGCAGCGCAGCAGCCAAGGCTCCCACGGGTTTCTTGCTAGGGGGAGTCTTGGTTGCTGGAGGGGCCCGCCATTTGTTGGCCCGTTTGCCCTGCAGCTTTGGTTTTTGATGGTTCCTTCTATGAAAAGGATGCCACTGCCCTTGAGGGGGCCTGTACATGGAGTCAACAGACTTCAGTGCAGTGTCCTTCTGCAGGTCGGTAATGATGTCCTTGACATCACCACTGAATCCCTGAAGGGAGCATCCTGGATAGCGGACTGCACTTCAGGGACCAGTCCTGACACACTGAGCCAGGCATGACGCCATAAACCTACAGTGAAGGCCAAACTCCTGCTGGCAGTATCCACTGTTTCGTAGGTGGCACGAAGCATGTGCTAAGTGGCCGAATGAGCAGAACGGACGAGATTTTCCACTTCCTGCTTAGTCTGAGACTCAGGAAGGGAGTCCAATTTTGATTCCATCTGACTGAGGATAGTCTTCTGATAAGCCCCCCATATGTGCCACATAGTTCAGGGCCCTAATACCTAGGGTAGAAGAGGAATATATCTTCTTCCCGTATTGGTCCAGAAGTCATGATTCCTTGTCAGGTGGGGATGAGCTGAGGTGTTTTGGGTTAGCGGAACGGCCGTGAGCGGCGCAGTATTATCACCAACCTGCCTTGGGTGTAGGTTCAAGAACTCTACGCCCTTGGGAGCCTGGTATAGCCAATCTGCCTTCCTCGGAAGGGGTGGGCGAACGCTGAAAGTTGCTTCCAAATACTGGAAACAAGGTCTGCGTGAGGCTCTATCCAGGGTGGAATCAGCGTAGGAGCGGTCTCTGGCAGATCAAAATGAGCAGCAAGCTTTTTACACTGTGGGTCTAGCTCCAGTGATTGCCACTTACAGACTTCCTGGATCTTCCTCAGTAACTCCAGAAAGGAGGGATCCTCCGGAGGGGACTTCAGAGGGGTCCTTGGTCTGGGGTGGTCTGGAGTATGTGGCGCGTCATCAGGATCAGAGCATCCCATCTCTGAGTCCGAATCAGACGTGACTGACGAACAAGAGGAGGACTCCTCCCTAGGAGGGGGAGGAACGGTCCCTTTGGGGAGTTCCTTGGGGCGTGCATCCTCCCAACCCCGGGCACCATAGGGCTCTCATCTGGTGTCGGTGGCAGGGAGGAAGTCTCCTGTCTCTGACACTGGGGATCCTGCAAAGGGTCTGGTGTTGGTAGACAACTTTCGACCTCCCTGGTGAGCTGAGCATGGCCTCAGCCCAGCAGGAGGCCAGAGTCTCCTCTAAGTCCGCCGGCGGCTGGGCGGCGGAGGAGGAGGGGGATATGGATACTGAGGGTATCCATAGAAGGAGTATCCATAACTTGATGGTGGGTAGCCTGCTGTCGGGTACTGTAGCGCCGGATACGAAGGCGCCGGATACTGCAGAGCCGGGTATGATGGCACCGGATATTGGGGTGTCAGATATCCGGGAGCCAGGGGCTCTGATGGAGCAAAGGGACCTGCTAAATGCCCAGCAGATGGGTCAGGTAAAGGAAATGCTGGCCCTGCGGGTATTGTTACGCCTTCCGGTAAGGGGACGCTGGCTGCTGTTGGGGATGCCAGCATCGGGGCCGGCATCTGAGGGTCTCATATCAGGGTATCGGGTACCAAAGGAGAGGCCCTGACGGCCGCGTCTCGAGGTCCTCAGTGACAACTGGGGAGGAGGGGTTAGAATCCCTGGGAGTTGACAAAGGAGATGCAGGGACTTCAGACAGCAATGCATGCACTGCAGAGAGCCTGGGGCATCGGACTGACGTTTGGGATCCGGCGCAGGCTTCTTGGCCGAGCATCAGTGGCACTGGCGTCGACTTATCGGCCAAATCCGGGCGGGTGTCGGAGGAGCAGACGTCTGACTTATCAGATTCCTTGCCAGAGGAAGGTCGCACTGGAGATGTGGCCTTGTCAGGCGAAGATTTGGCTGGGCGCCCCCCTGAAGGCGCAAGCGGCTTATCAGCCTTGTCTGGGCGAATGTCGGTGGTACCGGCATCCAACTTACCAGACCCGCTCTGACTCGAAGACCGCATTGTAGAAGCGGCCTTCCCAGAAGCGGAGGCCTCCTTTTCCCCAGAGGCTCCCGAACGCGAGCCAGACAGGAGGGGCAATGCCTTTTTGGATACCACCAAGATGGCCGTTGTGGAGTGGTCCCACGGAGGGGACATTACCTTCAATGCCGCAACTCTGGCCAGAGTAGCAGCCACCATTTCCCACTTTAGATGTTTCTCCTTGTCTTTTCTTGTGGCCTTGAGGGGAAGTGAACACTTGCCTTAATTTCTTTAGCTCCTTTTCCATGGATGCCATTCTTTTCTTGAGGGTATGAGCTTACAGGGACTGCTGCCTTCTTTTCCAGGTAGCAGAGTTACATTTTTGGCAGTGTTGGCACTTCTCCACAGGATGGTCTGGGCCCAAGCAGAAGAGGCACAAGAAATGGCCGTCCTTGTGTGGCAGTTGGGAGCCACACGAGTTGCACTTATTTTAATGCGATAAGGAGGGTGTCGGGGACGACATACACAGTGAATAAGGTTGAATGGGCAAAAAAACAGAGAAATTAGGTTGAAAAGTTCGAGAACTAATGACCGGCGAAAGACTGATGAACGTTGAACTCTACCACGAGGAACTTTCACAAGCTGGTGGCGGGAAAGAACTGGAAGGCGGGCATTGGGGACCGCCCCTTTATACCGATGTCGCATGATGCCGGTCACCTGACGTGGGGGCAGTCCCCCGCCAGAGACTAGCAGCTAGAAATGTTTCCGTGTGGTCCTGATGCCTGGCGGGTCAGTCCTATATGTGAATACCTACTGCAAGAGTCCTCTTGAAGTAAGATCTCCATATTCCACAGAGCCAGAGGTACCAGGAAGAGGTCCAAGGGAAAGACCTGGGACCCCTGATCTTGGATGCACATAGGAAGCCTGCCTTCAAAGGTGGGGATTGGATGACCCCACCTCAATGCACAGTTCTCAAGGGTAAGATGGTCCATAGAGAAGCAGATACTACTCACATCCATGACATGCTCTGTTCCAACATAGGCCACACAGGACTGATGCCAGCCCGTAATTCTTGATCTTCTTTTGTATCTTCACCATTCATTAGTGCTGGGTGTAAGCCAGAGGCACGCACCCGCTGCAGGAGCTTTCTTTTTTGGAGGGAGGAGCTGGCGCCGCCCACGTGGCAGACTTACTGTGTGGGGCATGCCGGTTGGCTGTTAGGTGCCGCAGACTCCTCCTCCATCCCAGTTCTATGTAGCTGGAGAGGACGAAATAGGTTATAGAAAGAGAGCGAGGCAAGGGAGCCAAGGGATAGACAAAGGAAAAGGATATAAACTGAAAAAGGTATTAGTTGAATAGGAGACAGGAAAGAAAGAACCCTACCCTAAGTGGCCACAGGGCCTCAGTCCTTGGGCAGTTTTAAGGTAAGGAATAGGAAAGACAGGAAGAAGCAGAAAGGGATCAAGGAGAGGCAAGATGGACTATCTGCCAAGGTAAATTGGAATACCACTGGCTTGAGATTTTCAAATTCATTCCCAAAGGGATCTGAAGACAAGGAAGCAAGGATCCTGCCAGCTAAAGGTTAAGAATTCAAGGCTGAATTACAGGTCTTGACTGGCTTAGAGAAGGCAAACTTCTCTTCCTACCCATTTATCCAAACATTTAGGTAACCTATAGCCTAGGTCTCACCAACTGCCCCTTGAAGGGGAAGCAGTTTTGCTCAGAAGAGGAGTGAGTCCTGACTTAGGTGTAGGAAAAAATCTGGTACAGTATTCTCACAGAGTATTAGCGTAGTCCCCACTTCAGAAGACGAGAACCACGGGACAACCATGAAAGGAAAAGAGAGAAAAGAAACTCCCACGGACTCTCTAAGACTGCACTGAAGAAATGACAGCTATAGGGTGACAAGACAGAGGATTATTCAACTCCCAAACGTAAGAGAATCAGAGGAAGTTCCCTCAGAGAGTTGAGGGTGAAGACTCTACTCGCCATCCTCCAGGGTGAATGCTCTGTGGTTTAGAAGGAATAGAAATCTGAGGTACCAGGGGACTCAGCCCCAACTAGCTAAGGAAGGAAGAATTGAGGCCCATGAGGGAAGGTGGGCGGGAGTCAGTAATGAATGGTGAAGATACAAGAGAAGATCAAGAATTACGGTAGGTACATAATTTTCATGTCTTCCCTGGTCAATCTTCACCATTCATTACTGCTGGGTGAGTACTACGCCCCCCCAGAGGGGACTCAGCACAGCCCTGAGGGAACAGGTCCCTCAGCCTCCTACTGGTGAGAAGCAGGAGGGGGAGACCCTGGCCCTACTAGACCAAGTAAGGTCTAAGGCTGCTGAGGACGAGGAGGTGTCCTCTGTGGTCAGGGGGATAGAAGGATGCCCCTAAAGAACCCTCCTTGCCCTGCGGGGACAAAAAAGGCGGGTCCCCTGGAAAGCGGAGGAAATCACCCTATGCCAGGCAACTGGTGACAATCTGGATAGATGAAGCCCTGCCGTCCGCCTAACGCAGATCGCTGTCCCCGCTAGTCTGGAAGCCACCTCACTGGTGTTGTAAGATGCCCTTGCTTGGTGTTTTGCCAGTTCCAGACCTTGAGCAGAGAGGGCAATGGCCTATCTAGATTGCTCCGTATTAGGCGACGATGCTAGCACCTGAGCCAGCATCAACCACAAATGTCTGTTATAGGCAGCGTAGTGTGCCTGATGTGAACCTATGCACATCAACGCACAAGCTGAACAGAAAGTCTTCGTCCCCACTGGTTGAACTGCACAGAATCAGGATCCGGAGGTCGGTCATGCGCCAGGCACCGAGGCCCGGAGGGAGTGTCTAGGGATGTCAGGCCCGACGGAGGGTGAGGTAGTGAACTTAGACACTCCTGGGGGGGGGGGCACAATACTGTCTCCTTCAGTCTGCCGGGGCTGGAGAAGGGGTGGCTGGAGACTGCCAGGTGTGGATAGACGCCTCCTGGAAAGGGATGGGCCAGGAGGGCACCATGAGATAGTGAGCCTAAATTCACTAAGGAAATGAACGTGCCTCCCGCTTGGTACTGGCCCTTAGAACATGGGAGATACAAAGCTCCAGAACCAGCCTCGAAAGGAATCACTGATATTCAGTGAAATCAGCATCGGAGGACAAGTGGACAGAATGTTCCTCTCCCTCAGTAGAGGAAGATGAGGAGCTTGAATGTCCAGAGGACTCCTGCGTCGGGGGGAAGACAGGCGGAAGACCTGTTCATCCATGGCTCTAACGTAGGAAGGAAAGGCCGCTGCAGTGGCTCTGAACGTCTCCCAGGTTAAGGACCCCATAGGACCCACATGACCCAGGAGAGAAGGGGGTGTCTGCAGACAGATGGGCGTTGGGCACCGCACTGAAAGTGTCAGACATCTGCCAGGGTTCTGAGATCTAGGGGTTGACGCCACTGTACAAGGGGATCTTGAGATCGTACCTGGTTGCAAAGGAGGATTCTGGTGAGGCAAACTCCGGAAAAGCCCAGAAGGGGTCGTCTCCCCATGATGCACCTGGGTTGCATAAATCCAGAAGGGCAACCCACTCTGCGCTGCCAACCAAGGGTGCCTCTGAACACTCAAGGGAAAGGTGGGGCTCAGCGCTGCGACTACTCCTCACCCTCCGCAGGGTGATGGGAGGGTGTCGCCACCCCTTGCCCCAGCCTCTCAATCCCTCAGACTCAGAGGCAGCCCTCTTCCTCGGTCCCAGCGTGGCTGGTTTCCCCGACCCCACAGGCCCCCAGAGGGAGGCCGCAGGAGTAAGGGATCTTACTCCCTCCTCCCCAGGGGGCTGTAGCAGCACCAAGAATGACAGCTGCCTGGGCCTCCCCAGAGGAGGACCCCCCATTCAGAGTCCCCGAGCCATCGCCCCCAAGGGATCCAAGGCCACCCCCAGCCGTTGGATCCTCAGTGGCAACAGGCTCCGGGGACTCAGGGATAGGGCTGCTGGGCCGCATGGCGCCATGTCCCACAGGGACCTCCGACTCCGAAGAGTCAGGCTGCCAGTCCGGATCCATCTCAGAGTCATCCTCCTCCGAAGAGAAGGCGACCAAGAGGATCTCTAGACTAGTGACCCTGGGAGAGCCCAGGACACGGTGCCACCAGCAGCGCCGCTTCAATCATCAGCGCCACAAATGGCGCCGAGACACAGGGTGACGAGCACCAGTGCCGTGAACAATGCTGGGATCTGGGACGGCACCACCTGGCAGCACCAAGGGTCCACCAGTGCTGGGCCCAGCAGCCGTGGGCCACGACACTTGGGGAGCATGCACCTTTGAGGAGGTGACTGCTGGGGCAGCGTCAGCAGCGTGACTCCGAGAGGAATCACGCTGCTCCTCTGGCGCCGCAGAAGAGGCCTCCTCCACGTCAAGGCTGGAACTGGAGAAGGCACCCTTCTCGCCGGTCCACATAGATCCGGGAGGGGACCTGGAGGAAGGGTATGAAGTCCTGGCCTGGGAAGCCCGCGGGCGACGTCATCCTCCAAAAGTTGGCGGAGCCCTGACGACTTTAAATGTGCAGATTTCTAAGACACAACTGTCTATGGAGAAGCAGGTGTTGCAGTGGTCCATATCATGGTTGGGTCACAGGCACCAAAGGCAAATATAATGCTGGTCCGAAATGGAGAAATGCTGGCTGCATGGGCACCGATGCATGGGGGCATGTCCCGCTTTCAATTTCTTTTTCGCCCCGGAACCGGACATGATGCAGAATAAACAGTAAACGCAGTCAAAGATCCCAGTGCCATCAAAATAAAAAGAACAGTCTTACCAGTCTTTAAACAGCGTCAGGATAAAACAAACAGGGATGGAGAACAGCTTTGAAGATGGCGAAGGCCCTATGATGCAGCAGAAACTCTTGCAACTTGCGTAGCAGGTGCAACCTTGACAGTGGGAGAAACAGAACTGGGATGGAGGAGGAGGAGGAGTCTGTGGTGCCTAATGGCTAACTCGCATGCTCCATGCAGTACATCTGCCACGTGGGTGGCGCTGACTGCTCCCTCAAATAAAAAAAAAAAAAAATGCTTACACCCAGCAGTAACGAATGGTGAAGATTGACAAGGGAAGATCATCAGTTTCCCACAGGAGCAACACTGTATAATGGAAAACTTGCAATTTCTTCAACAACTTGGACTCCTTTTTTTCAGGTTTCAGCACTATGGTAAAATAATAAAGGCAGGCAGCATCACAATAATGAAAATGACTATGGTGATGCAGTAAACTAAGCGCCACTGAGGCAAACTTCACACAGTGTGCACTCGACGGCAAGAAGAACAGAACGGAGGTTGGGAAGGGAGCAAATCATGGGTATTGGCTGGAGTGCAACACCATGTGGAGGGTACACAGGTCCCATGCCCAGTAGCCATGGCCGTCCCCTGGGCCAAAAGCTTTGCTTCTGCATGGTCCTAGTGCCTCCGGCCCAAACCCATAAGTGAGAATCACTTACTCTTGGTTGATTAGCAATTTTTAACTGGTTTGGAAAACTTTCAGTCTTATCATGGCAATGGCAAAATGGAAAGGGTCTGATCCACAATGCCCTATGCAACCATATGCAGATGTACAGGGCAGCCCCTTAAATGCTGAGGCCCCCATCTAAACGTGTAGAAGCCTCGGCGCATCCTAAAATAATTTCCTCATCAGCATATGGCTACTCTATTTAGATCCAACACCCCCTGCAGAACTTAACAGGCAATCCAGTCAAGGAGCAAGGCTGGCCTCAGCAGCATCTCCAAAGACATGTATGGATGGCATGGTGGTTATGGGGCGGGGAAGGGGTGCAACCCTTCTGACCCCCCTCCCCCAATGACACAGAGCTGTGTTCGGACCCACACACAGTGGACCCCAGCCCTCTACAATGGCACAGAGTGCTGGTCAGGTCGCAGGGACATTATCTCCCCCCCCCACTCCCCAAGATTTAATGCTGCTTGTAAAGGGATATGGCAGCCTGAGTCAGACTTCTGTATGTCATAATTGTATGTGACAGGGTTGAATAAGACCCTGTCCCATTTGTTATGCAGAAGAGTTAAACTCAAGTATCAATTCTATCCTCTCCTTTTCTGTCTCTTGTCTCTCTGGTTGCACAACCAAATGTTCTCACCAAACTTTTTCAGGAGGGCTAGCGCCGAGATGGAGCTACGAGGAAGTGACACCGTGAGCTAGGCTTGTGCAGTATAGACTTTCTCGGCGTCGACACTCCAACCGCCTCAGTACCTTTTTTTCTGAGGAGGTGCAGCATAACTAACCTAAAAATCTGACATGAGATAGTCCGAATGACCTGTGTAAGAAGGGTCAAAAACAAAGTCTTCACAGTCCAACCACTGAGGGAGTGAAGAACAGAAACAGAGAAATGAGCTTGGGGGATGGTGGGTTGGTATGTAAATGAGTGGTGGAGACTTTCGTCCAAGAAGACCAAGAATTAAGGAACATAAAATCTCCACCACTCATTCACACTAATGGGAGAGTACCGAGCTAAACAACCCCCTGAGATGGGTGGCAGGAGAGAGAGGGGAGCTCACTTTTTAGGACAGAAGTCTGTCAGGAATGGTCCTGCCAAATGACTGATGTCGTCTGGCATGGACATCCAAGGCACAGTGCTTAACAAAAGTATGCACGGAGCACCAGGTAGCCGCATTGCAAATGTCTGCAATGGGACATTACAGATTTCCACCAGAGATGCCGTGACTGCTCTGGTAGAGTAAGCGTACACTCTTCCTTCCAGCTTAACCTGTGCCATGGAATAACAATGGTGAAGGCATGCCACCAGCCATGCTGAAATGCACCTGATAGCAACAGGTTGACCCAACCGGGTCGTACTGAAGGAGAACGGAAATTACGTACCTACCATAATTCTTGATCTTCTTGGACAAAGTCTCCACCACTCATTCACACTAATGGGAGTTCGCTGGTGGCGCAAGGACACAGCGGGAGCAAACTTTTTCAAGAAGGCCGGCGCCTGAGATGGAGCCGTGAGGAAGCGGCACCATGAGCCCCAGCTCGTGTGGTAATGACTATCTCGACGTCGACCCTCCAACCGCCTCAGTTCCTTTTTTCTGAGGAGGTGCAGCGTAACTAACCTAGAAGGACTAGTCTAAAAATCGGACATAAGATAGCCTGAAGATAGCCCAGTCTGTCTGCAGTGTTCTGAGGACTTCTAACCCCCCCCGGAGCCCCGTGGATGAAAATTCCAGTACACTGCCCAGATACGGCAGAGTGCAGCATCAAGCGCAGATTTTCAAGCAGCGTGGAAAGAACAATGGTAGTCGTGTAAAGGGCGCCAATTTCAAATGGGCCCCTCTCCATTTTGGTCGGCGTAGCAATGCTGATAGTTTTATGGGTACAAGTTTCCTAAATTATCCATGGAGAGTAGAGCTAGCATTATAAGGAGCTTTAAGGGTAATTTTCTCTATTTCCAGCGCGGTCGAGCTGGCTTAGTAGGAGCTTTAATAGCAATTCATGCAACTCTGCCTACATTGTGCTAAGTAGTATGTGGTTGGCACTTGACGAATTACACTTGTCCTACATTGTGATAAGTAGTGTGTGGAGATTACAGTATTTATTGTGCTAAGTGTATAAACCAACTGTCCTTTCATAGCAATGAATGAATGTTCTTACCTGAAAGCGTTAAAGGTCAATGCTGTTGCGCTGTTTCGTGCATATAAGTAATAGTTCACATTTCTGTTTCCTCCCCCATCTGTCTGCAGTGTTTTGAGGACTTCTAACCCCACCACCCCCAAATCAACGGAGCCCCGCAGATGGAAATTCTAATACATTGCCCGGGTACAGCCGAGCGCAGCATGAAGCACAGATTTTCAAGCAGTGTGAGCCCCGCTGGCGCTATGTGCCAGCTACCCCACTACCACCCTTGGCAGATGCTGACTCATAGCATTGGTCACGTGTGTACAAAAACCTATCAGCCCACTCTCCCATTAGCAGATTATATATTCTCCCCTCTAGTGGTCGCTACACTCTATCGCCCTATCAAACCCTGAAAGCATCATGCTGCTTCTGTTTCTCACCTCAATCTGCCAGCTCACGCCCCTAACTTCCCTCCCACCTGCTTCCCATCCTCGCCTACCTCCTAACCCCTTCACATTAAGTAAAGTCTTTTCTCCACATCATGTAACTTTCTCCCCAATACTGCCACATCATCGCTACTCCCAGAACGTCTGGATCCCTGGTGCTACTATCCTGCCGCCAACTTTTCACATAGGCCTGACAGCTCTAATCTCCTCCACACTAAATATCCCTCCGCAAACATCACATCAGGTGATTACCCCCCTCCCGCAAGCCAAAATGGAGCATGCACACACTTAAACATCTGTTAACATCGCTGCTCCTCCTGTCTGGGGATGTAGAATTAGACCCTGGCCCATACTCCCCCAGCATCTACCAGACCCTCACATTACCAAGAGGTCTTAAACTCATGCACCTAAACATCTGTAGCATCCTGAATAAAATCACAGCCCTTCAACCAATAGTAATGTCAATCCGCCCAGATGTAATGATAATCACTGAGACCTGGTTAAAGCCCCATAACCTGGACTCAGAAGTAACTATACCTGGATATTCGCTCATTCATCAAGACCGCATGGGCAGGAAAAAAGACGGAGGTGTAGCTATGTTTATCTCCTCAATGCTTCCGTTCACCCCAGTACAGCTCTCCATGCTCACTCGGTCCATCAACTCCCTGCTAATCAAACTCTCCCTTCCCTACTCCACTCCACTATATATTGCAGGGTCCTACTGCACCCCGGACACCTCCCAGCCTGACATGCTGGACCACCTGGGCACCCTAAAGGCTAACTCCTTTTGGGGAGAGTTACACATTCAAGGGGATTTCAATTTCAACTGGCTCGTAAACAATAATTCCAAACTTAGTAGCCAAATCACAGCCCTAAACCTCACTCAACAGATTTCTGAACCTACTCGTCTAAATCACAAATCTCAGAACCATTCCCTCTTAGATTGTGTCCTTACCTCTCACCCCCATCGGGTCGTCAAAGCCGGACTCCTCCCTGACTCCCTAAGTGATCACCACATAATCTACGCGGTAAGAAAAATATACAGACCCAAAGCACCACCACCAAGGACGTTGTTCACTAGGTTGTACAAAGCTCTCAATCTAGATGCACTCCTAAGGGACCTGGCACAAACCGACTGGTCTTTCATCTACCAGGCTTCCTCCCTCGATTCAGCCCTAAAATTCTTTAGGGATACTTTCCTAGCAGCATGGGACACCCACGCGCCCCAACGGAAAGAGAGAGTAAGAGGTGCCCACCTGCCCTGGTATCTGCCGAACTCATTGCCCAGTTCCATGCTAGGGACCATGCCTAGAAAAAGTACAAGGCAACAGGCACCCAGGTGGCACTTCAACTACACCGTTCACTTCAAAATTCCTGCACTAGGCAAATCCATCAGGCCAAAGCCAACTATTTCAAGGCATCTTTCAATACCAACCCAAATCACCCAACAAATTTCTGGAAAACTATCAAGTCACTTCTCTCCCACTGCTCAACCCCCCACCCCAACCCTAAATATAGAAGGCTCTACTGTCACTGAACCAGCTAAAGTGGCCTCCATTTCCAGCACTTTCTTCACCAGTTGTGCATCCTCTCTACCTCACCCCCCCAAGGATGCACCTACCCCGATGCAAACATCTTCCCAGACTACTGGCTTCTCTTTCTGTCATGTTACCCCGCTCAATGTGCTGAAAGCCCTGTGATCTCTCAACCCCTCAAAAGGCAAGTGCCCTTCAGGGCTTGATTCCAAAATGTTACACTTATCTGCCCCTGCCATTGCCACTCCGCTGGCCGTGCTGTTCAATCTCTCTTTTTCTCTTGCCGACGTACCATCCGACAGGAAGTATGCCACAGTCATCCCCCACCCGAAAGGTGGAGACCCGTCGTCACCGGGTAACTACCGCCCAATCTCCCTACTCCCCATCCTTGCCAAAATATAGGAGCGCCTTGTTCTAGTCCAACTTTCCTCCTTCCTTGACTCCAACTCTTTCTTTACACCCTACCAATCAGGTTTCAGGAAATCGCACTCCATAACCTCCCTGCTAAAGCTCACGGACGCCATCCTCACGAGCATGGATAAAAGGCACATCACCTGAGCCATTTTCGTCGACCTCGCTAAAGCCATCGACACCGTCTCCCACCCCCTACTGTTATCCAAACTCTGTAGCGCTGGACTCTCTGGTGATGCCACCAGTTGGTTTCAATCTTACTTGGTTGGTAGAACTCAATCAGTAGAGATTGGACCCAACACTCCTCCCCCGTTACTACTGGGGTCCCACAAGACTTGGTCCTCGGCCCGTTACTCTTCTCAATTTTCCTAAATTAACTTCCCTCAGTCTGCACTCACACATCCATACACCTGTATGCTGATGATACCGTACTATATGCAACAGGCCCCTCCCCCGATGACGTGGCCTCTACTCTCCAATGAGATTTTAATGCGGTACAGCATTAGTTTTGCTCAAACCAACTTTTTCTTAACCCAAAGAAAACAGTCTCTCTAACATTTGGGACTAGGCAAAGGCTCTCCAGACTCCTTTCTACCCCCACTTTCTTCACCACTGAGGGAACTCCTCTAGAGACCTGTACCTCCTTCAAATACCTCGGGGTCTGGCTCGATCAGCACCCTGACTTTTCGTCTCACATCGACTCGAGCCACAAAAAGCTGCACCCGAAACTAGGAGCCTTATATCAGAACAAGGGTAGCTTACCTCTGGCAACCCTCAAGGTAACTGTCCAAAAAATGATCCTCCCGATACTGGACTACGGGGATACAGTATACAGTGCTGCTCTCAAGTCGGCCCTAGCCAGCCATGACCCTCTCTACCACTCCTTCTGCCGCTTTGCCCTTGACTGCCCAATTTTGACACATCACTGCGACCTCTACAGCTCCCTCGATCTAACATCGCTCCACGTCCATAGACACATCCACAGCATCAGGACCACAGCGAAATTCTGGTCACAGTCCCTTCCCCCCCTACCTTACATCTGCCCTCTCAGTCCCACCACAACCCACCTACTCCCTCAGGAGTGGTAGCTCCTGGCTACTATATGTTCCACGAATGGCCACTTCAAGGGGCCAAGCGGCGTTCAGATACCTCATGCCTAAACTTTGGAACGCACTCCCAGCAGGCATTCGTGACTTCGCTAACATGTTGCACCTAAATCTCCTCCTCAAGGTACACTTCTCCTCTATTTGTGCCTGCACATAGGGCCACCTAGGAGCTGAAACCTCAAATCCCCTACTAGTATTTAGGCCCTCCTGTCATACTCTTAGCACACCATCCCTGTGTTTGCTTTCATGTTATGTAGAGCATATTGTAGGGGTTACAGATGGCAGTCCTCTATCTAAACCATAATAAACTCTCTATTTTTTTCCTCGTTGCTTGATTTCATAGCTAATTCTGCATAGTGTTAATAGTCACATGCACTATTTCTCATAATGTTTGTAATATGTATCTGCTTTCATGTGATTCTACTTCATGTTAATTACTTGCATGCTCCAGTTTCTCCCTTTGTGGTCTCACAACAACACTCTGTATAGTATAACTGTAACATGTACAATCTTCCTCTACTGTATTGCAAATGTAATCGCATTCATGTACACTCTACTTGTGTTTATGTTTTGTATGTTCTACTTGTCCCTTTCCTCAAGATGCATCTGGAATCGAGCGGTAACCCGCTCAGTATGCCATCCTGGTAAAACTCTTAAATAAATAAATGACCCGTGTAAGAAGGGTCAACAATAAAGTCTTCACAGCCCAGCCATTGAGGGAGTGAAGACCATAAACAGAGAAGTGAGCTCGGGGGATGGTGGGTGGATGTGTGGATGAGTGGTGGAGACTTTGTCCAAGATCATCAAGAATTACGGTAGGTATATAATTTCCATATCTTCCTGGACATAAAGTCTCCACACTCATTCACACTAATAGGAGAGTACTGAGCTAAATAATCCCCCGAGATGGGCGGCAGGAGATAAAGAGCTCACGTGTTTAGGACAGAAGTCTGTTAAGAATGGTCCTGCCAAACGACAGATGTCGTCTGGCATGGACATCCAAGGTATAGTGCTTAACGAAAGTATGCACGGAGCTCCAAGTAGCTGCACTGCAAATATCTGCAATGGTGCCCATGGTATCTGCAATGGTGCAACGGATTTCCACCAGAAATGTCACGACTGCTCTGGTAGAGTGAGCGTATACTCTGCCTTCCAGCTTGACCTGTGCCACAGAATAGCAGTGGCGAAGGCATGCCAGCAGCCACAATGAAATGCATCTGATAGCGACAGGTTGACCCAGCCAGGTCTTGCTGAAGGAAACAAACAGTTGTTGAGCCTTGTGGATTTCTTTTGTTCTATCTAGATAGAACCGAAGCGCTCTCTTAACATCCAGTGAATGAAGTGTATGCTCCCCTTCATTCTGGAAGTTCGCAAAGTAGGTAGGAAGGACTAAACGTTGGTTTAGATGGAATTCTGAGACAACCTTAGGATGAGTCCAATAACTACTTTGTCCTTGTGAAAATAAAGTGTGCAGAGGTCTGTGACCAGTGCGTGTTTCAGAGAAACTCTGTGGGCGGAGGTAATGGCCACCAGGGAGGCCGTTTTCCAAGTGAGGAACTTCAAGTCGCAAGTAGTTAGAGGCTCGAAAGGTTTACGAGTGAGCATGTCTAGCACAAGGTTAATGTCCCAGGCTGCGACTGGATGTCTAGATAGGAGGTCTAGTATGCAGAATACCCCTAAGAAACCTCTTAACTACAGGCAACTGAGCCAGTGACATGCTGAAATGGCATAAAGATGAACTTTGACTGGAGTACTGCAGACCAGTATTTGAGAGGTCTAAAAGATATTTGGTGGGCAGGAAAAAGGGTTCCAAGAGGATTTTGCTTTGGCTGTGTAGGTGTTTCTAGTGGCCTTCTTGCTTTCAAGGTACAAGGCCTTCTGAACAACAGGGCAGTAGAAATAGTTCCGCTGGATCAACGAAACACAGGTTTCTACTCCCATTACTTTCTGCCCGAAGAAAACTGGCGGCATGCACCCCATTCTGGATCTCAAAAAGTTAAACAAGTTCAAGATGATATCACTAGGTACCCTGTTACCTTTGCTTCATCAACACGATTGGCTAGCCTCCCTGGACATGCAGAATGCCTACCAATACATTCTCATACACCCAAAGCACCACAAATACCTAAGGTTCATGGCATTGGGTCAACACTATCAGGATGTGTCCGTGGTAATGGAGATCTGATGATCCAGAGGGGCAAAGGGATATCCTTCCAGAAGATTGTCCTCCTGCAACCACCAGGTGAGTGACCTCTTCAGAGGTTCCGTCACCTTGATGAGAAAGGACTGAGGGTGAGTGGTTGGGGACCACTGAGTACTGAGCATCCACTGAGAGGTTCTCATGTGGAGACAAGCTAGGGATACAGTGAACACCGAGGATGCCATGAGGCCCAGCATCCGTTGCACTGAGATAGCTCGCACCAAGCCGTGTTCTCTGATGAAGCAGGCCATCTGTAGGATATTGTTCCTTCTGTCCTCCGGAAGAAAAGCCTTCGCACAGGAAGTGTCCAGAAGGGTTCCTATGAAAAGGAGTTTCTGGGAGGGCTGCAACTGTGACATTTTGAGGTTCAGCAGGGCTCCCATGGACATGAGGAAGTCTGAGACCGTGGCTACGGCCTCCAGAGTCTCTTGCCTGGAGGGGCTTGCTAGAAGCCAGTCGTCCAGATATGGGAATACATGGATTCTGATTTTCCTTAGATGCACCGTGAGAACTGCACAGCACTTTGTAAAAGCTTGAGGCACCGAGGATAGCCCAAAGGGCAGGACTCTGAATTGATAGTGCTGACCCAATGCCACAAACCTTGGGTACTTGTGCTGATTTGGGTGTATGAGAATGCATGTCCAGAGAGGCTAGCCAATCGTGCTGATGAATCAAAGGTAGCAGGGTACTGCGTGATATCATCTTGAACTTTTCCTTATGAAGGAATTTGTTTAACTTTCTGAGATCCGGAATAGGGCGAATTCCGCCAGTTTTCTTTGGAACCAGAAAGTAAGGGGAGTAGAAACCTGTGTTTCATTGATCCAGCGGAACTACTTCTACTGCCCTGTTGTGCAGAAGGCCTTGCACCTCAGAAGCAAGAAGATCTGTGCTGCAGACACCCTGGGCTGTTGCTTGGGAGGATGATCTGGAGGGGTTTCTGACAGATTGAGAGAGTTCCCCTCGTGGATTATCGTGAGGACCCATTTGTCTGATGTTATAGATTTCCACTGGTTGTAGAACTGAGTCAGACGTCCTCCCACTGTCAAGGAAGAGTCCCCCTCGAGCAGCAGAGGTGGGACCCGGGCCAGAAACTCAGAAGGTGGCACTGGGCGCTTTTGGCCATTGTGCTTTCTGCTGCATTTTCTTTTGCAGCTGAGGGGTTTGGTTTCTGTTAAAGCCTTCTCTGCTTTTTCCACAAAAGGACTAACTGCTGTGAAACTGATGCTTGTTCCCACCTCCTCGAGAGGAAGCGGGCGGAGGTCTAGCTGTCTTAATGGCAGACCTAGTCTTCTGTGTGGCCTCTAGTGCTTGTTCCACCTGAGGCCCAAACAGATACATACCATCAAAAGGTAAGGGTATGACTTTTTGTTGGGCGTCATTTGTAAAGCCCGGAGTACGCAGCCAGGAATGCCGATGGATGCAAATGCCAGCTGCCGTCGCCCAGGAAGCAGTATCAAAAGTGTCCACTGCAGCATTAATTTGTTGATTATTGGACTCGATGCCTCTAGTTATGGTCTGCAGTAGCTCTGAGTTAACCTCCGACTCGGGCAGAGCTTCTACCATTGCTTTGAGTGAATGCCAAAGAACATACTCATATTGAGAAAAACAGCCCTGGTAGCTGGCAATACGCATGCCCAGGGTTGAGGTATCAAAGACTCTCTTACCCAAGGTGTCCATCTTACGAGATTCTTTGTTTATAGGATGGGCTGTAGATTCCTGAGGGAGGACAATCTTATTCTCTGCCAGGACCACTATGGCATCAGCAAAGGCTTGTGAGGCCAAGATGGGGGGATCCTTGGTAGGGGCATATTTCCCATCTATGGACTTGGTCACAGAAGGAATAAGAGCCAGATGTTTCCACACCATCTGGGAAAGAGTCTTGAAAGAGGGCTGTACCAGAGGGGTTAAATCCATAAGGATTTCCAGAACATGTAGATATTGGAGACGCAGAAGCTTCCCAGGATTGATTTCCGTGGTCTGGAGAAAAAGAGTAGAATTTAAATTCTTGAGCAGAGACTTAAAGGAAAGGTCTTTAACAACAGGCTCTACAGGAGGACTGATCCCTGCTCCCAGGGCAGAATCTGCATCAACATCATCACCCTGCCGAAGATCCGGATTGGGCTCAAAATCATCTCCTCACAGTCCAGGGGGGACTGTATAGACAGGAAAGGAATGAAACCCAGGAGGAAGAAGAGGAGGAGAAAGAATCAGAGTCGAAAACCTCTGGAAACTAGATGGCGCTGTACATATCCTCAGCGCCATCAAGGAGAATGGTGCAAAGTACAGAGACAGAACCAACACAGAAAATGGCGCCGACAGGGAGCGCGGCACCGCACACGGCCCCGACACCAACCCTGACGCAGACACCTCCAGTGGCGCTGAAAAGGACCTCAGCACCAGGGAAGCCAGCACAGCAGGTGATGGCACCACTGCAGAAGTTTGAGAACTGCGATTTTGAGGTAAAGGATGAAAAATGGCATGGCAGGAGATAAAGGCATTGGTGTGGGCTCCTGTGTCACAACCATGTGAGGGGGACAGACACTGGAGCGCGGAGTCGATGGCACCTATGAAGGCGCCGCGTGACTAGGAAATCCTAACCACCCCGCCTGCTGATCCGAAACAAACAGGCCTGAAGGCCCCAGTGATGGACTGGCTGGTTCGGGCAGTCGGGACAACCTCCGAGCCCACTGCTCCATAAGAGCGGCCCAATGGTGAAACTGCTCATTGGAAGCCCCTCCAATAAACGGAGAGGAGCTCCGGTGTCGAAGAGGCCGGCTACCAGAGAAAGAAAAAACAGGTTACTCACCTGTAACAGTAGTTCTAGGAGTGGTATATGTTGTTCATCCACACAGTCTGGCACTGTCCCTTTCCCCTTTAAATCTTGCTGGAAGTCTTCAAGCTGGCCCCTCCCACCCACCTGGGTGGTAAATACCTTGGCTCCACCCCAAGACGCCAGATCTAGCCCACTGGAAGCAAGGTTGTGCGCTTAAGCTCGGGAGGTGGGTGGGTGCATGTGGATGAACAACAATACCACTCCTAGAATTACTGTTACAGGTGATAACCTGTTTTCTAGAAGCATGGATATGTTGTTCAGTCCACACTGTCTGGCAGACTCCTAGCAGTTCTCCGGGAGGAGGAGGCAAGGCACACACCCCCTACTTAGGAAAAAGAGACTGGAGAACCGAGGCCCCAAAACCAGCATCTCGGCTGTGACTCAAGGTCGATGTGGTAGTGGGTAATGAAGGTGTTTGCTGACTTCCAGGTAGCAGCCCGACAGATTTCCTGGATAGGGATGTCCCTGGAAGCAGCCACCGATGCAGCAGTATGGCGGGTGGAATGAGCCCTTAACCCACTGGGAGGCTCCTTGCCCGCCAACTCATAACACAGACCTATGCATGATGTGATCCATCTTGCAATAGTCCACTTGGCTGCAGGTCTGCCAGAAGCAGCTTCAGCATAGGTGACAAACAGTTGGCGAACCTCTCTCCAAATTTCCGCCGTCCTCTCCTTATAATAGGAGAGAGCATGCCTGAGGTCCAGAGTATGGAGCCTGTACTCTGTGTCCGAGGTGTAATTAGGGTAATATACCGGCAGGGTCAACACCTGGTTAAGGTGAAACTCTGACACCACCTTTGGAAGGAATTTTGGGTGGGGGCGCAGGACAACTTTGTCCCTGTGAAAGACCAGATAAGGGGAGTCCACGGAAAGCGCCTGGAGCTCCCCTCTCCTTCTGGCTGATGTGATAGCCACCAGGAAGGCAGTCTTCGACAAGTGTGACAGCTCACACTTGTTCACGGGTTCAAATGGCTTGCCCATGAGCTTTGCCAAAACCAGCAAGAGATCCCATGGAGGTGGAGGTTCACGCACCAGAGGGGATATGTGATCCAGGCCTTTGAAAAAACGCCCGACCACTGTCTCCCTGTTAACAATGGCTGACCGCCCAGGCTAGCAGAGATGGCTGCCAGGTGCACCCTAAGGGTCGATGACTGAAGAACCCCTTTGGAGAGGGACCAAAGGTAGTCTAGAATGTTAGCCACAGAGCAGGATAAGGGGTCCAGGCACTTTCCCTGACACCAAATGGAGAACCTTTTCCATCTGAAGGCATAACATTTCCTGGTCGATTCCTTTCAAGATGCTTCCACGACAGTGTAGACATCCTCGGAAAGACCCAGAGCCCTGAACTCTAGCCGCTCAGGAACCAGGCTGTGAGGTGCAGAGACTGAAGGTCTGAGTGGAATACCTTCCCCTGGTTCAATGATATCAGGTCCGGGCGTGTACAAAGCCGCTCCGGGGCCCTGCAGCTCAGGCTGAGGAGATCTGGATAACAGAACTGGCGTGGCCAATCTGGGGCTACCAAAATCACCTTCGCCTTATCCCTCCTCACCTTGAGTAACACCTTGTGGATCAAGGGAAGGCGTAAAGGAGGCCTGGGGTCCACGGCCTCGAGAAGGCATCCCCCTGCAGTGAGCCCTGCTGAGTGGTGCGGGCATGGTACAGCTGCAGCTTGGTGTTCTCCCTGGAGGCAAACAGGTCCACCAACGGTTTGCTCCAATGTGAGACCAGACTGTAAGCTACCTCTGGATGGAGAGATCACTCGTGGGATGTCTGGCCTATGTGACAGAGCATCCGCCAGTTGGTTCGAGACTCCTGCTACATGGATGGCCACGAGACCTGCCTCCAGCTGGCTGACGAAGGTCCAGATCCGGAGCGCCTCCCTGCATAACAGATGGTAGTGCGTGCCGCCCTGTTTGTTGAGGTAGTACATGGCCGTGGTATTGTCCGTCTGGACTTGAACCACTTGACCCCGGAGCTGAGGAGCGAAAGCTGACAGTGCCAGTCTGACTGCTCTGAGCTCCAACAGGTTGATGTGGCATCAGGACTCCTCAGAGTTTCAGAACTCGTGAGCTCTGTTGTCCCCCATGTGGGCTCCCCAGCCCATGAGAGAGGCATCGGTCATAAGGAAGACCGTCAGCACGGGGCGGACAAACGGGATCCCTTCTCACAAATGACTCTGGACTGTCCACCATTGGAGAGCGTCCCACATCTTCTGGGTTACAATGATCAGCTGGTCGAAGTGACCATATCGCTGAGTCCACTGGGCGGCCAGCTCCAACTGAAGGGGACGCATGTGCAATCTGGCTCAATGGACCACTGAGGTGCACGCTGCCATGTAACCCAGAAGGCGCAGGAAGTCCCGGGGAGGGCGCAAGTGCCCAACCAGAAATGATTGGGCAAAGGAGGAAAGAACCTCCGCCCTGTCCACCGGGAGCCGAGCTCTGGCTTGACGAGAGTCAAGCTCTGCCTTGATAAAGCCCATCACCTGAGAGGGCACGAGTTCTGACTTGGCCTCGTTGATTAGGAGGCCCAGGTGGGAACAGGTTCGGAGAGTCAGGTCCCTGGACCTCTCCACCTCCTGTAGGGAGAAACCCGCCAGGAGCCAATCGTCTAGAAAGGGGTAAATACGAATCCCTTGAGGCCGTAGATGGGCTGCCACCACTCAATGCATTTGGTGAAGACCCGTGGGGCCGAACGGCATGGCTGTGAACTCGTACAGGTTCCCTTCGACCCTGAAGTGGAGGAACCGCTGGTGGGACGAACAGATTGGGACGTGGTAGAACGCGTCCTGAAGATCCAGTTAACAGAACCACATGTTTCGCTCCAGAGATGGTATGATCTGGGACAGAGTTACCATCCGGAAGGTGCGAGACCCGAGATATTGATTCAGGTTGTGGAGATCTAGGATGGGGCGCCAACACCCCCCACCCCGTCCGCTTGGGCACCAGGAAATACCTGGACACGAAGCCTGGGTCTGTAGGAGGATCCGGCACTGGAGCTACCGCCTCCTTGTGGAGGAACTGAGCAATGTCATCCCGAAGGGCCGACTGAGCGCCGACTGAGATCCTTTCCTCCCGTGGGGCACGGGCCCGGCTGGGGGGGTACTGCTCGAACTCTAGAGGCAGTCCCTGCCCGATCACTTCCAGAACCCACCTGTCTGAAGTGATACCGGACCAAGCGGAAAGAAAGTGGCGGAGCCGGCCCCCCACGGGAGGACCCAGAACTGGCGTGAAGGGGAGGCCACCCCCGACCCGTCACTGTGCAGGCTTGGAGGAGAAGGAGGCACCTGGACCAGCACCTTGGCCTCCTTTGCAAGGCTGTTGGGGACCTTGCTTGAGCCTAGGGCACCAAGCTTGAGCCTGCTGTTGCTGCTGACCTCCCTGGAAGGAGGGCTGTCTAACCACAGGGGAAGAATGCCGAAAGGACTTCTTCTTGCGCTTCTGCTGGTTCTTGCCCGAAGAACCCTTAGCAGAGGTGGCATCTAAGGTGGCATTAGACTGCTCAATGCACTGGAGATGACCTGCCACTCCTGGACCGAAGAGGTCGGGTGCCAAGGAAGGGCACGTCAGCTAGCTTGTGCTGAGTATCTGCTGGAAAGGAGGATAACCTCAGCCAAGCCCTGTGGCAAGTGGCCACTGCGGCAGCTAGTGAAGGGGCACAGGAATCTCCAATGTCCAGGGTCGTCTGGAGCTGTTGTTTAGCAACAACACGGCCCTGGTCACGGACCTGCTTGACCATGGTCTGCATGTCTGCTGGGAGATGAGGGAGGACTTCATCAAGCGACTCCAGTAGGGCATGAGAGAAGTGTGCCCTAATCACTGCCGAGCTGGCCTGGCGAAGGCCCAGGGATGATGCAGCATAAACTTTCTGGGACGAGTGGTCCATATTTTTGGACTCCTTGTCTGGAGGGCAGTCAGTATCCGCAGAGCTGCCCGTGCGCTGAAACACTGAGGCAGTCACAAGGCTCTCGGCCGAGGGATGCTCAGTGAAGCCCGCCAAGGACCCCATGGGCACTACATATTTGTGGGCCATATGGGCAGACGGAGCCAGGCAAGAGGCAGGGCGCTGCCAAAGCTCCAGTGCCGGGCCAACTATGGCTTCGGCCACTGGAAAGGCCTCTGTCAGGGTATCCCCCTCTTAAGAATATCCGTGAGAGGATATTCAGCCTTCTTTTGTATAGGCTGCAAAGGCATACCCGTGGACTCAGAAATGAGTCGAAGGATGCCCTGGAAGGAAGAAGGACCTTCCTCCAAGCCTGTCCCTGACAGCTTATCATGTGAGTGAAGGCTAGCAGTATCCGAGTCCGAGGAATCAGGATACAGGGGTCTCCCACCTATGTCCCCCTCGATACGCCTAGGGCGATCAGGAGTAACAGTAATGGGCAACCTATGGGGCAAGCCCGTAGTTGTCCGATCCTCCTTAGAGGGAGCCCTCCCCTGAGGCTGTTTAGGTGGTGGTTCCACCAAATTGGTGGGGAGCCCATAACAGGCCGACCAGAAATACGTGCCGGTCCCACCGGAGTCCTTGGAACCGAGGGAGTCGGTGTCGGCCGAAGAGGCTGGGGCCAAGTAATGGCCAGTACAGCTGGAGTAGACGGCTTTTGACCAGTCAAAAGGAGTTGCTGCCACATGAGGTCCTCATAACGTCGATGGAGTTTCCGTCTAAGTCTCTCCTCATCCGAGGAGAATGAGGAACGGCGGCAGCACCTCTTCCGGGAGTGTTTATGATCCTTTCTCAGTTTTTCGACTGACGGGGTCCTACTCCTCGATCGAGACCGACAGCGTCGGCTCTGTCGGTCGGGAGAAGCCAGATTCGGTGAAAACCAAGATTCCGGCTCTTGTCCCTCGATCGGGATGCCTGAAGGACGGGTCTCCTCCTCGGGGAAGGAGAGAATGGGAGTCCTCTCCAAGGAGTCGTCGACAGGCGTCGGCGACAACGGCTCGATCGGGTTGAGAGAAATCTCGGCCGGTTCTGCCGTATCCTCTGCTTCAGTGCCCTGGCCTGACGGAAGGTCCGAAAAGCTGGCAGCCGAGGAAGAGATCTCGACCATGGCAGAGACCGCCTGCTCTTGAGAGTCGGACCACTCAGTCCCAGGAACGTCTTCTTCGGCTAGAAGAAGATTTGGGGTCCTTATCCTTTTTCTTGGATCGGGAGGAGTGCGAGCCCGAAGGCGCCTCACCCTTGGTAGGGATAGACTGGCAGAACTCCTGAAAGGACCCCATGAAGGTGGAGCCCAGGTTGAGCGGGACGAAAACACTTCGGTTGGCTGAAGCTTGGACAGCTTCCTCTTCGAAAGCCGCCATCTGTTCGAGCTGCTTGGCGTATCCCGCTGCCGCGGAAACCGCCCACCTGGCCTCCTTCCGATTTCACCGGTGGACTGCGAAACTCCAGTCTCCCCAGCTTAAGGCGCGCCTTGCGGTCCTCCAGGATGGTGGGATGGAAAGCCAAACAGATAGTGCAAGCCGAAGTATCGTGCACGGCGTCTAGGCAATAAACGCACGAAAGGTGGGGATCGGTGTGAGACATTTTCTGTCCACAAGGACACAGGCGAAACCCGGGGGACAACTTGTCCTCCATATCCGAAGCGTTCGGATCCAAATCATAAACTCTAACGAGTTTTAAGGCGAGTAAGTGCAGCAAAAACAGTTGATTAGACTCCAGGGCCTACGGTACTTGCAAAGTAGCATGAGGGAACCTGTATCTTCCAGTGGAAAGGAAGATCTATCGTCATGGGGTGGAGCTGAAGTATTTACCACCCGGGTGGGTGGGAGGAGCCAGCTTGAAGACTTCCGGCAAGATTTAAAGGGGAAAGGGACAATGCCAGACAGTGTGGATGAACAACATATCCACGCTCCTAGAACCGGTAATTCCGAAAGAAGCGAAGACCGGCTCCTGACCCTAACAACCGACCGTCTACATGCAGACGTACCAGAGGGTGACCTCAAGTGATGCCATTTCTTGACGGTGGGCCAAAGAAGAACTTCGAGGTCAAATGGTGCCGTGAATGGGACAGTTTCTTTTATGTTATGGGACCGCCCCAGCACTGGCCCATCTGTTGTCAGACTCTCCGGAGGGGTGGCGGACCAGACCCCGCCGAACAGCTTTATATGAAGTCTCCCTACCGTCACCTGCCCCACTCATGGTCGACTCAGTCAATGGAGGGATGAAGCCTTCTTTCTTGTACAAGTAAGTAGTTTATTAAAATGTAATCGGTACTTTTTGTGATAAAATACAAAATAATAAAACTAAAAACTAAGCTGCTAGTTTGACTCCCGGCGAGTGACTGTCACTGAAGCGCACTCGACGGTGGGGAAAAAAGGGACTGAGGTGGTTGGAGGGTCGACGCTGAGCTTGGCTCGCGGTGCCACTTCCTCGCGGCTCCATCTCAGCGCAGACCCTCCTGAAAAAGTTTGGCTTCCGCTGGGTCCTAGCACCTCCGGTGTACTCCCATTAGTGTGAATGAGTGGTGGAGACTACGTCCAGGAAGATCTAAGGTCCCAAACTTCTAACTGTAAAAACAACTTTAAGGAAAAAAGGAATGGTCTTACCATGGCAACTTAAAACTGAAATAGGAAACTTGAATAAGTTCAAGAACTATTCAAGCCACCACATGGCATCCACCGCTTTGCAGCATTTTATCAATTGCGCATCGCCTGGCCATGAGGCTTACCAACCCTATTAGACTACATTACAGCAGCTAGACAGGGATAATACTTTCAAATAAAAATGGTCCCTAGTGTAAACTTATTTTATAAACTTGCAAACATTAATAAAATTGCTTCAAGTTTCCTCTTTTCTTCTCCCTCTGAGACTTTGTCTGCCCTTGATCTGCTGTTTGAGAATTCCCTTTCCAGGGCCTCCACTTTCTTTTCCGCTTCTTGCGGATCAGTGTACTACTGGTAAGTGTGACCCCCATAATTTTATTTATTTAGATTTTGGTAACCGGGTAAGCCCACTGAGACCAGAGGTCCCCTTTTCAGGAGCAACCCGGAATTAGTTACAGAAAGAGATATGTAGAAACAGTTTTTTTTTTTTTTTTACAGTAGTTACATATGTTGCACAAATAGACATTAGCGACAGCATACAGGGGAAAAGTAAGGATTCACAATACAGACTCAAGCATTATTTACAATAGTTACATTAGATACACAAGTGTAGATTAGAAACTAGTATACAGGTTTCGCAGACAGACTCTTATGACATCGAGTTTCATCAAGTAGACAACACAGTAGATAATGAATGTGGAACCTTGCAGGCATCAAAAGGGAGTGAAATACACCTAAGCTACGAAGATGAACCCACACTGCATCAAATTTCTTCCTGCGGGTGGCAAAGGATAGATCCGGAAAGAGGTGTAGTGTGGTGCCCAGAAAATTAAAGTCCTGCGATTCTCATGCTGCTTCAAGAGTAAGTCCTGAATGGGTACCCCCGGGGTGACCATCAGCACAGCACGTGGGAAGCCCTGTTGTGCAGTGGTCAACGTTTAGAAATACGATATGCTCTGCTGATGAAAGAGGTGATCCCTGAACCAGAATCCAGTTTAAGCGCACCTGGCAACCAGTTCTGCACAAAGGAAGTCCAGTCGGACCCTTTGCTGCCCTCCGACAGCCCCATGAGGCAAAGATTCACCGCTCCTCTGAGCATTCTCCATGGCCACCTGCCGATATCTTAACTGGCTACTTTCTTGCACCAGTTTGGTCACTGTGCTGACCGTTTTTATTGACTGAGCTTCTGCCGAAGTCACAAGTCTTGGTCGCCATCTCTATTTTCAGATATTGTTCACCAAAGCGTTTCACCAGCTCTTCAACTTTACTGTCGATTTCCTTCATGGAGAGAGTGAGGGACTGCCATGGCAGTCACTCTATCCTGCTACTCCTGCTGGTGCCATAGTGGCCTGCTGTTCAGAAGGTGGCAGATTTTTAGAGCCGCTAGGTCCCGCCTTATTTGTGCGACCCATTGCAGAGTTCGGTATCGTTAGGTGCCTTGCGAAGGGCGGTATTCAAATCTTGCACTTGTTAAGCATAATATTGTAAAATAAAAACAAATATCTATGGCAAAACAATCCAGGCTTACAGAGCTGATGTGAAGCACGTCTTTCTCAGTAATCGTGCTCTCTAGCACCCCTGGAAGGTCAGGTCTTATTTACATATTGTACAAATGATCACAGCAGATGGAGCATGGAAGAGGTAAAGTCAGACTCCTTTGCTCTGGGAAAGGTAGCAAAAGAGAGCAGGGGAGGTGCTACCATGGCCATACCTGAATCAAAGTGAACAGTTCCATGTGTTCCAGTTCAGTGCATGCCTATAGGGTTGGTGCAGGGAGAAGCGCAAGGGCACTAGTCACAAACACACTCCTTAGGACCTGGGTGCAGCAAATGCAGCCCAGAGATGGAAAAAAATAAAGTGTCTGCCCCCCCCCCCAAAGAAAGCAGTTTCCCCCACTTAATAAGTACAACATCAAGTATCCCAAACCAGATGGAAACAGCGCAGAGAGGAGTTTACCTTCAGAGGAGCTTTGCTGTACCTCAGTCCACTAGCTGGCACCCTTTGGACATCTGCGCAGCATGGGAAGCAGTGTACGAGCAGTGGGATTGCATCCACCAAGCAGGCAGAACAAAATTAAAACTCAACTGGCAGTTATGAAAAAAGCACGAAGACATGCTTGCTTGGCCAGCAGCCTGATACACACACTAAGTACAATCAGTAAGCTTCCCATTCCCCCTCCAAAAAAACAAAATAATTTAGCCTAAAAACAGATTACAAAATTCTTACAGACAAACTGGCGGGGGGACGGGGGACGCCAAAGGGAGGCACAGCCCTCACCTACCTCAGGCACCAGGCACAAAATCCGGTGATATCAGCAGGCTAGTGGCACCGTGAGCTTACTTCTACTCCTACCCCTCAGACAAAATCCAGCTACAGCTGCCTGAAAAATGTTGGATTCCCCTGCTAAGGGCACCCATTCTAAAGCCCAATCAACCAAGCAACAAGGTACACCAGCACAAAAAATTTCGGATCTTATTTTAGCAGACAAATCCTGAAACTCCTCAGATGCTGGAGTGCAGGAAGCCCACAACGCACAGCAACAGGCCGACGATTTAGAGGAAATGGATCTGGTCAATATGCTTAGACAGCCAAAATGGCACAGCGGATTGACAGCTCCTTAACTCAGCCGAGAATCGATATTAAATCAATTGAGCAACGTATAGACTGAATGGAGGAACAGTTAACTGTGGTGACTGAGCAATCGGACAGACATACTAAATTGCCAGCAAATTAAGCCCAGTGGTCTATAGAGTCTGCTCGAGTAACAGCCTAAAGTTCACTCACTGCAGCTGCCCCTCTCCCCTTTTGTGACCCCTTGCAGACCCTTTACACACTCTGCCCCCCCCAGACTACACTCTTGTGTCTATCCCACCCTCTCTTGAAGCCTCCCACTGTCCCCATCCCCACCAACTCCGATGGCAACGAGTTCCAGGGTGCCATCACCCTCAGTGAAGTAGTGACACCTTGTCTCCCCCTTAAACCTTCCCCCACCAATCTCAGGCTATGCCCCCTCGTGGCTCCGTCCTTCCTCAACTGGAGCAGTTCATCATAGCGGACACGGTTAATCCCCTTCAAATATATAAAGACCTCTGTCATATCCTCCAGGGAGTCCATGTTCAAATCCCACATGCTCTCCTCATAGGACAGATCCCTCAGGCCACGAATCATCCTTGACGCCCTCCTCTGGACTCTCTCAAGAAGGGCAACATCCCTAACATAGAAACATAGAATTTGACGGCAGATAAGGACCGCTTGGCCCACCCAGTCTGCTCATTTCCCTACCTAATGGATAAGCTGCAGATCCTAGTTAACCAGCAGCCTACTTCTTCCTACCCCCACCCCCTAGAATTGCCTTATGACTCTCCCATGCATGCTTGAATTCCACCACTGTTTTTGACTCCACAACCTTCCTCCGGAAGGCCGCTCCATGCATCCACAACCCTCTCTTGAAAAATACTTCCTTAAAGTACCTCTGAGCCGCCCTCTATCTTCAAATTGTGCCCCTTGTTCTTGCACACCTCTTTTTTTTGAAAGATGCTACCCTCTTGGACTTGTTGATTCCCTTGAGGTACTTGAAGTTTCTATCATGTCCCCCCTCCTCCTTTCCTCGAGGCTATACATATTAAGCTCCTCAAGTCTCTCTTCATATGTCTTCCGCAGACCCTGCACCATTTTAGTTGCCCTCCTCTAGACAGCTTCCATCCTGTCTATGTCTTTGCGGAGATTGGGTCTCCAGAACTGCACGCAGTACTCCAGATGGGGTCTCACCAGCTGTCTGTACAAAAAAGGGATAACTTCCTGTTTTCTACTGGTGATGCCTCTCCCTATGCATCCCAGTATCCCCCCAGCCCTCCCTGCTGCCCTCTCACACTGCTTACCCACCTTTAGGTCATCTGATATGACTACCCCAGGTCCCTTTCCATTTTTATTGTTGTTAGTATCTCACCCCCATTGTGTACTCTTCCCCTGGGTTTTTGTTTCCCAGGTGCATTACCTTGCACTTCTTAGCACTGAATCTAAGCTGCCATACATTTGACCATTCCTCTAACCTTGCCAAGTCCCTTCTCATCCTTTCCACCCCACCTTGTGCATCAACTCTGTTGCAGATCTTTGTGTCATCTGCAAAGAGACATACTTTTCCTTTCAGTCCCTCTGCAATGTCGCTTATAAAGACATTGAAGAGGACCGGTCCTAATACTGAACCCTGCGGTACCCCACTAGTAACTCCCCTTCTTCTCAAAGTGGACATTTACCATTACCTCTGTGTCCTATTCTCCAGTCAATTCTTTACCCAGGCTGTCATCCTGGGACCCACTCCCAGGCTGGCTAACTTGTATATTAATCTTTTGTGTGGGACTGTGTCAAATGCCTTGCTAAAGTCTAGGTAGGCCATGTCCACAGCCCCTCCCTGATCTACTACTTTGGTCACCCAGTCAAAGAAATTTATCAGATTCGTCTGGTATGACCTTCCCGCTGTGAATCCATGCTGCCTTGGGTCCTGTGCCCCTCTGGCCTCTAGATACTCGACAATTCTTTCCTTCAGAAGTGATTCCATCATTTTCCCTAAGTATGGGCCCCAAAACTGCACACAGTACTCCAGGTGTGTCCTAACCTGGCAGTTGTATAGGGGCAGTAGGACCTCTCTCCTCCTTGGCGTTACCCCTCTGGCTATGCACCCCAGCATCCTATTCGCCTTTGCAAATGCCCTCCTACATTGCTCAGAATTATTCATTTTGGCATCTATTGCCACCCCGAGATCCTTTTCTTCCCTGGAGTCCTCCAGCTTTACCCCTCCAAGACTGTAGTCGTAGCCGGGGTTTCTGGCCCCCAATTGTAGTACACTGCACTTCTCGGCGCTGAACCTCAGCTGCCAAGTGTGCGACCACCTTTCAAGTGTCTCAAAGTTGTCTTGCAGCATTCTTCTCCCTTCCTCCTTGTCTTCCGCTGCTCCCAGTTTGGAGTCATCCCCAAATAGACTCAGCTTGCTCCTAACTCCAACCCTGATGTCCAAGATGAACGCACTAAATAGGACCGGCCCCAACACTGATCCCTGGGGAACCCCACTAACGACCCTTCTGGGAGACGAGACCTCGCCCCCAGTCACCACCCTCTGATACCTATCCATTAACCAATTCCCAATCCACCCTAATATCTTCCCTCCCAACCCCAAGCTCCTCAGCTTTTCCAATAGCCTACAGTGTGGTACCAAGTCAAAAGCCATAGTGAAGTCCAGGTACAGGACATCCACTGGCTTCCCCTGACCCAGAGACCTTGTGACCCAGTCATGGAATTCAACTAGGTTTGTATGACACAATATTCCCCAGACAAACCCATGCTGTCGTTCATTTTGGAGACCATGGGCCTCTAGGAACTCCACCATCCGGTCCTTTAAGATGGCTATCAGCAGCTTTCCCAGCACAGACGTCAGACTAACTGGTCTGTAGTTTCCTGGCTCCGCCCTTGCCTTTTACTATTTCTCCTGGCCTGTGACAGTTAGCTCACCCACACACTGGAAGATCTGGAGGGGCGCAGTGGTCGGGAAAATATCAGGCTCTACGAGATTCCAGAGGACGCAGAGAAAAACTTTAAAAGAACTACAGACTTCATTATCAAACTACTGAAGGAAAAACTACATCTCTCAGAGGATTACATACTGCATGTTGACTAGGCACATTGCTCTCTGGGCCCGAAACCCACTGCTGCAGGGGCTCGCCCAGGGTCCTTCATTGTCAAATTCTCCTTCTACTCAATTAAAGAGGAACTATTGCAGCACACATGGCAACATAAGGACCTCACTTACCAAAACCACTGGATCAGCATCGACAATGACTACACCACTACTGTTCAAAAGAAGAGGTGAATTGTCTGGTCCGTTCTCCGGCAACTTAGAGTGAAGGACGTCAGAGCCCAGATGCTGTTCCCCGCTTGGCTCTGAGCTGAAACTTCTGCAGGAACTAGCATTTAAAAAGATTTACTTGGAGCTGCACCTAACCTAGAGTCCCTGGGGATCCAGCTTCCATTGCTCGTCAAAGAAAAACTCAAGAGGGATCTGCTGCAGACGGCATGGGAGGTGGCTCGGAGGAATCTTCTGCATGGTTCCAGTCAGACAGAAGCGCAGCCTAACACCTTGCACTCCAACTTCAGCTCCCATCTCCGGCACTACAAAGGAACGTCCATTAAGGCAGTGGCTTCCACAAGGGAGTCAGTGGCAGACATGGAAACATACGGAGTCTTCCGGCGGCGTTGCAGTGTTTCAGAAGATGTGCTCTCCCCTCCTTTTCTTGCTGGGACCCCTGCTCGAACACATGCTAAAAGCATGCTCCATGGTTCTACCCAGCTGATTTCTTGAGATCCCCAGAACTGTGAGTACTTTTGAATTAAAATTACACTGCAGGGGATAGCTTTGGCCCTTTGACTGGCTGGACGGAGTTTGATAATGCAGAGGCCAGTAGCCCTTTTTATCAACCTCCCCAGTGACTTTTAGACAGCACTGGAAGTGAGACACTGTTCTCTCTGTGAGTTTCTATTTGCAACCTTACTGGAGCTTTTTCTCTAGGACTGCCCCCTTCTTGCCAATTAGCACTAGTGTCCTCCCTTAGAACTTAGGTGCTGCTCCCACCATCAGAGACTCGATGCCACAAGGCACAACACAGACTGGGTTATACTTCCCCTCCTTTCAGTTTTAACCTGCCCTATTACTAGTTTTGTTAGCTGGCTGTGTATTTTTCTACGAGATCGTGTTGGAAGTGAGACACTGTTCTCTCCGTGATTTTCTATTTGTGACCTTACTGGAGCCATTTCTCTAGGACTGCCCCCTTCTTGCCAATTAGCATCAGTGTCCTCCCTTGAAACTCAAATGCTGCTCCCAACATTGGAGACTCAAACAGTTTGCCACAGGGCACAACACAGACTGAGTTATACTTCCCCTGCTTTCAGTTTTAACCCGCCCTATTACTAGTTTTCTTTTATCTGGGCAGCATCAAGTTAACTGGCTGTGTATTTTTCTATGATCTACGTTTCTAACTTTCTCTTCAATACTTTGGGGGGTGGGGGTTGTGGACTGATGGGGGATAGGTTGAATGGATTTTATTTTGTAGCTTATATAATACTGCAGATTATACAATGTCAAGAAAGAATCCTGGCTTCTGACTGGCCAGTTGGGCACCACAGCAGGGATATTATCCTAGCATAACAGCCCTGCCAATATTTTCAAGGTTTGTTTTCTCCTTTTCTTAAAATATTTTTTACACACAAACAATATTCTTTAAAATTATTTTTTTTATTCTGCATATAGCAACAAGCCATTGTATAACAGGAATAATGCCCTCCAGGGTGGGTGTTATGCTGGGATAACATCCCTTCTTGGGTGTTTGACACCCTCGGCCAGCAGCCTCGGGCCCAACCACCTGAGGCGGGATGTTATCCCAGCATAAACACCCACCCTGTTGGGCATTATTCCTTTAATAACAAACAGTTGTTATATCTAATGCCAGACTCCCATGTTCAAAGACATCTTATCTACCTCCAAGGTCATTTTACTTTGGGCGTAATTTACTTTTTTTTTTTTAAACTTTATGTTTAATGTTTTAATAAAAGATACATAAAAACTGGTAGACGAACATCAGATATACATAAATGGTACCTTCAGTGAGGGCACCACTCATCTTAATATATATGAAAGGGTCTGTCTGATGTTATAAAGATATGACATGTGGGCTGAATGAAGATTAAGAAATAACAATAGTTTAACATTATAACTCACTATGACGGAGTCCACGAGCTGCATGGAAAAGGTCCAGAGAAGTAACCTAACTTTTGTCAAAATGTGTTTCCCCCCTCAAAATGGAAGGATACAGAGAAAATCCAGGCACGATCAATGCTGCATGTGCTAAAGTTGCACATTAAGAAGACAATTAAGAACACAACGGGAGAGCTTTGGAATATGCCTAGTCCATCTAGAGTGCACAACAGAAATGAAAATTACATACCTCCCGTAATTCTTGATCTTCCTGTGTATCTTCACCATTCATCACTGTTGGGTGTCTAGCTAGAGACAGGCACCCCGCAGGAGATTTATTTATATTTTTTTTGGAAGGAGGAGCCGGCGCCATCAGCGCCACCCATGAGGCCGACGCATTACGTGGTGCTCGTGGGTTGGTCAGAAACGGCCGTTGGATCCTCCTCCACCTCAGTTCTGCACACTGGGGAGACAGAAGGAAAGAAGGTATAAAGAAAATAAGGGGCGGGCAAGGGAGCCCAGGAGACAGCAAACGGAAAATGAGCAACTGAAAAAAGAATAAGCCGACAAGAAGACAGAGAAGACAACGGACCTTAAGGTTATGGGCCAAGAAGGCCCCAGTCCCTGTACAACCAAAGGTAGGAAGGGAGAAAGAGAAAGGGACAGCAGAGGAAGTTTTAGGGAGAGTAGGATGAGAGAGGGAGGCCAGAACCCATCAGGAAGAGGGCTGATCAGAAGACCACCAAGAGATGGGTTCAAGGGAGGCTCCAAAGATTCGGATAATCCCGATGAGTAAGGCTCTCCCCTAGCCCTGATCCTAACTCCTGAGGGGGAAAACCCTACTCTTCCTTCCCCATTGCAGTTATCAAAAGGAGAAAACAGGTTTTAGAGGAAAGGGATGGAGGGGAGAGAAGGAACCCCTAAAATAATACCATCCCCAAGGGGAAGGTAAGAGAGAGACAACAAGGGGCAAGGGAATTATGGTCAGCCCCAGAACCACCCCATCCTGGAAGACTAAGAATAGCAGCTGAGGGATGGCTGCATCCCACAGATCAGTTTAGGATAGAGGAGGAGCCCACCAGAAGACCCCAAGAAAAAACCATAAGGGGCCCCACGCACCCATTTCCAACACCACCATGAAGGCCTCCTGTCGGCCTGCCAGAGAGGAGAGAAATAACCCATGGGTTGGGGGGCGAGTAAGGAGGTGGTAGGGACTGAGGCCTTGTGAGGGGAAGGTGGAAGGGATTCAGTGATGAATGGTGACGATACGCAGGAAGATTAAGAATTACAGTAGGTATGTAATTTTCATATCTTACCTGTGTCAATCTTCAACATTCACCACTGCTGGGTGAGTACCGAGCTCCCCCCTGAAGGTGGCTCCAAGACACCCTGAAGGAATAAAATCCCTCAGTCCCCCCCCAAGGGGGAAAATGGGGGGAGGGACCCTCCGCTAGCCGGTTAGGCCTGGGACTGGTCAGGACGATCCGGGGTCCCCTGAACCCTAGGGGAAGGAAAACGCTCCTGAAGTTCCTGCGGGAGAAAAGATGAGTCCCCTGGAAGGAGGCGGCCAGTAACCGGCACCGGGCCATAGGTGACTACCTTGAAAAGCGAAGCCATGCCGTCCACCTAATGCAGATCGCTGTCCCTGCAAGCCGTGAAGTGACCTTACTGGCATCGTAATATGCCCTTGACTGGTGCCTCACCAACTCCAGGCCCATTAAGAAGAGGGCTATGGCTTGCCGGGTAGCCTCTGAGTTGGACAGCGATGCTACTGCCTGGCCCAGCATCGCCCACAGATGCCTGTTGTAGGCAGCGTGGTGCACTTGATGTGAAATGATAGCAAGCATCATCTGCACAGAGGAGAAAACTCTCCACCCCAGCTGATCAAAAACCCAAGAGTCTGGATCGGGGGCTGGTCGTGGACCAGGTGTCTGTGCCCGGACAGGGTGTCCAGCCCTATCAGTCCAGAAGGTGGATGAGGCAAAGAGCCTGAAGACCCCCCAGGTTGCACAATACCACCTCCGGCAGTCCATAGGGACTGGGTCTGAAGAGTATGGAAGCTGCCAGGCGCTGTACGATGCCTGCTGGAAACGAACCAGCCAGGATGGGACCACCAAATGATGTGCGCCATATACAACTACAAAGGTATGCGTTGCAGGCTTGGTATTGTCTCAGGCATAACAAGAGATGTGCAAGTCCCTGACCAGCCTTGAAAGGAAGCACTGATACGGAGCCTGATCAGCGTCTGAGGACAGATGGACAGATGGCTCCTCTTTCCCTGTGGAGGAAGACGAGGAGGTCGAGGAACTTGTAGAGTCAGACTCTGGCTGCGGAGGGGGAACTGGTCAGAAGACCTGCTCGTCCATGACCCTAACATACTGTGGGAAAGCTGCATCCCGAGATCTGAACTGTTCTCAGTTCAAAGGCCCCAGAGGACTCACATGGCCTGGGAGACGTGGAGCTGGTTGCAGAGGCACAGGCGAACCGGACACCTGATGTGACGCGTCTCTGCCAGAGCTAGCGGCATCTACAGGAGAACCTGGCATCAGCGGGAATCTGCAGGTCTGTAAATTCACTGACCTGTTAAGGGAACACAAATTGGTCGGGACTTAACCCCGTAGGGTGAGCTACCCTATGAGGGGACCAGGGCCGCATGGATCCAGAAGGACGGTCCCCAGCCCCAACCAATGAGACCTCCCTAGAAGACGACGAAGGGAGGAGACCGCGCTCAACACTACGGCTCATGTCCCAACCCCAGAGGGGCACAGGAGTGTGCCGATGTCCTTCACCCTGTTCCTTCAACCCCGTCGACTCTGAGGAAGCTCTCTTCCTCGCACTCTGTACCAAAGTTCCCCCCCCAACTCAGGCGACCTCTTGAGGAGGCACGCAGAATGGGGGCTCAATTTGACTCTGAGAGGGGCATAGCACCGGGGATGGCAGCTACCCCCTCACTCAGGAACTCGATCACCACACCCGCAGCAGCGGGACCACCAACCGACATCTAACCCCCTAAGCCACCATCAGCTCAAGAGTCAGCACGAGCCACAGTCACCGGAGCCGTAAGAAGGGGCACGTGGGGAGGCGCAAGGGTGCTAGGCTGTGGGGAATCCTCTGACTCTGAAGAATCAGGCCTCCAGTCTGGATCAGCCTCTGAACCGTCTGGCTCTAAAGAGGAGACGATCAATAAGTGCTCTGGACCGGCGGCCCCAGGAGTTCCCCCAGTAATGGCACTGCTCGACCCGGCCCTGCACCCCTCGCAGCACCGTCCTGATCACTGGAGCTGCGAATGGCTCCGGGATCCAAGACGGCACTGTCAGGTGGCACCGAGGAACACCCTGCGCCAGGACCCACAGTCGTGGGCCCCGACAACGGGGGAGCCTGAACCTCCAAAGAGGTGACTGCCAGAGCAGTGCTCCCAGCCCGGCCTGGACCTCCGGCACCGCGGAAGGAACTTCCTCTATAGCAAGGCATGAAGAAGAGGAGGCCCCATCTTCACTGGACTGTGTAGGTCCAGGAAGGGCCCCAGAGGAAGGGACAAGTGTCCTATGTTTGGACCAACGCGAGCAACGACGCCCCCTGAAAGTCGGCGGAGCCCTGCCGACTTTCAACATGCGGTGCTAAAGAACTCAGCGGTCCATAGAGAAGCAGGCATCGCAGGAATCCATGTCGCGTTGAGGTCCAAGGGAGGAAAGGCAAACATCATGCTGGTTGGTAATGGAGATCTGTCTGCCGCAAGGACACCGACGCATGGGAGGCCGACCCCTTTTCTTCAACTGTTTCTTGTCCCGAGGATCAGGCACGATGCATACGGTAACTTAAAAAACAAACCAGAAAAGACTTGATGCTGTATAATAAAAAGGAAAGATCTTACTGGTCTAGAATGGCATCGAGTAGGCAGCAGAACCGAGGCAGAGTGGCGGTGAAGAATTGAAAAATGGCACTGAAAGGCTCTGAAGCGTCATTGTCGACTAGGCCATGCAGAGAACTCTTGAGCGAGGGTGCTGTCTCAACGGCAGGAGAAGCAGAACTGAGGTGGATCCAGCGTCTGTTTCTGGCCAACCCACGAGCGCCACACAATGCGTCTGCCTCGGGGGCGACGCTGGCTACTACTTCCAAAAAAACCAATCTCCCATGGGGTGCCTGTCTCTGGCCAGACACCCAACAGTAATGAATGGTGAAGACTGACACAGGTAAGATCAACTGCAATAAAACTCTGAATCATAGAACAAATGTCTGAGTAGACTTGGTTTAAACAATACAGACAAAAAATTTGCAACTCCGATGAAACACCAGTGGGGCTGCATAGGTAAATACAAAGGAACCAAGTCTACCTGAATCATGAAGTAAATCTGTAGATGGTACGGAGGCAGGCTACCCTTAGTTAGCATGTAAACAAAATCCAATTGTAAAGTTAAAGTCAGAGACGAAATCTTACCAAGGGATAGGCCATTTACCCACCGTACTTATCAGCCAATAGAAAGTGACACCCAAAGTGTTCAGTTCTGGTATCTTTTTCCAGGGAATGGAAATCTTCAGGATCATCCCGACTGCATTTCTGTGGGACGTACTTCTCAGCCCACTTAAGAGCTTCTGCAGGATCATTAAAAAAAAAAAAAAAAAAAACAGGTTACTCACCTGTAACAGTAGTTCTAGGAGTGGTATATGTTGTTCATCCACACTCTTTGGCTTGTCCCTTTCTCCTTTAAGATCAGCCGGAAGTCTTCAAGCTGGCTACTCCCACCCACCCGGGTGGTATATACCTCGGCTCCGCCCCATGACGCCAGATCTTAGCCCGCTGGAAGCCAGGTTGTGTGCGTCTGCAGCTGGGGAGGTCGGGTGGGTCTGTAAGGATGAACAACATATACTACTCCTAGAACTACTGTTACAGATGAGTAACCTGTTTTTCAAGGATCGTGGATATGTTGATCATCCACACTCTTTGGCAGACTCCTAGCAGTTCTCCGGGAGGAGGGAGGCAAGGTGCACGCCCCCTACTTAGGGAAAAGAGACTGGAGAACTGAGGCCCCAAAACTAGCATCCCAGCGTGACTCAAGGTTGATGTGGTAATGGGTGATAAAGGTGTTTGCTGACTTCCAGGTAGCAGCCTGGCAGATTTCCTGGATAGGGATGTCCCTGGAAGCAGCCACCGATGCAGCTGTATGGTGGGTAGAATGATCTCTTATCCCTCTGGGAGGCTCCTTGCCCGCCAACTCATAACACAGACCTATGCATGATGTAATCTATCTTGCAATAGTCCGCTTTGCTGCAGGTCTGCCAGAAGCAGCTTCAGCGTAGGTGACAAACAGCTGGTGAACCTCACCCCGAATTTCCGCCGTCCTCTCCTTATAGTAGGAGAGAGCACGTCTCCGGTCCAAAGTATGGAGCCTGTACTCGGCATCCGAGGTTTAATTAGGGTAGTATAACCGGCAGAGTCAACACCTGGTTGAGGTGAAACTCTGACACCACCTTAGGAAGGAATTTCGGGTGGGGGCGTAGGACAACCTTGTCCCTGTGGAAGACCAGATAAGGGGAGTCCATCGACAGCACCTGGAGCTCCCCTGTCCTTCTGGCAGACGTGACAGGCACCAGGAAGGCAGTCTTCCACGACAAGTGTGACAAGGCACACTTGTGCATTGGTTCGAATGGCTTGCCCATGAGCTTTGCCAGTACCAGCAGAAGATCCCACGGAGGTGGAGGTTCAAGCACTGGAGGGGATATGTGATCCAGGCCTTTGAAAAAGCGCCTGACCACTGTTTCCTGTGCCAACGTCGGCTGACCGGCCCATGCCCAGAAAGCAGAGATGGCTGCCAGGTGCACCCTAAGGGTTGATGACCGTAGACCCCCTTTGGAGAGAGACCAAAGGTAGTCGAGGACGTTAGCCGCTGAACAGGACAGAGGGTCCAGGCCCTTGCCCTGACACCAAATGGAAAACATTTTCCATTTGAAAGTATAACATTTCCTGGTCAATTTCTTTCTGGATGCCTCCACCACGGTGTAGACATCTTCAGAAAGACCCAAAGCCTGGAACTCTAGAAGCTCAGGTACCAGGCTGTGAGGTGCAGAGATTGAAGGTCCAGATGGAATACCTTCCCCTGGTTGAGTGATATCAGGTCCGGGCGTGCTGGAGGCTGCTATAGGTGCCTGCAGCTCAGGCTGAGGAGATCTGGATACCAGAACTAGCGCAGCCAGTCTGGGGCTACCAGAATCAGCTTTGCCTTGTCCTGCCTCACCTTGAGGAGCACCCTGTGGATCAAGGGGAAATGGAGGGAAGGTGTAGAGGAGGCCTGGGGTCCACGGCCTCGAGAAGGCATCCCCCTGCAGCGAGCCCTGCTGAGGGGGGCAGGCATGAAACAGCCTCAGCTTGGTGTTTTCCCTGGAGGTGAACAGGTCCACCAGCGATTTGCTCAAGTGGGAGAACAGGCTGTAAGCTACCTATGGATGGAGAGACCACTCGTGGGATGTCTGGCCTAAATGGCTGAGAGCATCCGCCGATGGTTCGAGGCTCCTGCCACATGGATGGCTAGGAGATCTGCCTCCAATCGGCTCACGAGGGTCCAGATGTGGATCACCTCCTTGCACAGCAGACGGGAGTGCGTGCCGCCCTGTTTGTTGAGGTAGTACATGGTCGTGTTATTGTCCATCTGGACTTGAACCACTTGACCCTGGAGCTGAGGCGTGAAAGCTGACAGTGCCAGTCTAACTGCTCTGAGCTCCAACAGGTTGATGTGGCATCAGGACTCCTCAGGGGTCCAGAGGTCGTGGGCACTTTCGCCCCCCATGTGGGCTGACCGTCGGCTTGGGGTGGACAAATGGGATCCCATCCTGCAACCGGTCTGGGGCGGTCCACCATTGGAGAGCGTCCCACATCTTCTGGGTCACAGTGATCAGCTGGTCGAAATGACTGTGGTGCTGAGTCCACTGGGCGGCCAGCTCCCATTGGAGGGGGTGCATGTGCTACCGGGCCCAACGGACCACTGAGGTGCACACGCCATGTAACAGAAGGTGCAGAAAGTCCGGCAGGAAGCAAGTGCCCAACCAGAAATGATTGGGCAAGGGAGGAAAGAACCTCTGCCCTGTCTGCCGGGAGCCAAGCCCTAGCTTGACAAGAGTCGAGCTCTGCCCCGATGAAGTCCATCCCCTGAGAAGGCACGAGTTCTGACTTGGCCTCGTTGATCAGGAGGTCAAGCTGAGAGCAGGTCTGGAGGTCCAGGTCCCTGGACCTCTCCACCTCCTGTTGGGTGGAACCTGCTAGGAGCTAGTCGTCGAGGTAGGGGTAAATCCTGCCCCCCCCCGACGATGGGCCGCCACCACTGCAATGCATTTGGTAAAGACCCATGGGGCCAATGACAGGCGAAACGGCATGGCTCGGAAGCGGAGGAACTGCTGATGGGATGGATGGATTGGGACGTGAAAGAACGCATCCAGCAGATCCGGTGAACAGAACCACATGTTTCACTCCAAGGATGATATGATCTGGGACAGAGTGACCATCCGAAAGGTGCGTGACCTGAGATATTTATTCAGGTCGTGCAAATCTAGAATGGGGCACCAGCCCCCCGTCCGCTTGGGCACTAGGAAATACCTGGAGACAAAGCCTGGGTCTGCTGGAGGATCTTCCACTGGAGCTACTACCTCCTTGAGGAGGAGCTGAGCGATGTCGTCTCGGGGAGCCAACTTGATCTGAGCGGAAACTCTTTCCTCCCAAGGGGTGTGGGCTCGGCTTGGAGGGTACTGATCGAATTCCAGAGGCAGTCCCTGACTGACCACTTCGAGATCCCACCTGTCCGAAGTGACAACGGACCAGGCGGAAAGGAAGTGATGGAGCTGGCCCCCCACGGGAGGACCCAGAGCTGGCGTGACGGGAGAGGGGAAGGCAGCCCCCGCCCAGTCACTGAGCAGGCTTGGAGGAGGAGGAGGAGGCTCCAGGACCTGAGTCTCGGCCTCCTTTATGGGCCTGTTGGGGTCCGGGCTTGGGCCAAGGGTGCCAAGCTTGAGCCTGCTGCTGATGCTGGTGCTGCTGTCCACCCTGGAAGGAGAACTGCTGAGCCACAGGGGAAGAGTGCCGAAAGGGCTCCTCCTTCTTCTTCTTTGGTTGGTTCTTGCCCGAAGAACCCTTGGCAGAAGTCGCGTCTAAGGTGGCACTGAACTGCTCGATGCGCTGAAGGTGACCGGCCACTTCCGGGCTGAACAAGCCGGTCCCAAGGAAGGGCATGTCAGCTAGTTTATGTTGGGTATCTTCCAGAAAGGAGGAGAGCCTCAGCCAAGCCCTGTGACAAGAGGCAACTGTGGCAGCCATCGAACAGGCACAAGAATCCCCAATGTCTAGGGCCGTCTGAAGCTGCTGTTTGGCGACAGCTCGGCCCTGATCCAGGACTTGCTTGACCGTGGACTGCATATCCGTGGGGAGATGTGGGAGGACTTCATCTAGTGACCCTAGAAGGGCGTGAGAGAAGTGTGCCATGATGATGGCAGAACTTGCCTGATGAAGGCCCAAAGATGAAATCGTATAGACCTTCCTGACTGAATGGTCCAAAAGCTTGGACTCTATCAGGAGGTCGGTCAGTGTCGGCAGAACTGCCAGTATGCCTGAAAACAGAGGCAGTCACCAGGCTGGCAGCCGAAGGGTGACGCTCGCAAAGGACCCCATGATCACCGCATACCTGCGAGCCATGCGGGAAGACGGTGTTGGGCAAGAGGCAGGTCACTGCCAAAGTTCTAGGGCTGGGCCAACAATGGCCTCAACCACAGGAAAGGCCTCCGTCGAGGTATCCCCTCTCTTAAGGATGTCCGTAAGAGGATACTCCGCCTTTTTCTGGATTGGCTCCAGGGGGCATCCCTGTAGATTCAAAGATGAGACGAAGGATCCCTTGAAAAGGCAAGGGACCTTCCTCGGTCTCTATGCCAACGGACGACTCATGCCCTGGATGTAACTACAGGCCGGTAATGTCCAAATAGGAAGATTCCGGGTACAAGGGCCTGCCGCCCAGGTCGCTCTCGACCTGCCGAGGGCGTTCCGGGGTGACCGTGACCGACAATCGCCGAGGAAGCCCGGTATCTGGTCTGTCTCCTTTGGAAGGAGCCCCTCCCACAGGTTGTTTGGGGTGGCGGTTCCACCACAATCGGTGGAGAGACCGGTTTAGGCCATACTGGAGGTTTTACCGGCTCCGCGAGCTGGGGAACCTTTTTAATTGGCTCCAGTGGAGTTGGCTTCGGCCTAGGAGGCAAAAACCATGTAATGGCCAGGGTGGAAGCTGGAGTCGGTTTGTGCCCGGTCAAAATCAGCTGCTGCCACGAGGTCCTCGTAGTGCCAGAGTTGCCGCCAGAACCTCTCCTCATCCGAAAGGATGAAGGCGACCGATGGTGTCGCCTCTTCTTAGAGCATTTATGGCTCTTCCTCGCCCTGTCGGTCGAGGGGTCATGACTTCGATCGAGATCGCAGGCCAACCTCTCGGCCGCCGAGACACTGGCGGGACCGGTGATTTTCCAGGATCAGGGACCACATCTTCGACTGGAGTACCAGCAGGCTGAGCCTCGTCATGTGGAAAGACCAGATTAGCTGTTCGATTGCGGGAATCTTCGAATGGAGTCGGCGATATCGGATTGATAGGATCGATCACGATCTCAACCTTGTTGACAGATAATTCAGTTGACTGGCCAGATGGCAAAGCTGAAAAGCCAGCGACCGAAGAAGTGATCTCGACCGAAGTCGAGACCAGATGTTCTCGGGACCAAGATCTCTCCCGCTCCCAAGAACGTCTCCATCGAGACGAAGATGAACCTGGGTCCTCCTCCCGCTTACGGGATCAAGAGGAGTGCGAGCCCACATGTGCCTCTCCCTTGGTCGGGAGAGACTGGCACAACTCCCAGAAAGAACCCGAGAAGGTGGAGCCCAGGATGAGTGGAATGAAAAAGCTCTGAGAGGAATCTGCTGTGCGAGCCGCTTCCTCCTCGAACGCTTGCATGCACTCCAACTGCTCAGCGGAACCCGCAGCCACGGAAACCGCCCACCAGGCCTCTTTTGATTTCACCGGAGGATTCCTCTTCTCCGGTCTCCCCAGCTTTAGGCATGCGAGGCGATCACCGAGAACGTTGGGATGGAAAGCCAAACAGACTGCACGAAGAAGTGTCATGGTTGACACCGAGGCAGTAGACTCACATGGTTTGGGGATCGTTGCGTGATATCTTCTGGCCGCAAGGGGACAAACGGAATCCAGGGAAGTCTTGTCTTCCATGATCGAAGTGACAAATTTGCGATCGCTAACTCGAGAGATGCGAATTTTCGGGGAAAAACCAAAGGTTTGAAAGCCAGGGCCTACGAAATGCATGAGCACTAGGGAGGCAACCTGAATCTTCCAGCGGAAAGGATGATCTGGCATCATGGGGCATAGCAGAGGTATATACCACCAGGTTGGGTGAGAGGAGCCAGCTTGAAGACTTCCGGCTGATCTTAAAAGGGAAAGGGACATGCCAAAAGAGTGTGGAAGAACAACATATCCACGATCCTAGAATAAATATTTTACCTTGGTGGACTATCGTGAGTTGCGCAGGAAATAAAATCCCATGTGAAACATCTGCCGCTCGAAGCATTGCCCTCACACCATCAAACTGTTTCCACTTCTGCCTCGCTGCGTAGCTAAAATCAGGATAATTCCTGATAGGTTGACCATCCTGTAGTAATGTTCCTGTTCTGCATGCCAGGGTGAAAATAAAGTCTCAGCTACCCACATCATTGGTGACCAAGACAACAGCATGAGGGAGTCACCAGATACGCTTTTTGGATCTGTATTGGGTGACTGATGTAGGCCTCACTGAGCTGCTGAGAGAATCAATCCAACATAAACAGGGATAAATGATCCCCTTACATCCTTCTGGCTTTCTGATGACCCATAAATTGGCCGTATGAGCTTGGTTCTCCAGTGTTTCTAGTCTGGAGCGGAGGTGCACATTTTCTTTTGTTAATGTGGCTGCTGTTCCCAAAGCAGTATCTGCCAGTTTCGTAGCTTCTGTGGTAGCAGTAGTAACTGATGCGAACGAAGTCTCCGAACAGACCACTCTATTTGTTAGGGTGTCAAATTTGTCGGAAAGTTCAGAAACTGAGTGGATTAGCCTAGTATTCTTTATCCCCAGTGAATGTAATGTCTCTTCAGCTAGGTCCTCTGGAGCTTTGGCTGAGTGGCCCTGTGCCGACCGCGTGGCGGGAGTACCCACATTACTCTTGCCCTTGGATCCTTCTGAAACATTTTTATCTTTCTTGTGATTCCCCTTGTTAGTCTTGGGGTAGTCAGGCACCAAATTCCGACAAAGTAAAGAAGGCACGAAAGCTGGAAAACAACCTTAAACACAATTTTATTCCAAAGATGACTCTAAACCCTTGTGACCATCTTGCTTGGGCTCCACAGCGTCTCCCAGGGCGCATTTTACTTTAACTGGCTGCCAGAGTGTATTGTGCCTAACCCTGCTCGTTTTCTTTTCTGGATGACCAAGATCACCTTGGAATGGGAAGACCGCCCAGTCCTGATAACCTAGACAGTGGCCCTTCGTTACTATGCATCCATTGAGAATTATCAAAGTTTGGACGTTCCTTTCCTGATCCCCATGCAGTGAAAGCCAGGGCATTACCTTGAGAGGTTATCTCATCACATGACACATTTCAAGGAGTAATTTACTTATTTACCTAGTTATTTATTCCCCTCCCATAATCAAAATGGGTATGAGGCTACACGTAAGTAGAGGCATCCTAATTTACTCAGATACCTTCAGTCTCCTGTTTGGGTAGGGGGTGGGGGAGTTGCCTATAGGTGCTTTGCTTTCAATAGGAATCGGAGACCTAGCATGATGTCAGCTTGGTTAAATGCCCCTGGCTCTTTTATGTACGAGCCTGGTGGTCTGCTTCTCCTCCCCTACTTCCACAGAAACAGTGTGCCAAAATGGTGGCTTCCCAGAGGGAGGCTGTCTGTCTTCCCTTGACCTCAAATCAAAAAGGAGGGGCTGTGGTGTACAATGCCCCTCGGATTATGGTTTCATCCCTTTTACCATCCAGTCACATTAGGCAGAAGCCTGCTTCATCTGTTCTGGCAATTAGGGGGCAGGATTTAAAAGTTTCTTTTATGCTTACACAAGTTCAGGTTAATGGTTATTGGTTACCTGTTATATAGGTTATGTATTTTGGTATGTCTGATTATAGTTTCAAATCAATGTACGCCTCAGTATTTTGCTCAACAATGCTACTATATTTTTTCATGGACAGATGGGCTAAGACTTTTCAGATAGATCTGTATGCTGAAGATGATGTTGGAAACATTAAATAAAGCGGTTACATAAAACATTAATGGTATAAGCACCCCAATAAATCGCAAGCAGCTACTTAAATATCTAAAAACACAGAAATGTGAGATTACCTTTCTGCAAGAGGCCCACTTAACTCCTGCTGAAGCCTTGAAATTTAAGGTATGGGGTTACCCTAAGGTGTATCATGCATCCTTAGAATATGGGAGAAACGGGGTGTCATGATATTGCCACCTGCTTCGCTTCCATTTGAGGAAGAGTAAGTGATTACGGATCCAGGAGCCAGATATCTTATAATTACTGGGTCCATTCAAGACATCCTAGTCAACTTAGTAAATGTTTAGGCACCCCCCCCCCCAATACTTTTTATTCTAATCTGCTCAAACTAGTGTCTGAAAAAACTAAGGGTGTTCTGGCCATGGGTGAGGATTGGAACCTTATTCTTAATAGGTTGATGGATACTACTTCACAAATTCCAACCATGAATAACAGAAAATTTAAATTCCTTCTGGGGGAATTGGGGCTCGAGGATGCTTGACAGGCTAAGTGCCCTTCGGCAAAGGATTTTACATGTTACTTCCCTTGTTTTAAAGTGTATTCATGACTAGATATGCATTTTGTGCATAGGCAGGATTTGCAGGTGTTGGCGTCCATGTGGGTGGGAACCTCTACCCTCTTGGACAACCAGACAGTTTTTCTTGATATTATTCTACAAATCCCCGTCAAGAAGATGCATTGGTGGTTGAAAATCTCTACTTCGAGACCCTGCCATTATGAAAGACCTAAAAATCCTCCTAACCTCAGTTCTCGAGTGTGATGACAAACAGGGTACCACCTCACAGATTTTATGGGTCACAGTTAAAATGGTCCTACGTCGGCCAGCCCGGTGGCACTGAGGGTTGAGGCACTGGATGCCTTACCTCTCACCACGCCGCGACCTGGGTTTAGGAACGACCTCGGGTCATTGGGGTGCCGGCATGGGAGGGGGCAGGAGGGAGCAGGACTGAGCCGACTAACGGCAGCTCTCCTCTCCCAGGGAGGTGGTCGCCATTCTGTAGTTTTGCCGTCACCAGGTGGACTTCCGCTGACAGTGTAGGCGGTGACGTGAAGGTAGGGTGTCTCGTAGCGTGACGTGCACATGCCTCCACACGCAGAGACAAGGGGATTGGAACGGGGAGAAACACTAGAAAAAAAAACCTACAAACTACGTATGGGGAAAAAAAAAATGGTCCTACATGGGAAATTAATCTCGGTAGCAGTGCATGAAAAGAGGGAGAGACAAAAGCATCTTGAGAATCTTACTACTGCTCTACAAGAGCTGGAATCCAAACAAAAAGAAAAGTGGGATAAACAGGTTGATGTAATAAAGCAGGTACAACTTAAAATTCAGGATCGGCAGAAGACAGAAACTGAAAAAGCGCTTCATTATCTGAAGCAAAAATATTATGGGGAGGAGGAGCTCGGGTAACCAGGTTTCTAGCCAATAGGCTAAGGCAGCATGCAGCTAAGCCAGCCATAATCAAAATTCAACATGCAGAAACAGGATACCTGATACATACACATGACCACATCTCGAGGGCTTTTGTTAATTACTATCAAATGTTCCATAGCCCACAACAGGACACCCCACAGATTACTAAAAGCACCTATTTACAATCCCTAAAGCTGCTCCAGTTGTCCCAAGCACAAGGGAGAAAGCTGATAGCCCAGATAACACAATCTGAAATACTGGCTATTATTAAACACCTTAAAACAGGTAAGTGCCCTGGCCTGGATGGCTGTAGTGGAAAATGTTATGAAATATTCCAAAACATAGAATTTGACGGCAGATAAGGACCGCTTGGCCCACCTAGTCTGCCCATTTTCCTACCTAACAGATAAGCTGCAGATCCTAGTTAACCAACAGCTTACTTCCTCCTACCCCCCACTAGGACTGCCTTATGTCTATCCCATGCATTCTTGAATTCCCCCACTGTTCTTGACTCCATAACCTCCTCAGGGAGGCTGGTCCATGCATCCACAACCCTCTCCGTGAAAAAATCCTTCCTCACATTACCTCTGAGCCGTCCCCCCTCTATCTTCAAATTGTGCCCCCTTGTTCTTGCACATCTCTTTTTCTAAAAGATGCTACCCTCTTGGACTTTGTTGATTCCCTTGAGGTACTTGAAAGTTTCTATCATGTCCCCTCTCTCCCTTCTTTCCTCAAGGGTATACATATTAAGCTCCTTTAGTCTTTCTTCATATGTCTTCTGGTGCAGACCCTGCACCATTTTGGTCGCCCTCCTCTGGACAGCCTCCACTCTGTCTATGTCTTTGCGGAGATGGGGTCTCCAGAACTGCACACAGTACTCCAGATGGGGTCTCACCAACTGTCTGTACAGAGGGATAACAACTTCCTGTTTTCTACTATTGATGCCTCTTCCTATGCATCCCAGTATCCCCCAGCCTTACTTACTGCCTTCTCACATTGCTTGCCCACCTTTAGGTCATCTGATATAATTACCCCCAGGTCCCTTTCCATTTTTACTGTTGTCAATATCTCACCCCCCATTGTGTACTCTTCCCCTGGGTCTTTGTTTCCCATGTGCATTACCTTGCACTTCTTTGCATTGAATCTGAGCTGCCATACATTTGACCATTCCTCCAACCTTGCCAAGTCCCTTCTCATCCTTTCCACTCCATCTTGTGTATCAACCCTGTTGCAGATCTTTGTGTCGTCTGCAAAGAGACATACTTTTCCCTCCAGTTCCTCTGCAATGTCACTTATAAAGACATTAAAAAGGACCGGTTCCAGTACTGACCCCTGCAGTACCCCGCTAGTAACCCTCCTTTCTTCATTGTGTACTCCATTTACTACTACCCTTTGCGTCCTGTTGCCTAGCCAATTTTTTATCCAGGCTACCACCTTGGGGCCCACTCAAGGCTGGCTAACTTGTATTAATCTTTTGTGTGGGACTGTATCAAATGCCTTGCTAAAATCTAGGTAGACCATGTCCACAGCCCCTCCCTGGTCTACTACTTTGGTCACCCAGTCAAAGAAATCTATTAGATTAGGTCACGACACGACCTTCCATATTGAATCCATGCTGCCTTGGGTCCTGTGCCCAACTGGCCTATAGGTACTCAACAATTCTTTCCTTCAGAAGTGATTCCATCATTTTCCCTACCACTGAGGTCAAACTAACTGGTCTATAGTTTCCTGCCTCTGTCCTGCTCCCACTTTGTGAAGAGGAATCACATCTGCCCTCCTCCAGTCCTCAGGTACCACCCCATCCTCCCATGATTTGTTAAAGAGAGTAGTCAGCGGTGTCACTAGTTCTACCCTTAGTTCTTTTAGAATTCTTGGGTGAATCCCATCAGGCCCCATTGCTTTGTCCACCTTCAATTTTATTAGTTCTTTCGGAACTCTCTTCTGTAAATGGACTGGTATCGACCCCCATTTTCAGTGTTTCTCTTGTTTGGTTTAGGTACCTCCCCCTTCTCTTCCTTTGTGAATACTGAGCAGAAATATTCGTTCAGTATCCCTGCTTTTTCACTGTCCCCCTCTACCCACATTCCCTCACCTTTATTGAGCCTCAGTATCCCTCCTTTGGTCTTTCTTCGCTCCCTAATGTACCTATAAAAGGTCTTATCCCCCTTCTTAACAGAATTGGGTATCCTTTCCTCCGTTTGGGCCTTTGCTATTCTGACTGCCTTCCCAGCCTCTTTCTGCTTTAACTGATAAAGTTCTCTGTCCTGCTCCTTCTGTTTCCCCTTATATTTCCTGAATGCTATCCTTTTCTCCTTAACCTTCCCTGCCACCTCTTTTGAGAACCATAGCGTTTTTTTCCTTCGTTGTGTTTTATTGATTTGCTTTACACAAAGGCTTGTTGCCTCCGTGATGGCTGTTTTGATTACTTCCCATTGTTCCTCCACCCCTCCTTCTTGCCTGTTTGCTAGCGCTTTTCTAAGGCACTCTCTCATTCTCCCAAAGTCAGCCCTCCTAAAGTCCAATACTCTTGCTTTTGTATGGCTTGATTGTATGGCTGTGTTTATCGTGAACCTCAGTGTTTGGTGGTCGCTTGTTCCCAGATGGCTACCCACCTCTAAATCTGACATTCTTTCTCCGTCCCCATTTGAGAGTACCAGGTCTAAGATTGCTCCCTCCCGAGTGGGTTCCAATAATAGCTGTCTGAGGCATGTCCCCTGTAGGGCATCAAGAATGACCCTGCTCTTGGATGTGCCTGCAGCAAAGGTGCTCCAGTTAACATCTGGCATATTCAGGTCCCCCATCAACAATATCTCCCCTTTTTCTGCCATTCTAAGGAAGCCTTCTATCATTTCCTTGTCCATTCCCTCCCCCTGAGATGGGGGTCTGTATACAATCCGCGCGGTGCCATTTCCTGTCTCCAGGGTGACCCAGAGTGCCTCATCTGCTCCCTGTTTACTCTTTAGTTCTGTTGCTTTGATCCCTTCCTTTACATAGAGAGCTACTCTTCCTCCTCCTCTTTTACCCTCCCTGTCCCTACTGTAGATTGTGTATCCTGGTATGTTGACATCCCAGTCATGGTTCTCTGTGTACCATGTTTCTGTGACTGCCACAATATCCAGGCAACCCTCTTCCATCAAGGCCACTAGTTCAGGGAGTTTGTTACACAGACTACGGGCATTGGTACTCATCACCCTCCACTTTTTGATAGCCTTACCCCTTTTAGCCCCATTCCTGTCCTTACTGCCTTTGCCTTTTTTTACATTTACCTCTGTCCTGCTCCCTAATAACTTCTCTACCTTGGTGTTTACCTCACTAATTACCATATTTTGTGGGGGGAGGTTGGGATTTCCCTGCTCGTTTTCAGTGCCACCCCCCCTTGGCTAGTTTAAATGCTTGCCAATGAAGCATTTAAACCTCTCACCTAGGATCCTGGTTCCCCCCCTGGACAGATGCAGACCATCGTACCAGTATAGGTCTGCATCCTCCAGGTGGCTCCCAGTCCCCAATGAAGCCAAAACCCTGAGCTCCACACCAGTTTTTCAACCACTCATTGAATTCCCTGGTGAGGAATGCCCTAGTATCACCCTTGCCAGACAGGCAGCACCTCCAAGAAGGTTACCGTATGCGCTACTTGTCTAAGGCCCCTCCCCAACTCTACAAACTCCTCTTGCACTGCTCTGATCCCATTCCTAGCCAGGTCATTTGTCCCTAGGTGGACAATGACATCCAGCTCCCTCCCTCATGCAGCTCCTCCCGATCCTGAGGATTCGCTTCCTGTCCCTCAAGCCGTGGCACAGGCACCTTCAGCCTCCCTGTCCCCTTCCTCCCCATTTCTCCCCTAATGATTGAGTCCCCACCAGGAGTTGTTTCCTTCCCCTGTGGGGTCCCATGCCACCCTCCTGTGGGTCTCCTTTGTGAAGGTTCCCAGCATCCTCCTTGGTCTCCACTGCAGGTGCCTCCATAGAGGAACCACTATCCACCAGAAGAGCGAATGGATTGTGGAGAGGTACAGATGGAGGGATGCAACTCTGTTCCACCACCTCTCCCTCCCTGAGCCCACCCTGATCCAGCCTCTCCTCTTTCTTGGCAACCTCTGAGGTAGTGGCATTGGCCCTGGTGGTCCTTGGGTGGGGGAGGAGGTTTCTCAAATCCTAGCCAGGTCAGCCTGGAGACGGGCAACCTCCTCTCTCAGATCAGACAGGTGCCTGCAAACAGGGCAGCATCGCAGCCTCCAGAATGTCTCCCCGAACACTGCCGCCCCACAGCCACTGCACTGCACCACTCCTATCATGTCTTATTTTGTGTCCCCTCTCCTGTTTCTCTGTATGCTTACTCTCTCCTCTCCTTACAACTCTCACCCTTCCTATTCTGGGACAGCAACTTCCTATCTTTTTTAGTAGCCTCCTTCTTCCTTGCTCAATGTCAGACCACCAACAGCTTGGGGGGAAGACTGCTTTTCCTTTAGGGTTGACAAAACCAGTGTTTCTCTATGATCCTTCCCTTCCTACTGCCAAACAGGAAGTTCCTGTTGACAGTCAGATCCAGTGGCTATAAAAGTAGAACTGGCTTTGGGGGATGGAGGCAATTATTAAGAAAAAGGCTAGCAACAGGAAGTTGTAATTTGAGTCACCTGCTTTTATAGCGTCTAAGCCACACCACCAATTAAGCTCTTTCCCCTCCTACTGGTTTTGCAAAGTCAGCTGATACAATACCCTTCCCAGCACAGAACACACACTGACTTTCTTTCTTTTTTTAACCCTAAATAAGACCCTCTACTTCTAATAAAGTATCTGTCTACTTAATCTCAACAGGCACTGACTCTTGCGGAGATATAAGTTTTAAATTAATAAGAAAATGTAGCTTTTTTAGATAGCTATTTTCTGCTCTACAAGCAAGGCTAGCAACAGGAAGTTGCAATTTGAGTCACCTGCTTTTATAGTGTCTAAGCCACACCCCCAATTAAGCTCTCTCTCCTCCTATTGGTTTTGCAAAGTCAGCTGACACAATACCCTTCCCAGCACAGAACACACACTGACTTTCTTTTTTTTTAACCCTAAATAAGACCCTTCTACTTCTAATAAAAGGAGTTAACTCCACTACTAGGTAGGATGTTCTGTGCGGTCTTGGCTGATGGCGAGATAACTGACACCTTGGAATTATGCAACCATTTCAGTTCTACAAAAGGAGGGCAAGGACTCTACTTTATGTGGATCCTACCATCCAATATTCCTCCTCAACATGAACTGCAAGATATTTACATCCATCTTAGCTGGGAGACTGAATTCCATGCTCCCTGACATCATTCATAGGGATCAAACGGGTTTCATTGCAGGAAGACAGGTGCTGGACAATGTTCGACGTACGCTGAATGTAACTGAAGCTATCCAAAATACCAGGGTCCCAGCATTTGTCATGAGTCTCGACGCCAATAAGGCATTTGATAAAGTTGTCTGGAGCTTCCTGTCCCTCTCCCTTAAAACATTTGGCATTTCACATGAATTTAGAGAATGAATTCAGGCCTTTTATGCCTCTTCCCAGGCATATGTATGCATTAACGGAGGACTATCTTCTAGATTCAGTCTTTATAGAGGTACGCAGGGAGGGCTGCCCCCTCTCGCCTCTCCTCTTTGCCCTTTATATTGAGCCGCTGGCAAAGGCCATTAGGGACAAACCTAAAATACAGGGTACAGAAATAGGTGGACTGCCACATAAAATATCCTTGTAGGCAAATGATCTGTTTTATTTGGCTTAACTCAAAGTCTCTATCCCAGAGGTGTGGGCATTCCTTGATAAATTTGGCCAGCACGCAGGATATTCTCTTAATAAAACCAAAACAAAAGTTCTCAAATTTCATTACATGTTGTCAAGCCAAATTGCACAACTGCTACCAGTGAACTGGAAAGCGACAATTCAAATATTTAGGAATTCAGATTCCCAAAAATTTAACCAAGTTATCTGAGGTCAATTTTACTAACCTCACTAAAAAAGTACAGACATTAATTGTTGGTCTCTCCTTAATTTCCTGATGTTTTCTCGTGTTCACTCGGTAACCATGAATATCCTCCCACAATACCTTTACATAATAAACTACTTGAGAAGGCTGTTGCCTCCCAGGTCTCAGATTATCTGAATCTTCACAACCTCCTATCTCCTGCTCAGCATGGTTCCTGAACAGGGCACAGCACCATAACTGCGCTACTTTAACTACTGAATGAAGTCCTAAAAGCTATGGACAATGGCTTGCTCATGGGGGCCATATTTATCGACCTCACGAAGGCCTTTGACCTTGTGGATCATTCTCTACTACTCTCCAAACAGTCCTCCCATGGTTTCTCTCAGATTGCCATCTCCTGGTTTGATAGCTACCTCACTGGGAGGACGCAATTTGTTCAAATTGAAACTGCTGTCTCTGACCTTGCCCCCACCTGTGTTGGAGTTCCCCAGGGATCTATACTTGGCCTTCTCCTCTTCACTCAGTTTATTAACAACGTGCCCTCACTGCCCTGTTCCTCCTCTATGATCCTATACGCTGATAATATGGTGCTTCTTTCAAGTGGTAAAGACCTCACATCAATAAAGGCAAATTGTCAAGCTGATTTTGACTGCTTACAAGGTTGGCTTCTACAAAACAAGCTCCTAAGAACTCCAAGAAAACCGTGGACATGCTTTTTGGCTCCCCCCCCCCTCGAATCAAATCCTGTACTCCTGCCCTTTCAGTTCTGTGTCTTGACGACTCCCATTTGGAATCTGTTAACTCTTTTAGGTATCTAGGAGTTTCACTCGACCCATCCCTGGATTTTAATTTGCACATTGCTGCTATCTGTAACACGGTAAACACCAAACTGGGACTTGCTTATAAAATCAGTTCCCCTCCTCAACGATGCTGCTCGACTTGCTATAGCGCAAGGTTTCCTCCTTCCCTGTCTTACATTTTGCTCCCAAGCATACCTTGAAGCTAGCAAAGCAGCCCTCCAGAAACGGAGCACCTGCTATAACAGAATATGCAGATTTGCCCTCTGCCACAGGCCAACTCATCCTTAACTCTACTCCAGACTGGGCTAGCTCTCCCTGTCATTGTATAGACTCTATTCTGCTGGCTGCTGATTGATAATACAATCGTAACGGGGACCCCGAGTACCTCTCAAAGCTGCTAACCCATCCAACCCAAGCTTGTCCCCTTAGGTCGTCTGTACAGACTTCTCTTAAAATTCCTAGGCATTTCACTAAAAAGGGTGAATTCTCCTTTGCAACATCTGCGTCTTACATTTAGAACTCCCTCCCCCTACAGGTCAAACTCACCAAATCCCACCAGGCCTTCAAACACGGTCTTCGTTCCTACTTAACAGACTAACGTTTGCTCCTGTTCTGATACTTGACCTTCACTCCTAGTACTTTTCCTCCCCAATTATAGCACTTCCTGTTTCTCTGCTTTTTCTGGTATTTGCTTGCTCAGATTTCCCTCACTATATTGTTATGTTACTGATTTCAAAATCCTGTTGCCTGATTTTAGTCAGTGCTTTTGTTCATCTAAAGCAAGTAATTAATGTATTTTATCCGTTATTTTTTTGGCTCTGTAGAATTAGCTTGCTCTTCATCTGTGAACAGTGCTATGTTTTTGTTCTCATCTCATGCTGTGCCATGAACAATGTCACTCCTGTTTGAACTTTGTTTCTCCTGTTTTGTACTCTCCAGGGTTGTGCCAGAAGATAGGCAATACTCTTGCCTAGTGTACTTACCGGTAAACAAAAACTAAATAAAATTAAAAAATTTCAATGCATCCTTATCACTATTCGTCGACAACATTTCCAACAATGGCAGCAAATGATATCTAATATGTCTGGGCTTCCAAATGCCCCAGGCTTAAATACAAACTCCTGCAAGCCCCTTAGGCACTAGGGGGTAGAGCACTACCTGACCTGGAAGATTATCTAGCCACCCACCTTAGAAATGCTCTCATGTGGTATATACCGGAATGTAATACTAACTTGAAATTAGTGAAATCGAGGGAGGAGGGGTCCGCCACTTGCTGCCAGGGCTATGGACCTAAACTTCAAGAAACATAATAGGGACTTGTCCCTTCTCACAGTACAGAATACCCTGCTTGGGTGTATCGTCTATGGGAAAAATTTAGTATTGGGCCCCTATTGTGGCCCTTTCGGTGGTTCAGGTGGGATACCCGTTTTCAATCGGCTCAACATGATTTAACTTTTAGGAGATGTTCACGCCTGGGGCTTTGTTCTCTGGCCCAGATCATAAAAGGAGACACCCTTTTGGACTTTCACTCTGTCCAAAAGGTTTTCTCTCTCCCTCATTCTGATAATTTCAGGTACCTCCAATTGCGTACCTATCTTATTTATTTATTCAAGCATTTCTCCAGGTAGGCATACTGAGCAGTATTGCTTGTTTACAGATGCGTCCGGGGGGTTAAGGGGATCTACAAGGCCAATGCCTCGTGTTCCTCGGAGATCCATGGGTCAAACCCCTATTAGAGGTAATAGAAGCAATCTTAAAGCAAACTATAAATAGAGGGTTAACTTCTTCCAAATATAAACCTATAAAAGCACTACACTGTGATCAGGCTCTTAACATAAAACAAAGGTGGCAACAAGAAGCTAATCTTTAATCCATCTATCCGTCATAATCCGACTTTCAGATGAGACATTAAACCGAGGTCCCATCTGCCTGGATTGGTGGTAGTTCAGGTGGATGTCAAAGATCCCATGGCACTTATCGAAAAGAGTAGGGGAATTTCCCCGGTGTCCTGGCCAAATTTCCCTCATTCACTAAAAATACCACCAACAGCTTAATCTGGTTCAAGGTCAGTTGGAATTCATCTGTATCCCCTTCCCCCAGGTCGTGCCTGAAAATAGGCAGGATTTGTCTAGTGCACTTACCCGTTCAACTAAATAAATCAATAAAATAAATAATACAGTATTTGCAGAAACTGACTGGCCACAGATCTTTCAATCAGGCCTGAGAAATTAAAATTGCGTACCTACTGTAATTATGATCTTTCTGTATATCTTCACCATTCATCACTGTTGGGCACTTGGCTGGAGTTCAGGACTCAGCGGGAGCTTTTTTTTTTTTTTTTTAGGTAGGCGGAGCCGACGCACCATCGGCTCCACCCTAGAGGCCGACACACTGCGTGGTGCTCGTGGGTTGGCCGTTAGGCTGCGTTGACTCCGCCTGCCTGCCAGTTCTGGGTCGCCGGAGGTAGAGGAAGGCGTGGAGGGTGGGACAAGGAAGTCAAGGACAGAAAAATGAAAAGATATATAAACAAAGGAGAAATAACAACTGAGAGGACAGAAAGGAGAAAAGTCGGAAACTAAAGGGATTGGGAGGGCCCCAATCTCTGGAAAAGGAGAAGAGGAGGTAGGGTGGGTAAAGAATTTAGGAGGAGAGGGGGGAGTTAGACATCCCAGACTCTGGTCCGTCTCCAGATTACATAGGAACTGCAAGGAGTAGCCAAAGGCTTTCTGCCAGAATTCAAGGCACAGAATGACTGGCAAACACTCCAGATAAGCAGTCTCGGCTATTCTGGACGAAAGACAGGGTACAGAGAATTAACACCCTCTCAAGGAAGGATTTTTTTTTATTAACAAGGAGAAATAGGTTGGATGGGAACAGGGAGGAGGGGAGAAAGGAGGGCAACTGTCAACTCCCACCCCACAGGGTGGAGCCAAAGCACTGAAGAAGGAGTGCCCCCCCCCGCTGTCCACTCTCCCCGGAACATTATCCCCCTGTTTTACCCCACTCCTAAAGAAAGGAGATGGGCACAGAGAGGGAGGAGGACCCAGAGGGATGGAGGGTGGGATCGTGATGAATGGTGAAGATACACAGAAAGATCATAATTATGGTAGGTACGTAATTTTCATATCTTATCTGTGTCGATCTTCACTATTCATCACTGTTGGGTGAGTACCGAGCCCCTCCGAAGGGGGTTTCTTTTACACCCTAAGGGACAAAGTCCCTTAGCTCTCAGTGGGTGACACACTAAAATGGAGAACCTTCAGGGCCTGGAGGAGGCCTGAGGTGGGAGTGAGGCAGGATCCCGGAGAAGAGGAAGCTGCCCGACAAGCGCAGTCTCGCTCTCGGGAGAAGAGATAGGTTCTCTGGTGGCGGAGTTAATCACCTACACCCGGCCAGGGGTGACACGGAAAAGGCGCAGCCATGCCGTCCACCTAGTGCAGATCACTGTCCCTACGACCCTGGTAGCTACCTCGTTGGCATCATAGGATGCCCTCGCTTGGTGCCTTGCTAGCTCCAGGCCACGCGCAGAGAGTGCAATGGCTTGTCTGGTTTGCTCCGTATCAGGCAATGAGGCCAGGAGCTGACCTAGCCTGGACCACAAGAACCTGTCATAGGCTGCATAGTGGGCCTGAGGTGTGGAAATGGAAAGCACTAACCATGCCGAGTAGAAAGTCCTCCTACCCCAGAAGTCAAAATCTGAGGAGTCTTGATCTGGGGGCTGGTCACGGTGAAGGGCGTGAAGCCCATCAGGAGTATCCAACTGCGTCAATCCGGACTGCGGATGAGGCATGGAACCTGGAGACTCCGGGGGTGTGCAATACTTCTGGCTGAGATCCCTTGGGGCAGGAACTCTGGAGAAGGGCCTCTGCCAGGAGCACAGCGACGCCTCCTGAAAGGGAGCAGGCCATGGTGGCACCACAAGGGTGGCCTCGCCAAAATCACCTAGAAAGGCGTGCGCCGAGTGCTCAGGATTGCTAATAGTGGCAGGTGCAAGGTTGAAAGTCCTCCAACATCCTCATGAGGAAGCACTGATACTCAGCGAGATCAGTAGCTGGAGAGATGTGGACAGAAGGTTCCTCTCCCCCAGAAGAGGGGGATGAAGAGCTGGAGGGCACCGGCTGTTCAGGGTGTGGCTGCTCGGAGGGAGGTTGAAAAACCTGACTGTCCATCGCCCTAACGTAAGCTGGGAACAGAGCAGCCACTGCTCTGAACTGCTCCCATGAGAGAGGCCCGCTAGGACCAAGGATGCCTGGGAGCGCAGGAGAATGTGGCAGAGGAATGGGGACAAAGCCAAGAAGAGATGTCGGCTGACCTCCGCCTGGGCTGAGGAGCGGACCGGGAGCACCCACAGAAGAAGGTGCCCCAGAAGACCCCACAGCCGATAGCTGAACCACCATTTCGGTACTGCCTTTGCTGCACCCGGAAGAATCCCCCCTGTGAGGTGACCGGGGCCGTATAGGTCCAGAAGGACGGTCCCCTACCTTAAAAGAATGGGGCTCTCTCCAAGAGACCGAGGAGGAAGAGCGGAGATCTGCACAACGGCTTCTCCCAGAGCCCGGGTGGACCCCCGAAAAAGGCTGCCGTGCTGACCCCACGCCCCTTGGAGTCTGAAAGAGCCCTCCTCCTTGTGAGGGCCAGCCTAGGTAGCTGACAGCTATGAGCAGCACCCAAAGGAGCTATCCAGGGCACAGCACCCTCCCCTCCCATAGGTTCTTTGTTCGTCCCCAAAGTTGGGCGATCTAGGCACACCACAGGTGGGGGTGCCACTGCTGAGGGGTCAGTGAACCCACCAAGACCAGGCTGCAAAGCAATGGTGGCCTGCACCACTGCCTGCTGGTCAGCACCCCTGACCCCAGTCTCCGTAGCCACCGACCCCACCTCAGAAGGAGGCTGACTCCGGCTTGTCGAGGAGACTACTGGACTGCCCACTCCAACAGCCAACCCCAAAGGGTCAGACTGTCCGTCTGACTCAGAGCTCAACTCCGCCTCCGAGGACGTAGAGGCTGAGGCCCTGTGCCAAACTGTGGGAGGGCGCCCACTGTCATCTTTGCCAAAGGGGCCAGAAACCAAAGCCGTGCCTGAGCTGGTAACAGTGCCCCCTACAGCACCGCGCGCGGAATCCACAGGGGGCACAGCTCCAGCATGAACAGGAGCTCCAGAGTCAGGACCAGCCACGGTGCCATCCAGCTCCATGGCGCTATGAGCGGCGCCAAGGACGAAGACAGCGCCGACGATGGCCCCGACAGCACCATCGGCAAAAAGGATGGTGCTGCTGACAATGGCGCTGACGGCACCATCGGCACTGAGGACGGTGCTGCCCAGCTCCACGGCGCCGCGTGCAGAGGCAGCGCGGCGATGGTGGTTCCGGCCCCCAGCAGTGGACCCGAGACACTGCGTGAGTGCTCAACCTCGGCGCTGAGGATGGTGCCGAGCGAGACATGGACAAAGACAGCGCCGTAGCAGCTTCACGGCTCTGTTGGCACTGTCGGCGCCCTGAGCGGCTCCGGCAAACCATGGCGCCAAGTGATAAGTGGAGATGGATGGCGGCTCCATCGAGGCCCAGGCGCCCGCGAGCGAGCGCAGAGGCCATAGCGGTGCCGACCGGCGGCGTTGAGGATGGTGCCGACCCGGGCCTTGCGAACAGCGGGTCCGACACCAGGGGGAGCCTTCACCCCCGAAGGGACAATTGCCATGACGGCGCCTCCCGCCCGCCCCCTGAAAGGAGCGGGACGGGCCTCCTGCATCATGGAAGGAGCCTCGGCAACGGCTTCCTCCTCCTCGGTCCATGTAGGACTGGGAGGGGACCCGGAGGAAAGGCTGAGAGAGCATGGTTTGGCCCGACGAGTATGTGCCCGACTCCTGAAAGTCGGCAGCGCTCTTCCCACTTTCCACGCGCGTTGTTCGATGACCCGGCGATCCATGGAGAAACAGGCGTCGCACGAATCCATGTCGTGAAGCAGGCCAAGACACGAAAGACAACAGTCGTGCTGGTCGGTGACTGAATATTTTTGGCCGCATGGGCACCATCACATGGGGGGCCGACCCGTCCTGGAAGTCTTCTTGCCCTCCGACTGAGACATGACCTACGGAGAAAAAAACACCAAAAACAGACTCGACGTCGCAGAAAATAAAATAATGGAAAGATCTTACCGGGCAACGTTGAGTATGGCCAAACAGAACCGGCAGGAACCGACGGACTTCGGCACTGAAGGTAAACTAATTACGGCATCAAAGGTTTTTCGTCGTCGAAGGATTTTCGGAGTCGAACTAGGCCTCTAGCACAGCAGCTCCACACGAGGTGTGACCTCATGACAGGAGGCGAAGAACTGGCAGGCAGGTGGAGTCGGCGGCTAACAGCCAACCCATGGGTGCCACGCGGTGCAACCATTGCCTCGGGGTGGCGCGATGGTGCGTCGGCTCCGCCTACCTAAAAAAAATAATAAAAAAAAAAAACGCTCCCGTGGGGTCCTGACCTCCGGCCAAGTACTCAACAGTGATGAATGGTGAAGACTGACACAGATAAGATCTACCTGCTCACCTTTCTGGCAAGAGTTTGCCTGGAAGGTTAGGGTCTGTTTTTTTCCACACATCTGCCATACAAGGAAAATGTGGCGCCCACTTCTCAGCTTGCTGGATGGGCTATGGGGAAACCCAGGCTAATCATACACACGTTTTCTGGTCATGCCCAGTGCTGACTGCCTTCTAGCACCAGATCATGAATCAATTAACTACACTGTTTACTACAGAAGCCCCACTTTCCTTTGAAAATGTCATCCATGGCCTCCATCCACCTGGCCTAAGGGGAAGAGACCACCTCTATCTATGAAACATACTCCTAGCTGTGGCACACAAAGCCATCACCCGGCAATGACCCCAAGTGGACCCACCAACAATTCATTCATGGCTCTCCATCATACAAGATATCCAGAATATGGAAAAATTAACACACAAAGTGAACCTCCAAATCACTGTATTTACTCGCAGATGGTCGGCCTGGCTGTTGCGTGATAACTTTCAGAACTTACCCTAGCCCCAGCCTTAAAATCTTATCACTACCCTTGTGGTAATTGCATTAGGAATTAAAAGTATGAACCATACTATTGATGCTGGCTCCTTCATATTTATTTTATTAAATGAATTGTTAGGTTGCAGTGCCTTCCATGTCAATATTTAGTTCTTCACTTGGAATGTGACAACTTTTTGCATTTCATCTGTTTATTGCAATTGTCGGTCTTTCTTGACTGTTGCACACTATTTGTTGTGAAGTTTTATGTACCCATGTTTCTCAATAAAGATGCATTTAAAAAAAAAAGGCACTAGGCATGAAAGAACAGACTAATAAGGCATGTGAAAAATCAAATTGTCAAACTACACTATAGCCACCAGGCAAGGCAAGGATATTCAGACACTCCACAAGCAAGCTGGAATGCTCCTTAGGCTGTGTCATCAATAAGGTTTTACTCAAGCACATCCTCAAAAACAAAATGCTGCCTGGAGACACACATACAGCCTTTCTCTAAACAGAGTTACATTCAAAAATGCCTAAAAAAACACAAACAACCATGACACTGAAGTTATTTGCTGTAAAGAGCTCTGACTTGAGCTGCGACCCCTGTCACTGGCACAGAAAGACTAAAGAACTTGGAGACTTCCGAACACAGAAGACACCAACATTCCAAGATATAGCCGCTGCTTCTATAGCTGTGCCATTGACCCCTACTCAGGCAGCATGCATACCCATTTGTAATAACTGCCCGTTGACAACGTGGAGCAATACAGAAAGTGCATTTGGATTAGAACAAGGCCTTCGACTCAGTCCCCCCACAGGAGGCTAATCATAGAAACACAGAATTTGATGGCAGATAAGGACCGCTTGGCCCACTTACTCTGTGCATTTCCTTACCTAATGGATAAGCTGCAGATCCTAGTTAACCAACAGCCTACTTCCTCCTACCCCTCCCCCACTAGAATTGCCTTACATCTGTCCCATGCATTCATGGATTCCCCCACGGTTTTTGACTCCACAACCTGCTCAGGAAGGTTGTTCCATGCATCCACAACCCTCTCCATGAAAAAATACTTCCTTACATTACCTCTGAGCCATCCCCCCTCTATCTTCAAATTGTGCCCCCTTGTTCTTGCACATCTCTTTCTGAAAGATGCTACCCTCTTGGACTTTGTTGACTCCCTTGAAGTACTTGAAAGTTTCTATCATGTCCCTCCTTTCCTCGAGGGTATACATATTAAGCTCCTTTAGTCTCTCTTCGTATGTCTTCTGGTGCAGACCCTGCGTCATTTTGGGTGCCCTCCTCTGGACAGCCTCCACCCTGTCTATGTCTTTTCGGAGATGGGGTCTCCAGAACTGCACACAGTACTCCAGATGGGGTCTCACCAACTGTCTGTACAGAGGGATAACAACTTCCTGTTTTCTACTGGTGATGCCTCTCCCTATGCATCCCAGTATTCCCCCAGCCCTCCTTATTGCCTTCTCACATTGCTTGCCCACCTTTAGGTCATTTGATATAACTATCCTCGGGTCCCTTTCCATTTTTGTTGTTGTCAGTGTCTCACCCCCACTGTGTACTCTTCCCCTGGGTTTTTGTTTCCCAGGTGCATTACTTTGTAATTCTTTGCATTGAATCTAAGCTGCCATACATATGACCATTCCTCCAACCTTGCCAAGTCCCTTCTCATCCTTTTCACCCCACCTTGTGTATCAACCTTGTTGCAGATCTTTGTGTCATCCACAAAGAGACATACTTTTCCTTCCAGTCCCTCTGCAATGTCACTTATAAAGACATTAAAAAGGACCGGACCCAGTACTGAACCCTGCGGTACCCCACTAGTAACCCCCATTTCTTCACTGTGGACTCCATTTACTATTACCCTCTGCGTCCTGTTGTCCAGCCAGTGTTTTACCCAGGCTACCACCCGGGGACCCACTCCCAGGCTGGCTAATTTATTAATCTTTTTTTTTTTTTTATTTCTTTTTATCCCCCTACGTCCTGCAGACCCCGACCCTTCAGGACTGCCAAGGAGTCATCCTCCTGCCTCACTCACCCTACCCGGACTTACCTCTCAGTCCCCATGGAGCTGTGGCCCCGCCCCCCCCGAGCGGGGCTGAGTTGGGGTGGGCAAGCACCCTGATACTGAAAGTTTCATCAGACCGGAGGTAATCGGGCAGGTGAGGGCACATAGAGACACGCTCAGGTGCTCCTTCTCGGTGTCAACAGGCGTTTTCCCATTTCTTGTGGAGGGTGGCACACACTCCTCGCCAAAACATCACTGCGGCGTTGCCTCCCCCCTTCCACAATGTTGGCTCTGCGCTAGCCATGCCACTAGCTTCCGCCAGAGACCAGGCAAGCATCGAGCGTGGACCCCCCTCCCTCCCAGGAGGGAGAGCTGTTCTCCGGACGCTCAATCCTCTCCCTCCTCTGCTGACCCCCAACGACCCAGGCTCATTCCCAAACCCGGGTTGCCAGCGTGCTGCGAGGTGTGGCGTCCAGCGCCTCAACCCTCAGCGCCACTGGGCCGGCTTCTAATTTGTTTACTAATCTTTTGTGTGGGACTGTGTCAAATGCCTTGCTAAAATCTAGGTAGGCCATGTCCACAGTCCCTCCATGGTCTACTACTTTGGTCACCCAGTCAAACAAATCTATTCAGATTTGTCTGACATGACCGTCCCGCTGTGAATCCATGCTGCCTTGGGTCCTGTGCCCCACTGACCTCTAGCTACTCAACAATTCTTTCCTTCAGAAGTGATTCCATCATTTTCCCTACCACTGAGGTCAAACTGACAGGTCTGTAGTTTCCTGCCTCTGTCTTGCTCCCACTTTTGTGAAGGAGAATCACATCCGCCCTCCTCCAGTCCTCAGGTACCACACCATCCTCCCATGATTTGTTAAAAATGGTGGTCAATAGTGTTACTAGTTCTCCCCTTAGTTCTTTTAGAATTCTTGGGTGAATCCCATCAGGCCCCATTGCTTTGTCCACCTTCAGTTAAAGGAGTTCTTTCAGAACCCTTTCTTCTGTGAAAGGACTGATATCGACCCCCCTATCCAGAGTGCTTCTATTGACTGGATTAGGTACCTCCCCCTACTCTTCTTTTGTGAATACTAAGCAGAAGTATTTGTTCAGTATCCCTGCTTTTTCACTGTCCCTCTCTGCTCACCCACCCTCCTCTTTATTCAGCCTCAATATCCCTCCCTTTGTCTTCTTCGCTCCCTAATGTACCTATAAAAGGTTTTATCCCCCTTCTTCACTGAGTTGGCTATCTTTTCCTCGGTTTGGGCCTTTGCTATTTTGACTGCCTTCCCCGCTTCCTTCTACTTTAACTGGTACAGTTCTCTGTGCTGCTCCTTCCGTGTTTCCTTACACTTCCTGAATGCTATCTTTTTCTTCCTAACCTTCCCCGCCACCTCTTTTGAGAACCATAGTGGTTTTTTCTTTCATTTTGATTTGTTGATCAAAAAGTTAAGGGACCTAGGGGTCCTAGTGGGGGACTTCATTGTTAGGAGGGGAGGGAGGGGAGAGGATGGTAATGTGCCTGCCTGGCGCCATGGCTTGGAGGGACAGAGAGCGAATCCTCCGGATCGTGGGAGCAGCTGCCCCATCCCTGTCCTTACTGCCTTTGTCTTTTTCTCCATTTACTCCTGCCCTTCTCCCTCAGGGGTCGATGCTGGGCCCAGTCCGTTTCAATGCGTTTATCTGGGACATGGGAAGGGCATTAAGAGCAGAATATGCCACTTCACAGGCAGCATGAAGATAGTCACAATGGTGGACACATAGGAAGGGATACAAAGCTAAAAAATGCAAGATGATGCACATTGGGAAAGGAAACCAAGAGTGCAATATGAAATTTGGGGTGGAGGTGGGACTGGATAGCACTGTGGCAGAAAAGGACCTAGGGGTCATGATATCAGAGAGCCTGAGAACAACAGCACACTGTAACTGAGCTGCAGGTAAGGCAAACAGGATGCTGGGATGCATAGGGAGAGGGATAAGTAGCACAGTAATCTGACAATACCGTAAGTGCTTTCAACTGTCTTTCTTAACTGGTTAAAAATGACTCCCTGTAGGCTTATGTAGCTACCATAACAAAAAGAGAATTTTCAATCAGCCAGAGCAAGACTGATATGAGAACACAATTTAAACAAACTGTACTGACTGAAATGTACATGCTGAAGAAGTCCATAAAGAAACAGCAACACAGAGTGGAACCCGTATGCATGAAATAAAAAGGAAATCATCAGTATATATTGGATCGATTCAAGTTTTTGTGCTTCCCCCTCACCTGTCTCCAGAGTTCTACTTGTATCTGGGGTTGGCAGCAGTTTAACACAAGATATACCTTTCCTGCATTTCTTGTGGACACCCTAGTTTTCTACTTCTCTTTGCATAATAAACAGCAGAATCCAGGAAGTAATTTTTCCACTGTAGAGGTCACTGGCGCGACCGCATCTGGAAGTGTGAGCAAGGTACTGGAGTCCACACCTGAGGCAAGACTGTAACAAGGTAGAAGCGGTACAGCGTAGGGCAACCAAGAGGGTCTACAGACTAGGAGGCGAGACATATGAGGAGAGGCTGCAGGACCTGAATATGTGAATATATATGGGAAAGAGGTGACCTGGCTGAAACATACAAGTACTTTCGTGGATAAATAGGGTGGATGCCAAGGTATTTTTCTCCTTGAGCATAAACACAGGGAACAAGGGCCAACTCACTGAAATGTGCAGAGGGAGATTCAAAAGGGATATCTGCAAGCTCTTTTTCACTGAAAGAGTGGTGGACAAGTGGAACAAGCTGCTGGAGGAAACGGTACAGGGCAAATCAGTCAGCAGCTTCAAACAGGGATGGACCAGGCATATGCGATTAGTTAGAAAACACGTAGCAGAAACATAGAAGAGGGAAAGCCAGTGCAGAGTAGTCTGCCGTCATTATCTCTGTGTCTACGTATTCAAGCAGGAGCGCTACTAGCTATGGGAATTTCTTTTTTCTTGGTTATGTGGAGTGTGCTCTGCTGGGAACTGAAGCATATTGACTAATGCAAGAATAAAAAAATTGAGCAGCTCTTTGGCATTTGAGTGCTTCCTTACAGTTATCCTCTTTCCTTTTTGAACTCCTTCAGGAATATCACCAGGGTTTACTGAAGGTGAAGGCCCCCCCCCCCAAAAAAAAGTCCTGACCCTCAACCAACACACCAAGACTGAATATTCTAAGCCAACTGCCTCAGAATGGGATAGAGCCAGGGTTCTATGATGATACATACTAACATACTAATTGCCAGCAGATTAGGCCTTATGGTCTCTCGAGGTCTGCTCGAACCTCAGGTCCCTAGTTGGGTACCAAGGCCCCCTCCCCTCCCCCGTGTTCCAGAAGCCCCTATCATCCATTCCCACCCCCCAGGGCCAGGCCATCATCAGATACATCCGCTTTCTGTGTCTGTCCCACCCTCTCTTGAAGCCCTCCACTGTGGATCTCTGAACCAGCTCGCCAGGCAGCACATTCTAAGGATCCGCCACCCTCTCAGTGAAAAACCTCCTCCTCTTCCACCCCTCACCCTTCCAACTTCAAACCATGCCCTCTGGTAATATCTCCCTGCTTTAGTCTAAAGATCCCTTCCGGGTTTACCCTATTTATTCCCTTGAGGCACTTGAAGACCTCAATCATGTCCCCCCTGTCTCTCCTCTCCTCCAATGAAAACAGGCAGAGCTCCTCAAGTCTGTCCTCATACGTCAAATCCCCTAGTCCTCGTATCACTTAGTTGCCCTCCTCTGTACCCTCTCCAGGAGCTGTATGTCCTTCTTCAAGTGTGGTCTCCAGTACTGCACACAGTACTCAAGGTGTGGTCTAACCAATCCATTGTATAGTGGCAGAATCACTTCCCTGCTCCTAGAAGTGATCCCCCTTATGATGCATCCCATCATCCTGTTTGCTTTGCTAGCTGCTCTCCTGCACTGCTCGGGGTTATTCATACATGCATCCACCATGACCACTATGTCTTTTTTCCCTGTTGAGGACTCCAGTGCCTCCCCTCCCAGGGCGTACCTGTGTTTAGGGTTTCCATGCCAAAAATGTGACAGCTTGCACTTGGTGATAATGAAATTTAATTTCCATGTGTGAGCCCACCTTTCCATGGTGTCCAGGTCCCATTGCAGGGCTAACCTCCCCTCTTCCCCCTCAACTACTGCTCCCATCTTGGAGTCATCAGCAGAGAGACTCATTTCACACCCTATACCCTCCCTGATGTCCAAAATGTATGCATTAAACAGGACTGAGCCCTGCGGCACCCCACTATCAACCTCTCTAGGGTTCGAGAACTCCCCACCAACCACTACTCTCTGAGTGCATCCAGCTAGCCAGTTTTCAATCCATCTGACCAATGGGCCTACTCCCAACCCCGTCAGTTTCTCCACCAGACCACTGTGGGGGACAGTCTCGAACGCCTTGCTGAAGTCCAAGAATAATACATCCACAGGCTTTCCCCTATCCAGTTCTGATGTTACCCATTCGTAGAACTCCACAAAATTGGTTTGACATGATCTACCTGGCACAAACATTCAAATTACGTACTTACCGTAATTATGATCTTTCTGTGTATCTTCACCATTCATCACAATGGGTACTGGCCGGAGATCAGGACCCCTCGGGAGTCTTTTTTTTTTTAAGGATGGTGAGACGGCCTTGTATCGGCAGCCTCGAGAATCGGCGTACTACGTGGCATTTCAGTTAACCGTTAGGCTGGAGTCGAGCTCCTCCTGCCTACCAGTTCTGAGTCGCGGAGAGGTAAGAAGGAAGGGATGGAGGGTGGGACAAGAGAGTCAAGGGACAGAAAAAGAAGAAAACTGAACTAAAAGGAGAAATAACGACTGAGAGGACAGCATAGAAGAAGTAAGACTAAGGGATTGGGTAGGGGCCCCAATCTCTGGAAACGGAAGAAGGGAGGGAAGGGAGGAGAGAATTTAGGAGAGAGTGAGAGGTAACAAGGATCCAGGACCCTTGTCCGTCACCAGACTGTATAGGAACTGCAAGGAGTTAGCAAAGCTCTTTGCCAGAATTCAAGGCACAGAATAACTGGCAATACCCCAAAAGCAGAGTCGGCTATTCTGGAGAAGGACAGGGTACAGGGACTCAGTACTCTCTCTTTAAGGAAATATTTGGTGAAAAAAGGGAATTTTTTTTAATAAGATGGAAAACAGAAGGAGGGCAACTACCAGCTCCCACCCTGTAGGGGTGAAGATATGAAGAGAGGAGGTGCCACTCGAACTGTACCCCTTAGGGAAGACTGACCCTCCTGTGTGTCCCAACTAATCTCACTCAAGCAAGGGTGCCGGAAGATGGCAAAAGCTGAGGGGGCTGAGAATGAGAGGGCACTTTTCCCTATACTGGTTTTACCATACAGAAATAGAAAGTGGAGGGGCTACAGCCCTTTAGCCCCAGTGTTTCGGCACCTATGCAGTGAAGCGAGGAAGGCACAGAGGAGGAGGATTCCAGAGACTGGGCCCCAAGGGGGATGGTGGGAGGATTGTGATGAATGGTGAAGATACACAGAAAGATCATAATTCAGGTAAGTCGTAATTTGAATATCTTATCTGTGTCAATCTTCACCATTCATCTGAATAGTGCCAAGCCCCGAAGGGGCTGACTGATTGCACCCTAGGGACAGTGTCCCTTAGCCCTCAGTGGGTGACACACTAAGGGAACCTTCTGGGCCTGAGGAGGCCCTAGAGAGGGAGGCGAGGCAGGGGTTCCACAGAGGGAAGAATTTGCCCGACAAGCGCCCGTCTCGCCCTACGGAAAGAGGTAGGTTCCCTGGTGGGCAGACAAATCACCCTACGCCCGGGCCAAGGGTGACAACCGGGAAAGGTGAAGCCATGCCGATCTTCTGGTGCAGATCGCTGTCCCTCGACCCTGGTAGCTACCTCATTGGCGTCATAAGATGCCCTTGCTTGGTGCCTTGCTGGCTCAGGCCAGTGCAGAGAGGCAATGGCTTGCCTGGTTTGCTCCAGTCAGGCAGGCTGCTAGGAACTGACCTGGCGCTGACCACAAGTACCTGTTATAGGCAGCGTGAGTGGGCCTGATGCACAGAGATGGAGAGAAGCAGCCGTGCAGTAGAAAGTCCTCCTCCCCCAGAAATCAAAATCCGAGGAGTCCTGATCTGGGGGCCGGTCACAGTGGAGGGCGCGAAGCCCATCAGGAGTGTCCAGGTGCGTCAATCCGGACTGCGGATGAGGCAAGGAACCTGGAGACTCGAGGCGCAATACCTCTGGCAGAGGTCCTAGGGCAGGAACTCCGGAGAAGGGCCTCTGCCAGAAGCATGGACATCTCCCGAAGGGGAGTAGGCCAAAGCGGCTACCACGAGGGTGGCTGTCCCAAAAATCGCCTAGGAAGGCATCGCCCATGCTCTGATTGCTCACAGAAGAAGGAGAAAGGTGAAGGTCCTCCATCATCCTCCGAGAAGCAGCTGATACTCACAGAGATCAGCAGCAGGAGATATGGACAGAAGGTTCCTCTCCCAGAAGAGGGATGAGGCTGGAGATCACCATAGGCTCAGAGGGTGGCTGCTCGGGGTGGGTTGAAAGCTGGCTGTCCAAAGCCCTACGTAAGCAGGAACCGAGCAGCCACCGCTCTGAACTGTTCCCAGGTGAGAGAGCCGCTAGGACCAAAATACCTGGGAGCACGGGAGAAGGCGACAGAGGGGTGGACAGAGCCGAGAGAAAGTCGGCTGACCTCTGCCAGGGCTAAGGAGTGGACCCACGGACTCCCGGGGGAGTCCTGGAAGACTCCAGATGGGCAACTGCACAACCGCTTGGGTGCCTAGACTGCGCCAAAAGAATCCCCAAGTGAGCGGCCGGGGCCGTGAGGTCAGAAGGACGGTCCCCTGCCCGTAGAAAGAATGGGACCCTCTCAAGGAACCCGAAGGGGAAGGGCGGAAGTCCGCACTCCGGCTCCATCCAGGACCGGGTGAGTCCCAGAGAAGGGCGACACGCGCGAACCTATACCCCTCGACCCTTCCAGAGTCCAAAGGGTCCTAGCCCTCGAAGTGGCCAGTCTAGGCAGCTCCGTGCCCAGGGCCGCCCGAAGGGACAATCCCGGAGAGCACCTTCCCCTCCCGTGGCCTTCTCGATAGGCCCCAAAGTTGGGCGACTGAGAGATGCCACAGTAGGGGGTACCACCGCAGAGGGGTCAAGGAACCCCCCAAGGCTAGGCTGCAAGGCGATGGTGGCATGCACCACAGCCCGCTGGTCAGCACCACTGACCCTAGCCCTAAAGGAAACCCGACTCACCTCGGAGGGGACTGGCGCGACCGAAGAGGAAACCACCAGCTCGTCCTCCCTTGCAGACAACCCGAAGGTGTGACTGCCCATTCGACTCGAGCTGGACTCCGACTCCGAGAGGAAGAGTCCGAGGCCTAAAGCCAAACAGTAGGGGGTCGAGGAGGGACACCTTCCGAGGGCCCAGGAGCCAAGGCAATCCCGCCCGGTCCACAGCACGCATGGTGGTGCCAGCAGAAGGTGGCAGGGCAGCAGGGCCAGAAGTCCTAGGCCAGGGCCAGCTGCGGCACCATCAGGTCCACTGGTGCCAGGAGGCACCGGGGCCGAGGCGGCGCCGACAGCAACCCAGTCTTGGCCGACGCCACCGCCAGGCGCGCGATGCCGTGCGGCTGGCGAGGACAAGCGTCGGCGACAAAGACTCGGCTCCAGCCACGGTGCGTGAGACCTGCTCGGCGCCGGGAGACGTCGAGAGTCCAATGGCGACCTCGTCAGCGACCGACACACACCGAAAGGCCCATGGCGCCGTGCTCAACCTCGGCGCCTGAGGCGGGCGCAAGGTGAGGCATGGCGAAGGGCGACACCGAAGGCGGTTTCACGGTGCCACGAGCAGTGTCGGTGCCCGCGGGCGGTGCCCGGCAAACCCCGCGATGCCGACAGTCGGGGTCGGCACCGGCGTCAACACCGACAGGACCCTCGGCACCGTGAGCGGCACTGAGGCCCCGGCGGCACGGTGATCGGCGTCGAGGACAGCGTCGACCAGGCCTAGCGGACCGCGGGAGCGACACCGGGAGCCTTCACCCCAAAGTGATTGCCGGGCGGCGCTCCCGCCCGCTCCCGGGGAAGCGGGACAGGCCTCCTGCGCCGCGGAAGGAACCTCGGCCACGGCTAGGCTAGAAGGGCGAGGCTCCCTCCCTCCGATCTGTGTAGAACCGGGAGGGGACCCGGAGGAGGGTCCGAGAAGAGCGTGGCCTTGGCCCGAGCGCGGCCTATCCTCGAAAGTGTGGGCACAGCCCGACCTTAAACGCTGTTCCAAGACTGGTGGTCCATCGAGAAGCAGGCGTCAGATGAATCCATGTCGTAGCGGCCAAGGCACGAAAGGCACCGGTCATGTTGGTCGGTGACGGAGTACTGCGCGCACGCACGGGCACCGACACTAGGGGCCGCCTGTCTTCTGCGATTTTTGCCTCCGACGCGACATGACCTACGGAGAAAAAACACCAAAAACAGACTTGACGTCGCTTTAAATGTAATAAAAGGAAAGATCTTACGGCGGCGTCGAGTGGAGGCAAACACAGAACTAGTAGACCGGCGACTAAAGGCACGAGGCTTCAAGGCCTAAAATTTTTGAATAAAGCTTCTTCAGGCTTCCCACGAGGCGACCTCGACGGCGGGAGACGAAGAACTGGTAGGCAGGCGGAGTCGACCCAGCCTAACAGCTAATCCTTGAGCGCCACGTAGTACGTCGGCCTCGAGGGTGGCGCCGATGCTACGTCGGCTCCGCCTATCCTTTAAAAAAAAAAAAAAAAGGCTCTCGCGGGGTCCTGATCTCCGGCCAGTACCCATTGTGATGAATGGTGAAGATTGACACAGATAAGATCCATGTTGCCGACTATCCAGAACTCCCACCTCCTCCAAGTACACCCCAATCGTTCCTTTAGTATACTCTCCATTAATTTTCCCACCATCGAGGTCAAACTGATGGGTCTATAGTTACCTAGTACTTCCCTCGACCGCCCCTTTATGGACTGGCACCACATGTGCCTCTCATCAATCCCTAGGTACCTTCCCTGTCTCAAGCGACTTGTTGAAGAGCTCCGCCAGGAGTGCAGCCAGTATATCCGCCAATTCCCATAGTACTCTCAGATGAATGCCATCTGGCCCAGGAGATTTATCTTTCTTTAGGCCCTTAAGAGCTAACCACACCCTTTCGGTGGAGATAGCATCATCTGTCCACTCCACCTTTATGGCCTTTTTATCCTTATCCTGATGTGACACCCCTGGGGTACCTCTCCCTCCCTCTTGCTCCATTTCTGCTGCTCCCCTGATCCCACTCGCTACCGCTTCTATCCCCACCATGCCTTGCTTTGTAGATATCCCATCCCCCTCCCTAGTGAACACAGAGGCGAAGTACTCATTTAATACCTCTGCCTGGTCCCTCGCCTCTTCCCCCCACCCTCCTTCTGATCTCAACCTGCCAAGATGGCTCTTAGTTTTTCTCCGCTCCTCAGTGTACTGGAAGAACCCCTTTTCCCCTCCCCGTATCCCCTGTACCAGCCGCTGCTCTTTACTGGACTTTGCCCACCGCATCATCCGGGTGACTTTTCTAGATGCAAGATGGTACATTTCCTTTTCCCTGTCCCCTCTCATTGTTTTATAGTTTCTGTAGGCAGCCTTCTTTTCTCTGACTGCTACCTGAACCTCACTGGACCACCAGCATGGTTTATATGACCTTGCTCCCTAACACTTCACCTTAGCGCAGGTCCTGACTGCCTCATAAAGTTCCCGTTTTATGACCGCCCATCTCTTTTCCACATTTGTCATTGTTGTAATCCCCATCAAGTGATCCTTGAGAATATTTCCCATGCCCACAAAGTCTGCCCCCTGAAGTCCACTGCCAGTGTCCTAGATCTCTCTTCCCCTCCCATGCTTATTTGAAACCAGACGGTATTGTGGTCGCTCCCAGTCAGGGGATCCTCTACAACCAGGTCCCTTACCAGATCCCCATCCGCCAGAACCACGTCCAGGACATGTCCCTCCCTTGTGGGCTCCATCACGTGCTGTGTTAAGAACACATCCTGGAAGCCGTCCAGCAGCCTCTGCTACTTGGCCACCTTAGAGGACATGGTTCCCCAGTTTGTACCTGGCATATTAAAGTCCCCCATCAACACCACTCCCTCCCCTTTTGGTCCACACTGGGCAATGATGTTGTCCAGCAAACCATCCTCCAGAACATCACCCATCCCAGGGGCCTATATACTACACCCAGCTTTGGAGTGTGTAGCCCAGCAGTAAATGAATGCCCAGTGACAACATGTAATGACATAGAAAAGGTTAATCAGAATATCCCTCGAATGCTTACATACTTTTTATTTAAAATGTTTGTTTTATTAGGGTAATTACTGCCTCCTACTGTCTCTTCACCTAATGCTCTGGCGGTTAAGAATAGGAAGCATGAGATCATTAGAGTCCTTTCAATATATTCGTATTCAGTTCATCTTAAGGGCAACCACACTGTGCAAAATGGTACATTTGTGAGGACAGCATGTTTCATCTCTTAGAACTTCAGCTGCTATGCTAAGTACACTTTTCTTGCACACTCGCCTCTGGAGCTTAAAGACTGTTAGGTCATGGATTCAATTCCCATGCCAAGAACTTGGGCTAATGCCTCATACTGACACTGTAGTGCTGCACGGCAGTGGGGTGCTGCTGCACAGCTGAGGTGTCGTTCTGTGGATGAGACATTTAACAGAGGCCCCTTCTCTGGTGGCTGTCCAGGTGGGAGTCATTTTAAGAGTAGGGGATTTGCCCTGGTGTACAGGCCTACATTTCTTGTCAAGGAAACGTGTCCTTGCAACTCACCCCCAGGACATATCTGGAAATGAGAAGTCACAGCTCAGTTAGTTAGTTAACACACAGTACTTGCTGCAACATTAAATATACACACCGTGCTCCAAATGAGGGGCTTATTTTAAGCTATTTTTTTTTTTTTTAAGTAATTTTAAACTCCTCTATTTTCAGAGCCAGTGAACCCAGAAGTTATCCAGGTCGCCACAGGTATAAATTGTTGCCCACTGTGAGCAGGGCACGTGCATTGCCACACATGGAGATGCGCGCCAAGACATGCACGTTCTGTCGCACATGCCTGGCGTGTCCGGAGTGCATGGAGCGAAGGAGGCCTCTACACTGTAAGTTATAAATTTAGGTGCCCATAATCAAAATGTTATAATGGACGGTATTACTGAAATTGATGCTGTATCAAACAATTTGTGTGTAAAAGAGGGGAAATATCAAGATGTAATATATGTGGTATGTATTTTAGGGTCATCGACCAATGTACTATAGAGTCAGACTGCACAAAATGTAACCAATATGAAACAACATTATATAAGCTAAATACTACCCTTGTAGAGCTAAATCACCTAAAAGATATATTAAAACTGGAGAATGAGCCAGCCGGGTGGCGCTGAGGCGCTGGTCTCGCCTTACCTTGCGCCATGCCGGCAACCCTTGTTCAGGAACGAGCACGGGTTGCCGGGGGTCGGCAGGGGAGGAGAAGGATTGAGCATCTGGACAGCTCTCCTCCGGGGAGGGGGGTCCACGACAGTCGGAGCCCGACTGCCCCCTGGGGGACACTATGCTGTTCTGTGCTTTGGGGTTGAGTTGGGGGCAGGCGTCAGGAGAGTGTGCGTACGGACGCATGCGCACTCCCCTCCACTGGCGTCATTGCACGCCCTCAGCTAAAGGAGAAAATCAGGAAAAAAGGGAAGACATCCTGGTCGGGCAGCTTGATGGCTCTCCAACATTGCAGATTCTGTATCCGAACAGGGTGGATGAGTAGGGGACTCCCCACCACCCCGCTGTGGGGGGTAAGCCGCAGGGAAAGCGGGTAACTAGGACCCTGATGGAGCGCGGTGGTATTCGGATGGTGGCCAGAGTCCCAGGGGGTCCCAGGAAAAAAAGGAAGCAGACCTAGGGTTACCACCTTTTAAGAAGCCCAAAGTGGGACATTTCTTACTGAAACTGGATTTTTCGCAGGACAATATGTCATCCTGACCAATGCAGCAGACATGTTTTCTATAAATAATCAGAATTAAGACTAAGTGTTGTAGTTTTTTAGTTGTTTCTTGTGTTTTCTATTATTTTAAGGTATCTTGGTTAAGGTATTATAGTTTTTTTGCAACATTTAGAGGAAAATCAGAAAATATTTTCTCTACTGTAATGTCAGGACATTTAGTATTTTTCATGTTTTTCTGCAGGACACAGCTGCCCAAATCAGGACTGTCCTGCGAAAATAGGGACAGGTGGTAACCCTAAGCAGACCAGGCATGTGCGGAAAGTGATAGCCAAAAAAAAAAAAAAAACACTGGAGAATGATTATGGAATAAATATAACCATTACAACCCCTACTGTGGAACAGGCAGGTATCCCAATGGCTGATACTGGGCCCGAACCTCTCACTACAGATAATGCGGGCCCAAGCACATCATATAGCTCACCCTTATGCCCCAGAAAAAGAACGAGAGAAGAACAGAATGTTAGTATAGCGGGCACAGAACAATCTGATATAATATTAAACTGTCATAAAAACAAAGACGTTCTACCCCTAAAATCAATAATGAATGGTGTACAGTAAAACATGGACATTCTATCAAAAAGGGTAGAAGGACCATGACATCACAAGAAATTATAACAAAACAGATTCACTTGCCTAGATACTAATCATGAGAACTCTCTTGAATCTATCACAGATACCTCATTAAATATAGAGATGGTTGTAATGGGAGATTCTATAATAAGAAATTGTAACACTGCATTCTGTGAACAAAATAAAAAGCATAGAATGCTTCCTCTGTTATTCGGGGGCTAGAATTGCAGATGTAAAACAAGAATCAATAAAAGTAATAAAAACTTCAAATACTAAACAAATTGTAACAATTCATATAGGAACTAATGATGTGGGTTAAAATCACGAAAAAGACATTTGCTGGGAACTTTTGGAAATGACAAAAGATCTCAAAGAATGAAGATCACATGCTCTCATCTCAGGTATCCTACCCATTCCAAAAGCCTTAGTTGAAAACAACAAAACAACTGTCAGAACAAACATGAGATTAGAAAATTGGTGTCAAAATTAATCTACTGGATTTATTAATAGCTGAAAACATTTTTATGGTAAAAGAAATCTCTTTGGTAAATACGGTTTACATCTTAATACAGAAGACGCTAGTTTGCTGGGGACATTAATAAAAAAAAAACAGGATGGAAAGTATTAATTTAAACTGAATGATGCAGGGGATGGGGTATTTAGTACCTATACCCCTACACCAGTAGAAAATAAGGGAACACACCATAAAACTTCAACTAGGTTCCTTCTTAGTAATGTAAAGAGCCTTCACAATAAATTTGAAGAGCTCCAAACTGTACTTCTCTCTAACAAAAGTGATGTTGCATTATTAACTGGGACTTGGTTAGATGACTCAGATAACTGGGGAAACATCATCGATGGCTATCATGTTGTTAAATTAAATAGAAAAGGATGCAAAGGTGGGGGAATAGCTACTTATCTATCATCCAACATATCCTATATTGATATTTCGGATAAGATCAAAGATATAACCAATGAGACAGAAACTATATGGTTACAAATAAAAAAAGGTAACAAAGACTATATTTTAGGATTATGTTATAGGCCACCAGACACTTCGACCTCTACTAATATGAAAATATTAAATGAAATCAATCAAGCTCTGGAATTATGTAATCTCTTGCTAGTCGGTTACTTCAACTTCCCAGATATTAATTGGGGGTTGGAGATTTGCTACTAAACAAAGTAGAGACTTCCTGGAATTTTGTAATGAAAATAACATGATTCAACACGTAACAGCCTCTACAAGACTGAACAATGTATTAGATCTAATAATAACAACTGAAGATCTAACAATAACATCATGTGAAAACTCATCACCAGTAGGAAACGGTGACCATTCTACTGTAATTTTTTCCTTAAATTATCAAAAGTCCATAATCACTGGATGCACGGGATTGTATTATATAAAACAGCAAAGAAAGAAAGAATTGTTTCAGATCCTCAAAATATCAACTGTAAAAATAAACTTGAAGGTAAAACAATTGATGAAAGTTGGTCCTACATCAAAAATACTATGCACACCATAATTAAAAAACATATTAAACATATGAAGAAATATAACAAAAAAAGGAAACCTAAATGGCTTACTAAGGGAATTGTTAAATTAAAAAGAAAAATAAATCCTATGCCCAATATAGGTCAAATAAATCAGAACAAAATTGGGAAAGCTTTGAAGAAATACAACGAAATGTAAAAATAAGATTAACAAGGCCCAAAAAAGATACAAGGTACATTTATTTATTTTTATTTAGTTGTTTAACCAGGTATAGCACACTACGCTGAAAGCTTTTTTACAGGAGCGACCTGGGAGCACAAGGAGGTTAAGTGACTTACTCAGGGTCACACAGTATGCAAGTGGAAGCAGTGGGATTCAAACCCAGGTCTGATCTGCTGGATGTCACCAGATTTGCAGCTCAGAGCTTTAGACCACTATGCTATACTGCCTCCTATTTTACATTTAGCAAAGACAGCAACAAAATCTAATAGCAAACAGTTTTATAGTTATACCAATTCATTAAAAGATAAAGAAGAATTAGCCACAATAGCAGAAAATAACGAAAATATAACTGACCCAATAGTAGTGGCAAATACATTTAACAATTATTTCTGTTCAGTATTCTCAAAACAATGTATATCAACCAATAACACCAAAGACCAAACTGACCCAGGAACTCAACCGTTCAGTAAAGAGGAAATAGTTCAACAAATTAATAAATTAAAAAACAATTCAGCCCTAGGCCTAGACAATGTTACACTGATGACGTTAAAACTGCTACAAAGCCACATTTGGATTCCATTAAAAATACTCTTTGAAAAATCATTAAATTATGGACTCATTCCTTTAGATTGGAAAAAAATCAAAGGTTACTCCTATATTCAAAAATGGAGTAAATCCAAGGTGTCAAATTACAGACATATCCATCTTACATCAACACCCTGCAAAATATTAGAATCACTAATAAAACACAAAATACTGGAACATTTAAAAAACATTTTGCTTTTTGATACAGGTCAGCATGGTTTTACTCAGGGCCGGTCTTACATTACTAATTTGATCTGCTTCTATGAAAACGTTAGCAAAATGTTGGATATAGGTAAACCAATAGATATTGTATTTGATTTCAGCAAAGCATTTGACCGGGTCTGAAACTGGGCCATAAGTAAAAGATTACATAAATACAACATTGACACTCCTACAATTCAATGGGTGGAGAACTGGCTAAAAGACCGGACACAAAAGGTATCAATTAGGGGTCACTTATCAACTGAAGGTCATGTAACCAGTGGTGTTCCACAGGGATCAGTCACTGGCCCAATAATCTTTCAAATATTTATTGCTGACTTAGATAAAGGAGAACTACGGGGTAACTGGAAGCCCTGACCGATGCACAGATCGGGGTTTCAGTACCCGGTTTCTCCCTGCTGTCACCAGATAAGCAAGTTATTAGCTTACCCCATCCCTCGTAAAATTTGAAGTTCCCTGTGCTGCAGCTGGCATATTCTAAGTGTCGTGGTAGCGGCTGGGTGGCTGCTCCCGAGATCTCGCTAACTGAATCGCGAGATGACGACGCAGTGTTGCTGCAGCCTATAATGTGTCCCTATGTATGGAGTTTTAATAAACTCCTTTTCAGCTGTGCCCAGAATTGTTTTTACATAATATGATTATATGCCAAATTGTCACGCCAATACTTGACTATGGTAGTCAATTATGGAGTCCATATTAAAAAACAGATATTATAAAACCGGAAAAAAATTCAACGTAGGTACACAAAACCTATAGCAATGCTGAAAAACCTGAGCTACAATGACAGATTAGAATCACTAGGTCTACAGATTCTTGAATTAAGAAGGCAAAGAGAAGACACGTTATTATACTATGATATTTTAAATGACTCTATAATGATGACAGAATTAAACATTACAATATAGGTGTTAGAGGTCACTCACTACAAACCAAAGTTAGTAGATTTAAAACTAACAGAAGTAAGTATTTTTTTTTTTCCAACTATTTTTCCCTCCTGGTCACGGTCCATGGGGCCTCTCTCGGGCATCCTGCCTGTTCCTGTCCCACCTGAAGTCCTCCTACCTGAGCCTCCTCCCTCTCATCCCACAGTTGGCACCCCCAGCTTAACCCCTCCAGGGTGGGGCCACTCCCCCTCTTGGGCGCACTTTACAGACAGACTCCAACATGTGGGCAAGAGCCTGGGTGGAGGAATCTGGAAGGCCAGGCAGGGTGGATCCAGTTGTGGACATTGGGGCAGGTGCCATCACCTACTCCGTGGACCAGGTTTTTCCCTGTTCTGGTGCTCACCCCCCCATATGTGGCGCACACCCTGACGCAACGGCGCATGGCAAACCTGCCTTGGGTCAGCCATGCTGATTTGTGCTGCAGTGCCCCTCCGGTTTCCACCGGGAGCCACTGGCATGCCGGGCAATCCCCAACCTTCCCCCTGGGGAGGACAGCACCCCACCAGGCACTCAATCCTCAACCCACCCCTGCCGACCCCTGGCGCCCGAGCTCGCTCCCGAACCCGGATCACCGGTGTAGCGCGAGGTGTGGCGCCCAGTGCCTCAACCCTCAGCGCCACTGGGCCGGCTAGAAGGAAGTATTATTTCACAGTATGTGCGGCAAACTTATGCAATAGACTGCCCTTGAATATTATATTAAGTGCAAACAAAAATACTTTTAAATATAACTTGGATACATACAATGCTAGTGGAGGTAGCCTAGACTACTATACCAGGTCTTAACAGGAGTCAACTCATGGGCCTTGGCCTTTTATGTGCTCCTATGAACTAAGTTAGCCTTTCCAGGTTAAAATTACAATTAAAAGAAGAGGGATGGTAAGACCAATGCTGCTGGGGGCACCCAGATCCTGTTGTCAATGAAGAGACACCTGAATGGAACAGCTACCTGGTTAGTTATCAGGCCTGCATATCACAAAACAAGGTCCTATGTGAGGGGAAGATAGGGGTTGGGATACACCAGCCAGCATCTTAGCAGCCTTAGCTACGTCAAATCATGTGTATAAGATTTCAGAATGCAATGGTGTTACCATTGCAACAGTTTAAAAGTGTCCATTAAGGTGCTCTGCTTCCTTTCCAACATGAACAACACAGTTCCACCCCAGTATGTTTTATGTACCCATCATGTCAACTGAAGCCCAACTAATTAACTTTTTTAAACTATTAAAAGAAGAGGAAGAAGTACTTTACAAGCAATGTTAGACTGGTAGTGAAGTGACAGAATGTTTACTGGCAGCCATTTTGCACATCAACACCCACACACAGCCTTGGACAACTGCATGAACTAGTTTTATACGAAGGGAAATGTTGGCCAGGACAGCAGGGAAAGTCCCCTACTCTTGCAGAAAGTGCTTTGGGTTCTTTTACTTCCACCTGAACATTCACCAGGACATCACCAAAGATGGGTAGAAGGGACCACGGTTTAACATCTCACCCAAGGGACAGCACACCCTAACAGTACAGTAAGTACAGCACCCCACAGTACTGCACTCAGATGCCAGCATTTAGGTATGAGCCCGATCCCGGTGTGGGACTGGAACCCACAACCTTCTGGACCAGAGGTGGATATGTTACCAACTGAGCCATGTTGACACCCTACAATACTACAACGTACAACACTAGCACCCTTTTAATGAACCACATTCTGCAGCATTTGATTTTCACACCTGCCATATATTGATGGACCCAGTGTGATTTTGCTGGCATAAAAAACACATTTCTCTGAACACTTACTTGTTCCAGATTCCACATTCAATGGGATGGGTGGATCTTGTCTAGCAATAGACACAGGAAATACTTTTCTAGTAGTGGGATTTTCACTAGTGGCAGCAGAAACTGTGGCACTTGCGGTTGAAATACTGCACGTGTTTTTGGTTATGGCTTTATCAAAGTCCCTCTCCTCAATGTCAGAGTCGTCAGAGTGGAGAGGATTAGTAAAACAGAGTGGACCTCTTATTGTAGGTTCACTGGGGTGATGATCATCATCAATATTCAAGGAAGCTGGCTCCACCTGAGGAGAGTCTAATGGCAGAGTGACAGTATTAATGGCTTTGGAAGATTTCTCCTCAGTAGTGGAAGTCATTTTAACAGCAGGCAGTGCATTTTCAGAACTTGACAGAGACCATGCAGCATGTGCTTTCTCTTTCAGAGGTAAATGAGCTGGTCTTTCTGGTGCATCAGAAGAGATCTGACTTTTCACCACTTCCTGTAACGTCAGTGGAGTTTTGCTAGATTGTGGAACGCCACATTCAGTAAAAGTGCTTTGAAGAGCAGCTGCAGCTGAAGCCAAAGAGCTTGGTTCAGCTGTCTTTAAAGTTTTATCAGTCACATTGGATGAAGAGGATTTAATCTTAATTGCGTGTCCTCTGTGAAGAAGACTGTTCCCATCAAAGCTTTTTGGTCCTTCCTGCAAAGGCACTTTCTTGATCTCAATACTTAGTTTCCTTTCTAGTTTTTTCTCCATGGGTTCAATGTGGGAGTCATTCTTTCCAGCAGGCTCTGTTTTATTGTAGTTTTCATTGAGGTCTGTAGGATGTTCTGAATTTACCGTATTGAAGACTGGCTTGGGATGGTATCTGTCATTGTCCTGCCTTACAGTGGTAACTGTGGGATAGGCTGATAGTGGAGAAGGGGTCAGTATGGGTGGCACTGGCTGAGGTTCTGGAGGCTGCAAAATTTCTTCCTTTACATCTCCTTCAACAAGGCAACTGCAATGAAATTTAAATTATTACTTTTGAAAGCAAAGATTGCCAGTACCTTATTCTACAATATGTGCAATTATTTATACATTCATACAATAATAAAACCCTTCACATTATAGTTTATCTTGTTCTGGTGACTCAGCCTTTTACCAAAGCTGTACTCAATGCTTACGTTTTCCAGTAGTAAAGTACAGTTGTGCACGAACTTACCGTAACAGTAGATCTTCAAGAGGAGCTCTTGCAGCAGGTATTACCATTAGGACTAACGCTGCCAGGCATTCTGACCCCATGGAAAAATCTTGTAGTTAGCAGTCTGAGACGGGGGACTGCCCCCAACATTAGCTCTGCCCGACGCCAGATGAGTATAAAGGGGAAGTCCTCTCAAGGCTATCTCAGTTCTCCCGCCGGAGACCTGGCTGAAGTAAATGGAGAATCAAGCAGGATCTCCCCTACCCTAAAGAAGGGTAACAACCGTAGTTCCTGGGGGATGGTGGGTGGGAAAGCCACCTGCTGCAAGAGCTCTTCTCGAAGGTCTACTGTTATGGTAAGTTCTTACGCAACTGTACTATCCGACTTCGAGGTGGAGCTCTTGCAGCAGGTATTGCCATTAGGACCGAGTCCCAAGCAGTACCCAAAAATAGGCCCAGGTCTGACGGGAGGGGGAGAACAAACAGCAGAAAAGCCATAAGAGAGTAGGCCCTGAAGGACGGCTAGTCCGAATCCTGCTCTCCTCCTAGAGGCAATGTCCAGGCTGTAATGCCTAATGAAGGTGTGGACTGTGCTCCAAGTTGCGGCAATGCAGAGATCTGCTGAGGAAACATTCCTCAAAGAGGCAAAGGAGGTAGCCACAGCCCTGCTGGAGTGACCCTTGACCGACCCCGGCAAGGGCTTACCATGATGCTGGTAACAAAAAGAAATGCAGTGTATTAACCAACGGTTTATTGTCTGCTTGGTGACAGGAGCCCCTCTCTTTCTGTGAGCAAAGAAGATGAACAACTGGTTCATCTTCCTTAAGGAACTGGGTCTGTGAAGATAATAATGCAAAACTCTATGAACAACCAGAGTATGCAACAAGGCTTCTCCTTTAATGGAGAACTCTAGAAAATAAACCGGAAGTTGGATGTCTTGGTTCAGCGTCAATTTGGACACAACTTTCGGCATAAATCTGAGATTCGTATGCAGGGCCACCCTGTCCCTATGAAACATAATATAAGGCTCCTTTCACATAAGGGCCTGAAGCTTGGAAACCCTTTGAGTGGAAGTAACAGCAACTAAAAATACCAGTTTCCACAAAAGAAAGTGCAGCTCACAAGTCGCAGCTGGTTCAAAGGGAGGAAGGGTGAGCTTCTCAAGAACAAAAAGTAAATCGAGGTCTGATATGCAGGACACCTTGTAGAAAGGTCTTGCATACATTAAGTTGTGCCAGAGTCTGCTCCCCATATGGTGCATGATATGCAGATAAAGCACAGTGGTGCACACCTTGATGGATGAATAGCTTAAGCTCAGGTCCAAGAGGTGGAGAAGGTAGTCTAGCACATGCTTGACCGGACAATCCAGGGGATTTAGGGCACGTGCTGTTGCCCAAAGGCAAAACCGCTTCCACTTCATGGCATAAGTTGCCCTAGTGGAGGGCTTCCTTGCTGCCACCAAAATCTCTGCCACCCTGCTTGACACTCCTAATCTCTCCCCTGCTAAGACTGCAGGAGCCAGGCATGCAAGGGAAGAGGCCGCAGAGCATGATGGACTAGTGTCCCCTGCTCTTGAGAGAGGAAGTGAGTGGAGAGGGGCAACTGCACGGGAGGCTCCATGGCCAGCTGCTGCAGCAACGGATACCAAATTTGTCGAGGCCAAAAAGGAGCCACCAGAATCATTCTGGCCTCCTCTGTCTGCAATTTGAGAAGAACTCTCTCAATAAGATGGAAAGGAGGGAAGGCATACAGAAACCTCCCTGTCCAGGAGAGGGACAATGCGTCTCACCAGAAAACACCAGGCCCTGGATCTAGCAAACAAAAATTTGGCAGTTTGGCATTGCACAGGGCACAAATAGGTCCAACTCTGGTCGACTCCAATGACCGAAGAGGTCTACGACTTTCTGGAGCAACTCCCATTCGTGACTCAGAGAACGAGAGCAATTTAAGACTGTCGGCAAGAACGTTCTGGCTTCTGGGCACGTGCACAGCCACGAGATCCAGAAGGTGTTCCACTGCCCAGTCCCAAACTTTCATGGCCTCCCTGCAAAGGGGATATGAATGAGTGCCCCCTTGCTTGCTGATGTAGAAGACAACCGGAGTGTTGTCTGACTACACCAAGAAAGGACCCCTGGGAAACTTGGTCTTGAAATGCCCGTAGGGCGTAAAGAATGGCTCTCATTTCGAGGATGTTGATATGAAGAGACCGCTCTGTGGGAGATCAAGCCCCCCCTGGTCCTGTGGTCCCCTGGATGGGCCCCCAACCTAACTTTGAGGCATCCGTCATCAAGGTTTGCGACGGGCATGGTCTCTGTAAAGAGACCTCTCTCTCGAGAGGTGGAGGGCAAAGCCACCACTGGAGAGAACGATAGATCGCCGCTGAGACTCGAATTGGGTGATCCAAGTCATCCACCGCCTAGTCCCACTGGACCTTGAGGTGCCACTGCAGAACCCTCGTGTTTAGTTTGGCAAGAGGGACCGTAGCTATGGCCGCAGCCATGTGGCCTAGAAACTGAAGAATCACTCTTGCTGGGAGAGAGATTGCTGCCTCAACCCTGCACGCCAGGTCCAGACAGCCTGCTATGTCTGAGGGCAAGAAGGGTTTGCACTGGGTAGTGTCCAGAATAGCCCCAATGTACTGCAGCTGCTGGGAGGGCTAGGGTTGCGATTTTGGCCAATTTACAGTGATGCCCAGGGAGTGAAAAAGATTCTTTGTTTCCTCCAGAGCCACATTCAAATGGCTTGCCAACTGAGCCGAAATAAGCCAGTCGTCCAGGTAAGGGTAACCGAAGTGATCTTTCCTCCTCAAGACTGCTGCCACCATATCCAGGCACTTAGTGAAAACCATAGGTGCCGATGAAAGTCCAAAGGGCAAAACCCTGAACTGGTAGTGCTGGTCCTGAAACCGGAAGCCTAGAAACCTTCTGTGGGAATGCAGGACTTTGATATGCATGTAGGCGTCCTGCATATCGGGGGAGCATAATCAGTCTCCCTGATGGAGGAGGGGTAACAGAATTGCAAATGTCACCAATTTCTGGTACTTGATAGACAGATTGAGTTGGCTAAGATCCAGAATGGGACAAAGATCCCCAGTCATCTTTGGAACCAAGAAGAAACGGGAGTAGAAACCTGTGCCCCACTGGGTTGGGGAGGACCGGCTGACTGGCCTTCTTCTGGAGGAGGGACTGAATTTTGTCCGCCAGAAGCCAGGCATTTGGTGAGTGGACAATGAAAAGGGGGTATGTGGATTGTCCGGGGGTATGCTGAGAAACTCGAGAGCGTAACCTCTCCGAATGGTTTCCAGCACCCACTGGTCTGATGTGATATTGGACCATTCTGTGAGGTAAAGGGAAAATCTCCCTTCTACTGTCTCGTTCTGCATGACCCGAGAATGAGGAGGGGTTTGCAGTGAGTCAGGCTGTAGAGGAGGGGTTTGGGCCTGGGGCCCTAGGAGCTTTGGGCCTTGGGCACCTTTAGGGCAGGGTGGCTGCACCTCTTGAACCCTTTTCCTTAGGGTTGTTTGCCCCCTTGTCCCTGACCTTTCCAAAAGGAATGACGGGGGCCTTGAGGCTCCGACTTATACATTTTGTGGATGTCAGCAATGAGTGACTCTATCTCCTGGCCAAACAATACAGTCCAGTACAGAATCTTGAAGGTCAGGGCGAAAAACAGACACCCTGAGCCAGGAGTGCTTCCTCAGACAAACTCCCATTGCTGCCACACGGGAAGCCATGTCCACTGAGTCATATGAGCAATGGAGGACGTGCCTGTCCACTTCTATTCCAACTAGACATAAGCTAGAATTTCATTTTTATTGTCCGAGTCTGGCAGGGTCTTAACCAACTCCATAGTTTTCTCCCACAGGAATTGTTAGTTAAGCATGTGGGCAGGAAAATTCAGCGAACGGATGGCACCAGTAGCTGAAGAAAAAACTTTTCTACCTCAGTGATCCAATTTCTTGGACTCTGGATCGGGGGCTGGGCACTCAGGTGCTTGGGCTGGCTGACATGACCATGAGCAGCTGTAAGCACTAGAGAATTTGCCTTGGGATGTTCTCCCAAGAATGGTTCTGCCTTGGTGGGGTTTATAGAGCCTGTCTGCCTTCCTGAGAATGGATGAGGTAGACAACGGCTTGTGCCACATAAGTCTGGTGATGTCTTGAAAAGGCTCCACCACCAGTGGCAGGATAGCCGGAGGTTTTGGCTCTTGGATCCCAGAAACTTGGCCAGCTGCTTTCGGCTCTGGGTCCATTTCCTCAGTGTCCCATTCATAAATGGACTGAATGTGGCGCATGATGTCCAGGAACAGAAGGATCATCTCTGGGGGAACCGGCAGTTCCTGGGACCTGGAGAAAAGGGAAGAAACCCTTCCTCGTCCGAGGAGTCTGAGGAAGAGGGGCTCGCAGTACCATTGTCCGAAGAGGTCGGGTATCTGCTGGAGGAGGGGACCAGGGATGAGTGCCTTCTCCGATGTTTGCCCTTCGGATCTGGGTGGGGTTGGTCACCTCCATCCGGTTTATTAGGAGTTGGAGGGGGCCCTATAGGATTCTCCCTAGGAGGTGGGTCAGAGGGTGTATATAGCAGGTCTCCTTTGACTGTATTCCACCAGATGGAAAAAAGCGAGCTGATGTCCACCCAAGGAACTAAAGGTGGGGCAGGCATCGGGTTCGCAGGACCAGGCGTCTGCGGATCTTCAGGATCAGGCGTCCGGTCAGGAGATCCCTCTTTGCCCTTGTCAGGCTGCTGCTCGACGTCCATGTGGGACCCGGCGTCTGGAGTAGGAGGGGGGCCCCTCTTGCGACCACTCTTCAGAAGGTGGAGCGGGTGACCGAAATTCATCTGGCGACTGCCTCCGATCAGGTGTCAGAACATGAGTCGTCTGAGAGGGCGACCGGCTCTGGAGGCACCTGTCGCCTGGGAGCGGGCACACCTTGGGAGGAGGAGGAGGGGCGTCCGATGGTGGATGGTCTACTCTCACCTGTCAGAGTCGTCCAGTTTCTTACGTTTGTCGGATGACCCGCCGGGCTTATGGTTGGAATCATTAGGCCTGCCGGCAGGCAAATGGCCTTCCTGGGTTGACCCAGTGGAAGATTTGTGAGGTCAGTGGGCCAGAGGAGGCTGAGCGAGCAAACGCCTAGAGGAAGATGGCTCCCTGTGCCTACCTTGGGAAGAGGAGGGAGTTGGCTTCTAAGATGTCCCTGCTGCAGTCGGAGGGACAGAATACTACCTCCTGCCGGAGGCCAAAGATGACGGCATTTTGGAAGGTTTTGGCGGGACTCAGACCTGACCCTATCTTTCTCCCTATGGTGTTTCCCTCCCGAAGCCTTCTCTCTAGGTGGAGAGTCCTTGGCGGGAGAAGAGCAGCTGCGCTCAGAGGTCCTCTGCATAGCTGCCACCTTTTGCTTGAGGAGGTAGGCCTTAAGGGCGTTGGCTCTCAGAGGTCTGGTCTTCTGGTTGAATTCCTTGCAATGCAGGCAGTTGGCAAGCTGATGGTCGGGGCCTAGGCAGATCAGGTAGGCAACGTGGCCATCCCTGGCTGGTATCTGTTTCTCGCATGCACACTCTGACTTGCGCCACAGTGGAGAGGGCAGACATGTAAAAAAACTGAACTTCTAATAATAATCGATAAACTGGAAAAATGAAAAAAAGCACGGTCGACTGCGATGAAAGGTGTCCGTGGAGCCGAACTAAGCGGGTCGACGACGGGAAAAGAACTGAGATGGCGCCGGGAGACCGCCCCCTTTATACCATGTCTGATGTCGGGCAGAGCCGACGTTGAGGGCGGTCCCCGCTTCAGACTGCTAGCTACAATATTTTTCCGTGGGGTCCCAACGCCTGGTGGCATTAGTCTTAATGGTAATACCTGCTGCAAAAGCTCCACCTCGAAGTCAGATCCAGTATTTACTGTACCAATAACAAAACATTAGTCAGTACAAGCAGAGTCAAACTAGCCCACCAGGATACCTGGAAAGGGGGGTTGGGTACCTGGCCACCTTCCAAACTCAGAAAATCTTTGCATTTATCATCTAGTTTCAAAGTAAATTGGGTATTCTGGGCACTGCAAGTGAATGCAAGATAAAAGCACAGATCTAGTATATCAAATTTAAGTTGAATACTGATCTGAATATCAACCTATTTCCCCCCCCACCGATTTTCAGGGTGGGCCCCCTGTACCCCAGACCAACTGAGTAGTAGTGTAAATGTTTTTTTTTCTATACCCAAAGGCTTGCAGTAAAAATACAACTAAAAAAGATACTTTTTGTACAGATAGCAACACAGTACAACCTTGTAGTCAGTGACATCTAGAAACTAGGATGCATTCTAGAAAGAAGAAAGGCGTGGTTCCAAGGTCTCATGATTTCATTACAGCAAAACGCAGAAAAAAATCTATGAATATCCCAAATGACAGTGCTGTGGATTCCAATTAGAGCGCCCATGATTGTAAAAAAAACAATTTAAAATGGAGAAAATGGTGATTTCATTTCCTAACATCACAGCTTAAGTTTACAAGTTCAGCCTTTTCATAGTTGTATGTTCATCCTTTATGTATTCGTTGGGTTATAACCCTGGTATAAAATTGTTTCAGCAATAACATGAGTCATTCATTCTGTAAGAGTTAATAACACAATATTGCTCACTATACTGTATATGAAGTTTGTCTGATTTCATCTCAACTAATGAAATGACAGCAACAGACTCGAGGATTAACTGGAACTTTATTTCAAAAATACAGAGTATGAGAATGACTCGCTTTACACAGACAGATACAATAATATTTAACGTACTAAGAGTGACAGGATTGAAACTTTAGGTTGAGCTATAGTAACGAAATTTGAGATCTTATTTTTCACAAAATATTTCCTGCTCTTACGTTAGTGCCCATGTATATCTGTTTGTAGGACTATTGTAATTAAAAAAAAGAGAAAATGGTTTATTACTTGGAATTACAGTTTTGATTGGTGGGTAAAAGAACCTTAAACCAGAGCACCAACATCGGACACTTTAAGGTCATTTCCCCATAGGTGCAGTTTCAGGGCAGCGGTGGGGGGAGGGGGGCATATCCCTCCCATAGTTTTCCTGCATCTAGTACACATTACTGTAGTCCCTCCACAACTTCAATTGCCACCTCACCCAGAGCTGCCCCAGGTTTTTGCATCTCAAATCAACTGTTCGTTTTATTCCTCCCTATCCAACAAACTCAGCTGATAACTGGTGCTGCATGCATATGACATCATGCACATGGACTGCTAGAAGTGCTGGCGAATCTGTTATGTCACTGGATATTTTTCTCCCTTCAATGCCAGGTTAAATGGTGCACACTCTACAAAAGGGGTTCACTTGTAATAAATGGCAGTTATTAGTTCAGATTATAATATGTTGGAACTCATGGGGACAGCAAATATTGAATGCACAACCTGGACCCCAGGAACATATGGACATGTTGAGCAATTTCTCCTTGGCCAATACTAGAATTGCTGTAGAGCTACAGATCCCTTCAACCAGCACTATGATGACAGAATTCAGAAAGGCCCACAATGTTGTCCTGAAAGCATCCACAAACGCCCCCCCCACCTCACCCCCCAACTGCGAGTCCCAGCCCATACTGGTCCGCCAGTGTCACACTGGGGAATAATTTTTTTTTTTTTTTTTTACCCTTTTGCCCCTTATTGTGCACTCTTTCAGTTCTGGTGCTTAACTGTTTCCAACATCAGGTTTCCATATATGATGAATTTCTGTGTCGTGCACCACCACCAGCCAGTCAGTAAATGAAAATGACGTTACTTACTGTAATTGTTGATCTTCCAAAATATCTTCACCACTGATTACTATTTATGGTTCTATGACCAGAGGCATTAGGACCCCACGGGAGCAAAGTTTTGCAGGAGGGAGCCGACGTCGGATACTAATGGTGCCTATGCAGTTCACTTGGTGCCATACACGCCAGCCAATAACCATTGCCGCTCCCTCATGCACCTCACTTCCGATCGCCAGGAGAGAAACAAAGAAATAAAAAAAGAGGGCTAGAGATTTTCTAGCCCACTGGGATATGGAAAGTATATGGGGAAACAAAATACACAACACAGAACCCAATTACCAACTCAGAATAAGAACAGTTCACACTAGGTGGCACAAAAGATAGCTGGATCTACAGAGCCCGGAGCCATATACCACTATCCAGACAGAAGGTGGACAGTGGTCCAGAAAAATAGGGCAGAACCCTGAGCATGTGGCTCCAGCAAAAGCATGAGGGAGATGCTCATCAATAAGACCCCCTTGTAAATGAGATGGCACAATGTACCAAAAAAAGGAAAAAGACATGCTGTCTCCTGGAAAAAAGGGCAACTCCATGGCACCAGATACAGAACCTACTGAACTTGTGAGTTAACTAGACACCTTTCTTACATCGGGGAAGGAGAAAGGGCACCTGCAGTTGCAGGACTGGACAGTCCAAGGGAGTCGAGATGCATTCATCACCCCTGGCACCCCCAAGGGTAGTGGGCTAAAGGCCCATTTACACAAGGAAGAAAGGGACATATCAACGAAACGAAGAAGCAGAAGAAGCAGCATTTATACAGCACCTTTCATTCACACCGTACCCCAAAGTGCTTTACAAACAATGAAAAACTGGTAGTGAAATGACAATGTGTAGTCTGACACAGTCAGAAAAAAGAATTACATCAAAGGGACCTACTTCTCCTGCAACCACAGGGATGAACCTTGTGTGAGAGCTAGTGTGTTTGATCGAAAAAGGTGCACAACACCACCCGCGATGCAAAGCAGCTGCCTAGTGAAGTTAGACTGGATAGTTTCCTGGGGCACATGCTACACTGATCAACTATTAATTTATTTGCTTGCTTTTGTTTAACAGGTAAGCACACTAGACAGCCAAGTGCCTATTTTCAGGTACAACCTGGGAGATTACAATGTATATACAAGAACAACAGGAGTATATATTACAAGTAGAAAGTAAATAACAGCACAGTACAGGCACGGATGACAGTAATCAACAACAGTAGTCAACATAAGGGGCAGCCATACCCTAAAGGATATGGGTAAAAGGTTAACGAGTAGCACATTTTGTGGTAGAGGGACCTAAGAAAAAAACATGAAGCTAGAACAGTACACGTGCTCTCATGAACAGCCGGGCCGAGAAAGGACCCAATGCATTTAATAAAACTGATAGCTGCGAGCTCACCAGAGGATAGATGCATACTATAGGGATATACCCACAGAGGGGATACCATGGGGAGGGAGGACGACGACAAAAAAGAAAAAAGGAGGAAGGAGCCACCTTCCACAACAAAACCTTTTCTCCCTTTTGTCGGTTGGTGCAAAGGGCACCAAAGGACCCTTCCTCAGTTTTGTATTTTTCTTTTTTGTGCAGGTGGACACTTTGGAGAGTGCCCTCTTTTTTTGTAATAAGAAAAAAAGGAGACCCCCACTCCCAAGGGCTTTGTGACTGGGGAGATGCCTAGTTAGTGTGCTTGTGGGTCAGCATGCCCAGAGGCACTGGCTCTGTCTGAGCAGGGATTGGTGGGTGGGGCATTGTAATCAATGGTGAAGATATTGTGGAAGATCAACAATTACAGTAAGTACAAAATTGTCATATCTTCCAGAAATCAGTCTTCACCACGGATTGCCACTTACGGGTGAGAGTACCCAGCTTCCCTTTATTCTGTGGCAGAAGCTGGCTCACCCTGAGGGTATCAAGTTCCCTCAGCCCTCTGCTTGGGGGAGAACACATAGGCAAAGGCTCCTCATGGGTCTGAAGGGACCGGAGACTGGTAAGGGGAAAGTGGAGGCTCCTGTGGCACAGGAGTGGGAGAGTGCTCTGGCAGCTCTCTCCTAACCAAATGGGAGAAGAAATGAGCCCCCTGGAACTGCAAGTTGAGCACCTTACACCAGACCAAAGGTGCCAGGCTGGAGAGGAGAAGCCTCACTGTCCACCTGAGGTAGAATGCAGTTCCTGTAAGCCTTCAAGCCACCTTACTGGTATCGTATGATGCCCTTGATTGGTGCCATGGTACCTCCAAGGCCATGAGCAGAAAGGCAACTGGTTTGCCTGACAATCTTGGATTGAAGCACTGCAACCAGAAGCTGACCTAACTGCAACCACAGGCACTGACTGAAGGTTGCTTGATGTACGGCAATGCATCATCTGAGCAGAATCTGCCTCTGGAGGTCTGTCATTCATGGAATGTCTTAACCCCAAAGGGGTCTGCAGTACTTCCAGCCCCGAAGAGGAGTGCAGCTATACTGCACCTACAGACCATAAGCGTGCGTGATACCGGAGCAGGCGGTCCCTGGGGCTGGAGGGCTAGAGTAGGGACGCCTCCATACTACCTTGAATGCCTCCCCTAAAAGCTCTAGGCCAGGGAGGGATGACAATACTGCCATCACTGGGAATTCTAAGGACTCCCAATGGCAGGGCTACCAGATGACAGCCTGTTTAGTACGCAGTGTCTAGTGCCTCAAGCATCTCCACCAAGAATTGCTGGCACAGGGAGTACTTGACAGGAGAGGACAGGTGGGATGAAGATTCATTGCCCTCTGAGGAGGACATTAATAGAGATGAGGCACTGTCCAGAGGTTGATGGTGCCAGGAAGAAGGGCTGGAACTGGGGCCTGTCGAAGTCCCTATGGAAAGTATCTAGGGCACCAACAAATGCTCTGTGCTGTTCTTCCTCAAAGCCTATGAACATGGGCAACCTCTCTAAGAATCAGTAAGGCTCCGGAAGAGGAAGAAACTCATGGTCTCGAGGGCCTCTACCTGGACTGTGGGGCAGCTCAGGTGGCCTTGCCCAAAGGGAGGGCCAGGCAGGATTGCCCAAAAGAGGTCCTCCTACATCAGAGGAGTGACCTGCTCGGTGCCCCGGGGGGGGGGGTATTCCCCCAGGTGGGGAAAGCAGAGCCTTACAGTCCTAGTAGGGTGGCCCCAGTACCCACCGGTGACAGTATTAACCAGAGGAGAACACTGCCTCAGGGCAACAATCAGACCCCTGAGTCTGCATTGCCTCCAAAGCTGGACTCAGAGTCAATGACATTCTCAGAGGTGGGGTAACCCCATCACCATGGCCTGCACTGTGCACAGTGTCAGGGCCAGGGATGACAGTCACCAGTGTTGTGCCCTGTGCTGGTCCCAGGACTGATACTCTGGCCATCGCTGCATCCGTCACCAGTACGGTCTCAACGCCTTCCCCCCCATGGTACCACTAGCAACACCAGAGTAAAGAACAGACTTCAACTCCACAACAGGATGCACAATGGCCTCTGTGTTGGTCCCTCCCCACACCGCGGGAATGGTATCGAAGGGGCTCCATCAACGCTCCCTGCCCAAATCTTACCACTGTCACCTGTGACAGGAGCATGGGTGGCATAAGGCCGTGACATCAAGATTGCCACCAACCTACTGGAGTACAGGAACCAGTTGACCAAGTTGCTTGAGGCCAAGATTGAAGGGAATCTCAGATATGCTAAACAGAGGTACTATGAGGCCAGGAACCAGGCAGAAAAACTTTTTCCGTGGCAACTGTGCAAGCAAAAATTATATAGGCTTGTACCCCCGATTCAGGTGGGACAGTGAATGTATAATACACTCATGGACATTTCCCAGGTATTTGCAAATTACTACACCCAATTTTATTCTGACACCTGGAATCAGGACAACATGGCTACATTGCACCATTTTATGTCCACAGTCACGAGCAAAAAACTATCTACGTCTCACGGGGATAGCCTGGATGCCCTGATCACAAGATAGGAAATTGAGAATAAGATTAAAAATTAAAAAAATTGCAAGGCACCAGGGGGCATGGCCTACCAGCCGAGTTGTATAAAAAATTAGCCTACCGCTCACCCCTTTGTTGCAACAGGTATACAACAGTATTCTGGAAGGGTAACTGGCCCCTGAAACTCTAAGACGAGCCCAAATCACTGTCTTGCCCAAACTGGTTAAAAACCTGGAACTTTGTAGTTCTTACCATCCTATCTCCCTGTTACCAGTGGATATGAACATTTTTAAGGGTATTCTGGTAGACAGACTACAAACAAACTGGTTTTATTAAAGAACAACATCAGGAGACTTTTAAACATCATTACTTCCCAGGCATCCTCACCTTCAACTTGCCATCTCAGTGGATGTCAAGAGGGCATGCGACAGGGTACAGTGGGAATTCCTGAAAAGGGTGCTCTTTTTGGTACAGGTCACCAGAGGCTAAAGTAAATGGGGTCAATTCAAAACTATTTCCTCTGGCGTGGGGACTCTGCAGGGATGTCCTCCGTCATCCGTTCTCGTTGCACTCTGCATTCAGCCTTTGGCAGCCTGGGTTCAGGATACAGAATAGATTCAAGGCATAGAAACTAATGGTGATTGGGGGGGGTGCTGTGGAGCCCAAGTGAAGTGGACGCCTGACAGCAGAGCTCTGAGCTAAACTGAATTAAAGTTGCAAAATTTACCTCATTAATAGTTTTTTTTCCTTTTGGGGGTGGAGACACGTTTACACTGCTGGTAGAGGACATTCTACTGATTAAAATGGGCAAATCTAAAACGACACAAGTAGCAGCAGACAGTAAAAAGCAGCAGTTGCAATCTGGGGCATCTGGGCCCCAACACTTGATCAATGCCACATGACGAAGCGGCAGACACTGGACAGGAGGAAACCCTTCAGTCTCTGGGTAGCAGGATATATGAGCTCCTGGCTTCAGTCTCTGCCATGAATAATACATTTGACACCCTTATTTCACAAACGGTGACAGTGGAAACTACTTTGGATGCCCTTAAAATGGAGGTGGACGATGTTAAGAGGCAGTCAGATCGGTATAGTACTGCCTTGGCTCAGTATGCTAAGGACTCAAAACGTAACCCAAAGCAGACTGGAAATCCTGGAAATCAAATCCAGTCTCTTAATGTTCAATTTCTGTGTCTCCCAGAAGGAGCCGAGGGTGACCATCTGCCAATGTTCCTTAAAGCCTGGCTCAAAGAAAAACTGAAAGATTCCTCTGGACCAATTGCATGGCCTATACCCAAAGCTTACAGAATTTGACCATGAGGAGAGCAAAATGGTGATATACCTCATATTGTAATGGCAGTCCTGGACTCAATGGCTACCCGGGACCAGTTACTACAATTAGCTCAATGGCACCATCCTTTATTGTATGAGGGCGCTACTATTCTTCTGCTTCCTGACATTTCTTTTGCTGCTCATCAGCGTAGAAAGAAATTTGATGGTGTTAGCAGAGTACTCAGCGACCTGGTGGTCCAACATGCATTTTTGTTTCTTGCTAAACTTCGTATCATGAACCAGGACAAGGTCTTTGTTTTTACAGCCCCTTTGGATGCAGGGAAATGGGCAGCAAATCTCCAAAAATCACAATGAAGTCTGGAGGGGGAGAAGGATGGTATCCCGAAGCATAAGAGGAAGGCTTAAAGACTCGAGTGTTCTGCTCTCCTGCTTATTAATGTTTCTTAGAAGAGAAGTACCCAACATTCCTACCTCACACAGACGATACTGATAAGGGATCAAATACCATCCCTACTAGTCGGCCTTTAAAACAATACAAATTGTTTTGCAATTTGTTTCAGTTTACAGTAATGTATCAGGCTGGGGTGAGTACATTATTTTTGGAAGATTTTATATGTAGGACTTGTTTTTCAGATGTTATGGGAGGGGTCTTTAGTTTTTGCAGAGCTACATGCTGGTAAAATTTTTTTGGTTGCTATTACTCGAACTAACAAGTCGAAGGGTCCCCTTGTATCTCTGATTTCTATCCTTATTTATCCCCAGTTCTGAACATCTGTGTCTTTTAAACTGTATTATAAATGGCAGGGTAAAATCATGGTATCTGATCAGCTGTTATTTGTGTGTAAAATATGGTTTACACATGGCTAAGAAAAGGACTGTAAAGAGTCTGGAACCCAGATCAATGGGCATTTGGAACATAGGCATTTCAGTTAGCCCCCTACAGCCAGAACAGATCTTCCACCACAAACATGGCTGCTACCTTTACACTCTAAAAAAAAAAAAAAAAAACTTCATCTGGGCCCTAAAAATAAAACTATATTAAATAAAAAATAAAGCAAATTAACTGTAAGTTTCCTTGATTATCACACTCCCCTTACGTACATAAACAAATTAGAAACAATAAGTATTGTTTACAGTTTTCACTACAACTGTTTCTTTGCTGACAGTGAAAAATCCCCCTTCTATCTTTACCTGCTCATCAGGGAATTGTCTTCTTGCCCTGACAGTGAGATAATTGAGTCTCTGGCTGTAACAAAGGCCTTTGTTGTCTGTGTGTACAGAGAGTTAGAAGAGAAACATTCTGCCAGTGGAACTAAGCAGACTTTTGAATCCATGTATTCCATGGTAAGCATGCTATGATAAACATTCCATATGCTGAATGTAGAAAAAAAAAATAGGAAGTAGAAAGTAGGCAATAATGCGATGACATCATTTGTAGTGGGTGGAAGGACTATTTTATCATAAATGTAGACAAGTAAATCTATTGTTTCTACATACAAACACACTTTTCCCAATTGTAAAAAGTTTAAAAAAAGGAGCCCATTTTATAAGTGCAATAAGGCACTCTGGGATGTGCATGGAATACATTTTACCGCACTGCCAGTGGCTAAAGTCACTCGTCCTTTGGCCTCATGCCTTATTATGCCCCTGCCCGTGCAGTAAAATGTGTTCCACGCACACCCCATCATGCCTTACTGCTTACCTATTTACATGGTTTTATAGAGGGCTGTGTTGCAGCTCAAGATCTCCAATGTTCAATCAGTTTAGTAATAGCTGGCAGTTGCAGTCTCCATAATCAGTTATTTATTTATTTATTTGCTTTTGGTAACCGAGTGGGTGCACTAGACATAGAGATGCCTATTTTCAGGCACGACCCGGGAGTATACAAGTGAAAATACATGAGCAGTACAATGTGACGCAGCACAAAAGAGAGGTAGACAAAGGATAATAGCAATACAAACAGTATTTGACAAGTAGATTGTTTTAAAGTGTTCAACAAATATTGCCAGTTGCAGCTAGAACAGTAAAGCTACACAGAGCACGTACACAGTAGGTCTATATTAGAGCTATCAGGAGGGTTCAGACTAACAGTAAATGCCATCAAGTGACGCAAGGTTTTGAGAGAGGAAAGATGGGGTGGGAGACAGGGAGAGAGGGGGTAAGAGGAGGAAGGCAAATGTGGGAGAGAGCAGGGTAGAAGGTAGAAATGTGTAGTGGGCTATGGTGGCTGGAAGCATGTACAGTGGTTAGAAGCCAGTAGATACCCACGGTGGAGTTTCTTGAAGTGAGCATGGGTGGGAGCTTGGCGAATAGTTTGTGGGATAGTGTTCCAGTACTTAGGTTAACTAATAATAGTTCAATACATAGTAACGTAGACAATGACGGCAGAAAAAGATTAGCGGTCCATTCAATCTGCCCAAGTTCCCTATAATCCCTGGAACCTACTGTTCCTCCAGGGTACTAACCTTCCCTGTCCTCTCTCTATTCTCCTCCTTGATCCTGTCGCCCCCGGTAGCCACTATTTCATTATGTTCCAGCTCTGCTTGAATCCCATTTTCGTACCCACCATTTCGCCCGACTGACTGTGCCAAAGTTCCACCAACCGGCTGAGCCAAGGTTCCACCACCCTTTCCGTAAAGTAATACTTCCTTACATCTCTCCTGAACCTACTTCCTGTTAGTTTCCATTCGTGTCCACAGGAAGAGCGTACTGAGCACCAAGTGCTCGTTTCCAAATGCATCCTTGGGGAAGGGGGGAACAGGTGGAGAGCGTTCAGACAAAATGTATGTATATACAACAAATTGTGGTTCGTAATACAATATGGAAGTGTCACAGAACAGTTAAGGGAGAGAGTACAGTACATAGTATAAAGTGCAAAATTAGCAAGCAAAATAAATGCTTTGGATATATATTGACAAAGTTATTTACAGAACTTACAGAATTGTGATTTACAATTTATATACAGGACACATTCAGAATATAACAGCAGCGGACCAGCAAGGCAGGATGCATAGAGATAATTAAAGTGACAGACAAGGGGGCAACAGACTGGGGAGGAGGTGTAGAGGACTAGAAACAGGTGCAGGAGGTTCATAGTCACACAACCACGAATTGGTATTCAGGCTAAATAGTTGTCCGCAGTTCACTTTGTTAATTCCTTTAAGGAACTTGAAAGTCTACATCATATCTCCCCTCTCCCTTCTGGTCCCCAGTGAGTACATATTTAGTGCCTTGAGGTGCTCCTCAGAGGATCTGCCCAGTTACACTAGCTATAAGCATGGCACAATGCCCTTTTTTTTGTTGGGGGGGCATAATTTTGGACAATCAGTTGGACTATGGAACACTTTAGGCTCGTTCACACTGCACCTTGCCCCAGCGGCTCATTTTCATTCGTTCAAAAACAATTTAATAAAACATTCATTCAGCATTGGTGTGTTGCCGCCCTTTTCCTTCCAGCATTTGACTGTTCTGGTCACTGTTGATTTAAATAGGAATTTTATGGTGCAGGTGGTTTGGCTGTTGAGACGGCACAAGAAACCACTTACAGCACTCCGCAAACCCAAGAAAAGAGGGAACATGGACGCAACACCATGAAACGGAAAAGTCCCTAAATGGTTAGTGTTCACATGTGAGCAGGAGTACCGATCTAGCCACTGCAAGCCACTGACAACGGCTCACAGTAGGCCGTGTGAATGAGCACTTTGAGAGCTTAGTCATGTGCTCTTGGGCTACCATTTCATTATATATTTCATTATCTTTATATATGTTTAGTATAAATGAGGATCCTCAGAAATGTTTGTGTGTAAACAGCTTGAGCTTTTGGAAAGAAAATAAACTGCCTGATTGCATTTCACCCCTGTTTCTGCAGGGGCGGCCCCTCGAGGAGCCTCTGAAGGTTGTTTTGGATTTAGGACGGTAAAAGGTCTGCACCGATTGAAGGGTACAACTGGAGTCCTGTAAATCATTCAAGATGTCTTGTGTCTGTGGACGAACAGCTGAACTCATTTAAAGGGAGCATTCAGGATAGATTGCTGTATGTCCTGTGAAAATCCTGTCACCCTGAACCAGGCGTGTCATCTGAGACAGACACCTTCAGAGTTCGTATCAGCCATAGTATCAACGGCATCATAAGTGGCCCTCAGCAGGTGGTGGCATACTGCCACTGCAGTAGACGGTTTTAATGTCAGCTCCTCCTGGACAGAACCCACCGGGAGGGACTGGACTGTCACCTGGGAGGCTTTAAGGATTTCTTCCTGCTATTTCAGGAGGTGTCCAATGTAATTAAGTATATGTAGAGACAAGGTGTCAGAGTCCGCCTGAGGCGGAGACATAAAACTGAGGTGATCTACCAGAGCCTGATAAATCCTATCAGCCTTACATGGATTGGAGGGAATCTTGAAAGGTTGCTTCCATGCTGCCATGATAGCCTTTTCAAAGGCATCCACGGGGGAGGGGGACTACCAGAATGTAGCATTCCGGCACACCAAGGTACTGAGCCAATTTCTACCTGCATGTGCAATGAAATCCAAATGTTTTCTGGAGAAGGATCATAATGTCCGAAAACTGGTGGAGAACAAGGAAGTTCAGGGGTAAGTTCCCCGTGAATAGAGAAGGCGGCAGAGGAGGACCGAGGGGATTCCTCATGGTCCATGCTGTCCTCGTCCTCCAGGTCAGCCAGATCCCAGTCCTGGAGGAAAGGGTCCTCCATGTCCACGTCCTGGGTGTACAGACCCGAGGATAAGTTGGCCGTCCACTGGGCGGGAGGCTTAGAGGGTGTAGAGACCGGAGCCGACCCATTCCTAGGGGGGCACGGGGCCAGAGTCAGGTCCAGGATGGTATTTACCAGAGCCTGGACATCTATCATGGCCATCTGTCCAGTGGAAGTAGCCTTGGGAGACTGGACAGAGTGTATAGGAACCACTGATGGAATGGGAGTAGGCAGTGGTACCCAAGATCGTCGAGGAGGGCACCAGCATTAAGCCCTGTGGGGCAAGGCTGGTCATTGACAAGGGGATCTTCGATGGGCCTGAAGCCCCTGCCGTCGATGACAGAATTGTCGGACTGCCATGAATCGTCATCGATGACAGGATCGTTGTCAGGCCATAAGGCAAGGTCGACGAACCGGAAGCCACTGTTGACGGACGGCAGCTAGATAGCAGTGAAGGGGGAGGCAGCGTTGGAAGCTTCAGAACACCACTAGTACCCACCGTTGAAGGAGGAGCAATCAACGAGGGAAGAGAGGAGCCCACAATCATCGACTGTGTAGAGGACGATGTTCTAGGGGCTACCTTCTCAATACTCACTTTGTGTGCAGATTTAGTCGACGACAAGGCAGTGGTAGAAACATGCTTAGTATTTGATGCATGTTTCTTACCAGGACCCCGTGTCGACATGGAGGTGTCCCCCATAGAGCGGTGAGACCCTGATGAGAACGCCAAGGTTTCTCTGGTTGAGGAGTGTTGCTGCTGCTCCAGGAGGGCAACTTTCTGCTCCAAGAGGAACTCACGGAGCTGCTGAAGCCTTCAGTGTTTTGTGGCGCTGTTGAACCTGTTGCAGAAGATGCACTCCCTGGAGTCGTGTTCAGGACCAAGGCAACGAACACAGACTTTGTGGAGGTCTTCTTTAGCGATTCTGTGGCCACTCTAACACCATCGGAATAAAGAATCCAAAGACATTAGTAATAACTAGTCAAAATAAAAGTTTGGTTGGTAGAACTCTTCATTGATGGCAGGAAAGCAGGAGCTCCAAAGGAGGACTTGTTGCATGCAGGTCGTGGTTGAAAAGAACTGAGGAGTTGCTGGGACCTCCCCTTTTATACCTGCCAGGTGAACACCATGTGGTGGTGCTAGGGGGAGGTCCCAGGGTCGACTGCTGAGAAAGTCATCCGGAGGAAATGATCCCACACGCAATGACCTGCTGCAAGAGATTGCCTCGAAGATCTGCCTCTACCCTGTCTATGTTCTTACGGAGATACGGCTTCCAGAACTGGACACAGTACTTCAGATGAGGTCTCACTAATGATTTGTACAGTGGCACCACCACCTCTTTCCTTCTGCTGGTGACACCTCTCCCTATGCACCTCAGTACCCCACTGGCTCTCTCCACAGCCTTGGCACATTGTCTGGCCACCTTTAGGTCATCTGATACGATTACCCCCAGATCCCTTTCCTGTCTGGTGGCCATCAGTATCTCTCCTCTAATCGTGTAAGCCTTCTCCTCTGGGTTCGTGTGTCCCAACTGCAAGATTTTGCACTTGCTGACACAATCTTTACCATTCCTCTAGTTTACCTAGGTCTCTCATTTTTCCCCACCCCTCCTGCAATGTCCACCCTGTTGCAAATATTAGTATCATCTGCAAAGAGGCACATCTTTCCTGCCAGCCCCTCCACAATGTCACTTGTGAAGACATTGTACAGGACTGGCCCCAGAACTGATCCCCATGGCACCCCGCTGGCCACTCTTCTTTCCTTGAATTGAGCTACATTTACCAACACCCTCTGTCTTCTATCCCTCAACCAGTTCTTAATCCAGTTTACAACCTTGGGACCCATTCCCAGGCTGCCTAGCTTGTTTACAAGCCTCTTATGTGGAATGGTGTCTAAGCCTTGCTGAAATCAAGGTAGGCCACATCCATCGCTCCCCCCGATCCACTTCCCTGGTCACCAAGTCAAAAAAATCTATCAGATTGTTTGACATCATCTTCCCACTCTGAATCAATGCTGCCTCGGATCCTGTGCTCCGCTGGATTCAAGATGTTCCACAATCCTTTCTTTTAGCAATGATTCCATTATTTTTCCCACCACCAAGGCCAGACTGACTGGTCTATAGTTTCCAGCCAGCTCCTACCTTTGTGTAGAGGGACTACATCTGCTCTCCTCCAGTTCTTTGGAACTACTCCCACTTCCAGTGATTCACTGAACAGGGTTGCCAATGGTGCTGCCAGCACCACCCTAAGCTCCTTTAAAATTCTAGGATGTATCCCATCTGGTCCAGTTGCTTTGTTCACTTTCAGCTTGAGTACCTTTAGGACTCTCTCCTTTGTAATTGGACTGGTGTCCACCTCTCTCTCCTTATTGTTCCTGCCACTTACTTGTGGTTCCTCAACTTCCCTCTCTTCTGTGAATACTGAACAAAAATAATTGTTCAGGATTGTTGCCCCCCCCCCCCACACCCAAGTCCTCCTCTGCACACTCACCTTCTTCTCCCTTAAAATCTTATAATCCCACCCCTTGTCTTCCTCCTTTCACTAATGTACCTATAAAATGTCTTGTCCCCTTTCATTACTGCCTGATCTATTTTTTCCTCTGTTTGTGCCTTTGCGCTCCTGATTGCCTTTCCTGCCTCCCTCTGCTTAACCCAAGACACTACTCTGTCCTCCTCCTTCTGCATTTCCTTGTACTTCCTGAAAGCCAACTTTTACGCTCTTACCCTCCCGTCACTTCCTTTGAGAACCATATTGTGTTTTTTTTTCCTCTTGCCTTTGTTTATTTGCTGAACGCAAAGGTTTGTTGCCTTCACTGTGGCTCCTTTTAGATGGGCCCACTGTTCCTTAACTCCCCACCTGTCCTCCCCTCCCTGCTAGGGCTTTCCTCAGACATAGCCCCAGCTTTGCAAAGTTTGCCCTCCTGAAGTTCAGGACCCTCACTTTCATGTGGCACAACTCTGACACTGTATTCATATTGAACCATACCGTGCGATGACCACCAGACCCCAGGTGTCCTACCAACCATGACATCTGCAATCCTGTCCCCATTGTTGAGTACCAGGGCCAAAACTGCATCTTCACGGGTGGGCTCTAGCACTAGCTGTCTGAGGCATGCCCCTTGCAGGGAATCCAGTATGTCCCTGTTCCTGGTTGAGGCTGCGGCTGGGATGCTCCAATCAACATCTGGCCTATGGCACATTCATAAGGTAGAAAAAATGGGCACACTAGATGGGCCTTGCGGTCCTTATCTGCCATCAACTCTATGTTTCTATGTAAGTAAGGGCAATTAAAAATGCATTCCACGACAGAAAGCATAGCTCGCAGGCTGTAGCTGGCTCAAAAGGAGCCAAAGTAAGCTTCTCTTAACACAAAATTTAGATTCCATGCCGGGACAGGGTTGTAGATACGATGCTTCAAATGTAGGATGCCCCTCAAAAATGTACAGGATACCTCCAGCTGGGCAACTGTACGATACAACAGGCACATGGAATGCAGAAATGGCAGCCAAGTGCACCTTGATAGAGGAGTATTGCAGGCCTGCATCTGATAATGACAGCAAGTATTCTAGAATATGGTTTACTGGAGAAGTAAAAGGGACCAGTTGGTAAGAAGAGGCCCTCAGAGCAAACCACTTCCACTTCACAGAGTAGAAGGCCCTGGTGGAGAGCTTCCTGGCAGCCACCATGACATCTGCCACCATAGGAGACATTCCAAACCTTGCAGTGGCCATGTCTTCTGGAGCCAGGCTTGGAGGCGTAGTGACTTGAGGTCCGGGTGGACCAGGGTTCCCTGTTCCTGGGATAGCAAGCCCTTGCACAGGGGCAGGGGTACTGGGGGTTCCGCTGCCAACTGCTGCAGTAAGGAAAACCAGATCTGACGAGACCAAAAGGGAGCTACAAGAATTAGAGTAGCTCCCTCCATCTGGAGCATGATTAGCACTCTCTGAATCAGAGAAAAGAGAGGGAAAGCTAAAGGAACCTCCCTTTCCAAGAGAGGGACAATGGAGGGGGAGCAATGCTTCCCCTGGATTGGCATGCTCTGGGTAATAAACAGGAAGGTGGATGGATTGATTTGAAGTAAACTCAGACACCACCTTAGGAAGAAATTTAGGGTTAGTATGCAAAGACGCACTGTGGAAAATCAAATAAGGCTGCTTGCACATGAGCGCCTGCAGCTCTGAAATTCTTTGGGCAAAGTAAATGAAAATTACGTACATACCGTAATTCTTGATCTTCCTGTATATCTTCACCATTCATCACACTGGTGGGTACTACACGGGCCTTCTAGGACCCAGCGGGCAGCTTTTTAGCTTAAAAAACGGTTCTGTTCTAGAAGGAGGGGTGATGTCGAGGACGGCGCTGCCCTCAAGGCTGACGTTTTGCATGGCAATAGCAGGTAGGCCAGTAACCGACAAAGTCCCCTCCATTATCTCAGTTCTGCTCGCTGGAAAGGAACACAGGAATAGAGAAAACAAGAGAGGAGGATGGGGCAAGGGAGCCCAGGAGCCAGCAAAAAGAAAGGAAAGGATATAAACTGAAAAAGCAATGAGCCGACCAGAGAAGAGAGGTTTTGCAGAGGTTGGAGCCTAGCTGGTTCCGGAAGATGGGCTCCAACCGCTGGGCAGGCTCGGGAAGAGAGGTGGGGAGAGAAGGAAGGATGGAAGGAAGTAGGAGGAGAAGGAGATGGGAAACCATACACCCAAGCTCCAGAAACACTTGGGACCAAGGTGACTTAACTCGACTGCTTTTACCCTCTTGTGAAACAGTTTTTTTTTTTTTTTTTTTTTTTTTAGGAAAGCCTGAAAAGAGGCGCGAGTCCAGAGATCTGGACCACCCTATAAAGAGAGGGAATTTTAACCCTCACCAACAAGAGAGGCCTGACAGGAGACATTGCCCAATAGGCCAAAAGTTAGCCTCACGGTCCACTAGGGAGGAACACCAGGTCTTAAAATGCTCCTCCTCCACTTAAGGCTGGAGGCAGAGTGTCCACCTCCAAGCTGGAGCTCACCTCGGCACCCAAGGGGAAGTCCCAGAGCGTAAGAGGATAAGAACCCTTATGTACAGCACCACCAGGGAGGTGATTTATCAAGAAAGGAAACCTCAGGGAGGTTCCTAAAACTTGAAAGTCTGGAGGGACTGGAATTTTGATAAGAGATCCAGGAACGAGTCCTCTGCAGAGGGGAAAAAAAGACCAAAACAGAGGGTCCCTAGGAGTAAGTCAGGACCCCACTAGGTGGACCTGATGCAGGACTCTAGAACAGAGACCTGAGGACCCCTTCTACTGTCAAGAGGGCAAGAGCCCCCCGAAGTGGGTCCCTGGTGCTTCAAGGAAGTGGCAGGGAGCCTGGAGGTACCAGTGGGACTTTGCTCACAACTGGCCTCAACTGGGGGGAAGGCAAGCAGGGAGGAGGTACTGCCCAGAAGCTGAGGTCCAAGAAGGGATGGTGGGCGGAAAGCAGTCATGAATGGTGAAGAGACACAGGACGATCATGAATTACGGTAGGTATGTAATTTTCATATCTTACCTGCATCAATCTTCATTTATCACTGGTAGGTGAGTATCAAGCCCACAAAGTGGACCGGTACCTCCCTGAAGGCTGGACAGCCTTCAGCCCCTAGTGGGGAAGTTACAAGGGGAGAGGGCCCATCACTGGTCTGGCCAGACATACTACTGCTCAGAGTCAGGACGGGGCTTCTGGCCTGCAGGTGGGGAGGGCACCATGACAGTTCCCACCTGACTCTGCAAGACAAAAACCGGGGCCCCCCAGAATGGTGAGGCAGTCACTCTATGCCGGGTCAAGGGTGACAACCAGGAGAGGCAAAGCCATGTCGCCTGTCTAATGCAGACTGCAGATCCCACGAGTCTCGTGGCTACCACATTGGCATCATAAGATGCCCGCGCCTGGCATCCCGCTAGCTCCAGGCCCCTTGTGGAGATGGCGATGGCTCACCTAGTTGCCTCGCTATCAGGCAAGGCCACTAGGATTTGCTCCAACATTGCCCACAGGCACCTCTCATAGACCACCATGTGTGCCTGATGTGCCGCAATGGATAACAAGAGGTGCGCTGAGGCAAAAACTCTCCTGCCCCAGCAGTCGAACTCTGCATAGTCCGCATCTGGGCAAAGTCTCTTGTCATGCGCAGACGCCCCACAAGGGGTCTCCAACCACTCCAAACCCGTTGTTGAGTGGGGAAAAGACCCTGGAGACCCCGAGGGAGCGCAGTACTTGTGCTGGCAGCCCCAGAGGCTGTGGAAGTGGGCGACTGCCAGGCGCTGTGAAACTCCTCCATAAAGGGCCGAGGCCATGGAGGGATCACTAAGGATTCCTGGCTGTACTCCCAAAGGTACACCATAGTCACATGCGTAGTATTGAGTTGGATCACTGGGGTAAGACTGAGCTCCTCCAACATAGTCACTAGGAACCGCTGATGCTCTGTAAAGTCAGCATCAGAAAACCGGTATGATGTGGAGTCCTTTTCCTCAGAGGAGGAAGCTGATGAAGTGGAGGGGCTCTGCACTGGGAACGATGGTGCAGAAAAAGGAGATGCGAATACCAACTTGTCCATGGCCCTGTAATAGACGGGGAAAGCACTCGCCGTGACCCTATACTACTACCAGGTGAGAGTCTCAAGGGACCAGAGAGACCTGGGAGCCAGGGGGAGGTTGCAGAGAGGGCAAACTTGGGCAGTATGGTCCTGAGAGATTGAACCTTCCCTGGCAGGGCTGTGGGCACAAGAAGGGACCCCTCAACAGAGAGGGGGTGCACTGCCCAGACCTCATCTGCTGCTCAACCATCCCCAAGCCAGCAGGGCGAAGTCCAAGGGGAGAAAATCCTTGGTGGGGAGGCCAAAGCCGAGCATACCCAACAGAACTGCCCCTGTCCCCACCCGATGCAGGACTCCTCCCCCATGAGGGGGAGAGGGTCCTCGGCCCAGCACACTAACTCCGCCCGAGAGTGACCAGGGTCACCCAAGCAGAGTGGGAGGCGGACTTGGCCCCCGACCCCCTAAGACAGGACCGAGACCTGCCCCTCGAGCAAGGTCTCACAATGGCAACCAATCTCAAGGAAGAGGGGAGAGGGAAGCCGGCACCAGGGTCAGCCTCCAAATCCCCCTCCAACTCTGCATAGGCACCAAAGAGCGAACAGGTGCTGAAATTGGCCTCCTCCATGGGGACTGCCCCCAGCGGCATCATCCCGAAAATGGCACGAGCAGTCACAGCACTGACCTCAAGCATCACCACCAGAGCGGCACAGTCTTGACATCTCGCTGATCGCAGCACTGACATCAGAGCAGCATTGACATGAGGTAGGGCAACGACCCCCAAAATGGCACCGACGATGCCGGCGCCATCATCGGGCATGACACCACAAGTGTCATCATCAGAGTTCTCTGTGGCACCAAATGCAGGGACCGACAGAGGAAAGGGTGGTATCATGTACGGTGTCACCTCCAAGTCTAAATTCCACACGTGATGACCTCGAGCAGATCCTGGCGGGTGACCACTCCGGAGAGCCTGGCTACCAATCGAGATCCTCCTGACCATCCTCCAAATCCAAGGAAGAGACTACGGAGAACCTGAGGGAAGCAACCCCCGTCACCCGTCCTGGCACTGATAGCGGTGTCGGGAGGGGACTCCACAGCACCAGAGGGTTGGCCTCGCTCATCGACACCAGAATTGGTGTCAGAAGCCAAGGCTGTACCCCCCCCCCAAAGTCCTTGAAGGGACCTCCATTGTAGGTCACGCATGTAGTGGAGGGCTGGACACTGGGGAACCGGGCCTTGAGTGATCCACAGCTGGCCTGCAGGAGGAGGCCGACCATTACCCTGACTGCTCATCCAGGTGCCAGGGATAAGCGAGACTCAAGCCCACAGTGGCCTGTTCTCCCCCGGTGTGTGTAGCAGCGGGGGTAGCCTGGAGGATGGGCTGAAGGCCCTCATTCGATGCCATCCTCCAAAGGTTGGGGGGGTCACGTCTCAACTTTGCTGTGTGGATTTCAAGGGTGCGGTAGTCCATGCTGAAACAGGCATTGCAATGAACCATGTCTTGGTTTGGCCCTAGGCAGGAGAAACATCAGTCATGCGGGTCTGTTACGCAGAACCCACTTCCATAGGGGCACCAATGCATAGAGGAAGTCCCCGACTTGGAACCTTTATGCCCTGAACCCGACATGATCCAACCGCACCAACTAAAACAAAATTAAAGTTAAAGAACTTGACGCCGAACTGACCATAGAAAATAAAAAAATGGTGCCAATATGGTGTTTACTAGTGTGGCATCAAGTAAGCGTTCGACGAGCGGAATAAACGGCAGAAAATGGTAGTGTCACAGTTGAATCTTGCTGTCCCATGGAGTTGCCTGCAGCCACGACAGTGGGAAAAGCAGAACTGAGGTAATGGAGGGGACATCGGTTACTGGCCAACCCATGAGCACCATGCAATGCGTTGGCCTCGAGGATGGCGCTGTCCTCGTTGCCGCCCCTCCTCCTGGAGCACAAAAGCTTTCCAAGCCAAAAAACTTCCCACGGGGTCCTAGTTCTTCTGGTGTAGTACCCTCCAGTGATGAATGGTGAAGACTGACAGGAGTAAGATTAGCAACTAAAAACACTTTCAATGACAGAAAGCGTAGCTAGCATGTTGTGGCTGGCTCAAAAGGAACCAAAGTAAGTTGTTTCATCACAAAATTCAAGCCCCAAGGTAGACTGGATTGCAGATAGGAGGTTTCAGATGAAGAATTCCTCTCAGAAAGGTACAGGACACCTCCAGTTGTGCTACCGTACGGCCATCAACAGAAACATGGAAGGGGGAGATGGTAGACACGTGCACCTTAAGGGAATAGCACTGGTACTTCAGAGGCTGGAGTCTGAAAGGGACAGCAAGTACTCCAGAATCTGGTTCACTGGACAAGTGAAGGGATCCAGCTGGTGTGAAGCAGCTCACAGTGCAAAGCGTTTCCACTTCACAGAATAAGTGGCCCTAGTGGAAGGCTTCCTAGCTGCCACCAGGACATCATACACCATGGGTGACACTCCAAACTGAGCCATGGCTACGTCCTCAGGAGCTAGGCATGAAGATGCAGGGATCTGAGGTCCAGATGGACCAGAGTGCCCCGGTTCTGGGACAAGAAGTCAGTGCACAGAGGAAGAGGTACTGGAAGTTCCAGCTGTTGCAGTAAAGGAAACCAGATCTGACAAGGCCAGAAGAGTGCAATGAGGATCATTGTGGCCCCTTACATCTGGAGCTTGATTAGAACCCTCTGAAACAGGGGAAAGGAAGGAAATGCATACAGAAACCTCCCTTTTCAAGAGAGGGACAACGCATCTTGCCAGAAAACTCCAGGCCCCGAGTCGAGCGAGCAAAAATAGGAAAATTACGTACCTACCGTAATTCTTGATCTTCTTGGACGAGTCTCCACCACTCATTCACACTAGTGGGATTAGCGCCGGAGGCACTAAGACCCATCGAGGCACAAACTTTTTGCTGGAGGGTCGTTGTGAGAGGCAGGCGCCCGCGAGACATAGCGCCCATGAGCAGCCGTCAGTAATGACCATCCGCGACGACCCTCCAACCACCCAGTACCTTTTTCACAAGGAGGTGCAAAGAACTAACGAAAGAGTAAACCTAATCATTAAAAAACGGACATAAGATAGTCCGTATGACCCGTGTAAGAAGGGTCAGCAAAGAAGTCCTCACGGCCTAAAGATTTGAGGGAGTGAAGACCAATACAGCGGTGAGCTCGGGGGATGGAGGTGGGCGTGTGAATGAGTGGAGACTCGTCCAAGAAGATCAAGAATTACGGTGAGTCGTAATTTTCCTATCTTCCTGGACATAAGTCCCACCACTCATTCACACTAGTGAGAGAGTACTTAGCTGATAATCCCCAAAGAGGCGTCGGGAGAGCCAGAGCTCACGCGTCTAAGAGAAGCCATTGAGGGATAGTTCTGCCGATCGGAATGTCGCCTAGCATGAACATCCAGTGCATAGTGCTTAACGAAGGTATGTCACTGAGCTCCAGGTGGCGTGGTATATATCTGCAATTGGAACATTGCGACTTCCACTAGGGATGCCGCTGATCGCCCTAGTAGAGTGAGTACACTCTACCTTCTAATTTAACTTGAGCCATGGAATAGCAATGACGAAGGCATGCCACTAACCATGAAGAGATGCATCTAATAGCGACAGGTTGACCCAGCGGGTGTCGCTGAAAGAAGCGAACAGTTGCTGAGTCTTGCGAACATCCTTGGTTCTATCTAAATAGAACATGAGCTCTCTTAACATCCAAGGAATGAAGAGCTCGTTCCCCTTCATTTTGGAAATTAGCAATAGGCGGGAAGTACCAGAGGTTGGTTTAGATGGAATTCTGACACAACCTTGGGAAGAAATTTAGGATGAGTACGGAGAACTACCTTGTCTTTATGGAATACAGTATACGGAGGGTCCGTAACCAGGGCATGTATCTCAGAGACCCTGCAGGCTGAGGTAGTATGGCCACCAGGAAGGCAGTCTTCCAGGTAAGAAATTTTAGCTCACAGGTAGCTAAGGGTTCGAAAGGCTTCGAGTGAGCATGTCCAGCACCAGGTTAATGTCCCAGGCTGCAACTGGACGCTAACAGGGGTCTGGTATGGAGAATCCCTTGAAATCTCTTCACCATAGGTAACTGAGCCAGAGTTAAGGAAGAAACGCTCATGGAGCACGCTGAGATGGCACTAAGGTGAACTTTAACTGTGGAGTACTGAAGACCTAAGTTTGACAGGTCAAAGATACTCCAGAACCTTGCCAGGAGGACAGGAAAAGGATTCCAAGAGGATTTTGCACACCAGAAAACGTTTCCATTTGAGGCGTCGTTTTCGGGTGGCTGGCTTCCGAGCAGCCAGGCGGATGTCTGAGACTCTACGAGGCGTTGAACCGATTCACTTCTATCTCTTCAGGAGCCAAGCATGAAGGTGAAGTGATTTCAGGTTGGATGGACCAACGAACCCTGAGTCAAAAGACTGATTTGCAAAGGAAGTGGTCTCGGAGGCTGCCAACATACTGTTGAGTAGAGAAACCATAGTTGCCGAGGCCAGGAAGGAGCAATGAGAATCATCTTGGTCCCCTGAGACTCGAACTGAGAGTACTCTCTGGATTAGAGGAAGCGGTGGAAAGGCGAGAAAGCGTTTGTCCACCGCAGCCTGAACGCATCCTGACAGAAAATGCCAGGCCCTGGATTTCTGGAGCAGAAGAGAGGCAGTTTTGCGTTGAGTGGGGATGCAAAAGGTCCAGGTCTGGAGTCCCCACTCTTTGAACAGGGACCGAGCTACGGCTGGATAGAGACCACTCAGTGAGGTCTGCCTCCGTTCTGCTGAGGTGATCTGCTAGGTCGTTTTGTATACCTGGCAGATAAACCGCTTGAATCAGAGACTTGTGCTCCAAGCACCACTCCCACACCTCATTGCTTCCTGCAAAGGAGATAAGAATGAGCACCGCCTTGCTTGTTGATGTAATACATCACTGCTTTGTTGTCCGCTTGAAGGAGAATGTTCTTGTGACAAAGGACATCCTTCAGAGCTTGGATTGCATAGAGGACCGCCTCATCTCCAGGACATTTATGTGGAGATGAGTTTTGAACTGAGTCCATACACCTTGAGTGTGGAGGAAGAGACAGTGAGCTCCCCATCCCATTAGCGATGCGTCTGTGGTGATGGAGATCTGATGATCCGGGGGAGCAAAGGGGAATCCTTCCAGGAGATTGCTCTCTTGAGACCACCAGGTGAGAGACCTTCGAAGGGGCTCTGTCACCTTGATGGGATAAGACTGGGGGTGAGAGGTCGAGGACCACTGAGTGGAGAGCATCCATTGCGTGGTTCTCATGTGCAGTCGGGCGAGAGGGACAGTGAAGACCGAGGGCGCCATGAGACCCAACATGCATCGAGAGAGAGCTGCAACCGATTGGTTCTCCCTGATGTACACGGTCCAGAAGGATGTCGAGTCTTCTGTCCTCTGGAAGGAAAGCCTTCGCTGAAGAGGTGTCTAGAAGCGTCCCTATGAAAAGGAGCCTCTGGGAGGGTTGCAGTTGAGATTTTCAAATTCAGCAGAACTCCCATGGACGTGAGAAGACGAAGTCGGTTGCACGGCTTCCAAAGTCCCTTGGACGGAAGGGCTTGCTAGAAGCCAAACGTCCAGGTAGGGAAACACTCGGAGTCCGACTTTCCTGAGATGCGCCGCGAGAACTGCACAACACTTTGTAAAAACTCGCGGCGCCGAGGATAGCCCAAAGGGCAGGACTCTGAACTGATAATGCTGACCCAAAGCTACAAACCTGAGGAACTTACGGTGGGTCGGTGGATCGGGGATATGCTGGTAAGCATCCTGCATATCCAGAGGAGGCCAGCCAGTCGTGCTGATGCAGCAAGGGTAACAGGGTACCTAGGAAATCATCTTGAATTTCTCCTGGGGAGGAATTTGTTTAACTTTCTGAGGTCTAGAATGGGGCGCATCCCCCCAGATTTCTTTGGAACCAGAAAGTAATGGGAGTAGAACCCTGTGTTTCGCAGATGCGGGGGCACCAGTTCTATTGCCCTGCTGTTCAGAAGACCCTGGATCTCCGCGATGAGGAGGTCTGACTGAGAGGCCGACAACCTGGGTTGTCGTCTGGGAGGACAATTCGGGGGGGTTTCCAAGAAATTGAGAGAATAACCCTTGCGAATTATCCGAAGGACCCATTTGTCCGAAGTTATGGACTTCCACTGGTTGTAGAAGTACATCAGACGACCTCCCACCAGAGGAGAAAGTTCCACCTCGGGCAGAGTGGATGGAACTTGGGCCAACGACTCATAAGGTAGTGCTGGGAGCTTTAGGCCCCTAGCGCTTTCTGCATCTTCTTTTGAGGTTGGGCGGGTTGGCTTATGGAAGCTTCCCTGCCTCTGCCTCGAAAGGACTGCGACTATGAAACTGACGTCTGTTCACATGCCCCGGAGGGGGCAGGCGGAGGTCTGGCCAACAATGGCCGATCTAGTCTTCTGAGTGGCCTCTAAGGCTTGCTCCACCTGAGGGCCAAAAGAAAGGAGCCATCAAAGGCAGCGCCATCACCTGCTGCTGAGCATCATTCGTGAAGCCAGAAGTACGCAGCCAGGAATGGCACCAGTACAAATCCAGCGGCTGCTGAGCGAGAAGCAGTGTCAAAGCGTCCATGGTGGCTTTGACCTGTTGGTTATTGGACTCAATACCTCTAATAACGGTCAGAAGAAGCTCTGACTTGGAATCCGAATCTGGAAGAGCTTCAACCATTCTTTTCATAGAGTGCCACAGGATATACTCATACTGAGAAAAATAGCCTTGATAACTGGCAATACGCATACTTAGAGTGGAGGCAGCAAAGACTCTCTTACCTAATGTATCAATCTTACGAGACTCTTTGTTAATAGGTCGAGCTGTAGTAGTTTGAGGAAGAAACGACCTTGTCATTCTCTGCCAGGACTACAATAGGATCATAAAGGCTTGGGATGCCAAAATGGGATGATCCTTGGGAGCTGAATACTTCTTATCAATGGATTTAGCCACTGAGGGAATAAGAGCAGATTATTCCATACCATTTGAGACAGCGTCTCGAAGGAAGGCTGGATCGGAGGATCAAATCCGTGAGGGATCTCCGAAGCATGAAGATACTGGAGTCTTAATATCTTCCCAGGATCGATGTCTGTAGTCTGGAGAAAGAGTGGATCCCAGGTTCTTCAACAGAGACTAAAGGACAGGTCCTCGACCACAGGCTCTGTAGCAAAGAAAGATCCTGTTTCCTCCACTTCATCACCCAACCGAAGGTCTGGGTCAGGCTCAACATCATCTCCTGATGGTCCAGAAAGGACTGTTTGGACAGGAAAGGAGTGAAAATTAGGAGAGGAGGAAATAGTAGAAAACAAGGAGAGTCCCCAAGGGCTGCAGGCGCGAGGCAGCAAAGCGAATGAAGAGCGGCACCGGGCGCCACGGCGCGGAGGCCTGCGACCCATAGCGCCCCAGCGCAGCCCGCGGACAACAGCGCATGGCGCGGCCGACGGCCAGCGCCGCGGCGCCCGCGGTCGGCGCGCAACCCACGCTACTGACGGCGCTGCGAAGCGCGCCCTATCCGCGGCAGCACAGGCGGCGCGCGGACCTTGAGCGCCACAGGCCGCGCCGCAAGACCCAGTGGCAGCAGCGGCAAGCCAACAGACCCTGCGAAGGCGCCGGAAGAGCCCAGGAACCTGGAAAGCTAGAGGAAAAAACCAGGAGATAAGGGCATCGGTGTGGGGCCCCTCGCCGCAGCCATGTGGGAAACACCTAAGCATGGAGTCGCTGGCACGAAGGCGCCACGCGACTGGAAGGTCAACCGCTACCTGATCGCGGAGGGCCTGAGGCTCTCGAGGCAACGAGCCAGGCAGAAGAGACCAACCTCGGAGCCCATTGCTCCGCAGAGTGGCCCACTGATGAAACTGCTCATCAGAGTCCTACCTATAGGCGGGAGGGGCTCCGATGTCGGGGCCGCCGATTACGGAAGTTGGCGACTCGAAGAGAGACGGCAACTATAGCGATAACCCGGCGTCGGCGCAGACGCCACCAAGGCGACCTCGAGTGATGCCTTCTCTTTTTGACCTGGGCGAAGAAGAGCTCGAGGCGAGCGGTGCGAGAATGCGACCGTTATTTTTATACGTGAGGACCGCCCCATCCCCAGACATCGGACTGACCGTTGTCGGAACCCGCTGAGGAGAATGAGGCTGACCGGACCCACCCGGCTGACTGAACAACTTTCATCACGAAGTCTCCTACCGTCACCTGACCTGCTCATGGTCGACTCCGTCCAGTGGGCCGAGACTTCTTGATAAAATTTAAATATTAGAAAAATTTAACGAAATAGAATAAAATTAGCGATACTACTTATCGTGATAAAGTTACAAAAAACAAACTGAAAACTATGCGCTGGTTTGAAGTTTGACTCCCGATGTAAGCGGCGGCGTCGTCACTGAAAGCGCCTTAAGCGCCCGGAAAAAAGAACTGAAGCGGTTGGAGCGTCGCCAGATGGTCATTACGCTCGAGCCGCTGCTTTCGTGGCGCCATGTCTCTGGCGCCTGTCTCGCGCCGACCCTCCAGCAAAAAGTTTGCTCCCGATGGGTCTTAGTGCCTCCGGCGCTAATCCCACTAGTGTGAATGAGTGGTGGAGACTTATGTCCAGGAAGATACAACAGTTTTGCGTTGAGTGGGGACACAAAAAAGATCCAACTCTGGATGACTCCACCTGTCGAACAGGTTATCTGCTACTGAGGTCTGCAACTCCCATTCATGCACCTTTGACTGGGACTGGCTTAGGGTGTCTGCCAGTATGTTTTGGAAGCCTGAAATGTGGATGGCCAACAGTTTGAGATCGTGATCCAAAGCCCAATACCAGACTCTCACTGCTTCCCGGCAGAGAAGGTACAAGTAAGTGCCCCCCTGCTTGTTGATGTAGTGGACTACGCAGACGTCTATCTGCACCTGCAGAAGACCCAGGGATAGCAGAGTCTGGAAGACCTGCAAGGCATAAAGAATGGTCCACATCTGTAGGACACCGATGTGGAGAAAGGAATCCAGCTTGGACCACGTCCCTTGTGTTTGGTGGGGCCCTAGACAAGCTCCCCACCCAAATCCCGAGGCATCTGTTGTGAGAATTTGCTTAGGGGAAGGACTAAGGAAAGAAACCCCTCTTAATAGGTCGCTGGGTTCCATCCACCAAACAAACGTTTTCACCGGAGAGGAGACCAGGACCGGCTGTTCCAGGTCGTCGGTACGCTGGTCCCACTGGACCCTCGGTGTTCACTGGGGAATCCTCTTGTGCAATCTGGCTAGAGGCACTGTCACCACAGCTGCAGCCATCAGGCCTAAGAGCCGGAGGAAGGATCTGGCAAAGAAACAGCAGCTGTTGTACAGCAGGCAGGCTTGAGCTATAAGGCAATCCTGCCCAGTCCTGGGGCAGGAAGGCCATGCCCCGAAAAGTATCCAGAACTGCCCCTATGTACTGAAGACACTGACGAGATCAAAACTGACTTGGGCAGGTTGAGTGTGATCCCCAGAACCTGAAAGAGGTGGGTGGTATGTTCCAAAGTCTAACAGGCACTCCCGGGGCTGGGCTCTGAGAAGCCAGTCGTCCAGGTAGGGAACGACAGAGTTCCTCCAGCCTGAGGGCAGCTCCTACCACTGCCAAGTATAGGTAAACACCCGAGGGGCCGAAGACGAGCCAAAGAGCATGTCCCAGAACTGAAGGTGTGTCCCCTAGAAATGAAACCGTAGGTACTGTCTGTGGATACCTGTAGGTACCTGGATATGCAGGTAGGCATCCTTCATGTCGAGAGAGCAAATCTCCCTCATGCAGAAGGGGCAGTGGACCCTGAAGTGTCACGACCTGGAATTTTTTGTACTGAATAAACAGATTTGGCTCCAGGAGGTCTAGAATGGGCCCGGGATCTCCTGTGCACTTGGGGACCAGAAAGAAGTGAGAATAGAACCCCCTGCTCTGTTGAGTCACTGGGACAGGTTCTATGGCCCTTTTTCACAACAAGGAGTAGATTTCCTAGAGCACTGGAATGTGGTCTGCAGGGTAAGAGGACATAACTGGACATTTCTCTGGAAGCCACTCCAGAAGTTCCAGAGTACGGCTGCTTTCTATGAGCTGCAGTGCCCAGGCATCTCTGGTGATTTCTCTCCACTTGTCCTAGTGCAGGAAAATGTGACACCCTACAACCACTGCCTGCCTTGTGGGAGCGGGGGTTGGGCAAGAAGTCAGGCTGAACTGGTGGAGGGGCGAAGCCACACCTCCTCCTCTGGGGGTGGGCATGGCGGGGGGGGCCTGGCGCTTACCCTGAGGCTTGTTAGAGGGTTTGGGACTATGAGCAGGCCATCAAAAGGGCACTCGCTGACCATTTTTGGGCTGGTTGGTGTGGTACATGGAGTGGACCGAATGGAGGGTATGGCCAAAGGCTTGCAGCTGAGTCAGTATGTCCTGCACATCTGCACCAAATACCTTGTAGCCTCTCAAGAGGGCATTCAGGACGGACAATTGAACATCCTGGGTGAAGCCTGACACCCTCAGCCAAGAGAGTCTTTGTGGGCAAATGCCCATCGCGGCTGCACTGGCCAAGGCATCCACGGCATCATAGGCAGCTCTGAGGAGGAGGTGGGTGCTTATGTCGGAACCTGCTTTGACAGGCTGCAGCATCTGCTACACTTGGGGGCCCGGGTAGTTTAGAAGGCCTGATCCCAAAGCTCGTTCTGGTATTTGACCATATGGGCAATGTTGTTCAACACCCTGATGGTCAATGTGACAGAGGCAAAGGTTCTTTTGCCAATGTGATCCAACCTCCGGACTCCTTATCCGGGGGCAAGGAACTGAGATGCTTAAGCCTCTTGGTACGGTCGTGGGCGGCATTGATGATGACCGAATCTGGTTGAGGCAGATCGGAGAAGGAAGACCTTGCTGCTGGAGTCTGGTATAATTTGTCCACCTTCCTGGGCATGGAGGATCAAATTGGGCCGGTGCCTGGCAGTGGTAGCCATGGTGGCATCCTCAAAGAGTTAAATTAAGGGAAGGATTATCATAGGAGGGGCGTCTGGCAGTTGCAAATAAGTAGCCAGTCAACATCGAGCAGAATCTTGCTCCTCAGTGTCGAAGTCCATGGGTGACTGTTACTGTCTCAAAACTGAGACTAAAGACGGATCATCCAGGGGAGACCACAGGATGTACCTTGGGGGTCTCCTTGCTGTTGGATGAGACTGTGGAGGGGGAGTTGCTCCCCTGTTGTTGTCTCCGTTGTCCAAGTCATCTGGAGGAATAAGGTCAGGCCGATCTCCATCCTCATGCCCCCCCCAGTCCTGGGGCGGGGGGGGTGATGGAGCATAGGGCCTGGTGCAGGAGGCCATTGCAGGGACAGGCCATGGGGAGGGGCAAGCATAGCTTGCATGAAGTCCCACAGGGTGTGAAGCATAGTGTGTAAGTCCACCGCTATCAGCATCGTGCCCACCAGCACTGGCTGAGGAAGGACTGCAGCCGGCACCGGGGGCAGCCCTGGGAAGGGCAGCCAAACAGGCTGAGGCCTATGGGAGAGCTCCCCAGCGTGAGTCGTCATCAGAGAAGGTGACGGCGATCAGGGCCCTGGCTGGGTCGACTCTGGAGAGGGTAAAGGCTCCGGGCCTGACATAGCGGACAAAGAAACAGTAAGGGCTGGCAGCCAAGGAGTAGGTTGCTCCCGGTGACTGCTGATGCCAATCCTGTAGACAAGCTAACAGAGCCACATGAGTGTCTGCCAAAAACAAAGGCCTGAACAGCAGGGGCTGGGATGTCGGTGGGGCATTGGAGACACTGAAACAGACACCCACCACTGAAATATTGTGGGGGAGCTGCCAATGGTAGGCCTGCAGGGGAAAGGGCATGCAAGGCAGAGGAGGCTTCCCCCGATGACGAGGATGGCCCAGCTAGTCGACTCTAGGAGTGGTGTCTGCAAGTGAGATGAGGAGGACTGGGTTTTCTCCTTGGAATGGTCCTTGTGCTTCCCTGACTTGCCCCAAGGATGTTGGGGGAGCAGAGGAACTCCTGGCCTGAAGCTCCTTCATCTGGGCGACCTGCTTTAGCAGAAAAGTATTCAATGTCTGCTCTTAGCGCTGCCTGATAGCCTGGTTGAAGTAGCAAATTACGCAAGCCTGGGTGTCGTGTTCTGGGCTTAGGCAGAAGACACAGGCCTCATGGTCATCCTCAGGGATCTTCTTCCCACAGGCACACTTCTTGAAGTTTCTGGAGGCACAGCTTGGTATAAACAAAGTGAAAAAAATCACTTTAAAGTGATACAAACTAGGTAGAGAAATAAAAAGAAAAAGGCTGTAGAAGTTTTGCCAAAATTTGGCAAAATGGTGGTCGACTGAAGCTTGCAGATCTCTGTGAAGTCCAACGTGCGATGGTTGATGGCAGGAAAAGAACAAGGGGCGGCACTGGGACTGCCTACTCTTATAGGATAAGGCGACGTTTGCATATGATAGAGTGGGCGGCCCCCTGACAGACTGCTAGCTAGAAAAGTTTCCGTGTGGTCCTAGTGCCTGGTGGCTGAAGTTTCATAGGTGTGGCCTGCCGCGAGAAATACCCTCGAAGTAAGACCACAAAATTCTATGAACATCAAGAGTATGGAGCAATGCTTCCCCTGGATTGGCATGCTCTGGGTAATAAATAGGCAGGCGGACAGTTTGATTTAAGGTAAACTCCAACACCACCTTAGGGAGAAACACAGGATTCGTACGCAAAGACACCCTGTCTTTGTGGAAAATCAAATAACAGGGCTTACACATCAGAGCCTGAAGCTCGTAAATCCTTCGAGCTGAAGTAATGGCAGCTAAAAATAATGCTTTCCACAACAGAAAGCACAGCTCGGATGTTGAGGCTAGCTCAAAAGGAGCCAAAGTAAGTTTCTCCAACACAAAATTTAAGTCCCAAGCCGGGACTGGGTTGTGGATGGGAGGCTTCAGATGGAGAATGCCTCCCAGAAATGTAAGGGACACATCTAGTTGTGCCATCGTACGGCCATCGACAGGCACATGGAAGGCAGAAATGGCTGACACGTGCACCTTAATGGAGGAATATTGCAGGTCCAGATCTGAAAGGGACAGCAAGTACTCCAGAATCTGATTCACAGGACAAGTGAAAGGGACTATACAATGGGAAGCTGCCCATACAGCAAAACACTACCACTGCATGGAATAAGTGGCTCTGGTGGAAGGCTTTCTGGCAGACACCAGGACATCAGCCACCTTTTGGGACACTCCAAAGCAAACCATGGCTATGTCTTCAGGAGACATGCATGGAGGTGCCCTGCTCCTCTGATAGCAGGTCTCTGCACAGGGGTACTGGAGGTTCCACTGCCAACTGCAGCAGTAAGGGTAACCAGACCTGACGAGGCCAGAAGGGGGGCAATAAGGATCAGAGTGGCCCCCTCCATCTGGTGCTTGATTAGTATCCTCTAAATCAGAGGGAAGGCGTAGAGGAACCTCCCTTTCCAAGAGAGGAACAATACATCCTGCCAGAAGACTCCAGGTCCTGGAGTGAGCAAGCAGAAATGTGACCATTTTGCACTGAGTGAGGACACAAAAAGGTCCAACTCTGGATGACCCCATCTAGCCAACAAGTCTTCTACGACTGAGGTCAGCAGCTCCCATTCATGCATCCGAGACTGCAACCGGCTGAGTCTGTCTGAGCAGGACATTTTGAACACCTGGAACATGGATGGCCGACAGTTCTAGGCTGTGTTACAGAGCCCAGTATCAGACCCTCACTGTTTCTCAACACAGAGGATATGAATGAATTCCCCCATTGTTTGTTGGTAGAGTGCACTATCACTGATGTAGTCCATCTACACCAACAGATAACCCAGGGACAGATGGGCCTGCAAGGCTTGTAGAGGACACAGGACAGCCCTCATCTTTAGGATATTGATGTGAAGGGCAGCCTCCACTGTAGATCACATCCCCTGGTTCTGATGAGGCTCCAAATGAGCCCCCCCAGCCGAAACCTGAGGCATCTATGGTGAGGATCTGTTGAGAAGAAATTAGAAAGGGGACCCCTCTCAACAGGTTGCTGGGCTCCATCCACCATAGTAGGACCTTCTTGACCAGAGAGGAGACTAAAATATGCTGTTCTAGGTCGACGGTACACTGGTCTCACTGAACCTTCAATGTCCACTGGGGGATCTGCATATGGAGCCTGGCTAAAGGCACTGTGACAATTGCTGCAGTCATCAGGCCTAAGAGCTTGAGGAAGGTTCTGGCTGTGACATATCTGCTGTTGTAAAGTAGCAGGGCCTGGGCCATCAGGCATCCACCCGTTCCTGTGGCAGGAAAGCAAAGCCCTGAGCTGTGCCCAGAACTGCCCCAATGTACTGGATGGAGGTGCTGACAAAGGGTCAGGACAGACTTAAGCAGACTGACCCTGGTTCCCAGAGCTTGGAACAGGTATCTGGTACGTTCCACGGTCTGGAGCAGTAGCTCCCTGGACTGTGCCTGGAGCAGTCAGTCGTCCAAGTAGAGGAAGACATACAGCCCCAGCTGCTACCACTGCCAAACATTTGGTAAACACCCAAGGTGCAGAAAACAAGCCAAAGGGCTATGCTTGGAACTACTAGTGCCCCCCTCCCGAACTGGAACCAGAGGTACTGTCTGTGGGAAGCACACACCTTGACATGCAGGTATGCATCCTGCATGTCGAGGGAGCATATCCACTCTCCCTGCTGCAGCAGTGGCAGCAGGCCTTGCAGTGTCACCATCCTGAACTTCTTGTACTAGATACAAAAAGGTACAGTTACGTAAGAACTTATCGTAACAGTAGATCTTCGAGAGGAGCTCTTGCAGCAGGCTATTACATTCAGGACTATGCCGCAGGCACTAGACCTTTCGGTGAAAACTTCTGCCAGCACTACCAGCAGGGACCACCCCCGACGCCAGCACCGCCCCAATGTCGGTCAGGGTACAAGAGAGGGCGGACCCAGTTCCACCTCGGTTCTCCCACCAGAACCCAGCAGAAGGTCTGACAAGAGAAGGAGGCGAAGCCTACCATGAAGAAAGTTAGAGAAGAAAGAAAATGGATCTGCATACCTTGAGGGGGAAGGCGGGAGGGAAGTAGTGCCTGTTGCAAGAGCTCCTCTCGAAGATCTACTGTTATGGTAAGTTCTTACGTAACTGTACTATCTTACTGAAGTGGAGCTCTTGCAGCAGGCTATTACATTCAGGACTGAGTCCCAAGCAGTCCCACAGCAAGGAGGTAGCCGACCCAGGAGGAGGAATATACTGACTCCAGAGGCCTTAGGACAAAAGCCTTTGTAAACTGCTGGGCCGAAGCCAGCACGGCATCTGGAGGCGACATCCAAGCTGTAATGCTTGATAAAAGTAACACCGAGTTCCAAGTTAGCGGCCGCTGAAAATGTCCTGTATAGCGACATTTCGCAGAGCGGGCGAAGAAGCTGGATAATTCTTTGGTGGAGTGACTCCTTGTCCGGGCCACAAGCAGGGTTTATTGTGATGCTCAGGCAAACGAGACACAGCGGACTATCCATTTAGAGATAGTTTGCTTGGATACCGGTTGACCCAAGCAATGTGGTGTAAAAGCTACAAAGAGCTGCTCCGATTTACGGTGCTGAACCGTCCTCTTGAGGTAATACCTCAGAGTCCTGTGGACATCCAATGTGTGGAGGAGAGCCTCCTCTCTATTGGAAGGGGAAGGAAAATAAACTGGAAGATCAACCAACTGGTTGAGGGTCAATTCTGAGACCACCTTTGGAAGAAACTTAGGATTTGTTCTGAGGGAAACCCTTTCCCTGTGGAAAACCAAATAGGGCTCTTTACACATCAGAGCCTGAAGCTCGGAAACCCTTCGAGCTGAAGTAACAGCAACCAAAAAGCAAACTTTCCAAGAAAGGTAACGCAGCTCACAATCCGCTGCTGGCTCAAAAGGAGGGAGGGTGAGTTTCTCCAACACAAAAAGGAAGTCCCAGGGTGGGACAGGGTCCCGAATGGGAGGTCTCATGTGCAGTATTCCCCTAAGAAAGGTGCGGGCCACCTCCAATTGTGCTAATGCTCTCTCTCTCCCATGAGAGCATGGTAGGTGGAGATTGCCCACATGTGTACCTTGCTAGAGGAGTAACTCAGGCCTTTCTCGTACAAGGAGAGGAGGTACTGTAAAGTTAAGTTCACAGGGCAGGTGACAGGATCCAAATGCTGCGGCAATGCCCAAAGACAGAAACGCTTCCACTTCATAGCATAGGTGGAGTGAGTAGAGGGCTTTCTTGCTGACGCGAATACTGCTGCCACGCCCGGGGAAACCCCGTATCTGTTTTGAGCTATGTCTGAAGGAGCCACGCATGTAGGTGCAGGGATCGGAGATCCGGATGGACCAGAGACCCCTGGTCCTGGGACAGCAACTGCGAGCATATGGGCAGCAGAACTGGAGGTTCCATGGATAACCGCTGCAGAAGTGGGAACCAAATTTGTCGAGGCCATTTGGGGGCCACTAGGATCATCCAAGCCCCTTCTGCCTGCAACTTAAGCAGTACCCTTTGAATGAGAGGAAAGGGCGGAAAGGCATAAAGAAACCTCCCTGCCCAACAAAGGGATAACGTGTCTGACCAAAAAACTCCAGGCGCGTGCTCTCGCGAGCAAAACGTTGGCAGTTTGGCGTTGCGTGGTGACGCAAAGAGGTCCAGCTCGGGAAGACTCCACCTGTCGGAGAGCTGGTTCGCTACGGATTGCAGAAGCTCCCACTCGTGTGCTCTGGCCTGCGACCTGCTGAGGCTGTCGGCCAGATCGTTTAGGATGCCTGGAACGTGCATTGCGGACAGTAGAATGCCCCGCTCCAGTGTCCAGTACCAGACTCTCATCGCCTCCCTGCAAAGAGGATACGAATGAGTGCCTCCTTGCTTGTTGATGTAAAAGACGACCGCCATGTTGTCTGTCTGAATCAGAAGGGAGCCTGGTACCAGATCCTCTCGAAAAGCCTGAAGAGCGTAGAGGACCGCTCGCATTTCCAGCACATTGATGTGGAGGGACTGTTCCTCGGGTGACCAAACCCCTTGTGTTTGTTGTACACCCAGGTGTGCCCCCCACCCCAGGTCCGAGCGTCCGTTGTCAAAGTCTGACCTAGTGGCTCCGGACGAAAGCTGACCCCTTTCTCCAAATTGCCGGGGTCCATCCACCAAAGCAATGTTCTCCTGATTGGCTCCGAGATCCTGACCAGAGAGTCTAGGTCGTCGTAGCTTTGGTCCCACTGCACCCTGAGCATCCACTGTGGGACTCTCAGGTGGAGGCGGGCCAAAGGAGTGACTGGAATGGCCGCCGCCATATGCCCAGTAAACTGAGGAAGTTCCAAGCCAAACTCGAGGTGCTATAGAGATCCGTTCTGTCAACTCTTGCAAGCGAACCCCCCTGTCTTGTAGGAGAAAGGCCATGCCCTGGACGGAATCCAGGATCACTCCTATGAAGGCGAGCTTTTGGCTGGGCTCCAGGGATGACTCTCCTAATAGAGTATAAATACAGGTTACTCACCTGTAACAGGAGTTCTAGGAATGGTATATGTTGTTCATCCACACTGTCTGGGCAGGTTCCTTGCTGCTTTAAATCTTGCCAGAAGGTCTTCAAGCTGGCTCCTCCCGCCCACCCAGGTGGTAAAACTCTCGGCTCCGCCCCATGACGCCAGATCTAGCCCGCTGGAAGTCAGGTTGTGCGTCGAAGCTGGGGAGGTCGGGTGGGTCATGTGGATGAACAACATATACCATTCCTAGAACTCCTGTTACAGAGTGATAACTAGTATTCTAAAGGACATGGATATGTTGTTCATCCACACTGTCTGGCAGACTCCTAGCAGTTCTCTGGGAGGAGGGAGGCAAGGCGCACACCCCCTACTTAGGGAATAAAGACTGGAGAACTGAGGCCCCAAAACCAGCATCCCGGCGTGACTCAAGGTCGATGTGGTAGTGGGTGATGAAGGTATGTGCTGACTTCCAGGTAGCAGCCCTGCAGATTTCCTGGATAGGGACGTCCCTGGAAGCAGCCACCGATGCAGCGGTATGGTGGGCAGAATGAGCTCTTATCCTTCTGGGAGGCTCCATGCCCGCTAACTTATGTAGAGATCTATGCAGGAGGTGACCCACCTCCTATCATCCGCTTGGCTGCAGGTCTGCCAGGTGCGGCTTCAACGTAGGTGACAAACAGCTGGCGAACCTCTCCCGAACTTCAGCCATCCTCCTTATAATAAGTGAGGCTCTTCTAGGGTCAAGTATGGAGCCTATATTCGACCTCTGAGGTTGATTGGGTAGAACACCGGCAGATCAACACCTGGTTCAGGTAAAACTCGACACCACCTTCGGAAGGAATTTCGGTGGAGGCGCAGGACAACTTGTCCCTGTGGAAGACCAGATAAGGAGACTCGATGGAAAGCGCCTGGAGCTCTCCCATCCTTCTGGCTGACGTGATAGCCACCAAGAAGGCGGTCTTCCACGACAGGTGAGATGTCACACCTGTGCATAGGTTCGAATGGTCTGCCCATGAGCTTAGCCAATACCAGCAGTAGATCCCACGGAGATGGAGGTTCTCGCACCGGAGGGGATATGTGATCAAGGCCTTTGGAAAAGCCCGGTCCCTCCTCCTGTGCCACCCGACTACTTCCGGCCCCACGCCCGTAAGCAGAGATGGCTGCCAGGTGCACCTTAAGGGTCGTCGACAAGCCCTTGCTGAGAAAGGGACCACAGGTAGTCCAGAATGCTTGCCAAGGAACAGGAGGAAGGGTCCAGGCCCTTGCCCAGACACCAAATGGAAAACCTCTTCCATTTGAAGGCGTAGCATTTTCTGGTCGACTCCTTACAGGATGCCTCAACGACGTTGAGGACCTCGTCGGAAAGACCCAAGGCCTGGAACTCTAGCCGCTCAAGAACCAGGCCGTCAGGTGCAGGGATTGAAGGTCCAGATGGAATACCTTCCCCTGATTGACTGAGATCAGGTCCGGGCGAGCTGGAAGCTGCCTCGGAGCCTGGAGCTGAGACTGAGGAGATCTGGATACCAGAACTGACGGGGCCAGTCTGGGGCTACTGAATCACCTGCGCCCTTGTCCCTCCTCAACTTGAGAAGCACCTTGTAGATCAAGGGAATGGGGAAAGGCGAGAAGTGGCCCGGGTCCACGGCCTCGGAAGGCATCCCCTGCAGACAGCCCTGCTGAGGGGGCATGAAACAGTCTCAGCTCGCATTCTCCTGGAGGCAAACAGGTCCGCCTGAGGCATGCCAGTGGGAGAAGAGATCTTGTACTACCTCCGGCAGGAGAGACCACTTTGAGACGCAGCCCCATCTGGCTTAGGGCATCAGCCAGGGTGTTGGAGGCCTGCCACATCAATGGCAAGGAGATCCGCCCAGGCTGCGACGAGACCAAATGCGAGAGTGCTCTGCACAGAGGCATGGAGCGATCCGCCTGGCGGTTAGATAGTAGGTCGTGGGTGGTTGTCCATCTGGACCTGAACCACTTGACCCCGTAGAAACGGAGCGAAGGCGGTGAGGGCTAGATGAACCACTCCAAGCTCCAGCAGGTTGATGTGGCATCGGGACTCCCGAGGGGACCAGAGGCTGTGCGCTCTGTACTCTCCCAGATGGGCACCCCAACCCATCAGAGAGGCATCAGTCGATAGAGAGACCGTCGGCTCGGGGCGGACAAACAGGATGCCCTCCTGCAGATGTGCCGGAACGGTCAACCACTGGAGAGCATTCCACATCCCCTGGGTCACTGTCACTAGCTGATCCAACAGATCGAAGCGCTATGACCACTGGCTGGCCAGTCCCCATTGAAGGGGACGCATGTACCAGCGGGCCCAACGGACCACGCTGGTGCAGGCCGCCATGAGCTCCAGGAGGCGAGAAGTCCCGGCAGGGAGCATTGGGTTCAACCAGAAATGACTGGGCAAAGGGAGGAATGAACCCCGCCCTGTAATGCCAAGAGCCGTGTTCTGGCTCGGCGAGAGTCGAAGCTCTGCCCGATGAAATGTGTATCACCTGCTTCGCATGAGTTCCCACTCGCCTCGCTGGATGAGGAGGCCAATCTGAGAGCAAACCTGGAGGGCCAGATCTCTAGACCGCTCCACCTCTGTTCTGGAGGGGGCTGCAATCAGCCAGTCGTCCAGGTAGGGGTACACCCGGACCCTTTGGCGCCACAGGAATGCTGTCACCATTGCCATGCATTTGGTGAAGACCCTGGGAGCTAGTGAAAGGCCAAAGGGCATGGCTCGAAACTCATAAAGGGATCCCTCCGCTCTGAAGTGGAGGAATCTCTGATGAGACGGACGAATTGGGACGTGAAAGAACGCGTCCTGGAACAGAACCACATGCCTTGTTCCAAGGATGGCATTATCTGAGCCAGAGTGACCATCCTGAAGGTCCGAGACCTTAGGAACTTGTGCAGGTCGTGAATGGGGCGCCAGCCCCCTGTCCGTTTTGGGACCAGGAAATACCTGGACACAAACCCCGGGTCTGGAGGAGGATCCGCCACCTTCCTGATCACCCCTTTTTCGAGGAGCAGGGCAATATCGGCTCGGTGGGCTGACAGTGAGGCTGCGGACCCTGTAGCCCCCCAAGGGGCGACAGCTCGAAAGAGTGGGGTCTGCTCGAACTCCAGAGGCAGGCCTTTCCTACCACCTCCAGCACCCAGCAGTCCGTGGTGATAGCAGACCAGGTGGAAAGGAAGTAGCGGAGCCGCCCCACGGAAGGAACCCAGGGAGAGTGGCTTGAGGCTGGGGGCGACACCCTCAACCCGTCACTGGGCAGGCTTGGAGGAGGGACCGCCGAGGGACCTCCTGGGCCTTTACCTCCTGCTTCCTGTTGGAGGAAGCTGGCTTGGGTTTGGGATGCCAAGCTTGAGCCTGCTGGCCCTGATGCTGGTGCTGTTGGGCTGGAAGTGCTGCAGGTGCAGAAGGATGAAAGGGCTTGTGCTGCTGCTGACAGCGGCCTTTGTCCTTCTGGGCGGAGGTGACCGAGTCCAGGGTGGCATTGGACTTTTCGATCCTCTGGAGGTGACCTTCCACTCCAGGGCCGAAGAGGTCAGTCCCCAAGAAGGGGACATCCGCCAACTTGCGCTGGGTATCTGCCATAAAGGTGGATATCCTCAGCCATGCCCTGCGGCGCATGGCCACTGCGGCTGCCACTGATCTGGCACAGGAATCCCCTATGTCCAGAGCTGTCTGGAGCTGCTGCTTCGCCACTGCCCTACCCTGGTCCTGGACCGTGGTCTGGAGGTCGGCTGGGAGATGAGGGATCACCTCATCCAGGGAGCCCACGAGGGCGTGGGAGAAGTGTGCCATCAGCACGGCCAAGCTGGCCTGGCAGAGACCAAGGGAGGACGCAGCGTACACCTTGCGCCCGGCATAGTCCAGCTTTTTGGACTCCTTTTTTTGGGGGGGGGCTTGTCCACATCCCTGGCGTTCCCGGAACGCCGGAAAACTCTGTCAATGACCAACCCCTCGGCAGAGGGGTGCTCCGAAAACCCGGGCAGAGAGCCGGTAGGGACCACATACTTCCTGGCCATCCTGGCCGAAGGCGCAGGACAGGAAGCAGGCCGCTGCCAAAGCTCCAAGACTGGGCCGACAATGGCCTCAGCCACAGGAAAGGCCTCCGTCGGTGAATCCCCTCGGTCCAGTATCTCCGTCAGGGGATACTTGGCCCGTTTGGACACAGGCTCGAGCTGCATCCCGGTGGACTCCGAGATGAGCCGAAGCAGACTCATAAAGGACGATGGACTTTCGTCCAGTGACTGGCCCCTAGAGGACTCCAGGTCAACCTGCCTGGAGAATAGGGAGGAGTCGTTGTCAGACTCTGAAGAGTCCGCGAAGAGCTGCCTAGGGCCAGAGCCACCCTCCACCTGCCGAGGACGGTCGGGAGTGAGGGTGACCGACAACCGTGGGCAGGCCTTGAGCAGACCGAGAAGCCTTTGGTGGTGCCTCCGATTTCGGTTGTGGGAGGTGGGTTCCACCACAATCGGTGGGGCAGCAATGGTCGAACTACCGCCCAGACATGGCATCTCGACTGCCGCGAGGTTGCTTCCGCCGATCGGGTGACAGCCACTTGATGGCCGGGAAGGCGCCGAGCCGACTTAGCCAGGACAAGAGTAACTATGCAACATCAGTCCTCGTAGCATCGACAAGAATCAGCATCGACGCAATTTGCGCCAAGCTTCTCTCATCCGAGGAGGAAGACGAGGAGGAGCGGGCGCTTGCCGCCACTCGTGCCGAGACGAGACCGCCGATGTCGGGCGGGATCGGCTGGACCGAGAACCTCGTGTGTCCAGGGTGGGCCTGGGAGGGAGCAGGGGACACCCGCCCTCCCTCGCCGGACGCCTTAACCGGGGACAGCTGCACCGATGGCGTAGGTAAATCTTCAGTTTCCACCGGGGGGACCGGCGAAGACAGGCTGTCGGCCTCACCAGTCGACAAACCGTCCGACGGGTCGAGAAATATCTCGACTGCATCGACAGCTGTCTCGGCTGGCTGACCTGATGGGGACGCCGTGAAGCCAGCGGCCTTAGCCGCAACCTCGATCGAAGTCGACAGTCGGCTATCCGGGGAAGGGGACCTCTCCCGCTCCCACGAACGCCAACGATGGGACTTACCCTTGGGATCCTTCTTCTTGGACCGAGAGGAATGTCCCGATGGCCCCTCTCCCTTCGTGGAAAGGGAATGGCAAAGCTCCTTGAACGAAGCAGTATACGAGGTACCCAAGGCGAGCGGGATAAATGCCGCGACCGAGGAGGAGGAAGATGCGGCCTGGGCCGCCTCCTCCTCGAGGGCGATCATCTGCTTGAGCTGTTCAGCCGAGCCAGCCACCACGGTAACCGTCCAACGGGCCTCTTTCGACTTGACCGGGCAGGTAGCGCTTCTCGGGGTGCCCAAGCTTCAGCCGGGCAGTGTGGTCCTCCAAGACGTTGGCCGAGAACGAACAGCAAGATTCGCAGACCTGTGGATCATGTTCTAGGCCGAGGCAATAGTCGCACGTGGAGTGCAGATCCGTCCTGGACATCTTCTTCCCGCACGGCACCGCTAAAAACCGGGAGTCAATTTGTCCATCGCAGCCGCGAGGGAAAAGGAAGACCGAAGTCTTGAAAATTTTAAAATGAGTTTCGGACGAACCGAAGAATTAGGATCCAGTCTAACATGCAGAGCGTTAAGGAGGGAACCTGAGCTTCCAAGCGGTAAGGAAGATCTGGCGTCATGGGGCGGAGCCGAAAGTTTTACCACCCGCGTGGGTGGGAGGAGCCAGCTTGAAGACCTTCCGCCAAGATTTAAAGCGGTAAGGAACCTGCCCAGACAGTGTGGATGAACAACATATCCATGTCCCTAGAAGTGTCTCCGAGAGCGTGTAAGAGGCTGTCTCTTGACGGGGGCCGTAAGAAGCCAATCGTCGAGGTAGGGAAATACATAGTGTCCCATCCGCCTCAGAGCCACAGCCACCACTGCTAGGCATTTTGTGAAGACTCACGGAGCGGAAGAGAGGCCGAATGGAAGCACCCGAAACTGAAAATGCTCCCCTTGGAAGCAGAACCTCAAAAACTTCCTGTGGGGAGAATAGACTCCTATATGCATGTATGCATCCTGCATGTCGAGAGAACAGAGCCAGTCCTCTTGGTGCAGCAAGGAAGGGGAGGAGTCCTTGAAGGATCACCATTCTGAACCTTTTGTCTTCGATAAAGAGGTTTAGAGGACTGAGATCTAGAATGGGACGAAGGTCCCCAGTCTTTTTGGGAGCAGAAAAAAGTGGGAGTAGAACCCCTGACCCCGCTGTGCCCAGGGGACCCTCTCTATTGCTCTCTTCTGCAGGAGAGTCTGTATTTCTCCTTCTATCAGTGGGATGTGAGAAGGAGGATAACGGGAGAGCTTTGGTGGTGTATGCGGAGGAAACTCTGAACTCTAGTGTATGTCCTCTCCATACAATATCCAAGACCCACTGGTCTGCGGTAATAGACTTCCACCCTTCGAGATGAAGGGAGAAGTGGCCCCCAACCGGCTCCCCTATAACTTCTGTCGGGGGGGGGGGCGGAAGGGAGTCATTGGGCACAGCCGGAGGTTGGGAGAGAGGCCTGGGAGGACTTGGGCCCACGGGCGGGAGGTCCACCAGACTGCTGGTTTCCGGACCTCTTTCGGAAACCACCTCTCTGCCCTTGCTGGCTGCCACAGGCTGAACCTTGGTTGCCTTAGGGCTTGTGAAAGGGCAGTCTATGGTGCTGACATCACTGGTCGCCATGGTACATCTGGCAGACCGACCAGATAGACCTGCCAGACTCCTGGAGGCGGGAGATCAAAGCCTCCATCTCCTGACCAAACAACACGGTACCCTGGAAGGGCAAATCCCGGATACCGGACTGCAGATCCTGGTGAAAGCCCGAGACTCTCAACCAGGCATGGCGCTGAAGGCACACCCCAGAGGCAGCTACCCTGGCTGCCGTGTCTGCAGTGTCATACGAGGCTCTCAGTACGTGGGAGCCTACGTCTGAGCCCGACTGCAAGAGGGCCAGGAGCTCTGTCTCCTTGTCAGAGTCTGGCATGGCCTGGGTCAGCTCAAGGCCCCTTTCCCATAGCGCATTCTGATACTGTGCCATATGCGTTAGGAAATTCAGGGAGCGGATGGAACAGGTGGAGGCCACGTAAACTTTTTTGCCCACCTGACCGTGATCACCGATGAGTCGGCCTGAGGGTGTTCTGCCAAGAAGGGTTCCACCCTCAGAGCCTTATACAGCCTATCCGACTTCTTAAGAACTGCCAGGATAGAGGCCGGATGCATCCAGGTGGTCCTAGTAAGATCCTGGAAAGTATCCACCAAAGGAGGAATAACCAGAGGCTTTGGCTCCTTCTGTCTCAGGTACCTGGCCAATCTCTGGCGCTCCGGATCCAGGTCTTCCGTGTCCCACTCGTTGGAAGCCTGGATGTGCCTCATGACGTCCATAAAAGTAGGATCATCCGGAGGCGAGCGAGGCTGGTCCTTCTCTCCTGGGGAGCGCTTGAGGCTGAGAGAGGACGAAGAGGTCGACGATGAAGAGGAGGATCGACTATCTGATTTGGAATAGTCTGACCCCATCCTGTGACCATGCCTACACTGACGTCAGTAACTAGGGGACCAACTCCGGTCCCTGGACCGGCGATGGAGCAATGACCGACGTCGGTCAGAAGACCGACGTCAGGAGCGTTTCCTGAATAGTGTGAGAAGGGCTCCTGGAATGAGACCTAGATCAACGTCGGTCACTAGAAATCCTGGAGCGATGTTGGTGGTCCTTGGACCTGGAGCGGGAACGAGCCCTGGAGGGGGGTGAAGGCTGGCACTCTGGTGACTTCCGCGTGGCAGTCTCACCCCTCGGCTGTGGTTCTCCTGCAGAGTCAGGTACCGGTGTCTGGGCCAGAGACGAGGAGGACCGCTTGTGGACCTGCCCCCACCAAAAGGAGAAAAGCTCCTAGAGCTTGTCCTTGAGAAAATTTAGCCACACGCTTGGAAATGAAGTCCTGGAACGCGGATGCAAGGAGAGCTTCCTGAGGGCCCAGCGGGAGGAGGACTTGGGCGATGGGGACGCCGGTATCTCCATGACCGACCCCTGTCCTTCGGGCCTTCGACCGGCCAGTGTGGGGACCGATGACGGGGTGATGCCAAGGGGTGCCGGAGAGTCCTTAGTTTCCGGAGGCGTGTCTTTAGCAGGTGGCGTCGGTACCTCAGCAGGTGGGGCTGAAGCAGGTACCTCTAAGGACTTGGCGATGACCCTTAGCGGAGTCACCTTTGGCTTGGCTGGCTTCTCCCCCGATGGGCCAGCCTTAGCCTGTGGACTCTTCGGCGGTTCTCCAGACCCTGAAGGACGGGCCTTTTTAGGAGAAGGCCGAGAATGCGATCTGGACCGAGACCGGGACCGGTGACGGGACCGACTACGGTCCTTGCTGTGGTGCTGCTTCTCCTTCCTCTTCCCCTCCAAGGAGTGCAGATCCATCTTCTGCTCTAACAGATAAGCCTTAAGGGCCTTCAGGCGGTGGATGCGGGTCCGACTGGTGAAGGCCTGGCAGTCTGCACAGTTGGCGGTGTCGTGGTCTGGACCCAAGCAGAAGACACAACGCCGATGTCCGTCCTTGGCAGGATCTGCCGCCCGCAGTCGCACTTGTTTGAGTGATCGGGTGACACCGAAGCCTGGGAAGACATCAAACCCGGCCGGGTAAGAAGAGGGCTGACGTCGGTACTGGAAGCGGCAGGAGCGAGGAAAAAAACAGCGCTGCAAGCAGGAACAAAAGATGAGACTACGGCAGCGAACTGACGTCGGTGTCAGTAAACGGTAAAAATCGTCGAAAAAACAGCAGGAATCTTGCTAGAAGTTCTTTTTGCTGGATCGCAGACAGAAGCAAAGGTACTCAGCTTCACGTGCAGGTACATGGTGGGAAAGAACTGAGGTGGAGTTGGGTCCTCCCCCTCTTGTACCCTGACCAACGTCGGGGGTGGTCCCCGCTGGTATTGCTGGCAGAAGTTTTCACTGAAAGGTCCTAGTGCCTGCGGCATAGTCCTGAATGTAATAGCCTGCTCCCACTCGAAGTAAGATTTCAGGTTCCTCAGCTCTAGGATGGGCTGCAAATCCCCTGTCAATCAAAGCCTTTATTTAACCAGGAGATCATCGTTGAGCAAGCTCATTTTCGAGGTGGACCTGGGATTGTTAACAAGGAACAAGGGACAATATACATGGGATGCAACACACAAGAAAATAGTAATAATACAAATAAAGTGAGATACAATAATACAGTATATACAAATTATCAGCAGGTAGCATTGACAGTAGTACTGTATATGGTTGGAACAGAAGATGCAGCTAGTTTTGGGTAGGACACAATTTTTCATAAAAGTAAAGAAATATACATATCAGGTGAATATGTGGATTTGGGGACTAGAAAGAAGTGGGAATAATACCCCATTCCTCTGATCTGGGGAACAGGTTTGATGGCCCTTTTTTTGCAGCAGCGTGCAGATTTCGTCCAGGAGCACTGGAATGTGGTCTGGAGGGTAGCTTGAATGAACTGGAGGTTGATCTGGAAGCCACTCCAGAAGTTCTAGAGCATGGCTTTGCTCTATGAGCTGCAGGACCCAGATATCTATAGCGATCTCCCTCCACCAGTCCAGGTGGATGGAGAAGCAACCATCTACAACTGCTTCCTGTAGTGCTGGAGGGTGGTGGTCTGAACAAGGAGTCAGGCTGAAGTAGTCCCTGCGCAGAGGCTACACCACCTCCTCTGGGGGGGCTTCCCATTAGTGGCGGTATGGGCAGGGAGGGCTGTAGCTGCCCAGTGCTTGCCCGGGGGGGGGGGGTCGTCTAAAGACCTGCTTGGGCTTATGGAAGGCCTGATGAAAGGGAACACTCTGGCAACTTTTATGCTGACTGTGGTAGAGGGAATGAACGGACTGCAGAGTCCTACCCAAGGCCTGCAGGTCAGAAAGGATGTCTGCCCCGATAAGCTTGTAGCCTGTAAAGGGGCATTCAGGAAAGACTGTTGCACATCTGTGGCAAGGCAAGACACCCTAAGCCAAGAATGTCTTCTCAAACAGATGTGGCACTGCTGCAGTCCTAGCTGAAGCAGACAGCATAATAGGGGGACCTCAAAAGATGCCTGACAACGTTGGCCCCAGACTGGAGGGCCTTAAGTAGTTCCTGCCTCTGGGGACCTTCTGGGAGGGCCTGAGCAGCAGCCTTAGCCTTCTTTCAGAGGGTATTCTGAAATTTAACCACGTGGGCAACATAGTTCAAGACTCTAATGGCCAGCATAGCTGAGGCAAAGGTCCTCTTCCCCATGAGGTCCAGCTTTCGGGACTTCTTATCAGGGGGCAGAGAGCTGAGATGCTCAGACTTCCTAGTCCTGCCATGGGCAGCATTTATCCCCACTGAGTCCTTAGGTGTTTCAGCAAAGTGAGGTTCCCTGAGAGGGCCCGCTACAATTTGTCCACCTTCCTAAGCATGGCAGGGATTAAGTTGGGCCTGCACCAGGCAGCCAGAGTGGCATCTCTGAAGGCTGGTATGAGGGGAAGGATAAGTGGAGGAGAATCTGGTAGTTTTAAGTGGTCTGTCACAGTCCTGGTGATATCCTCCTCGGCATCAAACCCCACAGCCATTTGTAGCCATTTCATCACACCAAAGAAAGAGGTGTCATCGGGGGGGAAGGGAACCACATGGTATAGCTGGTACAGTCCTCACCCCCCGGAAGACATGAATGGGGGGGAGGGGGTAGCAGCCCCATCACTCACATCCTCCTCATCATCCCCCTCATCACTGGGAAGGAGGTCAAGGTGGTCCCCCCCCCCCCAATCGCTGGGCTCCAGGATAAGCACCGACGACGAAGAACCGGACGTGGCGCCGGTGAAAGCAGAGGCACAGAAGCAGGCCTGGAAGGTCCTGGCATCGTCAACCCCAAAGGTGGGGAAGCCAATATATAAATTCCCAAAAGGAGTATAGCATGGCCTAGACATCGATAACAGGTGGCACTGGAATGACTGGTGGCACTGGCGGAGGAGCCTGAGGTCCCAACACTGGCGGTAAGGTCTGCAGCACTGACGGAATGGACAGAGGCTCCGATGTCAATGGATCAGCCTGGGACGTCAGTGGAGGAGGCTGAAACCCCACAGATGACATGGCAGCTTGTGGCGATGACGGGGGAGGCAGAAATCCTGACGTCGAGGAGGAGGCCAAAGAACAGGCCGAGGACGTCATCAGAGAAGATAAGCCTAATAATTAAGTGTCGCAGCTGGTCAAAACCGAGCCAGCGAAGCTCCCTGTCTCGTGGCCCATGGACAAGAGGAGCCGGAATGGCAGAAGCTGAAAGGGTGGTGGGGGCAAGAGGAAGCCCAAACGCCAAGGAACCACCGTTAGCCAAAGCTAAACTGGTGGGAGGCACTGCCAACGCTGACCCCGTGGAAGATGGGATGAGAGTGGCAGCAGGGGCCGCCACTGAGGTGGACAACGACCATGCCATGGCAGACGCCCGGAGCAGCAACCGTGAGCGAGATGTGGAGGACAGCTCTTTATCCTTTAGTCCCCCCACACCCCCACTCCTCCCACACCCCCTCTCTCCTCCACCCCCCTCTTTTAAAGCTCCTCCCTATTCTTCTATCATTCCTCTAGCCCTTTCCCCATCAAACCTCGTATATATATGCCCACCCATGTACCATTATCCAAGCCTTATCCCTACTAAACTGTTTGTTTTCTCCTTTATTAGGTTTTAGGTTTACTGTCCTTTGCCTTGTATATATGTAAATATTTGTACATCTATCTCACTCATAAATGATTGTATTTGTGCTTATTCAGTATCATGTTTTTGTATACAACTTGTAACCTTTTTTGTTATGACCACTCAGGTCCATCTTGTAAATGAGCTATGCTCAATGATGTTCGCCTGAATAAATAAAGATTTTGATTGATTGATTGATTGATCCTGGTCCTTGTTCCAGTGTTTGCATTTCCCAGCTGACTTGTCCTGGGCCTTAGAGGAGTGAGAGCCCGTGGACAGTGCCGGGGAGGAGGAGGAGCTTCTGGCATGGAGCTCCTTCTCCATTTGGGCAACATTCTGTTGCAGGAGGAAGTTTGAGGGCCTTCTGATGGTGCCACCAGGTGTCTTGGTTGAATCTGCGGAAGACCTCGCAGACTTTAACATGGTGGTCTGGGCCTAGGCAGCAGATACAGGCGTCGTGGTTGTCCTTATTGAAGATCTTTTGGCTGCACTCACAGTAGCAGAAATGTTTCTCAGGATCGTTAGGCATAAACAGAAAAAAACTCCAAAATCACTTTAAAATAAATTGATTGCTAAAAGTAGGGTCAGAAAAGAAAGGTAAATAGTAAATTTAGTGGTCGACTGTGCGGCAGAGTCTCCGTGGAGTCCAAAGTGTGAAGGCTGACAGTGAGAAAATAATGGAGGAGGGCGCGGGGCCACCCACCATTTATATGGGAGGGACGTCGCTGTTTCTGATGTTGTCATGGGTGGCCTCTTGAAGACTGCTAGCTAGAAAAGTTTCCATGTGGTCCTATTGCCTGGTGGTTATGAGCTCCATAGGTGTGGCCTGATGCAAGGCATACCCTCGAAGATCATTTCATGAATTCAATACTTTACTAATACTGTCTAAACTAAGCTTTCATTATAAAATAAGGAAAGTATCAGCTGGAAAGATTTAAGGTTTGAATGTAATCGCATACATAAATTCACAAAAGGAGCACCTTATAAATCTGATCCCAATGTTCCTGTTCTAGGCCACTGTACACGTATATTCACAAGTGCATCTATTTTAATATTTCTACATTTTATTTATTTCAATTTTATTAACTGGGTAAGCCCACTGGGCCCAAAGGTCCCTTTTTCAGGGGCGACCCGGAATTAGTTACATACAGTACTACTGGATATTTAGCATTACAGAGTAACAAAGCAGAGTAACAAGTGACCATTGGATAGTTACATAGAAACATAGAAGTTGACGGCAGATAAGGACCTCAAGGCCCATCCAGTCTGCCCATTTCTTTTTCTACCTTATAAATGTGCCATCGGCCTTTGCTCTGTCAGTGACCTATCTATTCATAGTCATTTGTATTGCTCCCTTATGCCTATCCCATGCCTGTTTGAAGCCCTGCACTGTATTCATAGCCACCACTTCTTGTGGTAAGCTATTCCATGCATCTACCACCCTTTCTGTGAAAAGAATTTCCTCACATTCCCCTTAATCGGCCTCCCTCTAATCTCATGCTGTGTCCTCTTGTCCTGCTATTTTTCTTATATTTAAACATGTTAGACTCTTTCACCTTGTTTATGCCCTTAAGGTGTTTAAATGTCTCGATCATATCACCTCTCTCCTCCTTTGCTCAAGGGTATACATATATTGAGTCTGCTAATCTGTCCTCATATGTCTTCTGATGCAGTCCCTGCACCATTTTGGTTGCCCTTCTCTGGACTGCCTCAATTTGGTTAATGTCCTTGTGAAGGTGTGGCTTCCAATACTGCACACAGTACTCAGATGGGGCCTAACTAATGTCTTGTACAGAGGGATTATTACCTCCTCTTACGACTTGTGATACTCCCTACTAATACACCCTAACACCCCCTAGCCTTACCTACTGCTTTAGAGGTCTGCTTTGATGATTTTAGGTCATCAGTGATGATGATGCCCAAGTCTCTTTCTTCCTTTGTGACTGCTAGCAACTCCTCCCAGCCTATAAGTGGCTTCAGGTTTTCTCTTCCCTATGTGCATGATTTTGCACTTCTTTGCATTAAATCCCAGTTGCCACTCTTCTGACCATTTTGCTAGTTTATCCAGATCTCTTCTCATTCTGCCCACCCCATCTGGATCATCTACTCTGTTGCAGATCTTGGTGTCATCTGCAAACAGACAAGCCTTACCCTCTAGTCCATCTCGCGAGGTCACTAATGAAGATGTTGAATAGGACTGGCCCCAGGACTGATCCCTGAGGTACCCCACTTGTGACTTGCATCTCTTCTGACTGTATACCATTTACCACCACTCTCCGCTTTCTGCCAGTCAACCAGTTTGCCACCCAGTTGACCAACTTCTGACCCACCTCGAGCCTACCTGCTTATTTATCAATCTTCTATGTGGAACAGTGTCAAAAGCTTTGCTGAAGTCAAGGTAGGCTACATCAACTGCTCCCCTTGGTCCACCACTCTGGTTACCCAGTCAAAGAAATCTATGAGATTAGTTTGACAGGACCTTCCTTTGTAAACCCATGCTGTCTTGGATCCTGTGCCCCTATGGATTCCAGGTGTTGCACTATCCTTTCTCAAGGAGTGCCTCCATAATCTTGCCCACTACTGAGGTAAGACTGACTGGTCTGTAGTTCCCCGCCTCCTCCCTGCTACCACTCTTGTGGAGGGGATCACATGAGCCCTTCTCCAGTCTTCTGGGACCTCTCCTGTGCTCAGAGACTCACTAAACAATTCTGCTAATGGCTCTGCTAGTTCCTCCTTTAGCTCCTTAAGTACCCTGGGATGTATGCCATCAGGTCCCATTGCCTTATCCACCCTGAGCTTAGCAAGCTCTTGTAGGACCCTTTTCTTTGTGAAGGGAGTAGTGCTCACCTCCCTCCCCTGTGTCCATGATGCTGAGCTGTGGGCCCTGCCCTACCTTCTCTTCAGTAAATACTGAGCAAAAGTATCTATTTAGGATAGATGCCTTTACAGGGTCCTCCTCCTCACATGCTCCCTTTCTCCATTAAGCTTAGCAATACCCCTCTGACTTTCTCCTTTCACTAATGTATCTATAGAAAGTCTTGTCACCTTCTTTACTGTTCGTGCTAGTGTTTCCTCAGTTTGGGACTTTGCCTGTCTTACTGCCTTACCTGCTTCCCTTAGGGCAGTTTGGTATGCCTCCTATCTTCATCCTGCTGTTCCCTTATATTTCCTGAAGGCCAGCCTTTGGCTCTGACCTTTTCTGCTACTGTATTTGAGAACCAAAGTGGTTTCCTTCTTCTTTGCACTTCCTTTTCTGTCTAACACAATGGATGTTGCTTCAAGTATTGTATCCTTAATGCTTGTCCACTTTGCCTGTACGTCCTCACCTGTGTTTCTTTTTGCCAGGGCTAGCTTAACTCTGTTGGCCATCTTATCAAAGTCAGCTCCTCTGAAGTCCCATATTTTTGCCTTGAATGGGATGATTTAGATGTAGTAGCCAAATTGAACCATACCATGTGATGGTCACTGGCCCCCAGGTGACCTTCTACCTGGAGATCTGTGATCCCTTCTTTGTTAGTCAGTACTAGATCTAGGATAGCCCTGTCTCTTGTGGGTTGCTGTACCAGTTGTTTGAGGCCCTCCTCTGCAGGAATCCACTATGAGTCTAGTTCTGCAGATGTTCCTGCTGGTATTGACCAATCTGTATCTGGCATGTTGAAGTCTCCCATTATCAGAACCTCCCCTTTAGCTGTCATGTTTTGTATATCTTCTAACAGTAATGTGTCTATGTCCTCCCTCTGGTCTGGGGGCCTGTACACAACCCCAGTTCTTATGGCTGTCCCATTTCCTGTTTCCAGGGTGACCCACAGTTCTTCTGGCTCCTTATGTGTATTCTGAATTTCTGTAGCTTTGATATTTTCATTGACATACAGGCCACTCCTCCCCTTTTGCACCTCGGTCTCTTCTGAACAATACATAGCCAGGTACTGAAGTCTCCCAAGTGTGGTTACTGGTAAACCACGCCTCACTAATTGCTACTATGTCCAGTTTAGCTCTGACATTATTGCCTGCAGGTCTGGGATCTTATTTCCCAGGCTGTGAGCATATTGTGTACATGATTTTCCATTGGCCAGATTTTGGTGTGTTAGTTGTTTGGTGAAGTTTGGCATTACCCTGTGCATCGTATGGAGACAAACCTTTTTCTTACCTGGTGATGCAAATGAACGGCAAACACGCTGAATTCTGTTTGACCACTAGCTGAGGGGAGGGGTATTTCCATTCGACGATGGGGTGCTGCACCCTCCCCATTTGCTAGTTTAAATATTCTGCAAAGACGCCAAACTTCTGCCCCAATGCACTGACTCCCCTTTAGTCAGATGCAGTCCATCAAATTTAAAGAACTTTCGCTCCCAGAACTGTTGCCAGTTCCCACAAATCTGTGTCCTTTTTCCTGGCACCAGTTCTTGAGCCACGTGTTTAGCTCCCCTATCTCCCTTTCTCTGACCTTCCGTCCATCTGCTCCCTCTCCCAGACTGGCAGGATCTCAGAGAAGGAGATGCCGGACTAAATAGATGATAGTTTGTCACCCAGCTTAGTCAGGTGTTCCTTGGTCTCCACAACTGACCGGTTGCTAGATCATTAGTCCCTATGTGTACTAGGACATCAATGTTTTCTCCTGCTTTGTGAACAATTTTAGCAATGAGGTCAGTGTCTCTCCATGCTGATGTACCTGGGAGACATCTGACCATCACCCTGGTTGAGATGGGTATCAACTCCCAATCATGGAGTCTCCTATGATCAGAAGTTTTTGGATTTCCTTTGTGCTTGTTTAGTTTTGGTTCCTGATTTGGGTGAGTATTGTTGTGTTAGCTCCTGTCGCAGTGTCCTGCTTTGCAGTGTCTTCTGCCTCTTTATTTGATTTCAGAGATAGAGGCAGATACCTGTTTGTAGTGTTTATATGGTTTTTGGAGGTAATGTGGGAGAGCAGAGAGTGATGGGGCACCTGATTTGCTCCTCCTAACCACCTGCCAACCTCCTGGACCAACTACCCTCTGCGGTCGAGGTTTTTCTGTTGGATGCTGGGGAAATGGCGGGTGGTTCTTATAATGTATTTCCTCTTCAATATGAAATTTAGTTAGCATTACAGAGTATCAAGGGGAAGGGGAAGATTCAAGAGGGCGATGAGGAGACATTTTTTCACGGAAAGTGTGGTGGACAAATGGAACACCCTACCAGACGAAATAGTGTCCTGTAACACGGTAAAAAGTTTCAAGTTGGGCTGGTACAGGGTAAGGGTAAGGGACACTGGGAAGGGGGGAGGGGCAGCTGTGTGATGAGGAGCAAGCTGCGCACTCGAGCAGACTTGACAGACCATGAGGCCCGTTTCTGCTGGCAATTTCGTATGTTCGTAAGGCAATTGCTGGAACAAACAGCGTTTCAAAGTGCATTATATTTCAGAGGTACAATCCATTTCTGGAGCGGGAAATACATCTTATTAACAGGTGAGCCTAGACAGGAGGTGATTTCAGACAGTGACAGACTGTTAATACAAGCAACTATGGTTTAACATAGAAACAGAGACAATTTCTGTGTTTTTTAAGGAAACAAGAATTGAGCAATTGACACTGTACACCTTACACTGTGGGCATTTAAGCAGGGACAATTACAGCCCGGGCAGGATTAGTCTGCTTAGCGTCCCTTGTATGTTATCATGAACATATGCAGAGGCTGTTTTCCAGCTGGTGCACTTTGAGCCCTTTTTTTGAAGGCGGCCAGAGAGCTGGCAGTCTGTAGATGGTCAGGGAGGGTGAATGACTTGCTACCAGCTGCCACCCTTGCTCTAAGAACATCCAGAAACTTCCTGCTGAAATCTGACAGGACACTTAGGAATCAGCAGACCAGCAAGGCCTGTCAGGGAAAGAGTCATTTGTGATTTTGTATGCAGTCCACAGAAGTGGATACTGGAGCCGATGTTTAAGGGATGGCCAGTGTAGTGAATAAAGTGCCTTGCAGTGGTGGCACTTCAGGTGTGAGTTGGTTGCAAAACAGGCAACCTTACTGTAAAGTATTTGTATCCTCCCGATTTCCACATTTGTGAGTGACTGCATGACAGGATCAGCATAGGTTAGGTTGGGCCAGAGTATGCTGTTATTGTTATTCTGGTTTCATGGATAAGTTGTGCGCTTGCTCAGTCTATAAAGCAGGCCTAGCTTTTGGTGTGTGGTTTAGATAACCAGGTCAACATGGTGTTTAAAGAGCTAGTGTACTGCTTGGGATTAATAGTAATTTTCAGATGCAGTCAGCAATCTCTTCTTATATCTCAAGTATTTTTTTCTTTTCTAATTGTTAATTAGAAGATTTTACATCTGGCAGTACTGGGGTGATGTGTGGAGCACCGCTCTTTCTGGAAGGGAAAAAAAAGTCAGTTCTGTTCCTCCTGCCACATCATCAGAAATCAGACCAAACACCTTGAGGCACCACAGTCCTTGCAGCATGAGCAATGACTTTCATAAACTACCAATCAAAATGCAGGAAATTGTAACATCACTAGTAACCAGGGAGAGCCAGTCCCTGCTGCTTCATGTGAAACTGAAACATGGCAGTGAGAAATGGTTCTCATTGGTTACTAGTGATGCCATAGTCAGTGTGGTCTCAGTGTTGATGTAGTGGGAGGAACAGAACTGACTTTTTTATTCCTCCAGACAGAGTGCTGCTCCACACATCACCCCAGTACTGCCAGGTGGAAAATCTTCTAATTGGCAAACAAAAAGGAAAAAATACTTGAGATATAAGAAGTGATAGCTGCCTACATGTGAAAGTTACAATTAATTGCAGGCAGTACCCTAGCTCTTTAAAGGTGAGACTTTGGTCAAGGACCAGGCCTAGGTATTTAAAGGAGCTCACAACCTCTATGGGTGCTCCAGAAAAGGGGATGAGGGTGAGCAGGAGGCTTCTGTTTGGGCCTAGAGTTTTAGGTCCAAACATGATGACTTTTGGTTTCTTGGCATTCAACAGCAGCTTGTTAGCCAGTAGGATCATGAATAAATGAACAATTAATTACTTAAGTCACCGAAGGAAGATCTTCGTGATTTTTTTTTTACAGCCACACAGTATTTGATGACAGCAATCAGCCAACAGGTCCATTGCTTTTTATTAGATGGCAGTTCTGCCAGGACATCTGAAGAAGCCTGCTGTCCTATGCCGGATGGAGCAGTGTTGTTCTTCCAGTCTCCACAGACTAGCATGGTCTCTGCATGAGCTATATTTTTTTCATCTTCCTAACTGACCCTTTAGATGTATTCATAATTTTTGTGCTTTCCCTCATTGGAGTGCCATTTCTGATCAGATCAGTTACTCACCATATCACAATACGTAGGCTACCTATAACTGTAGACAGTGTGTGCGCTCTCTGTCATTTCATAGATGACTAGCCGAGGTGGTGAGAGAAGGGCTGTGTCAGTTGCCATACTGGATCCCCACATGGCAATGGCTAAGTGGGTATGGGGGGAGTGGCAAGGTGGTGCGCTTGGTGGGGGGGGGGGGGAAGAGACAGACTGCTAGCCACCAGGGAGAAGGGTGACACTGGGACAGGTGATCGGTACCACTGGATACCATGCACAGCAGGAACTGTACGTCATTCGGCGATCAGAGGGTGGGCGGTGTCACCAGACATCAGGATATATGCAGAGCATTACGGGGATGGGTGTTCGAAGGGCAGGGGGTGTCAACTAGACACTAGGGAATATCCAGACCAATACAGGGACACGTGATCAGAGGGCAAGGGGTGCCACTAGACACAAACAACATCTGTACACTTAATGGGGGTGGATGATCGAAGGGTGGGGTTGCCACTAGATGCCAGGGACAATCAACACTTATGGGGATAGGTGATTAAAGGGTGGGGGGTGGTGCCACTAAACACCAGGGACAAGCAACACACTTCAGAGTGAGCGCTGTGCTCAAGCAGGCATCAGTGGTGTCACCCAGGGTTTCGCCAAAACCCACACTTCGATACTCAGCAAATAGAAAATCGGTGCACTCTCAGAAGGATAGACTTGTAAAGCAAGAAAGTATCCCAAGCAAAATGCTAATTTGCAAAGTTTTATTGTGACCGCCACACAACATTGGGTAATACTCCAGTGCTTCAGTCCCTTGACCTTCTTCAGGGGCCGGGGTTTACAGATAAAGTACAGTTACGTAAGAAATGGAAATTACGTACCCTCCGCACTTCTTGATCTTCTTGGACAAAGTCTCCACCACTCATTCACACTAATGGGAGTTCGCCGGAGGTGCTAGGACCCAGTGGGAGCAAACTTTTTCAAGAGGGCCAGCACCTGAGATGGAGCCGCGAGGAAGTGGCACCGCGAGCCCCGGCTCGTGTGGTAATGACTATCTCGGCGTTGATCCTCCAACAACCTCAGTACCTCCCCCACCCCTGTGGAGATGCAGGGTAATTAATCTAGGACTAGCCCAAAAATCAGACATAAGATAGTCCAAATGACCCATGTAAGAAGGATCAACAATAAAATCTTCACAGCCCAGCCATTGAGGGAGTGAAGATCATAAACAGAGAAATGAGCTCTGTGGATGGTGGGTGGGCGTGTGAGTGAGTGGTGGAGACTTCGTCCAAGATGATAAAGAATTACGGTAGGTACATAATTTCCATATCTTCCTGGACATAAAGTCTCCACACTCATGGGAGAGTACCAAGCTAAATAATCCCCCCGAGATATGCGGCAGGAGATAAAGAGCTCACGTGCTTAGCACAGAAGTCCATTAAGAATAGTGCTGCCAAACGACAGATGTCATCTGGCATGGACATCCAAGGAGTATCGCCTAACGAAAGTATGCACAGAGCTCCAGGTAGCCGCATTGCAAATATCTACAATGGGCACGTTACGGATTTCCACCAAATGCACCGCGACTGCTCTGGTAGAGTGAGGGTATACTCTGCCTTCCAGCTTGACCTGTGCCATAGAATAGCAGTGGTGAAGGCATGCCACCAGCCACGATGAAATTCATCTGATAGCGACAGGTTGACCCAGCCGGGTCTCGCTGAAGGAAACGAACAATTGTTGAGCCTTGCAGATTTCTTTTGTTCTATCTAGATAGAACTGCAGCGCTCTCAACATCCAGTGAATGAAGTGTACACTCCCCTTCATTCTAGAAGTTCGCAAAGTAGGTAGGAAGGACTAAAGGTTGGTTTAGATGGAATTCTGAGACAACCTTAGGGAGAAACTTAGGATGAGTCCTAAGAACTACTTTGTCCTTCTGAAATACAGTGTACGGAGGGTCTGTGACCAGTGCATGTATTTCAGAAACTCTACGGGCCAAAGTAATGGCCACCAGGAAGGCCGTTTTCCAAGTGAGGAACTTCAAGTTGCAAGTAGCTAGAGGCTCGAAAGGTTTACGAGTGAGCATGTCTAGCACAAGGTTAATGTCCCAGGCTGTGACTGGGCATCTGATAGGAGGTCTAGTATGCAGAATACCCCTAAGAAACCTCTTAACTACAGGCAACTGAGCCAGTGAAATGCCGAAATGGCACAAAGATGAACTTTGACTGTGGAGTACTGCAGACCTGTATTTGAGAGGTCTAAAAGATACTCTAAGACTTTATTTAGCGGGCAGAAAAAAGGGTTCCAAGAGGATTTTGCACACCAGATAGAGAAACGCTTCCATTTGGATGTGTAGGTTTTTCTAGAGGCCGGATTACGCGCAGCCAAAAGAATATCTGAAACTCTACGAGAAACATTGAACCTATTCACCTCTATCTCTTCAGGTGCTGAAGGTGAAGCGACCTCAGGCTGGGATAGACCACAGGACCCTGGGTCAGAAGATTCATCTGAAGGGGAAGCGTTTTTGGGGGGTTTCTGATAGACTGTTGAGTAGCGGAGACCATATCTGCCGAGGCCAGAAGGGGGCAATGAGAATCATTCTGCACCCCCTCCCAAAGACTCCAATTTGAGAAGTACTCTCTGAATTAGGGGAAGAGGAGGAAAGGCATATAGAAAGCATCTTGTCCACCGCAGCCTGAATGCATCCTGATAGAAAACGCCAGGTCCTGGATTTCTGAAGCAGAAGAAAGGCAGTTTTGCGTTGAGTGGGGATGCAAAAAGGTCCAGGTCTGGAGTTCCCCACTCTTTGGGGAGTGACTGAACGACGGTTAAGTCGAGAGACCACTCGTGAGGATCTGTCTCTGTTCTGCTGAGATGGTCTGCCAGTTCGTTTTGTATTCCTGGTAGGTAAACCGCCTGAATCAGAGCCTTGTGTTCTAGATGCCACTCCAACACTCTCACTGCTTCCCGGCATAATGGGAAAGAGTGTGCACCGCCTTGTTTGTTGATGTAGTACATCACTGCTTTGTTGTCCGTTTGAAGGAGAATGTTCTTGTGACAGAGTATGTCCTTCAAGGCTTGGACTGCACAGAGAATGGTTCTCATTTCCAGGACGTTTATGTGAAGTTGGGACTCGTCCTGAGTCCATGTACCCTGGGAGTAGAGATCTTGGCAGTGGACTTCCCAACCCATCAGGGATGCGTCCGTGGTAATGGAGATCTGATGATCCAGAGCGGCAAAGGGAAATCCTTCCAGAAGACTGCCCTCCTGCGACCATCAGGCAAGTGAACTCTTCAGACGTTCCATCACCCTGATGAGAAAGGACTGAGGGTGAATCGCTGGGGACCACTGAGTACTGAGCATCCACTGAGAGGTTCTCATGTGGAGACGAGCTAGGGATACAGTGTACACTGAGGATGCCATGAGGCCAAGAATCCACTGCATCGAGACAGCTCGAACCGAGCTGTGTTCTCTGATGTATTGGGCCATCAGTAAGACATCACTCCTTCTGTCCTCTGGAAGAAAAGCCTTCATACAGGGAGGGCTGCAACTACGACTTGTTGAGATTCAGCTGGACCCCCATGGACATGAGGAAGTCTGAGGCTGTGGCCACAGCCTCCAGAGTCCCTTGCCTGGAGAGACTTGCTAGGAGACAGTCGTCCAGATATAGGAACACTTGTATTCTGATTTTCCTGAGGTGTGCTGCGAGAATGGCATAATACTTTGTAAAAACTCGAGGCACTGAGGATAGCCCAAAGGGCAGGACTCTGAACTGATAGTGTTGACCTAATGCCACGAACCTTAGGTATTTGTGGTGCTTTGGGTGTATGAGAATGTGTTCATAGGCATCCTGCATGTCCTTGTGAAGGAATCTGTTTAACTTTCTGAGATCCAGAATGGGGCACATGCCTCCAGTTTTCTTTGGAACTAGAAAGTAATGAGAGTAGAAACCTGTGTTTCGTTGGTCCGGCGGAACTACTTCTACTACCCTGTTGTTCAGAAGGCCTTGCACCTTGGAAGCAAGAAGGTCTGACTGTACTCCCGACAGCCTGGGCTGTCATTTGGGGGGATGATCCGGTTGGGGGGGGGTCTGAAATACTGAGCGAATACCCCTCGCGGATTATATGAAGAACCAATTTGTCTGATGTTATAGACTTCCACTGGTCGTAGAACTCAGTCAGATGTCCTCCCACTGCTGAGGAAGAGTCCCCCTCGGGCAGCTGAGGTGGAACCTGGGCCGAGAACTCAGAAGGTGGCACTGGGCGCTTTGGGGGCTTGTGCCTTCTGCTGCATTTTCTTTTGTGGCTGCGGGGTGTGGCTTTTGTTAAAGCCCCCCTCCGCCTTTGCCCTGAAAGGACTGATGGTTGTGAAATTGACACTAATTGCCACCTCCCCTGAGAGGGGGCAGGTGCAGGTCGAGCTATCTTAATGGCTGACCTAGTCTTCTGTGTGGCTTCCAGAGCTTGTTCTACCTGGAGTCCTAACAGATACATACCGTCGAAGGGTAAGGCCATGACCTGCTGCTGGGCATCATTCGTGAAGTCCGAAGTATGTAGCCAAGAGTGGCGACAGGTACAAATGCCCGCCGCCGCTGCTTGAGAAGCAGTATAGAAAGCACCCATTGCAGCTTTAACCTGTTGGTTATTGGACTCGATGCCCCTGGTTATTGTGTGAAGTAGCTCTGAATTAGTTTCCGACTAAAGCAGAGCTTCTACCATTTGCTTGAGCGAATGCCAAAGGACATACTCGTACTGAGAAAAATAGCTCTGGTAGCTGGCACTACGCATACCCAGGGTGGAGGCAGCAAAGACTCTCTTACCTAAGGTGTCTATCTTATGAGATTCTTTATTGATAGGACGGGCTGAGAACGCCTGAGGGAGGATGGTCTTGTCATTCTCTGCTAAGACTACAATGGAATCAGCAAAAGCTTGTGAGGCCAATATGGCTCGATCCTTGGGAGCAGCGTACTTCCTATCTATAGACTTAGCCACGGAAGGGATGAGAGCAGGATTGTTCCATACCATCTGAGAAAAGGTCTCAAAAGATGGTTGTACTGGAGGAGTTAAATCCATAGGGATCTCCAGGACATGTAGGTATTGGAATCTTAAAAGCATCCCAGGCTCGATTTCTGTAGTCTGGAGAGAAAGAGTGGAATTTAAATTTTTCAGCAGAGACTTAAAGGAAAGGTCTTCGACCACAGGCTCTGCAGCAGGATTAACTCCTTTTCCTTCAACATCATCACCCAGAAGATGATCTGGGTTAGGCTTAAAATCATCTCCTGACAGTCCAGGGGAACTGTATGGACAGGAAAGGAGTGAAGATCAGAATGGAAATTAGAAGAGGAAAGAATCGAAGTCGAAAAGCCCTGGAGGCTGGACAGCGCCCCACCAAGCAGCGGCGCCGATGAAGAACATGGCACCGAACCCAAGGAAGTTGGCACCATCGGAAACAGCCCAGCACATGGTGCCAACAGAGCCCCAGACACTGCAGATGGTGCCAACATAGCTCTCAGCGCCGCGGACGGCTCTGAGAGTGTCCCAAGGTTCTGAAAACTGCGATTTGAGGGAAAAGAAGGAAAATTAACAGGAGATACAGGCATCGGTGTGGACCCCTGCGCCACAGCCACGTGAGGGGGGAAATCACCTGAGCACGGAGTCGACGGCACCAAAGAAGGCACCACGCAACTAGGAAGGTCCAACCGCCCTACCCGGTCCTTCGAGCGGCCCGAAGTGACTGGGCCAGGCAGCTGGACCAACCTCCGAGCCCATTGCTCCATAAGAGCAGCCCACTGGTGAAACTGCTCATCGGAGGCTCGTCCAATAGGCAGGGATGGGCTCTGATGTCAAAGAGGTCAGGCATCGAAGCCAGAAACCAGCGAATCCGAGAGGGGAGGAGACCGGTGCCTAGCCTCAGTGACCAACCGTCGACGTGCAGACATACCAGAAGGCGACCTCAAGTGATGCCTTCTCTTTCTTGACTTGTGCGCGAAGAAGAACTCGAGGTCTAACAGTGCTGCGAATGGGACCATTTCATTTTATGCTTTCGGGGGGACCGCCCATCTCCCTGAGCATTGGACCATCCGTTGTCAGACCCCACCCTCCGGGGAGAGCGGCGGACTGAACCCAGCCCAGCTAACTGAACAGCTTTCATACGAAGTCTCCCTACTGTCACTTGACCCGTTCACGGTCGACTCCGCCAATGGAGGGCTGAAGACTTCTTTATTAATCAATAAATTTAATTAAAATCTACTCGATACTTTCGAAGATAAATTACAAAACAATAAACTGAAAACTATGTTGCTAGTTTGAAGCCTGATTCCCGGTGGGCGAGCGACGTCGTCACTGAAGCACACTCGACAGCAGGAAAAAAGGAACTGAGGTGGTTGGAGGGTCGACACCGAGGTGGTCTTTACTGCATGAGCCAAGGCTCGCGGTGCCGCTTCCTCGCAGCTTCATCTCTGGCACCGACCCTCTCGAAAAGTTTGCACCCGCTGGGTCCAAGCACCTCTGGCGTAGACCCATTAGTGTGAATGAGTAATGGAGACTTTATGTCCAGGAAGATCACGGGTTTGAAAGGGGGCTGCATGAGCTGGGCAATGCAAATATTAAGGTCCCACATGGGGGTAGGTTCCCTATGTGGGGGGTGCAAATGCAGTAATCCCTTAAAGAATTTCTTAAATACTGGGTTAGAGGCTAGAGAAAGTACAGTTACGTAAGAACTTACCGTAACAATAGATCTTCGAGAGAGGCTCTTGCAGTAGGTATTCACATACAGGACTGACTCGCCAGGTGTCAGGACCCCATGGAAAAATTTCTAGCTAGCAGTCTCTGGCGGGGGACCGCACCCAAGTCAGGTGACTGGCGTCATACGACGTCACTATAAAGGGGTAGTCCCCCATGCCTGCCTTGCAGTTCTTCTCGCCAAGGCCAAAAGAGGCAAGATGAGAGAAGAGGATATTTTCCCCCATGGAAATGGAGCTAAAAAAAAAGCTTAGGGGGATGGAGGGCGGGAAGGCAATACCTACTGCAAGAGCCTCTCTTGAAGATCTAGTGTTACGGTAAGTTATTACTATCTTTCTTCGAGAGGGCTCTTGCAGTAGGTATTCACATGTAAGACTGCTTCCCAAGCAGTCTGGAACAAGGAAGAGCACTCGGGAGGAGGACTGTCATCCATAGCATGAAACCTCAGGCTGAAACGGGTCTCATGAAAGGAGACCTTGTAGCATAGCCAACCCGAAGTCTGTACTACAGGGAGAGGCAATGTCCAAACTGTAGTGTTTCATAAAGGTATGGACAGAAGTCCAAGTTACGGCTGCACAGATGTCTGCTGCTGATACATTCTTGAAACAAGCCGCAGAGGCAGCTACTCCTCTGGTGGAGTGACCTCTGACTTGACCTAGTAGGGTCTTGTTGTACTTGACATAACAGAAAGTGATACAATGAGCCAACCATTTTGATAGGCATTGCCTAGAAACAGCATTGCCTTCCCTTTTGTAAGCAAGAGAGACAAAAAGCTGATCAGTTTTCCCGAGATCCTTAGTCCGAGTGGTGTCGTATCTCAGCATTCTGTGAACATCCAAAGTATGCAAGAGGTACTCCCCTAGACTGGAGTATTGTGTAAAGAAAGCAGGTAGCTCAATAGACTGATTCAGTGTAGATTCATCCACAACCTCAGGGAGAAACTTAGGGCTGGTGCGTAGAGCCACACGTTCCTTCTGAAATATCAAGTATGGGATTTTACACATTAAGGCCTGTAGCTAGCATGTCTTTCAAGAAACAAACTTCAAATTGGCTGTTGCTGCTGACTCGAAGGGAGACAGAGTAAGCTTCTCCAGGATGAAAGTCAAGTCCCATGGAGGGGCAGGAATGTGGATGGGGGGTCTCAAATGGAGAACCCCTCTGAGGAAATTCTTAGAGACTTCCAATTGAACAAAAGTCCAGTCTCCAAAGGGAATGTGGTGGTAATAATAATAATAATAATAATAATAATAATCTTTATAGTGCGCCTTTCAAAAAATCAAGGCGCATTATATATTAAATAAAATCACAGTAAAACATCATAATAAAATCACTAAAATCAATTACATCAATCCATGTCGGCACCATCCTCATATGCCTTGCACCATAGAAACGACTTCAGTGCTTGTTTAACCCCCCCCCCAGTCATGCACTCTCTAATCCAATGGGGTAGAGAATTCCAGAGGGTCGGCACCACAAACATAAAGCTCGGGCGCCGGAAGATTTTAAAGCTACCCTCGGAATCTCCAACAACCCCTCATTGGCTGCTTAAACGGTCGCCTGAGAGGTAAGGAAACCAGAAGCTCTTTCAAGTAGTCAGGGCCCAAACCGTAGGGCTTTATAAGTCAGTAAACTGACTTTGAAGGTGATCCGCCACTGAACCGGCAGCCAGTGCAGTGCCCGCAGTGCCGGTTTAATGTGGGAAGAACGAGGAATCCCCATTAACAACCGGGCTGCTGAGTTCTGCACCAGCTGCAAGCGGCGGATATCAACCCCAGGAAGCCCAAAGTAAAGGGAATTGCAATAATCCAAATGCGAGGTCACAAAGGCGTGGATCAGTACAGGCAAGTCCCCAGACGGAACAAGGTGCTTGATCCTAGCGATGTTCCTTGGATGGTAAAAGGATAACTTAACGACAGCTGACACCTGAGTACATAATGTCAGCCGATCGTCAAGAATCACCCCTAGGTCGCACACCTGTTCAGAGATAGGGAGCTCAACGTCCCCCAGGAATAAACCTGAAGGAAGATTTGCTCCCCACCCACCTATCCGGCGACCAGGATCCACAATCATCACCTCAGTCTTCCCAGAATTCAACTTCAGCCAGCTGGACCTCATCAAGGCAGTTGTTAAACACCGAGAGTGCTCCATTCTGGTCTGGTGCAAAAGACAGATAGAGCTGGGTATCATCGGCATAACAATGAAACTCCAGCCCATATAGTCTTACAATGTCTCCGAGGGGAAGCATGTACACCGCAAACAACATGGGAGACAGCACTGAGCCCTGGGGCACCCCACAAGACAGAGAGGTAGGATCGGAGGAAAACACCCCCAACATCACCCTCTGAGTTCTACCAGTGAAGAAAGAGGTAAACCATCTGTGAACCATACCTGAAAGCCCACAGATGCATCTCAGGCGCTCAAGCAGCACCCCATGTTCTACGGTGTCAAATGCTGCCGACAGATCCAACAGGACCAAAATGGACTGTTTTTTCTGGTCTCTCGCCATCAGATCATCTTTGAGCAACCGAACCGGCACAGTCTCGGTGCTGTGCCTCTTTTGAAAACCCAATTGGAGAGGGTCGTAGATGCTATGGATGGTCAAATGGTTGTCCAACTAAGCAGCCACTACTTTCTCAATTACCTTCCCCACGAAGGGAAGGCTTGAGATAGGCCTATAGTTAGTGAGGGAGTCTGGGTCCAAAGAAGCCTTCTTCAACACTGGTGTCACCACTGCCTCCTTCAGGGAGCAGTGGTATTCACCAGAGTCTAAGAAGCACCAGACTATCCTTGCCAGGACCGGGATGATAACCTCCCCACAGCCCATAATCAGGGCTGAAGGACCCGGGTCTAAACTACAGCATGTAGTGTGCATACCCTGGGCAATCCTCATAACATCCTTGATTTCCGGCCTTTCAAAGGAATTCCAGGAAAAAAAAGAAGGATTGTGACCGGGGACTGGTCTATGGCAATTCCCATAGAGAGTGCTGCACGGGTCTCCGCCCTGATGTCGTCCACCTTATCAGCAAAGAACTGAGCAAGCTCCTCACACTGCAATTGTGAAAAGGCTCTAACGTACCTGTAGACAGGCTGGGTTGCACAGCCTGTCTATGGTTCGAAAGAGCTGGGCCGGTCGGTTCCGAGCAGCAGCAATTTCCCCGGACAGGAATACTGCCTTCTTACGAGCAATTGCTGACTGATAGCCTTGATAATGCTCTAGCAGTCTAAGATGGTCGGCATGTAAGGCGGATTTCCGCCAGCACCTCCCTAACCTGCGTCCTAGTCGCTGCATCTCCCTCAAGTCCCCGTCAAACCATGGTGACCGAGGGCGAAGGGAGAGAGGATGCACACGGATTGGAGCAATGGAATCCAGAGCGGAGGTAATGGCCTTATTATAAGCCAGCATCAAAATCTCTGGATCCAGGCTCATCGCAGGAAATTCTGATAGATCAAGCACCGCAGTTAGGCCATTGGGAGTCACATCCCGTAGAGGGCGGTACATGACCATCTCCGCAGGGGCTGGCCTATGCAGAGGGGTGCAGAAATTGAATCTCACAGTGTAATGGTCAGACCATCCGACAGGTTCCACACCCACGTCTAAGGCTTCCATCCAGAAGGAAGACCAGGTCAAGGGAATGGCCATGTTTATGAGTGGCAGAGGTAACCACCTGTGAGAGGCCCAGTGTGTTCATCAATTGGAGGAAGTGCTGTCCAAATTGCGAGAGTTCGTCATCGATCCAGGCGCTAAAGCCACCCAGCACCATCAACCTGGGTGACTCAAGCACCAGGTCGACCACGAAGTCCGCCACTTCCTTAAGGAACAGCTTTCTCGCTCCGGGTGGACGATAGACAAGAGCCAGCCTATAGCCCCCACCTGCCACTACACACATCTAATGATCTGGTCTCCTCAACTGGGACACTAGTGAGATCCAATTTGGTCTTAAAACAGACCGCATCCCCACGATCCAATCTCGGTGGTGTATCACCAAATACCCGGCCGGAACAGCTGCCACAAGTACGGGGCCAGCATTACCATCCAGCCAGGTTTCAGTGATGCAAGCCAGGTCCGCTGTACCCACTAAGTCTGCAACAACAGCAGTCTTATTCACAATGGACCTGGCATTAAATAACAAGGCCCAAGTTGGACAAAACTCCTGGGATGCCCCAGCCACCTGCCCACCATTAATAGTGGTGGTGCCCTTGGCTATGGAGACCAGACAAGGAGAACCACGTTCTGCACTCCATTTCGTCCCAGGGCGTCTTCTAGGCTTAACCACCCCAATGCGAGCGCCCCCCTCGTCCATCCTCCGCTGTTCATACCCCCCACCATTCCCCATCCTCCTGCAGGCAATTCCCAAAGCCCGACAGCGTTGGTAGATGGAGAAAAGCAACGGTGGGGAGAAAAAAGGGGCGGAGGGCATGAAGAGCGGAGGATGAATATCGCATGACCTGGGGGGTGGGATAGTGATATATATATCTCAATCTTCCAACATGGAGTAGAACAATACACTTCTACTCTTACAGTAGTGATTAATAAAAAAATCAAATCCAAATAATTAAAATACAAACAAAAAACAAACCAAAAATCAATAAACTCAGATCCAATTAACTCAAATTGATCGCCATTCATCATCTGAAACCTGCTTTCAGGAAAGTAAAAAGACAAAACTATAACCAACTAATAAAGAATAAAAATAGGTATACCTCCTCACACAAGGAATTCCTAATTTTTAAAACCAAAATAAATAAAATCACAATTTAAAATAAAAAAATATCAAAACAAATAAATAAAAATACACAAAAACATCCCCCTTGAAATAATCAAAACAATATAAATTGGGTTAGGCAAACAAGTACTCCCACTACTTGTGTGCTCAGCCCCCCGAGCACACACACTGCACGGACTAAAAAAAATTAAAAAACTTTCCCACGTAAACTAAATTAATACAAATTTGGGAGCAATTAGGGACTCTCACTCCCCGAATGCTCTCAGAAACCCAGCACTCTCACTGCACGGAAAAAAATAAAAGATTTTTTGTCCCAGAAAATAGGTTCCAGTTAGAAAAAACTACCCCAAATTCTTCACCCCCTCACCACTGTCATTTAAAATCCGTGAACTGTTCTCTCAACAGTAGCGTACAAAACTACCAGTCAAATATTCGAAACAGGAGCCCTTTCACAACCTCCCCGAAGGGCTACTTGTAATTGAGTGTAAAAAAACAATACTTAACCTCTATTTCCCGGTCCAGGAGACTGGAAGAAACCAAAGTTCAGGATAGCATGCTGCACAATCCAGGCAAGTATTACCGTTAGCTGTGCCATAAAACAGGACTGGGCCTAACGACAGTCCGAATCCCCCAAAGAACGTTTCAGGCAATAATCCAGTTCCCTCTCAAAACTGGCAACTTGCTTCTCAAACCATTTGAAAAAGGATCCAGGAGGGAGTAAAATTTTCCCAAACTGCGACAGCCAGGGCCAAAATGAACCCCAGAGGACCGCACCGGTTTAGAAACACCCCAAACTACCACTCCCTAGGTCAGGGCCCCAAATCAGAAGTGGCCTAACGACCTCCCAGAGTTGCAAGCCCCCAGGGTAGACCGAGACTTCACCCTCCGGTAAGCCGCCGACCAACCCCTTTACCCACTGGGAGCGAAGATAGGGCGCACCTCCCTGCAGCAGCCTCGGGTCTTGTCCCGGTTCACATTCTTCACTGCTTAACAGTTTCCCAACACTTGCTCTGTAGTCTGCGACTGAAAGAGACAGACACCAGTCTTGGGCCCGATAACCTCCTCTATCCAGTCGGGCACCAACCAAAGGGGAAACATGACCAAACACCAAATTCCAAAAAGCCCAGACAGTCCCAGGTAATCTTCCTCCAACACAAACCTGGGAAAAATCCTAAAACAATCTCAGAGTGTCCCAGTAAGACCGCAAGGTCTTTGGCAAATACACAGTCACACAAAGTTCAACAAGTAAAGCGACTGTATAGCGATTGCGCTCCGTGCCATCACACAGTCCATTCCAGGGAAAAGACAAGCCCACGCAAACGGCCCACGAACAGCAGCGAGGAGAGCACATCCAAATCCTGATCCCAAAACAAAAAACTACGACAAGCAAAAACAAAGAACGAATTTTAAACAGCACCCTTAAAACAAACTTAAAACAGGAACTTATAATGAACTTAAAACGAGATAACACAAAAGTAAAATAACTACTGCGGGAACGAACTCAAGGCAGACCCACACCGGTCACCATCTTGCCTCTAATCCAAAATTCTAAATAGTGTAGGCTGAGATAGCTGCCATGTGGACTTTCAACGAGCAATGGCTGAGACCCAGAACGAAGAAGGGGATTCATGAACGAAGAGGTGATGCATCTAGTCCAGGACTTTACTGACTGGGCACGAAAAAGGCTCGAAGTCTTTTGAATTTGCCCAAAATGGAAAACCATTTCCACTTCATGGCATAGGTGAACCTGGTGGAAGGCTTCCTGGCCTCCACCAAAATGTCCGCTACTACAGGAGAGACTCCAAAGTGGGCTTTAGCTACGTCTGCAGGAGCCATGCATGGAGATGAAGGGATTCTGAGGCCTGAATGAACAAGGGTCCCCTGATTCTGGGTCAACAATTGTTGCAACAGAGGAAGAGGAAGTGGAGGTTCCTCTGAAAACTGTTGCAGAAGAGAAAACCAAACTTGCCTGGGCCAGAAGGGAGCAATGAGAATCACTCGAGCACCCTCCGATCTGAATTTGTTCAGGACCCTTGGAATTAAAGGAATGGGAGGGAAGGCATAAACGAATCTGTACCTCCAACCGAGAGACAGAGTGTCCCACCAAAAACTGTCTCGCCCTGGAGCGATCAAGCAGAAGGCAGGAAGTATTGTGTTTTGGGGAGAGGCGAAGAGGTCTATCTGAGGTGTTCCCCATCGCTGAAAGGTGTCGTTTATGACTTGTTGATCCAACTCCCATTCATGGGACCCCGCTGAGGACCAACTGAGTTCGTCTGCCAGTGTGTTTTCCACTCCCAGAACGAGAACCGCGGTCAAGTGAAGGTGATGTTGGGCTGCCCAATACCATACTCTCATCGCTTCCAAGTACAGAAGGTAGGAACATGTTCCTCCCTGCTTGATGAGATACCAGACTACGCACATGTTGTCTGACTGGATGAGGAGATGACCGGGGAGGATGAAGGGAAAGAGCTTGAAGGGCATAAATGACTGCTCTCAGTTCGAGCACATTTATGTGAAGGTTTTGTTCGAACTTGGACCGGCCGCCCTGACTCCTGAGAGACCCTAGATGGGCACGCCAGACTTCTCCTGATGCATCTGTCATCAACGTCTGGGAGGGGGTATCAATGCAGAAGTGAACTCCCAGGCACAGGTTCTCCTGAACCATCCACCACTGCAAGTCCCTGATCATGGGATCTGATACTAGTACCTCTTGGTCTAGATTGTCCCTGGTCTGGTCCCACTGCCACCGAAGCATTCATTGAGAGATTCTCATATGGAGCCGAGTGAACGGGACTGTCGAAATGGCAGCCGCCATTAGCCCGAGGAGGCGGAGGATTGACCTGGCTATGACCCTACTGTGGCCAGACAGAAGACTAGCCTGATTCTGGAGGGTGTCTACCCTGTCCGGAGGCAAGAAGGCTTTGCCGGTGGTCATGTCCAGAATCGCCCCTATAAATTAGAGGCGTTGGCAAGGGACCCGGTGAGACTTGGCCTGGTTGATGGTGATACCCAGGCTGGTAAAAACCTGCAGGGTAAGGGAAAGGGAGTGCAGGAGTTCCTTCCTGGACGAGGCCGCCAGGAGCCAATCATCCAGGTATGGGAATACCTGTACTCCTTGGGTACGCAGGTAGGCCACTACCACCGACAGGCATTTGGTAAACACTGGGGGCAAGACAGACCAAATGGGAAGGCCTTGAATTGGTAGTGGTCCCCTGAAAACAAAATTCTAATGAATTTGCAGTGGAAGGGCATATGGGGATATGCAGGTAGGCTTCCTGCATGTCTAGAGCGCACAGCCACTGTCCCGGTGGAAGTAGTGGTAGAAGGCTCTGCAAAGAGAACATTCTGATGCATTTGTACTCCATGAACACATTCAGGGAGCTGAGGTCTAGGATATGCCTCAGATCTCCAGTCTTCTTTGGAACTAAGAAGAAATGGGATAGTAACCTGTCCCCCAAAGATGAGTGGGGACTGGCTCTATATCGAGAGAAGGGAGATGATTTCCTCTAGGACCAAAGGAAGATGTTGCGGGGAGTAGGACGACTGAGGTTGTGGTCTTCGGGGCGGTTTCTGCAGAAACTCTATTGAGTGTCCTGCCGATATCAACTAGAGCACCAAAGCGTCTGATGTTTTCCTCTCCCAACCCAGCAGATGACAGGAGAATCTCCCCCCTACTGGTTCCTCTGGAACCTCCAGAGGAAATGGGAGAGGCAGGAGGTGTGGGGCAGTGCAGCAGCCGAGGCTCCCACAGCTTTTTTGTTTGGGGGGGGAGTTTTGGTTGCTGAAGGGGCCCCGACGTTTGTTGGCATCTTTTCCTTGTGGCTTATGTCTTTGTCGGCTTTGGCAACGAAAAGGACGCTGCTGCCCTTGAGGGGGCCTGTACATAGTCTGGACAGACTTGAGTGCAGTACCCTTCTCCTGCAGTTCGGTAATGATGTCCTTCACATCACCCCCAAACAGCAACGAACCCCTGAAGGGAGCATCCTGAATATCAGATTGTACCTCATGGACCAATCCTGACATGCGGAGCCAGGCATGACGTCATAGGCCTATGGAGAAGGCCGAGCTCCTTCCAGCTGTGACCACCGCATTGTAAGTGGCACGTAGCATGTGCCGACAGGTCGAGCGAGTGGAACGGACAAGGTCACCCACATCCTGCTTAGTCTGTGACTCAGGAAGGGAGTCCAATTTAGATTCCACCTGGCTAAGGATGGTCTTCTGGAAATCCCCCATATGTGCAACATAGTTAAGGGCCCTGATGCTTAGGGTAGAAGAGGAAAAGATCTTCTTCCCGTACTGGTCCAGATGCTGGGATTCCTTATCAGGTGGAGATGAGCTGAGGTGTTTAGGACTGGTGGAGTGGCTGTGAGCAGCGCTAATGACAACTGAATCCACCTTGGGGTGAAGGCTAAGAAAGTCCACACCCTCAGGAGCCTGGTATAGCCACACCCTCAGGAGCCTGGTATAGCCTATCCGCCTTCCTCGGAAGGGGTGTTAACGCAGAAGGTTGTTTCCAAATGGTGGAAACAAGATCTGCGTGAAGCTCTATCCAGGGTGGGATCAGCGTAGCAGCGGTCTCGGGCAGATCCAGATGGGCAGCGAGTTTTTTACGCTGTGGGTCTGGCTCCACTGACTGCCACTGATGTACTTCCTGGATTTAACTCAATAACTCCAGAAAAGAAGTGTCTTCCGGAGGGGACTTCAGAGGGAAGACCCCTGTTGGGAGTTCCCGGGGGTGCATATCCTCCCCATCTCGGGCACCGGATGGCTCTCCTCTGGTGTCGGGCATGGGGGAAGGAGTCTACCGCTCCCGACGAGGGGATCTGGTATCGGGTCCGGCGTCAGCAGATGACTCTCGACCTCCCGGGTGAGCTGAGCCTTGGCCTTAGCCCACCAGGAGGCCAAGGTCTCCTTCAGATCCGCCGGTGGCTGAGGAGGTGGGAGATATGGGTATTGATGGTACCCGTAAAAAGTGCATCCACAACCTAACGGCGGGTAGCCCGGTGTCGGGTATAGAGGCATCGGGCACTGCGGCCTCGGGTACTGTGGCGCCGGATACTGAGGGGCCGGGTACTGCGGTGTTGGGTACCCAGGCGCCAGGGGCTCTGATGGAGCAGAGGGACCTGGCAGAGACCCTGCTGGCAGGCCAGACGGTGGAAGCATTGGCCTTGCGTATGTCGGGCCCGGTGTGGGTATACCATTGAGCGGGTCTGACGGTCCTGATGGAGGAATAGGTCTTCCATCAGGCAAAGGGAAGTCGGCCGGCGTCGGTGTCTGAAGATCTGGCGTCAGCGGGTCCGGCACAGGAGGCGGGAACCCTGACGGCAGCATCTCGAGATCCTCGGTGATGACCGGGGAAGGAGGGTTAAAATCCCTACGTGTCAGTCGAGGGGATGCAGGGACCTCAGTGGGCAACGTGGTGAGATGTTGCAGACAGCCTGGAGCATTAAACTGATCGATAGGGTCTGGCGCAGGCTTCTTGGTTGGGCAGTCATCAGTGGAGCCAGCGTCCAACTTATCGGACTCCCCACCACAGGAAGTTCGCAAAGGAGAGGTGGCCTTGTCGGAAGGGATTTTGGCTGGGTGCTTTCCTCGAGGAGGTGAGTGGCTTAGCAGCCTTGTTCTGGCGTGTGTCGGTGGAACAGACGTCCGACTTACCGGACCTGCTCTGACTGGAAGGCCGCGAGGGAGAAGCGGCCTTAACGGGAGCAGAGGCCCCCCGAAGGGCCAGAGTGTGAGCACAACGGGAGGGGCGACACCAAGATGGCCATCAAGGAGCGATCCCCTGGAGGGGATGTTACCTTGAGGGCCGCAACTCCAGCCGAAGTCGAGGCTGCTGTGGAATTAGATTCCCGCTCCCGGTGCTTATCCTTGTCACGTTTTTTCTTATAACCTTCAGGGGAAGTAGATGCCTGCCTAAGCTTTTTTAACTCTTTTCCCATGGAGGCTATTTTCTTCTTAAGGATATGGGCTTCCAGGGGCTGCTGCCTTCTCTTGCGGGTAGCAGAGTTGAACTTCTGGCAGTGGCTGGCACTTCTCCACGGGGTGGTCTGGGCCCAGACAGAAGAGGCACAAGGAGTGGCCGTCCTTGTGTGGAAGCTGAGAACCACATGAGTCGCACTTATTTTTATGCAATTTGAAGGGCGTCGGGGATGACATGCACAGCAATTGTTGAAGAAAAGTCGAAAAGTAGAGAAACAGGTTGAAAAAGTTTGAAAACTTGAAGACCGACGAATGACTGATGAGCGCTGTTCTACCGCGGGGAACTTTCACAAGCCGATGGCAAGAAAGAACTGGAAGGCAGGCGTGGGGGACCACCACTTAATACCGACGTCGCAGGACGCCAGTCACCTGACGTGGAGGCGGTCCCCCACCATAGACTGCTAGCTAGAAATTTTTCCATGGGGTCCTGACGCCTGGCGGCTTAGTCCTATATGTGAATACCTACTGCAACAGCCCCCTCGAAGTAAGATCTGGCATTCTTAAATACACCTGCTAAAGTGACTATCAACACGTCATGTTTTTCAAAAAGCACCTCCACCAATCATAATCATCTTACAATACCTGCAAAAGCAGATATATAAAAAGGTGTATTTGAAGAGGGACTCTGGTGGTAAAATATCATGAAAAGGACTTCACCTGTCATATCCTGGGGTCCAAATTAGGAGAACCACAATACAAATGTTTTCTACCTCATTGCCCTTTTCTTCACCATGCTTCACTTCTGTGCCACAGCCACTCAGATTCAGCTGCCAAACCAGTAGTGACACACGATGCTGAATCTCTCACTGACAGCTCTCTGCAGTTCATTAGCCATCAGCAGGAAATTCAAGTGTCGTAATTCCCTGGTGTCTGGTGCCCCCCCCCCCCATCCTCTGATCAAGTCCCCACAATAATGTAATGCGTCTCTAGAAGCCCGTCATAAACACTTATTCCCTGGTAAATTACCCCCCGTAATAATAATGCTGCGGTGTTTGTACCCCACTGGTCTCCCAATCATCAAACCCGTAGTACAGTAGCAACTTCCCTGAAGTGTCTCATGCCCCCCGTCATCTGATCCAATCCTCATAATAAACCACTTGTTCACAGTGTCTAGGTAGCACCACCCCCACCTCACGACCACTTTGCATAAGTCCTGGCGTTCAGTGGACCCCCGAGCACCCTTCTCACAAGAGAGCTGTCATTCCCTGGCATCTAGTGTCCCCTCAGCACTGGACATACGACCCTGCTACCCCCATACCTTAGTAGCCAGTGCTAGAGGTAGACAATACAGTGAGCAGCACAGCCCTCCTCTCATCACCTCTGCCAGTCACTGTATGCAAGGACAGGGAGCGTGCTTACTAGACAGTACGTGCCTGCCCTATCCTTGCATGTGGCAGTCGGCTGAAGTGATGAGAGGAGGGTTGTGCTAGTCACTGTACCGTCTTCCCCCTGGCACTGGCAACTAAGGTATGGGGGGTGGCAGGATGGCATGCCCGGTGCTGCGGGGAAGGGGGCAGGCTAGAAGCCAGGGAATGACAGCTCCCTTGTGGGATGGGTGCTCGGGGGTTCCATTGAACACCAGGGACCCAGTCCTACGCAATAGCGGCAACTGATCGGAGGGGGGTGCCACTAGGCATCAGGGAAGCATTACATTATTACGGGAGGGCGATCGGATGATGGGGGGCCCACTAGGCACCAGAGAAGCTTTATATTACTACGGGTTGGTGATCGGGAGACGGAGGGGCCACTAGACACCAGGGAAGCATTACATTATTACAGAGAGGGCAATTGGAGGATTGGGGGGGGGGGCACTAGACACCAGAGATTACTTCATAACTTATGGGGACTATTGCATGCAGCAGCAGACATTGCAATACAGGATCAGGAGCATACATCACATCCCGTGCTGTGCAGTCACTGACCCAACAGACTTAGAGCGTGGTTACTTCCTGGTTTGCCGACGGTTCAATTCAATTTATTTATTTAATGGTGGATTTTAAAACTGCAAACCCTATACCTTTTGGCTATCATGGGTATCATCTACAAAAGGGACATACACAGATATGCACTGGGGAGTCCCTGTTTAAGTGTACTAGTTACCTGTAAACCCTGCCCTCTGTGGAAGGTCGAGGGACCAAAGTGCTGGGGTATTACCCTACTGTGTTTGTGTGGAATTCACAATAAAAACTTTGCAAATTAGAATTTTGCTTGAGACACTTTCTTGCTTTACAAGTTTATCCTTCTGAGAATGCACCAGTTTCTGTTGGCTGACAAGCAACAGACTTACAAAACGGGTGTTCAGAGGTTGGGGTATGCCATTAGAAACCAGGGACACTGTTACTATTCCGGGGACAGGTGACTGGAAGGTGCCACTAGACACAAACATCATCTGCACAGTTACGGGGATGGTTGATTGGTGGGTGGGGGGTACTACTAGACACGAGGGACAATCAACACTTATGGGAATAGGTTAACAGAGGGTGGGAGGTGTCACTAAACACCAGGGACAAGCTACACACGTTTGGGGAAGGGGGTGCCACTAGACACCAGGGACATCGTTACTATTCCGGGGACAGGTGATTAGAGGGAGTGCCACTACCTACAAACTGTTCTGTCATAATGGTGATCGTGGAATAGCGATTGCTGTTACGGCGAGTGTAGATCGTCAAAATGCACACTCGCAGCGAAGATAAAGAGGGTGCCTGAGACTTTTTTTTAATGCTGGGGCTGTCCCCCCAGCACCCCCCTACTAATGGATTCTCAAACCCAAACACACCAGACCTGAACCCTGCACCTCCCAAGTGACCACCCACCCCACCACGCTAGTGGTCCAGCTCGGCAGCTGCCCGCCACACCCACTTCTACATATTCCCCCCATGCATGTGTATGCGCGTGTACTTCCCTTCACCCTACCTTGCCCACCCAGGTACCCGCTTGCTACCCTGCCAGGTAGCCCTGTACACAGGCACCGTGACTGAGTCACCCTTTTTGTAAGCGCTCAATCACAGTTGCCTTGTACACGGTATACCCACACAAACAATATCTGCACACTTACGGGGATGGGTGATCAGAGGGTGGAGGGTGCTGCTAGACATCAGGGACATTGTTACTATACCAGTTATTGGCGATTGGAGGGTGGGGGTTGCCACGGCACACCTGGAAGTACATGTAAATTGTGAAGACAGGTGTTCGGGGGGGGGGGGCGCGCACTCGCCACCATGCCTGATGTGGCAGGTGACCACATGCAAGGCACAAATCTGCCACTGCCTCCCATGCAAATAAACCAAAATGGGCATGCATATGGCCCCTTTACACCTTGCATATCCAATAGGCACATTTGCAAGTTGTGTGCAGAATACTGCACGGTGGCTCCTGGCGCTATCGGGTCTAGGAGTGCAGTTCCTGCACTTTCCTATGGGTTGCATACAGTCCGGATCCATGTGGGGTCAACGCTACTTGACTTAGCACTGCACCAACAACATGGACCTATATTCAGTTGGATAGCATCAGTGTGTTAGCCGACTGAATATACCAACCTCCAGGTCGGGGCCAATGACAAGCAGAGTGCAAACCTTTGCACTCTGATTTTGCCCATATTTCAATATCAGGTCCCAGATCTCTATGAATGGAGGGAAAGCTGGTGCAGGGAAAGTTGTGGCTATGCGGCGGTACCATCTTCACTGCAATGCGTACTCATAAAAAGGAAACCCTTAATAGTAACATTATAAAATGAAAGAGCAAGTTAATGTTTTTAACACTGAAGCAAACAAATAGAAAGCACCAGCCATAAAGCCACCACTTCCCCTTAAACATCCCTGGTGCCATCACCTCTTCATCACAGACAAAGTAGGTAAAAAAATCAGCTGTAAATCACCTCATCTTCCACAACCTTCACCCCAGAATCTTGCTTAATTCTGGAAACCAACTGTTCCACTTCCTTGGAGTCATTAAAATGTGCACTGTACCTAAAAACACCACCTTCAACTTTGTTGGAACCCCCCTCCCCCAAATTCTGTTTATTCTCCCTTACCAGTGGCCTCTCTTCAGTGTGGTCTTTCAGTGTGTCGGCTCTGCCCGTCCGGCCTGAAGCCCTAGCATCCGACTCCAGTGAGGAATGCCTCCCTTCATGTGCGGCCAGCCCCTTAACCACCCGGATCTAAGTCCCCTGAGGAAGGGCTGCCACTCTCCTATCCTGGCGCTATAGCTCTAGTGCTGGAAGGGTGCCACACATTAGGAGGGCCCAGAGTGAATGTCCAGGAACCCAGTATTGGACATGGGCTGCACCCACTGGACCTGCCTTAGCCTACCACTGGCAGGGAGTAGTTCCTTGTTTTGCTCCTGGTGGCACAGACATGCTGTGACACGCAGCGCGGGCATGCTCCTGTGTCCGCCTGCAGTTCGTCTGCCGTGCTGCCATATCCCTCAGAAATGCACTGCGCAGCCGAGCCCCCAAGCTACACTAGGGGCCGACAAATCTATGCAGTGCAGACCCACCCTCTTTGGGAAAGGAGAGCTCCCAGCCGGGAACTCGATCCAAGTCCACACCCTTCCCCTCCCCGCTGACTCTAGTCCGCTCCCGAACCTGGGTCGCCGGCGTGGTGTGAGGTGTGGCATCCAGCACTTCAACCCTCAGCACCTCCGGGCCGGCACAACTCTGTGGGAAACTAGACGCATCCAATACCCCTCAGATCACGCAATATAGCCGAGGATGTCAAACAACTTGGGACATTCTGGGTGGAGAAACTCAAGGCTAGAAAGCTTGCTACATGGGCCCCATTCACAAAGTCCAATTATTTATGTCTCCTTGCAGCTTTTAGCGCTATTACACTTATGGACTGATGCCTAAATCAGCAAAAAGGCATGGCAGCTATTTTGGGTCTCCACTGGACATCGGGGGGGGGGAGGAATTATCCTATATGCCTTAAACACTTCGGGTGCTGGAAATAAGATTAAGCATATCAGCTAGCCATGTGCTAGCATATGCCACTGGATCATCCCACTCGACGGTCTCTGGGAGTCAAACTATGTGAAGATTAGAAGATCTGGCTTGATTCTCTAAATTTTCTAAATGGTACCTCAGTAAGAACAGGTTACTCACCTGTAACAGTAGTTCTAGGAGTGGTACATGTTCATCCACACTGTCTGGCATTGTCCCTTTCCCCTTTAAATCTTGCCGGAAGTCTTCAAGCTGGCTCCTCCCACCCACCCGGGTGGTAAATACCTCGGCTCCGCCCCATGACGCCAGATCTAGCTCGCTTGGAAGCCAGGTTGTGCGCCTTTAAGTTGGGAGGTCGAGGGCAGTGTGGATGAACAACATATACCATTCCTAGAACTACTGTTACAGGTGAGTAACCTGTTCTTCTAGGAGCGTGGATATGTTGTTCATCCACACTGTCTGGCAGACTCTAGCAGTTCTCCGGGAGGAGGAGGCAAGGACACACCACCTAGGAAACAGAGATTGAAGAACCGAGGCCCCAAACCAGCATCACATCGTGACTCTCAGGTCGATATGGTAACGGGTAATAAACATGTTTGCTGACTTCCAGGTAGCAGCCCGACAGATTTCCTGGATACGGATGTCCCTGGAAGCAGCCACGGAAGCAGCAGTATGGCGGGTAGAATGAGCCCTTATCCCTTGGGGGGGCTCCTTGCCCTCCAATTCATAACACAGACTTACGCATGATGTAATCCATCTTGCAACAGTCCGTTTAGCTGCAGGTCTGCCAGAAGCGGCTTCAGCATAGGTGACAAACAGCTGGTGAACCTCTCCCTGAATTTCCGCCGTCCTCTCCTTATAGTAGGAGAGAGCACACCTGAGGTCCAGAGTATGGAGCCTGTACTCGGCGTCCGAGGTGTAGTTAGGGTAGTAAACCGGCAGAGACAACACCTGGTTGAGGTGAAACTCTGACACCACCTTCGGAAGGAATTTTGGGTGGGGGCGCAGGACAACTTTGTCCCTGTGAAAGACCAGATAAGGGGAGTCCACCGAAAGTGCCTGGAGCTCCCCTGTCCTTCTGGCTGACGTGACAGCCACCAGGAAGGCAGTCTTCCACGACAAGTGCGAGAGCTCACACTTGTGCATGGGTTCAAATGGCTTGCCCATGAGCTTTGCCAAACCAGCAAAAGATCCCACGGAGGTGGAGGTTCACGACTGAGGGGATATGTGATCCAGGCCCTTGAAAGCACCCGATCACCGCCTCCTGAGCTAACGCCCGGCTGACCGCCCGCACCCGTAAGCAGAGATGGCTGCTAGGTGCACCCTAAGGGTCGATGACCGAAGACCCCCTTTGGAGAGGGACCAAAGGTAGTCTAGAATGTTAGCCACAGAGCAGGATAAGGGGTCCAGGCTTTTTCCCTGACACCAAATGGAAAATATTTTCCATTTGAAGGCATAACTTTTCCTGGTCGATTCTTTTCGAGATGCTTCCACCACGGTGTAGACATCCTCAGAAAGACCCAAAGCCTGGAACTCTAGCTGCTCAGGAACCAGGCTGTGAGGTGCAGGGATTGAAGGTCCGAGTGGAAGACCTTCCCCTGGTTCAGTGATATCAGGTCCGGGCATGTACACAGCCGCTCCGGGGCCCTACAGCTGAGGCTAAGGAGATCTGGATACCAGAACTGGCGTGGCCAATCTGGGGCTACCAGAATCACCTTTGCCTTGTCCCTCCTCACTTTGAGTAACACCTTGTGGATCAAGGGAAATGGAGGAAAGGCGTAAAAGAGGCCTGGGGTCCACGGCCTCGAGAAGGCATCTCCCTGAAGCGAACCCCGCTGAGGGGGGCGGGCATGGTACAGCCTCAGCTTGGTGTTCTCCCTGGAAGCAAACAGGTCCACCAACGGTTTGCCCCAACAGGAGAACAGGTCGTAAGCTACCTCTGGATGGAGAGACCACTCGTGGGATGTCTGGCCAATGCGGCTGAGAGCATCCGCCAGTTGGTTCGCGACTCCTGCCACATGGATGGCTAGGAGATCCGCCTCCAGCCGGCTGACGAAGGTCCAGATCCGGAGCGAATCCTTGCACAGCAGACGGGAGTGCGTGCCGCCCTGTTTGTTGAGGTAGTACATGGTCGTGGTATTGTCTGTCTGGACTTGAACAACTTGACCCTGGAGCTGAGGAGCAAAAGCTGACAGTGCCAGTCTGACAGCTCTGAGCTCCAGCAGGTTGATGTGGCATCGGGACTCCTCGGGGGTCCAGAACCCGTGGGCTCTGTTGTCCCCCATGTGGGCTCCCCAGCCCATGAGAGAGGTGTCGGTCGTAAGGACGACCGTCGGCTCGGGGTGGACAAACGGGACTCCTTCCTGCAAATGACTTGGGATGGTCCACCATTGGAGAGCATCCCACATCCTCTGGGTGACTTTGATCAGCTGGTCGAAGAGACCCTGATGCTGAGACCACTGGGCAGCCAGCTCCCATTGAAGGGGGTGCATGTGCAGTCTGGCCCAGCGGACCACTGAGGTGCATGCCGCCATGTAACCCAGGAGGCGCAGGAAGTCCCGGGCAGGGCGCAAGTGCCCAACCAGAAATGATTGGGCAAAGGAGGAGAGAACCTCCGCCCTGTCCACCGGGAGCTGAGCTCTGGCTTGACAGGAGTCGAGCTCTGCCCTGAAGAAGCCCATCACCTGAGAAGGTACGAGTTCTGATTTGGCCTCGTTGATCAGAAGGCCCAAGTGAGAGCAGGTTCGGAGGGTCAGGTCCCTGGACCTCTCCAAATCCTGAAGGGAGGAACCTGCTAGGAGCCAGTCGTCTAGATAGGGGTAAATACGAACCCCTTGACACCGTAGATGGGCTGCCACTACTGCGATGCATTTGGTGCAGACCCTTGGGGCCGATGACAGGCCGAACGGCATGGCTCTGAACTCGTACAGGGTCCCTTCGACCCTGGAGCGGAGGAACCACTGATGGGACGGATGTATTGGGACATGGTGAAAAGTGTCCTGAAGATCCAGTGTACAGAACCACATGTTTCGCTCCAGGGATGGTATGATCTGGTTCAGAGTTACCATCCGGAAGGTGCGAGACCTGAGATACCGATTCAGGTCGTGGAGATATAGAATGGGGCGCCAACCCCCCGTCCGCTTGGGCACCAGGAAATACCTGGAGATGAAGCCTAGGTCTGAAGGAGGATCGGCACCAGGCCACCGCTTTGAGGAGGATTGTGCAATGGTCGAAGGGAGCAGATTGGGTGCCAACTGGATCCTTTCTCCCGTGGGAGCAAGGCTCGGCTGGGAGGGTACTGCTCGAACTCTGGGGCAGACCCTGCCCGACCACTTCAGAACCCACCTGTCCAGTGATACCGGACCAGGCGGAAAGAAGTGGCAGAGCGGCCCCCTATGGGAGGACCCAGAGCTGGCGTGGCGGGCTGCGGGGAGGCCACCCCGACCCATCACTGTGCAGGCTTAGAGGAGGAGGAGGCACCTGGACCAGCACCTCGGCCTCCTTTACGGGGCTGCTGGGGACCATGCTTAGGCCTAGGGCGCCAAGCTTGAGCCTGCTGCTGTTGTTGACCTCCCTGGAAGGAGGTATGTCTGACCGCAGGGGAAGAATGCCGAAAAGGCTTCTTCTTGCGCTTCTGCTGGTTCTTGCCTGAAGAACCCTTAGCAGAGGTGGCATCTAAGGTGGCTTTAGACTGCTCAATGCACTGAAGATGACCTGCCACTCCCGGACCGAAGAGGTCGGTGCCAAGGAAGGGCACGTCAGCTAGCTTGTGCTGAGTATCCACGAGAAAGGAGGATAACCTCAGCCAAGTCCTGCGGTGAGAGGCTACCGCTGCTGCTAGTGAACAGGCACAGGAATCACCAATGTCCAGAGCTGTCTGGAGCTGTTTGGCAACAGCCTGGCCCTGGTCCCGGACCTGCTTGACCGTGGTCTGCATGTCTGCTGGGAGGTGAGGAAGAACTTCATCCAGCGACCCCAAAAGGGCATGAGAGAAGTGTGCCATGGTCACTGCTGAGCTTGCCTGACGAAGGTCCAAGGATGATGCCACGTAGACCTTCCGGGCCGAGTGGTCCATAAGTTTGGACTCCTTGTCCGGAGGGCGGTCAGTATCCGCAGAGCTGCCCATTAGCCTGAATACTGAGGCAGTCACAAGGCTTTCCACCGAGGGGTGCTCAGTAAACCCCGCCAAGGACCATGTGGGTACCACGTACTTGCGGGCCATGCGGGCAGATGGGGCCGGGCAGGAGGCTGGACGCTGTCCGGATTCCAGAGCCGGAGCCAACTATGACCGGCCACTGGAAAGAGCCTCCGTCGGGTATCCCCTCTTAAGAATATCCATGAGAGGATATTCTGCTTCTTCTGAATAGGCTGCAGAGGCATTCCTGTGGACTCTGAAATGAGTGAAGGATGCCCTGGAAGAGGAAGGCCCTTCTTCCAAGCCTGACACTGACAGCTCATCATGAGAATGAAGGCTGGTATTATCCGAATCGGAGGTCCAGATACAAAAGCTTCCCATCGTCTCCTCGATCGCCTAGAGCGATCGGGTGACCGTGTCGACAGTCTGTGAGAGGACCCAGACTGCGGTCCCTCCCTAGAGGAACCCCTCCCAGGGGCTGTTTTGGTGGAGGTTCCGCAAGGTGGTGGGAAGCCTGTAATCGGCCAAGCCGAGAAAACACGAGGGCCCCAGAGGGACCGACCCTAGAAGCCAAAGAAAGTCGGTGTCGGCCGAAGGGCTGAAGCCAAGTGATAGCCAGAACCACCGGGTATCCACGACTTCTGGCCTGTTAACAGAAGTTGCTGCCACATAAGATCCTCATGAGCGTCGACGGAGTTTCCGTTGAAGCCTCTCCTCATCAGAGGAGGATGAGGAACGGTGGCGGCGCCTCTTCCGGGAGTGTTTGTGTCCTTTCTTGGGTCTACCGACCGAAGAGGACTTACTCCTTGATAGAGACCGACGGCGTCGGCTCTGTCGGTCAGGGGAAGCCGGACTCGGTGAAAACCGAGGTTCCGGCTCCTGGCCCTCGATTGGGATATCCGTGGGACGGGTTTCCTCGTCGGGGAAAGAGAGAATAGGCGTTCTCTTCAGAGTCTCATCGACAGGCGTCGGCGACAACGGCTCGATCGGGTCGAGAGAAATCTCGGCCGGTTCAGCCGTGTCCTCGACTTCAGTGCCTTGTCCAGAAGGTCTGAAAAACCGGCAGCCGAGGAGGCGATCTCGACCGTAATCGAGACCCCTTGCTCCTGAAAGTCGGACCGCTCTCGGTCCCAGGAGCGTCTTCTTCGGCTAGAAGAAGACTGTTTTGGATCCTTCTTTTTGGATCGGGAGGAGTGCGAGCCCGAGGGCACCTCTCCCTTAGTAGGGAGAGACTGGCACAACTCGAAGGATCCTGTGAAGGTGGAGCCAAGCTGAGCAGCACGAAGAAGCGGTTGGCCGAAGCTTGGGCAGCTTCTTCCTCGAAGGCCGCCATCTGCTCGAGCTGCTCGGGTGGATCCGCAGGCTGCGAAACTGCCCACCTGGCTCCTTCGATTTCTACAGGTGGACTGCGGCTCCGGTCTCCCCAGCTTCAGGCGCGCTTGACGGTCCTCCAGAACGTGTGGATGGAAGGCAGAGCAAATATGCATTGCGAGGCATCATGCATGGTACCAAGGCAATAAAAGCACGAGAGGTGAGTTAGGTCGTGTGACATTTTTGTCCATAAGGACACCGGCGAAACCCGTGGGACGACTTGTCATCCATGTCCGAAAAGTTCGGATCCGAGTCGTATACTCTTAAGAGTTTCAAAGCAAGAAGATGCAGTGAAAACAATCGATTAGACTCCAGGGCCTCAATCGCTGCAAAAAAGCACGAGGGAACCTGTATCTTCCAGTGGAAAGGAAGATCTGGCGTCATGGGGCGGAGCAGAGGTATTTACCACCCGGGTGGGTGGGAGGAGCCAGCTTGAAGACTTCCGGCAAGATTTAAAGGGGAAAGGGACAATGCCAGACAGTGTGGATGAACAACACATCCACGCTCCTAGAATTTGTTTTCTTTTAAAAGCCCTTCTGTCACAGTCATGGCTTCCAGCACCATACCAGACTCCTCTCTTAACTTCTGTTAGCGTCATAGAAGCCTGTGTCTCACAGACCAACATACCACTGCTTTTCTGTCCAAATTAATCACCCGCTGACCTAATGTTTTTATGTCCTAAAGTACATCAGCCAACAAAGCTTCAGACTTACTGGTCCCAGCCAAGGCAGAGGCCTTCGGTCCACCATCCCACTCTGCAGCTTTATTTCTGAGGGTTCCTCAATTTCAGGATCAGCAAACTCATGTCGATAGTACAGGGCAAAAATACCCTGCTCATAGGTTCATAGGTGATTTCAAGCTGTGTAGACTTTCGTCCATAATGCTTGCCTTATTATTTATAACCCTTTTTCTTTTCTATCCAAAAGGAAGTCATCAAGTTTGTTTTTAAAGGAGTCCATAGTTGTACTAGACACCACTTCCCTAGGCAGAGAATTCCATCCTACCACAACTCTGTTGCTGAACCAATGTTTTTGTGATAAAGTCTGCCATTTTTGAATTTCAAACTGGAAAGGGTGTCCCGTAGGTTCATATCTTGATTTCCTCCAGACTAGTCCAAGTTCTGTCAAGAGTGTAGGGTCATTTATACATCTGAATAGTAGGCAATAACCCCCCTAGTTCTTCTATACTCCAGGGTAAACAAGTTCAGCTCACTCAATCTCTCAGGGTAAGTCTTCTTTTCCAACCCTTCAACTGGCTTAGTCGCTCTTTTCTGTATTCGTTCAATATTATATATTTCTGCTTTTTTATAAGGTGCCCAGACCTGAGCACAATATTCCAGGTTTGGTCTAACCAGAGCACCATAAAGAGGGATTAACACCTTCCTATCCCTGCTTGAGATGTGTCTCAGAATACAATTCAAAATTTGATTTCCCTTTCTTATTACTTTATTACAATGTGAACTAAATTTTAAGTCAGAACTAATTGTTACCCCCAAATACCTTTCCTCATTTATTTTATTGAGTACAGTGTTATCCAATTTGTAAGAAAGGGGGTTGTTGTTTTTTACTTTACCCAAATGCATAGTTATACACTTGTTTTTGTTTAATTCAAGCTTACTATTTACGGTCCAATGATGTATGTAATTTAATGCTTCTTGTAAATCCTGCTGGTTTTTTACTGTATTGGTAATTGCACCAATTCTGCAATCGTCCGCAAATTTTGTCAACCAGATATCTTTGTTTTCCAGTTTCAAGGAGGTTATATAGATGTTAAAAAGGCAGGGTTCAAGGACTGAGCCCTGGGGCACCCCACTAGTCACAGCCTCCCACTTTGACTTTTCTCCTTGTATCACCACTCTTTGCCTTCTTTCACATAACCAAGCATCTATCCAGTTTAATATATTGGTATCTAGTGCATACTGTTTAAGGGAAAGTATTAATTCTTGATGTGGAAGTTTATCAAAAGCTTTAGAAAAATCCAAAAAAATGACGTCAACACAATTTCCCACATCTAAGGCCTTCCCAACCTTCTCATAAAAAGTCAAGAGATTTGTCTGACAGGAACATTTTTTTCGGAAACCATGTTGTAGTGGGTCCTGCAGTTTGTTAACCTCAAGGTACTCGACTATATAATTCTTTAGAATGGATTCTATCATCTTACCCATGACCAATGTCAAACTAATCGGTCTGTAGTTTTTTAACTCAGATTTCGATCCGCTTTTGTATATAGGAACTACCATTGCTTCTCGCCAATTTTGTGGTACTTGTCCTGTATCCAGGGATCTTTGGAATGTGTGGGTTAGGGGTGGTACAAGTTGATCTGCCAATTCATACAGTACCCTAGGATGAATTTCGTCAGGTCCTTGTGATTTCTTTGAGCAATGTGGGGAAATTATATAAAGATTAAAGTCTTTTCAGAGTGTACTTGTAAAATTTCCCCTTTCCCCCGGAGCTCGAACAAGGCACATCTCACTTGGTAGCTGCAGGCTCAGCTACCCAAAGTCACTCTTTTTCATATGAAATGAGTTTCTTCAGCAGACAGCTCCTTCCACTGTGAGACAGAGAGAGAGAGAGAGAGATGAAACTGGCATTAAGCACAGCGTGAGGAGCTGCGGACTTCCAGTGTTGCTTACTGGCTGCTGCAGGTCACGTGACTTGCAAACAACAGACATGCCAGTATGTGCTCCCAGCAGAAAGTGCTATGCCACAGCATCCAAGTTCTGAAGGGAGTTCCTTCTGATCTACTTTATCCGGGTCCAAAATGCCAAATTCTGCCATGTTTACCAAATGTAAATTCGGCAGAGGTTCCTCCATAGTGGTTAGTCGTAGGTTAATGCCACCCAGTGAAGATTTCACTTTTCTTGGTCCTACCAAGCAACCCACAGTGAACATGCACATATGCATGATGACCTGGGGGTGCCAGATAGCTCGTGGCCACACTCATGACTAATGGCACCATCTCCAGGTCCCCACTAAATGTTGAAATAGTGGAATCATGAAACAACCTATCTTGGAGGACAGCATCCTCACACACTCCCAGCCTTTGCTCCCACTGTTCAGGGCTTAGTGCATGAAGCTGAATCACTAGCATGCCAAGGAGCCAGGTTCTGGGGGTAAAAAGCACAGGAGGCCAATCTGGTTTATCAGCAATGTTAGGAAGGCTGTCAGGCTACAGATCATACAGAAATTATATAAAAAGGAGCAGATGGAGGTGATCAGGGAGGTATGTGAAACAACTTAAGATTACCAAGCAACTGATCACGAAGGCCAAAGTGGACACTGAACTGAGGATAATGGAAGTGGTCAAGGCAAATGATGAATTTTTTTTTTCCACTACTTAGGTGAGAAAAGGAAGCCTAGGAAGGGCCTAGAGAAAATGACAAGAGCCGTCACAGTGGACGACAACACTGAGAAGGCAAAGATCCTAAATGATTTTTCAGTTTGATCTTTACTAAGGAAACAGGGGGTCCACTACCTGAGAATGGGTCAAGTTCAATGGGAAAATGGAACAGAAGTCTAGTGTGGGAGTGATCGTGCATGCCAGAGGCCAAAATGGGCTACAGGGCCTGAATGTAAATAAATCCCATGGGCTGGATTGTTTTCATCCCAGGGCACTTTGGGAGGTGGCACTGGCTATTGCAGGGCCTCTGGTGCACATATTAAATTGCTCCCTGCAGATAAGGGTGTTGCCTGGGGACAGGACAGTGGCATACCGTATTTGGTACCTCTGCATAAGAGAAGAGCAGGGATGACCCAGGAACTATAGGCCAGTGAGTCTGTACTACATTTGGTGTTGAAGATGCTAGAGACAATAATCAAGGAGAGGATAGCTTTCCTAGAGATTCACAGATTATAGGAAAATAAAAAAGACATCAGGGTTTTCTTAGAATATGGTTTCGTCAAACGAATTTGATAAAGAGTACTTTAATTCTGTGACATAGGCAGTTGACAAGTGACAGGCAGAGGATATCCTTTATCTAGGCTTAAGTAAGACCTTCAGCTATGTGCTGCACAGCAGGCTAGTTAAAAGGTTGGGGAACCCAAGGATAGGGGATAAATTGGCAGGGTGAATGGGGAGCCGTCTGGAAGGAAGGGGCCGGAGGATGGCCCTAAACCACAAATGCTCAGGAGTCAAGCAGGTCACAAATGGGGTTCCCCGAGGTTCTGTTCTGGGACCCATGCTATTCGACATGTACATCTCAGACACAAGGTCAAGGGCAATGTTTGTTCATTTTCATAACGGGCAAACACACTGGAAAACACTACTTCCTTTTACAGGTGGACCCACAGCAAACAAAACATACATACATTAGGCTTACAAAAATAGCAGTCCATACAAATTCAGACTAAAAGTCCATGTCAAAAAAAAAAAAAAATACCTATAGTTACATTCAACCAATGCAGTGACATACATCCTCAAAACATGATCAAAAGTTTTAAAAGATTGCAGCTGTCTAATGTCCAGAGGAATTTCATTCCAAATAAATGGAGCACTGTAAGCAAAGGACCTCTGACCACTACTGGATCTCATAAATGGAAGCTTTAGAACCCAGTTATCAACCCTTTGTCTAGAGTAATATCCATTAACAGGAGGTTTCAAGAGGCCACTTAGACTTGATGGCAAACCAGAATCAATAACTCAGTGTGTGAATTTAACCATACTCAGCCGAAAATGTAACTGAACAGGAAGCCAACCCACAGCATTTAAAGTATCACAATGATGGGATAATTTAGTGGCAGAAAGAGCAAATTTAGCTATTAATTGTAATAGGGAAACTTTTTAGAATTTATTGTTACAGAAGCATTATCAGTAATTATAGTAGCACAATTTACAATAGGAGCTAGGCACTGTCTAGCTATTGCCATCCTGGACTCCCTGGTGAGGAAGGAACTGATTCTATATAAAAGGCACACCACTGAATGGATCTTTGATGTGACCTTTGTGAAATGTGCTTCATAACTTAGATTTGGGTCCAGTAAGGAACCTAAATACTGAAAGGTATCCCCATTTTCAAAAGAGGTACCATCAAGCAACTTTACCTGTAAACACTCTCCCATGCCCCAAGGCGTGCACTAGTACCAAAGACCATAGTTTTCGTCTTTATCTTATTCAGGACTAGTCTGTTAGAAATAAGTGACCGTTACAGATTACACATTTCCCCACTTAATAAATCGTGTAGTTCCTTTATAGAGGAACCGTGGGTATAAACTGCAGCATCATCTGCGTAGAATGTAATGGATGCATTCTCCACTACATTTACCTGTTTGTCAAAAAATAAGGAAAACAAAACCGGTCCCAGTATGTAGCCCTGGGGACCCCACACTTCATAACTGCAGATTCAGAAATAGCACAGCCAAACTTAACCCTTTGTGATCTATCCCTAAGATAATCTTACTGACTTCTTGGAAAAATACATCATCTTATGTCCGCAACAACATGGTTTTAGGAAAGGCCACAGTACATCAACAGCCCTACTAGATTTCACCTGGATAATGGTCAACTAACTGGGGCCGTTTTCATTGATCTATCAAAAAGCATTTGACACTGTACATCATAGTCTGCTGATTGAACAGCTCCGGTAGACCAGACTCTCCCCCGACGCTACCGACTGGTTCAGTAACTACTTAGAAAATCAGACACAAAGAGTGAAAATCAGTGGGGTCCTCTCTGATGCCAGACCAGTCCGTTCTGGAGTCCCCAAGGGGGTCAATTCTGGGCCCCCTACTATTCTGCCTCTTCTTGAACACCCTTCCCCAATCCTGTCCTGAGCAATTAATTCCTTATGCTGACAACACAGTAATCTTCACCTCTCTCAAGGAACCTGAACCGTTTCAGCACAATCTCCAACAAGGCTTTGCCACTGCAGAAAACTGGTTTAGCAAGCACAAGCTTGTCCTAGACCATAATAAAACCAAGGTTATGCTCTTCAGCAGCCACCGAAACCAGTACAGGCTCCATCCTCTCTCCATCACTACTAGCCATAGAAGCACCCTTGAGCAAGTTCAGTCATTTAATTATCTCGGGATTCATCTAGACCCAAACCTGTCATATGGTTCCCACATTGACTGTGTTGCCAAAGCCGCAAATACTCGGCATGGCCTGCTTTACCGCCACAGACGTCACCTTACATCGGATGCCTTGAGGATCGCTGTCCAGAGCTCGGTGGTCTCCATCATTGATTACGGCCTAATCATTTACGGTTCTGCAACAACCACCGCGCTCCGACGAATATCGACATCTCTCAACAGGGCTTGTAGGCTCATCACTAGTGCCCACCGTCTGACACATACATGTGACCTATATGCGCAAACCGGATGGCTACAACTCTCCAACCGTATAAGGTATCTAACATGCACTATGGCTACGAAAGCTACCATGGGCCTCGCACCTCCTAGTGTCCAAGCTCTACTGCAACCCTGCCTGAATACCTGTAACACCAGGAAATCAGAAACTCAACTCCTCCAAGTCCCCCACTGCCGCACCACCCACGGTCAAAGATCATTTGCCCATAGGGGACCTTGCTGGCTAAATGAACTTAGTCTGGACATCTCCTCCATGACAAAACTCTGCCCTTTCAAAGTCATGCTCCATCGCCATCTCATTGCTACCAGCTCATGTGACTGCAACATATAACTGACCCCATTAGTCCTCTTCAAACCAACACCAGGCACTTAACCTGCTGGCCAATCCCACATTCCTGCCCTGCCTTCTCATACCCTACCCCCTTTTTTTCTTTTCCCCTTCCTCCCACTCTTCCACTTCCCCCTGTACTGTTCTTTAAATGTTCACTCTCTACGCCCCTCTGTTATGTCTGACAAATGCCGTTTTAGCTGTCCCTCGCTCCGGCAGTATCCACCATCCCCTCTGTGCCACCTTCTGCTCTCCATCTTGTATCCAGCTTTTCCACTCAATTCCTTTGTATTTCCCCTTGTTGTATTGTGATGTATTGCAATTGACCGTAAATGATGTGGAACCTTTGTAAAAGAGCCGTGGCTCAAAGGTATTTGTAATCCTAGACTTAAATAAATAAATAAATAAAAATAATCTTTCGAACCACAATAGTGCAGTGTGTCCCACTTCCAAGAAATCCAGCCTTTCAATTAGCAATCTGTGCTCTACCAAGTTGAATGCCTTGCTCAAGTCCATGAACGCGGCCCAAGTTAAACATCCTCTATCCATACCTCCTAGGACTGTGTTCATGACCTCGACCAAGGCAGTCTCTGTTCCTCTTCCTTTTCGGAAGCCATGCTGATTGTGGGACAAAAGACCCAAGTTCTCTACATAATCAATTAACTGATTATATACAATGTTTTCTTGTATTTTAACCAAAGCTAATAAAATTGATATGGGCCTATAGTTTCCAAAGTCTTGCTGTGATCCAATTTTATGGACAGGAATGACTAATGAATGCGTCCATAAGTTGGTGACACTATTCAAGGAACAGGATAAATTGTAAATAATGATAATGGGGTATGCAATAAATTTGGGTACAGCCCATCTGAACCTACTGAACTATCCCGTTTGATCTGTCTAAGTAATTTCCTAACCTCCTTGGGAAAAGTAACTTCTAAATAAAATTTACAATTCCTGTTAGAATCAACATTAGTACTGTTAGGCAAGGTGTCAGACTGCTCAGAATAGTGTTTATCAAAACTGGAATAATAGTTATCAAGATCAGTAAATCTTTTATTAAATTAATTTGCTATCTTGACAGGGCAGGTCAGTAGGTCATCATCCAGCTTCACAGAGCTCTGCGGATCACTATCAGGCTTAATAAGACTGTTGATCATATTCCACATTTTTTTTATAGTCAAACAGGTCTTCAGATTGCTTTTGTCTGAAATACTCAATTTTAGCCTTTTTTATCTGTGCTTTACATTCATTCCGTAAAGCTCTATAGATTTGGAAACTGGATGTGGAACCACTACCTTTATATTTTTTCCATACTCTATTATGACATCCCGTGAGCCTAACTAGTGAAGGAGTTAACCAGTCAGATTTTTTCCCACAAACCATTCTTTTAACACAGGGGGCAAACTGATCCAAAACCCGAGTAAATTCAGAAACCAAAAAGTGCACAATTAACATCAGCGATGCAATGTAAATGTGACCAGTCAATATTACCCAGATGTGAACAGAAAGTTTGTAAATCAAAATTAACAAAGGATCTTGAATTTCGTTTTTTTTTTGTTTTTTGTTAAACCACCGTGTTTCCACAGGCAAAAAACTGGGTGGTAATCACCCAATGTGTCCGAAATTAACCCACATCTAGTTATATTGTTTGGTTTGTTAGATAATATCCAATGCAGTATAGTATGTTTGAGTTACTGTTGTATTTAGTTGGTATTGTAATCAGTTGCTGTAAACCAGATTGACTCACAACCTAGTTATCCATGTCTGTGCTTATGTATTTTTTCTTTCATCTCTGTATGTTACTGTCATTCTTTGTACTAGAGCTGATGTCTAAATTGTTTATTCCATATTGTACTGTGTTCCAATCCATTTTTTGTATGACGTGGAGCCTTTGCAAATGAGTCCCTGACTCAAAGGGTTGTAATTCCTAGACCTTAAATAAATAAATAAATACTGTTTGGTTTGTTAGATACTATCCAGTCCAGTACAGCACGTTTATTTGATTTACCATTGTGTCTAGTTGGTATTGTAATTAGTTGCTGTAAACCAGATTGAATCACCGACCTCACTGAATTTACCAACTTCAAGACCACTCCAATTTAAATTAAAGTCCCCCAAGACCAGCAGTTCCCCAGAAGCATCTTTACAGTAGTGCTCCTACAGAACTCAGTCGGCAGCTGGCTGTGGAGATGAGAAGTGGGCTGTGCCAGTCGCCGGCTGGGGTTGGGTGGGGGGTGCTGGGTGGACTGGCACATCAGGGTGGGAGGGGTGGGGGGCCACTAGACTACCAGGGCTGGGCTGGGTGTATGCCACATTTACGGTGGCGACTTGGGGTCACAGCACAGGTTGGGGGGTGACTGCGTCACTACGGAGGCATTTCACAATGGGGGATTCAGGGGCAGTTGGTGTGGGCAGCCCTGCAGGGCACGTAAATTACACATCGGGGGCAGTTGGTATGGGCAGCCCTGTGGGGAGCAAATATTACACATTGGGGGCAGTTGGTGTGGGCAGCCCTGCAGGGCATCTATATTACACATTGGGGCAGTTGGTGTGGGTAGCCCTGCAGGGCGCCTACTGTGGCTTGCTGGGCATGGGGGGGCACTTGCGACCTGCAATGTACCTGTTGCGGCTTGCGACATGCTCGCCAGGCGAGCCCTCTGTTCAGCGTACCTGGCTGCATGTCGCAAGTTGCAGGACTTAGACGTGGAGACCCTTCCCCTTCTAGAATAGGGCGCAGGGTCAATGTCGCAGTTGTGGTTGGTCAAGTCGCATTTGGCGGCGACTTGTGCCAACCTTCTTGAACTGGGCCCTGCGAGTGTAGTCTATGTGGTATTTTGGCAGAATGCTGGGCAAATAAAAGAGGATTAATAAAAGTATTAAAGTAATGCAGAATAATTGTGAAGTAATGTAAAAAGGTGACCAGAAGCAAAATGGTTATTACAGAGGGTACCAGCAAGAAATGGGTGAAAGGGCACATGTTTTGTTTTACAGCAAAATGACAATCAATGCCAAACTTGCTGTGCATAGCAACAAATCTTGTACAAAACATGTTTTGTTCTTTTGGGCAAGATGGAAGGTCATGACTAAACTTGAATGTAGCTAATATAGATAATGGTATAAGCAGAAATAGAGAAATTACATGCAAGTTGGCAAGCATTAATGTCTGGTCCACCTCCCTATCTTATGTTTGTCTATTTTTCAACTTACAGTATTGGCAATTATTAGTAAATATCTATCATGCCCTTGTCTTGTGACAGTAGTTTTTCTAAGCAAAATATTTTTAGTGCTAGGAGATTTTATTTACATCTTGTGACAAATGAGGCTTTCCTTTTGATTAATGTCAAGTCAGCAGTGATGTGTGTGTTCTGAACCCTCATCTCGTGACCCTACTCTGCCATTTATGGTCAGAGTGTCTGAAAACTGTGAAATTTCCTTTGTTTTGCATTTCTTGTCAAACACTGTATAAATATCAGACAGACTGTATGTCCTGTGTGTCCAATACGAATAGACATAGAGATGGCTGCCATGGATGCTTGAGACACCCAGAGAAAAGGGAGCAATACTGCTCAATTTTCTCTGAAAACCTGTAGCCTCGTAATAAAGTACTACTAACTGTTTAGACTGTATATTAGAAACACCCCAATGGGACTGCCCCATTGGCTGCTTAGATTTGAGCTGTGCTAGGAACACCCAGATAGTAGTGTGCTATCAGATGCTTAAAGGTGATGTTAAAATGCATCTGTCTTAGCACCTTAGAATTGTTAATCATGTCTGGATACATCTCTATTATTAAAATTGGATTATTTTGGTTTGCCTTTTTGATACTAATAACTAATAAATAACTAATTTAGCACCAAGTCTAATGGGTTTGTGGCTTTATTTGGGTTACTGGAAGGCACCAACCAGGAACCTTTGGGGTATACACTCTCACTACTTAAAGTGAGCAGTATTTGGTTAATTTACAAATTGGCGAGCCAGCCAGGAGTTGGGTTTGGTGTTAATTCCAGTGAGTCTGGTAAAGCCTAAACTAGCAGTAATCTAAATAGGATTCGTGCAGGTAAGGGTCATAACCTAACTGTGGGGCTGGGAAAAAGAAAGAGACTGACAGAATCAGAGTGTTCGAGTGGACTTGAACCTACAGGAAAAGGTCTATGGAGCAGATAAAAGCTGGGTAAGGGTAAATGTATGTGGGGGTCCGAGGACCCCTGGGGGCAAGTTCAGTGACATGTGGAAAGATATATTAAGGAAAAATCTCTCAAACAAACAAGGGTAACTGCCTTAGTAATTTGTGCCTGCTAGATAGCAGGTCAGTGAAAATAAACACTGTTAAAGCTTATGCTGGCTTTCACAGTTCGGGATGCCTCTGCGAGAAAAGCAGTGGCTGACCATGTGACGTTAGATAAGCAACATTTAGACAAAGAAAAACAAACCACTGTGTATGCATACACAGTAGGTGTGACTACAGATGGGTTAATTTGAGAATCCCCCCACCGCCCCAATGTTCACTATCTGTGCAGCTTTAAGGGTTTTTTTTTTTTGGCATTAATTTCAAGTTCTCCTGCCTCCTATTGTGGCTGAAACATTTGATCCCAAATCCATGTACTGGGGTCCTCCACCCATTGGATTTTTTTTTTTTTTTTTATTTAGTTGTTTAACCAGGTATAGCACACTAAGCTGAAAGCTTTTTTACAGGAGCGACCTGGGAGCACAAGGAGGTTAAGTGACTTGCTCAGGGTCACACAGTATGCAGGTGGAAGCTGTGGGATTCAAACCCAGGTCTGGTCTGCTGGATGTCACCAGATTTGCAGCTCAAAGCCTTAGACCACTGTGCTATACTGCCTAATTTCAACCCAGTACCTTGCACTGCTACAGATTATACTGCCAAACTACAAACCAGAGCTCTGGAAATAAACTTGGTTTGGCAGGTTACTGAAGTGGCCAAAAGGAAACCTGCTTTGAAAGGGTTAATAGCTGCAGCACTTGGAGGTAATCATCAAGGTTTTGCAGTCATTCTTCTGGATCAGACCAGTGTATCAGGACAGAAGAAGGAAAATACCTTGGCACAGGGTAAGTCTGTGTATTTTGTTTTAAAAGTTTTTTTTAATTGTCTATTTCATTTCTGCAATACACACACACTGAACAAGGTAATGCTCTCTCTCTTTCTTTCCTTTTTACTTTTCCAGTGCATATCTTTGTTTTGTGGTTATGTTCAAGGGTATGACAAGTGGGCCATTTCGAGCGTACTCCCCACTATCTGGAACCAGCTCCAAGGTGTACTGAAGCTTCCTGGTACTGTCCCTGTCAGCCTATTTAAACGGTTGGCTGCAGTAAAAATAAAAGATACGTGCAGCTGCTTCTAAATCCTAGCTCACTGCTCTAACCCTAGCCCACTGCTTCCTCTTACTTACCTAGAAATTAGTTGCCTTGATACTCCGAAACAAGCACTTTGTACCTTTTTTCTGTACTTGTATTTTTCTTTGTCACTGTCATTCTTATGCAACATGTTAATGCTTGCCCATAATTCTGTACTGTTTTTTCGATTATGCAATCTGTAACTACCTGTCTGTGTCAAAGGACCTCCTTGTGAATGAGCTTGCTCAACAGAGTTTTCCTACAATAAACTTGAACGTGAATGTTCTGTTCTCAAGGTTGTTCTAAAGATAGCACGGGCTGCTTCCAGATCAAAGCATGTTATACTACAAAAGCAAAAAAGTTTTCTGACTCAGTTTTTTTATGAAAGATTTGTTCTGTCTGGATAGGGTTATTGAAAAACTTTCGTATGTAGAGTGTTAGTTGGAGCATGTGGTTTTGAGAGTGAAGAGATACGACATCATAGGTTGCAATGTGCAAAAAGATTTGTAATTTTTAGACAATGTGCCAAGCAACTGCTAGGTGAAGAAGTAATGTGTTAACAGCTATGAATGGCTTTATCATACTTCTAGTTAAAACCAGAAACCTTTTGCTAAAGAGAAGTAAAATGTTCATCACAAAGATTTCAAAAATGGCCATGTGCTGTATTTTGGGCTATGTGCCAAAGGGCGTACTCCATGGTCTCCTAGATGTGTCCTCACTTACGAATGGTGTGTTGTACTGTATTCTCAAATAAGATCTTGTTTGGCTTTAAATAAACAAACAATGTTTTATTTTAAAAAGGAGTTGGAAGGTGTTTGAAAAGTTTTGTTTTGAAAAGATGTGGCATGGAGATATGTAGTTGTAGTGGGTTACAAGACAGGCAGTAGAAATACAGGTTACTCACCTGTAACAGGTGTTCTAGGAATGGTATATGTTGTTCATCCACACTTATTGGCAGGTTCCTTGCCGCTTTAAATCTTGCCGGAAGGTCTTCAAGCTGGCTCCTCCCAACCACCCAGGTGGTAAAACTCTCGGCTCCGCCCCATGACACCAGATCTGGCCCGCTGGAAGCTCAGGTTGTGCGTCGAAGCCGGGGAGGTCGGGTGAGTCGTGTGGATGAACAACATATACCATTCCTAGAACTCCTGTTACAGGTGAGTAATCTGTATTTCTAGGACATAGATATGTTGTTCATCCACACTTATTGGCAGACTCCTAGCAGTTCTCCGGGAGGAGGGAGGCAAGCGCACACCCCTACTTAGGGAATAAAGACTGGAGAACCGAGGCCCCAAAACCAGCATCCGGCGTGACTCAAGGTCGATGTGGTAATGGGTAATAAAGTGTGTGCTGACTTCCAGGTAGCAGCCTGCAGATTTCCTGGATAAGGCGTCCCTGGAAGCAGCCACCGATGCAGCAGTATGGCCAGGTAGAATGAGCTCTTATCCTCTGGGAGGCTCCATGCCCGCCAACTTATATGAGATCTGATGCAGGAGGTGACCCACCTGCTTATCGTCCGGCTTGGCTGCAGGTCTGCCAGGTGCGGCTTCGGCGTGGGTGACAAACAGCTGGCGAACCTCTCCCTAAGATTTCAACCCGTGCGCTCCTTATAATAGCGGCCCTTCTAGGGTCAAAGTATGGAGCCTGTATTGACCTCGAGGTGTGACTGGGGTGAGAACACCGGCAGAGTCCAACACCTGGTTAAGGTGAAACTCCGACACCACCTTCGGAAGGAATTTCGGTGGGGGCGCAGGACAACTCCTGTCCTGTGGAAGACCAGGTAAGGAGACTCAATGCAGAGCGCCTGGAGTTCTCCCATCCTTCTGGCTGACGTGATAGCCACCAAGAAGGCGGTCTTCCACGACAGGTGAGAGAGTTCACACCTGTGCACTGGTTCGAATGGCTCTGCCCATGAGCTTTGCCAGTACCAGTAGTAAACCACGGAGGTGGAAGCTCTCGGACCGAAGGGGAAATGTGATCAAGGCCTTTGAAAAAGCGCCAGACCACCTTCTCCTGCGCCACCGACTGCTCCCCGGCCCGCGCCCGGTAAGCAGAGATGGCTGCCAGGTGCACCTTTAGGGTCGTCGACCTAAGCCCTTGACTAGAAAGGGACCATAAATAGTCCAAAATGCTTGCCAAGGAACAGGAGGAAGGGTCCAAGCCCTTACCCTGACACCAAATGAAAAACCTCTTCCATTTGAAGGCATAGCATTTCCTGGTCGACTCCTTACGGGACGCCTCAACAACATTGAGGACCTCGTCGGAAAGACCCAAGGCCTGGAACTCTAGCTGCTCAGGAACCAGGCCGTCAGGTGCAGGGATTGAAGGTCCGGATGGAACACCTTCCCCTGATTGACTGAGAGCAGGTCCGGGCGAGCTGGAAGCTGCCTTGGGAGCCTGTAGCTGAGGTTGAGGAGATCTGGGTACCAGAACTGGCGGGGCCAGTCTGGGGCTATCAGAATCACCTGCGCCTTGTCCCTCCTTGTCTTGAGAAGCACCTTGTGAATCAAGGGAAATGGGGGAAAGGCGTAAAAAAGGCCCGGGGTCCACAGCCTCGAGAAGGCATCCCCCTGCAGCGAGCCCTGCTGAGGGGGGCGGGCCTGAAACAGCCTCAGCTTCGCATTCTCCCTGGAGGCAAACAGGTCCACCTGAGGTGTGCCCCAGTGGGAGAACAGATCTTGTACTACCTCTGGCAGGAGAGACCACTCGTGAGATGCAGCCCCTATCCAGCTCAGGGCATCGGCCAGGGTGTTGGAGGCTCCTGCCACATGAATGGCTAGGAGATCCGCCTCCAGGCTGCGCACGAGTGACCAAATGCAGAGAGCTTCCTTGCATAGAAGCATGGAGCGTGTCCCGCCCTGGCGGTTCAGGTAGTACATGGTCGTGGTATTGTCCGTCTGGACTCGGACCACTTGACCCCGGAGAAACGGAGCAAAGGCGGTGAGAGCTAGGCGGACCGCTCGGAGCTCCAGCAGGTTGATGTGGCATCGGGACTCCCGCGGGGACCAGAGGCCGTGCACTCGGTGTTCCCCCAGATGGGCACCCCAACCCATCAGAGAGGCATCGGTCGATAGAGAGACCGTCGGCTCGGGGCGGACAAACGGGATGCCCTCCTGCAGATGGGATGGAACGGTCCACCACTGGAGAGCGTTCCACATCTCCTGGGTCACTGTCACTAGCTGGTCCAATGGATCGCAGCATTGTGACCACCGGCTGGCCAGTCCCCACTGAAGGGGCGCATGTGCCAGTGCCCAACGGACCACGCGGTACAGGCGCCCATGAGACCCAGGAAGTCCCGGAGAGATGCATTGCCCAACCAGAAATGATTGGGCAAGGAGGTAAGAACCTTGGCCCTGTCCGCCGGGAGCCGTGCTCTGGCTCGAAAAGAGTCGAGCTCTGCCCCGATGAACAGGATCACCTGCTTCGGCTCGAGTTCCGACTTGGCCTCGTTGATGAGAAGGCCGACTTGAGAGCAAACCTGGAGGGCCAGATCTCTGGACAGCTCCACCTCCCATCTGGAGGGGGCTGCTATCAGCCAATCGTCCAGGTAAGGGTACACCCGGACCCCTCAGCGCCGCAGGAATGCTGTCACCACTGCCATGCATTTAGTGAAGACCCTGGGAGCTGGAGATAAGCCGAAGGACATGGCTTGGAACTCGAAGAGGGATCCTTCCGCTTGAAAGTGGAGGAATCTCCGATGTGACGGACGGATAGGGACGTGAAAGAATGCGTCCTGTAGGTCCAGAGAGCAGAACCACATGCCGTGTTCCAGAGATGGTATTATCTGCGCCAGAGTGACCATTCTGAAGGTCCGAGACCTTAGGAACTTGTTCAGGTCGTGTAGGTCGAGAATGGGGCGCCAGCCCCGTCGGTTTCGGAACCAGGAAATACCTGGACACGAACCCCGGGTCTAAAGGGGGGTCCTCTACCTCCGTGATCACCTCCTTTTGGAGGAGGAGAGCGATGTCGGCTCGACGAGCCGCCAGTGAGGCTGCGGACCCCGAGGCCCCCCGAGGTGCGACGGCTCTGAAGGGCGGGGCCTGCTCGAATTCTAGAGGTAGGCCTTTTCCCACCACCTCCAGTACCCACCTGTCCGTGGTAACAGCGGACCAGGCGGAAAGGAAGTGTCTGAGCTGTCCCCCCGGGGAACCAGGGGTGAGGTGACAGGGATGGGGGCGACACCCCTCAGCCCGTCACTGGGCAGGCTTGGAGGAGGGACCGGCCGAGGGACCTCCTGGGCCTTTACCTCCCTGCTTCCTGTTGGAGGAAGCCAACGGCTTGGGTTTGGGATACCAAGCTCGAGCCTGCTGGCCCTGACGTTGCTGGGCCGGTCGCGCCGCAGGCGCAGAAGGACGAAAGGGCTTAGGCTGTGGCTTGCGGCCTTTATCCTTCTGAGCGGAAGAGACAGAGTCCAAGGTAGCATTGGACTTCTCGATCCTCTGCAGGTGACCTTCCACCCCAGGGCCGAAGAGGTCAGTCCCCAAAAAGGGAACATCCGCCAACTTGTGCTGGGTATCCGAGGTAAAGGTGGCTATCCTCAGCCAAGCCCGACGACGCATGGCCACTGCGGCCGCCACAGACCTGGCACATGAGTCCCCGATGTCTAACGCAGTCTGGAGCTGCTGTTTGGCCACTGCCCTGCCCTGGTCCCGCACCTGTCTGACCGTAGTCTGCAGGTCTGTGGGAAGATGAGGGACAACCTCATCCAGGAAGCCCAACAGGGCGTGAGAAAAATGTGCCATGAGGACGGCCGAACTGGCCTGTCGAAGGCCGAGAGAGGACGCAGCATAGACTTTTCGCCCGGCATAATCCAATTTCTTGGATTCCTTGTCGGGAGGTTTGTCCACATCCCTGGCGTTCCCGGCACGCCGGAAAACGCTGTCGGTAACCAACCCCTCGGCCGAGGGGTGTTCCGAAAAACCGGACAGGGAACCGGTAGGGACTGCATACTTCCTGGCCAACCTGGCCGAAGGCGCAGGGCAGGACGCTGCCAAAGTTCCAAGGCCGGACCCACTATGGCTTCGGCCACCGGAAAGGCCTCCGTAGGAGAATCCCCTCGGTCCAGAATCTCCGTGAGGGGATACCTGGCCCATTTAGAAACGAGTTCGAGCTTCATCCCGGTGGACTCAGAGATGAGTCAAAGCAACCCTAAGAAGGACGAAGGGCTATCGTCCACTGACTGCCCTCCCAAGGACTCCAAGTCCATGCGCTTGGAGAAGAGGGAGGAACCATCATCGGACTCAGAAGAGTCCTCAAAGAGCTGCCTCGGGCCTGAGCCACCCTCCACCTGCCGAGGTTTATCGGGAGTGAGGGTGACAGACAGCCTATGGGGCAAACCCAAGGCCGACCGAGAATTTTTGGTCGGAGCCCCAACTAATGGCTGTGGAGGCGGAGGTTCCACCAGAATCGGTGGGGCAGCTGGACTTGGTCGAACAACCGGCCTGAGAACAGGCTCCTCGACTACAACGAGGGGTTGTTTCGGCTGCTCCGGTGACAGCCACTTAATGGCCGGGGAAGACGACTGGGTCGGCTTATTCCCGGTCAAAAGGAGCTGTTGCCACATGAGTTCCTCGTACTTCTGACGCAACTTGCACCGAAGCCTCCCCTCGTCCGAGGAAGGCGCGGTGCCGCTTGCCAGCGGTGCGAGACCGAGACCGCCTATGGCGGCGGGATCGGTTGGACCGCGAGGATGTCCGAGACCGAGAGTCTCAACTAGGCCGAGGAAGGCGAGGAGAAGTGTCGGAAATCGGCACTCCCCTCGGCTCGGACGATCCCACCAAAGGCTCCGGAACCGGAGGCACAGACGAGCCGACGGGATCCTCAACTCCCACTGGGGGAACCAGGGAGAGGGGATTCTCAGCTTCTCCAGCCGACAACCTGTCTAACGGGTCGAGAAAAATCTCGACCGCGTCGATGGGTGTCTCGGTCAACTAGCCTGACGGGGACACCGTGAAGCCAGTGGCCGAAGCTGAGGGGTCGACCGAAGTCTACTGTCGACAAGGGAAGGGGGATCTTTCCCGCTCCCAAGAGCGTCGATGGAGAGACTTACTTTTGCTCTTTTTGGACCTGGAAAAAGGTCCCGAAGAAGTTGGACCCTCACCTTTCGTCGAGAGGGTCAGACAAAGCTCCTTAAAAGAAGCAGAGTACGAGGCACCAAGAGAGCGGGACAAATGCCGCAGCCGAGGTAGAAGCGGCCCGAGCCCGCCGCCGAACACCGCCAATTGGGCCTCTTTAGATTACACCGGTGGAATTCTTTTCTCGGGGCGCCCCAGTTGTGATCGGGCAGCACAGTCTTCAAGGACGTAGGCGGAAAAGGAAGAGCACAAGTCACAGGCCTGCGGGTAGTGCTCAAGGCCCAGGCAGTAGACACACGTGGAGTGCGGATCCGTCCTAGACATCTTCTGCCCGCAAGGGCACCTCCGAAAACCGGGAGTCGATTTGTCCAGCGCAGCCGCGAGGAGAAGACGACCGAAGTCTTTTAGCAAAAACCTTTTTGATTTCGAACTTTCGAAGAATTAGGAACCAGTCTTAAACGCAGCGCGTTAAGGAGGGAACCTGAGCTTCCAAGCGGTAAGGAAGATCTGGCATCATGGGGCGGAGCCGAGAGTTTTACCACCCGGGTGGGTGGGAGGAGCCAGCTTGAAGACCTTCTGGCAAGATTTAAAGCGGCAAGGAACCTGCCAATAAGTGTGGATGAACAACATATCCATGTCCCTAGAAACAGACTTTGACGGCAGACAAGGACCGCTTGGTCCACCTAGTCTGCCCATTTCCCTACCTACAGGATAAGCTGCAGATCCTAGTTAACCAACAGCCTATTTCTTCCTATCCTCCACAAAAAATGGAAATTACATACTTACTGTAATTATTGATCTTCTTGGACAGTCTCTATCACTCATTCACACTTGTGGGATAGCGCCGAAGGTGCTAGAACCAAGCGGGAGCCTAAAGTTTTCAGAAGGGTCGGTGCTGAGAGAGGGCCATGCATGCGCGGCACCGTGATACTAGCTCGAGCCTGTGTAGGCTATCTCGGCGTCGACCCTCCAACCGCCTCAGTACCTTTTCGACCGAGGAGGTGCAGCGTGACTAATGAGAATAACTCATCCTGAGTTTCTGGGCCTGAGAGGGCCCAGATGGCCTTTGTGCAAGAAAGGCTAAAGAATAATGTCCTCACAGTCTGAATCATAGGACCATGAAGACCAGGAAAGAAAACAAGTGAACCCAGGGAATGGTGGGTGGGCGTGTGAATGAGTGATGGAGACTGTCCAAGATCATCAATAATTACGGTAAGTACGTAATTTCCATATCTTTCTGGACTAAGTCTCCATCACTCATTCACACTTGTGGGAGAGTACCAAGCGAAAACCAATAACCCTGAGGTGGTAGGAGATAGGGTTCACTCAGAAAGGACGGCCAAGGACTGTCCTGTTAATAAAAAGAGCTGTCTTGTAAAGAGCATCTAGAACAGTGTTTACAAGATAAGCGCTCGAGTTGTAACTCACCACTTTACAGACGACTGCAATGGGCACACAATGAAAGTCTGCCAGGAAACCCACAACCACTTTAGGAGAGTGGTAAGAACCTGGCCTCACAATTTGGTCTAGGACCAAAAGTAGTAGTGTCAAAGATATGTACTAATGTAATGTAAAGGAACCTCAGGAACTGAAAGAGTTGGAGGTAAAGTCTACTGGTTCAGGGCAGACCGGAAAGTCCAGATGGAAACCCCCACTATCCAGTATGGTTGACCTGTAAACAACAGGTCCAGAAGCACTTGAACCCCTTACTTGGTGAGCAAGGGGGTCCAGGTGGGGTTAGCCCATCAAGGAAAATGGTCTCCACTTAGTCACAGGATCTTCCTGATGGAAGGCCAAGCACAACTTAGAAGCCTCTCGTGGTGATCTAGTAAAACCAGATCCTACCCACTGTATATTCCAAGAGGAATAATTCTGCCACTGTGTGTACAACTGTAGCAGCAGTCTCTGAACTCAGGGAAGAAAGGAAAAAGGTGTACAGGAGGATGTGTCCACTGCGGAAAAAAACATTCCAGCAAAAAAACCAGGGGCTGGATTTCTAAGGTCAATAGAGGCAGATGTGCGTCGAGGAAGGACACAGCAGGACCAAGTTAGGGCTAACCCATTTGTTGAAGTGACTGAAAGAGGCAGTGACTCAATGCAGAGAGGCACTAGCCACTCTGGCTTTCCTGAAAGGAGTAGGAAAGGATTCTAGTTCATTTGCTGAAAAAGAAACATCACCACTCCCTCTCACACTTGAAGAGGATAGCTTCGTGAGCGACTGGCATGGACCAGGCGCAGGAACCGAAGGTGTGAATATTTGAAGCTTCCTCAGAAAAGGGACCTACTTGACCATCCGTCAAGAAGGAGAAAATACGCCTGTTAAATTAAGCAAGCAAGGAAGCAGAGAACTGAGTTCCGACTCTGTGAAGATCGCTTCTGCTACTGTAAGGCTCTGTTGAAAGAAAGCCTGATAAAAGAATAGGAATTAACAGACTGGGCAGTCGCCTAGGTCTAGAAAATGTCTCTGAATGAGAGAAATCTCTCAGAAAAGAGATGACCCATATCATTGCGGATTGGACTCCCGTGAGAAAAGAAAAAAATCAGGTACTCTTTACGTATCCCAGAGATGCGCCTCAGGGGCTGAGGAGGAATCTGGCGAGATCTCCCAAAAATGAGAGGACCGAGATATTCAGCTAGGCCATGTGCTGTGATAAAACAATATGATATAAAAAAATTTTTTTTTTTTTTTAGTCCGAGCCTAAGAAGGCCTTCAGGCTCCTATTTTTAGGATTGTCTTGATACAAAAAGACGAAGACGTCCTCCATCTGAGTGTGGAAAGAGCCTGAGTGTCCATACTGAAATCATGACCGGACTAACAATCACAGCTGGAGAGAAGTTAACCACTTGTGCCGAAGAAGCCACCGAAGAGGCAATATCACAAGGGGGCTATATACCCCTATCAAAGGAGTGGAAGAGTCAGAGCGGCCCCTGACCATTAAATTAAAACGTTACACAGAGTATAACTGTCTTGACGATTGAAAAAGTCTAGACGCAGAAGAGTATGGTCCACAGACGCAGTGTGAAATACTATAGTAGACCCCGTTACTGAGGAACTACTGAAAGGATTTTCCAACATGGACTCTGAAGATAGAGATGATGCGCCTTCCAGTATATAAAATGAGCTGTCCGCTGCGTTACTGACCAGGACAGGGAAAGACTCATCTAGATGCACTTCTACCAGAAGGACCTCCAATAGAGGTCTAGGTCAGAACCACTAGAGACTCCGCCATCAGGAGGATGTCGGGAGCTTAGTACCATGAGGGGAGCAGAGAAAGTGCTGAGCAGAATGAGATTCCGCTGGCAGAACAGTACAGCAGAGTTCCATAGCAGAAACCGCTGGATGACACAAGATCCCACATAGACCACCACTCACTAAATGTGTGGAAAAATAATCTGCAGAACAGGAGTTCATTCTGCGGTAAACATCCCTCCACAAGATCCGTGGAAATGAGTCTGAAAGGAAAAATGTGTCACTAATTCTGCCATACAGCACCCACTAGCACCCGTGTGGCATCAGCAGCACTCGTGGCACAGGAGGGCACCAAGCAGTGCCTATGCCAACCTGGGTGATACCCAAGGGCAGCCATGGCAGTATCCGCAGGTACTCCCGGCACCCATGTAGCAACGGCACTGGGGGCACCTCCGACGCCCATGGCACCAATGACACCCATGGCAAGAATGGCACCCGAGGGCACCAATGGCACCTGAGAGCACCAGCCCGCGGCACCCATGGGTGTCAATCTGGTACCCAAGGCACCAGTGGCACCCATGGCACCTGAAGCATCCATGGAACCCATGGGCACCCACAGCGTCACCCGTTGCACCCACGGATGCTCCCAGCACCACCCCTAGCATCCCTGGTACTCACGGCATTCGCACGTGCCAGGTGCCACCCGCGGGAGCACGGCACCGCCTGCAGGTGCACGGCATTACTGACGGTGCCCCCAACCAGTGACAGCAAAGAGAGCACCCACGACGCCGCACAGAGTGACAGTGCCGACCGACGGCGCCGACCATGGCCCCGAGCCACGGCGTCAACCAAGGCACCGAGCCATGGCTCCAAGGCACGGTGCCGACCATGGCTCCAAGCCACGGCACCAACCAAGGCACCGAGCCATGGCTCTGAGGCACGGCGCCGACCATGGCGCCGAGCCACGGCGCCGACCAAGGCACCGAGCCATGGCGCCGAACCACGGCACCGAGCCATGGCGCCGAACCACGGCACCGAAGGAAAATGCCAATGGAAATCCTGAAAATGGGAGAAGGAAAAAGGTGGTGCCAGTGCCGGCCACTGCATGGAAAAGGGAGAGGGGGGTAGGCACGAGGGGTCGACACGATGGCAAATGCACCCAGAGGGCACCTCACCATACGTGATCCAATCAACCCGGCTCCGGTCCAACGGCTCCAAGGCCCAGAGGTCCCGAAATCAGGAACAGAGCCAGGAAAACTGGAAAGTCGAACCCCCTGCTCCATAGGAGCGACCCAAAGGTGAAACTGCTCACCGGAGCTCCAGCGAGGACAGAGATGGAGCTCGGAGTCAAGAAAGCAGCCGTTAGGAGTGGGGCCAGAGGAACTCACAAAGTCGGTTTGGGCTCATCGCCTCAGGAGCAAAACGTTCCTCGTGCAGACATAAACGGAGCAACCTCGGCGGCACCGATTCTTCTTCCCGAGCGAGGAAGAGGAGCTCGAGGTCAAGCGGAGCGGATCACGGAACCGTTAGATTTGTGCTTCAGAGGCTGTCCTCCCCAGCACAGGACTGTCCGTAGTCAGACCCCCGTTAATTGAGGCAGGGCCGGACACAACCCCTCTGCCATAAAAACTTTCAAGCGAAGTCCTCCTAAAGTCACCGCTACCGTCTAAGGACGACTCCGTTGTCGGCAGGAAAGAATTTCTTTTTCTTCTTCACAATCTTCTTCTTCTTCGTAAAATAATAAATTACTACTTTAAAATATTAAAACATTAAGAGCTGTTGTCGTATAGGCGAAAACTTCGACTCGGCAGCGAGCGGCGTCGACATCAAGCGCTTTCGATGGTGGGAGAAAGGAACTGAGCGGTTAGAGGTCCGGCCGAGATAACCTACAGGCCGAGCTAGTCTTGCGGTGCTGCGCGCGGTGGCCCTCTCTCGGTGCCGACTCTTCTGAAAACTTTAGGCTCCCATTTGGTCCTAGCGCTCCGGCGCTAGCTCACAAGTGTGAATGAGTGATGGAGACTTAGTCCAGGAAGATTTACCTTATGTCTGTCCCATGCATTCTTGAATTCTCTCAGTTTTGGACCCCACAACCTCCTCAGGAAAGCTGTTTCATGTGTCCACCACCCTCTCTGTGAAAAAATACTTCCTCACATTGCCCCTGAACCACCCCCCATCTTCAAATTGTGTCCCCTTGTTCTTGCACATCTCTTTTTCTGAAACATGCTACCCTCTCGGACACTGTTGATTCCACTGAGATACTTGACTGCCTCTATCCTGTCTATGTCCTTGCGGAGATGTGGTCTCCAGAACTGGACTCAGTACTCCAGATGGGGGTCTCACCAACTGTCTGTACAGAGGGATAATGTCCTGTTTTCTGCTGGTGATGCCTCTTCCTATACATCCCAGGATCCTCCCACCCCTCCCTACTGCCTTCTCGCATTGCTTGCTAACTTTAAGGTCATCTGATATGATTACCCCCAGGTCCCTTTCCATTTTTGTTGTTGTTACTACCTCCCCCCCACTGTGTAATCTTCCCCTGGGTTTTTGTTTCCCAGGTGTATTATTTTGCACTTCTCTGCATTGAATCCAAGGTGCCATACTTCTGACCATTCCTCCAACCTTGCCAATTCCCTTCTCATCCTTTCCACGCCTCCTTGTGTATCAACCCTGTTGCAGATCGTTGTGTCATCTGCAAAGAGGCATACTTTTCCTTCTGGGAAGGCACGAGTTCAGACTTGGCCTCGTTGATCAGGAGACCGAGTTGGGAGCAGGACTGGAGGGCTAGATCCCTGGATCTCTCCACCTCCTGTTGGGTGACACCTGCCAGGAGGCAATCATCGAGGTAAGGACAGATTCTGACTCCTCGACGCCGAAGATGGGCCGCCACCACTGCAATGCATTTGAAGACCCGTGGGGCCGATGACAAGCTGAACAGCATGGCTCGGAACTCATACAGGGTCCCCTCGACCCTGAATCAGAGGAACCGCTGATGGGACGGATGGATTGGGACATGAAAGAACGCGTCCTGCAGATCCAGTGAACAGAACACATGCTTCGCTCCAAGAATGGTATGATCTGGGACAGAGTGACCATCCGAAAGGTGAGAAACCGATTCAGGTCATGGAGATCTAGAATAGGGCACCAACTCCCTGTCTGCTTGGGGACTAGGAAGCACCTGGAGACAAAGCCTGGGTCTGCTGGAGGATCCGCCACAGCAGCTACTGCCTCCTTGCGGAGCAGCTGAGCTATGTTGTCTCGAAGAGTCGACTGGGTGCACACAGAAATCCATTCCTCACGAGGGGTGCGGGCTCGACTGGGAGGGTACTGCTTGAATTCTAGAGTAGCCCAAGATGGCACCGATGAACAGCATCGAGGACGATAACAACTCAGGCTTCAGCCCAGGAAATGACACGAGGGAGCCTTCACCGACCAAGGGGCGACTGCCAGGCGCGCCTCCACCCGCTCCCCAGGAGGAAAGGACTGGGCCTCCTGCACCGCGGAAGGGGTTTCTGCAACAGTGGGGCTACTAGAGGCAGAAGCCCCCTCCTCCACAGTCCGTATAGAACCAGGAGGGGACCCGGAGGAAAGGCCAAGAGACCGCAGCTTGGCCTGATGAGTGCGCACCCGTTCCCCAGAAGTTGGCGGAGCTCGTCCAATTTTCCACGCGCGTTGATTGATGACACAACGATTCATGGAGAAGCAGGCATCGCACAAGCCCATGTCATGAAGCGGACAAAGACAAACAATACAATTATCATGCTGGTTGGAAATGGAGTACTTGCGGCTACACGGACACCAACGCATAGGGGGCCGCCCTGCTTTCAGCGATTTTTTGCCCTCTGACCAAGACATGATCGACAGAAAAAGAATTCAAAAACTGACTCGACGTTGCTGAAATATAATAAAAGGAACACAGTCTTACCACAGTGGTGTTGAGTAGGTGAAACGGAACCGGCAGGTAAAACTTTTTCGGCGAAGACACAAGAAGGTCGTTGTTGATAGCAGCACCACACAAGGTGCGACCTCTACGGTGGGAGATGAAGAACTGGCAAGAGGGCGGAGTTGATGACAACTAACAGCCAACCCGCGAGACACGCAGTGCGTCGACCTCGAGGGTGGCGCTGCCGGTGCGTCGACTCCACCCATCCAAAATAAAAGCTGCCGCGGGGTCGTGACATCCGGCCAGAACCCAAATGTGATGAATGGTGAAGACTGACACGGATAAGATCGATAGTATTATCACTCTCTAAGTGTGGTATCATCACTTCCGGAGTGATAATATTACTGAAATTGTTGTATGCTTTAGTGTACTATTAAATTCATTATCCATATATTAAAAACCAATAATTTATATTGATGTGGTCCCATTGACATGCCCTGGATGTTCAGAGAAAGTCTGATTTTACAGATGAGTAGCTCTAGAAACAGGTTAAACAGGAGAGAAGAATGGGGACACCCCTGCCTGGTACCATTCAAAAGGCTGAAGCTCTCAGAACAGACCCCATTACACATTATTTTGGTATCAGGATGCGAGTATAGGACCCTCACCCATTTAATGAACTGCTGGAGTATGTTAAACTTTTTCAGTGTGGTAAACAGGTACACCCTGGACACCCTGTCAAAGGCTTCCAGGGACACCAGGATCATGAGGTCCTGGACACAGAGAAAATGTGAGCCAGTTTCCTGAGATGTGCAGTGGAAACCTATCCAGGAATAAAACCAACCTCCTGCCGACTGATCAGGGTTCCCCCATACTGTACTGAGAAGGGTTGCCATGATCTTTGCCAAGATTTTAAAATCAATATTTATCAACAAAACTGGCCTGTAGTTTCCTACCTTGGTGTGGTCTTTTCAATGGCTTTGGCAATGGGCAACATGGTAATTAAAGCCTTCATCAATGAAGGGTCTTGCAAACTCAGTTTGTAAATGTACTGGTATGTTTCCAGTAAAATGGGGGCAATAACCTCAGAAAGTGTTCTGTAAAAAAGTTATGTAACAGTCAGGGCCAGCAGCCCTGTCTGGACTCAATGTTTTAACTGCACCAACCACTTCAGTCAATATGACAGGTGCATTCAAAATCTGACTCTGCACCTCAGTCAACCGCGGGAGCTGAATTTCCCCAAGGAAGGTGTCCACCAACTCTGTCGTAGGTGCCAGCATTTCCCTGCTATACAATTTTTGGTAAAATTGACTAAACTCAGCAACAGTTTCTCTGAACTGGGTGACTACCATCCTTGGTCTGTATGCATGCTTTGGATCACCCTGAACATCTCCTGCTTTCAGAGGTGCAAAGCCATAAGGCTGCCTGCCTTCTTCCCCTGCTCGAAGTACTTGCTGTTAGTCCTGCTAATGGCATGTTCAGCTTTCTTCCGAAGTATTTTCCCATATTTAGCCTGGAGACTATTTAAGTAAAGCCAGACTGTCTCTTCTGTGCAAGGTGACAGTTTTTTCAATGCTCCTAATCTCTCCAAGCAGCCTAGTGGATTCCTGCTCCCTTTGTTTGTGTTTTGTGGCTACATCAATAAGTTCCCCCATCAGGCCACACTTTAAGGCTGCCCACAACACATCTGCCCATGGCATGGAGTCCTTATTGTTAGTCATATAGTCTTTAAGGTAGTTCTGAATTTTCTTTACTATCTCTTTCAATTTTAGGAGTTGGGTTACCAAGAAAACCAAATCTATGCTCTTCTGCAGCTCTCATAACCCACACAAGCTACACCACTTGGCTATCTCCACCACCCAGGGGAACACTCTAGATCAGGTGGTGTCCTTCAAATACTTAGGGATACAGCTTGACCCTAATCTCTCCTATGGAGTTCATGTAGATAATGTAGCTAGAGCTGCTAATACATGGCTTGGTCTCCTCTACAAACACAGACCACACCTCACACCAGAAGCTTTGAAGGTTGCAGTCCTGAGCTCTGTGATCTCTGTAATAGACTATGGTCTCATCATTTATGGCTCTGCCACAACCACAGCCCTTAGATGCCTCTCAACTGCCTTAAATAAAGCATGTTGGCTCATCACTGGTGCTCACCGTCTCACCCACACATGTGACCTGTACACTCAGACAGGCTGGCTCCAACTATCAAACCACATAAAGTTTCTCACCTACTCCATGGTCAAAAAAATCTACCTTGGCCTTGCTCCTTCTGGGGTCTCAACTCTGTTACAACACCAAATTAACAAATGGTGCCTTAGGAGATCCACGCTACAGCTACTGAAATTCCCACACTGTCACACTTCACAGGGACAACGCTCTTTTGCTTATCGAGCACCACTCTGGTTCAATGGCCTCAGCCCAACCATCTCCTCTGCCCCAACTATTGGTATGTTTAAAACTAGGCTCCGGGACTATCTCACTACCAACAGCTCCTGTGACTGCCCAACTTAACCTTTTTCTCCACTTCCCTTTCTGCTCTAGTTGTTCCCCCCTCCTCACTAGATTCTACTCTCACATCTTGGTATACCCAATGCTGCACTTTTCACCCTCTATCGCCCTTCCTACATTCCTTCTCCCCCACCCTCTTCCCTCTCCCTATGACTCTGGCACTTCTTATCTGTTGTCTATTTTCTCTGACAAATGCCGCTGGCTGCCTTGTTACAATGCTACCCTTGAACTGTATTAATCTGTACTCTGTTTGCAATGTCCACATTGTTGTCATGCCTGTCTTGATGTTCCCCATAATTTGTATTTCTCTGACGTGGAACCTTTGTAAAAGAGCCATGGCTCAAAGGTATTTGTAATCCTAGACTTGATAAATAAATAAATAAAATTCTCTCTTCATGCTTTATCAGCCTCTGTGGCTTGTGTAAAACTGTCATTGAAATGTACTAGGCAGTGGTCTTAAAGAACCTTAGCCTCATTTTCACTGACATTTCTCCCCTGAATGAATTCCACCCCCACCAGAAAGAAGTCCAGACATGAAAAAGACTGCTTTGGTATTGAGTAAAATATGTAATCTCACTGGTTGGGATGGTGCATCCTGCAGTGGTCCATTAGTCCCAAGGTATATAAAAGCTCCTTGAGAACTCTGACTTGTTGAAAGGCCTTTTCTTGTATTCCATGATCTACCCAAGTCTGTATTCTGTACTATGTTCCAGTCTCCTGCCAGGATAGTTGGTATTCTGGACCAAGGCACCTAAAATCTGTGTGAAAAATGGTTGTTGTCTATGTTAAGCCCAAAAATGGAACGAAGTACCACTTCTCTTTGCCCTATCAACTCTCTAGGAAGAATGATCTGCCCATTTGGATCTGTTACCTCTTGCAGCAGCTGGAACTGAACACTACGGGTAAATAAAATAGCCACCCCTTTTTGCTTGGTATCGTCTCCCGTCCTGTAACACCAGCCCAGCCATTCCCTATGAAAGAGGAGTACCCGAGTTGTTCCGAGGAGTCTCCTGTTGAAAAAAATTATCTCAGCACGTAGCTGTTTTAAATGTTTTAAGACACTCCAGGTGTAGTAACTGGTTTACTCTCAGTACAGTTTTAGTAACCAGAAACAGATGCCGATCTTCAGCATATGTACCATAAAACATCCATGGTTACTGTTGGCTAGGTATATAATGTACACAATTTTCTTCCCCATCCCCCACCCCCATACAACAACCATGGAATCAGAGCACATTAATAGAACACAAAACTTTACCTTGCACCACTTGGGATCCTGTCCCCACTCCCTCCAACAGGGGGAGGTACTGTCCTATTAACCTCCTCCAAAATCCCTTTTGGTCCAGATGGTGCACTGCCAACAGGATGGCTGACCCAAGTCTCCCCCCCTCCCCCGAAAAGAACGGTTGCTCAGTAACCCTTCTGGTACTTCCATTTCTCCCCTCATACCAGGAATATAAATGCCTAACAATTAAGGCACCTCCAGCCCCTGCAGGTGGTGTTAAACGCATCCTTGGCTGCATTGGTAGGGGAATTACAAGCAGAAACAGCAAGGTTATCATTCCTCTCTACAGGTCCTTGGCGAGGCCACATTCAGAGTACTGTGGTCAGTTCTGGAGACCCCACCTCAAAAAAAGACAGACTGCCTGGAGATGGTTCAGAGAAGGGCTACAAAGATGGTGCATGGACTGCATCGTTAGCCATATGAGGCAAGACTTGGGGAACTAAATCTGTACACCCTTGAGCAGAGAAGAAACAGAGGGGACATGATCGAAACTTAAGTACGTTAAGGAAATCAACACAAAACAAGCAGAAAACCTCTTCCAGCAAAACAGGGGTGTGTGTACAAGGGGGCATAACTTGAGTCTGGTGGGAGGCAGGTTCAAAAGCAACCTCAGGAAGTACTTCTTTGCAGAAAGGGTCATAGACCCATGGAACAGCCTACCTCAAGAGGTGGTGGAATCCAAGACAGTACTTGAGTTCAAACTCGCATGGGACAGACACTGTGGACAAATCAGGGTGCAGTTTAAAAAGGGAGGTTGGCAGAAACACGGGCAAACTAGATGGATCATGTGATCCCCATCTGCTGACACGATTCCTATTGTCCTGGGAGAGGTATCTCCCAAGCATGGGATTAAAATGAGGATATCAGATACAATGACTCCTAGGTCTCTGTCTTGCTTGGTGACTGTAAGCTCCATTCCTCCCCCCATCTTATACACAGCCCCTGGGTTCTGCAGCCCTAAGTGCATAACCTTGCACATTCTGGCACCCAGCTGCCACAGAAGGCTCAAGTTTCGACAAGACTGGAGGGCCAGATCACTAGACTACTGCACAGCACCTTGGATGGACCGGCTATCAGCCAGTCATCCAGGTGGGGATATACCCTGATGCCTTTGCACTACATAAAGGCAACCACCACTGCCACGCTCTTGGTGAAGACCCTTGACATGGACAACAGACCAAAAGAAATTACATGAAACTGGTATAGTACCCCCTCTACATGGAACTGAAGGTACTGGCAAAAGGAAAGTTTGGAACTGGATGCTGCAGATGGCGTTCTGGAGATCTTGGGGGGCAAAGCCACATCCCCTTCTCAAAGGACGGTATGATCTGATTCAGCGTGACCATTCATAACTTGTGCTTCCGCATGAACTTGTTCAGATAATTTAAGTCTGCTCCCACATTTGTTTCGGAAGCAGGAAGTACCTGGGCACATATCCCTAAGTGGCCAGAGTGTCTGGGATGCACACTACTGCCCCACATTCTGGGAGCTGAACTATGTTGGACCTTAGCATGGACAAAATGTTCTCCCACATCCTGGACTCCAGAGGAGCTTGGCATCAGTAAGGTGGCACAGCCTAGAAATCCAGAGGCAACCATTTGCTCACACTGCTAGGACCTTCTTGTCTGAAGTAACAATAGACTATTGTAAGAAGAGGGGCCCAAATGCACCTCAGCTGCCCCCAATTTGCCCCTGGTTACCAAATCTGGGCTTCAGACACCAGTGATAAAACTGCCCTTGCTGAGGCTGCTGTGGCTCAAAGACCTGAAACTGAAATGCTTTTTTCTTGGACTTGAAAGGTTTGGGGTTCTTGCATGAAGCCACTGAATCCAGGATGGCACTGGACTTCTCAGTGCAGGTGAGATGTCCCACCACTCTAGGGCCCAACAGGTTGGTTCCCAAGATTGGAGAATTGGTCAGCTTGTGCTGGGTGTCAGCTGTGCAGGTAGACAGCCTCAGTCTGGCCATACAATGCATGCCAATGGCTGTAGCATGGCATAGGCTAATTGCTCATGTCCAGGGCCATCTGCAGCTGGTGTTTTGCCAGTGTTCTACCCTGGTCATACAGCATCTGGGCTGTTTCCTGCTTATTGGCAGGAAACAAAGGGAGGAGGAGTCCAACAATCCCAAAAGAGAACTGGCCAAACGCAGAACTTGACAGCAGATAAGGACTGCATGGCCCACTCAGTCTGACCATTCTTTTACCTGCAGACCCTATCTGATCTCCAGTTTCCTCCGCCTTCCCTTCCAAAGATTCTCTTGTGCATATGTGAAACCCACCACCATTTTCACCCCCACCACCTCCGCTGGAAGACTGCTCCAGGCATCCACCACTCTTTCAGTGAATAAGTACTTCCTTACAGCTTTCTTGAATTTACTCACACATAGAAATATAGACGTTGATGGCAGATAAGGACCATGTGGCCCACATAGTCTGCCCATTTTGCCTACCTATTTCAAACCACAGATCCTAGTTGATCTGCAGCTCACCATTTTTTTCCCTGTCTCTAGGGTACCCTTACCTCTATCCACTGCATTCTTAAATTTCCTGTTTTTGCTTTCGCCACCTCCTTTGGGAGACCGTTTCAAGCATCCACCACTCTTTCAGTGAAACAATACTTCCTCATGTTGCCTCTGAACTTTCCTCCTCTCATTTTGAGTCCCCTTGTTCTTGCATATCTTCTTTTTGGAAAGATGCTGCCCTCTTGTACCTTGTTTATACCCCTGAAGTACTTGAATGTTTCTATTATGTCCCCCCCTCTCTCTCTCCTCTCCACCATGGAATACATATTGAGTTCCCCTAGCTGCTCCTCGTAAGGTTTTTTATGCAGGCCCTGCACCATCTTTGTAGCCCTCCTCTGAACTGCCTCCAATCTGCTTATGTCCTTCCATAGATGTGGTCTCCAGAACTGGACACAGTACTCCGGCTGAGAACTCACCAGCATAACCACCTCCTTCTTTCTGCCGGTCATACCTCGCCCAGTGCACCCCAGTATCCCACTGGCTTTCCCCACAGCCTTCTCACATTGTTTGGTTGCCTTTAGGTCATCCGATACGAGTACCCCCAGGTCCCATTGGTGGCTGCCAGTACCAGCTCTCCATCTTGTATACCTCCCCTGAATTTCTGCACCCAAAGTGCATGATTTTACACTTTTTTTTTGCACTGAATTGTAGCCACCACACTTCTGACCACTCCTCCAACCTGCTTAGGTCCTTTCTCATTTTTTCTGCCCCTCTGGAGTGTCAACCCCATTGCAGATCTTAGCGTTGTCTGCAAAAAGATATACTTTCCCCTCCAGCCTCTCCGCATGTCACTTATAAAGACATTGAAGGGGACTGGTCCCAGGACTGATCCCTGTGGCACCCCACTGGTCACCTCCCTCTCCTCAGAGTGAACATCATTCACCGGCACCCCATGTTCTGCCCTTCAACCAATTTCTGACCTAGTTCACCACCTTGGGGCCCACCCCATTCTGCCTAACTTGTTAGCCAACCTTCTATGTGGGACTGTATCAAAGGCCACGTTGAAGTCTAAGCAGGCCACATCCACCACCACTTCCCTGATCTACCTCCTTGGTCACCCAGTCAAAGAAATCTATCAGATTTGTTTGACATGACCTTCCCTCTGTGAATCCATGTTGCCTTGGATCCTGTGCTCTGCTAGATTCAAGGAATGATGCAATCCTCTCCTTTAACAGTGCCTCCATTCACTTCCCCACCACCGAGGTCAGGCTGACTGGTGTGTCGTTGCCTGCCTCTTCTCTGCTCTCACTTTTGTGGAGAGGGACCACATTTGCCCTCCTCCAGTCTTCTGGGATTGCCCCCGTCTCCAAGGATCTGTTGACTAGGGTGGTCAGCAAGGTAGCCAGCACCTCTCTGAGCTCTTTTAATATTTAAGGGTGAATCCCATGTGTCCCCACTGCCTTATCTGTTTTCAGGTTTCCGAGTTCCTCTAGGACTCTCGCTACTGTGAATGGAGTGATGCCTACCTGCCTTCCCTGGCTGCTTTTTTTGCTGATTTGTGGGCCTTCACCTTCCTCTTTCTTCAGTTCAGTACTGCTGCCTTCTCTATGTCCTCTGCATACCCTCCTCCCTCCTTTTTTATCCTGAAAATCCCACTCATTTTCTTCCTTTCGCTGATACAGTACATCTGAAGAAGGTCTTGTCACCTTTCTTTACAGCCTGTGCTGTATTTTTTTCTGTTTGCACCTCTGCCCTCCTGACTACCTCCCCTGCCTCCCTCTGCTTCTCTAGATACTGCTCCCTGTTATCTTCCCTTTGTGTTTCTTTGCATCTCCTGAAAGCCCTTCTTTTATCCCTCACTTTCCTGGTCACTTCCCTCAAGAACCAGATCGGTTGTTTCTTTCTCTTATTTTGTTGTTTAATACAGAGGTTTGTTGCTTCTATTGTGGCCCCCTTAAAAATTGACCACTGCTTCTCCACCACCCTCCGTTGTCCTCGTTTGCCAGCCCCCCCCCCCCGAGACATTCTGCCATTTTGTCAAAGTTGACCCTTCTGAAATCCAGGACCTTGACTTTTGCGTGGTTAGCCTCCTTTACTGTGGTTACATTGAACCACACCATCCTGTGGTCACTGGTTCCTATATGGTTGCCTATCTTAACATCCTTGACCCTGTCCTCATTGGTGAACACCAGGTCTAGTATAGCCCCCTCATGGGTGGGATCAGCCACAAGCTGTCTTAGGCATGCCCCCTGTAGTGTGGTCAGGATGTTTCTGTTTTTGGCTGTGCTCGCAGTCTGGGTGCTCCAATCTACATCTGGCAGACTGAAGTCCCCTACTAGTAGTAGTTCACCTTTGGTTGCCATTTTATGAATGGCTTCTACTAGTGTTTCGTCTGTCTCTTCCCCCTGCGCTGGAGGTCTGTAGATCACCCCTGTTCTAATGCTGGTTCCATTTCCCCCACATCTTCATTGATGTCCCCTTGTTCTCATGCATCTTTTCCTCTGAAAAATACTCTCCCGTACCTTGTTTACCACTGAGAGGTATATACTGGTCTTTATTATATCCCCCTCACTCTTCTCTCTTCCAGTGTGTACATACCGAGGTCCTTCAGTCTCTCCTTGTAGGGTTTCTGAGGCAGACCCTGCACCATTTAAATTGCCCTCCTCTGGACTGCCTCCAGTGTACGTCTTTCCTGAGATGTGGTCTCCAGAACTGGACAAAGCAATTCAGGTTGGGTCTCACCAGCAATCTATAGAGTGGCAACACCACCTCCCTCTTTCTGCTGGTGATACCCACCCCATGCACCCCAACATCCAAGTGGCCCTACCCACTGCCAGGTCCATTTCTTGTTTGGTGACCATTGATACCGCTTTTGTCTTACTGTACTCTGCCTGTGGGGTTCTGTGTGCTAAGTGCATGATTTTGCACTTTTACGCATTGAAACTCAGATGCCATGCCCTGACCACTCTTCGAATTCCCTCAGGTCTCTGCACATTCTTTCCACCTCCTCTGAAGCATCCACCCTATTGCAGAGTTTGGCGTCATCTGCAAAGAAGCAGACCTTCCCTTCTAGCTCATCTGCAGTGTCACCTATAAAGACATTAAAGAGGGCTAGGCCCAGTACTGAGCTCTGTGGCACCACACTGGTCACCCTCCCTTCCCCGGAGTGAACTCTGTTTCCCACCACCCTCTGTCACCTATCCCTTAAACAATTTGTCACCCAGTTTACCACCTTTGGACCCACTCCTAAGCTGCTCAATTTCCTTATGAGCAGGGCCCCTGGAAAACTGCACCTGCAATTTTCACCATTTTCTTCACAAAAACTGACATGTTCCACAATTTCTTGTAATTTTTGAGTTTTTACTTTGAACTATGTAAAAAGTATTAACATTTTCAATACAATACTCTCAAATATATTGACAACTGTGCATGCAGACTTGGATTTCGCCAAACAACGTAGAGCAAGGTAGGAAAGGGTTTTATGTGATACTGCTTACTTTTAAATCCTTGTCTGGTTTGGTTTCAAAATCCACAGGCCAGGCATAAGTAAACAAACACTTAACATTTGATATGTGTTGAAGCAGTCTATCAGAAAACATTTTGTTGCCAAAGAGACTAAAATAGCATGTAGTAGAAAAGGTGCAAATTATCCCATTCACCTAAATAGGGTGCTAAATATGAAGCCTTTTTTGTAAGTAGTAGGGCAGGTTTTTCCTTGTGAACATACTTTCATTCGGACTACTTTTCATTCAAACAGCTAAGGATTTTGTATGGCCCTGCTGATTATAAAATTGAATAAACTAGTTGAAAACTGTGATCCTGTGCATAGCAATCTACAACCTAGATGCACACATGCAAAGACTATAATACAAACCTGACTAAAGTCTAAAAACAAGCTTATAAAACACATACAATGTATCTAAATATTTTTTTTTTTTTTTTTAACTTAAAATCATTACAGCCCAAGTAAAACACTGGTAAGTTACAGGGCACCCTGACTACTGTATGATGCATTAAAAATATATTGGTATTTTTTTTTTTTTATATACTTTGGAAAACAGGTAAGGCCCACTAGGCAGAAGTGCCTGCTTCGAGGGGCGACCCAGAAGCACTGGAGAGGTTAAGTGAATTACTCAGAATCACACAGTATGCAAATGGAGGGTGTTGGAATAAAACCCAAGTTTTCTGGATGTACCCAGTTCATTCAGTTTGCTACTCTAACCTCTAGGCTATACTGCCAGATCCAGTAATCCCCAGATTTAATGTTTTAATGTGTACCTACTACAGTGAAATTTATGAACATTAAATACTAACGTTTTACTAAAACTGAATTATTCACCACTCTATCTGCTTATTTTTCTCACACCAAAGTGGGTGAATAGTTTTAGCACTGTAAATAGCTGTTGATCAGGCTTCATTATTCTACATGCAGAAACAGACAAAACTTGCTTATTCCAGATTTAATATGAATTTGCTGTGGCTCACTAAATAGAATCTGTTTAGCAGATGTTTTTAAATTTTGGAAGAGAGGCAACACTTAAACGTTTAGTATTCATTTTTGGAACATAAGCTTTTCTTCATGTTGAAAACATTCAAGTGGCAGTGCAGTCATTTAGCAGTTTATGCTAATATATGCTGCAGAAAACAGTAAAAGATTTATTATAAAGCACTCAGGGTCTATTGTAGAACTCCCACAATTCTGGGTAACTTTTTCCGCAGTTTTGCAGTGGCCCTGCTTATGAGTCTCTTATGTAGAATGGTGTCGAACGTCTTCCTGAAATCTAAGTAGGCTATGTCCACTGCAACATATTTTCCTGGTTAACCAAAGAAATCTATTACATTTGTGAGACATGACCTCCCCCCTGAATTTGTTAGGGAGCAAAGACTCCGACAGTGTCGAAGTGCCAGGGCTACAGCAGAGTGGTGAAGAACAGGTGAAGGGATTTTGTGCAAATTGTGTCCTGTTTTCATGTTATTTCTGGAGTGTATTGTGGATTTGGTAATGACTTGTTACTCCAACGTGCTTTAAATAAAGTTGATTTTGCAAATACCTAGTTTGGATTCTTGGACTCCTATATTCAACTTCAAGTGTGCTCAGTATCTTTCTGGGACCGAAGGCCCTGTTTTACCTCGAGCACCAACCTTGCACTGATGTAGCGCAGTTCTGAGCACTTTTGGAAAGGTTTGGGAGTTAGGAGATATCCAGTGAGTAGATGGGGTGGGGTTGGCAAGATGGAAAAAAAAATAAGACTGGAATATGCGCTTTAGCTTTGACCAGGCATATTTTAAGTTTTGCACTAGTATTGGTCGCAATAAAAGTATCAGATAATGTAACACAGATACTGATGCCCAGATTTTGTGGTTTGTCACCTACATTCTAGGTACAGATGCCGGCAGACTAATTTCATCACCAACAGAACCCCTGCTACTGTACATAAAGAACTTTTAAAAAGGTACTGCATTTTATATATTAAGAAGGACTATGCAGACAAAAAATATGTATTACATACAGAAAATACAGCTGAAAGTGGAGAAAGGTTGTCCTATTATGTATGCATTTAAAAGTACATACAAGATCATTGTATAAGATGTCACTAGCTAAATAGCAATTTGCCAAGGACTGTGGAAGTTAGCTATATATAGCTTTGGTTCAGGTGCCAAATCACTTCTGTAGTTCCACAGACCACAGCACACTTCATTGATTTTTAAAGGCTGTGCTTAGAGGTGTGTTATTTGGCTAAAATGTTCAGACAACAGCCAAAAAAATGCTATTGGAACTTCCAGCTTAAACACAGCAGGATATAAACAGTACATTTTTTTTGCCAGTAGGTGGCGAAGTGGATGTATATTTCTAAATAAAAGTGCAAACATTTCTTTTTTTAAAAGCTGAGAAAGTGAAAGAGTTTAAAGATTAACCAGGTGTAGTTTCTGTTGTTCACATTGTAACAAATGAACATATGGGCAAAAAGGACTCTAGGTCCATCATGTCCAACTCCCTGCTTCATAGGCAAGTGTGAATGCATATGCTGTGCAAACATGTACTAATTTAAAGGAGTTCTCTACCCACTCTACTACCAAGGGTATTCAGTGATTCCTTGGTAAGCAGAAATGTTTCCAGGCTCCGTTAGATTTTGTTCATCTGCCAAAGTGTTCCAGGCTCCTGGCACATAAGACTGCTTGGTGCATGATCCCCTGCTCCAGGCTCCATTCGCACACACTCATTGCCTCCCTGCAGAGAGGGTAAGCCCTGGAGGAGATGTTACTCCACTGACCACCACATCAGAGATCTCATGAAGGGTTTGGTCACCTAAATGGGGAACTTCTGGTAGTGTGATATCTGTGACCACTAGGTACTAAGCAGCCACTGCACTGTCCTCATGTGCAGCCCTGCTAGAGGCACTGTGAACACTAAGGAATCTATGAGGCCCAGTGTGCACTGCACGGAGTGAGCTGGCACAGTCTTGGATTCCATGATGTAGCATGCCATTTGTAAAACTGCCTTCAGCCTGCTGTCTGGAAGGAAGGTCTGAGCCTGGGTTGTGCCCAGAACAACTCTTATAAACAGCAATATCTGTAAGGGCTATAGCTGTGACTTGGCAGAGTTCAGGATGACTCCAATGGATGCTAGAAATTGGGAGGATGTGGCCACTGCCTGCTCCATATCCCGTCTGGATGTCCTTGTTATGAGCCAGTCGTCCAGATATGGGAAGACCTGGACTCCTAACTTTCAGAGCTGGGCTACGAGTACTGCAAAGCACTTCAGAAAGACTCATGGTGCCAAGGAAAGCCCAAAGTGTAGGACTATGAATTGGGAGTGTTGCTCCTCCACACAGTTTCAGGGGTACTTGAGGTGGCTGGGCTGCACCGGTATATTGTGGTATGCATCCTGCATATCCTGATGCTAGCCATGCTAGCCAATCCTGATGCTTCAAGTAAGGTAGCAAGGATCCCAGAGAAATAATTTTGAATTTGTCGCAATCCATGTATTTGTTTAGTTTTCGGAGATTGAGAATGGGGCGCATGCCCTCAGATTTCTTTGGTACCAGGAAGTAGTGGGAGTACAACTCTGTGTTCCGTTCTGACTGGCACTATTCCCACTGCCCTGTTTCTCAGAACGCCCGCATATCTATCCTGTGCCAGAAGCTCTGACTTGTGAGCTGACAAGGGGAGTTGATTTCTGTTAGTATTGTTTGGGTGGGGGTGGGGTTCAACAACTCAGGGAGTATCCATCTCGGATGATCCTTAAAACCCACTTGTCCATCGAGACAGATTTCCACTGATGGTAAAACAGGGTGAGGAGTGGTCCATCTCAGGCAGTTGCAGTAAACCTAGGGCTGGAGATTCAGATTGTGGCACTGAGTGCTTCCGACGCGTATGCCTTTGGGCCTGGGGAGGCTGTGATTTATTGCTTTGGGCACCCCTGCCCATGTGATGAAAGGACTGCTTGTTGTGAAAAAGTCACATTCTCTACCCCATTGTGGGTTTAGGGAGCTGGCTTGGAAGTCTTAAGAGTCATTTTTGTTTCATTAGACTCCTTAAGAGACTGCTCCACCTGCTGTCCAAACAGATAGATGCAATCAAAGGGCGCATTCAGGAGCTACTGTTGGATGTCCAGGTTGAAGCCCACAGTCTACAGCCAGAAATGCCATCTGATGCAGATACCTGCAGCTGCAGAGTGAGCTTCTGCGTCAAAGGCATCCATAGAGGCTTTAAAGTGGTGGCTGTTAGATTCAATATCTCCTTTAACAGTCAATAGCATTTCCTGTTTTGCTTCTGTATCTGGCAGGGCCTCAGCCAGAGATTTTAGCTTGCACCAGAGGACATACTTGTACTTAGAGACATGCCCCCCTGATAGCTAGCTATTCTCATGCCAAGCGCAGCTGAGGCAGGGACTCACTTGCCCATGGTGTCTACCTTATGCAACTCCTTGTCAGTGGGGTGCACGGTGACCTCCCTGGGCACTGTGGCTTTGCCATTCTCAGCCAAAATGACAATGGCATCTGCTACTTGCCGAGTTAAATACGTGGGCTTAGACTTAAACCCCATGTATCTTCTGTCCACCTGTTTCGGGACAGCTGCCATAGTAGCTGGCCATCTCCAGACTGCCTTAGAGAGTGTCTCTAGGGCTGGCTGGATGGGAGGAACTAGAGAGACTGGGATAGTAGGCATGTGCACGAACTCCAGTTTGAAGCACCTAGACTTTTCTATGGCTTGAAATTCAGGGCAGTATGTATATTTCTGAGCAGAGCCTAAAAGGAGAGAGAGCCTCCTGAGGTACAGTGACAGGAACCAATTCTGAGTTCTGTGGACCTTAGTATGAGGCCTTGTCCTCCCCATTGGTGACAACGAGGTCTGCATCTGACTTATCTCCTTCTGTCCTGGGAGGTTAGAAGGGGAACATAATGGATAACTGTGAGAGCCACAGCTTAGCAACACAGGCAACACCATACCCAGGCCCGGATATGGTCTAAGAGACACAACACTGAGGATGGCCCTGGGATCAGCCCCGAAGGGACTGATACCAGGACTTAAGTTCCAAATGGCACCGGAGATGCGCTGGCACCAGATGCAGCAATAACAACCGTGTTGACGGTCCTACCAGCCCCAAAGGGGCCGGCAGCGGCACTGTGGTTGCCCCATCCCCAGAGGGGTTGAAAGTGACACTACAAGTGGGGCAAGTGTCAGCAGCAGTGATAACATCCCCAGCCTAGAGGCTGGAGTCAACGCAAGTCATGCGCCCAAGTCGAGTGGCACCAAAGATTATGCCAGCTCAACCGACCCCAAAGGGTCGGGAACTGGCATCAACAACGATGCTGCTGCACTTATACGTTGCACCCACTGCTCCACTGGCGCTGTCCAATGGCCAAAATCGCCCATCAAAGTCCCTTGTAGTGGAGAGAGTGGCTCCGGGATGGAGACTTTGACCCAAGAAGAAAAAGTATCCTCGGTGTTGTCTGAGATGACTGTTGGATAGCCAGGTCCACAGGAGTCGACTGTCTCACAGCAGAATGACCAGAGGACATCCCAGACTGGTGCCTTTTGTTCATCTTATGCTTTCTGCAGATAGAGGTCGAGGCTTAATGGTGCAAAGACCCTGACACTGAGCATGTGCAGGATCGGGACTGTTTCTGTTTGCAACTCTGAGAGGACTGTCCATCCTCCCAGGTGGAGGACTGTTCATTTCCAGAGCACCTGCCCAGAGAAAGGGGGTGGCCAGACATAGCCCTACTGCCAGAGAAACTCACCTTTTCAGGCCCCTACCTTCTTCCATGTTTGTTGACCATTAGCACAAGGTACAGCTGAGAGGGAACTGAAGAGTTTTTTTTTTTGTTCAACAAAACTGACACAAAAATAATAAACTAGTGTATTTAATCCAGAACCAAAGGGCTGAACGCTGTTGTCATATAGACTGTGAAGTCCTAGCCCCAAAGAGAACAGTGATGACACTACTGCTGTGTATCCAATGGAGGGGGGGAAAGGAACGGAAGCAGCTGGAGGCTGATGCTGCTGTATACTAGCAGGTACGTGCGGTGATGTGCATTTCTACTCTCGTCACCAGCCCTCCAGTAAAGTTTTGACTCCTGCAGAGTACTAATGCTGCCGGCTCAGACCCATTAGTGGAAATCTATGAAGAAGATTGATATTTGAAAGATATTTCTGTTTTTAAATATTCTGTGTATTGAATTACAATGACAATAATGAAGAATTAAAGCAACTGTGTGTGTTACGGTGAAATTATGTAAGCAATAAGACATGACAGGGTGTGTGTTGAACAGATATTACCGCACGCCCAGGGGCGTAGTAAGGCTGCGAGGCCACGCGGCCGGTGTCTTCAACCTGGAAGTGCGGTAAGTCCAACACACACCCGGAAGGTTTTATGCTTATAAATATTTTTTTTATATTTGTCACCTTAAAAGATATTATTGAACTGTAAAAACTGAAATCACTGTTAATTTGAGATAAAATAGTCCTTCCGCCTACTAGGTGATGACATCATTATCTTTTGACACATTAACATTTGTACTGTTGTGGCACCCCCCACCCCACGTCCCGATCAAGAGAACAAGTGTGGTTAGGAGAGGAAGTGACAGGTTCTCCGTGACAGGTTGTGCCACTTTCGCAATTAAAAAGAAAAAAAAAAAAGGAATAAGGGATGCAGATTTGTTTTTTAGTTAAATGTAGTGGGACGGAAGCGCAGTTTGCCATGAGAGGGCGTCCCGTTCTGGTCTAGTTCCAATTTTGTGCGGCAGCAAGGTTCAGTCTCCCAGAACTAGAAGAATGCTTTATGCATTGATATAACGCTGCTGCTCTCCGATTATGAGTTCTAGTGGACATGAGGTTGGGAGTGGGATTGTCATCAAGACATTCACTCCCTCGCTTACCAAGACTAAAAACAATGGTGGCTTTCAAAAAATGAACGTTCCACTGACACACCTTAACATTCCATTTAGGGGCACTGATTTATTGACCTGTACTTTTTTTTCTCTGTGTGTAAAACATATATGACACTTCGTTTCTAGCCAATCGGAAAGCTTATTTTTATAAGCCCATTTTATAATTCAACTTAAGTCACTACTAATGTAAGTTCAATGCAGAGTCACTGTACCGCTTATCCAGTTTGTGCTTGTGCAGGAGTGCTCCACTTTAGTGTTTTTTTTGGGGGAGAAAGAGGGCGGAAACAACAATAATATAAAAAAACAACAAAACAAAAGTTAAACATATAAATCACTCATGCTAACCTGAACTAAACCTGATGGGAGGGTGGATGCCCCAAAGCAACTGCCAATACTGATGAAAACCTAGGGGTAGTCATATTAAATGTAGGGCTCTTTTAAATTATTTCAGAACGAAAAAATGCTAATACAGGTTCAAAATGGGGAACGGGGCAACCTATAAGACAGGAGAAAAAGGGCCATCTAAAACTCAATAAAAGGTATTGGTTCAAAACTTTCAGCATAACAATTTGCTGTACCACCAAAGGTTGGGTTCACCTGTAGTTTATCTAACCCTGGGGATGATGAGACAGGAGGCACAGTCTTATGTACCTATAGTCAGATTAACTATGGAGTACCCAAATGCTAAACATGCTTTCATGTTTAAATGAATCCTGTTTCATGGTAATTTTTTTATTGTACATAAGAATCTACTCATTGAACACATCTAATTTAGAATACTGTAAGACAATCAGAATGCTGCATTTTCAAAAAATGTTTTATAATACTAAAAAAAGCTCATTTGTAGGAGCAACACATATTAAGCTGTCACAGCGTGTGGGAATAAACACCAGACGAGGCAAATTTACAGGTTTAGAACACACCGTGGTGTGATATTTATTTTTCAACAGTTCAAAACATAATAAATGAAAACAAAAAAACTGGAAAGAAAATCACTACTTAACATTAGTGGTTTCTCAAATAATGCAGTCCTGGATCTTAGAGCTCCTAAGACCCTTCTCATCTGCATTCAACAACTTGTCTGTGCAAACAGCGGAACCTCTCTCTCCTCTCAGGGCAGAGCCCCACTGGACTGGACTGAGGTGAACTCAGGGAAAAGGTTTTATATCTTTTGTTGGTGTCACCTGACTGAGCCCTTTCTTTTACATGTCTGGACATGCTGTTTCAGGGGACTTCTTGGTTCAGTTAAAGATGCAGTGTATATCTCTACATATACTGACTATCTCTGATCCACAGTGACTAAGCACTGTTATAAAGCATACCAAATTCTTTTGTTCATCCTCATACACTGAACCTTATACAGTATGAATTTATGAAAATACCTTAAGGATTTCTTATAACTGTACTAATCATGAAATTATTGTTTTATATGGCTTCTGAATCCTTTTTATTTAAAAAAGGCTTTATTAACTGTATGTACTGTATGTATTACTATTTAAAAAAAGCCTTCATGCTTTTGTACACAAAATGTACTTACCAATATGCACTTTACACAACACCTCTCTGGGCATTTGGCATCATTCCAGGGACTGGTTGGATGGAAATGGAAAAAGAATGAGAAGAGAACTAGTAGGAATAGTAAGGAGCTATGCTAGGTGGCTAACCTGGGGGACCCAAGAGAAAAGCATTGACTGTTGTACAACAGAAGTTTTGGTAGCTAAGAAATAGAAAAGTGGTTCATCAGTCACAGCTGAGGGTGTAGCCTAACCCCGCCACACAAGCACACTCCAAACCCTAACCCCACACCAGGTACTTGGGGTGGTACCTGTAAGCCCCCCACATTCTTAGGCTTACCTGTTTTGTGTCTGTCGATTTTCTCCCTGCGTTCCTCAGTGCCACCATGCCCGGGTTCTGGTGAGCACCTCATTCTCCATCTGATTCTGTGTTTTCCTTGCTGAATGGGGCTGGAGCAAAGCCATGGAACCACCGCACAGCTCTCTGCATGAACGTGCGAGTGGCGGTTCGCTCATCCATGGTGGCGCACCTTGTTTTTCTCACAACTGTGGCTTTAAAGCAAGAGCCTCTCTGGTGCTCCTGGACCCCATAATAAGCAAATCGGGGTCCAGAGACACAGTTTAGGCATGCGGGAAGCCAAAAATTGTTTTATTTAAGGGGCTTCCCTCATGACTATTAATTAAGGGCTTATGAATATTAATGAGCCTGTCTGCTGCCACTGGGCTGAGATTACCAGCAGCAGCAATGGGCAGGAAAACTTGTTGCAATATTAAACTCTGCATGTGGATGAGAGGGCAGAGTGGACACTCTAGGATTGTGGTATACTTAAGAGACCAAAGTGTTTGTGCTGGCTGTTCCAGGACTTTGAAAGTTGGGACAATTTTTAGACTGCACATAAACTAGATATTAGCAGCCATGTTGGCCACCCTTGACCCCTGCACAGCCACTCGGAGAGTCAGGATTTGCAACGGGCTCTTGGGACTGAAAAAAGGACTTGTGGTTGAGAAAGGCAAGGACATTTCTTGGCACCCAAAGAGTAGCCAGTAGCGCTTCAAGTAAGCCGTATGAATATTAATTTGTTCAGATGGACAACTGATGTAGCCACTGGGAAGGGACTGCTGGAAAACTAATAAAAAGGATTATTTGCCCACCAAAGGGAAAGTCTGGAGAGATCTGCCAGAGAGAAGAAACTTCAGTGGGCTTGCTAGCCCTGAAGGCCTGCCTGTCTGCCAAAGGCCTCGTCTGGCCACAGTATTGGACAAGCTGCAGAACACCTGGAAAAGGACATAGCCCCTGGGAAAAGAACTGGACTGTGTGAGAAGTTCCCAGGGTGAGGGTTGAACCTGCGGTTGAGTAAATTTGCTGCTGAGAAGTGAGAAGTTTCTGGTGAGATTTGAACCTGCGGCACAGCTAGTTTGCTGTTGAAAATTTGGAAGTTGCTGCTCAGACTTGAACCTGCGGCTGTGTCAAGAGAATTTAGACTCTGCAGCTAGTGTGAGAAACTTTTTGAGATTTGCTGAGAGAGAGAGAGAACTGCCTGTCCTGCAGTATAGACAAAGCCAGCAGAGTGTGCCTGCTGGAAAGCAGAGACTGTAAAGGTCACAGCCTGAAAACCACAGTATCTGCAGCAGAAAATAAAGTGACCTGCAAGCTGCGTTTCCCCCTTGGTGGGGTAAGCGCGTTTAGAGACTGCTTTTGCTGAAAACCTGGGAGATTGCCAGTGCTGGGGCTAGAGACTGTGCAAAGCCCAGCTTCCTCACTGCAGCAGAGAAGAGTGACAGCCATCAGTCTGGGGAACCACTAGTCTGTTCTGTACCTAGACAAAAGAGGGAGACCAATGGAGAGGAAGACATCGAGAGGCCTGCCAAGTGACCACATACAAGGGCCCTAGGTGTTAAGGTTGAAAAGGCCTGACAGGTAAAGACGGTCATTCTTCATTTCTTCAGATATCCACTACTGTGGTGCACCAACAACTCTGGATTCCAGCATGGTACCATGAAACAAGTTTCTGCCACCCCCCTTTGAACTGCTGCATAGTAAGAACCCCAGGCTGCAGCTTGAGGAAGTCTTTATTTAGCTAGTTAGCTAATCAGAATTAAGGGGGTTAATTCTTGGGCAGGACTGCACCAAGGCAGAAAAGTAATGTTTTGCCTCTGCTGCTACTGTTTAAGAGTGTTTGGGCCCCAACGAGAGAGCCCCATGATCTTCCTCATGGCGGTATGGTACGCACCCCAGGAACTTTACAGACTTTGTGGGCAGCTGCCATTGGGAAGTCGGGTGCACTCATAGGTGGGAGGTGGGGATTATAAGGGGCAAAAGTGTTTCAACAGTTAAAGCTGTGATGCCATTTTTCTCCCTTTTTCCCCTTCCACCAAAATAAAAACTTAATTGTTAATATTACATTCTGGCACTGCGACTCACTGTGAAAAGTGGGAATTGTTGTGTGGGGAAGGTACAGTGGGAGCAGTTACTGTATTTTCCTGGGTGGTGTTAACCTGCAATTTATCTACAGGTATTCAGTATCACTATCCCAAGTGGAGGCACCACGCGCACCTGCTGTTCCCGTACCACTTGTCTGCCAGAGAACCTAACTCAGCCCCCTCAAAGTGTGCCCAGGGAAGGCCCGAGGGCCACGGAGACAGCAGAAGTGAGTCCAAAAGGGGCTGTTACATACCCATAAAGGACACTGTAGTGCAGTACGAGGGTGGGTGCTGCATTGCTGAAGTACTGTCCTTTGGAAAAGACATTAAATAGTTGTCCCTTCTGCCCATTTCTAGTCACTAGTTAGGTAGAAGTTAAAGATCCTGTGACTCTTATCGTAGCTGAATAGGGGAATCTTCATTTAAAATAAAGATTCAAACAAATATTACAAAATAATTTCTGAATACAAAGACAGACATATAATCAAAAAGAAACCAAGAAAATAACATGCTAGCACTTAACATACTCATAGCCAATCCCCATACAAAAAACATATATCATATTGAAAGCAGAAAGAAAAACAGCGAGTCATTATACAGTCATTAAAGTTTAGAACATAAATTCTGTCATCACAGACTGTTGCATCTCAAGCTCTCAAGATCAACTCCTTACCCTAAAACATGAGGCATCCTATACTACTTCACCACGAGCCAGGAGCAACCCTTGCACAGCTGCTGCAGTTTCACTGGAATTTTATTCTGCTCCTCCCTCATCTTTATATAGTTTCAGTGCTGATTTTGTAACCATGTCAATCACTGCTTTTGGTTCTATGTGCTTCTGATGAATTTGCAGAGCACATCTTGCCTGCCACAGGTAATATCTACAACAGAAACCTGTGCCATATACCCCGGGATCAACAATCTAATAATCTACATCTCTAAACAGGGGGTCCCTTCCATGTCTTGAGGAGGGCAAGCCAGAAGCACTGAGCAAAGGGCACTCAGTCAAAAAATGTACTCGAGTCTCCAGGAAGTTTCCACAGTAAAGTCTCGGACAGTGCCTTTCTTCAAGCTTTGTGTGTTTTGAATAGTCCTTTACAGCAATTCTGTCATGGACCCCCAACCAGGTAATGTCTCATATCTGATGTGGAACCCTTTTATTCTGAAGCTGGCTTACAGCATCCATCTCTTTCCCTACTGGGCACATTTTTAAAGCCAAGGGTTTTGAGTAACGTGCATCAATAACTGCCTGATGAATCTGTTTCCTAGATCCAGTAAACTGCAAATCTGGCATTATTTTCCATGCCTTTAATTTTACAAGAAAAAGAATATACTGTGGAATCATATGTGCACAGGCCTTAAACTGGCTTAGCCAGCTGCCTTTCTGCCACTCTTTGTACCAGGGCACTATCCAATCCTGTAGCAGAGGAACCCAGCTTTTCTCTTCCTCTTAACACTGGGTATGATATAAAAATAGGGACATTGAAAAATGCCACCAGGTTCACCATATTTACTCCCCCTGTTTAATGTTTTTGTATGTAACACCTCTTCTATTGGGGTTTAACCTGGACCCCACAAACTCAGAAAGAAAAATGAAAATTATGTACCTATCGTAATTCTTGATCTTCTCTTGTATCTTTACCATTCGTTACTGTTGGGTGTAAGCTGGATGCACACACCAGCCACGGAAGCTTTTTTTTTTTGGGTTGATGGCGCTGCCCACGAGCGGAATGCACTACGTGGTGTGAGAGAGGTGGCCGTTAGGCGCCGCAGACTCCTCCTCCATCTCAGTTCTGCAAAGCCGGAGAGGTGAAAATAGATTGGAAAAAGAAGATAGAGGCAAGGAAGCCAAGGGGATATACAAAGGAATGGAAATAAACTGAGAAAGGAATAAGCCGAAGAGAGGACAGAAAAGAAGAACCCTACTGTAAGGGGCCGCAGGGCCTCACTCCTCATGCAGTTCTGAGAGAGGAAAAGATAAGGGTAGAAGAGAAAGAAAAGAAGAAAGAGAAGAAAAGGATAGCAGGGAGGGAGGGAGGAAGGAATCTGCCACGAACATTGGGAGAAACTGGCTTGAGCTTACCAGTCCTAAAAAGACTGAGGACAAGGGGGGCAAGGATCCCTCCAGCTAATGGCTGCTATTAGGTGACTCAACTAAACCATCTGTACAGCTTGTTTTCGAGAAGGTAGATTTCCTTTCCCACCCAACTATCCAATTAACCAGAACCTAAGCCAATAGCTCACAGATTGTCTCCAAAAAGGGAAAAATTATCTGTTCCGATGAGGAGAAAGTCCCAACTAGGTGCAAGAAAAAATGAGTATACAGTCACATGACCGAGTACTAGTATAGGAGCCCCTTAAAGAAGGGTGCAACATATTTGTGTGGAAAACAAACAGAGACAGGGAAGGAAATTCCTCCTGACTCCCTAGGAGTGTTTTGAGAAGTACAAGCTGTAGGGAAAAACTCCTGAAATATGGAGACGCCCGAATTCTGGGGACACCACATCAAAGAGAATCAGAAAGAGTTCCCTCAGAAGGTAAGGGCAAAGCCCTACTCGCCCTACTCTCAGATCAAACCCTCTGTAGCTTCAGAGAAGGAACAGAAGGACCTGCGGTACCGGGGGACTCAGCTCACAATTAGCCTTGAGGGAGCAGGGCGAGAAGGGTGGGGGAGACGCCCAAGAAATGAGGCCCATGAGGGGAAGGTGGGCGGGATTCAGTAATGAATGGTGAAGATACAAGAGAAGATCAAGAATTATGGTAGGTATGTAATTTTCATATCTTTCCTTGTCAGTCTTCACCATTCGTTACTGCTGGGTGAGTACCAAGCCCCCCCGAAAGGGGCCTAGCACAGCCCTGAGGGAACAGGACCCTCAGCCTCCTGCTGGTGGAAAACAGAAGGAGGAGGAGACCCTAGCCGTACTAGACTGACAAGTCTAAGGCTGAGGAGAGCTAGACTGTCCCCTGAAGATGAGGGGACAGAGGAAGCCCCTGAAGAGTCCTCCTAGCCCTGCTGGAGAAAAGACAGGTCCCCTGGAAGGCAGAGCGGATCACCCTATACAGGGCCAGGGGTGATAATCTTGATAGACGAAGCCACGCCATCCGTCTAATGCAGATCACTGTCCCCGCAAGCCTGGAAGCCACCTCACTGGCATCATAAGATGCCCTTGCTTGGTGCCTTGCCAGTTCCAGACCTAAGGCGGAGAGGGCAATGGCTTGTCGAGACTGCTCCGAAACAGGCAATAATGCTAGCGCTTGAGCTAGCATTGATCACAAGTGCCTGCTGTAGGCAACATGGTGTGCATGATGTGACACGATGCACATCAACGCATGAGTGGAAGAGAAAACCCTTCAACCCCATTGGTCGAACTGTAGGGAATCTGGACCTGGTGGTCAGTCGTGCATAAGATGCCAAAGCCCAGAGGGAGTGTCTAGGGATGTCAGGCCCGAAGGAGGGTGAGGAGAGAACCGAGAGACTCTCAGGGGGTGCAATACCTCCTCCTACAGTCTGCCGGGGATGAAGAAGGGATGTCTGGAGACTGCCAGGTGCAGAGAGATGCTTTCTGGAAGAAACTCGGCCAGGATGGCACCACCAGGTGGCACACACTGAACTTGCGGAGGAATTCATGCGTCTGCTGCTCAGTATTGTCCCTGCGAATGTAGGAGATACGGAGATCCCGAACCATCCTTGAAAGGAAACGCTGATATTCAGTGAAATCAGCATCGGAAGACAGATATATGTTGGGTTTCTCTCCCTCTGAAGAAGGAGTCGAGGAGGACGAGGAACTCAATTGCTCAGAAGACTCCTGCGGTGGTGGGGACAGGCGAAAGACCCACTCATCCATGGCCCTGACATATGACGGGAAGGCCGTTGCAGTGGATCTGAACGTCTCCCAAGTTAAGGGTCCTGTAGGACCCACATGGCCTAGGAGAAGAGGGGGTGGCTGCTGAGGGATGGGAGATGAGCACCTGCAGGGAACTGCCTGACCTCTTACAGGGCTCTGGAATCCAGGGAATGGAGCCTGCACTGGAAGGGTTCCAGAGAAGAAATCTGAGGATACGAACTCCAGAAGAGCCCAGAAGGGGAATCTCCCTTGTGATGCACCTGGGGTTGCATGTGTCCAGAAGGGCAACCCTCTGCGCTGCCATCCGAGGGTACCCTGGAGCCCGAGAAGGAGAGATGAGGTTCAGCACTGTGGCTCCTCCCTTCGCCCCGCAGGGTGGCAGGAGAGCGCCACCGCCCCTCACCCCATCCTCTCAACCCCATAGACTCTGAGGCCACCCTCTTCCTCGACGCCAATGAGGAAGTCTCCTGGTCTGTAGGCCCCCGAGGGAGACCACAGAAACAAGGGTCTCCCACCCCTGAGGTGACACAGCAGCACCAACACTGGCAGCTGCCGCAGCCCCCTCAGAGGAGAAAACCCCTTCCCCAGTCTCAGAGGCACCCCCCCCCAAAGAGACCCAAGGCTGAGGGATCCTCGGGATAGGTTCCTCCGGAGACTCAGGGATAGGGATGCTGGGCCGCCTGACACCATGTCCTAGAGAGACTTCCGATCCCGAAGAATCAGGTAGCCGGCCCGGGTCCAAGTCTGAGTCGGCCCCCTCCAAAGTGGAGGCATCCAGAAGGACCTCAATACTAGCCACCCCTGGAGTTTCTCGGGAGACAGCACCGCAAATGGCATCGTCATGTCCGCCACGCTGCCCACAACCCCAGAGTCCAGTGCAAGCTCACCGACAGTCCCGGCACTGCACAAGGCATCAGAACCCAAAACGGCACTGCCAGAGGAGTCGCCCAAAGCACCAGCGCCGCAAACGACGCTGAGACCTGGACTGGCACCGCGCCTGGCACTGCCCCATTATGGGCACCACAAACGGCACCGCAAGGCGGCGGCGAGGGTCCGCCAGTGCCAGAACCAACAACTGTGGGCTGCAACACTGGGGGAGCCTGCACCTCAGAGGAGGTGACTGCCGGGGTGGTGTCAGCGACGTGACCCCGGAAGGAGCCGCGCCGCTCCTCCGATACTGCAGAAGAGGCCTTCTCTTCGGCAAGGCTAGAAGCTGAGGAGGCCTCCTCCTCCTCGTCTGGCCGTACAGACCCAGGAGGGGACCCAGAGGAAGGGTCTAAAGTTCTGGCCTGGGAGGCTCAAGGGCGATGTCGTCCTCCGAAAGTTGATGGATCCCTGTAGACTTTGAACACGCAGATTTCCAGTACATGGCAGTTCATGGAAAAAACAGGCTTCACCTTCATCCATATCGTGGTTGGGTCCCAGGCACCGAAGGCAAACATCATGCTGGTCTGTAACGGAAAAGTGCCGGCCACAGGAGCACCGACGCATGGGGGCATGGCTCACTTTACACTTGCGTTTAGCTCCTGAACTGGACATGATGCAAAATAAACTAAAACACAGCAACAGATTCCGGCACTGTCAGAAAAAAGACAAGAAATGGTCTTAACGGCGTCGAGATGTAGAACTGGGATGAAGGAAATGAAGAGGTGTCGTCCACAACTTTGAGTAGGCCTAATGGCGCACAAGAATGCTTTCGCAGCAGTCGTAGCAGGTGCGGCCTCAACGGCGGGAGAAACAGAACTGGGATGGAGTCGTCTGTGGTGCCTAATGGCCGCCCCTCGCACACCACATAGTGCATTCCACTAATGGGCGGAACCATCAGCGTCGACTCCTCCCTCAAAAAAAAAAAAAAAAAAAAGAAACTCCCGTGGCGGCTGTGCGCATCCAGCTTACACCCAACTGTAATGAACGGTGAAGATGGACAAGGGAAGATCATTAAATACCCTAACCTTCAACTGTACTGGAAATGGGTTCACAATACTAACATAATGAGACTGGAAATAAGAGTATCTATCAGACCAACTCTCTTCTGTTTTTTGATAAGGCCCTATTCCTCCAGAAAGACACTTTCTGCTCCACCTTTCTAATACACTTAGTCTAGTTCTCTGTGATTAGATTACTAGTACCAGATTTAATCCCCAATATCTTCACTGGCTCCTTTTGTACCTGAATCCCAGCAACATAACTGGAATCACCATCCACCATCATCTCTCCAAGTGGTATACCTGCATATTTAGAGTAATTAATACTAGCTCCTGCTATAGAGGAGAACCCACCCACCCACATGAACTGATAAGTTTCTCCAGTATCATGGGCAAAATTCCCAGTCAATAAACATGTTCCAGGAAACTCACCTCCAGGACGCCCCTGGAAACAGCTTACTGTGCCTTTCCTGGCCAAAAATTACAAATAAAAAATAAACACTGGTCAAAAAAGAATCAGAACAACAGAAATTGTTCCAAAGCCTGACTATCGATTAAATGCAGGGCACTAAACTGGAACTGTTACTCTTAACCACACTGGTTTTAAGGGCAGTACTAGAAAGTTAATTGTGTAGGATATTTTAGGAAAGGCAGGAGGCATCATCACAACCTATATTATTACTGTAATAAAGGGAAGTAAAATGTTTTATTGCCTTGATAAATAACCACCCATGTGTTTATTAATTAAAATATGACCTCCCAGAAAATGTGCTTTGGGACACAAATAATCTTATTTCCAAATATGTTCTGGATAGGGGACAATAGCAACAGCATAGACCCCATGAAGTTACACATTAACAAACAAATGAATTCCACAGTTACACTTGTGTGAAATAATCTACAATCTGGGATATCGGTCTACATTTTAGGGATATGATATGCTAAAAGCATGGCTTTAAAAATAACTAGGTCTTGAGACTCTCCTCCATATAGCCGCACATACTGGACTGAAAGCGTTACGTGTCAGGACCCCATGGGAGATTTCTCGAAACTGGTGCCACCCATGCTGCTATGCAGCTGGTGCACTCTGTCACATGCATCAATGCTGCCTATACAACCTGAGCAGTCCCCATCTACTTCAGTTCCTGCAAGCAATAAATGAAGTTAAATAACATTTACTGACTGGGGGGCACCAAAGAGCCATGCTCGAGACTGGTCGTGTCTTGGATCAGCTCTGCTTTTAGCACCGACAAAACAGTAAAAACTTATCTTTTATAACTACTTTACCAGTTTTTCAAGGTTCTTACTCGATGGTTTATTCTAGTTGGAGTCTATCAGTATCAAATTTGATGATGGGTTGTCCAAAAACACAAGCTGGAGGCCCAGGACTGAAATCCTCCTTGCAACAGCAGCACAGCCAGCATGGCTGCAGGGATAGTACTACCATCGCAGGCCCGAGTGGAATAGGGAACCCTTCGCCACAGGATATGGTCCTTAAATCGGTGCAGGAAATGGACCACAAAATAGAAGAAGTCCTTGACCATCTCTGTGTTCAGGATGTCAAAATTTATGGTGCTCTGAAAACTGCCACCAAAGCAGAAGAGCAATCGCAGTGGATGTAAGTAGTCGTGGATAAAGTTACTACTGAAATTAATCACATTAGAGCACACCTGGAAAATTCAAATAGGGCCATGAACATCTGGCTGGTGGGTCTCTGGGAAGGGACTGAGGGATAAGATGTGCTTACCTTCCTACGGCACTGGCTGCAGTCTGCCATACCAGAAGAGTCTGGATTGGATCCTGATTCACTCAAGCAAGCTTACCGGATGAACTTTAGAAGAGCACAGGAAAATTGTGGGGCCAGTCGGACTGTTCTTTGGTCACAGCAGGACCTGAGATACGGGACTTAATTCTTAATTGGGCTCAAGCTCATTATCCTCTACAGTTGGAAGGGTAAGAGGTTAAAGTTTTTCCTGACTGGTTATTCACTACCGGGAGCTGCCACAAGATGTTTGATCCACTTTAGCAGCAGCTTCGAGGCCTCGGAGTAGTGCATTTGTTACTGGCGCCTGCACGACTCTAGACCACATATGATGGAAAAATATTCCAGTTCACTGATCCTGATGAGGCAAAAAAGAAAGTGGACAAAATACTAGCTGAATTTCAAAGTGGAGCCTCTGGAGGCCAGGGTCACAATGCAGACTCTGATGAGGGAGATTGAAGTTAGTTTACATTGTGCTGCCAGAAGGACTGCTTGACTTCAAAGTCTGATTTCTAATTCCAGTGACTTTTTCTTGCTAACATGCAATAAGGATTTATTTATGTTTTATCTTACATTTTGAAAATTGTTAAGATTTTCCTAGTTTCCCTATTACTTCAGCTGGTTGAAACTTTTCATTTTAATAAAATAGTGCCTACCATGAGGTGCACTTCTGTAGTGCGGCTGGCTTGTGTGGGTGTAAACTGCCAGTCTGAACTAGACTCATTATGAAACTCTTATGTTTATGGACTTGTTCCTTAACTAGGGCACTGAACTGTCTGCACCATTATTATTATTATAGTTAAAGTAGGGGATTAACCATTTCTTTCTATGTACCATTTTAGATAATACTGGCAAAGGTGCAATGTATGCCTGTCATGTTGTTTGTAAGTTGGAGCTAGGCTGTTCTGACTGAGATCCAGTTTCTACCTAGGACTATTTTTACAATTGTGGGAATAATGGTTTCTAGAACCATGTATTTCGTCATGTTTTTCCCCCACGGGTCCTAGCATGGCTGGCCTTTCTAGCATTTGGTATGAGCCTGCTATATTGCATTCTCATGAACTCTGTGTGTATATCTCCCACATGTGGTATCAAAACTTAAAGGTCTTTTGTATCCTGATGCTAACATATGTTGTAATGCTCACTAATTTGTGAACTGCACATTTACATGTTACCTTTAATTGTAATGTTTCTGGCATGTTTATGTCAAAATGAGGAAAAAAAAAAAAAAAAACATTTACTGACTGAACAGGACCAAACATCATACCAGGAAGCACCAAGAATCCTCCTGAGGCAAATCATAACAGACGAGGCAGGCAGAAGCAGGAACACAGGCTGCCCAACAAAAGAGTGAAATCCAGTACTAGCTGCCCAATAAAAGAGTGAAATCCAGAAGGCAGACACTGCGGTAATCCTGAAAGGAAACCTCAGCATCCCTCCTCCTCAGTGGGAAACAGAGGTACACTGCTGTGAGACTCTGTGGAGAAGAATACCCTAAAGATTTTATTTTGCGTAACACACCCATCTTCTATAGAGCCACACACACAGGATAAGTAACAAAAAACAGTGGACTGATCCCTCAAAACAGCAAGGCCAAAATGTGATCTCCTCCGAAAGAACAGATTTAGACAAATCTAGAGTGAAGGTATGGATGGTATGTTAGGTAACCAATCCACAAATATCAGTGGTGGAAACCACTCTGAAACAGGCCTCCAAGGCTGCCACGCCTCATGCAGTATGCCCAGTTAGGGTACCCTGTAGGTCCTCACAAGCTTGCCTATAGCAGAACATGATGCAGGATATCTTTTTGGACAGACACTGCTAGGTGATTGGTCTACTACTGGCGGCAGGGCCAAAAGAAGATAATACCTGAGAGGACTGTGCAAAGTCCTTGGTACAGTCCAGGTAGTACTGAATGGTGCCGTAAATGTCCAAACAGTTTGACAGCACCTCAGCTGGGTTCTGTGGGGAGGAAACCACACAGGTAGACAGACAGATGCAATGTGAAATCAGAGACTACCTTAGAAAGGAACCTGGGCTGAGTATGCAGTGCCATCCTGTTCTGTGAAACATCACAAAAGGTGTGCCAGGAACCAAAGCTTACTGTTCAGACATCTGCCTCACCGAAGTAATAGCCACAAGGAAAACAGGCTTCCAAGACAGATACTTCCAGTCACTGTAGGAAGCTGGCTCTTAAAGGGCTTTAGTCAGACTAGAATACATGGTTCAGGTCCCAAACTGGAACAGGTTTGTGGACTGAAAGGGACACATATAAGAGAACCGTCAGGAACCTGTAGACTATGACCAGTTGAGCAACTGTTATGTCCCCAGTAGGAACATGAAAAGTCAAACAGCCGGACTTCCGGTGACGCTGGCGTACATGGCGGATTAACTGATCGACAGCTCCTCCGAGTCTATCTAAATCTGCCTTAATCCCCCTCAAAAGCTGGCTACCAGAGGCAAACAGAGACGCTTAGATGAGATGATGTTACAGACCTGCCAGAAGTTGAAAGAAAATGGAGTAGACACTCCGCAGAATGATGAAAAACCGAATCAAGCACACATGCAATCAGGGGCCTGCGATATGCCTGGGCACATAGCTTCTCCAGGCTCTGACTCGGCAGATGAGAGTAGCTCAGAGGAGGAACCGGCATTCATGATCACCTCCAGACGCCTATTTAAAGAGCTTAGGCGTCTGGGTAATACCATGGAGAATATACAATCAGAGCTAAAGGAAATTCACTCTGAACAAGGGGCACAGACCAAGAAGATCACAGATCTCAAGCAGCAAGCCACGGAGACATCTGGGGCCATAGATCTGCATAACGGCGCAATTCTCCAGCTGCATGACAGGGAGGTCTGGATTCAGCAGAAACTGGAAGACCTTGAGAATCATTCTAGACGAGACAATATTCGCATACATGGCCTCCCCAAACAGACAGAAACGGGGGATAAGACAGTTTTTATGGAAAGTCTCATAAAAGAACTTCTGAACCTTCCCCCGGAATACAAGTTAAACCTGATTCGGGTTCACTGCTCACTGTGTCCCAGACTTCTGGATCCGAAGGCCCACCCAAGATCGATCATCATTGCCTTCCTGGACTACAGAACGAAAGCAGAAATCCTAGGAAAGGCATGGGCTAAGAAAGAAAATTTTTGGAGATGTTCGCCTTTATTTCGAACATGATTACGCCCCCTCCACCATGGATTGTACACGTAAATTATTTCCAATCTTAAAGCAGCTCTGGGGAAAGGGGGTGAAAGCTCACCTAGATTACCTGGCGGTGCTGAGAATCACAACAGATTCAGGTGTGCACACCTTTCCAATGATTTCGAAAGCAGCTAAGTTCCTGCAACGGTGGGAAATCAATTTCTCTGATATCCTGGATGTGGATACTATAAAGGAGTTAGAATACAGTCGCTGGTATGTAGTCCGTAATTCACAAGGAAGAGAGGCCAGACTCGGGTGAACATTATGGGAGGAATGAGCACTGGAAAGTTGGCGGATAAATCGGGCAACCCCCTCCGGTCCCCGCCATAGCAGCGCCACCAGAGGGAAAGGAAAGAACAGGGCGCCAAAATCCCGCCAACCATCAACAGCCCGAGAACTGCAGAACACTTAAAATTACTGCCCTAGCTTGTCCGGTTACGACTACTTCAGCTTGAACTGCAGTGACTCAGGCCTGGGACTCACTAAGTACTTTTTAAAATTTCTTGTGGGAAGAGGAAGGTGATCCTCTCTTCCAATTTCTTTAGATCCATAATATCTAACTGTGATTCTTTAATTTTGAATGGGGAAAGGGCTCTAGCGAAGTGATGTGGTGGGCTCATTTAATCGAACACTTCATGGTCTAAGCCAGCAAATCTTATTGTGTGTAGGTTAACATTGTTACTTTAGCTGGGAGGGTGGGGGGGCTCGGAGGGGCAGATAGATGTTGCCGCCAACGTAATATAAAACCTGCAGTGTATGCTGGGAACACCACCTAATATCGTGGCTGAATTAAGCCTCAGTTAGGCACAACCTTTGGTAGTTGTACCTGCCCCTCCCGAACTTAGACCAGTGGGGACGGGGGAATGGTGGCACTACTGGAAGTACTAGAAAAGTTCATAGTTCGGGAGCCACAGATTTGGCCCTTTTGTTTTATGATGTTTCATGTTCATTGTTTAATTAGGTTATTTTATTTTACTGACTGGTGTGCTGATGTGGAGGATGGGTTGGGGAGCGAGCGGGGGTGGGCAATGCCTTAATCATTTCAGACAAAACTACTGCTGAATGTCTTTTATGGAACTAAACTTTGTAACATATAATGTGAAGGGGCTAAATGGCTCTATAAAAAGGGCAAGAATTTTACAAGAACTGCGGAGACACACCACCAGTCTGGCTCTGTTACAGGAGACCCACCTGAAGGATATAGAACATTCTAAACTAAGACGCTCCTGGGTGGGGGATGTCTGTGCAGCTAGCTGATTGGACCTTCCACACCGGAGAGGAGTAGCTATTTTGTTTAAGAGGGATCTTCCAGTTTAGGTGGTCTCTCAGGTCAGAGATCCCCAGGGTCGATATGTTAGACTCCACCTTCTCATTTTTAATATGAAATGTATGATGGTCAGCTTATACGCTCCCAATGAGCTAAAGGTAAATAGACATTTTTAAAAAAAGTGATAATGGAGACCATACAAGACCCAGATACTTTATATATTTTCAGGGGAGACTTTAATAGGGTGGTCTCAGTCCAATGGAACAGAGCACAATGGGCAGGAGGGCGTGCCAATTCCCAGGGTGATGGTTTTCTGAGGAGGCTAATGGGGTAGGTTGGCCTGACACATGCCTGGAGGGAGAGCCATGAGGCACGCAAAGATTATGCTTTCTTCTCTCATAGGCACGGGATGTATTCAAGAATAGATATGTTCCTTGTGTCTAGGGAGAGGATGCACCTGGTACAGAGCTGTGAAATTCTGCCAAAGTCATGGTGAGACCATTCCCCAGTGCTTCTCAGGCTACAGCTTTTCCCCCTCGGTTAGAAACTCCAATTGGAGACTAAATGTGGGTCTCCTGAATTCTGTAGATTTTATATCTACACTCAAAGTACAACTCTCTGCCTTCCTGGCCACCTACGATGCACATTCAACCTCCCCCACAGTTAGATGGGACACCCTTAAAGCCTACATTCGGGGCCAGATTATATCTCACACTTCTCGAATGAAGAAACAATACCAGGCAAAATTAGAAAGGCTGGAGAAAGAACTTGGGGGAAGCAGAGTTTAGACACAAGCTGACCCTCCACCCAGGGAATAAAGCCCTTTGGCAAAGGAAAAAGAGAAGTAGAACAACAACTGGCAAACCAGGTGGAAGGGGCTATAAGGAGAACACAGCGTAAATATTATGCAGAGGGCAACAGGGCGAGCAGGCTTTTGGCCTGCACTCTTCGTAAACAGCTTACTGGCAGGGCAGTTCTGAAAGTAGAGGATCCTGAGAAAGAAGGGGAAATAATTGCCGATCCCCCAGCTATTACGGGCCGTTTGCTAGATATTACAGGGAATTATACAGCCAAGACTACCTGTATAATGAAACACAAAAAATAAGAAAGTTCTTGGACTCCCTGACTATTACAACCCTCACCCAGGAAAACTGGGATTTACTAGAGAGCCCAATCACTCAGGGGGAGGTTATTAAAATTAAAAGCCTTAAACAAGGGAAATCTCCAGGCATCGATGGCCTCCCGTCGGAATAGTATAAAGTTCTCCACGAGCCCTGGGTTCTTCTATTGGTTCAGTGCTACCACCATATATAGGAGGGGGAGGATGCCGGAGTCTTGGCGCTCTACCCTAATCACAGTCATCCCAAAGAGGGGAAAGACCACTCTCAATGCAACTCATATCGCCCTATCTCATTGATCAATGTGGATTTAAACATTTTCACGGGAATCCTGGCGGACCGCATGCAGCAGGTGGCTCTGAAATGAATACATATTGATCAGACAGGATTTATAGCAGGCAGATATTTGCAAGATAATGCAAGACGCCCGCTTAACATTATCTCTGGGCAAGGGGACATTTCAGCTAGGTATCTCCATGGATGTGGAAAAAGCATTTGATAGGGTCAACTGGAACTTTCTAAATGCCACCATGGAGAAAATGCAGTTCGGCTAGAAATTTCTAGAGATTATAACAAACCTCTATATTTCCCCACAGGCCCAAGTCAGAGTAAATGGCGTAAACTCAGGATATTTCCCCATTGGTAGGGGAACTAGACAGGGTTGCCCACTATCCCCACTTCTTTTTGCCCTACTCCTGGAGCCCTTCGCGGTGGCGGTCCACCAGGATCGGGGGTGGAGGCGGGGGGAGTGAAGAATAAAGTGGCTTTGTATGCAGATGACTCCATATTTTTTGTAGGACATCCTAAAACCTCCCTGCCCTGACTACTGTCCCTGCTTGAGCAATGGGGGTCCATATCAGGCTATAAGATCAATTATGGTAAGTCAGAGGCCCTAGTTTTGAGCGAAAATTGTCCCGCAACGATGAAGCATGGCTTCCCTTTCACTTGGGCTATGCACAATCAAATATGCTACCTCGGCATCCAGGTTTCCACAATATATGTAGCACTATTTGAAGCTAATTATAAATGCCTTTGGGGTGATATTCAGACCGATTTGGTGAGATGTACACTATTGCCTCTTTCACTGGCAGGTCAAGTTGATTCCATCAGAATGAATGTGTTGCCTAGATTTCGTTTTTTGTTTTCTACCCTGCCTATCCCGGTCACAACACAGTTCTGGGCAAAAGTCCAGAAGGGCATAGCTCAGTTCATATGGTGGTGGTGGTGGTTGGGGGGGGTCACAGACCCAGGGTGGCCAGAAAGATTCTACAGCAGGCTAGGGAGAGCGGGGGACTGGGACTCCCTAACTTGTACAGATATTATCTCGCATACCAGATGACCATGGTGCGTTCCTAGGTCAAGCAGCGAATAGAGTCCAGATGGTATGAGACAGAGGAAGGGGAGGACCTGACGAGGCCATTATTTAACTTGGCATGCCTTGACCAACATGTCCCTCTCCAGGAACCTCTGGACGCAACACTCTCTTAAGATCCTGAATAAGGTCCAGAAGAGATTAGACTCTCCCCCTTCACTAGGACCCTTCACCCTAATTAGACACCATGCTGGATTTGCCCCCTTGAAATTGGACCCTGGATATAAAACATGGGAAATCAAGGGTCTCACCAGGTTCTCCCAGTTAGTTGAGAGAGGTGTCTGCGTGTCCTTTGACAGACTAAAAGAGAAATTTGGCTTAGATAACCCAGAATTTTTGAGATATCTACAGGTCAGGCATTTTATCACGAGTGGTGACAGGATAACAATTCTACAGCGACAAAAGACAATACGGAAAGAATCTATCTATGGGGTTGTTACTCTGTGAGTCAAACTAAGATATATTTCAGTATTATATGGGATGCTGGGGGAGAAGGGCCTAGAACCTTTGAATCCAATAAAGAATGCATGGGAGGGAGAATTATCTATTGTCATTCCAACGGAGATATGGTAAAAGAGATTCAGGATAGGGTGGAGGGTCACTATCTACCCAGACTGGAGAGAATACTTTTGGAAGATAATTATTAGATAGATTCTTCCACACTCCTGTGGTCACAAAGCACTTCGGGTCCACCTTCTCAGACAAGTGCTGGCGGGACTGCGAGTTAAGAGGCTCTCACACACATATTTTATGGGAATGTTTGGTCATTTGGGAACTTCTGGGATGCAGTCAAACTAAATATCCAACAGATCTTAATGGTGGATATACCCTCAGACTTTCTTAATTGGGTTCTGGGATTTCCAGTGGTGCTTGGCCTCCCTCCCACCCAGAGAAAATCAGGATTAATTTTTATTGTGGCATCCTTAAAATGCCTTTCCACCAAGTGGCTGCAACAAGAAGCCCCAAAGGCAGATGAATGGATTAGCTGGGTGAGACTCATCCATGATAGGGAAAAACTCCTTGCCAGGCTACAATTGAGGGAGGATAAGATCCTAGAGATTTGGAACCCTTGGCTGAGGTGGCCCGGAGCCAGTTCCTAGGGCAGAGGTAACTGTCTGATGGAGGTTTCCGCACTCGCCCGTTTGTCCCCCCCCCCCCGCATATCCCCATTAAAATTCTGAACAATAGGTGGCTGAATAAGTTTAAAAATGGATGACTAATCCAGAAAACAGTTCAAAGTAAAGGAGTCACCAGTATCTTTTATTCTTTTTTATCTTTTAAATTGAGTAAATGGGGGCACACCCCTATAGGCCGAGAAAGGAGTATAGTTATTTACTTGTGTAGAATTTTTCTTTATAAGTTGTACAACAGGTTTGATTGTATTGGCTTGCATGAGCTAATGTTTGTGAGTAAAGTGAATAAATCAGAGGAGAATAAACTGTAAAGTTAAGAGACAGGAAATAACAGAAGGACTTTGCATATCCTAACCATCTACAGTATATGCCTCTTCGGACAGATACTTGGTTTAAATGAAATGTTGATCTTTTTTTTTTTTTTTAAATCCATGTTTATTGGCAACAAACGGGTACACAATCAAAGTACTCACAATGGCAGTATAGGTACAATTAGATCATTTTCATCCAATAATACAGTGGCAGTTAATTGCCTCTACCAAGAAGAATCTAGGAGTGTCCAGCCTTTTCATTAGAATCAAGCTCCCCAACATCTCATTGAGCCAGGTCATGAAGCTATGACCTTCTTCTTCCCCTATAGGCCCAGTCCCCTTTAACATCTTGCCCTCTTTCCCCTATATTAGACAAACATCTTATTTCAGCTAGCCACTGTCCCAGAACCTGGATTTCTATGTTCATCTAGCCAGGTGAACCATCTCGTCCACCTACGGGTAAAAACACATGTCTGCAGGCTGATTTTAAAAGTCAATTCTTCCAAGTCTGAGATTTCTTGTATGATATGAATCCAAGTTCCGATAGCAGGTGGCTCTGGCTTCAGCCAGGCGCGAGTAATGGTTTTATGTGCTGCTGCTGCCAATACTATAGCCCAGAGGTACACTGAGTCAGCCCCCCTAACTGCATAAGGCGGAACACCCAGAATCACCTCTGGCCACTCCAGTGGGCGTTCGAACATGAAAAGGATGCCCAGTGTCATAGCTACCTCGGACCAGAAAGGTCGTATCTTAGGGCATGCCCAAAAAATGTGTAAATGATGTGCGTTGTCATCCCCACAGAGTTTCCAGCATGTATGAGGACGGGTTGGGTCTCTCCTATGGAGAAGTGTTGGGGTAAGAAAATAGCGGACCCTTATTTTCCAGCTACATTCTTGCCAGAGTGGAGATCTGGTTGTTTTAATAGCCGTGTAGAATACTTTGTCCCAGTCCACCTCCCTGCCATCCATACCGGACTCCCTTTGCCAATTTGTTTTAATTTTTTTCCAGAGGGTCTTTCTTCAGTGTTGCCAATGCTTTATATAATGCGGATATGTGTCCTCTCTGGACTTGGCCAGCCATCACACCCTTCATACATTCAAGGAGAGGGGAAGCCCGGCCTGGGTCTGGATCTGTCCCCTGACATTTATTAATATAAGTCCTAACTTGTAAATATCTGAAATAGTCAGAGCGCCGGAGTTCATATGTATTCCGGAGTGTTTCAAAGTCCAGGACCACGTTCCCCTGCACAAATTGTCCAAAGTTGGACAAACCTCGCCTGCTCCAGGCCTTAAGAGTATGGTCTAACCGGGCTGGTGTAAAGTCTGGAGTCCATGAGAGTCCGCTCAGAGGCCAAACGGACCTTCCAATTCTATATTTCTGCCACATCCTTCGCATGGCCGTCAGTGTGCTATTAACTACCATCAGCAAGGGGGATCGATTATGGAGCCCCGGGGGAGCATGATCCTAGCGCCTAATGGGGGTCCACGTCCATCCTCCTCGCCCTGTTCCATTAGCTTCCAATTGGAAATGTAGGTTGGGTTTGACCACTGTAGGGCCCTCTTCAATTGTGTGGCCAGGTAGTAATCCTCCAAGTCGGGAAGGGATCGGCCGCCTTTTTTCCTATGTGTTTGCAAGATGCTCAAATTGACTCTTGCTTTTTTACCATTCCAGATGAATCTTACAATCTTCCTGTGCCGATTCTGAAATTGCATTTTATTTATTGGGATCGGGAGGCACTGGAACAAGTATAAGAACCTTGGGAGAATGTTCATAGTGATAGATTGTATCTTGGCATAGATGGGCAGATTTATTAGTGACCATCTCTCAAAATCCTTTGTTATCTGATTTAACAGGGGGCTGTAATTCACCCTGAACAACTGGGATAGGTGTTTAGTTATATATGTGCCCAAGTATTTCATCTTATGTGCTGCCCAGTCTAATGGGAGCATTCCCCCTTATCTTGTTTGTAGGTGTGTAATAAAAGCTAAGGACCTCTGTGTCTTTGTTCTATTAAGCGTATAGCCCGCGTGCCTACTGAATTCCCCCAACAATGACCACACTTGGGGTATCGATTCCTCTGGGTTTGATAGGGTCAACAGAACATCGTCGGCATACAATGAAATTTTTCGGTCCATCCCCCCCACTTCAATCCCCTGAATCCGCTCTGATTGGCGTATAGCTAATGCTAGTGGTTCTATGTAAAGGGCAAATAGGAGGGGAGAAAGGGGACAACCCTGTCTGGTGCCCCGTCCCGAGTCTGAAACGTGAGGAGACGCCTCCATTCACCCTGACATAAGCTTGGGGACCAGTGTATAATACCTTCAGGCTGTCAATGAAGGGTTGCGGAAAGGCCATGGTCTCCAGGATTAAGAATAGAAAACTCCAAGAGACCTTATCAAAGGCCTTTTCAGCATCCAGTCTCATTAAACAGGATGGAATACGGTGGCGGTGTATGACATCTATCACATTTAAGGCCGCTTGGACACTATCTGGGGCCTGTCGGCCTGAGACGAAGCCGTCCTGGTCCAAGGCCACCAGGTCTGGTAGAAGGGAGTTTAATCTAGAGACTATAATAGCTGTGAAAATTTTGTAGTCCGAGTTAAGTAGAGAGATGGGTCTATACGACTCACACCTAGTGGGGTCTTCATTCTCTTTTGGTATTAAAGAGATGGTCGCGTACTGCCACGAGGGTGGCGCCGGGCTTCCATCTCGCCAAATCCCAGAAAAGACTTCCGACAGGAGGGGGACCACCTTCTTCCCAAAAACTTTATAGAATTTGGCGCTGAAGCCACCTGGCCCCAGGCATTTGCCTGTTTTGAGGGTTTTAATGGTTCGCAAGATTTTGGTTTCTGTTATTGGCTGGACCAGGGCCTGGCCCTTAGTTGGGGAAAGAGTGGGAATGGATAGGGAACTCAGAAATTTCAATTTCTCTTCCCTTGTCGTCTCCTTCTGAGACGTATATAAGCTAGTGTAGTAGGAGACAAAGGCCTCCGCGATCTGGGTCTGCCTATTAACTAGGCGGCCTAGGTAGGGGACATTACTTTAGTAATTGTGGCCTTAGCTTTGTATTGCCTCAGACAGAAAGCCAGCAAGCGAGAGCCCCTCGCTCCCCCCTCATAATATTTCTGCTTTAAATAAAAAAGGGACCTCTCTAGTTCTACCTGTTGTATACACTTTAATTTTTTCTTAATCTCTTTCAAGGTTAGGTCCCTAGACTGTTCCCACCTAACCTTCTGGGCATCCTCAAGAGTTTTAATTTGTGTATTAAGGTCTTGGAGCCTTTGTGTTGCCAGTCTTTTTTTGGCAGAAGCAAAGGCGATTATTTTTCCACGCACTGTGGCCTTCAGGGTGTCCCAGAGAATTTGTGGTGAGACCCCTCCCACATTGTTCTCCTCTATTGTGGTGGCAATATGTTGTTTAAGGTCCTTAACCAGGGCTTGGTCTCGAAGTAGGGGGCAGTTCAGCCTCCATTGTGTATTTCGGTGTGGGAGGGAAAGGCCCACCTCCAGAAAGAGGGGACTATTGTCTGACAAGGGGGAGTTCCCCACCCACATCGAAGGGAATTGCATAAGATCTCTGGAAAAGGTGAAAAAGGTGTCTAACCTAGAAAATATTTTAAAGCGGGGAGAGTAGTATGTGTACTCTCTGGCTGCAGGATACCTTTCCCGCCAGACGTCCACCAGAGCCACCTGCTCAAAAATCTTTTTAACTGCTCTTGCCTTTCTATAGTCTGGATTTGGTATTGTTGATGTAGTATCTAGGGTCCTGTTAAATACCAGGTTCCAATCCCCGCCCATGATCAGAACTCCCTTGGTTTTTTCTGCTACCAGCTGGGTGAGAGAGGAGTAGAAAGACACGGGGGATCCCGGAGGGGCATAGACATTTACCAGAGTGATCAGCGTGTCTTGGACCCGTCCCACCACCAAGACAAACCGCGCCCCCAGGTCCTCCATGACTTCATCCACCTCAAAAGGGAAAGAAGATGCCACGAGAATGGCGACTCCCCTCTTCCTACCCGCTGCCAGGGAGGAATGAAAAACACGCAGGTATTTCTTAGACCTCAACTTTAAGGCCTCAGAAGGTGAAAGGTGAGTCTCCTGTAGGAAACACACGTCACACCCTTGTGTTGTCAAATATTTTAAAATCTGCTTTCTCTTTACCGGATTCGTACTACCATTGATGTTATATGAAAGAAATTTAGAGTTGTGACTAGCCATCTCTAATTTTCGGAACCAGACCCCATGACCTTATCTTCTGACAGACCCAGATTTGCAATTGTACATAGGATGCCTCTTTACATTCTGTTGTGTACCCAATTACAACAACAAAACATAACTGTAACTTTGCAGGTTTAAACTGAGAAACCCAACAAGGAGAACATTTAGAACTCAGTGCCCCAGTCCATACCCTGGGGGTTATCCAATAGGGCACGGGTGGTCCCTTGAGATGAGAGCTGAAGGGACCTCCCAGCGCACGTAAGAGTGAACGACTTCCATGGTTAAGCTGGGGAAACTCCAGCTTATGGGCCGCCATGTATGTGACGGAAGGTAGGATGCTCAGCCAAAGGGTGAAGCCCCACATTAGCCCAAGGGAAGAGTCCCTATCCGGGCTAAGCCCTCTGACGTCAGAGAGTCATTTATGTCAGAAGCTCTTAACTTGCCCATTCCCCCCTCCCCTCGCAGCCCTATGATCTCATACCTTGTGAACATCGCTTAGGTTATTAGTATTTATTCATTTGTCCATTCTTCAATCTTGGAAGCCCTCTGTAATATATAAATTAGGTCAGCTCCTATTTTAATTGCCCATTTGTTGCCCAGGCTCCTGTGGATCCTCCTTTTGTTAAAAGGCCCCTGTACTTCATAGTCAGAGGGACAAGCCCACCGAACACTTAAACAGCCATCAGAAAGAGGCCCCAGGTTTCTTCCACAAGTGGCAGTGCCGCCTGGAGATAACACTCTCTCTGTAATGCTTACACAATAAGACATCTAATGTAAATGTCTATGTAGGAATCGGAGGTCTCATATTGCTTACCCACTCAAGCAGCACCAACCCTCTGTGTGAACCAATTCAAAGCGTCTGTTCTGGTCCCGGGCCCCCCCCACCCCCCGTGCAAGGTTGGATAGTTCCCTTTTCCATTATCAGGCTCATCGAGGGGGATTCGTGCAGGGGGTAGACAAGGTAGAGAAAAAAAAAGGGGGGGGGGATTTTTCCTTTCCTTCCCTGTCCTTATCCTTCAGCTGTAGGAGTTAGGCGCCGAGAAGGAGGCCCGAGCCAAGCGCAGTTCACAGTTCACACTGGGTGTCAGGCTGGCAATTGGGAGACGAAAAACACAGTTCCAGCAAGGTAACAAATTCTTTCGAGTCTCCACGGCATTCTGTTGGTTGGGATCTTCTTCGTCTTCTTCCAGGTGTGCTGCCTTCCTGTTCACCGTTGAGGCCTCTCCGTATCTTCTCAAGAGAGTCGCTATGTCCGCTCTTAGATTTGAATGAGGGAGCCTCTTCGTCGATCCCGGGTGTACAGCGCCTCTTTGAGCTACCGACCAGGCCGAGGCGATCAGGTCCCGCTCAATTTTCTTTACCTAATGGCGGAGCGGAGATACCCATATCAGTGAGGTACTGCGAGGCTGCCAGGAGGTCCGGAAACACTTTTATACCTTCTCCAGTTTCCACTTTCAATCTGGCTGGGTGCAGGAGCTGCGCTTTAACCCCCTTCGTCTTTAGTTGCTTTAATATTGGCCACAATGCTCTTCTGGCCTCCTGCACTGCAGTAGTGTGGTCATTATCCAGCGTGATTCTCTGCCCCCTATATTGCATGATGCCCTGCTGCCAAGCCTGGCGTAAGAGCTCCTCCTTTGAGCGGTAGGAGGTCAGGCGCATGATCAGAGACCTGGGCCTAGCTTTGGGGTTACGGGGCTTGGGTCCCAGTGATCTATGGGCCTGGTCCATTGCCAGGTCGATGTCTTCCGGGAGTGACAGGAGCTCTCGGAGCATTTCTTGTAAAAAGGCTATAGTGTCCTTATGGTTCGCCTCCACACCCTCTGGGACCCCATATATTCGAATGTTATGGCATCGGCTTCTTCCTTCCAAGTCATCGACTCGTCTGGTTAGTTCTCTGTCTCTTGCCATTAAATATAGTATCAGGCAATCCTGTCTGTCGGTCTGTTCGGCAGTTTGCGTTAGGCAGAGTTCCATCTGATCTATTCTGTGTTCTACGCGGTTGATATCCGATTGGAGTTCTGAGAGGTCGCGGTCGATTTTTTGGACCGTTTGGGCCATTTGTATTATTGTAGTGGCCTGGTCCATTTTAGATTTTGCTTCTCGAGGGTTCCCTGCTTGTAGGCCCTCCGCGGGGTCTGAAGTCTCCAGAGTCTCCTGCTGCTCCAGCTGCAGCATTTCTCTCAATTTCTGAACTGGGGTGCTCTGTAGCTTCCCTGTTTTCATTCTCGTTGCCTTAGCTGGAGAGGACATGCTTTCAGTAGGCGATGTTATCCGATGTTGTAGCTGCGAGGACGGAGCTGAGAACTTAGGCAGCCATTTGTCCTCTGACGTCACCGGAAGTCCAAAATGTTGATCCTTAATGTTCTGAATGTATTGGTATTCAAAGTTCTTAAATAAAATTGAGTTACCAAAAATTAAAAAAAAAAGTCGAACAGCCAACATTTGGACCTTTACCAAGAAGTACTGCAATCCTGACCGAGACCAACCCAAAAAGTACAGCACCCTCTGCACTGGGCAAGTGAAGGGGTCCACAGATGTCTGTTGGTACCAGATAGTGAAGCATTAGGCACTAGGACCCAGAGAGAGAGAGAACTTTTCAGAGGGCTGATGGCACAGTTAGGCACTGCGTGCGCGATAACGCACGCACCTACTGATACATAGCCATAGCGGCCCCCAACTACCTCAGTACCTTTTCTTACAGAGGAGGTGAGCAGCACAACCCAACAAGTAACTATGTGCTTAACCTAAGGGCATAAGACAGCCCTAGTGGCCCATATAAGAAGGGCCAGTAAACCCTGTAACAGTGCCTTCAACAGTCCAAACCATATATAAAAGGGGTGAAGACCAACACAACAATACTGGAGTGAGTCTGAGGGATGGTGAGTGTGCGTGTGAATCAATGATGAAGACTGAGTCCTAGAAGATCAAGAATTATGGCGTTTTAATTTCTTCCAAGAATCCCTCTTCACCACCGATTCCCACTAGTGGGTCTGAATATCAAGCTCAGAAACCCACTGACTAGGGCGGCTGGAGCTCAGGGCTCTCACGATCCATTCAGAATTGTCCTGCCAAAAATGGCATGCTGCGTGGCATAGACATCCAGGGTAAAATCTTTGGTAAATGTGTGTACTGTGCTCCAAGCTGCAGCTCTGCAAATTTCTTCAATGAGCACAGAGCACATTTCTGCCAAGGATGTGACAACCACTCTGGTGGAGTGGGTATATACGCTGTCCTCCAATTTAACTTGAGTCATAGCACAGCACTGGTGAAAGCAATTCACAATACAGGCACAAATGCACTTGATTCTAACAGACTGACCCTTCCAATTAGGTTCGAAGAAGACAAAGTGCTGTTTGAATTGTCTGCAGTCCTTGGTTCTATTCAGATAAAACCTAAGGACCTCTATACATCCAGTGACTGAACAGTACTTTATCCCTCATTCTGGAAGTTGGCAAAGTATGTAGGCAGGACTATGGCCTGACTAAAATGGAAGTCTGGGGGCACTGTTGAGCACCTTACTGATAAGACGTGACTTGGAGGAGCTCTGCAGTCAGAAATACTGTATATTCTGTTTAAAATTCGCTTTTGGAGCTGAACAAGACAAAAACTTTTCTTTAAAATCAGAGTATACAGAGAAGAGCATTTTGGTGCCTCACACTATGGGAAGAACTAATAAAAGTGGCCCTAGTGGCTCGAAACAACAGCAGCTACCGAATCCTCAGGCCTCAGCATCTACGTTAGGCCACACCACTCAACACCCACCATAGAAAGCTCTCCAGCTCTTGCTACAAGCCATCGATTCAAAGACAGAAACTATCCTACAGAGGATTGGAGAACAGGATGTAAAAAAATAGAACTGGCAAATAAAACCACATCGACAGCGGAGTCGCAAGCCACAAAAGTGCTTTCTGTTACCACAAAACTTGTTCAAGAAAATGGCCACCTACGCTACAGGCTGGAGGCATTGGAAAATGCACATTGTGCTTCTAACGTTCGGCTGTTGGGTCTCTCTTAAGATCTTGGAGAGATGGACCCACTGAAGTTTTTACAGGACTGGTTACCTAAAGTGCTGCATTTGGAGGCTAAGATAGTGGACAGATTCATCAGAGCCTACTGGATATCTCAGAGGTCTACAGTGGCCCAGCGAGACAATCCTACAACCCTGCTGGTGGTTACAGATGGTGTCTCTCTACCAGGGACATTCTACTGCAAGCTACCCGATTCACGGAATCGTTGCACTATCAGGGGGCAAACGGTCCATATATTCCCGGATCTCTTTTTCACCACCAGAATCCGGTGTAAAAAGTTTGACGCTGTCCAGGCAAAGCTCCAGAGTCTGGGAGGTTGCACACTCCTTGTTGATGCTGGCCCGCCTTCGGATCTATTACGGAGGCCAAGTGTACCAATTTACAGACCTGGAGGACGCAGGGAGAAGGGCCCAACAGATCCAGCATGAGTTTGCTGCATAGAAGAAGAAGCACCTAATTCCGAATTGGAAGAAGAGACCTGAACTGGTGTGAGTCCTTGATGAATCAGTGACTGTCTAAATAGTATGAGCAACAACTAACTAAATAAATAATATTAGCCAGCACTATCTGATTTAAAGTTAAGGGGGAATTTTTCTCTCGTTATTGTTTTATATCTTGGTTCATATTCCCTCATGAAGTGTAAGCCATGGGGTTTTAAAATGGCATTTATACATAGCAACGTTTTTTCGATTCGCTGCAGAATTTATGGTCAACTTATCCCAGGTCTGCTCTAAATTAGAATATACATGTACTGCAGTTACTCTGAATCACTAGGAATGTTTGGGTTTTGAACATGATCGAAAAGAGGATCATATCAGCTATTCTAGCTGAATATAAATATGATGCTGGACTTTTACATTTATGGATTGACCTCTAAAATCTTGTAAGGTATAGCAATCTAGTTTATTTATGCTATGGAATAATTAATCTTAGGATTTCCTCCTTATCCGTAACCAGAATGTTAGATTATGTGAATCTTTTTCATTTGATGGATCCTATCTTCTGTGTGATCTCTGACATTTGTGTGTACTGTGAATTGTATTTTAATGAAAATGCAATAAACAAAGTACAAAAAAAAAAAAATGGAAGTCTGATATCAACTTGCGTAAAAACATTGAGTGAGTGCTGAGTACTACTTTATCTGTGTTGAGAACAGTATACAGAGGATCTGTGGCCAAAGCATGGATTTCAAATACTCAATGCAGAGAAGATAGCCAATAGAAAAAAATGGGTTACTTACCTGTAACTGTAGTTCTAGAAGTGGTACAGTATATGGTTCACATCCACTGGAAGAGTCTGATTGGCCAGATGTCTTAGAAGCTAAGCTCCTCCCACCACCCAGGTGGTATATCCCAACTTCACCGCACGATGTCAGATCTTGCATGCTGGAAGCGTGAATCCGTGCACCACTTGGCCAGGAGAGGCCAAGTGGGTTGTGTGGATGTGAACCACATAGCACTCCTAGAAATTAAAATTATGTACTCACTGTAATTCTTGATCTTCTTGGACAAGTCTTCACGATTTATTCATACTTCTGGCTTACAAGCTGGAGGCGCTGGGACCCCGCGGGAGCCAAAAATCTTCAGGAGGGCCGGCGCCGAGGTGGGACCGTGCATGTGCGGCACCACTAGACTGTCTTGCGCCTATGTAGGCTATCTCGGCGTCGACCCTCCAACTGCCTCAGTACTTTTTACTGAGGAGGTGCAGTGTAATATAATCTAAGAAAAAATTACTCACCTTAGTAATCTTGTTTCTTCTAAGGAAATCTTACTGTATTCTGACTTATGCAGCATAGTCTCACAATAGGACTGTCTTGGAGCCAAAATGGTTAACAGAACCTATGCAAATGAGGGAATGCTAGCCTCGAGCTCAGTTTTCAAATCACTGTCCCTGGTAAACAACTCTAAACCGTCAGATTCTCACGAAGCATGCACTAAACAGTTTCCGACCAACAGAATTACAGCAACAACCACCACCACCACCCTCCTTAATAATAATTATGACAATGTTATAAGTTATATTATGACCAATCCAGTCCTTGAGCTATGCTCCACTCCTATGTATGATGACTTGTACATATCTGTCAGTTGAACTAGCTAGTCTAGAGTGTATAATCTGAAATGTGCTTACTACTATACGTTTCTCCTAGTGTCAAATGATGTATTTCCCACGTTTGTTTACTGTGACAAAAAACTGTACTCTCTTTGCCATGTCTCCGTGACTGTTGTTCCTCATGTTGTATTCTCCCGGATTGCTCCTGAAAATAGGCATAATACTTGTCTAGTGTACTTACCCGGTAAACAAAAGCTAAATAAATAAATAAAGTAAGTAATGAAGGGAAAACATTTGGGAATTATCCCTTTTTTCCAAAAGAACCTCAAAAGTGGCATCACTTAAGGCTCAAGTCACAGATGCACAAAAACAAGAACAGTATATACCCCCAGGTTTGCAACAACTCTACCACAGCTGTAGTGCAGTGACCATAGGTTTCTAGCAGAGGAGGAAGCTCAGAATACAGTAAGATTCCCTTAGAAGAAACACAGTTACTAAGGTGAGTAATTTTTTCTTCAAACCTCAGGAAATCTTACTGTATTCTGACTTATGCAGATTACCAGCAGTGCCTTTGGAGGTGGGCCTACAACCCATTTAGGAAACAGGCTCTGCAAGACTGCTGTGCCAAACCTGGCATCAGCTCTGGCCTGGACATCCAAACAATAATGTTTGGTGAATGTGTGAACTGTCTTCCAAGTTGCAGTTTTGCAAATGTCCACTCGTGGAATATCTCTAGCAGCTGCTAGAGAGGCTGCAGCACCCCTAGTTGAATGGGCCCGGAGACCTGAAGGTGGTTCCTTACCCACCTTGCTATAGTAGAACTGAATACAGGCTACAATCCATCGAGCAATGGATCATTTTGTGGCAGGTTTTCCTTTCCCCACCTCTCCATAAGTGAAGAGCTAGGTTTGATCCTGTCTGTGACCCTTTGTGTGGTCAAAATAGTAGCTGACTGCCCTTTTCACATCCAGGCTGTGCAGCCTATGCTCACCTGAAGTAGAATGATCCATGAAGAAAACTGGCAAGGTAATAGACTGGTTAAGGTGGAAATCTGATACCACCTTCAGCAAAAACTTTATGTTAGTTCTCAGAGTTACCGTATCTCTTTGGACTACAATATAACCTGGCTCTGTAGACAGCGCCTGAAGTTCACTGATCCTTCTGCTGGAGGTAATGGCCACCAGAAACACTGTTTTCCAAGTCACATATTTGAGATCTGCTGTAGACATGGGCTCAAATGGGGGCTGCATAAGCTGAGCAATGCAGATATTCAGATCCCACATGGGGGCAGGTTCTCTGTGTGGTGGATGCAAGTGTAATAACCCCTTAAAAATGTTGAATACTGGCTTCGTAGCCAAAGAAGAAGCCTTACTTGCTGATAAATAAGCTGAAACAGCTGCCAAGCGCACCCTCAAGGTGGAAATAGTTAAACCTGTGGAATGCAAATGGGCCATATAGTCCAGGAATACAGAAATGCTAGCCTGGGCATGGTCCAAGCCCTTACCCTGACACCAAAAATAAAATCTTTTCCATTTAGAGACATAGGTTTTCTTGGTAGAAGGCTTTCTGGAAACTCTCAGTATATCCATAACTCCCTCTGAGAGGTGCAAGTCTGCATACTCTTGGTCCTCAAGAGCCATGCTTTGAGTCTGAGGCATAGTAAGTTAGGATACTCTATTCTGCCCTGTGAGGAGGACAGTACATTGTACCTCCTAGGGAGACTGATTGGCTTGGCTACTGACAATGATAGGAGCACGGAGTACCAAGGCTGTCTGGCCCAATCTGGGGCAATGAGAATCACTGAGGCTGACTGGAGCCTGAGCTTGTTTAGCACTTTCAGTAAAAGAGGAAAAACATTCTGGAACCTCCATTTCCAGTCCAGCAGAAGTGCATCCAGAGGAACTGTGCCCTTGATGGGGTGCCTGCAGCAATATTGTGGGAGCTAGTGATTGTCTGGGACTGCAAACAGATCCACCTCTGGGGTACCCCATCTGCTGAAAATGGTCTGCAAGACCTGTCTGTTCAGCGACCACTCGTGGTGGTTCTGATTTATTCTGCTAAGGGAAAACCGCCAAGACATTGTCCTTGTCCGGAAGGTGGACAGCTGAGAACGCCACATTTTGGGAGTATGCCAGGGCCCAAATTCTCATTGCTTCTGTGCAAAGAGGGGTTGACCTTGTGCCCCCTTGCTTGTTTATGTAGTACATGGTGGTTGTGTTGTCTGTTCTAACCTGAACCACTTTTCCTCTTATCTGATGATATGCAGGAGAGATTCCTGCTTTCCCCATGTGCCATGTGTGGTATGATCCACCAGATGTGCTCCCCACCCTAGGAGGGATGCATCTGTCATGAGCACCAGAGAAGGGACCTGCTGTCGGAAGGGCACCCCTTGTCTGAGGTTGCTCCTTTCCTGCCACCACTGCAGGGCTTGAAGAAGAATGACTGTGACTGGAACCAACTTTGAAAGAGAGTCTTTCCTTTGGGATCAGTGTTCCCTTAAGTGAAACTGGATGTCCCTCATCTGGAACCTGGACCCTAACACAGTTGCTGTTGAGGCTGCTATGTGGCCTAACAACTGTAGGAAGTGCCTTGCTGGTCTGGAGACGTGAAGTGTGAAGGAATCGGCTACCTGGATAAGGCTGTCCACCCTGTCTTGAGGTAAGTAAGCCATTCCTGTTTTTGCATCCAGTTCTGCCCCTATAACCTGAGCAGCTGACCTGGTTCTAGGACAGACTTTTTGTGGTTGTTTAAGAACCCCAGAGAGGAGAGTGTCTCTTGTGTTACTGACAAAGCCTCCCTTACTTGCTGGTATGACTGGCCCACTATCAGTCAGTCATCCAGGCAGGGGAACACTGACGCCCCTTGTCACCTTAGGTGTACCACTACCACAGCTAGACATTTCATGAACACCCTTGGAGCAGATGTCAGTCCGAAAGGCATTGCCCTGAATTGGTAATGACCTGATGGCATCCTGAACCTGAGGTACTTTCTGAGTGACCTGACTGGGATATGAAAGTAGGCATCCTTCAGATCCAAGGATGCTTGCCAGTCTCCCTGTCTTAGGGTAGATAATATGGTAGCCAGGGTGACCATCTTGAATTTTGGTTTTGCCAGGTGCTTGTTTAAGTATCTGAGATCCAGAATGGGACGCCACTCCCCTATATTCTTTATTGTGAGAAGTACCTTGAATACAGTCCCTTTCCTTTTTTTCTCACATGGTTTTTCTGCACCACTCACTAGGGAGCTCTCTCGGGCATCCTTGGGAGGCCCAGGTCTCTACCTCTGACCTGAGACTTCCCTACCTCTCCCCTGCAAGGCCCGACGCAACCTCCGTATCTGAGCCCCCGAAGGAAGGGCCATCCTACCCGCCCAGGGCACTTTATCTACAGTGTAGAGCACTGAGACTGTATGGGACTGCTGCGGGGAGGAGGAAGCCCAGCATTGGAGTGTGGTACTGGGGTCAAGGTGCCATCGCCTATCCCCAGGATGGGGATTTTTTTTGTATGTGTTCCTGGACCCCTCGGAGCGCGGCACTCAAGGCAACGCTATGCTGCAACTCTGCCCCTCTGCATTCGCAGCGTTGCTATGTCTGGTGCCTCCGGCCGCCGCCAGAGGCTGCTCCAGGAGTGAACACTCCCCTGAACCCTGTCCGGGAAGAGAATGCAGTTTTCCAGATGCTCGATCTCTTCCCTCCCCTGATGACACCAGCTCGTTCCCGAACCCGGGTTGTAGGCATAGTACGAGGTGTGGCATCCAGCGCCTCTACTCTCAGCGCCACCGGGCCGATATACAGTCCCTTTCCTATCTGGGTGGAAGGGACTGGTTCCACTGCCTTCAGCAGAAAAAGGCTTGAAACTTCCTTTTCCAGCAGGGCTGTTTCTGATGGGGAAGAGGATTTGAAGGCCATTAACCTCAGCTTTGGCGCAGCCTTGAAGCTGAGGACAAGTCCCTGACCCACTACTTCCATGACCCACTTATCTGTGGTGATATTTTCCCACTCCTGGAAGTAATGGGCCAACCTGCTCCCTACTGGAATTGGGGAGGCAAGCAGAACAGTCCCTTTAGGGAGTCTGTTTGGACTGTGCTACTGGCTGGACACTTGGACTAGTGTGGCCACTGACCCTCCTGCCCCTGCCTCTGAAGTATCCCCTAAGCTCGTACTGGGGAAAAACCTGAGGTTGGAAAAAAGGCCTATAAGGAGTTTGTTCCCCAAACAGAGACACAGGGTCACAAGGAAAATCCATGGCTTTGTTCCGAGTATCCTGTGCCAGGTTGGTAGTCCTGAGCCAGACAAACCTCCTTAGTGGCACAGAAGATGCCATTTGCCTGGATGCAGTGTCATTAGCATCCACTGCCATCCTGAACCGTGTTTTTGAAGCTTTAATGCCCTTTTTTTCCAGCTTCCTCCAGGTCAGCAGCCATGGGAGGAGGGGCTGCCTTGGCAATCTCTAGCACCGTGGACCACATATTTTTCTGGTACCTGGCTATATAGGCCATATAAGATATCTGCCTAATAGCCAGGGAAGATCCTAGATAAACTTTCTTTGCAAAGGAATCCACCCTCCTAGAATCCTTGTCTGGAGGGTGGGAGGCCAGAGGGATGCCAGCTTTGTCACAAGCTGCAGCCTGTACCACGCCTTCATGGCTGGGATGCACCAAAAGAAAATCAGCCCCAGCCTTTGCTACCCAGTACTTTCTGTCCACCTTTCTGTTTGTGGGTGGGACAGAAGTGGGAATTTGCAGCACCTTCATGGTCTACTTCCTTAAGAATTTGTGAAAAGAGAGGAGCAACCTTTTTGATGGTGGGACATCTATTTCTTTATAATCCTCTTCCTTCTCATCCTCTGTATCTTCCTGGGATGGGAGGTCAAGGGACTGAGCCACTTGCTTCATAAAAGCAAAATATGAGGTAAAATCCTCTGTTCTCTTGTCAGGGGAATCTGGTCTGTGAGGATCAGTGGAAATGTCTGGGTCAACAGGCTCCCCATAATCCTCATCTTCATCATCAGGCTCAATTCCCAACTCATCATCCCCAAAAGGATCCCCACCTTGCTCTATTAGACCGGGAACGGTTTGTGAACCAGAAATTTGGGTAACCGGTTGCTTCCCAACCAGAACCAGGGACTTGAAAGGACTGAATTATTCTGTTCGCGTTAACGATCTCTTCAGCAGAAGGAACAGCAGTTTGCTTAAGTTGCAGTTCCTGGTGCTTTTCCTTTTCTTCTTTTAGCTGCGATGGCAGGTTCAGCAGCCTTATCCACGATGCGTTTTTAGGTAGAGCCTCGCCCCGTCCAGGACAGCCCCTCTGGTTCATCTAGTTGCACAACTGCTGGGTTAGCAGCCTTTACCCATTTTTCCCCTCAGTCTTTTTAACCTCCTATTAACAGTAGACTGAGGAAAACTGGCACAGATCTCACAGTCTGTCTGTAAGTGGTCAGACCCCAGACAGAACAAGCAAACAAGATGAGGATCTGCTTTTATGAACAGTTCCCAGCACTCAGTACAGTGCTGGAAACCAGTAGGTCCATTAGTATTTTTCTCCCACATACTGGATTGTTAAACTGATACAAGAAACCAGGAGTTACCCTGGAATTTTAAATAATGACAAGCCCAGGAATCACCCCAGTTGAATTTGACCCACTAACCAGGAGTTACCCCCATAAATTCAACTAAAAACTAACCGACTATAACGAGTCAGAACAGAAATTTAAACTTTAAAATATACAAGACAAAGACTAAAAGTGAGATTGCCGGTTTCCTCCTGGTTAAGAAACCGGGAAGAAAATGAGTACTTACCCCTCTAAACTAGAAATCTAAACAACTGCTACCTGAAAAATCAAGGACAGTGAAAAGAATACCAAATAAAACAGTTTTATTGATAAAATAACCAAGACAATAATGTTTTTTCAAGAGATGAAGGAGAGCTCTCCGGAGACGTATTACTGAGGCAAGTGGAGTAAAGAATCTGACAGTTTAGAATTGTTTACCAGGGACAGTGATTTGAAAACCAAGCTCGAGCCTAGCATTCCATAATTTGCATAGGTCCTATTAACCAATTCGGCTTCGAGGCAGTCCTATGGTGAGACCATACTGCATAAGTCAGAATACAGTAAGATTTCCTGGGATTTGAAGAACACATAACCTAACAAGGGCATAAGATAGCCCTATTGACCTATACAAGAAGCGTCAATCTAAACAATGTCTTCACAGCCAAAACCAAATGAGGGAGTGAAGACCAGGAACAGACTGAGTGAGCTCAGGGTATGGTGGGTGGGCATATGAATAAATGGTGAAGACTTGTCCAAGAAGATCAAGAATTACAGTGAGTATGTAATTTTCATAGCTTCTTGGACTAAAAGTCATCACCATTTATTCATACTTCTGGGTTAGAGTACCAAGCTAAACCAATCCCTGAGCAGGGCGGTAGGTGATGGAGCTCACTCAGGACAGAAGTCCATTAAGAACTGTCCTGCAACAGGAAGCATGCCGTCTGGCATGGACATCCAGAGCGTAGTGCTTCACAAAAGTATGCACTGAGCTCCAAGTAGTTGCCTTGCAAATGTCAGCAATGAGGACAGATTGGATCTCTGCCAGGGATGTAGCAACCACTCTGGTCTAGTGGGCACATGATTGGCCTTCAAACTTAACCTGTGCCATAGAGTAACAATGGTGAAAGCATGCTACTATCCAGGGAGAGATGCATTTGATGGATACTGGCTGACCCATCCGGGCTGCGCTGAAGGACACAAAGAGTTGCTTGTCCTGACAGATATCCCCGGTTCTATCAATGTAGAATCAGAGAGCCTTTTTAACATCCAGGGAATGAAGGGTGCGCTCCCCTTCATTTTGGAAGTTGGAGAAATAAGTAGGGAGCACTAAGGGCTGATTGAGGTGGATATCCAAAACCACTCTGGCTAGAAATTTAGGGTGAGAACGGAGGACCACCTTGTCTTTATGAAAGACTGTATGCGGAGGGTCTGTGACCAATGCATGCATCTCAGAGACCCTACAAGCAGAAGTGATGGCCACCAGAAAGGTAGTCTTCCAGGTCAAAAATTTCAAATCACATGTAGCTAGAGGCTCAAAGTGTTTACGAGTGAGCCATGTCTAGCATGAGATTAATGTCCCAGGGGGCAACCGGTTTCCTAACTGGTGACCTTGTGTGAAGAATACCTTTGAAGAATCTTCTGAACAGTGGTAACTGAGCCAGACATATCCAGGTCTGGCTCATGATAGGTGGAGAGCGCACAGAGGTGTACCTTGACTGACAAGTACTGCAACCCTGCATCTGAAAGGTCTATCAGGTACTTTAAAACCTTGTCTGGAGAACACTGAAAGGGGTCTAGGTAGATCTTAGCATACCATTCTGTGAAACGCCTCCACTTAGCAGTGTAAGTCTTCCTGGTGGAGGGCTTACATGCCACCAAGACAATCTGTGAGATTCGCTGAGACACTTTAAACCTGTCCACTTCTATCTCCTCAGGAGCCAGGCATGGAGATAAAGGGAGTGCAGGTTGGGATGGACCAGAGGTCCCTGTGTCAAGAGGTCCTTCGAAAGGGCAGTTGCTTTGGAGGAGCCTCTGACAACTTGATGATCAATGGAAACCAGATTTGTCAAGGCCAGTAGAGTGCAATAAGAATCATCTTGCCCCCATGTGCCTCCAATCTGTGCAGCACCCTCTGAATTAGAGGAAGAGGGGGAAACACATACAGAAAACATCTTGTCCACTGCAGTCTGAATGCACCCTGACAGAAAGTGCCAGCTTCTGGATTTCTGGAGCAGAACAGAGGTAGTTTTGTGTTGAGTGGAAATACAAAAAGATCCAAGTCCGGACAGCCCCATTTGTTGAAGAGCGACTGCACGATGTCTGGTGCAAGCGACCACTCGTGAGGATCTGCTTCCATCCTGCTGATGTGGTCCTTGTGACAGGGTTGAATAAAGCCCTGTCCCATTTGTTAGACAGAAAGAGTTAAATACAAGGATCTCTCCTATCCTCTTCTTTTCTGTCTCTTGTCTGTCTGGTTGTGCAACTCATTTTTTTGGGGAGACCTAGGAACTGATCACTTCAATGTTCTCATGATTCTCAGCCATTGCTTCCCCTCTGCCTTCACTTGCTGTTCCGTCCTGCCTTCCCCCTTGCTTATCTGCAGTTATAAAAAAAATATATATGTGAATTTCTGTGTAAATCTGTATGTGAAACTGTGATTCCTTTGTTTAAAACTGTATACAATTATACTGTTGAAATGATTGCAAACCTATTTGGAACTCAAGGGGTTAACCGGAGATACAGTTTCTAAGCCTTTGGCAGAGCTGTAAACAAGAGGTCAGTTCTGGGTCACTATGTTCTTTTTGTTGCACCTGCATCGAAACTTACAAGAACATTCTGTGAGAAGCAGGCTCTCTTAAGTTCCCAGACAAAGACTTCTAAAAAGAGCAGCAATGCTTTTGCTAGAAAGACAAGGAGAGTGAGAGACAAACTTGGAATTAAGAGATACCCTCAGAAGGAGGGCTTAGTTTTCTCTGTACTACCTGTGTAAATAGTTATACTGAATAATTTATTTTTTACTTTGCTGTTATTGAGAAAAATAAAACTATCTGCAAATTTTGAAACTGCTCCTGGTTTTCCTATGCTTCCTGACCTGTGCCTTGATGACAGATGGTGTCAGTCTAAGTAGGATTTACGCCATGCATACTCTAAGCCAGGAGTTATGTACGTGGGTACTAGACCTGGTGGTACCAGGGATGCACAGAAGAAAGGTATGGATTCTGTAGCAGCAAGTCCAGGAGTGATTACCAGAAGAATGGCAGCCAAACCAGAAGCAGAAACAAAAGACCAAACCGAGACTGTTCAGCCAGAACCAGTCATGGAAAAAAAAAAGTGCAGGCAGTGACAGAATCAGAAAGCCTGACTGCCTCTTTCAAATGGTGGGCTATACAACAACAAGAGACTGAGAAACATAGAAGAGATGCAGCGACAGGAGCAGCTAAGAAGAGATGCAGCAATGGATGGATGGATGGATGCCTTGCAAGTAATCAAAGCTGGAGGAGCTGGCACAGGTCCATCAGAGCAACAAAACACTAAACTTAAAAGACCATAAACTTACAAAGTTCTGTCCCTTGGATGATATCGAAGCATACCTGACAACTTTTGAAAGGGTTGCCGCAGCCTAGCAATGGACAATGAGACTGGTACCTTACCTGACAGGGAAAGCCCAACTTGCCTACAGCAATATGGACACTGCACAGTCAGAAAACTGACCTGGTGAAAAGCAAAATCCTGAAAAAGGTATGACATCTCAGGAGAGACATACAGGCAGAGATTCCGTTCCCTGAAGTACAACTCAGTCGACAATCCTCGAGACTCCTTTACCCATCTTGGAGAACTTATTAAATGGCTCTAACCAAAGAGCAAAACAATCCCACAGATCACTGACACATTTGTAATGGAGCAGTTCATTAACATCCTACTCACAGATGTACAGCTTTGGGTAAAAGAACACTGACCAGAAAGTGGGGAAAAGGTTATTTCTTTGGCCGAGGACTATCAGATAGCCAGATGGACTACGTAGCAGCAAGTTAACAGCCAAGCACTGGCAAGACACTTTTTCCCATTTAAACTACAAGTCTGATAAGAACTCTGGTGTCGGTAACAAATCTACACCCAAAGACTTTATCTGCTATAACTTTAATAAGCCAAGTCATACTGCGAGAAATTGCCATAGTAAGGAAAGAGACACTGGTAAAGATTTGTCCTTAGCAAATTGAGGCAAGTGCTGTATTTAACAGATGTGAAGGTGGGAGATAAGACTGTGAAAGAATTGATTCGGAAAACAGAAGAAAAAAATTACTCACCTTAGTATTTGTGTTTCTTCTAATGGAGTCTTGCTGTATTGTGACATATGCAGTTAGCCCCAGCACTTGAACTGCCCCGGGGATGAAAGAGTTAACTCTATGCAGACGCACAGAATGTTGAGCTCAAGCTTGGATTTCAGACCTCTGTCTGTGGTGCTTCAGAGTGTAACCATTAGATTCTGACAAGCAACTAACTACACTTCCAGTGTGGAAAGAGTAAACAAATAAACCAACAGGCAAATACTTGAGTCCCAAAAGACTCAAATCAAGAACCCAAGTTACAAAAAACAGGTAGTGAACAAGATATATAATATATAAATTTAAAACAGAACAACAACAACCCCACCTTAAAAAGGAGGGGTGTAAGGTACACCCCTGAGGTGCAACACTGTACCTGCCAGCCTACACCCCAAAAACTAGGTTCTGAGAGGGGAGTCGGGGGGGGGGGTCAGAATACAGCAAGACTCCATTAGAAGAAACACAGTTACTAAGGTGAGTAATTTTTTCTTCAAACAACATGAACTCTTGCTGTATTCTGACATATGCAGACTACCAAGCAGTACTTCCATGGAGGAGGGTACTGAACCTATTTTGGGAATAGGCTCTGCAGTACTACTGTACCAAACCTAGCATCACTCCTAGCCTGGATATCCAGAGAGTAATGCTTGGTGAATGTATGGACTGTTTTCCAAGTGGCTACTTTGCATATCTCTAGTAAAGGTATATCTCTGGCAGCAGCCAGAGAAGCAGCTGTACCCGTAGTCGAGTGGGCCCTCAGGCCTGAGGGAGGTGTTTTACCTACTGCAGCTTGGTATAACAGAATTGTACCCACGCTACAATCCACCTGGCAACAGTTCTTTTAGTAGCAGGCCTACCTTTTCCCACTTCACCATAGGTGAGAAACAAATGAAGACGGTCATTGCTATGTGCCTTAGTATGCTCTATGTAATAGCTAAGTGCCCTTTTAACATCTAAACGGTGTAACCTCCTTTCTCCTGAAGAAGAATGATCAGTGAAAAACACAAAAAGATACATGGACTGATTTAAATGGAAGTCTGAGACCACCTTGGGTAAGAATCTCCTATTGGTTCTCAGGACCACCTTATCCCTATGGAAGGGGATAAAGTCAGGTTCAACTGACAGGGCCTGTAATTAACTAATCCACCTGGCAGAAGTAATAGCTACCAGGAACACAGTTTTCCAGGTCAAGTACTTAAGCTCAGCCGAAGCCAGAGGTTCAAAGGGTGGTTGCATAAGCTGAGCAATGCAGATATTCAGATGCCAAGCTGGAGTATGCTCTCTAAAGGAAGGGTTGATATGAACCAGACCTTTGAAGAACTTACTGAAAACAGGATGAGATGCCAGGGAAGAGCCCTTCCCTGCTGAAAGGAATGCAGAGACAGCTGCAAGATGAACTTTTAAAGTGGCTGGCCTAAGCCCAAACCATTAAGGTGAACCATGTAATCTAAGACTGTGGCAATACCCACAGTATCTGGCAGAATATCCCTGTGTGAACACCAAATGCTGAATCTTTTCCATTTGGAGTTGTAAGTTTTCCTGGTAGAAGGTTTCCGAGAACCCTTGAGGATGTCAAACTCCCTGAGAAAGATGCAGGCCTGTGTATTTTAACTCTTCAAGAGCCAGGCCTTGAGATTGAGAGACTGGAGATTGGGGTACCAAATCCTCCCTTGAGAGGAGGTTAAAAGATTGTGTCTCTTGGGAAGAGACAGGTGATGTGAGACTGCTAAAGACAACAACAGAGGATACCAAGGTTGCCTGGCCCAGTCTGAAGCAACTAGAACCACTGTGCAGGGTTGTGACCTGATCTTTATTAGAACCCTGAACAACAAGGGAAAGGGAGGAAAGGCATAAAGGAACTTGCCTTCCCAATTTAATATCAGAGCACCCAGGGGGACAGTCCCCAAGACTGGAGGTCTGCAGCAGAACTGTGAAAGTTGATTATCTGGGGCTACGAAGAGATCCATCTCTGAAGTGCCCCGGCCACCTGGTGAAGATTACGTTCAGGATGAGGGGATCCGAGGTCCATTCGTGATGGCCCTGGAAGATTCTGCTCAGAGCATCTGCTAGAACATTGTCCTTCCCTGGGAGGTGGACTGCTATTAGGGAAGTTTGTAGGGAGTAGGTCACAGACCATACTCTCATGGCCTCTGTGCACAAGACCATAGACAGAGTGCCCCTTGCTTGCTGATGTACCACATGGTGGTATTAGTCTGTCCTGGCCTGAACCACTTTGTTCCTCACTGAGTCCGAGAAAAACTGAAGGGCCAAGAATACTGCCCTAAGTTCCAGAAAATTCTTAAGAAGGAGAGACTCTGCTAGGAACCAGACCCCTTGTGCTGTGAGGGTTCCCAGGTGGGCTCCCCAGCCCAGGAGAGAAGCATCTGTGGTGAGGACCACTGAAGGAGTTTACCTGAGAAATGGGACACCTTGCCTGAGATGGTCTTGGTCCAGCCACCACTGGAGAGCTTGGACCAGAGTCTGAGTCACTGGAATCAGCTTGGTAAGTGAATCTTTCTTCTGAGACCAAAAGGACCGTAGGTGGAATTGAATGTCCCTCATCTGGAACCTGGCCCCTTGCACCACTACAGTGGAAGCTGCCATGTGGCCTAAGAGCTGAAGAAAATGTATTGCTAGACGAGAAACCAGAGGATGAAAAGAGGAAGCGAGATCTGTAAGGGCCTGAACTCATGCAAGTGGGAGGAAGGCCTTTGCTTGAACAGTATCTAACTCTATCCCTATGAAAGTGAGAAGCTGTACTGATTCGAGAACTGACTTTGGCAGGTTGAGCCAGGAACCCCAGGGAACTGAGCAGATCCTGAGTGACCTGTAGAACTGACTTGACCTGGTCGGAAGACTGTCCTACAATGAGCCAGTCATCCAGGTATCGAAATAGTGAAATGCCCTGCCTTCTAAGGAAGGCCGCTACTACTGCAAGACACTTTGTAAACACCCTTGGAGCTGATGTTAGGTGAAAGGCATAGCTCTGAACTGATAACGGCCTGAAGGCAACTCGAACTGGAGGTACTTTCTGTGGGAGCACTTGATGGGAATATAGAAATAGGCATCCTTGAGGTCCAAGTAAGTTAACCAGTCTCCTAGCCTTAGAGAGGGAATTACTCCCAGAGTCACCATTTGGAACTTTGGTTTTGAGATGTGCTTGTTCAAATACCTTAAGTCTAGGATGGGTCGCCACTTGCTTGTCTTTTTCAGGGTAAGGAAATATCTGGATTACAGACCCTTGCCCCTGTGTAGAGTAGGCACTCTCTCTACAACTCTGAGAGTCAGTAAAGAGGAAACCTCTGCTTCTAAAGCAATGGTTTCGGAAATGTTTGCAGGTGGAAAAGACCCGACCCTCATTTTTGGAAACTTTTTGAAACTGAGGGCCAGACCCTAACCGAAAAAATAAGACATCAGTGAAAACCGACACTTAAAAAACTTTGCCCAATTGAGCGAAGGAGCAATCTCTGGAGCAACTCCACAGTTAGGCGGAGTAAAGAATCTGACAGTTACACTCTGAAGCACCACAGACAGAGGTTTAAAATCCAAGCTCGAGCTCAACGTTCTATGCTTCTGCATTGAGTTAACTCTTTCATCCCCGTGGCAGTTCAAATGCTGGGGCTAACTACATATGTCAGAATACAGCAAGATTTCATGTTGTTTGAAAGACCCTAGTGCATATTGAAGTGCTGGGAAAACAATGTCCAAAAGGACCAGGTACTGGTGTCATCTGCATCCACGGGGACACTCAATACTACCCCACCAGCCAAGTGACTCTATTAATGGAGTGTTGCACCAAATTAAAGTGGGGGTGGTACCCAAGTTACCTGTAACTGAGATTACTGGATATGACTTTCCAGGATTTCCTGAGTTAATCAAAGAGGGAGTAAATCCTGATGTTTCAGCAGCTGTAATGACAAGAACTCAGGCAAAGAAAATCTTAGATGGTAGGGACTCTTCCTTTTGCTGATTTTGATTTGGACTTGTTTGAGCACAGCTCTAAGATCCAGAACTGCAGGAAAGAAAGACGATGCCTGAAGAAACAGTGGCAACAAAAAAACTGATGGACATAAGGGGTTAACATATGAAAATGCTGAAACTAAACTGATCACTGATTGCGATTATCATTCATAACAAGCTAACAATGTTCCCCTCCAGGGTTATTTTAAGCAGCTGGAGATGAAACCAAAACAGAGTGAACCTATGTTTAAAAAAATGTAATGGGCTACTGTACAGAGTTTGGGTTAAACCTCAGACACAGGACCAGACAGAACAACTGGTTATACCACAAAAGTATAGATCTGAGTTGTGACAGATAGCACATGATAGTCCTATGACTGGTCACTCGGAGAGGGATCGTACTCTTGCCAGATTGCTGCACAGATTTTACTGGCCTGGAATTCATGAATATGTTGCTACATATTGCAGTTCTTCTGCAGAGTGTCAGAAAGTAAACTCAATGACTAAAAAAAGACAAGGTGCCTCTATCCTCGACAGATGTGCCTTTTGAGAGAACTGCAATGGATGTGGTTAGCCCCTTAGACAAAAGTAAAAAAGGTAATTGATTAATTTTGGTAGTATGCTACTAGATAACCAGAGGCAGTTTCTATGCGTACTGTCACAACTCCAAAAGTGGCAGCTGAGCTTGCCAAGATTTTCAGCAGGGTGGGCATATCTAAAGAGATTGTTACTGATCAGAGTAGTAATTTTGGTGTTGCATTACTGAAGGAGCTGTACCAACTACTAGGTATCACTGCCATAACACCCCCATCACCCTCAGACTGACGGTCTTGTAGAGCATTTTAATCAAACCCTAAAACACATATTAAAAGGGTTTGTGAAAGGGAAAGACTGGGACCAATACTTACTGTACCTGCTTTTTGCTTACAGAGAAGTGCCACAGGCATCACCAGGTTTTTCACCATTTGAAATGCTGCATGGTAGACAACCTAGGGGGCCACTAGATGTAACAAAAGAAACATGGGAAGATAACCCCTATCAGAAACAATCTATTACATCCTATATGTATGCCCTGAGAAAGAAGCTGGCAAAATATGTTGAAATTACCCACAGTAATCAGAAAGAGGCCCAAAACCAGCAGAAGGTGTATTATGACCATGGGATAAAAGAAAAAGTTTTTGAGCCAGGTGAAAAGGTCTTGCTACTGTTACCCACTATAGAAAATAAATCGTTGTTGAAGTGGCAAGCACCCTATAAAGTGCTTAGACATACTGGAACAGTTAACGACGAGACTGAGACCCCTGATAGGAAAAATCCTACCAAAATATACCATGCTAACCTCCTCAAGAAATGGACTGAAAAAACACCAAAAGCTGTTTTGCTGGTTTTACCAGAAAATGATAAGGAAGATATTGATGTAGCTTATGACAGACCAGTGATTAAAGCGAGGGGGAAGGGGAACGGGGACTAGTCTCCCTGTGCTCCTTCAAGGTACACATTAGGGGTATAGCAGTGGTGGGGTAGAATTCCCCATTATAAATGTCTGCTTTAACCACTGTGATAGACTGGCACAAACTGTAACTGCTGATGCACTTCTGAACACCGGACCAGTGGACCGTACACCCCCTCCGGAGAGGGCAATGGACTGGACACAGCCCAGCTGCCAGAGCAGCCTTCTAACGGAGAGTCCCTACCATCACCGTCTCCATCCATGGTCGACTCCTTTGATCTTCGGGGCTTAGAGAAAAAAAAATCGTAAAATTCTCTCTTTTTTTTTTTTGAAAACAATAAATCAAACTAAAAACTGAATGACTAGACACTGTCGTCATACAGATGTGAAGACACGACTCCCGGTAGGCAAGAGGTGTCACTGAAGTGCATTCAATGGCAGGAAAAAAGGAACTGAGGCAGTTGGAGGGTCGATGCTGAGAGAGCCTTCACAGGTGCCAGACAGTCTCGCATGCACAGGCCTACCTTCCTTTTTGTTTCTATTATTTATCATTTTCCCCCCCTGGTTTTTGTCCCTCTGCCCTCACGTTCATGGCACAAGTGCGCATTTGTGGAGGCATGCGCACGCCATACACTGTGGTATGCCCCACCCTACTGGTCACACATGCCCACCTGTGCCGCCACCTGACCTACAACTGGTGACAGCGGGACTGCAGGAGGGTGACCCCCTCCCTAGGAGAGGAGAGCTGCTGCAAGGTAGCCCAATCCTGCTCCCACCCCGGCTCCCAGACGACCCAAGGTTGTTCCTTAACTCAGGTCTCTGGCGTGGCACTAGGTAATGCATAAACGCCTCAGCCCTCTGCGCCACTGGGCTGACAGTGTGCAGTCCTAGCTTGGCACCGGCCCTCCTGAAGGCTCCTGCAGGTTCCCAGTGCCTCCGGCTTATCACCCAAAAGTATGAAAAAATGGTGAAGACTAAGTCCAGGAAGATCTATGGTTATAGTTGAGCAACATATTTTTCTAGGGGCATGGATACCATTCCCTAGCCACACTCTGGCATACCCCTAGCAGTTCTCTGGGGGGAGGCGGCGGCAAGGCACACCTGGCGAAGAGAGACTGGAGAACCCAGGTCCCCAAACCAGCACCTCAGCGTGACTCAAGGTCAATGGGGTAGTAGAAAATAAAAGTGTGTTCTGACTTCCAGGTTGCAACCCTGCACATTTCCTGGATAGGGACTTACCTGGAAGCAGTCACCAAGGCAGCAGTATGTATGGTGGAATGAGCCCTAAGCCCTATGGGAGGCTCCCTACCAGCTAACCTATAGCAGAGGTCGATGCAGGATGTGATCCACCCAACAGTCATCTGCTTTGCTGCTGGTCTGCCAGGCGCAGCTTTGATAAACAGCTGGTGAGCCTGTCCCAGAACTCCAGCCGTGCGCTCTAAGTAATCAGAGAGTGCCCTCTGCAGATTCAGGATATGGAGCCTGCAGTCGGCCTCTGAAGAAGGGCTGGTGAAATACACTGATAAGTTAATCCCCTGGTTAATAAGAAATTCTTATACCACCTTTGGGAGGAACTTCAGGTTGAGGTAAAGGACAACTTTGTACCTGTGGAAGACCAGGTAAGGAGATTCTACTGAGAGTTGACATAATGGCCATTAGGAAGGCCATCTTCCATAACAGATGTGACATCTCACAACTGTGCTCGGGATCGAAAGGCTTGCCATGAGCACCGACAATACCAGCAGTAAGTCCTACGAAGGTGATCTGAAATTTTTTACCTGATGTTAGTAGATGTGGTCTGCAGAACAGGACTTTGCCTGGCAGCTGACATATCTAAATATGTCCCTCCACTACATCATCAGCATTGTGAACTCACTATCTGTGACATCACAACTACTCAGGAAGAGCCACTCAGCAGCTGCCAGGTCAGTCATCTGTAGTGTCACTATCAGTGAGGTCACAGTGCTGATGATGTAGGTGGGGGACTAGAACTAGATATATCAGCTGCCAGTCAGAGTGCCATTCCACACATCCAGCATAATACTGTCACACAGGAAATAATAATAATATAATAATAATAATTGTATTTATAAGGCACCTTTCGATTACCATGATGCCGTACATAAATAAATCAGAACAGTAAAAGAAAAAATCATTAAAACATACAATTAAAACAAAACAATCATAATAGTCAGTGTTCTAAAAATGCAGTTTCCCCCCCAAAAAAGTCTTCAGACCTCTCTTAAAGCCCTCTACAGAAGTGCACTCCCGCAACTGACGGGGTAGAGAGTTCCAAAGGGTGGGGGCTACATACTCAAATGCCCGAGCACCCGAAGACTTCAAATTTACCCTTGGAACCTCTAGCAACCCCTCATCGGCCAAGCGGAGTGATCGAATTTGGGTGATAAGGAACCAGAAGTTCTTTCAGATAGCCTGGGCCCATATCGTGTAGAGCTTTGAAAGTCAGCAAGCCGACTTTAAATGCAAATAGAAAAGGAAAAATACTTCAGAAATAAAAACTTACAACTGGCTGCTTCTTAAAATTTGCAACATTTTCCTGTCTGATATTTTAGGTCATACTAGCTTTTTAATAAGGGAAAATGGAAAGCTGTAATAAAAATAAAGAGCCAACAGCAACATATGTACTCCCTGAAGAACAGTTGCCCCCCCCCCCCCCAATCCAGAAAACTTTTATCTTTGGTCTTAGACCAAATGGTGTTTTATGATCTTACTTCCATTATGCTGTGGTTACAAGACCTAAACACACAAAGAAGCAAAAATGTTTAACATGATGAGACCTGAAAATGATACAAACGGGATGCCCCACAGGGTATGATGGAAACTTTGTATCGCACACATTTGAAGAAAATTATTTTCTTCTGATCTAGTTCACTTACAAACACTGTTTTCTTGCCAGAGAATGCATATACAGTACAGGTGCATTTTCTATATACTTTATCAATTTCAAAGTCAATAGGTGGCGTTTGTTTCAGTTAATGAAACTGTTTTTAAATACATCCATTCCAGGAAGGGGAAGTCGCATAGAGCTTTAATTTAAACAAAGTGATACACACTTGTGTGTTGGACCCACATTTCCGCTTTAAAATAAAAACATGCTCAATTTAATAAAATCTGCTTTTAATGTATGGTGCCTCTTGCAACACTGATGTATTTAATTTGAAACCAGCGATGGTTTTAAATTGGCTAATAGGCTTATAGCTACAGTACAAGTGCTTCATTAATTTTAGAAGCCAGGAGAGTCTATTGATGTTGGGAAAAGGGCACTCCGCAGTCCTCGCCCCTCACAGAAGACAGACATTGGGGGAATGGCAGAGGAGGCAGTGGAGCAGAGCTAGAGCCAATCCACCAGCAGAGCTAGAGCTGATCCACCAATCGGGGACACTCCCTTATGCACCAATCAGCCCTTGGATAGTACTTAAGGAAGAGTACATCAAGTGGCCCCCCACACACACACACTCACCCATGTGACAAGTACAGGGGAGTCTGCCCGACGGAGTCAACCTACAGTCAGTGACCCTGCCCGTCGGAACAAAGATAAATCTGCATCGTCTCTGAGGCACACTGTATGGAGGGTGAGGGGGCTACTACTATGCATCTTCTGGGAAGAACTGTGTGAGAGGTTCATAAATACTGTGCTAAGGGTACTGTGTACAAAGCTGTAATGGGGGGTGCTCGCTTTAAAGTCATTGGGGGCTTTTGGGTTTGTGAATTAGGAAAGGCAAAAGAACCAAGGCATCCGAGAACAACCCTAGATAGGGTAGGTTAACAAAAGAAATAAAAAGGGTTAAAAAAAAAAAGGGCAGACAGGAGAGAATGAGGGGAGTAGAGCAATGCAGTACCTGTGGGGCAGCAGTCTTCTGGGACACCTTCTGGAAGCTGTACTGCTACCCTATATGCATGCACCTCTCTGGGCTGAGGAGGGGAAGTTGCTAGTCTCAAGGCTGAGCTAGCCTGGGTTCAGAGGACCTTCTTCCACACACAGGGACCACCAATCCACCGCCGCTACCTCAGACGTTGCCCAGGAGGAGGATTGGCTGGACGACAGTGGGCTCAGGGAGGGTTAGGGTGGTGGACCATAGGCATATCCCAAAACCGGTTCCCCTACAGAACTCTTAGGCTGCCCTGGTAGAGCGGGAATGTCTCACAGAGGCACCCGCAGTAATGGCCGGAGGGAATGTGGGGATCCTCCTCAGTGGAGACCCCAAGGGGGTGACAGGACACCCCAGAGGAGGAGGAAGCGAATCCTCGTGGGCAACTTCATTGTTAGGGAAATAGAGTTGGGAGCAAGTAGTGAGGAGGAGAAGGAAGGTTTGATGCCGCCACAGCACACAGGGATGGAAAGAAGATCCAAAGGATCGCTGGGGCAGCAGGAAGCGAGGCAGAGCTAGACATCATTATCCATCTGGGGATGAATGACCCAGCTATGGATGAGCCAGCCATAGTGCAGGAATAGTTTAAGGGGTTGGGGAGGGTCTTAGGCAGCTGGTACGATTGGTGATCTTCTTGGAAGTGCTACCCGTCTATGACAAGGCTGACGACAGTATCCTCTGCACCAGGATCTTTAACATCTGGTTGGGGAAGTGGTGCGGAGAGGAAGGTTTTGGATTCACTGAGGACTGGGGCCCTGTACAGGGAAGATGACTATCCATCCAAGAGAGTGGTTGCAATCCTCAGTGAAAGTTTTAAATGCTATACTGGCAAGGAGAAAAGGCAGAGGTCCTAAATGAGTACTTTGCATCAGTTTTACCAGGGGGGATGGAGGTGCTATGTCTTATGGGGGGGATTGGGGGCAAGCCGGAGGAAGTGATGGGACTGGCAGAGACTGGGGCCTTGATGGATCTGGGGAGGGGAGTGGCCACCACAGACAGGTGGTGGTCCAGCAGTACAGGGTGCAAAGGGGAGGAAGTGGAGGCCAAAATCCCAGTAGAGAGAGTGAGGGAAGCCCTCAGGTCCCTCTGGATGGAGAAAGCACCTGGGCCAGATAAGATACATCCCAGGGCACTGAGGGAACTGGTGGATGTCCTGGCAGTCCCCCTGGCGGAGCTCTTCAATACCTCTCTGAGGACTGGATGGGTGCTCCAAGACTGGAGGGTGGCCCATGTCATGACGATCCACAAGGGAGGAGGTGGGAAATTACAGGCCCATTAGCCTGATGTCGGCGGTCGGGAAGGTGATGAAGGGTATCATCAAGGAAAGACTAGGGGGGGTTACTGCAGCAAACTGGATATTTGGACGATAGGCAGCATGACTTTGACCCGGGCAGATCATGTCACACGAACCTTGTGGAGTTCTATGACTGGATGACAAGAGCCCTGGACAAGGGTAGGCCGGTGGATGTCCTCTTTCTGGACTTCAGCAAGGTGTTTGATTCGGTACCCCTCAATGGCCTGCTGGCTAAACTGAAGGAAATGGGGGTAGGGAGACAGTTGTTAAGATGGATAGTTGGCCTCTGAGCATACCAGAGGGTGGTGGTAGGGGGCTAGCCTCATCCCCAAGGTGGGTTACTAGTGGGGTGCCCCAGGGGTCAGTGCTGGGGCCACTCCTGTTTAATGCCTATGTCTCAGACATAAGGAAGGGGATCAGGAGGGAAATGAGTCTCTTTGCAGATGACTCAAAGTTGGGCACAGTGGTGGATGAGGAGGATGGGAGGGTGGCCTTGCAGGAGGATCTGGAGGCTCTGGAAAGGAGGTCAGGAAAATGGAAACTAAAATTCAATGCGGGGAAGTGCAAGGTTCTGCACCTGGGAGTCAGAAATCCAAGCCAGGGGTATACCCTGGGAGTAGACAAAATTCAAGTCACGGAGGGTGAGAGGGACCTGGGGGTAGTGGTAGATGTCAAAATGAACAACTCAGAGACTTATAGGAAGGCAGAAGCAAGGGCAAATAGGATGTTGTGATGCATCGAAAGGGGGATTACCTCCAGAAAGGCGGAAGTGATCCTTCCCCGTACAACTGCTTGGTTAGGACACACCTCGAGTATTGTGTGCAGTTCTGGATACCACATTTAAAGAGGGACGTTACACTCCTAGAGACAGTCCAAAAGAGGGCAACCAAAATGATATGGGGCCTGGGGGAGTGGACCTATGAGGAGAGTCTCAAGCAGCTCAACATGTACACCCTGGAGGAGAGGAAGGACGAGGGGGCATGATAGAGGTCTTGAAGTATACAAAAGGGATCAGTAAGGGGGACCCAGTCAGAGTGCTCCAAAGGAAGGAGGAGGGGGAAACTAGGGGGAATGGGTGTAGGCTGGAAGGGGCAGGCTCAGAAGGGAGACGAGGAGGTGTTATTTTACTGAAAGGGTGGTGGAGCCATGGAATGCGCTGCCCAAGGAGCTAGTAAAGGCGGAGACTGTGGACAGGTTTAAGAGGGGATGGGACTGGCACAGGGGAGGGTAAATCTGACCAGGTCCAATGTGTGGAACATCTGGGACTGGGGACACTATAACCCCAAAGGTTGGGGAAGAGACACCAAATTGGCCCTCAGTGCAGGTGTGAAAATCGAGCAGACTTGAAAGACCATTAGGCCTATTCTGCTGGCATTTTAGTATGTTAGTAAGTGTTTAAACTATCTGGGGGGGGGGGGGAGGCAGAATAAGACTGGGACCCAGAAACTGCCCCCTCCCCCAAACAAGTTCCCAAGGCTAACTAACGAATTTTGGAAGGAGTAAAACCCCAGAAGGAATCAAATAAAAATGTAATCTGAGAAGTAGAGGGAAAGTTTGTAGATGAGAAAAGGGGGGAGGGGTATGATAAAGGAGAGAGTGATAGCACCATCTGGAGAGCCATGTGTGCCAGCGCTCGCAGTCTGGGCAGCAAAACTGCAGACTTATAGGCTACTATGGCAGAAGCTGACCTGGACTGAATAGTCATTACAGAAATTTGGTTCAATGAAAACCAGAACCGGAATGTGGCTATGACAGGATATAATCTGTTTAGAAAAAACATGGTAGAAAGAAAAGGGGGAGGACTGGCTCTTTATGTAAAAAACAACATAAAGGCTACAGAAATACAGGAGGGGAAAGATGGTGTAGATGTGCTGTGGGTTACCCTTGAAAAGAGGAAAGGGGCAGGTCTTCGCACGGGGGTGGTCTATAGGCCTCCATCACAGGGGGGAGAAACAGATGGGGAAATGTTGGAAGCAATCCATAAGATGGCTTGCAACGGAGAGGTGTTAATACTGGGAGACTTCAATCTGCTGGACGTGGACTGGAGCCTCTCCGCTGCAGCAACAACCAGGAGTAGGGACATCCTGGACTCCCTGAAGAAGTGTTCCTCAGGTAACTGGTTAAGGAAACCACTCGGAAGGGGGCAGCGCTAGATCTAGTACTGACAAACGGGGACAGATTGCTGATGTCACAGTGGGGGACCAGTGATCACCAGAAGGTGTGATTTAATGTAAGAACAGGGACAGAATCAGACCACACAAGGACGAGGGTCCTGGACTTCAGAAGGGCTGATTTAAGGAAGATGGGAGAGTGCCTCAGGGACACCTTGGTAGGGACAGGGAATCTGGGGTTGGGGGGGAGAATAACTGAGGGAATTGAAGAAGCTACTAAGCTCTGTGTCAAGCAGGTCAGCAAGGGTAAGAGAAAAAAAGAGACCGCTATGGTTCTCTAGGGAGGCAACGGAAAAAGTAAGTGCAAAAAAACTAGCCTTCAGAAAATACGAAAGAACACAGAAGGAAGAGGAGGAGGATAGGGAGAGTTACCAGGAGAAACAAAGGGAGGCAGGGAAGGCAGTTAGGAGCGCAAAAGCAAAAACAGAGAAAAATAAAGCCAAATTTAGTAAAGAATGGGAATAAAAGATTTTTTTTTAGATACATTAGTGAAAACAGAAAAGGAGGGATATTAAGACTGAAAGGGGAAGGGGAGATTTCTGTAGAACAGGACCTCCAAAAAACAGTTTAAATACTTCTGTTCTGTATTCAAGGAGGAGGGGGTAGGAAGAGGCCTTTGTTCTAAGACAAGGGCATAAAGGGTTGGGAGGTAGGCATTAGCCCTTTCACAGTGGAAAGAGTCCTAAGGGAGTTGTCAAAGTTAAATGTAGACAAGGCAAAGGGTCCAGACGCGGTACACCCCAGGTTGCTGAGGAAGATCAAGGAGAGCTGGCTTCACCTCTGACAGCCCTATTCAACTGGTCACTAGAAACAGGTGAGAAACCTGGAGACTGTAGGAGGGCAGATGTAGTCCCACTCTACAAAAATAGAAATAAGGAGGAGGTGGGAAATTATAGGCCGGTCAGCCTGACTTCGGCAGTGGGCAAAATAATGGACTCACTAATGAAAGAGGACTGGAGAATACCTTGTTACCAGCAGTCTACAGGCTCCGAGGCAACATGGATTCATAGATACATAGACAGTGTCGGCAGATAAGGGCCTATGGCCCACCCAGTCTGCCCATTTGAGCTTGTAAGTTCAGTTTGTTTTCCTAGAAGTCTGTTGTACCTTACCCCTGACCTCCAGAATTCCTTTATGTCTATCCCATGCATTCTTAAATCCCGTGATTGTTTCAGCCCCCACCACTTCCTCTGGCAGGGTGTTCCACTTGTCCACCACCCGTTCTGTGAAGAAATTCCTTTCATGTTTCCTCTGAATCGCCCTCTCTCCAACTTCATCCCATGCCCTCTAGTCCTGGAACATCTTTTTCGCTTAAAATAGTGTTTTCCTGCACCCTGTTCCTCCCTGTAAGATACTTGTATGTCTCTATCATATCCTCTCTCCCTCCTCTCCTCCAGGAGTACATGTTCAGTTCCTTCAACCTGTCTTCATAGGACTTGTGATGCAATCCATGCACCATCTTTGTTGCCCTCCTCTGAACCTTCTCTACCCTGTCTGTGTCCTTACGTAGGTATGGTCTCCAGAACTGTACACTGTACTCCAGGTGGGGCCTCACTAGTGTCTTGTATAGCGGAATTATGACCTCCCTTTTCCTGCTGGTAATGCCCTGCCTATACATCCCAGCATCCTATTTGCTTTACCTGCTGCCTTGTCACACTGTTTCCCTACCTTGAGGTCATCAGAGATGATAACCCCAAGATCCCTTTCCTGCTTGGTGCATGCTATATCCTCACCCCCCAACTGATATATTGTGCCAGGGTTTTTGTGCCCCATATGCATTATCTTGCACTCTTTGCATTGAATTTCAACTGCCAAACCCTGACCATTCTTCAAGTTTCTGCAGGTCCTTCTCATTCTGTCTACACCCTCTGGTGTGTCTACTCTGTTACAGAGCTTTGTGTCATCAACGAACAATGAAATTCTGCCTCTAGGTCCTGCGCCATGTCACTGATGAAGATGTTGAATAGGACCGGTCCCAGCACTGATCCCTGTGGTACCCCACTGGTCACTCTTCCCTCTGTGGAGTGACAGCCATTTACCACCACCCTCTGTGTCCTGCCACCCAGCCAGTTACCTACCCACCACACTACTGTCCTGCCCACACCCATATTCCCCAGTTTGTGTAATAGTCTTCTATGTGGCACAGTGTCAAAGGCCTTGCTGAAGTCCAGATAGACCATGTCCACTGTCCTCCCCTGATCCACCTCCCTAGTCACCCAGTCAAAAAATTCAATGAGGTTGGTCTGACATGACCTCCCCCTGGTGAAACCATGCTGCCTTGGGTCCTGTAGTCTATTGACAACTAGATGTTCCACCAATCTCCTTCAGTAGTGCTTCCATGATCTTCCCACCACGGGTGAGGCTGACTGGTCTGTAGTTCCCTGCTTCCTCTTTGTTCCCACTTTTGTATAAGGGGACTACATCTGCTGTCCTCCAGTCTTTGGGTACCTCCTCTGTTTCCAGTGATCGGCTAAACAGGATAGCCAGAGGTTCAGCCACCACCTCTCTTAGTTCTTTAAGGACCCTGGGGTGCACCCCATCTGGCCCCATTGCTTTATCAACTCTTATTACTTCCAGTTCCTTCAGGACCCTTTCTCGTGTAAAGGGACTTATGTCCATTTCTGCACCATTCTCACCCCTTGTACTCCCTTCAGACCCATTACCCTCCTCTTCCTCAGTAAAGACTGAGCAGAAATACCTGTTCAGTATGTCAGCTTTACTGTTGTCATCCTCCACGCGGCCCCCATCCTCCTCCTTCAGTCTCACTATCCCTCCCTTTGTCTTTCTTTTTTCACTTATGTACCTGTAAAAGGTTTTGTCCCCTCTACCCACTGATTTTGCAATGTGTTCTTCTGTCTGATTCACAGGGGGAGGTCCTGTCAGACAAAGCTGACTGAGTTCTTCAACTGGTTAACAAAGGAAGTGGACCAAGCAAGGGCGGTTGATGTGGCCTATTTGGATTTCAGTAAGGCCTTCGACACCGTTCCACATAGAAGGCTGGTAAACAAACTGAGTAGCCTAGGGGTAGGCCCTAAAACAGTAAAATGGGTGGAGAGTTAGCTCAGTAGTAGGAGCCAGAGTGATGGTAAATAGGGTGCACTCTGGAGAAGGCAAGTTGACTAGCGGGGTACCGCAGGGGTCAGTATAGGGTATGTCTATTCACGGAGGACACAAAAATCTGCAACAGAATAGACACACGTTGGGGGGGTGTTGAAAGAATGAGGGAGTATCTAAAGAAGTTAGAAGAATGATCATGAGATTTTGGCACCATAGATTCAATGCAAAAAAAAGTGCAAAGACATGCACATAGGGCACAAAAACCCTGGGGCAATGTACCAACTCCGGGGGGGGGGGGCATTAGCAGTCACAAAACAGGAAACAAAACAGGGGATTATCATTTCTGAAGGCATCTAAACAGTGGGAAAGGCCAGCGGAATGCTCGGATGCATAGGGACTGGTATCACCAGAAGAAAGGAGGAGGTAATCATACCCCTGTATAGAGCTCAGGTCAGACCCCACCTTGAGCACTGTGTACCATTTTGGAGGCCTCATCTTTGAAAGGACACACAGCAGAGGCAGTGCAAAGGGAGCAACCAAAATGGTGCAGGGCCCGCATCAGAACCCCTTAGAAGAAAAGCTTAAGGATTTAAATATGTACTACCTAGAAGACAGGAGGGAATCGGGGAACATGATAGAGACATTCAAATACCTCACGGGAATAAATAAGACAGGAAAGGAGTATTTTCCAAAGAAAAAGATGTTCAAGGACAAGGGGTCACAATATGATGTTGGAGGCCGGGAGGCTCAGAGGAAACACAAGGAAGTACTTCTTCACAGAGAGGGTGGTGGATGCTTGGAACAACCTCCCAGCTGAAGTGGTGGGGGCTAGAATGGTCACAGGATTTAAAAATGCATGGGATAGACACAAGGGGATCTAAGAAGCAAGAGTGGGGTATAACCCGGAGTTCAAGTAGGGTCTCCGGTGGCACTAGAAGTAGGGAATTTGGGACAGACTAGGTGAGCCAAGTGGTCCATATCTGCCAACGAGTTCTATGTTTCTACGATACATTTAAATGAATAGCTTGTAAGTAACACAGTATATCCTGCTTCAAATTACCATCTAAGAGCAAGCAGATCAACCTGCTGATATTTCCTTGTTACATAATTAAGTTTGGAACAATGATATTATCACCTTAACCTAAAATTAAGAGATAATCGAGGGATTTCAGTAAGTACTACAGACATATTCTGATTAAAGCTCCCTAGGAGAAATACTGAGGGACCTTGAAGTCCCGATTTAGCAATCTGCAACGTTAAATAATTTTTTAATACACTTACTTAGTTGCAGTTAAATTTATTATATGTTTGATCTTGCTAGCACCCCCTCCCATGGCTCCGCACTACTTATCCCAGAGCCCTCGCAAACAGCCCTCTGATGATGTGACTGATGGACTATGCCACGGGAGACATCGATGTGCCAGCACCACTGTTTATTTATTCATTGCAATTGTTTCACCAGGAAAGGCACACTGAGCAACAAGATGCTCGTCTCCCAGTGCGACCGAGGGTGGGGGGGGGGTACACATGGATATGATAACACGCAGGTTATCAAGTGAACAGTTAACAGAAGCAAGTAAAAAGCAGCATAAGAATACACGATTGCATGAATATACAAGCAGCACACACTGCATGCTTAGGATATTATAGTATCAAATAATTTTTGTGGCAAGAAGCAGAAGACAAGGTAAATTAGCACAGTAGTAACGGCTATGAACAAAAGAGGACGTATATCACAGTTATACAGTTATACACAGTACATAGGGCAAAACAGGCCCAAGACATAAGTGCCAGGTTGGGGTTATATGCCAGCTTCTGTAGCAAGGCTAAGGCCGCTGGTCAGGCATTGGGGAGGGGATAGTGTGGCATGGCAGGTTCAGGGACAGGAGCAATTTGTAGTAAGGAAGTTTGCTAGGGTGGTAGAGAGAATAGGAAGAGAAGGAGTGCCGAATTTGCAGTGGGAGGGCATTCCAGAGCTTGGGTAGCCGGTGTGAGAAGGCAGAGGTCTTCCGCCTAGGGACTGAAAGTTGCCGGGAGTCACTGGATCCAAGATGATTGAAGGGGGGTGGGGCATCTGTGAGCACGGTGGCAAGGTAGGAGGGGACGGACCCAAGCCATAGGTTGGAGACAAATTTAGCACAGTGAGCGGCAGTTTGAGGGACGGTAGTGCCAAGGCTCAGTAGAGGTCGCAGCAGTGGGTGAGTGGAGAGACATAGAGAGCAAAGCGGCAGAAGGCATTATAAAATGTGTTCAGTTTAGATAATACTGTTACAAAGCGTACAATCCCACTTATTCTATCAGTACCAATTGCGCAAGCCAGGTAAGCGTGATCAACACTGGTAGAATAAGCACATTCTTAGTTGCACTCTGTAACATTAGTATTCAGTTAATGGAGGTGCTGGCACAAAGACGTCCCCCGCTGCGCAGTCCGTCAGTGGTGTCATCAGAGGGCTGGTCACGGGTGGACTCTGGGATAAACAGCATGGAGCAATGGAGGGAGGGGCATCATAGGATTAACCAGCAAATAAATTAAACTGCAAACTAAGTGCATTAAAATATTATTTAACAGCAGGCTCAGTGGCACGGAGGGCTGAGGCACCCAACACCTTACTTGCTGCCATGCCGGCAACACATGTTTGGGAACGAGCATGGGTCGCCCGGGGTCGGTGGACTGGGAGAGGACTGATCATCCCAAGGACAGCTCTCCTCTCCTGGGGAAGGGGTGGCAACCGTATCAGCCCCTGTGCAGGCAACAAGCGACTCAGGGGAGGGGCAGCGGATCTGTGGGACACGTGCATCTCCACATGCACATTTCCAATATGACACCATAACAGGCTCCAGGAGAAAACTGAAAAAGGGACCATGTTGCAGGATGAAGTCCTGTATTGCTCCCTGGACCCACACTACCACATGGACACCTGGAGCTGATCTGGACATAGGTGGGGGGGGGTATGGCCCTCCACTGTCCACCCTGCCACCGGGGCAATCCGTGGGGAAACAAGCCAGGGGGAGGTGGATGCCGGGGGAACAGGAGCGAAAGAGCCTGATGGCCGGAGTAAAAAGCTATATGAAGAAAAAAAAATATTTACTGTTGCGGATTACTAAATCGGGACCTCAATGTCCCTCAGCATGTCTTTCGGGGAGCTGTGTATTCCCCTTTGAGGCCTTACAGAACAAACCTAGCAGCTAACAGCCATACATTTTAAAATTGCAACAGCTTTGCATTTCAGATGGAAACAGGCAAGGCAGTATACAAAATGACAAACTGTGCTCTTTCTGTAATTCAAATGAAGCCTGGAGTGTCCAAATGAAAACCCCTCAAGGAATGCATGGTTATTCGAAACAATACTCTGTAGGGGTTTTATGGTCAAATAAGAGTGCGGATTCCCAGGTCATGGAATGCAGCTATTATAAGCCAGAAATAGATTCCGAACCCTGCGTTCTTTCAGGTAATTAAAACAGCAAAATCAAGCTATGGGATAAGTGGGTTGAGACCAGACAAAAATTATTCTATTGCATTACAGCACTTTACAGACCTTGTTCAGCAATGTAGTATGGAAGAGCTCAGGAAGTTTTTTTCTTTCACTACAAAAACTGGAAAGCTGTTTTGCCAACATACACTATTTTGATGAAGTCAGTAAAACTACAATTTACACTGAACAACACAGAAAGCCAGCAATCGATCGAGAAAATGGAGTTCTAGCAAGTGCCTTTCAAATGCTGTGCCAACACAGATCAAAGATCCATAAATCATCAACATTAGATTAGTGCATGCTAATGGCCTTGTAAATTTGACCAGCTGGCAATATTTCTTACCTGCTCTGCCAGTTTAGATAGCATAATGACAGTTGATTGAACAATTAAGGCTTTATAACTGTCCCAACTGATCTTTGTCCCCACCTGTCTTTAAGAGGAATTCTCCGCTCCCCAGTAGAAAACCATCCGGACCTAAAACAGCAATTAAAGTAAAATTTCAGCTACACTTTGTTTAAAATCTTTAGTTTTATTTGGTTAATCCTGCAACTCCCGCGCTGGCCAATATTCTTCTAGAGTGCCCCACGGCCAGCCCTCTGATGACAAGAATGGCAGGATGTCAGCAGGGGATGTCTATTTGCCTGTAGGCATATTGTGAATTTCACAGCACACTGTCATGCTTACAATACCGGTACCAAGCAGCCAAAGAAAGTGCTTTCCTCAGCCAATTGGTATTGGTACTGTAACCGTAACAATACACTGTTTAAGACAATAACATTTACAATATGCTTACAGGTATATAGACGTCCCCCGCAGCTTATCCCGTCAGTTGCATCATCAGAGGGCTGGGCTGGCTGTGGGGTACTCTGGGAGAATAATGGCCAGGAAGTGTCGCAGGATCAACCACATAAAACTAAAGCTTTCAAAAAAAATGAGTGTAGCTGAAATTTTACTCCTTACAACTTTGCTAATTGGGACCTATAGGTCCTAATGATCTCCTTCTGGGGAGCAGGGGAGAGTTTCCCTTTAATCTCCTAAATCATAACCATTCTCGCAACTGGGTTCATTTCTCCCACCCCCACCATATTGTGGATTCTGGTACACTTTCCAACATCTGCCGTGACCATCACAAGGTCTACTGTGTGTGCAAAATCCACTGGCATAAAGTCCCCTTTATCTCATCCAAATTTTCTCCTTCAAGTCACTGGACTCTGCTTTCCACTGACTGGTCTCTCATTCCTACGGCTGACAATTAACACTGCCCTCAAAATCTTCCAGTCTAAATGTATGGCTGTGTAGGATTCACATGCAAGTCCCCCCCCTTCAGGAAAACTGGGGACCGAGGACTCCTATAGGGGAATAGGCTCAGGCCCTAGAAAACAGAAAGGTGGGGGAGGGAGGGCTGGGGGATTAGGTTAATGATGCATCAGTATAAGGCTGGCTGGTCTTCTGCTGCCCTGCTAGGCCAAACCTATATTAACAATAGCTGTGGCTGTATTTGTAATGCCTGTCCAGGCTTAGCCAAATGAATAGTAGACTGCCCCACACCACACATGCAGTACTGCCAGTCGTACTCTTGGGAACTATCCATGCCCCACTGGTACGTATATGTGAGCTCTCTGTGCTTCACTGGGTACCCAGCCATAGAATCTGTATAGGCCCAGTGATGATGCATGTAGCTGGCCTGCACTGGTACCCTTGATAATTAAACAAGAACTATTACTGTGTTTCAAACCCCAAAACAAACAAATCTAGAGGGGGTATTTATATTCCTGTCAAGATGGTCTAGTCCAATTACTGGTATCTCCAATTCCAAAAAATGGTAGGGGTGATGCTGCCCGTCTTTCTCCTGTCCTCCAATGTGTAAATGTTTAGATCCTCCAAGCACTTCTCACAGAACCAACCCTGTTACCCCAACATCATTTTGGCTGCTCGTCTCTGCATAGCCTCTAACCTGTCCCTCCTCAAGTGTGGGCTCCAAAACCGAACACAATATTACAAGTGAGGGCAAACCAGGGATCTATAAAAGGGCTATATTACTTCTCATGTTCAGTTAGTGATCCCCCTCCTCATGCACCCCAGCATCCGATCTGCCTTGCACACAGCCCTACTATATTGTGCCGATGCCTTCATGTTCTCAATTACTAACACCTCCAGTTCCTTTCCTCTGATGTGCTCTCCACCACCTCCCCATTCATCCTGTATTCCGTTCTTGGCCCTATGTGCAGTATCTTGAAATTATTCACATTAAATTTTAGCTGCCACACCCTCGACAACTGCTCCGGATTTTCCAGATCTTTCTTTATGCTCCTTATTCCCTCCTAGTGTCCACTCTTCTAGAGATGGTGGTGGTGTCTGTAAAGAGGCATACGTTTTCTCTGAACCCACCTCCCGTATCACAAATAAATGTTAAAAAGAACAAGTCCCACAATCGATCCCTTGGGGCACCCAACTCATGACCGTCCTTTCTTCATAGGGTTATCCATTTAGGAGCACCCTCTGTGTCCCACCATTCAACAACTGTTTCACCTTTACTGTAATCTTGTCCCCACTCCCATGCTGCCCAATTTCTTTATCAGTCTCCCATATGGGACCAAGTCAAAGGCTTTTCTTAAGTCTATGAACAAGAAAAAAAAACCTGCCTGATCTGTGAAAACAAAACTGTACTTTGTAGAGAGAGGAAAAGGAGAGAGACTTACTTGCAACTTAAAAATTAATTTAATGGCTTATACCACACTAAACGGTAAACCGCAGGATGCCTTAAACAGAAGATTCCCTGGTGCTTCCGTCACCACATGACGTTCCTCACTGAGTGATCTGCTATGTTTCCCAAGTACACTCATATAGTACTCCAACCCCAGCTGGTTTCAACTAATCAAATTTAAAATCTAAACCCACCAATGGAAGACAGAGACAGTACAAGTGCCAAATCCACTGTCCTAGAAAGGAAAAGGGAACATCCCACTCTAGACCTAAAACCTAGGACAAGAGTACCAAATAAATTCCCCTACTTTCATACCCTTGCTGGTACAACTGAGGATGTCCCTTCATTTAAGTGCCTATGGGTCTGTCTGGACTATCGTCACGATTTCTTAGTGCATGTAGATGCCATCCACCAGAAGCTATACCCAAAACTGGATGTGCTTTACAGGAATAACTAAAGTATTCAATTTTCTACATGTACAGAGATCATCCTGAAGATGATACTCTCTCCCCCCCATCTTCAACTATGTTGGCACAGTATATGGTGCTGCTCCCAAGTCCACCCTGGCCAGACTGGATCCCCTCTTTCACTTCTTTTTTCATTTTGCCCTGGACTTCCCCCCTGTACCCACCACTTCTCCCTGTACTCCTCCCTTTCCTTCCCCTCCCTTGAGACCAGATGCAAGGCCCATTGTGCTTCCTTAATCTCTAAATACTGGCTTGGTTCCTTCCCCCATTGCCTTGCTTCCCTCCTCACCTCCCCCACCACCTCTAACCCCCTTTGCAACTCTGTTCCTTGCTCCCTCCTCAAGGAATTTCACTGCTGGTGAAGCTGCCTTGTCTTTCCGTTCCCCCAAACTTTGGGGTACTCTCTCCTTTACAATCCACTCTACCCCTTGCCACCACTCACTCACCTCTCTTCCTCGTGACTTTATTCACTCCTGCAGTTGTCCCGGTACTGAACCCTGGACTACTGCCCTGCTACTTATACTCTCCCTTTGCCCTGCACCAACACTAGTGCAGTCCCCTCTTCCACCCTTCTCAATCTACAACCACTGCTCCCGTCCCATACTCAGTACTGCCTTCTGCACATTGCAAATATTACCCACCACATTATTGTGCTGCAGTGTATTTTACTTACACAGAATCCCTCATCTTTGCACAGCTGTTACTTATGATGCTTATTTAACCATTATTATATTATTGTTCTTAGTGTACCTCATTATCCTCTCCTACCCGAGGACACATCTGGAAACAAGCTGTTACCAGCTCAGTACGTCTTTCCTGATAAACTTTTTAAATAACTAAATACATAAATAGGATGCATGTTTTTAAGAACACTCTTCCCCAAAGACCTAATACACATCTACATAAAAAAACACCCCAAGTGAAAAACTGTATTTTAGGCACAGAATATTTCCTTCTATAACTCCCTACCCATGATCTTAGCCACCCAAACAAAGAACTCAGTCAGGGTTTTTTGGCACAGCTGACCACTGGCAAAGCCAGACTGCCAGGAATCCTGCAGGAGGCCACTGACCTCCAAGAACTCCACTAGCCTTACCTTATAGATGCCAGCAGTTTCTTCACTACAGACGTCAGGCTGACTGGCCTTTAGTTGCCAGGCTCCTCCAGAGTAAAATAAATAGAAAGTAAATAGAATAATATTTGCAAAAGGGGTGGAGCCTATGTCCTGAATGGATGTGTTTTGCTGAGCTCTTCTGAGCGACTTACTATTTTCCTGATGTTCAGCATTAAAAAAAGAAAAATCAAGCCAGTCCGGTGATGCAGTGGGCTGAGGTGCTGGTACCTTACTCACAGCACACCGGCGACCCAGGTTCGAATGACCTTGGGCCGCGGGTGCTGGCTGGGGAGGTTGGAACAGGATTGAGCTATGCCTCTCACTTCCATTGTTCTGATACCCGCCCACCGTAGTCCCACTCCCACTGGGTGGAGGTCCGCGGTAGCGAGGCGGTTAGAAGCGGCGATGCAAGTCTGGGAGGTGGAAGGGCCACCAGATCCTGGCGTGTGTGTGCACCTCCATGCACGTACATGCATGTGTATGCTGTGGCCCTGGGTGTGGGGGGGGGAGGGGAAAAGGGGAGCAAGAGAAAAAATTACTCACCTTAGTAATGTTGTTTCTTCTAATGGAGTCTTGCTATATTATGACATATGCAGTGAGTCCCAACCTTCAAACTGCTCCGGAGGTGAAAGAGTTAACTTTCCATGCCAAGCATGGAACTCAGAGCTTGAGCTCGGTTGAAACTCTGTCTGTTGTTCTTCAAACTCAAACCGTCAGATCTTTACGAGCTAAACTCACTGAGGTGCTGTGTGGAAGCTGTAAACCTAGACTAGCCAACTGGCTACTAAACATAAGAACACATTTTTTGGTCCCAAAACAAAGACTCAAGTCAGGAGACCCAAAAAATGAAAACACAACACCAAGTCACCCCAAAAAAGGAGGGGTGAAAACAACAAGGTGGGCATCTACTAAGTGCCAACACTGCACTGCCCACCCACATCCCAAAAACAGAGGTTCTGAGAGGGGCAGGATGGGGAGGTCAGAATATAGCAGACTCCATTAGAAGAAACAACATTACTAAGGTGAGTAATTTTTCTTCAAACAACATGAAGTCTTGCTATATTATGACATATGCAGACTACAGCAGTACCTCCATGGAGGAAGGACAGAACCTACTTAGGAAATAGGCTCTGAAGCACAGCTGTGCCAAACCGAGCATCACTCCTAGCCTGGATGTCCAGGGAGTAATGCTTGGTAAAAGTGTGAACTGTTTTCCAGGTAGCTGCTTGACATATCTCTAGAATATGGATGTCCCTGGCAGCAGCCAGGGAAGCAGCTGTACCTCTGGTAGAGTGAGCCCTCAGGCCTGAGGGAGGAACCTTACCCAGCTTTTCATAACAGAATTGGATACAAGAGACAATCCACCTGGCAATGGATCTTTTAGTGGCAGGTTCCCTTTACAAACCTCATCATAAGTGAGGAACAGGTGGAGGGAGTCAAACCCGTGACCCTTGGTACGCTCTATGTAGTAACTAAGGGCTCTCTTCACATCTAAGTTGTGCAGCCTCCTCGCCAGAGGAGGGAATGGTCAGTGAAATACACTGGAAGAGATATAGACTGATTAAGGTGGAAATCTGAAACCACCTTAGGCAAGAACTTCCTGTTAGTCCTGAGGAACACCTTATCTCTATGAAAGGAGATAAAATCAGGCTCCACTGACAAAGCTTGTAATTCACTTATGCGTCTGGCAGAAGTGATGGCTACCAGAAACACAGTCTTCCAAGTCAAGTACTTAAGCTCTGCTGAAGACAAAGGCTTAAAGGGGGGTTGCATAAGCTGAGCAATGCAAACATTAAGATCCCAGGCAGGGGCAGGTCCCTGAATGGAGGGTTGGTGTGAAGCAATCCCTTGAAAAACTTGGAGAATACAGGATGAGCTGAAAGAGAAGAGGGCTTACCTGCTGAAATAAAAGCAGACACAGCTGCCAGATGCACTTTTAGGGTAGCTGGTCTCAGCCCCAAGGTATTTAAGTGGACCATATAATCCAGGACTGTGGGTAAATCAGCAGATTCTGGGGAAATATGCTTTCCAGAGCACCATATGGAAAACCTCTTCCATTTGGAATTATAAGTAGCCCTGGTGGAAGGTTTCCTAGAAGCCTTCAGGATATCCATTACACCTTGGGAGAGATGTAGATCAGCAAACTCTAACTCTTCAAGAGCCAGGCCTTGAGATTGAGAGATTTGAGGTTCGGGTACCAAACCCTCCCATGAGCACAGGTTAACAGGTTGTGATTCCTGGGAAGACACATGGGAAGATGGACTGCTAAGGACAGTAGGAGTGGATACCAGGGTTGTCTGGCCCAATCTGGAGCAATCAGGATCATCTTGCAGGGTTGAGATCTGATTTTGACTAGCACTTTGAACAGGAGAGGGAAGGGGGAGAAGCATAGAGAAACTTCCCTTCCCAATTGGGAACTAAGGCATACAGAGGGACTGAGCCCAACACTGGGGGCCTACAGCAAAAAAGGGGAAGCTGGTGATTGTCTGGGGCTGCAAAAAGATCTATCTGTGGGGTGCCCCATCTGGCAAATATCACCTCCAAGGCCAGGGGGTCTAGTGACCATTCGTGATGGCCCTGGGAAATCCTGCTGAGAGCATCTGCCAGGACATTGTCCTTGCCTGGGAGGTGAACTGCCGTAAGGGAGGTGTTCATGGAGTAAGCCAGAGACCACAACTTCATTGCTTTGGTGCACAAGGCCGTAGACCGAGTGCCCCCTTGCTTGCTGATGTACCACATTGTGGTGGTGGTGTCTGTTCTGACCTGTACAACTTTGTTCTGAACAGACTTGGAAAAACTTGAAGTGCTAGAAAACTGCTCTGAGTTCCAACAGATTGATGTGGAGCAGAGATTCCTGAGGGGACCACAATCCTGTGCAGTGAGGTCGCCTATGTGAGCTCCCCACCCCAAGAGGGATGCATCTGTAGTAAGGATTAAGGAGTGAGACTGAGTGACAAAAGGAACCCCTTGTCTCAGATTGCTCTCATCCTGCCACCACTTTAGGGCCTGGATCAGGGTTCGAGTCACTGGGATCAATTTGGTTAGAGGGTCTTTCCTTTGAGACCAAACGGCTCTCAAATGGAACTGGATGTCCCTCATTTGAAATCTTGCTCCCTGCACTACTGCTGTAGAAGCAGCCATGTGCCCCAGGAGCTGTAGAAAATGCCTTGCTGGTTGAGACACCTGCAGGGTGAATGAGGAGGCCAGAGAGACCAGGGTCCTTGCCCTGTCCAAAGGAAGGAAGGCTCTGGCCTTCTGTGTCTAGCTCTGCGCCTATGAAGGTGAGGAGCTGGACAGGCTCTAGAACTGACTTTGAGAGATTTAGGAGGAAACCCAAAGATGTGAGCAGTTGCTGAGTTATCTGTAAGTGTAACTTGACTTGGTCTGGGGACTGGTCTACTATGAGCCAGTCGTTCTAGGTAAGGGAAAATGGCAATTTTCTGCCTTCTTAGAGAAGCAACTACTACTGCCAGGCATTTTGTGAATACCCTTGGAGCAGAGGTGAGGCCAAAGGGCATTGCTCTGAACTGGTAATGGCCTGAGGGCAGCTCGAACCTGAGGTACTTTCGATGGGAGCTTCTGATGAGAATATGGAAGTAGGCATCCTTGAGGTCCAGGGACACTAGCCAGTCCCCTGGCCTTAGAGAGGGTAGAATAATTCCCAGAGTCACCATTTTGAATTTTGGTTTTAAAAGGTGCTTGTTTAAGTATCTGAGATCCAGGATGGGCCGCCATTCTCCTGTCTTTTTTTTGGGGTAAGAAAGTACCTGGAATACAATCCTTTGCCCTGGTGTAGGGGTGGAACCCTTTCCACAGCTCTGAGAGCTAGGAGGGAAGAGACCTCTGCCTCTAAGGCAAGTGCCTCTGAAAGATTTTCAGGTGGAAAGGATCTGGTTCTCATCTTTGGAAACTTTTTGAAGCTGAGAACCAGTCCCTGGCTTACTACCTCCAGGACCCATTTGTCTGATGTCAGAGACTCCCAGTCCTGGACAAAGTAAGCCAGCCTGCCCCTACAGGTAGCTGAGAATCGGCCCTGGCAACCCCATCAGGGTGCCTGCTTGGCAGGGGCTTGGGCTGAGGGTGGAAGCAGGCCTGCTTGTACCCAGTCTGCCTCTCCCTCTAAAGAACCCCTCTGGGCATAAGCAGAAGAGGAGGCCTGGGCTTGGTAAAGACCCATGAAAAGGCCCACCCCTGCCCCTGGAAGCTGCCTTTGATGAGTGGCCTGCCTTCCTTGGCCTGTGCACTCTATAGGTGGTCCTATACTCATCCATTTTCTTCATGTAATTCTCTGTCTGCTCCCCAAACAGGGAATTACCCACAACAGGAAAATCCATGGCCTTAGTCTGGTATCCTGTGACAGGCTAGTACATCTGAGCCAAGCCATTCTTAGTGCCACAGATGTAGCCATGACTCTTGATGACACATCATTTGAGTCCACTGCAGCATGGAATTGCACCTTGATGCCTCAATACCATCAGCAGCCACCTGCTCCAGCCCTTGGCAGCTGGCCAGGGACCTGTTTTGCTAGAGCCATGACAGTGTCCCATCTGGATTTCTGATATCTAGCAACATAAGCCATATAATTTGCCTGTCTGAGTCCCAAGGATGCTGCCATGTACTGTTTCTTTGCCATGGTATCCATCCTCCTGGAGTCCTTGTCTGGGGGTGTGAAGCCAAGGGAATATTTGCCTTGTCACAGGCTGCAGCCTGCCCTACCTCAACATGGCTGCACTGTTGTGTAAGGAACTCCGTATCAGAGCCTGACAATGTGTACCTCTTGTCCGTTCTCTTATCCACAGGAGGTATAGTGTAAGGAGTTTTTAGAATTTTAAATGTCTGTTTCCCAAAAGATTTATGCAAGGGAACAGACAGTCTCCTAGACTCTGGGATATCCATCATTTCCACATAGTCAGGCTCCTCTTGATCATCCACAGCTTCCTCCATAGGGAGCTGGAGGGTTTCAGCCACTTTTTTATAAAACATAAAATGAGAAGGGGACTCAGAAAGCCTAGGAGGAGACACTCCTGAAGGTCTGTCTGGGGAGATGTCCGGGTCAATGGGCACATCCAGACTTTCAAATCCACATTCACTCTCCTGATACTCCTCTTCCCCCTCCTCCGGTTCATAATATTCCTCTAAATCATACTCTTGAACTGGTGGAACTGGCCGAACCGAGCGCCTACCTGACGGTGCCGGTTCGGTCGGACCGGGCAAAGCGACTGGACAATTTTGATCGTTTTGGCTCCACACAAGCTGATTTTCTAGTCCTTTTTGCTGGAACCGACTCCTCAGAGTCGGATCTCCTTTTGCCCGAAGAAGTCTCGCCCTGGTCAGAGGGCACTCCTTCTGGTTCAGTTGGAACCGAACCGGGCTGGCCATCCGGTTCAGCGGACTTTTTGGCCTCTCTTTCCCTGAGCCTACCAACTCTCTTCTCCAGGGTAGCTGCAGGAACATTTTTACAAATCTGGCAGTCTGCATTGAGGTGGTCAAACCCCAGACAGTAAACACAGGTGGTGTAGGGATCAGCCTTGGCAAAGACTTCCCCACACACACTCTACAGTGTTGAAACCCAGTGGGCCCGGTTTTCCTTTTGAGTTTCTCAGACACAGTGCCAGTCCTATCCAAACTTACCCATTTATGGCAATCCACCAGGTAAGACCCTCTTATCGGTTCCCAACCGTGTCACGGGTCGTGGAAAAAAACGTAATAAAATCCGTTTTTTTTAGAACCGATAAGAACCGGTAACCACACTCTAAATCACAGATTAAGATTTTTAAATAACTTGATCGGTTCAAACCGAACCGATAAATTGTTTACAAGTTCCACACAGAATAGAATTAATGTAAAACCTATCTAGTATTCACAAATACCACAGACAGAGACTGAACCGACAGGTTGCGGTTTAAATTCGGTCGAAAACCGAGAAAAGCGGTACTTTAACCGACAAAATGAACCGAGCAGAAGGAGAAATCTCCGGAGCGACTGTTCAGTGAGGCGGAGTAAAGAATCTGACTGTTTGAGTTTGAAGAACAACAGACAGAGTCTCAACCGAGCTCGAGCTCAGCGTTCCATGCCTGGCATGGAAAGTTAACTCTCATCTCCGGGGCAGTTCGAAGGTTGGGACTCACTGCATGTGTCAGAATATAGCAAGACTTCATGTTGTTTGAATAATGGCCTGCTGACAGCGGCGGCATTACCATTTGCAATTCCAGCAACTTGAGCCTGGGAACATGCTCAGGTCACTGGAGGCAGGAAGAATGAGCAACCCAGAGGACACGCTATTCTTCTGGGGAGGAAGGGCTGCTGCTACCGCTACAAGAATGCCACCTGGATGACCACAGGTGGTAGTGCAGTTGGGTAGTGGATGTGGGAGGGGAGACGTTAGCCAAGGCCTGTAGATGCATGTGTAGCCTGCACATGCTTGGGCCTACTTGCATGCCGACGTACTGAGGGCGGTAACTAAAGGGGAGAAAATGACTGAGCATAATGGTACTTCAGCGCACTTGGGACCCCAACCCCAGTCTGCCTCAGTGACACCCAAGGAACCTCCGACTCCGAGGCACTGGAGGAGGCAGAGGGTTGGTACCAGCCTGACTGGTCCACACCACAAGGGGGTAAGATTGTGTGGTTGGATGACCCCGAGGTTAAGTGGCAGGGACACTGGGGGATGGGTCAGCCCTGCCCAGACAGAAAGTAAGCTGGACTGCAAAAAATATAAATTAAAGGGACACCGTCAAACCCCTTAGGTCTCAAAGTGTCCCTAGTTTAAAAAATGCATTTTATGATTGTTCACATTCTACAAAAACTGCTGATGCAACTGGTAGTTTGATTCAGATCCCTTTTTTCTTTTAAAAAGTAAAAACTAACTGTCCATCATATTGGTGTTACCACACCAAAACATGTTTGCTTACATTTCTTGACCAGCTCCCACTGCATTTTTCCTGGACTCTGGAACACCCCTAACAAAATCCAGCCAATCATTATGCAGTGGGAGTAGAGAAGACTATTGTATCATGAGTGGCTGTATTCTTTGAGGGCGTTTCTAATGTTCAGAAACTGTGCACTATGAGTAGTTTAGTGATTTGACGCAAAACAAAACTGGGCATAGCTATATATTTCCATGCATTTTTGTTCTAATAAGCAAGGAGGCAGATAAAACAACCAGCAACATCAATGAATTCTAGAGAAAGTAAGCAATCATGAAATGTGGGTTTTTACCTAAAAATAGTATGATGCAAAAATGGTTGACAGTGTCCCTTTAAAGAAAAAAATCAAGAGGACAAAACAAGGCAAGGGTTAGAATCTGACTCAGTGTGGCACTCGGGGCTCAGGAACAGCATAACAGATGCTCACTACTTCTATGGGAGAGGAAGACCGTGCTTTGACGGCAGTTCTCCAAGCTGTAGGTGCATTTGACAAAAAGGTAGACTCCACTGGTAAAATACAGGGTGCTCTTATGAAGAAAGTTAGAGATTTTGAAAAGCATCAAGAATTCATGGAGAAAGTGCCACCCAATGGGCCAGCAAAAGCACTGTGCACTTCTGTGCCAGCAACCCGGGTTCAGGGGCAGACTCGGGGAGTTGGGTCAGGTAGCCTGGTGGATGGGACTGCACTGTTGCACAGCTGCATTCCACGCCAGGGGAGGGAGGAAAGTACAGTTACGCAAGAACTTACCGTAACAGTAGAACTTCGAGAGAGGCTCTTGCAGTAGGTAAATACATATAGGACTGACGCCGGCAGGACCCCACGGAAATATTTCTAGCTAGCAGTCCCTGGCGAGGGACCGCCTCCATGTCAGGTGATGGACGTCGGAATAAAGGGGCAGTCCCGGACGCCCGCCTTCTAGTTCTTTCCCGCCACAGGCCAAAAGAGGCCGAACGAGAGAGGAGCGGATATTTCCCTCAATAGAAAAGGAGCTGAAAAAGCCTAGGGGGATGGAGGGCGGGAAGGTATTACCTACAGCAAGAGTCTCTCTCGAAGATCTGCTGTTACGGTAAGTTCTACGTAACTGTACTATCTTTACCGAGAGGGCTCTTGCAGCAGGTAATTACATATAGGACTGAATCCCAAACAGTCTGGAACAAAGAGAGGCACCGGGAGGAGGAAAACTACTCCAAAAGGTAGTTCTGGTTGTGCAAGTCTCAAGATAGGAGGCCTTGCAAAACAACCAGCCCGAAGCCTGCTCTACGGCGAGAGGCAACATCCAAACTGTAGTGTTTCGTGAAGGTATGGACGGAAGTCCAGGTGGTGGCAGCGCAGATGTCTGCCGCAGATACATTCTTAAAACAAGCCACAGAGGCAGCTACTCCTCTTGTGGAGTGGCCTCTGACTTGACCCGGAAAGGTCTTGTTGTATTTGTCATAACAGAAAGTGATGCAATGAGCCAACCACTTAGACAGGCATTGCTTGGAAACAGCATTGCCTTTCCTTTTGTGAGCAAAAGAGACAAACAACTGATCAGTCTTTCTAAGATCCTTCGTCCTGTTGGTGTAGTATCTCAGAATCCGGTGAACATCCATAGTATGGAGCAAATACTCCCCTTGATTAGAGTACTGCGTAAAAAAGGCAGGTAACTCTATTGACTGATTTAAGGTAGACTCTGCTACTACTTTAGGTAGAAACTTAGGATTCATGCGAAGAGCAATTCATTTCTTGTGAAAAATCAAGTAGGGGATTTTACACATCAGGGCCTAGAGCTCGGAGATTCTTTGAGCTGAAGTAATGGCCACCAGGAAGAGCGTCTTCCATGAAAGGAACTTCAAATCCGCAGGTTCGAAGGGAGGAAGAGTGAGTTTCTCGAGAACAAAGTTTAAGTTCCAAGGGGGAGCAGGAGTACGGATGGGAGGCCTCTATATGGAGGACCCTCTGAGAAAGGTCTTGAGACCTCCAGTTGAGCAAAAGCCTTGTCTTCGAAGGGAACATGATAGGCCGAAATGGCCGCCATGTGTACCTTCAGAGAGGAATGACTGAGACCCAGGTCAAACAGATGATGTAGATACTCCAGCAGAAGCCCCGCTAAACAGGAGAATGGTTCCACGTTCTTGGAAGCAGCCCAAATAGTGAATCTTTTCCACTTCATGGCATAAGTGGATCTGGTGGATGGTTTTCTGGCCTCCAATAAAATCTCCGCCACTTTGGGAGACACTCCAAAATGGGATTGGGCTAGGTCTGCAGGAGTCATGCATGCAGTTGAAGGGATTTGAGGCCTGGATGGACCAGGGTCCCCTGATCCTGGGTCAACAAACCTCGAGATAGAGGAAGAGGAGGATCCTCTGAATATTGTTGTAGAAGAGAGAACCAGATTTGCCTGGGCCAGAAAGGAGCGATCAGAATCATTCTTGCTCCTTCTGAAGCTAGTTTCTGCAAGACTCTTGGGATAAGTGGAATTGGGGGAAAGGCATAGACGAATGTGTCCTTCCAGTCTAGAGACACAGCGTCGCTCCGAAAAGCGCCTTGCTCTGGAACGAGCGAGTAGAAGATGGGAAGTTTTGCGTTTGGGGGGATGCGAACAGGTCGGCCTGTGGTGTTCCCCAAAGCTGGAAGATGTTGTCTAGGACCCCTTGGTCCACTTCCCACTTGTGAGTCAGAGCAGAAGAGCGACTTAGCTTGTCTGCCAGGGTGTTGTCGACTCCTGGAATGTGAATCGCCGTGAGGTGAAGGTCATGTTGTGTTGCCCAATCCCAAACCCTGACTGCCTCCCTGCATAAAGGGTAGGACCGAGTCCCTCCCTGCTTGTTGATATACCACGCCACGCACGTGTTGTCTGTCTGGACGGCTAGGTGGCCGAGAAGGATGTATTGGTGAAGGGCTTGGAGAGCATACAACACTGCCCGAAGCTCGAGCACATTGATGTGGAAAGCTTGTTCTAGCTTGGACCAGGAGCCCTGGGTCCGATGAGGGCCTAGATGGGCTCCCCAACCTGTGCCTGAGGTGTCTGTGGTTAGAGTCTGGGAGGGGGGAGGATGAAAGAAAGAAAGGAACTCCCTGAAAAAGGTTCTCTCGAACTATCCACCATTGCAAGTCTCGCATTATCGGCGAGGAGATCAGAACTGAGTGATCTAGGTCGTCCACTAGCTGATCCCACTGAGAACGAAGAGTCCACCGAGAGATCCTCATGTGGAGTCGAGCGCGAGGTACCGTCGGGATAGCAGCCGCCATGAGCCCGAGAAGGCGAAGGACCGACCTCGCCGAGACCATCCTGCGGTTAGACAACAGACTTATTTGGGTCTGAAGGGTGGCCGCCCTGTCCGGAGGCAGGAAGGCCTTGCCCATGGTCGTATCAAGGATCGCCCCAATAAACAAGGTCGACGTGAGGCTCTATCCAGGGTGGCACCAAGGTAGGGGCCGTCATGGGCAGATCCAGATGTTCAGCGAGTTTCAGACACTGAGGATCTGGTTCCAGGGAGTGCCACTGATGAACCTCCTGGATTTTCCTAAGCAACTCCGTAAAAGAATCCTCTGGAGGAGACTTTGGAGGAGTCCTTGGCCTGGGCTTCGACGGAGAGCGAGGCTCGTCATCTCTCTCAGAGCAGCCGTCGGAAGAGTCCGAAGAGTCCGAGAGCGAAGAGGAGGATGAAGAAGAGAAACACTCCCTTTTTCCGACCCAGGGGAGGAACGGACCCCTTGGGAAGTCCCCGGGGAAGCGTGTCCTGCCCTTCTCTGGATCCAGACAGAAGAACCCTGGAGCCTGGAGGTGGTGAGGGAGTGTGCCGCCTCAGGCGTACGGGAACCTGGGACGGCACCATCGCCGGAATGCGGCACTCGACCTCTTTGGTGAGCTGAGCCTTGGCCTCAGCCCACCAGGAGGCCAGAGTCTCCAGTAGGTCCACCAGCAGGGCACGAGGGTGGTGGAGGAGGAGGAGGTGGGGGATAAGGATACGGGTTATAACCGTATGGAGCGTATCCAAAACCCGGCTGCGGGTAGCCCAGCGTCGGGTATTGTGGCATTGGGAAGCTCGGCGTCTGGTACTGTGGTACCGGATACTGCGTTCCCGGGTACACCGGTGTTGAATAAGACAGAGGATACCTGGGAGACGGGGGGGCTGCCGGAGCAGACGGCCCGGCCGGAGGCTCCCACGGCAGGCCATAGTGGACAGCCTGAGGGTGGAGGGCCCGATGGAGCAGAATATCTCCCGGAGTCGGTAAGGCTGACGGTGGAGGCCCTGGCACCGGAGGTACTGATGTTGGAGGGTCCGGCGTCAGAGCCGGCGTCCGGGGAGCCGACGTCAGGTCCGGCGCTCCAGGTGGAGGAAGGACTGACTGAGGCAAAAGATCCCCAGCTTCGCCCGGCTACGGAGGGGAAAAGTCCCTGGGGTCAGGTTGGGGAAGACTCTGGTTCCCCAGATGGCAGCGGAGGCTGTGGGGAACCGGGAACGATGGACGTTGGGAGGTTCATCGCCTGTTCCTTCATACGAACGCCGGATGAGCCGACGTGAGGTTTAGTGGTGAGCTCTCGGCGGGCGCCGGAGGAGCCGATGTCCGGCTTACGAGAGCAGTCACCAGAGGCAGGCCGAGTAGAGTGATCGGCCTGGTCTGGTGGAGAGGAGGCCGCGCGTCGCCCCGGAGGGTCGGACATCCTACCGGCCCTCTCCGGGCGGATGTCAAAGGAGCAGACTGCCGGCTTACCGGAGTCGCCCACAGTGGTAGGCCGTGAGCCTGCGGCTGAACCGGGTGGAGGTCTCCAACTGCCGGAGGTGCCCGCAAGGCCAGCGCAAGCCAAGCGGGCGGGCGGCGCCCTCAGAAACCTCCGGCGGCGCGTTGAGGAGCGATCCCCGAGGGGATGTTACCTGCGTCCCAGCGACTCCCGAGGGAGACGCGGTGAAGGAGCCCTTGTCCCGGTGCCTCTCCTCCTTCTTCCGATGTCCTTCGAGGGAAGTGGATGCCTGCCTCAGTTTTTTGAGCTCCTTCTCCATAGAACTCATTTTCTTCTTTAGAATATGGGCTTCCAGGGATTGCTGCCGCCTTTTCCGGGTAGCCGCATTAAAACTGAGGCAGTGCTGGCACTTATCGACTGGGTGATCGGGGTCTAGGCAGAACAGGCACAGGGAGTGGCCGTCCTTGTGCAGTAGTTGGGCGCTGCACGAATCGCACTTATTCTTGTGCTCGGAGGGTGTAGGGGACGACATACACCGACGCTAGTACTGACGTTAGTCAAAAAATAAAGAGTTTTTCAGTAAAAAATCGACGAAGGTAGGGCTGATGAAGCACAAACTTTTCTGCGAGGCACTGCACAAACCAACAGCGGGAAAGAACTGGAAGGCAGGTGTCCAGGACCGCCCCTTTATACCGACGTCTCCCGACGCCGGTCACCTGATGTGGGGGCGGTCCTTCGCCAGGGACTGCTAGCTAGAAATTTTTCCGTGGGGTCCTGCTGCCTGCCGGCGTCAGTCCTATATGTAATTACCTACTGCAAGAGCCCTCTTGAAGTAAGATCTCATGTTCCACTGCCATACAACACCTACTGTACACTGGGCCAAGGGAGCTTGTCTCTTCCACAGGTTATTATTATGTGTGTGTGAGGGCACATGTGCGGGACCCACGGTCTGTGCCTGGCATAAAAGGAGAAAAATCTGTAGAAAATACATGTCACCATGTATGACAGCCCTGAACAGCATGGATCCCTACCGACTTAGAGGGAGATGTGGCAGACGGGGCTGGGATATCCAGGGTCAGAGCCCAAAGAGGAGTGGGCGGTGGCAAGGAGCAAAAATGCTGGATGAAAAGAGCGAGGGAAAAAAAGGCGATGGAGGACTCATCACAGGGGCCCCTAACTGCAGCAAAATGGACCATCTCGACAGTCACTAAAATTATCAAAAGACTCTGTGAATACCAAATATAAAAACCAGATAAAAGACAAAGAACCTCAGTGCTTTCAAGGGTTACCCCAAAGGGTACTGGCAATAAAACAAAGTTTTAAAGAAATACAAAATCACACATACCCCCATAATGCAAAGCATCACTGGATAAACATGCAAATCACCATGAAATTGTAGGCTGGTTCAGCTTAAAGCAGGAATGTATGGTGCCATAGGGCCTCTTACATAGTCTGCCAAGGGTGCAAACAGAAGACACAAACACCTGTTTCATCCTACCCAGGACTCGTCAGTGTGTCTTGTCTGTATCACAACCCAGGAGAAAAAAACAGCCTCTATGTTGGTCTTATGGGTTTGGGTCATGGTGAGCCCCCCCCCCCCAAAAAAAAACAAGCTAAATTACAAAGAACCTCAGTGCTTGAAAGAGTTAGCCCAAAGGGCACTGGCAATAAAGTTGTAAGCTTAAAGAATATAAAAATCACACATAATATTTCTAATGCAAAGCATCATGGGATGTATATGCATTTACTACAATTTCATTTGCATCACATGTTGCTTTGCATTATGGGGTATGTACGATTTTGTATTTCTTTGAATACTAAATATAGCCTGGACACTTGAGAACAATGCGGTTTCTTAAGACAGAACCCAAAAATCCAGTAGCAGAAAATACAGAACACTGTCTCTCAAAATTTCTTTGGGGAAAGAAACACACAAAAATCTTGTACTCCCATAGATTTAAACTATATCACACATCAAAGATTCCACACACAGCACATCAGTACATTTGTTTACTACTATAGCAGTGGTTGATTAAACTACAAAACACCTGATAATTTATTTTTCTTCAGTTATATACTTTTAGGGTGTGGAGTACTTTTTAAACAATGTGTTGGCAAATACTGATACACTTGGATGCTGGAACAGCTGCAGTACCTGCGAATCCGGGGAGGCTTTGGTGGCGGTGAGTCAGAGATCGTCACATCTAATGAGTTGGCAGGGTTCTCGGAGCTGTTTTCATCCTATTGGGAAAATGTGAGCATTGTTAAAGTAATGTCTAATTACCGTTTATGTCACTGGTCATTTAGCACAGTCATTTTTGGAGAAAAGTGTGGGGTTCAGTTCACATTACAATACAATCGTTACAGCATCTTTCATACACACATGTCCCACAACTCTTTACACTGTACTATAGTTACAAAAAAAGAAAGTTAAAAATCAGGCTTCATAATTAAATTATATTAGACAAATATATGCAATGATAGAGGAACAGCAGAATAATTAAAACAGTCACAGAATTGTTGCTGTAGAACTGTGGCATCTAGTCATTTAAAAGATGAACAAAATACAAAAAAAAAAAACCCAGCTGGCAGCTAATGTCAGCTAATGTTGGAAAATAGGGCTAAACTACGTGAGACCAGTAAATATCACACTATAAACAAACTCTAGCCAGAGCCAGTACTGCTGCAGCAGGGGTTAGGGAGAAACATAGCGGACTGTGCCGCCATGTCTAAGATGGTGGCTAATGTTCACTGCGCATGCGAGAGGACTCGTACATGTGCACTGAACTCTGGGACATGGTGACTGTCCAAGATGGCTGCTGGAGTTCTCTGTGCATGTGTGATGACTTGCGCATGTGCACTAGGGTCTGGTGGCCATGCTGGACATGGCAGACTGTGCCGCTGTGTCCTGGAGTTCAGTGTGCAAGCATGAGTCGTCACAATGTGCACTGAATTCAATGGCCATTCTTGAACCACGACAGACTAGTGTCGTGGTCACACCAATAACGAAACAAAATAGTGCAGCAGCGATTGCCGTTCACCTCCACTACTGAAAAGTCTGTTCGGTATCTGGTGAGTGCCCTTTTGTCTACAGTACTAGCAAGATGTCTGTAGGGCTACACCCACTGCAGTTGTAAAAAGGAGTGTGCAGGGACTCAAGCAATTCAGTATCCAGGAAAACATTTATTTAATTTGTTTACATATTCTTTTTTTTTTTTACCTCCTCACCACACTCAGCCATCCTCTCCTACGGGCGGCCATTCTCCTGTTGCCACTTCCCCAGTCAGCCATCCTGCTGCTCCATCGCCTCCATTGTCCTGGATGTATCCCTTCATTGGTGGCCCCCCACCCGCCTAGGGCCATCAGGAGGGAGACCGGAGTGCACCTAGGCACTTCCTTGCATCTGCGTGGGGCGTGGACATGCATCAGAGGCATCCCGGCTGAGCGGCGCAGGGAGGTGGGGCCACCGTCATCCAGATGGCATGAGTGCCATTTTCGCGTTTTCCCAGTTGCCCTCTACTGCGCCGCCCATGTAGTGCTCCCGGTCTCCACTGGGGGCCGCTACAGAGCAAGGCTACCCCACAACCCACCCCAGGAGAGCAGAGCAGTCCTATGGATGCTCAATCCTCTCCTTCCCCTGCCAGCCCCTGATGTCCCGAGTCCGTTCCCGAACCCAGGTCACCGGCATGGCACGTGGTGTGCTGTCCAGCACCTCAACCCTCAGCGCCACCGGGCCGGCCTAGGAAAACATTTTTAAAACTATAACATTGCAATCCATCGGCCCCAGCGACCCGGCAGTCTTAATACTAAGCACCACTAGTGCACCAATCTTAACCCCTCCTGCCAACGTTAGAGAGCTCCATTTGAAACTTAAGGGTAACCCAGCTGCGGATATGACATGGCCCCAATGATGAGGTAAGATAATGTTTATAAAAGCTATCTTAAGCGATATTATTCAACCAGAATTGTAATCAGTAATGGCCAACAATGATGCCAAGGCCTGGCGGTGGGCTTTTGCCTGGGCGGTCCTTATTCCACAGATTTATCCAGAGCTTCTGTCACCACCTACTATCTAGGTAACCTCAAAATTTCAGAGCCTGGACCCTGTTAAGTATTCATGGTTCCCAAAGGATGGGTGTAGGTGATCCACCAGATCAGGGATGTGTTTGCCCACTTGGGTGACTGATCTCCCCCAACTACGAACCGTGTAGCGGTTCGCAAGAAATCAGCTGCTGTCTCCCCAAAGCATACAGGTACGGAGCCCCATTTCAAATTTCGGCACTAAGACTCCTGAATGGAGCTGCTCTCCTGTCTAGTGCTCGCTCCGTGGCCGCTTAGTGTGGAGGAAATCTGCCAAGTAGTTTGCTGCCTACTCCTACAGTTTTCTGTGCAGTGCTAGAAAATCCTGAAACTATTTTTCTGTCTTACCTGCACTCTCCTTCAATTTGCCTGTGTACTGCTATTCGTAGCTAAAATAGTCCCAAAGTATTGGTACTCTGTGCCAGGACTGTATCACACGCTAGTAGGAATTATCCACTTCAGTTAACTACAGTAGTTATTCTTAGCTAAAACAGACCAAAGTATTTTTACTCTGTGCCAGGATTTTATCACATTCTAGCAGGAATTAGTACAGTCCAGTTAACCATGGTAAAGTTCTGAAAGTAGGCTAGCTAATTTGTCCGTGTGAATAATCCTTCCTGAAAAGCATTATCTGTCTTGCTTCCTTCTGCCCCTGCACCTCCTATATTTCTCTTTCCCCTCTAACTCTACACCTCCTCATTTTTTTTTCTCCAACTCTGCAACCTGATCCTGTAGCTGTGTGCTGTGCTGTCTAGCCACTACCCCCTACCACCGATTTGATCATCGGCCTCTCCCCATTTCTTTTGTTACCTTCCAGTCACTCCCCCAAGCTTTTCTTAACCTCAATCCACGCAGGTCTCTACCCCAAGTCCCTCTATCCTCCAACCCCTGCCCCCAAACTCCACAGTAATAAATTTCTGTTCTTTCCCCTTCTTTTTCAGGGGTGTGCTTGCCCACTTGGGTGACTGATCTCCCCCCACTACGAACCACATTGCGATTCACAAGAAATCAGCTGCCGTCTCCCCGAAGCATACAGGTACAGAGCCTCATTTCAAATTTCAGCGCCAAGACTTCTGACTAGAGCTGCTCTCCTGTCTAGTGCTCGCTCTGTGGCTGCTTAGTGTGAAGGAAATCTGTCAAGTTGTTGTTTGTTGCCTGCTCCTACAGTTTTTTGTGCAGTGCTAGAAAATCCTGAAACTGTATTTTTCCATCCCACCCACCCTCCGCAACCCCGGACACGATTAGACAGTAGCTCCTCCCCTAACCTGCAATACCTTCCTCTATTGGCTGCTAAGTTTTCTGCCTTTCATAGCTGTTTCACCTGCCCTCATGGAACTTACCTTAAACAATGTTTCAGAAAAAAAATTACAAAAATCGTCCACCAGAGGGCTCTCGCTGTTCACTTTACTCGATCTCTCTCTCTTCTCCTCTTTGTACACTCTACCAGTCTGTGCATTTCCTTACACTCCTCCTATCCCCTTCTCTGCCCAACTACATATTCTTTTAGTACAATGCTAACCCTTCTTGGCTCACCACTACCCCTCTACCTATTTTTAAGTGCCATTCTTTCTTCCCTATCACTGCACATGTTAAATTCCCAAACACCCTACCAGACTCCCAACGAACCCCCACCCCCCCGATCTTACATACCCCTTGCTACACCATGGCGACAGACCCCACTCCTGTTTATTATATGTGGTCCCATTCCCCTATTCAACCATCTATATCTCTCATGACCATACCTCATTCTTCTACGCTACTGTTGTTCCTCAAATTCCGTCTCCTGACGGCCAGCTACTCTTCCTGCACAGTTACATGCACTAGCAAGTCCTGGGTCAAGAGTACTAAGCTCTACTTTGTTATTATCGCTCTCCTACTCCTATCAGCTGGTGACATTAATCCCAACCCCGGCCCTCCACTCAGCTCTGTCCCCACTCTGCCCAACGTGCCCCTCAATATATCCTCTATTCCTCTTTTTTTCCCTCCCCCGTGGCCTAAAACTCCTCTACCTTAATATTCATAGCCTCTACCCAAAGTTGACCTGCTACTCCCACTTGTTGGTTCCCTTACTCCAGACATCCTGATTATCTCTGAGACTTGATTCACCCACAAAATCCCTGACACATCTATTGCCATACCTGGCTATGTTGTCACTCGCCAGGATCGCTCAGGCAGGGGTAGGGGTGTGGCTATCTATGCACCCTGCTCCCTCCAAACCTCAGTTATTCTATCAACCACTGTTAAATCAGCCTATGAAGCCATCGTCATCAGCCTATCCCTACCCTTCTCCATCCCTATTTTTATCGCAGGCACCTACTGTCACCCTGGTCTACACCCATCTGTAACCAGAGAGCTTATTACCACAATCAGTGCTCTTACCTCATCGGTGGAGCTCTACCTGCTGGGTGATCTCAACCTTAACTGGCTGTCGCACACCCAAAGCAAGGCCCGAAATGACAGCTGCTCTCAACTAATCACGGAACCAACCCATTGCAACCATAAATCCCAAAACCACTCTTTATTAGACTGGGCCCTAACCTCGCATCCTCACAGGGTAATCCAATCTGGCCTTCTGCCTGATGCCTTCAGCGATCCTCATATGATCTATCTAGGTAGGAAAATACACAGATCCAAGGCCCCCCACAAATTGCTAACTTTTCGTTCCTACAGATCTCTTGACCTGGCCCCGCTACTTCTGGAGATAACCCAGGCTAAATGGACGCTAATATCCTCGGCCAAAACCATAGATCAAGCTCTAGCACACTTCAAAGAAAATCTTCTTACTACCTGGGACAAACATGTCCCTTTAAAGCAAGTCAGGGTGCATGGCAGTCATCTTCCCTGGGTCACTCCTGAACTTCTGGCCTGTCAACAAGCCCGTGATAACGCCTGGAAAACACACAAATCCTCCAAGTTCCCTCGCGACTACCCTATCTACTGCATGCTTCGCAATGCCTGCACCAAGGCCATTAGGCAGGCAAAAGCTGAATATTTCCAAACCACCTTTATTTCAAACATTAACAACACTTCAACATTCTGGAAGGTAGTGCACTCACTTTTCTCCCCACAAACTAAACCCCCTTCCCCAGTACTTAACATAAATCAACCCATCGCTGACCACGCTAAGGTGGCTGCTGAGTTCAACTCATACTTTACAATCTGTGCCGCCTCCCTGCTTGCATCACTCCCTACTTACCCTACCACTCTGCCCTTCCCCAAAACTTCCTCCTTGCGACAGCCATTAACAGAAGGTTTCCCCTTCTCACCCATTTCCCCTTATGAGACACTAATGGCACTTCTCTCCTTGAATCCTACTAAAGGCAACTCCCATTATAGCCTGGACCCAAAGCTGCTATAGCTCTCTGCACCTGCTATCTCTACCCTCTGTCTGATCTCCTCAATCTGTCCTTTCACTCTGCATCTAACCCCAACTCCTGAAAACATGCAACTGTTCTCCCTCTACCTAAGAGCAGTGATCTCATCTCCTAGGAACTATCACCCCATCTCCCTACTACCCACTCTAGCTAAACTTCAGGAACACATTGCTCTCTCTCAACTTTCCTCCATCCTAGATCAATCAGCCTTTTTCACGTTCTACCAATCTGGCTTTAGAAAGAATCATTCCACTACCACCTCCCTTATCAGACTCACTGACTCTATCCATACTGCCATGGATAAAGGTCACATTACATCTGCCATCTCTGTCGACCTTGCCAAGGCTTTCGACACAGTCTCACACTCCCTCCTCCTCCTCTAATCCCTCTCGTCAGCTAGCTTGTCTCAGTCTGCCTGCAACTGGTTTCGTGCCTACCTGGTAGCTAGAACACAATCAGTTAAAACGGCAGACTCTTGGTCCCTGCCACTGCCCATCTCCACTGGCATGCCCCAAGGCTCTGTACTTGGCCCACTCCTATTTTCTATTTTCCTAAACGACCTTCCTTCAGTATGTTCCTCATCGGCCATCCATAGGTACACCGATGACACAGTGATATTCACCTCTGGACTTACTGCTTCTGATATGTCATCCAGACTACAGATTGACTTCATCAATGTTCAGCACTGGTTAGAATCACATCAGCTTTTCCTTAATGCCAAGAAGACTGTCTCCATGACCTTTGGCACTAGGCAGAGACTCTCTAGGCTACACTCCCTGCCCACCTTCCACGCCCCTGATGGGACAAAACTCGAGGACACCCCTCCTTCAGATATTTAGCTATCTGGCTGGACCAACACCTAAACTTTTCTGTACATATCGACGCTATTCTGAAAAAATTGCGCCCCAAGCTGAGCGCCCAATACAGGAACCGTAATTGCCTTCCACTCCCGGCCAGGTGAGATACTGTACAGAAAATGATTCTCCCCATTTTCAACTATTGTGATATAGTCTACAGTGCTGCTCCCAAGACTTCCTAGCCAGATTGGATCCTTCTTTAATGCTTTCTGTCGCTTTGCTCTACTCTCCCTCACGCACTCATCACTGTTCCCTGTATCACCTCCTAGCCTTCCCCTCCCTAGAATGCGGACATCTCTCTCACTGTGCAAAATTCACTTCTAAATTCTGGTTCGGGTCCCTCCCCCCTACCTTTCCTCTTTACCTGCGGCTCCTCCCACCATCTTCGATCCACTGATCAATGTTCTCTTGCCATTCCCTATCGCTCCACCTCCATCTGTCAGGAGGCATTTTCCTACCAGTTCTCTAAACTTTGGAACCAGCTTCCCCCTCCTATTAGATTCTCCTTGTATGCAGCTTCTATCTCCTTAGCCCTTCATAACTATTATTCCCCAAAATGTACTTGTTTTTAACCCCCCACCTCCTCCTACACACACTTACTCTCTATCCCATGGCCTCTGTTACTACACACTCTACTTTTAACTATTTCTTCCTCCTCATGTACCATCTATCACCTATTACACCCCACCCCTCCCTCTTTTAACCCTCCCTTATTCTTTCTCAGCTCTCGTTTTGTACTGCCCTATTTTTTCTCTCTCCCCATTCAACTCCCTCACCCCCTCTTCTCCCGCTTCTGGAATTCCCTGCAGGATTTTCTCAGCATCCCGAAGGGTCACAGTCTCAGTTATGCCCCTCGCCTCTGCACCCCGTCATTCCCTCTCCGGTTCCCCCTCAACCCCATTCCCTGGTCTAGGCCGCCTTGCAGGGTTCTTAACAACCTGAAGGGTTTCAGCCTAGGCCTACTCCTCTCCTTTCCCCAGCCCCTCTCCTCTCACCTCTTCTTTTCCCCATGTCTGGACCACCTTGCAAGGTCCTTTTCATCCTGAAGGAGTACAGCCATTGGTCTGTCCCTTACTTTATCACTCTCTCCTTCTGCACCCCCCTTTAGTAGACTCAAAGTTGCACCTAGTAGAGCCATGCATATGAACATACTAGCTGATTTTGTTAGTACCTGATCTCTTGTTGTCTGTCATTGTTTTAATTATGTATGTACTTGTAAAACTGATATAGTGGCTCCATGCTGCTCTATCCTGCACTTATTTGCGTCATGTAAGCATATGTACTAGTCGGTGGCTAGTCTTGTTCTCACTGTTTATGATTATTGCAAATGTACCAGTTGGTGGCTAGCCTTGTTCTCCATTATTTATGATTATTGTTTTTTTACATCTATCTCTGTAATTCCTTCCCCCCAGGATGATTCTGGAAACGAGCTGGCTATAGCTCATGTTGCCTTCCTGGTAAAATATATAAAAATAAATAAATCAGTCAAACGGCATCTATTTCAGAGAAAGCTGGTGAGCTCAGGAACCAGAGTCTCTGAAATCATCACTCCTTCCTTCTGTCACACTGAGGGGTCTATAACCGCCTGCTCTGTTCACCCCACCAGCCTAGTCTTTCACCTTCTCCTCTTGCTTCACTGTGGACAGCAACAACTACCCGGGCAATAGCCTATCTCTCCTCAACAGCTAAGTTAAGGCAATTCACCTCCTAAAGGAACAGAAACAGGCATAGGCTGTACAGTTGCTGGCACTGACCCACAGTAGCTGTCTCTCTTGAGAGCACCAGTGCACAGGCACTTATGGTACTCACAGGGCTCCGAATGGAATGAGATGCAAGGCATCACCTCTTTCTGTCTCTAATTCAACGTCTGGAACAATCCCCACAGGGCTAAATACTACTACAGGCAAATCTGCCTGGCTCTCCTGCAAGTTGCTGCCTTTCTTCAGTTCTAAACTGGAACTGGTTCCTCCACAAGTCTATGGAGACAACAGTTACGTAAGAACTTACCTTAACAGTAGATCTTAGAGAATCTCTTGCAACAGGTCACACCTGAGGAACTACAGCCGCCAGGTACCAGATCCCCACGGACACATTTTTGCTAGCAGTCTAACTGGGGCTGCCCACAGCGAAGTCATCACGTTAAAGTCTCTCTATACAGCTTTGTGCGGCCCCATGCCCTCCTCAGTCCCCCGCAGGAGACCATCTGCCAAGGACTCGCTCCCAAGGGAACCAAGGGAGAGCCAGAGAGACCCGCCAAAAGAAGCATTTAGGACAGAAGCTACACCACCCTGGAAAAGGAGAGAACACAAAGACAAGGGGGAGGAAAGAGTGAGGGAAGGCACGACCTGCTGCAAGAGATGTTCTCGAAGATCTACTGTTACGGTAAGTTCTTACCTATCTGTTTGGTCTTCTTCAGGATATCTCTTGCAGCAGGTCACACCTTAGGAAAGGAAGAGAAGACCAGATAGGGCAGTTGGGAAACAGGGACCTAAGAGCTGGGACAGGGTGACACATGGGAGGCTTTAAGTGTAGGATGCCTCTCAGAAACATATGAGCCACGTCCACCTGGGCCTCCATACGACCCTCAATGGGGACATGGAAGGCTGATATGGTGGACATGGGCACCTTCAGGGAAAAGTATTTCAGTCCAGCATCAGACATGGACAGCAAGTACTCTAGAATCTTTCATTGGGTAGGTGAAGGGGTCCAAGTGATGGGAAGTCTCCCACAGAGCAAATCACTTCCACTTCATGGAATAAGTTGCTTTGGCGAAGGGCTTCCTGGCAGTCACCAGAATGTCGGCCACTTTAGGTCAGACACCAAACCTGGCGATGGCTACGTCCTAAGGAGCCATGTATGCAGGTGAATAGAGTGGGGGTTCGGATGAAGAAGGGTCCCCCGTTCCTGTGACAGTAAGCCCAGGCACAGGGGAAGGGGCACCAAAGGCTCCACTGCTAACTGCAGCAACAGTGGAAACCAGATCTGCAGAGGCCAAAAGGGAGCCATCAGAATCAAGGTGGCACCCTCCATTTTGAGCCTGATTAGCACTCTTTGAATCAGAGGAAAGGAAGGGAAGGCATAAACCTCTCTCTCCCATGAGAGGGACAAAGTGTCTCATCAGAAAACTCTAGGCCTTGGATCGAGTGAGCAGAAAAGCAGCAGTTTTTGTTTTTGGCCCCCCGCTCTGGGGACAGCCTCTCCTTCAGGTCTTCCTATGCCCCTCGCTGCCACACTGCCTCGATGCAGCCACCCATCACCCCATATTGCAGCCCCGGGTAATCCGGACATAACCCTTCGCCGGGTGGGTCCCTCTCCTCCGAGGGGGAAAGCACTGGTGGGGCAGCATGCACTATTCTTGGCCTGGGTGCTTCTGAGGTGGTCCATGCACTGCTCAAAGTCTCACAGTAGCGCGAGTTGGCGACCGTCATCCAGTCGGCCATGGAGTTCTTTTCCCAGTTTGCTCCCCAGGGGCGTGGCGTGCCACTAACGTTAGGCGTACGCTGACGTTCACCACACCCCATTAGGTAGTGGGACCCCATGTGTTGCCATGCCCCCAGCCTCTGCCAGGGGCCAGCAAGTGCCGGTTCACTTCCCAGCCCTCCCCCCGAGAAAAGGCGAGCTGTCATCCAACGCTCGAGCCCTCTCTCCCCGGCCAGCCCTCCAGTACCCGGGTCCGTTCCCGAACCCAGGCTGCTGGTGCTGCAAGCCGAAATCCAATCACTGTGCAGACAGGCCGCCAAAAGCGGCAATTTAGTGGGGATGCAAAAAGGACCAACTCTGAGTGACCCCACCTGTCAATCAGGTCTTCTACTACTGAGGTGAGTAGCTCCCACTCCTGCATTCTGGACTGCAACAGGCTTAGCTCGTCTGTCAGGATGTTTCGGACACTTGGAACACTGACTGCTGACAGCTCTAAGCTGTGTTACAGGGCCCAGTACCAAATTCCCATTGCTTCTTCAGCATGGGTAACAATGGGTGCCCTTGTTGCCGATGTAGTGGACTACACTAATCATGTCCATCTGCACTAGCAGGGGGCCCGGGGACAGATGAGACTGGAAGGCCTGCAGAGGACAGTTTTCATTTCAAGGACACCGATATGGATTTGAGCCTCAAGTGAAGTCCACATCCCCCCACCCAGAGTCTGGTAGGGACCCAGATGAGTACCCCAGCCCATCCTGGAGGCATCCGAGGTGAGGACCTACTGAGGAGTGGATATGAGGAAGGGAACCTCTTCTAGCAAATGGCTGGGTTCCCATCCACCACAAGAGAATTTTCTTGACTGGGGAAGAAACAAGGACCCTCCATCTGCTCCAGATTGTCAGTCTGCTGATCCCACCGTACCCTCAAAGCCCACTGAGGGATTAGCATGTGTAGGCATGCCAAAGGAGCCATGGCAATGGCAGCAGCCATCAGATCCAGGAGTCTGAGGTATGTCCTGGCTGTGATAGAGTTCCTGGGCCTGCGCTATCAAGCACTCTGCCCTGTCTGGGGGGAGGAAGGCAGAGCCCTGGGCTGTGTCCAGTATGGCTCCTATGTACTGAAGCTGCTGACAGTGTCAATACCAACTTGGACAGGCTGTGATCCCCAGCTGACTGAAAAACTGCAGGGTACATGCCAGGGTCAAGGACAGTTGCTCCCCCCCCCTCCAAATTCTATTTCGCTCCAGACACGGCTTGTGGGACCTTCTCTCAGGCATCCAATCCTTGTCCTGCCCGCATGTGGATCCCTCAGTCTGTGCCTCCTCTCCCTCCCTCCCCAATCAGTACCCCGGTTTCACCCACCTAGGGAGGGTAGCCCTCGCCTCATTGGGCTCTCTTATTAGTCAGACCCCAACTGCAGGTGGGCCTGGAGGAGGAACTGGAAGGCCAGCCGAGAAGATCCCGGTGGAGGACATGGGGGACTGGTGCCGTCACCTGTCCCACAAAGCTGGTCTTTTTCCTTGTTCTGTGCAAGTTCCCCACCCCTGCGTGGGCACGACCCAACGCTCAGGCGCATGGCAACCCTGCCTGCGTTAGCCACGCTGCTCTCATGATGCCTAGCTTACTGCAATGACCCCTGGTCTCCACCGGGGCTCGCCGGCACTCTGAGCTGACCCAACTAAGCCACCCAGGGAGGAGAGCACCACAAGGACACTCATTCCTCAACCCGCCCCACCAGCGCCCGAGTCCATTCCCGAACCCGGCTCGCCGGCATAGCCCAAGGTGTGGTGTCCAGTGCTCCAACCCTCTGCGCCACCGGGCCAGCCAAGGACAGTTGCTTTTTGGACTGGGCTTGGAGCAACCAATCGTCCAGATGGGGAAAGACAAAAGCCCTCCCTCCTGAGGGCCAACACCACCACAACTAGATGCCTGGTGAAAACCCAAGGTGCTGAAGATAAGCCGAAAGGGAAGACTCTGAATTGGTAGTGCTCCCCTGAAACAAGAATCAGAGGTACTTCCAGTGGGAAAGGCAGGCCTTGATGTGCAGGTACATGTCCTGCCTATCCAGGGAACAGATACAGTCTCCCTTTGTGAAGTTAATGCAGCACTTTGTGCCTCCTCCAGGCCCAACAATGCCACGGCCTGCCAGACGCACCCCCGTTTCGACGCCTGATACTTTGACATGTCCTGCTCACTCAAGGGTGTCAACATCCTTGTTCCCCTCCTTGCAGCATTCAGAGCCCATCGACGAGGATCAGGAATACATATCTTATCTCATGCCGCAGGAGGAAGAAGAGGAGTAGGAAGATATGGATGGGAACATGGATAAATCTGGCTCCACTATTTCCACCAGGAGTGAGGGGGACTACTTTATAAACCCCTAGGTCCCCTCCTGAAGAGCCCTCCATCATTGGGGTGATGAGGCAGCTGCAAACTGCCATGGGGTTTGATGCCCAGGAGAAGGACATTACTCAGAGAAATCTGGCAGTTTCTACAACTGCCAGATTCTCCACCTTTCATCATCCCTCCTCTACTTCCCACACTGGAGAATGCCACCCTGGCTGCCTGGTACAGGCCCAGCTTGATCCCTGCCATGCCCAGAAAGACAGACACGAAGTTATACCAGATTCCATCAGGTAAGCCTGCACTCAGGCAGACACAAACCACGCTGATTCCTTCTTCCTCAAGTGCTTTACTGCAAATTCAAATGGAATAAGTGTGGACAGACAAGACAGATGTACACTCCTGCTCCCTCCAAGTGATGTCCAGCAATCCATTCTGAATCCCCATTTCAGAGGTTACAGACTTTTTGGGGCAGATGTGCAGGATATCCTTTCTGACCTCCAAGCCTCATGGAGGACTTTACAATCAGTTTACTCCATTTATCACACCCAAGGAGCTCATGATGAAGCCTGTAAAGGTGAAGCGCTGAGGTGTTTTCTACTTTCTGGTGATTTTACGTGTATGGACTCAATATTGCCCATTAAAGTTTGATATCTGCATTTATCATGCTTAAGTCAGTTTTGTTCAGGCGGACTGAGTGCTCCTTGTTTCTGGAGTCAATCTGTATTGGCAGACCAGTAATGTTTCGTAATATCCAGGGCTCAGAAAAAATCAAGCAACAACCTTCCACTGATGTCCCCCCCACCCCAAAACAAGGCTGTTACTTTAGCCGTTTCCTCCCATATGGCCTTCCATTCTTTATACGACCAACCTTGGTCAGCTTCACCCTCACATTTTACCTGAGATAGTATTTCTATATGTTTGATCTTCTGAGGCTAGTGCCTGGTATAGGCTAGAGACCCAGTGGCCAATACCTGGTGCACCCAGGAAAGTACATCCCACCTGCTAAAGTACATCTGGAGGCAGCTGCAATTGTGTTCTTTGGGGCTGGGCTTGGAGACAGATGCACATTTGTAAATAACAATAAAAGTACCTGTTTGGCAGGTAGAAGTCTTGTTGTAGCTGGCGGAAAGATTTCACCCTACCTTGGTTGCTAAGTTGGCCCAGAGTTAAGAGGTCCCTGTGGGACCATCCAGCAAAAGTGGGGTTGACTGCCTGGGGTGAAGGATGAATATGCACCTATTAGGGCACAGACCCCTTATTCCCTTTGATAGCTGTTAATGCACTGAGCTATATCCGGTTTGAGTTCCTGGCCCCAGTGTTTGTCACCTGCCTTATCATCCCACTGTCTACAGTGTTAAATGGAATATCCTGTAACTTTTACATGCCCCCCGCCCCAGTTCCAAGGTCACCCCCTCCTTGTAATATATGAGTGAGCATAGGGTGGATTTGACAAGCCAGATGTATCTTTGAAAATCTGGAATCCCAGGCACCCTTCCCACTAGGCAACTGTAACCCAGCACCATGACTAGGATCTTGTGATCCCAGGGTACAGAATTTATAGGAAGGTCAGAGGGATGGGGAGAAGGGGAGGGGTGGCAGTTTTTGTAAGGGATGGTATTAGTTGCACTAGGGACAAGGGGGAGGAAGGGAGGACGGAATTGCTATGGATGCTGTTCCTGGACTCTAGAGGTAGAAAACTGAGGTTGGGGTTGGTAGTGTACAGACCACCAGCTCAGTCCGAGGAGTTGGCAGAACAAATCCTGCGGGTATGTAAGAAGAGAACTGTGGTGATCATTGGGGACTTCAATCTGCCTGGAGTGGATTGGAGCATCCCAGACACCTCTAATGCAAAGGAGCAGATATTGCTTGATGAGTTTCAGGATAGTCTTCTGGGCAATTGGTTAGTGTGCCAGCTAGGTTAGATAATACATTAGACTGGGGAGGCAATGAGGGAACTTAGGGTGGATGACCCATTAGCTGGGAGTGACCACCATTTGGTGTGGTTCATGGTCAGCTTGAGCAGGAAGTCAGAAGGATCAGTGACAAGGGTGGTGGACTTCAGGCAGGCGGACTTTGGGAAGATGCGGGAAATCCTGATAGGGTGCCTAGGAGAGAGAAGACTGGGGATGAATGCTCAACAGTAGTGGGATATTATCAAACGTGGACTAAAGGAAGTCACAGAGGCTTGCACTAGGACTCTGAGAAAGAAGAACTCAGCTAAGACGCCATGCTGGCTGAACAGGAAAGTGATGGAGGGGGTGAGAGCAAAGAAAGCGGCATTTCGGAAATTCAAGAGGACCAACAGAAGGCAGGACAGGGAGGAGTATGTGAAGACCAAGGAGGTAACCACACTAGTAAGAGAGGCTAAGGCCTCCAGAGAGTTAAGGTTGGCTCAGAGCATCAAGAGAGGGGAGAAAGACTTTCAGGTAAGTGAGGGAGAAAAGGAGCTGCAGGGACCAAATAGTGTGGATCAGGAGGGGTGGGGTGGGGAGAAAAGAGAGAAGAACAAGTAGAAGCACTGAATGAATACTTCTGCTCTGTTCACCCATGAGAAGGGTGGTCCATAACCTCCGTGGACTGGGAGGGTGGGGAGGAAGGGGTGATGGATGGGGAGATTGAAGACAGCAGAGTACTAGAGGGTCTGAAGGCACTTAGGGTGGACAAGGCACCAGGTCCTGATTGCACTAATCCCAGCGTGCTCAGGGAGAGGGTGGAGGTGTGGCCAGACTGCTGGTGGACCTGTTCAATACCTCCCTGGACACAGGATGTGTGCCACAGGACTGGAGGATGGCTCATGTGGTGCCTAGCCACAAAAGTGGGCCTAGGGTGAGCCAGAAAACTATAGAGCTGTTAGTCTCACCTTACCTCCTTAGTGGGTAAACTTATGGAGGTGATACTGAAGGAGAGACTGGTGACATTTCACAAGGTAAATGGCCTCCAGGATGGGCAGCAGCATGGGTTCATTTCGGGGAGCTCTTGCCAGACCAACCTAAGAGAGTACTATGATTGAGTAACAAGAGAGCTGGATAGAGGCCATGCGGTGGATGTCCTGTATTTGGACTTCAGCAAGACCTTTGATTCAGTACCTCACAGGTGGCTGTGGGAGGGAACGGAGATCTGTGTGGGGTGGGGTGAAGATGGTTTATTGTTGAAAGAAAGGCAACAATGGGTGATGGTGGTGGTGGTGGGGAATTATCAACCCCCAGGCCTGTGACAAGTGGGGTGCCTCAGGGTTCTTTGCTGGGTCTGGTATTGTTTGGGCTGTTCATATCAGATCTCTCACACGGTGTTAGGAGAAGGATTAATCTGTTCACAGATGATACCAAGATGGGTGCAGTAGTGGATGACGTTGAGGAGTGGAAAGATCTACAAGGAGACCCAACCAAACTGGAGGAATGGACAGTGAAGTGGCAACTTGGCTTTAATGCGAAGAAGTTTAAAGTTATGCACTTCAGGGCGAAGAACCCAAGGAGGGAATACTGGTTGGCTGGGGTGAGACTGGGGATCAATGAGGAAGAGAAGGACCTGGGCGTGATAACAGACAGCATGAACAACTCTGCCCAGTGCAGAAAGGCTGCAGCCAAGGCTAAGAAGGTGCTGGGGTGTATTGCAAGGGGAATCTCATCCAGACATAAAGATGTGATCTTGCTCCTCTACAGATCCTTAGTCAGGCCGCACATGAAGTACTGCATGCAGTTCTGGCGGCCATATCTGAAGAAGGATATTAGACTGCTAGAGGGGGTGCAACATAAGGTGACAAAAATAATATAGGGGTTGGAAGGAACCCCTATGAGGACAGACTGAGATTTCTGAGTTTGTAGACCATGGAGGAGAGGAGGGATCGTTGGGATATGACTGAAATGTTCAAGTATATGAAGGGGTTCAACAAAACTGGCACAGATGGGTTATTTAGGTTGAGGAAGGGACACCAGAGGACACAGGCTAAGACTGGAGGGGGGTAGATTTAGGAAAAAGATGAGGAGGCATTATTTTACAGAAAGGGTGGTGTCAAAAGGGAATACCCTACTGGAGGAGGTGGCACCATGTAGAACAGTGGGCACTTTCAAAACAGCATGGGACAGGGCACGGGGTGTCTGGGTAAGTAGTAATGAGAAACTGCCGGAGGGGAGAGATGGGGTGGGGCAGCTGCGTCCTAGTGGAGCTAGCTGCATACTCGAGCAGAATTGATAGACCATAAGGCCTGTCTGTATGTATGCATGCATGTAACCCCCCAAATATCCTGGCCAGTTTTCCTGCCCAGACAAATTTAAATATCGGTTTCCACAGGGTGGACCAGTATTATGCAGGGTTATTAAGTGGAAGAGTGAAAAATAAATACAGCAGTTTAGGCAAAACATTCATTCTGATTGACAACCCTAGTAACCATGGTTCAGAGGTAGCACATTCCACATATTAAGATCTGCCAGAGTTGCTGGAGCAAGGGTTCGTAATTAATATGATAGAAGGTGGCATTTCATCTCCCTCCTGAATTTTGTTGAATACTTTAAGTCAGAAAAGGGTTCAAATCTTCACTAAACTTCTTTATAAAATTTGGCCACAAAACAATCGGGCCCAGGTGATTTGTTAGTTTGTAGGGATTTAATTACCTCTTACACCATCTCCACTATAAAGACCCTCTTTTGTTCATGCAGTTGGTATGGGGTTACCAGAAGGAGGGTCAGTTCTGCAGGGAAGGATTGTATAGTGTTTTCTAAGCCAAAATGGTCCTCCCAAACATACAGCTTCTTGCAGAAGTGACTGTGTCAGGGTTGAATACAGACAGCCCTGTCCCAGTTGTTATGGAGAAGGAGTTTAAATGCAAGGGTCTGTTCTGTTCTCTCCTTTTCTGTCTCTTCTCTGTCTGGTTGCACAACCAGGTTTTCTTGTGAGACCTGGGACTTGATCACCTGGACAGTCTTGCGGTTCTCTGCCTCTTGCTGTCCTGTCTTTGCTCCACCCCCACCCACGTGTCTGCGGGTACAGAAATATATGTGAATCATTTTGTGGAAATATCACTGATACTGGGATCCCTTTGTTTAAAACTGTATATAGTTATAATGTTGAATGGATTGCAAACAGCTATCTGGGACTCAAGGGGTTAACTTAAGAGGCAATTTTTAAGCCTTTTGTAGAAGATGTAAACAAGAGGTCAGTTCTGGGTCACAATGTTCTTTTTGCTGCGCCTGATGTAACTGACAAGAACACTGGAAACTTACAAGAAGGACTGTGTGAGAAGCATGCTTTTTTTCCTTAAAGAGCTTCTACACAGCCTTATAGAAAGGAGCTGCAGTGTTTTGCAAAAGAGAGAGAAAGAGACAGATTGGAAATTAAGAAAAACTCAGAAGGATTCTGTTTTCAATGTTTCTACTGCCACTGTATATAGTTATTCTGAACAATTTTTTTTTTTACTTTACTGTTATTAATAAAACTCTTGTTGTGAATTTTACAACTGCTCCTGGTTTTCCTATGCTTCCTGACCTGTGCCTTGGTGACAGTGACCACATTCTTCTGCTACTCCTCCTGGTGTGGAGGTGCATAGAGTATGGTCCTGCACAGTTTTAATTATGGGGATGTATTGCTTGTCACCTGCTTCCAAAGTCAATACGCCAGCAGGTGGCTGGCTTTACTCACACACACACACACATTTTTGATTATAAAATGTAGCTGACTTTCAATTTTCATGGCCATAATTTCATCAAGCTCTTTTCTGACCCCTTGAATTTGCTTCCAGACCCTCTCTTCCTTTTTCTCAGCTTCAAGTCTCGGCATTTGAGACTGTAGACATTGCTGGATGCACAGCCTTTGTTTATTTTTGAATGATGCATTTAAAATTAGGTGGCCCCATGGCACTGCGTTTGGGACATCCCTTATATATTTGTGCTGCATATCCAGTTCTGTGTTTTCCCTTAAATATGTCTGGATTTCATCCTGCAATTTTGAAAGGAAAACCTCATCCATAAGCAGAGCGACTTTTAAATGCCAGAGTGAGGACCAAATCAAACTGAAGGGAGATAGGAGTATGGTCAGAGATGGTATGGGGACCAATCATGCAACCTTTCACGAAGTGCAAGTGATGTTTAGAAAGATGAAATCTGTCTATGTGCTCATAGCTAACAAAAAAAAACAAAAAACTGTAGGATTTACTTCTTTCTAGACATCCACCAAACCCCCCTCCCACCAGAGATTAATCAGATATAGGACTACCCAAGGTTGGGGACCTAAATATCTGGTTGTGCTAGCTAAAAATGGTGTTTTTGACTCCATTCCAGTCCCACACCACCACCCTCACCCATGAAGGCAGGTCCTCCCGTTTATCAAGGGTCTGGATTAAAAACTCTGCTGTCGGTGGGGTGGAACCATGTACACTGCCTACATGAATTTTATGTTCCCGCATCTCCAACAACATGATGCTCAACCTCCCCACCTAGTCCAAGTAAGAGTCAAATCCAATCAACTTTATTTTTATAGCGCCTTTCCAAGCCAAGACACTGTACATAAAAACAAATACAGCAGATATACATAGGATTAAAATCAAGAACAGTAAAAACGAATTATCCATATTTAGGGAAGGCTAAATTAAATACGTTTTTAACTCAGTTTTAAACCTATCGACGGTCAGGCATTCTCTTAAATGATGAGTCCAGGATCATATTTACAGTATTTAAAAAAATAATGATCCAGTGATGTTTAAATTGGGGAACTAAATGTGGGTATCAACACACTAAAATTCTGTTTGTTTATTTAAAATTTGGTAACCAGGAAAGGCATACAGAGCTGGAGCTCATTTCCAGGTGTGACCAGGGGGGAAAAAGGCAGAGAAGGAGAAATTTTACAATAGTAATAAAACAACATAGTGAAAAATATTTTATACAAAATGATTAAAGATAAAGCAGTGTACAATGTGACCACACTCAATAAATAATGAAGCAAACATAACAGAGTGCAGGGCTACAGATCAGAGTATAAGTTAACGGGAACAGATTGCTAAACTGACACGGAAAGTGGTCAGGCACAGTTGCCTGTGGGTACAGGGACCCATGGTGGTGGTGGTGGATTTTTGTTGTGTTCTGAAAATATCTGCATGCAAATTATCCCTACAGAAAACAAGCATCTGTCAATGTCGAACGTTCGCTTGCAGGTATTTGCATTGGTGTTTGGCATTTATGCAGTTCCCCCCCCCGCTGTATCCATGTCCCTCCATCATCCATATCCCAAGAGAGTAACTCTCTGCAACTCCTCTTGCATCTGATCAACATCTCATACTTCTTAAGTATCTGTCTTAGGCACCCTAATGCCCTGGTCGTGCTCAAGGGTACGAGCCTGTGTGGAAACTGCGCAACATGCGCTTGTAACACAGTCATTCAGTGAAATTATTTCACCAAATTTTCAACATAGGCATTTTGTCACCTCTGGTCATGAACACCGTCACTGTGATTTTCTTACTCTGTACCGAACACTGATTTCCCACGCCGGAAGTGCGAAAACACATTTAGGCCAGGATGTGAAAAATGACAGCTGCACTGTTCATAAGGAGGTGTGGGAATATGCCTATGTTGAAAATCTGGAGTGAAAATATTACAAATTCGCAAACTTACAAGTGTGCATGGAAACTGCGCAACGCAAGCTCGCAAAACAGTCATGTTTTGGAAATTTTTCTCCAAATTTGCAACATAGGCTTTCTGAGAGCCCACCTCATGAACACTGACACTGTCATTTCACTAATCAGTCCCAAAAGGTGATTCCGCGCAGTGACCGCGAGATCACCTTTTGGGACAGAATAACACCATGACAGTGACTGAATTTATGAGAAGGGGTGTAGAGAACTCCATGTTGAAAATTTGGTGCCAAAAGTCAAAAAAATGGCTGAGATATCTACCTAAGTTGGAAAACCCCTATTTATGCCATTATACAGCTTACCGGCATTTCTTCAGTTTGCGGTTGGCTTTGAAAAGTGCAGATGTGTTCCCAGTCCACCGAAAATCGTTGCACCAGGCTCCGAAGGTAAGTATGGGGTGAGGGGGGTGTGGGGAGGTGAGTGCACTGAGGGTGGGCATGGGTTGGCAGGGGCGTGGGACTCACCGAGGGACCATTTTCTTGTTTCACAGGAATTAGAAAAAAAACAAATGGACACTTTTCGTACGCTGGGGTGGGCTCCCAGCGTGCCACCTACGTGTTTGTTGGGGTGGGGGATTGGAGTCAGGGGATTGGGCACCCTGCCAGCCATACTGTGTGTGTGTGTGGGGGCATGAGCATGCTGGGGTGAAGTCCCAGCGTGTCAACTGGTTGTTTGTTTGGGGGGCTGTAGCCGACGGGGATTGGCACTCCCCAGCCACATAGTGTGCTGGGGGAGGGGCGATGAGCTGAGGGCTGGGCCACCCCACTCAGCACACAACGGGGGGCCAGGGAGAACAGTAACGAGGGAGGGGGAGGACATTAGCAGAGGTAGGGATTTCATGCCGAGCTATGCATGACAGCAGTTCGGCTGATGTCCGTATGCAAACTGCAGACACGCTACCACCGCCCGCTGATTACAGTGGACCTTTTCTTAGCAGTGAAGACCAACACAGTCGAACTGCTGTTATAAACAGCTCAGCATGTATTGGTCTGGTAGGGTCGCACCTGCTACACTGAGCATTGCATTCGCGAGGAGGGTCACACACCTCCAAAAGTTGTACTGTTGCAAGATGTTCCTTGCGCATGCACGCAAGCGAACGTAAAAACAACCTTTGTTTAATGGGACTTGAAACAATATTTTGTTTATAAATGTCTCTGAGCTCAGCACGTTTTGTAGTTTGTTGTCTCGACCCACAGTGGGCCATCATGTGATGGGACCTGCCTCAAGGCAACTGCCTTTCAACTAATGTGCACTATTTAGGCACGCAGACCAATGGTGCATAACCATTAAAATGGTACATTGGATCACTATGAATCTAGTATATTGTCAACAGCAGTTTCTACCTAAAAACTCTAATCTCCCTTTTTTAAATGAAATCACTGCACGCTAGTAACTGTGTATGTAATGCAGTTATTTTACGGTAATGTTTAGGCATATAATCCAAAGAAGGCAAAGAAAGTTAGACCATTAAATGAAAACGTCAGCTAACAGATTTTTTTTTTTTTTTGCAGAGGAGGGAGTGGTTACATGTTTATTTAAACCATTTTTTATTCCCGTAATTAAATCACAAAATCTGAGCACTAGATTAATAAATTGTTATACTTTCTCATCACAATTAGCAGAGTGCACTATAATCAACAACTGACAGACTAACATGTCAGCCTTTTCACACTATCATATTAAAAGCAAACAAAGAAGTTAGATGCTACTTATTTTGAATTTTTTTTTTAGCAAGTTAAACACAGGATAAGAAATGAAGGTAAAATAGCCAGTACTTATTAAAACTGAATGAAAAAGTTCACTTACCATGCCATCAGGAATATTGCAGTTTCTTTCAGCTTCATACAACCGCAGCTGGTTTTCAAAAAGCTGTCCTATCGCTCGATGAACAAGTTCATACTGTTCCTGCAGTTGGAGTGATTAAAAACGACTGTAAGCACCTAGAATCATCAGGTCTCAAAACAGCAAAATAATACAGTTTGGTGAAAATGCTACAAGTTCACTGCACTGCACAGACGGGGTGCAAGGAAGAACTTAACACTTTGGTCCCTGGGTCAGTGAAGGCTGAGCATAACATACACGTGCCCCACTAGCCACATAGTGATATCAGTATTGTCAGTAATAGCAGCCATTCACCTTCCCTCGTGGCTGAAGGCTGCAAATGAGATGCACGCCTGTGGTGGTGTTGCGATGAAGTGGAACATTTTACTGTTGTGAAATCTTATTAAGACTGACCTCTTGAATGATATGTATTTAGGGGGTCCAGTCACCAGCAAAAGAACTGGCATCAGCTTAACTCACTAACCAAACATTCCAGTTTTTGTTTGTTTATAATTAAAGGGAAACTCCTATCGAGTCCCTAAGTGCAGCAGTGGCTGCAGAAACGCCTCGATTAGGGCTTTTAACATAAAATTAATTTTTTCATTACCTGGTGCCCGGGAATTTTAATTAGAAAGATCAGTTCGCAGCCTGGTGGTGCTGAGGGCTGAGGTGCTGGAAGCCACACCTCGCACCACGCCAGCAACCCAGGTTCGAGAAAGAGCCCGGGCCGCCAGGGGTCGGCAGAGGAGGGAGAGAGGATTGAGCATCTGGAGGACTGCTCTCCTCTCTCTCGGGAAGGAGTGACAGCTGTCCTGATCGCCCTCTTGCGATGGCTGGAAGGGGATATGGGTCGGGAAGCTTGAGCTGGCGTTCGAGTCGTCGGGGGGGGTAGGGAGAAAAAACAGGAAAATGGAGCTGGAAAGCTATACAATGTCTCTGCCAGCACCCATCCTGACACCCAGAATCTGGATTTGTGTTCCAGGGTGGGGGAAGCCAGCACTCCTCGCCTCGGCCCTGTCACGGGAGGGAAACCCGTGGGGGATCACCGGGATAGTCGGGGTGGGAAAAGGTGGGACGTAAGACAGAGTCCCTCCAAGGGAGGGACAGAAGTCACCTGACAGGCTCCTCGGAGGGCAAAAATGTATATATGAGAAAAAATAAAGAAAGAAAGATCCACTCGCTCCATAATGCAATAGAGCCCCGGGCGTACATCTCGTGCATCCTGGGTGACTTCTGTCGTGAAGGTTATGCTAATGAGGGCTACCAACATCTGTTATTTGCTGGCAGCTCTCATTAGCATAACCTTTGTGGCAGAAGTCATTCGGGGAGCATGAGTAGCCCACCCGTGGCTCTGTCACCATTATGGAGCGAGCAAATCTTTTTAATTAAAAGTCCGGGGAACCAGGTAATGAAAAAAAAAAAAAAATACTTTTATGTTAAAAACCTCAATCAGGCATTTCTGTAGCCACTGCAGCACTTAAAGACTCTATAGGCATTTCCCTTTAAGGACATCTACATGAAAACTGGATATTTGCCCCTTACAGTGCAGTAGCAGGGAGAATGTGGTGCTGTTGGTGTGTGCCATCCTTTGGATAGGAGGTTAAACCAAGATCTTATCTTCCCATCTCTGCTAATGTCCTGGTGGGTGTCCAGGTGAAGTTAAAGAACCCAAGGCACTCTTCGCAAGACAAGGAGTACATTTATTAAAATAAAAAACAGTAAGATACAAAACAAATATGCACATGTATACATATCACATCAATAGCGCACCAAAAATGAAAATTACGTACCTACCATAATTCTGATCTGTCTGTGTATCTTTACCATTCATCACATTTGGGTACAGTGGCCAGAGGTCACGACCCTGCGAGAGCTTTTTTTTTTTTGGGATGGGCAGAGTCGACACACCATCGGCGCCACCTTCGAGGCTGACGCACTGTATGGCGCTTGCGGGTTGACTGTTGGATGCGGTCAACCCCGCCCTCCCACCAGTTCTGAGTCACCATAGAGCAAGAAGAAAAAAATTACTCACCTTCGTAATGTTGTTTCTTCTAATGGAGTCTTGCTATATTATGACATATACAGTGAGTCCCAACCTTCGAACTGCTCCGGAGGTGAAAGAGTTAACTTTCCATGCCAGGCATGGAACTTTGAGCACGAGCTCGGTTGAAAACTCTGTCTGTTGTTCTTCAAACTCAAACTGTCAGATCTTTACGAGCAGAACTCACTAAGGTTCTGTGTGGAAGCTGTAAACCTACACTAGCCAACTGGCTACTAAATATAAGAACACATTTTTTGGTCCAAAAACAAAGACTCAAGTCAGGGGATCCAAAAAATGAAAAACACAACACCCAATCACCCCAAAAGGGAGGGGTGAAAAATCAAGGTGGGCATCTACTAAGTGCCAACACTGCACTGCCCACCCACATCCCAAAAGCAAAGGTTCTGAGAGGGGCAGGCAGGGGGGGAGGTCATAATATAGCAAGACTCCATTAGAAGAAACAACATTACTAAGGTGAGTAATTTTTTCTTCAAACAACATGAAGTCTTGGTATGTTATGACATATGCAGACTACACAGCAGTACCTCCATGGAGGAGGGACAGAACCTACTTAGGAAATAGGCTCTGAAGCACAGCTGTGCCAAACCGAGCATCACTCCTAGCCTGGATGTCCAGGGAGTAATGCTTGGTAAAAGTGTGAACTGTTTTCCAGGTAGCTGCTTGACATATCTCTAGGATAGGGATGTCCCTGGCAGCAGCCAGAGACGCAGCTGTACCTCTGGTACAGTGAGCCCTCAGGCCTGAGGGAGGAACCTTACCCAGTTTTTCATAGCAAAATTGGACACAAGAGACAATCCACCTGGCAATGGATCTTTTAGTTGCAGGTTTCCCTTTACCAACCTCACCATAAGTGAGGAACAGTTGGAGGGAGTCAAACCTGTGACCCTTGGTACGTTCTATGTAGTAACCAAGGGCTCTTTTGACATCTAAACCATGCAGTCTCCTCTCGCCAGAGGAGGAATGGTCAGTGAAGTACACAGGGAGAGACATAGATTGATTAAGGTGGAAGTCTGAAACCACCTTAGGCAAGAACTTTCTGTTAGTCCTGAGGACCACCTTATCTCTATGACAGGAGATAAAAATCAGGCTCCACTGACAATGCTTGTAATTCACTTATGCGCCTGGCAGAAGTGATGGCTACCAAAAACACAGTTTTCCAAGTCAAGTACTTCAGCTCTGCTGAAGACAAGGGCTCAAAAGGGAGTTGCATAAGCTGGGCAATGCAAATATTAAGATCCCAGGCATGGGCAGAGTCCCTGAATGGAGGGTTGGTGTGAAGCAACCCCTTGAAAAACATGGACAATACATGATGAGCTGAAAGAGAAGAGGGTTTACCTGCTGATAAGAAAGCAGACACGGCTGCCAGGTGCACTTTTAGGGTAGCTGGTCTCAGCCCCAAAGTATTCAAATGCACCATATAATCCAGGACTGTGGGTAAGTCAGCAGATTCTGGGGAAATATGCTTGCCAGAACACCATATGAAAAATCTCTTCCATTTGGAATTATAAGTAGCCCTGGTGGAAGGCTTCCTAGAAGCCTTCAAGATATCCAAGACACCTTGGGAGAGGTGTAGGTCAGCAAACTCTAACTCTTCAAGAGCCAGGCCTTGAGATTTAGAGATTTGAGGTTCGGGTACCAAACTCTCCCCTGAGCACAATTTAACAGGTTGTGATTCCTGGGAAGACACAGGGGAAGGTGGACTGCTAAGGACATAAGGAGTGGGTACCAGGGCTGTCTGGCCCAATCTGGAGCAATCAGGATCATCTTGCAGGGTTGAGATCTGATTTTGACTAGCACCTTGAACAGAAGAGGGAAGGGGGAAAGCATAGAGAAACTTCCCTTCCCAACTGAGAAGGAAGGCATCCAGAGGGACTGAGCCCAACACTGGGGGCCTGCAGCAAAAAAGGGGAAGTTGGTGATTGTCTGAGGCTGCAAAAAGATCCATCTGCGGGGTACCCCATCTGGCAAATACTACCTTCAGTACTAGGGGATCCAGTGACCATTCGTGATGGCCCTGGGAAATCCTGCTGAGAGCATCTGCCAGGACATTGTCCTTGCCTGGGAGGTGAACTGCAATAAGGAAGGTGTTTAGAGAGTAAGCCAGAGACCACAACTTCATTGCTTCGGTGCACAAGGCCGTAGACCGAGTGCCCCCTTGCTTGTTGTTGTACCACATTGTGGTGGTATTGTCTGTTCTGACCTGAATAACTTTGTTCTGAACAGATTTGGAAAAAACTTGAAGTGCTAAAAAAACTGCTCTGAGTTCCAACAGATTGATGTGGAGCAGCGATTCCTGAGGGGACCACAATCCCTGGGTAGTGAGGTCGCCCATGTGAGCTCCCCACCCCAAGAGGGATGCATCTGTAGTAAGGATTAAGGAGTGAGACTGAGGGGTGAAGGGAACCCCCTGTCTCAGATTGCTCTGGTCCTGCCACCACTGAAGGGCTTGGATCAGGGTTCGAGTCACTGGGATCAATTTGGTTAGAGGGTCTCTCCTTTGAGACCAAAAGGCTCTCAAATGGAACTGGATGTCCCTCATCTGAAATCTTGCTCCCTGCACTACTGCTGTAGAAGCAGCCATGTGCCCCAGAAGCTGCAGAAAATGCCTTGCTGGTTGAGAGACCTGCAGGGTGAAAGAGGAGGCCAGAGAGACCAGGGTCCTTGCTCTTTTCAGAGGAAGGAAGGCTCTGGCCTCTTTTGTGTTCAGTTCTGCACCTATGAAGGTGAGAAGCTGGACAGGCTCTAGAACTGACTTTGGAAGATTGAGAAGGAAACCTAGAGATGTGAGTAGTTGCTGAGTTACCTGAAGATGTAATTTGACTTGGTCTGGAGACTGGCCTACTATGAGCCAGTCTTCCAGGTAAGGAAAGATGGCAATCTTTTGCCTTCTTAAGTGGGCAACTGCTACTGCCAGGCATTTTGTGAATACCCTCGGGGCAGAGGTGAGGCCGAAGGGCATTGCTCTGAACTGGTAATGGCCTGAGGGCTGTTCGAATCTGAGGTACTTTCGATGGGAGCTTCTGATAAGAACATGGAAGTAGGCATCCTTGAGGTCCAGGGATCGCTAGCCAGTCCCCTGGCCTTAGAGAGGGTAAAATAATTCCCAGAGTCACCATTTTGAATTTTGGTTTTAAAAGGTGCTTGTTTAGGTATCTGAGATCCAGGATGGGCCGCCATTCTCCTGTCTTTTTTGGGGTAAGGAAGTACCTGGTGTACAACCCTTTGCCCTGGTGTAGGGGTGGAACCCTTTCCACAGCTCTGAGAGCCAGGAGGGTAGAAACTTCTGTCTCTAGGGCAAGTGCCTCTGATGGATTTGCAGGTGGAAAGGACCTGGTTCTCATCTTTGGAAATTTTTTGAAGCTGAGAACCAGTCCCTGGCTTACTACTTCCAGGACCCACTTGTCTGATGTCAAAGACTTCCAGTCCTGGACAAAGTAAGCCAGCCTGCCCCCTACAGGTAGTGGAGAATCGGCCCTGGCCACCCCATCAGGGTGCCTGCTTGGCAGGGGCTTTAGGCTGAGGGGTGGAAGCAGGTCTGCTTGTACCCCGTCTGCCTCTCCCTCTAAAGAACCCCCTCTGGGCATAAGCTGAAGAGCAGGCCTGGGCTTGGTAAAAAGGCCTATGAAAAGGTCTGCCCCTGACCCTGGAAGGCTGCCTTTGAGGAGTGGCCTGCCTTTCCTTGGCCTGTGCACTCCTATAGGTGGTCCTATACTCATCCATTTTCTTCATGTAATTCTCTGTCTGCTCCCCGAACAGCGAGTTACCCACAACAGGAAAATCCATGGCCTTAGTCTGGGTATCCTGCGACAGGCTAGTATATCTGAGCCAAGCCATCCTGCGAAGAGCCACAGATGTAGCCATGACTCTTGATGACACATCATTAGAGTCCACTGCAGCATGAAACTGCACCTTAGATGCCTCAATACCATCAGCAGCCACCTGCTCCAGCTCCTTGGCAAGCTGGCCAGGGACCTGTTTTGCTAGAGCCTAACAGTATCCCATCTGGATTTCTGGTATCTGGCAACATAAACCATATAATTTGCCTGTCTGAGTCCCAAGGATGCTGCCATGTACTGTTTCTTTGCCATGGCATCAATCCTCCTGGAGTCCTTGTCAGGGTGTAGCCAAGGAATATTTGCCTTGTCACAGGCTGCAGCCTGCACTACCCCAACATGGCTGCATTGTTGTGTAAGGAACTCCGTATCAGAGCCTGACAATGTGTACCTCTTGTCCATTCTTTTATCCACAGGAGGTATAGTGTGAGGAGTTTTTAGAATTTTTACTGTCTGTTTCCCAAAAGATTTACGCAAAGGAATAGACAGTCTCCTAGACTCAGGGATATCCATCATTTCTACATAGTCAGGCTCCTCTTGATCATCCACAGCTTCCTCCATAGGGAGCTGGAGGGTTTCAACCACTTTTTTATAAAACATAAAATGAGAGGGGGACTCAGAAAGCCTAGGGGGAGACACTCCTGAAGGTCTGTCTGGGGAGATGTCCGGTTCAATGGGCACATCCAGACTTTCAAATCCACATTCACTCTCCTCATACTCCTCTTCCCGCTCCTCCGGTTCATAAAATTCCTCTAAATCATAGTCTTGAACCGGTGGAAACGACCGAACCGTACGTTTACCTGATGGTGCCGGTTCGGTCGGAACCGGGGAAAGCGACTGGACAATTTTAATCGCTTTGGCTATTTCTTCAGCGGTTGGAGAGGGAAATTTTGGCTCCACATCTGCTGATTTTTAGTCCTTTTGTTGAACCGACTCCTCCGAGTGGCTCTCCTTGCCCCAGGAAGTCTCGCCCTGGTCAGAGGGCATTCCCTCCGGTTCGGTTACAACGGGCTGGCCATCCGGGTCAGCGGACTTCTTGGCCTCCCTTTCCCTGAGCCTACCAACTCTCTTATCCAGGGTAGCTGCAGGAAAATTTTTGCAAATCTGGCAGTCTGCATTGAGATGGTCAAACCCCAGACAATAAACACAGGCAGTGTGGGGTCAGCCTTGGCAAAGGCTTCCCCACAAGCACTGCAGTGTTGAAACCCAGTGGGCCCGGTTTTTCTTTTGGGTTTCTCAGACATAGTGCCAGCCTAAGCAAAACTTGCCCGTTTATGGCAATCCGCCAAGCAATACTCTCTTATCAGTTCCCAACCGTGTCACGGGTCGTGGAAAAAACCGTAATGAAATCCGTTTTTTTTAGAACCGATAAGAACCGGAAACCGCACTCTAAAAGACAGATTAATGTATTTACAACAACCTGATCGGTTCAAACCGAACCGATAATACCGTTTACAAGTTCCACACAGAAGTAAATGTAAAACCTATCTAGTACTTACAATACCACAGACAGAGCTTGAACCGACCGGTTGCGGTTTAAATTTGGTTAAAAAACCGAAAAATTAATACTTTAACCGACAAAATGAACCGAGCAGAAGGAGAAATCTCCGGAGCGACTGTTCAGAGAGGCGGAGTAAAGAATCTGACAGTTGGAGTTTGAAGAACAACAGACAGAGTTTTCAACCAAGCTCGTGCTCAAAGTTCCATGCCTGGCATGGAAAGTTAACTCTTTCACCTCTGGAACAGTTCGAAGGTTGGGACTCACTGCATATGTCATAATATAGCAAGACTTCATGTTGTTTGAAAAGGTTTGGGGGGGGACAAGGGAGTCCAAGGGACAGATAAAGGAAAGGATATGCCACTAAAAGGAGAAATAAACAACTGAGAGGACAGAATAAAGCTGGAAAACTAAGGGGATTGGGAGGGGCTTCAACCTCTGGAAGCAGAAGAGGAGGGAGGAACGGGTAAAGAATTTGAGAAGTAAGGATGTGAGAGGGGAAGGGGAGAAGCATACCCTGGAACCTTGACCTGTCTCCAGATTGTACAGGTACTGTGAAGGAGTAGCCAGAAGGCTAAACTGCCAGAATTCAAGACACAGAATCACTGGCAATAACTCCAACATAAGCAGAATCGGCTATTCTGGAAGAAAAGACAGGATACAGGGAATACCCCCCTTCCCCAAAATAAAGTTTTGGTACAAGGAAACTCTTAAATTAAATTGAGGGTTGTATCCAAAGGACAAGAAATCAAAGGAAAAACTGACGGAGAGAGAGGGACAGAGAACTGAAGAGAGGGCAACCACCAACCCCCACCCCACAGGGGTGAAGCCAAGGCACTGTGGAAGGAGTGCCCCCTATCCTGAACACTCTCCCCCTAGAGAAAAACATCCCCCTATGTGCCCAAGATCACCCCACTCCTGACCAATGGAAAGGAAGGGGGTGGAGGTGAGGGCACAGAGAGGAAGGGGGACCCAGAGACTGAGGCCCCAGGGGATGGTGGGTGGGATTGTGATGAATGGTGAAGATACACAGAAAGATCAGAATTACGGTAGGTATGTAATTTTCATATCTTATCTGTGTCAATCTTCACCATTCATCACCTTTGGGTGAGTGCCAAGCCCTTCCCCCCCTGAAGGGGGCCTAAACCCTAAAGGACTAAGTCCCTTAGCTCTCAGTGTGTGGCACACCAAGAGAGAGAACCTTCACAGATCTGGAGAGGCCCGAGAGTGGGGAGAGTGGGAAGAGTGAGACGGGGACCCCCCGGAGCGGGTAGGAGGTTGCCCAAACAGACTTCGTCTCACCCTACGGGAGAAAAGGTGGGTTCTCTGGTAAGCGGAGGTAATCACCAAACGCCGGGCCATGGGTGACAACCGGGAGAGACGCAGCCATGTCATCCACCTAGTGCAGATCGCTGTCCCTACGACCCTGGAAGCTACCTCGTTGGCATCATAAGATGCCCTCACTTGGTGCCTTGCTAGCTCCAGGCCATGTGCAGAGAGTGCAATGACTTGTCTGGTTACCTCCGTATTAGGCATCGAGGCTAGGAGTTGACCTAGCCTGGACCACAGGAACCTGTCATAGGTAGCATAGTGGGCCTAATATGCAGATATAGAGAGAAGCAACCATGCCAAGTAGAAAGTCTTCCTACCCCAGAAGTCAAAATCCATGGAGTCTGCATCTGGGTGGTCTAGGTGAAGGGCGCAAAGCCCATAGGGAGTATCCAGTTGCGTCAGTCCTGGGCTAGGATGAGGCAGACTACCTGGAGACTCCTGGGAGGGCACAATACCTCTTGCGGAGATCCCTAGGGGCTGGGACTCCAGAAAAGGGTCTCTGCCAGAAGTGCATAGACGCCTCCCGAAAGGGAGCAGGCCAGGGGGGCACTACAAGAGTATCCACACTGAAATTGCCCAAAAAGGCATGCGTCAGATGCTCCGGATTGTGCTGAGTGGGTGGGGTGATATGCAGGTCCTCCAACATCCTCACGAGCAAACGCTGATACTCTGCGAGATCAGCAGCTGGGGAGATGTGGACAGACTGTTCTTCTCCTCCTGGAGAGGACGAAGAAGAATCAGAGGACCTCAAAGGTTCAGAGGCTGGCTGCTCAGGGGGAGGTTGATAAACCTGCCTGTCCATGGCCCTAACATAAGAGGGAAATTGAGCAGCCACAGCTCTGAACTGCTCCCAGGAGAGAGGGCCGCTCGGACCAAGAATACCTGGGAGAGCAGGAGAATGTGGCAGAGGAGAGGGGGGGCAGATCCGACAACAGAAATCGACTGTCCTCTGCCTGGGCCAGAGAGCGCACCTGGAGCCCCAAGGGAAGAGTGAGCTCTGGAAAACTCAACAGCTGACAGCTGGTCAACCATACTGGAAATGCCTAGGCTGCGCCCTGAAGAATCCCCCTGTGAGGTGATCAGGGCCGTGAAAGACCAAAAGGACGGTCCCCTACCTCCAAAGAACAGGGCCCTCTTGAGGAAACCGAAAAGGAAGGGCGGAGGTCCGCACTACGACTTCTTCCCGAACCCAGATGGGTCCCAGAAAAGGGTCGCCGTGTCGAACCCCTACTCCCAGACCCCTCGAAGTCCGACAGTGCCTTCTCCTTGAAAAAGCCAGCCTAGGCAGCTGGCAACCCTGGTCAGTCCCTGAAGGGACAATCCAGGGAGCAGCATCCTCCCCTCCTGTGGGTACTCCGACAGGACCCAAAATTGGGCGATCCAAGCATACCACCTGAGGGGGTACCACCACTGAGGGATCAGAAAACCCTCTGAGGCCAGGCTGCAGAGCAATGGTGGCCTGCACCGCTGCCTGCTGGACAGCACCCCTGACCCTGGAGCAACTGTCCGCTCCTCAGAGGGGGGCTGGTTCCAGTCCGTCGAGGACATTACCAAGGTGTCCATGTGAGCAGCCAACTCCAAAGAGTCAGACTGCCTATCTGACTCAGAGTCCGATTCCACCTCCGAGGAGGTGGAGACTGAAGTCCTGTGACAGATGGTACGTGGACGCCCGTTGCCATCCCGACTGAATGGGGCACCAGTTCAAGGGACTGCACCAGAGTCGTCGCCGAAGCCCTCAACCGCACCGTGAATGGTGCGCGAAGAAGACACGGAGCCGAGGATGGCAGCAGTATTGGAGCTGGAGCCTGTCACTGTGCCATCCCGACCAATGGGGCCACAAGCGGCACCGAGGCCAGAGACGGCACCGACGATGGTTCCGACTGCGCTCTCGGTGCCGAGATTGGAAACCTCCACAGCGCCATGTCCTTGCTTAGCGCTGAATACAGCGCCATGCTCAAGCACGGTGCCGCGAATGGCGGTGAGATGAGAAACAGTCAAGGATGGTGCCGTAGAGCCTCCCACGGTGCCATCAGCACCATCGGCACTGCGAATGGCGCCGACAGCAGAGATGGCGTCAAGTGATGGGCCAGCGCCAATGGTGCCATTAGGGCCCACGGCGCAGCGAACGACACCGAGGTCTAAGATGGTGCCGACAGACGGTGTTGAGGACAGTGCCGACCCAGGTTTTCTAGCCCGAGGAAACAACACCGGGGGAGCTTTCACCCCCGAAGTGGCGATTGCCAATGTGGTGCCTCCCGCCCGTCCCCCAGGAGGGACGGACTGGGCTTCCTGCACCACGGAAGGGGCTTCTGCAATGGTGAGGCTACTAGGAGCAGAACCCCCCTTCTACACGGTACGTATAGAACCGGGAGAGGACCCAGAGGAAAGGCTGCGAGATCGTGGTTTGGCCCGAAGAGTGCGCGCCTGTCCCCCGAAAGTTGGCAGAGCTCTTCCAACTTTCCACACGCGTTGTTTGATGACACGATGGTCCATGGAGAAGCAGGCGTCGCACAAATCCATGTTGTGTAGCGGGCCAAGATACGCGAGGCAATGGTCATGCTGGTCGGTGACTGAGTACTTACGGCCGCACGGGCACCGACGCATAGGGGGCCGACCCGTCTTCGAAGTTTTCTTGCCCCGACCAAGACATGACTCCACGGAAAACTATCAAGACTCGACGCCACCAAATAAAGAAAAGGAACAGTCTTACTAGGCGACGCCGAGTGGTGGCGAACAGCGGAACCGGCAGACTATAATAAGGTGTTGAACTAGTAGTCAAATTCGCATCGAGAAACGGGCGGCGGTTGAGGAAAACAGCAGGCTTCATGCAGAGCTTCCCACTCAGGTGCGACCTCCACAAGCGGAAGACCTAAAAACTGGCGGGAGGGCGGGTTGACGCACCTAATGGCCAACCTGCGAGTGCCACACAGTGCATCGATTCTGCCCATCCAAAAATAAAAAACAAAAGCTCCCGCAGGGTTGCGACCTCCGGCCACTATACCCATAGGTGATGACTGGTGAAGACCGACACAGATAAGATCTCAAAACTATACGAAACTGGACATTACTCAAGCTATCACTTTACAAAATCAAAAATAACAAGAGCTATGACTAGGTAAAAGAAGCAAACAAAAACCAGAGATTATGTAAGTAATAAAACATATGGGGCGGGGGGGTGCATTAGACCTATTTTTTTATTTTTTTTTGTTAATCTGTTTCTCCTTCTCCACAGCCAGTGCAGGCTTTCCCTCTTCTCGACCACCCCCCCTCCCCAGACCCATCAATCGGCATCTCAAGGACTTATTTTTTTAGTTAATATGTTTGTTCTCCTCTGCAGCGGTGCAGGCTATCTCTCTTACTGATTCCCCGAGCCCCTGTCACCCCGGCCTCAATCCTGGTATTTCCCCACAGCTTACCCCATGGCGTTGGTTGGTGGTTACGCTGAGCGGATCTGATTTCTGGGAGACGGCCCTGTAGCCCTATGCGAAGCCTGTAAGGGGTCAGTATCATCCTGCGCCGCACCTGGCCATTTTTCATCCACTTTTCTCCACTGGAGGAACAGACGTACAATGCTGTCCAGACATACCCACACATGCTCCCACACACAGAACATCGCTGGCTGCCATTCCTCCATTTGCCAAGTTCCAGTTCCTGGCTGCCTGCATCCCTAGTCACTGCTAGAGGCCATATGTGTGCTGGAACCTGAATCCCACCCTCGCCAGAGGAGGACAGCAGTCCACCAGATGCTGAATCCTCCTCTCTCCAGTCAGTCCCCAGTGACCCAAATCCACTCCCGAACCTGGGTCTCTGGTGTGGTGGCAGGTGAGGCACAGTACCTGAGCCCTCCACACCACTGGGCCAGCAGCATTAGACATGTCCAACGTTGTGTCTTCAGTCCCTGACCATACGTTAGAAATGCCTAATGCATACCTCCCAAAAAAATTACCTTTTAAAAAAAAAAAATACATCCGTATAAATCAAAAATAAAAAGGTTTAAATCTTAATTAAAATATATCTTAATTTTTAATAAAATAGTCCCTCTGCCTCTGAAAAACTGCTGTTTTATTTTTTCGCACTGGGACATTTGTCCAAATGTGGGCACTGCAAATTACAGTTACGTAGGAATTTACCGTAACAGTAGATCTTTGAGAGGAGCTTTTGCAGCAGGTAATATCAATAGGACTAAGCCGCCAGGCATTAGGACCCCACGGAAAACTTTTAGCTAGCAGTCCATGGCAGGGTACCGCCTCGACGCCAGCTCTACCCTGTCAGTTCTGGTATAAAGGGGGCGGCCCCCCGGCACCACCTCAGTTCTCCTGCCAGAGACCCGGCTGATATGAAGATGGAGAACCGAAGAGGATCTCCCATTCCCCCAAAGGCAAAAGAAATACTAGTCCCCAGGGGGGGCAGGTCTGTGGGAAACCACCTGCTGCAAGAGCTCCTCTCGAAGATCTACTGTTACGGTAAGTTCTTACGTAACTGTACTATCTTACTTTGAGAAAGAGCTCTTGCAGCTGGTAATAAAAACAGGACTGAGTCCCAAGCAATACCCAAAGAGAGACCCAGGGCAGAAGGGTGGTGGACTGTCTAACAAAAAGCCCTAGGCACCTCAGGAAACAGGTCCCTGGAGGACCGCTAGGCAGAGACCTGCTCTCCTTCTGGAAGCAATGTCCAGACTGTAGTGCCTGACAAAAGTGTGTACTGAACTCCAAGTAGTGGCTGCGCAGAGGTCCGCTGATGAGACATTCCTGAGGGACGCGAATGATGTCACTCAACCAGAGGGGTCGCAACCCTTGACTGGTCCTGGTAAGGGTCTATTGTACTTCTGATAACAGAATGTGATGCAATTTATGAGCCACTTGGTCAACATCTGTTTTGTTACTGGTGCCCCTACTGTCCTTTGGGCAAATGAGACAAACTGATCTGTCTTTCTGGAGGAACTGGTACGAGCAAGGTTGTAACAAAGAATTCTACGTATATCCAGAGTGTGTAGCAAGGCCTCCCCTCTGAGTACTCTGGGTAATAAACCGGTAGCTGGATGTCTTGGTTCAAAGTGAACTCAGACACTACCTTCAGAAGAATCTTAGGATTTGTGCACAGGGCTACCCTGTCCCTGTGTAAGATAAGGCTCTCTACACATTAGAGCCTGCAGCTCGGAAATCCTCCAAGTCAAAATAATAGCAACTAAAACTAACGCCTTCCAAGAGAGAAGACGTAGCTTGCAATTTGTGGCTGGTTCAAAGGGAGGCAAGGTAAGCTTTTCTAAGACAAACAGGAGGTCCCAAGGCAGAAGGGGTCTCTCCTGGCGGATTTAATATGCATGATTCCTCTTAAAAAAGTCTTACGTAGGTCCAACTGTGCCAGAGTCTTTCCAGTCAAAGATGCATGATAAGCTGAAAGCGTACAGAGATGCACCTTAATGGACGAGTAGCCAAGACCCAAGTCCGAGAGGGAAGGGAAATGCTCCAGCACAGATTTCACCAGACAGGTGAGGGGATCCAGAGAACAGGGGGATACCCACAAGCATAAATGCTTCCACTTCATGGCATATGTTGCCCTGGTAGAGGGCTTTCTCGCTGCCACAAGAACCTCTGCCACTCTGAGGGACACTGTAAACCTGCCCCTAGTTAAGTCTGCAGGAGCCATGCACGCAATGTAGGGACCAGAGGGCCAGATGAACCAGCATCCCCTGCTCCTGGGAGAACAAGGGAGTGGACAGGGTAATGGAACAGGCAGTTCCGATGCTAGCTGCTGTAACAGCGGGAACCAAATCTGTAGAGTCCAGAAGGGCGCGACCAGGATCATTCGGGCACCTTCTGCCTGCAACTTGAGCAGAATCCTCTGAAGAAGAGGGAAGTCATACAGAAACCTCCTTGTCCAAGAGAGGGACAATGCGTCTTGCCAAAAAAACACCAGGCCCCGAATCTAGCAAGCAGAAACTGGGCAGTTTGGCATTGTGTGAGGATGCAAAGAGGTCCAGTTCTGGCTGACCCCACCTTCCAAAGAGGTCATCTATGACCTCTTGCAGTAGTTCCCATTCATGGCTCTGAGATTGAGAGTGGCTTAGATAGTCTGCGAGGACATTGTGGATCTCTGGAACATGGACTGCTGTGAGAGCCAGGCTGTGATCCACTGCCCACGTCCATACTCTCATTACTTCTCTGCATAGGGGATAAGAATGAGTGCCTCCTTGCTTGTTGAGATGGAAGACTACTGGGGTATTGTCTGACTGGACCAGAAGGGGCCCAGGTAAGAGTACCCCTTGAAAGGCTTGTAAGGCATACAGGACGGGTCTCACCTCTAGAATGATTATGTGGAGGGACCGTTCTGTGGAGTTCCAGGAGCCCCTCATCTAGTGAGATACCTGGTGTGCTCCCCATCCCAGTCTCAACGCATCTGTCGTCAAAGTTTGTTGGGGGTTGAGACATTGGAAGTGAATCCCTTTGTCTAGATGAGCCGGGGTGACCCACCAATCCAGGGACTGATGGATCATGCTGGAGACTCGGATCAGCTGATCGAGATCATCCGTGCTGCAGTACCACCCTTGCCGAGACCTGGTCCGAGGGCAGCACCCTGTGAGCAACCTCCTTTAGCCTGACTGCTCGGTCTTCGGGAAGAAAGCCTTTCCCTTGGATGGTGTCCAGGACTGCTCCGATGAACTGTAGTCTCTGAGCAGACCATGGGCATAACTTAGACAGATTGAGAGGGACGCTCAAGGTTTGAAACAGACTGAAAGTCTCCTTCAGTGTTTGACGCAACTGATCTTCTGATGAAGCTGTGAGAAGCCAATCGTTCAGGTAGGGGTAGATATAATGACTCCCTCTGCTGAGGGCTGCCACCACTACTGCTAGGCACTTGGTAAAAAGCCTTGGTGCTGATGAAAGGCTGAATAGAAGCACCCTGAACTGGTAGTACTCTCCTTGGAAGGTGAAGTGGAGGTACTTCCTGTGGGACAGCAGGATGTTTATCTTCATATAAGCATCCTGCATGTCCAGAGAGCAGAGCCAGTCTCCTTGATGGGGCATGGGTAGCCAGCTCGCTAATGTCACCATTCTGAACCTTTTGTATTCAATGAAGGTGTTCATCTGGCTCAGATCCAGAATGGGACAGAGGTCCCCTGTCTTCTTCGGGACCAGGAAGAAGTGGAGGTAATACCCTTTGCCTCTTTGAGCTCAGAGTCCTTCCTGAATAGCTCTCTTTTTGAGCAATGCCTGCATCTCTGTCCGCAGGAGAGTTGCATGGGAGGGGGAGCAGTGGGAAGGAACAGGTGGGCTGTCTGATGGAATCTGGGTGAACTTCAGAAAGTACCCCTTTTTGACAATCTGGAGGACCCATTGGTCTGTGGTGATGCTGGACCATCCTGATCGGTAAAGGGAGAACCTCTCTCCTACCGCCTCCTCTTGCACCTCTGCCAGAGGAGGGGAGGTCGGCAGGTAGTTATGCCATGGTGGAGAGGGTGGGCAAAGGGGGTCTAGCTGTCTTTGCACTTTTGGGTACCTGGAGCAAGGTGAGGGCCTCTTCTCTTAAATTCTCCTTTATGCTGCTGCTGGTGTCTGCTCTGTTGTCCTTGATTCTTGCGAAAAGGACGGCGCGAGCTGCTGGTGATTCTGATCTGTACATTTGATGACGTCAGACTCCGCCTTACCTGAATCCTGTAGACCTGTTATGAGCTTCTTTGTGTCCTTGCCAAAGAGGACGGACCCTTGAAAGGGTGCATCCAATATGGCATCCTGCAAGTCTTGGCGGAAACCAGAGACCCTCAACCAGGCATATCTCTTCATGCATACCCCAGTTGCTGCCGCCCTGGCTGCTGTGTCTGCAGAGTCACAGGAACTCCTTAGCACGTGTTTGTCAATGTCCATGCCCAACTAGATGATGGCCAGGAGCTCTGACTCGCCCTCCAAGTCTGGTTGTGCTTTCACCAAATCCACAGCCTTAGCTCAAAATGATTTTTGGTACGTGACCATGTGTGCTAAGAAATTCAGTGACCTGACTGTGCAGGTGGCTGAAGAATAGACCTTGTAGCTCATTTGGTCCAGCTTCTTCGACTCTGGATCTGGGGTCTGAGAGCTCATGTGCCTCGGCTGCTGCACTCTGCCATGCGCTGCCATGAGTACCATAGACTTAGCCTTCGGCTGTTCACTTAGGTGGGGCTCTCCCTTGGGCGTTTTATAGAGCCGATCTGCTTTTCTAGGCACAGCAACAGTAGTAGCTGGGTGCTTCCAGGCCAACTTTGTAACGTCCTGGGATGGTTCGACGAGTGGGGAGATGACCAGGGGCTTCATGTCATTTGCCCCGAGGAATTTAGCCAGGCGGTGATGTTCCTGATCAAGTTCCTCGATATCCCATTAAGGGCCTGGATGTGTCTCATTATGTCCAGAAAGGATGGATCATCCAGGGGTGATTGTGGGGAGTCCCTTCTTGGATCTGGTGAAGGTAGGGGAAAGCTCATCCTCTGAGGTATAGTCTGAAGAGAAGTCCCCTGCATCTTCCCCTGAGGAAGAGAGTGGACATCCCATGGAAGAGGTAACAGATGATGGGTGCCTCTTCTGGTCACTTGGGACTAGCAACTGCCGGTTGCTGGACGGCAGGTGGTCTGGCATCAGAGGAGGTCACCTGGGTCTCTAAGGCAGTGGCTCCCTGGGTGGTACTCAAACAGGGGATGGTTCTCTAGGCTTTGGTAGCAAGTCTCCCTTGATAGTGTTACACTACGCATTAAAAAGAGCCCCTACTTCCACCAGCGGGACAACTGGTGGTGGAGGCAGTAGGGTAGGGACATTTGAGGGGCCTGGCGTCGGACCCTGTGGCTCTTTGGGTGCCGACGTCTGCTCCTGAGGCTCCTTGTCTATAGGTGCCTTGGGCATTAGGGCCAATGGGGCCTTATCTGGTGGTGCCGAGCCTCCTTGGGGTCTGGCATCTGGCTCTTTAGGATGAGGCGGAGGAGGAGGCGGCGGCTGGTTATCCGCAGGCCCGGGTGTCTTATCCTTTGGGGCACTGGGCGTTTGATCTGATGCTCAGTCTTTCAGGGTAGATGGCCACTCTTTTGGAGGTGGTGCCTAGTACATTTCTGATGCGAAGCTGGAGTGGCTTGCGATCTGTCAACCCTCTGAGGCCGACGTCACCCTGTCTACGGGTGGAGGCAGCATTTGGTACCAGACGATCTCCTGGCATCTGGAGGAGGTCGTCCAACCCCTTGTGCTTGTTGGACGACCCTGAAGACTTTCGGTTAGCAGCATCCGTTTTCTTGCCCGAAACAGACTCCTGTCCCTCTGGCGCCGATCCATGCGTATGCTTGTGGGGCCCATGTGCCAAGGGCACTTGGGCAGATGAACACCTGTGAGAAGAAGACTCCTTACCTTCAGAATGAGAGGAGCTAGTAGTCTTCTTAGAGGAAGCCCCAGCAACAGCCAATGAACCTGGGGGTACAGATTCTGACCTCCTGCTGGAGGTGGAAGAAGCAGAATGCCTGTGAGGAGACCTATGGCAGGATTCAGACCTGGCTTTCTCTTTATCCCTGTGGTGATGTTTCCTTCCCGATCTTTTCTCCTTGGGTTGGGGGGTGAGTCCCTAGCTGAGTGTGACAGGATTGAACAGGACCTTGTCCCAGCTGTGAAGGAGAGTTTGAATGCAGGGATCTGTTCTTTCCTTTCCTGTCTCTTGTCCGTTTGGTTGCGCAACCAAATTTTCCGGTGAGACCTAGGATTTGATCACCCCAACAGTCTCACAATTCTTTGCCTCTCACTGTCTCTCAGTTTTCCCTTGCATATCTGCTGATATAAAAATATATGCAAATCATTATGTGGAAAGGTAACCGATATTGGGATCCTTGTTTAGAAATGAATTAAGTTTTGAAATGTATATAATTATAGTTTGAGATGATTGCAAAAAGCTATTGGAAACTCATGAGGTTACCCGAGAGCAATTTTTAAGCCTTTTGCAGAAGAGCTGTGGAAAAGAGGCCTCAGCTCAGCCTCACTGTGTTCCTGCCAGCACCTGCCTGAAACATACAAGAACACTTTGGAAGATGCTTGTTAAGAATGGGGGGTTGGAAGGACTTGCAAGACAGAGCTGCAATTGCTTGCACGTTGGACACAGAGAACTGAAAGAAAACTCTGATGGATCACCTCTTTTATTTTGCCTTTGTAAATAGTTATACAGAACAATTTTATTTTTTATGTTACTGCTAGTACAGATAAATATTTTGGTGAATTCTACTACTGCTCCTAGTTTTCCTATGCTTTCTGACCTGTGCCTCGACGACAGATGGTGTGAGAAGTGGGATTTACGCTGTGCATCCTCTAAGCCAGGAGTTGTTTGCGTGGGTACTGGACCTAGTACCAGGGAAGCATAGAGAAAGGTATGATTCTGCAGCAGCAAGTCCAGGAGTGGTTGCCAGGAGAATGGCAGCCAAATTAGCAGAGACAGAAGTCCAAGCTGAGATTGTACAGCCAGCCCAATTTACGGAAAAAGAACAGGCAGTGACAGAACCTGAAAGCCTGATGGACTTTTTCAAATGGTGGGCTATACAACAAAAACAGACAGAGAAACAGAGGAGAGAAGAGAAGCGACAGATGAAAGAAGAGAAGCAGCAGATGAGAGAAGAGATGCAGCAACAGGAACAGCGATGACTGGATGCCTTGCAAGCTATCACAGGCAGAGGATCTGGCACAGATCCAGATGAGCAACAAAACACAAGCAACTTAAAAGCCATTAAACTTACAAAGTTGTGTCTCTCGGATGATATTGAGGCATACCTGACAACATTTGAAAGAGTTGCCACAGTCTGCCAATGGTCAAAGCAGCAATGGACAATCAGATTGGTACCTTACCTGACAGGGAAAGCCCAGCTTGCCTACAGCATTAAGGACCACTGCACAGTCAGAAAACTATGATCTGGTGAAAAGCGAAATCCTGAAAAGGTATGACACCTCAGGAGAGACCTACAGGCAGAGACTTCGATCTCTGAAGTACAACTCAGTCGACAATCCTTGTGAAGCCTTCACCGGACTCCGAGAACTCCTGATAAAATGACTCCAACCAAAGGGCAAAACAGTCGCACAAATCATCGACACATTTGCAATGGAGCAATTCAACATCCTGTCCACAGATGTGCAGCTTTGGGTAAAGAACACCCACCAGAAAGTGGGAAGAGCTACATTTCTTTGGCCGAGGACTACCAAATGGCTGAACAGGCAGCTGCAACAGCGAGGTAACAGCCAAACACCAGTAAGACACTCTTTTTTCCCATTTAAACTCCAAGCCTTATAAGAACTCTGGTGGGGGTAACAAATCTGTGTCCAAAGATGTTATTTGCTATAACTGCAATAAGCCAGGCCATATGGCAAGAAACTGCAATAGTAAGGAGAGTGACACTGGAGCAAATACGTCCTTGGCAAATTGAGGGCAAGTACACATGTGAAGGTGGGGGATAAGACTGTAAAGGGACTCATTGATTCAGGAAGCTGACAGACCCTAGTGCATGCTGAAGTGCTGGGAAAACACTGTGCAAAAGGACCAGGTACTGATGTCATCTGCATCCAAAGGAACACTCGATACCATCCCACCATCCAAGTGACTGACCATTAAGGGTGTGTCGCAACAAATGAAAGTGGGGGTAGCACCTAAGTTACCTATATCCGTGATTACTGGAAATGACTTTCCAGGATTTACTGAGTTAATCAAAGAGGGAGTAAATCCTGATGTTTCAGCAACTGTGGTTACAAGAGCGCAGGCAAAGAAAATTTCAGATGGTGGGGACACTTCCTTTCAGTGATTTTGATTCGGACTTGTTTGAGCACAGCTCCAAGATCCAGAAATCTAGGAAAGAAAGACGATACCTGAAGAAACTGTGGCAACAAATGACTGATGGACATAAAGGGTTAAAATATGAAAATGCTGAAGCTAAACTAATAACTGTGATTTTCTTTCAGAACAAGCTAATAATGTTTCTCTCCAGGGTTATTTTAAGCAGCTGGAGGTGAAACCAAAACAGGGTGGACCAATGTTTAAAAAATGTAATGGGTTACTGTACAGAGTTTGAGTTACACCTCAGACACAGGAACAGACAGAACAACTGGTTATACCACAGAAGTACAGAACATAGCTGTTACAGATAGCACATGATAGTACTATGGCTGGTCACTCAAGGAGGGATCGCACCCTTGCCAGATTGCCGTACAGATTTTACTGGCCTGGAATTCATGAAAATGTTGCTACCTATTGTAATTCCTGTGCTGAGTGTCGGAAAGTAGCCCCAGTCACTAGAAAAGACAAGGTGCCCCTACCCTTGATAGATGTGCCTTTTGAGTGAATTGCAATGGATGTGGTTGATCCTTTAGACAAAAGTAAAAAGGGTAATAGATTTATCCTGGTAGTATGGGACTATGCTACTTCGATATGCAGAAGCAGTTCCAATGTCTACTGTCACAGTTTCAAAAGTGGCAGCAGAGCTTGCAAAAATTTTTAACAGAGTGGGCATACCTAAAGAAATTGCTGATCAGGCTAGTAATGTTGGTGCTGCATTACTTATGGAGCTGTACAGACTACTAGGTATTACTGCCATAAGTACCTCCCCCTATCTCCCTCAGACAGACGGCCTTGTTGAGAGTATTAACCAAACCCTAAAACGCATGTTAAAAAGGTTTATAAAAGGGGAACGGAAAGATTCAAACCAATACTTGCCTTACCTACCTTTTGCTTACAGAAGTGCCACAGGCCATCAACAGGGTTTTCACCATTTGAAATGCTGTATGGTAGGCAGCCAAGAGGGCCACTGGATGTGAAAAGAAACGTGGGGAAGATAACCCCACTCAGAAACAGTCTATAATGTCTTACATGTGTGCCCTAAGAAAGAAGCTGGCAAAATATGTTGAAATTGCCCATAGTAATCAGGAAGAGGCTCAAAATCAGCTGAAGGTATATTATGACCATGGGGTAAAAGAAAAAAGTTTTCAAGCCAGGTGAAAAGGTTTTGCTACTATTACCCACAACAGAAAATAAACTATTAATGAAGTGGCAAGGGCCTTACACAGTACTTAGACATACTGGCACCGTTAACTACGAGATTGAGACCCCTGACAGGAAACATCCTACTAAGATATACCATGCTAACCTCCTCAAGAAATGGGTTGAAAAAAATTACAAAAGCTGCTTTGCTAGTTTTACCAGAAACTGATAAAGAAGATATTGATGTAGCTTATGATAGACTGAAACAAACTGTAACTGCTAATGCTGTAAAGGTGAATGTTTCCTTAACCTCAGAACAAACTGCAGACATTTGTAATGTGCTAAAGACATTTAACAGTACTTTTATCATGGTACCAGGCCGAGCAAAAGGGGTTGAGCATGTAATAGTGCTGAAGAATGCCTGTCCTATTAGGCAAAAGACATACAGGTTACCAGAGTGGTTAAGAGCTGACATGGTTAAGGAAATACAAAAAATGAAAGAATTGGGTATCATTGAGGAGTCATGATAGTGCTTGGTCATCTCCACTGGTAATTGTAGACAAAAAAAGGGGGTGTTAGAATCTGCCTTGATTTTAGGAAACAATGAAGTGTCAGGATTTGACAGTTATCCTATAAAGAAATACAAAATCACACATGTCCCCATAATGCAAAGCATCATGGGCTGCATATGCAAATCACCACAGAATATTATGCTGGTTCAACTTTAAACAGAAATGCATGGTGCCGAAAGGCCTCTCACACACTTTGCAAAGGGTGCCAACAGAAGACACAAACACGTGTTTTGTCCTACCAGGACTCATCAGTGTGCCTCATCTGTTTGACACCCCAGTGGAATAAGCAAGCTACCCTAAGATGGTCTATCTGAGTTATGTTAAGGTGAACCCAATTAAAACAAAAAACAAGATAAAAGACAAAGAACCTCAGCGTGCAAGCACTGAGGCAATGGTTACCCCAAAGGACATTGGCCAGGAAGCCAAGTTTCAAAGAAATACAAAATCACATATGCCTATGCCTAGAACAGATGATTTGGTGGACAGACTGGGGAGTGCAGAGTATATCAGTACTTTCGATCTCAGCATGTGTTACTGGCAAATACTTTTAGCTAAAGAATCCAGAGACAAAAAGTACAGTTACGTAAGAACTTACCGTAACAGTAGATCTTCGAGAGGGGCTCTTGCAGGAGAGTGATGCATATGGGACTGATGACGAGCATGGGACTATGGGCTGTTCTAGCTAAGCGGTCCCTATGGCGAGGACGCCTTATCAGGTGACCAGTGTCAGGAGACGCCGGTATAAAGGGGCGGTCCTCACGCCCGCCTTTCTAGTTCTTTCCCCGCCCACAGGCCAAAGGAGGCCGGATGAGAGAGGAGCGGATATTTCCTCAATGGAAAAGGAGCTGAAAAGCTTTGGGGATGGAGGGTGGAAGGTATTACCTACTGCAAGAGCCTCTCTCAAAGATCTACTGTTATGGTAAGTTCTTTTTTTTTTTTTTTTTTTTTTAATTATTTTATACGGGGCTCCTACCACCAGGTATCCGCCCTGGTCACGGTCCCCGGTCTTCCGCCTACTGTCTGCTGTGATCCCCCGGTCACCCCTGGCTTCCCCCCAGAGGGTGGGGCCGCGGAACTGGTGCCCCTTTATCCAGCCCGTGGAACCGTTATCTGGTTGGGGGATCCGGCGACAGAGGCCAACGAAGCCCAGGGAGGGCTTCATAGAGGTGGAGGTTCCCTGATTTTTTCTTGTATCTTTGCCCACTGGAGGCGGACATGCAGCGTCAGCGCACCTCGTGCAGGCGTCGCCGGCCCCGTTAGCTGCGCCTGCTGCTGCTCAGACACCCAGCCTCCGCTGGGTGCCACTGGCGCCGCATGTGTCCACACCACCCCCGGCGAAGGAGGCTGTCGCAGGACGCTCAATCCTTCCTTCCCCCTGTCAGCCCCCAGCGGCTCGAGTCCGTTCCCAAACCCGGGTCGCCGGCGTGGTGCGAGGTGTGGCGTCCAGCGCCTCAACCCTCAGCGCCACCGGGCCGGCTGTTATGGTAAGTCCTTACATAACTGTACTATCTTACTTCGAGAGGGCTCTTGCAGTAGGTAATTACATACAGGACTGAGTCCCAAGCAGTCTGGAACAATAAGCACCACACGGGAGAAGGAAAGCTACTCCAAGAAGAACCTCTCGATGTGAAAGCCTTAAGAGAGGAGGCCTTGCAGAACAGCAATATCCAAACTGTAATGTTTTGTAAAGGTATGGACGGAGGTCTAAGTGGTGTCAGCACAGATGTCCGCTGCTGACATATTCTTGAAACTCCCCCTGGTGGAGTGGTCTCTTACTTGACCCGGGAGGGTCTTCTTGTGCTCGTCATAACAGAAAGTGATACAATGAGCCAACCATTTAGATAGGCATTGCTTAGAAACAGCACTGCCTTCTCTTTTGGGTGCAAAAGAGACAGAGTTGATCAGTCTTCCTGAGATCCTTTGTCCTGTTAGTGTAGTATCTCAGAATCCGGTGAATGTCCATAGTATGCAGTAAATACCCCCCCCCCCCCGATTGGAGTACTGCGTAAAAAATGTGGGTAACTCTATGGACTGGTTCAGAGTACACTCCGCTACCACCTTGGGAAGAAACTTAGGGTTAGTGCGCAAAGCCACACGTTCCTTATGAAAAATCAAGTATGGAGTTTTACACATCAGGGCCTGGAGCTCGGAAATTCTCCGAGCAGAAGTAATGGCCACAAGAAAGAGAGTTTTCCATGAAAGGAACTTCAAGTCTGCAGAAGGTGCCGGTTCAAAAGGAGGCAGGGTAAGTTTCTCAAGAACGAAGTTCAGATCCCAAGGAGGGGCGGGAATACGGATAGGAGGTCTCAGATGGAGAACCCCCTCTGAGGAAAGTCTTAAGAGACCTCCAGCTGAGCGAATGTTCTGTCTGCAAAGGGAACATAATAGGCCAAGATGGCCACCATGTGAACCTTCAGAGAAGAGTGACTAAGACCCAGGTCAAAAAGATGGTGCAGGTACTCTAGCAGAAGCTCAGCCGAGCAGGAAAAAGGTTCCACGTCTTTCGAAGCAGCCCAGATTGTGAACCTTTTCCACTTCATGGCATATGTAGATCTAGTGAAGGGCTTTCTAGCCTCCACCAAAACCTCCACCACTTGGGGAGAAACCCGGAAGCAACTTTGAGTTATGTCTGCAGGAGCCATGCATGAAGCTGAAGGGACTTGAGACCTGGATGGACCAGAGTCCCCTGATCCTGGGTCAGCAAACCTCGAGATGGAGAAAGAGGAAGATCCTCTGAGTATTGCTGTAGAAGAGAGAACCAAACTTGCCTGAGCCACAAAGGAGCGATTAGAATCATTCATGCTCCTTCTGAACCTAGTTTCTGCAAGACTCATGGGACCAGAGGAATTGGGGGAAAGGCATAGACGAATCTGTCCTTCCAATTTAGAGACAAAGCGTCTCTCCAGAAAACGCCTCGCTCTTGAACAAGCAAGCAGAAGTTGGGAAGTTTTGCGTTTAGAGGGGATGCGAACAGGTTGACCTGTGGTGTTCCCCAGTGTCGGAAGATATCGTCTAGATCCCCTTGATCACATTCCCACTAATGAGCCAGAGCAGACAAGCGACTTGGCTTGTCTGCCAAGGTGTTGTCGACTCCCGGAACATGAGTTGCCGTGAGGTGAAGGTTGTGTTGTGCTGCCCAATCCCAAACCTTCATTGCTTCCCTGCAAAGAGGGTAGGACCGGGTCCCCCCATTTGTTGATATACCAAACCATGCACATATTGTCCATCTGGATGGCTAGGTGGCCGGGAAGAATGAACAGGTGAAGGGCTTGGAGAGTGTAAAGAACTGCCCGAAGCTCGAGCACATTGATGTGGAGTGTTTGTTCGAGCTTGGACCAACAGCCCTGGGTCCGATGGGGACCGAGAAAGGCCCCCCAACCTTCGCCCAAGAAGTCTGTGGTTAGAGTCTGGGAGGGGGGAGGAAGGAAGAAAGGAACTCCCCGAAGCAGGTTCTCCTGAACCATCCACCACTGTAAGTCTCGAAGCACTGGTGAGGAGACTAGAACCAAGTGATCCAAGTCGTCCATCAACTGATCCCACTGGGAGCAAAGCGACCACTGGGAAACCCTCATGTGGAGCAGAGTGCAAGGGACTGTTGGGATAGTAGCCGCCATAAGCCCGAGGAGGTGAAGGACCGATCTTGCACTGACCCACCTGCAGCCGGACAACAAACTTACTTGAGTCTGGAGAGTGGACGCCCTGTCTGGTAGCAGGAAGGCCCTGCCAATGGTCATGTCTAAAATCGCCCCAATAAACTGTAGTCTCTGAGATGGGATCAAGTGAGACTTGGAATGGTTGATGGTAATACCCAGGCAGGCAAAAACCTGCTGGGTAAGGGCGAGGCAGTGCAGGAGTTCCTCTCTGGACAAGGCCGCCAGGAGCCAATCGTCCAGGTACGGGAAAACTTGCACCCCCTGGGTATGCAGGTAGGCTGCCACCACTGCAAAGCATTTGGTAAATACTCGGGGAGCCGAGGATAGGCCTAAGGGAAGTGCCTTGAACTGGTACTGGTCCCCCAGAATGCAAAACAGAGATATCTGCGGTGAGACGGGAGAATGGAAATGTGCAGGGAAGCATCCTGCATATCCAGAGGCACAGACATTGGCCCAAGCAGAGGAGGGGCAGAAGACTCTGCACGGAGAGCATTCTGAACCTTTTGTACTCCATAAAAAGATTCAGGGAACTGAGATCTAGAATGGGTCTTAAATCTCCTGTCTTCTTCGGGACCAGGAAGAAGTGGGAATAGTAACCCGTCCCCTGAAGATGAAAAGGGACGGGTTCTATCGCCTCTTTCAGCAACAGTGCTGAAATCTCTTCCTGGACCAAGAGAAGATGTTCCAGAGAATACGATGACTTTTTGGGGGGGGTGGGGGTGGTGAGGTGGTTTCTATAAAAACTCTATTAAGTGTCCTTCTACGATCAGCTGGAGAACCCAAGAATCTGATGTTATCCTCTCCCAGCCCAGAAGGTGGATGGAAAACCTCCCTCCTACCGGTTCCTCTGGGAAGTCCAGAGGCTGTGGGAGAGGAAAGGAGTCAGGTGGTGTGGGGCAGTGCCGCAGCTAAAGCACCCGCTGCTTTTTTGGGCGGTGGGGGCTTAGCAGCTGTGGGGGCCCGGCGTTTAGTGGCCTGCATTCCCGGAGGTTTCGCCTTTGGCCGATTCCATCTGCGAAGGGGACGGCGCTGCGACTGAAGGGGACAGTACATAGAGTCGACGGACTTTAGTGCTGTTCCCTTCTCCTGCAAATCAGTGATGATGTCCTTGACATCGCCACCAAAGAGCACCGACCCCCGGAAGGGCGCTTCCTGTATAGCGGACTGCACTTCCGGGACCAACCCTGACACACGGAGCCAAGCGTGACGACGTAAGCCTACGGCGAACGTTGAGCTCCATCCAGCAGTGTCCACTGCATCGCAGGTCGCACGAAGCATATGTCGACTGGCCAAACGTGCAGAGCGGACAAGGTCAGCCAAATCCTGCTTGACTTGAGAGTCCGTCAGGAAGTCCAATTCGGCTTCCACCCGAGTAAGAACTGCCTTCTGGTAATCCCCTATATGACCGACATAGTTCAGGGACCTGATCCCCAGAGTGGAAGAAGCAAAAATCGTCTTACCATACTGGTCCAGTAGGAGAGATTCTTTATCAGGTGGCGACGAGCTAAGGTGTTTTGGGTTAGCCGACCGGCTGTGAGCGGCGCTAATCACTACCGAGTCAGCATGAGGGTGAGAATCTAAAAAATCAACACCCTCGGGAGCCTGGTATAGCCTGTTCGACTTCTGAGGAAGTGGGGCTAGAGCCGACAGCCGTTTCCAAATGGTGGTAACAAGGTCGGCGTGAGGCTCGATCCAGGGTGGCACCAAGGTGGGAGCTGTCACGGGCAGATCCAGATGCTCGGCGAGTTTCACCCACTGTGAGTCTGGTTCCAATGATTGCCACTTATGTATCTCCTGGATTTTGCGTAGCAGTTCCGTAAAGGAAGGATCTTCCGGAGGTAACTTCGGAGGAGTCCTTGGCCTGGGTTTTGACGGAGAGCGTGGCTCATCACCCCTTTTGCAGCAGCCGTCGGAAGAGTCCGAAGGGGAAGAGGAAGATGAAGAAGAAAGCGACTCCCTTTCCCGTCCAGGGGAAGGAACGGACCCCTTGGGAAGCCCTCGGGGAAGCGTGTCCTGCCCCACTCTGGACCCAGAGGGATTAGCCCTGGTGTCCGGAGGTGGTGAGGGAGTGTGTCGTCGCGGATGTATGGGAACCGGAACCATCGTCAGTAAATGACTCTCCACCTCTCTGGTGAGCTGAGCCTTGGCCTCAGCCCACCAGGAGGCCAGAGTCTCCTGCAAATCCACCGGCGGCTGAGAGGCGGTAGAGGAGGAGGAGGGGGGGGGGAAATATGGGTATGAACTATATCCATAAGGAGAGTATCCGAAACCTGGCGGCGGGAAACCTGGCGTTGGGTATTGTGGCACAGAGTACTGCGGCATCAGGTAGATCGGCGTCGGGTACTGTGGCGCTGGATACTGTGGTCCCGGGTACGCCAGCATCGGATACGACAGAGGGTACCTGGGAGCCGGAGGAGCTGCTGTAGCAGACGGCCCGGCAACAGGCCCCACGGGCGGGTCCGGGTTGGAAGGCCCGGCGTCGGGGCGACATCCCGGAGCGGGACGTCGGCCGGAGTTGGTAAAACCGGCGTCGGAGCCGGCGTCTGGGGAACCAACGTCAGATCCGGTGGACCCGCAGGTGGACAGTCTGACAGAGGCGGAACCCCAGCGTCGCCCAGAGATGGGGGGGGGGAGAAATCCCCGGGGTCGGGCTGGGGAGACTCAGGGTCCACGGAGGGCAGCGAAGGCTGCGGGGACGACGGACATGGGAGGGTCTGGCGTCGGCTCTTCCGTTGTACGGACGTCTGGCGAACCGACGTGCAGTTTATCAGCGGGATCCAGGTGGGCGCCGGTGGGGCTGGCATCCGACTTACCAGACCCATCGCCGGAGGTGGACCGCGATGAAGGAGAGGGCTGGTCCGACGGAAGAGGGGCTGTGCGCCACCAAGGGTCGTGGCGACTTACCGCCATTCGCAGGCCGGAGGAGCCGACGCCTGGCTTATCGGAGCCGCCCACCAGTAGGCAGCGGCCACGCCACCGGGGCGAAGGGCTCCAATAGCCCGGAGGCACCCAAAGGGCCCGAGCGCGAGCCAGACGGGCGGGCAGACGCCACCTTAGAAGCCTCTAAGGCAGCCGTCAAGGAGCGCCTGTAACACGGTGACTCTCGAGGAAGTTGCGGTGGAGGAGCCCTTGTCCCGGTGCTTCTCTTTGTCCTTTTTCTTCCGATGGCCTTCAGGGGAAGTGGACGCCTGCCGCAGTTTTTTAATTTCCTTCTCCATGGAGCTCATCTTTTTCTTGAGAATTTGGGCTTCCAGGGACTGCTGCCGCCTTCTCCGGGTGGCCGCATTAAAACTCAGGCAGTGCTGGCACTTCTCTACTGGATGATCGGGGCCTAGACCAAAAAGCACAGGGAATGGCCGTCCTTGTGCGGGAGTTGGGCGCCGCACGAGTCTCACTTGTATTTGTGCTCGGAGGATGCAGGGGACGACATACACCGACGGATGACTGATGATTTAGCAAGAAAAGCGAAAAATACTCGGTAAAACACCGACGAAGGGAGTCTGACGAGCGAAGAACTTTTCCGCAAGACGCTGGCACGCGCTAATGGCGGGAAAGAACTGGAAGGCGGGCATGAGGGACCGCCCCTTTATACTGACGTCTCCTGACGCCGGTCACCTGACGTGGGGGCAGTCACTTGCCAGGGACTGCTAGCTATAAATTTTCCGGTCCTAGGCTCGTCAAGGCCAGTCCTATATGTAATTACCTACTGCAAGAGCCCTCTCGAAGTAAGATCTGTATTTGCCACTCCTGTTGGATTCTATCAGTTCACCATCATACCAACTGGTTTACACAGTGCGCCAGCTACATTCCAGCGGTACAGGAATGTAATTTTATCACCTCACACTGGTTATTGTGCTGCAACTTGGATGATATCGTGGTGTATAGTCCAGACTAGAAAAGCCACCTGGGACACCTACGAGTAGTTAACCAATTGATCAAAAAGGCAGGTCTGACAATTAATCCTACCAAATGTGCATTGGGCATGCAGGAAACCAGATATTTGGGCAATGTGTTGGGAAATGGAGAAGTTAAGCCAGAGGTTTCTAAAATAGAAGCTGTAGCTAACAGCCCTGTCCTTAAAACAAACATACATGTCAGGCCATCTTTAGGGCTGGCTGGTTATTATCTGAAATTTGTTCCCAACTTTGCTAAGTTAGCTACTCCCCTCACTGAACTCACAAAGAAACAGTTCCCAAATAATGTGAAATGGACCCCAGAGTGTGATGAAGCTTTTCAAGCCATTAAAGCTGCATTATGTTCAGCCCGTTTTAAGAAGCCCAGACTTTGAGAAACCATTTTTGTTACAAACAGATGCATCAGAGGTAGGCCTAGGTGCAGTACTGAGTCAAAATATAGATGGGATGAAACATCCTATTCTGTACATAAGTAGGAAGTTTCATGGCAGAGAGAAAAGGTATTCCACTATTCAAAAGGAATATTTAACAGTAAAGTGGGCCATGGAGTCCCTTAAGTTTTATTTGCTAGGAACTGACTTCATACTTATAACAGATCACAATCCTCTCTGTTGGCTTAACCAAATGAAAGATGAAAATTCCAGAATCACAAGGTACCTGACACTACAGCCATTTAAATTCAATGTGATACACAAATCTAGTAAAGAGAATAGTAATGCTGATTTTCTGTCAAGATATGGATCAGAAATTGAGGGTTCTGAAGGTTGAAAAACAAATGTGCGAGTTTAAACTTTACTGTTTGCTGTACTTCTAGAAAAACGGATACTGCACATGTGCTTAATGTCTGAAAGTTAAAAGCTAATATTATTAGAGAATTAATATAACGTTTTGGAAACAAATTGGGCCATTGACCAATGGCACAAACATTATCATACCTGATAGACAGCGGACACATTTAACATCTATTTTGCATCGGTATTCTCAAATCACACAGTCATAACAAATATAAATACTATCATATCAGGCTCTACTGAATATAACTACACCATAATTACTTCTGATGTAGTTTCCTAGTTAAAAAATGTAAAACCAAATACTAGCTGCTGACCAGATTTAATTAATCCTAGATTTTTGATTGAAACAGCTGAAAATATTGCCATACTACTTTCCACTATTTTTAATAAATCATTAGGGGAAAGATCTGTTCCATCCGACTGGATAACTGCCACAGTTGTGCCTATATTAAAAAAGGGTAACCGTTCCCTAGTGAGCAATTAACGCCCCATCAGCCTTACCGCCATCCCATGCAACGTAATGGAAAAAATTATCAAAGGCATATTAGAGGAAGAAATGCAAAATCTGGGCATTATCGACCACTCATAACATGGGTTCAAGCAAGGCTATTCTCGCACCACCAACTTCATAGCCTTTTACAATGTTGCCAACCAAGAACTAGATGATAAGCTTCCCATGGATGTCATCCTCTTAGATTATAGCAAGGCTTTTGACAAGGTTACTCATAGTATTCTCCTAGCTAAGCTATCAGACCTAGGTTTTTCTTGTAAAATAATAAAATGGATTAACTGCTGGTTAACCCACAGAATCCAGCATGTCAGGATCAATGGTGCTTATTCCAGTAATGTGGGTGTGACTAGTGGTGTGCTGCAGGGATCGGCTCTGGGCCCTGTACTGTTCAATATCTTCATTTCAGACATGCAGATCAACTCCAGGAACATACTCTCGAAATTTGTTGACGATACAAAATTAGGTGGTAGGGTGGACTCCGACTATAAATGGACTTATTAGTAAATGACCGCTCAGTATTAGAACATTGGGCACAGAAAAACAAAACAACATTCAGTACAGATAAATGTTCTGTTCTCCACTTAGGTTATAACAATCCCAAACAAACTTATAAACTATACAATATTATAATTAAATTTTCAATATGTGAGAGACTTGGGCATCCTGATAAACAACAAATTATCCTCCTCTAATCATTGTAATCATGTAGTTAAAACCGCCAACTCACTACTTAGATGCATTAACCGTACGTTAATATCTAAGACAGAGGAATCTATTATCCCCACTATTATTATTATTATTATCACACATCAGACCATATACAGATTATAGGTCACCAGTGTGGAGTCCATACATGGTCAGGGATATTCAAGTGGTCGAAAGAGTTCAGAGAAGGGCAACAAAAATGGTTTCACATTTAGCATCACAACCATATCCAGAGAGGCTTCAAAAAACAGGCCTACACTCACTGGAGCTTAGGCGCTCTAGAGGTGATCTTCTGTTCTCATATAAAATTCTAATAATAATAATAAATCTATTTATAAAGCGCCTTTCAGTTGTCAATGAGCTGTATACAATAAAATGACAAATAATAAAATTTAGTATAAAAACACAATAAAATCACAGTATGATCAACAATCTTAAATAGAATCAATGTTCCAAAAAAGCTATTTGAAAAAGATGGGTTTTTAAACCCCTCTTAAATTCCTCCATGGAGGTGCACTCCGGTAACTGGTGTGGTAGAGAATTCCAAAGAGTGGCTGCGGAGTAAGAAAAAGCTCTACAACCTGATGATTTAAGACTCACTCTTGGAACCTCTAGCAACCCCTCGTCGGCCAAGCGAAGCGATCGGCTGGGGCAATAAGAAACCAGAAGTTCTTTCAGATAGGCTGGACCCTGATCATGTAGGGCTTTGAAAGTCAGTAAACTGACTTTAAAGGCGATCTGCCACCGTATCGGTAGCCAGTGCAGTTTGCTCAGCACCGGGGTAATATGACAGGACCTACTTGTCCTAGTCAAAACCCTGGCTGCAGTGTTCTGCACTAGCTGAAGGTGGTGGATTTCAACCCCAGAAAGCCCGAAGTACAGGGAGTTGCAGTAGTCAAGGTGGTAAAAGGAAGTCTTGACAACTGCCGACACTTGTGATTGTAGTGTCAGCCTGTCATCCAAGATGACCCCCAGGTTACGCACCCGTTCAGAGGTCGGGAGTGAAACGCCGCCAAGAAAAATTCCTGAGGGCGCACCAACAGACGACCCCTCTATCTGATGACCAGGGTCCACAACCAAAACCTCTGTCTTTTCTGAGTTCAACTTCAGCCAACTAGAGTCCATCCAGTCCTGGATTTCTTTCAGACAGTTGTTAAACACAGAGAGAGCACTCCATCCTGGTCGGGGGCAAAAGACAGGTATAGCTGGGCATCATCTGCATAACAGTGAAACCTCAGCTCATATCGTCTTATAATGTCTCCGAGGGGCAGCATATACACCGTAAATAACATGGGAGACAGCACTGAACCCTGAGGCACCCCACACAAAAAAGGAGTTGGGCTTGAGGAAAAATCCCCAGACAACTCTCTGTGATCTCCCGGTGAGAAATGAGGTGAACCAAAGGATGATTCCTGATAGTCCACAAATCTGCCTCAGGCGTACTATCGACATCAAGTGATCCACGGTGTCAAAGGCTGATGAGAGATCAAGAAGAATTAGAATAGAACGCCTCTTCTGATCTCTTGCCCTCAGAAGATAATTAAGCACCCGAACCAGCGCAGTCTTGGTGATATGTCTTTTACGAAAACCGGACTGGAAGGATTCGTAGATGTCATGGATGGTTAAATGGTCTTCCAATTGGGCCACCACTACTTTCTCAATCACCTTCACAATAAGGGGTAGGTTTGAGATCGGTCTGTAGTTTGTGAAACAGTCCGGCTCAAAGGTAGCTTTCTTCAAGAGAAGTGTCACAACTGCCTCTTTCAGGGAGCTAAGAAACTCACCCATCTCCAAGGAGCACCAGACTATTCGCACAAGGATTGGACCAATGATGTCACTACAACCCAACAATAGGGAGGTTGGTCCAGGATCCAAACTACAGCTTGTAGGGTGTACACTATGGATGATCCTCATGACATCCACGAAGTCAGGTCGACTGAAAGAACTCCAAGAAAATTGAGGTTCTGTGTACTCACACTGTCTGACAGCATCCCACTTAAAGTTTGCTGTACGCAGATCGGCCCTGATGTCGGCCACCTTATTTGCGAAGAAACGAGCAAGCTCCTCACACACTAATTGCAAAAAGGCTTTCCGAACCTGCAGACAGGCTGGGTTGCACAGTCTGTCTACCGTTCGAAAAAGCTGAGCCGGTCAGTTCCTAGCAACTGCAATCTCCCTGGACAGGAATTCTGCCTTCTTACGGGTGACTGCAGATTGATAGACAGAATAATGGTCCATCAATCTAAGGCGGTAGATATCAAGAGCAGATCTGCGCCAGCAAAGCTCTAACCTTCACCCCCGTCTCCGCATCTCCCTCAATGTCCCATCAAACCAAGGGGACTTGGGGCGAAGGGATAAGGGGCGTATACGAACAGGAGCAATAGAATCCAGAGCCACCACAACAGCCTTATTATAGGCTGCCACTAGGGTCTCTGGACTACTGCTCGCCAACATGGGGGACGAGAGGTCAAGGACCGCTGCAAGGCCTTGAGAAGTAATATCTCATAAGGGGCGGTACCTAACCACCTCCACAGGGGTAGGCCTTCTCAAAGGGGAGCAAAAACTGAACCTCACAGTGCAGTGGTCTGACCAAGTGACTGGTTCCACCCCCAGATCAAAAGTATCAATCCCTAGGAGAAAGACTAAGTCCAGGGAGTGTCCAGATCTATGGGTAGCGGTGGAAACTACCTGTGTAAAGCCCAAAGAAGTCATGAAACGGAGGACGTGATTACCAAATTGCAAGAGTTCATCGTCGACCCAGGCGTTAAAGTCACCCAGAACCATCAATCTGGGCGACTCAAATGACATATCGCACGATGAAGTCTGCCCTTCCTGTAGGAAGCGTTCCCATCGGGCTATGGACGGTAGATGAGTCAATGACCAACACCTACACCCACTACCACTGTACACTCAAAGGACTCAGTCTCCCCACTACCACACTCGTGAGGCCCAGTTCAGTCTTAAAACAGACTGTCCCCCCCGGTCCAATCTCCGTGGTGTATCACAGAGTACCCAGCTGGAGTCATGGCCTCCAACGTGGGGCCTGGATTTTCATCCAGCCAGGTCTCGGTGATGCAAGCCAGGTCCACCAAGCCAACAAGGTCAGCAATAATGCCCGTCTTGTTTCTGATGGACTTAGCATTGTATAACACCGCCCGAGTTGGACGAACCTCGGTGGCTGCCAAGCCCATCTGCCTACTAAATTCCGTAGTGCCCTTGGGTATGGGCACCAGACATGGTAAACCATGATCTGGATTCCATTTCGCCCCAGGGCACCTTCTGGATCTAACTACCCCAATACGATGGCCCCCATTGTTCATTCTCCTCTGTTTGCAGCCCCCCCCACTTCCCTCTCCTATGGGCAATTCCCCGCGCTCTGCAGTGCTGATATATATCATAATGGAGTAGGAGAGAATAAAAAGGGTGGAGGGTGTGAAGAGAGGAAGATGAATAGCGCACCACCGTGGGGACAGAGGGCCGCCACATGCTGCTGCTGAACAATTAAAACCAAACAATAAACCTGCTGAAACAATTAAATTCAAAAAATAAATAAAAGAAAATAACTAACCCTTAAATCAAAATAATTTAAAAAAAAAAAAAAACCCACCCCAAGAAAATCAAGTCTAAACCCAGCAAGAGGACTCCTACAAAAATAAATATAAATAAAATACCAGGGTTCTCTCACCACCCCAATTTAAACAAAATAAAAATGTTAGCACTCTCACTGCAAAAAATGTCTTCCAAAATCATAAAACATTTCAAACCTAAATTATAAAAAATTAACACATCACCCCCGTCCTCTCACAACCAGGAAATAAAGGAAGCAATAAAATAAAGGGACACAGGGTCCTCTCACCACCTCGCTGTCTAGATCAACTCAAAACAAAATTAAAAAAAAAAAGGAAGTCCTCAATCCACTAGGTGAAGAGTCAATTTTGTTCATAAATATATAAACGAAAAAGAATCCAAATCCATTAAGTGTCAAAAAACACTCACAGCAGACCAATTATCCACAGGATTCAGAGGATATCCAACACTCGAGACAGATGGATCCTTCCCTTAACCACAGTAAAGTAAGGCCCTTCACTCCCAGCTGGTAAACACCACAAGAAATAAAGTGGCCTAACAAAACACCCAGGAACAAGCCACATTCAGTAGCCCGACCTAGAGGTCTAGGGAACAAGGAACCCCAGCCAATTCCTTGACTGCACGGATCCAGTACCCGCTTCAGACCACTAATCAAGTGGGAGTCCCAGAGGGAGAAAGTGCCTCAGGTCAATTCAAGGCCTTATGTACACAGGGAGATCCAAAAATAACAAAAAATAGATCCCCTTTAGTACTTCTTTCCAAATCTCAGTTTCCAAAATACAAATCCTGGGAACTCCAGTCAGAGAAGTCACTGTAAATCCCACTGTCCCGAGAGGAACCTTCAACAATAGGCGACCCACTGTATTCCACACACAGGACCGAAAATCCCACACTTTACTCCACGTAGGACACTTCCCTCTGCCCCAGTACGTCCTATAGTTGGCGGGAGCAAAGTTTTCGTTTTCGGACAAAAAACTTCTGCAGTTTAAATCGCACCCTGCACACATACAATTCAGGCAGCAGAAACCCACGATAAGCAGTGTCCCATAACACCTAAATCACCCCCTCTGATGGACAAATGTGGTTTTGTTAAAACACAAAGAAAAGTAGTACCTAGACTTCACAATCAGCAATTAATGGTAAGCAAAGCAAAAACAAACAAGAGGCTGTATTTATTTTCGGTAAGAACACCAAGGCTTTGGAACCAGATACCACATGAGGTGGTAGATTGTAATATCGCTGAATCCTTTAAAAAAGGGCATAGATCATTGGCTCTCCAAAAACTACGACCAAGCCCAATTTCCCACAAATGTGGGGGACAATCAAGATAGGCTTCAAAGCTTTCTTTTGTCCTTACTCGCCTAATAAACCTAGTAAACCTGTTTAATAAAACAGGTTCCCTCTTGAGGAGGGGGGGTGTATGTGACAGGGTTGAATAGGACCCCGTCCCAGTTGTTAAGGAGAGTTTGAATGCAGGGATCTGTTCTTTCCTTTCCTGTTTCTTGCCTATCTGGTTGCACAACCAAATTTTCCTGTGAGACCTAGGATTTGATCAGCCCAACAGTTTTCCCTTGCATGTCTGTCTTTCTCCCTTGCTTATCTGCTGATATAAAAATATATGCAAATCAGTGTGCGGAAATGTAACTGATATGGGGATCCTTTGTTTAGAAATGACAGTGTTAATTTTTGAAATGTATATAATTATAGTTTGAGATGATTGCAAAAAGTTATTGGAAACTCATGAAGTTACCTGGGTACAATTTTTTGGCCTTTTGCAGAAGAGCTGTGGAAAAGGGGCCTCAGCTCAGGCACACTGCGTACCTGCCTGAAACATACAAGAACTCTTTAGAAGATGCTTGTTAAGAATGGGGGGGTTGGAAGACAGAGCTGCAATTGCTTGCAAGTTGGACACAGAGACTGAAGGAAAACTCTGATGGATCTCCTCTATTTTATTTTGCCTTTGTAAATAGTTATACTGAACAATTTTATCTTTTATGTTACTGTTAGTATAAATAAATATTTTTGGTGAATTCTACAACTGCTCCTGGTTTTCCCATGCTTCCTGACCTATGCCTCGACGACACTGTGGAGGAAGAACTTTGCCCCGAATGGGTACTCTGCATGGTGGCCACTTGTTGCTCTAGCAGATATGCCTGGAGTGTCTTGAGGTGGAGTATGCAGGTCTTGGTATTGAATTTCTGGCAGTGTGGGCAGTTGTCTGGCTTATATTCGGGGCCTAGGCAGATCAGATAGGCAGAGTGGCCATCCCTCACCGGGATCTGCTTGCCACACGCGCACTTCGACTTCCGCTGCTGAGAAGATGAATAAGACATGCACTGGAGATGGAGAAAAAACTGAGAAAAAAAGTGACGAATGGTAACTGCTCGAGGCGCAAAATGGCGTTCGACTGTGAAAAAAGGTATCAGTGGAGCCGATGATAGCGGGTCAACGGCAGGAAAAGAACTGAGGTGGTGCCTGGGACCACCCCATTTATACCAAAGCTGACATTGTGGTGGAGCCGACGTCAGGGGCGGTCCCCCGCCATACATTACTAGCTAAAAGTTTTCCGTAGGCTGCTAATGCCTGGCGGCTTAGTCCTATTGGTATTACCTGCTGCAAGAGCTCCCTCTCAAAGTAAGATCAGTAGTTTCTTTATGTGTACTCTATCACCCTCACCCCAACCCCCCACCTTCCCAAGTCTCTCAGTTCCTGCTAAAAAATATATATTTTTTTATTTGGCCACAGTATGCAGGAGGCGGGAAGCGCACTGCAAAACTGTTTGCATGGCAGTTCAGCAGAGGTGGACCAGTAGCATTATGGGTAGGAATTTATCACACCCACAATAATTACACGTACGTGTTTTTATATGCATTTACTTTGCTTGCCGATGGTGTACTCTGAGCAAGTAAAAGTGAGTGGGAGAGTGAGCAAGTGGTCAGATGGGTGGGATAGAGGAATCGGCATGGTAGTAAGGCATGGAAGTGCCAGCAGCAGTCTGGGACCACATTTAATTAGTAGTGTATGAGCAAGCAGCATGGAGAGGGGAGCTTGAGTCAGAGAGAAAAACGAGTATTTTTGATTTTTTTAAAAATATTAATAGGTGCCAATGTGACCAGGCGGGCAGGTGGACAGAAAGCTGGAAGTACTGCAGCAGAAACATGATCTGTTAAAAGTACTGTATATTTTATTTATTCATATCTTGGATTACAATACTTTGAGTCAATGACTTTTTTACAGAGGTTCTATGTCAGAATGAAGACAAACACAACAGAGCCAAATACATAGCAAGTGGAAATACATGATACATGGAGTTGGGGTTACAATACGGAAAAAATAGGTTACTCACCTGTAAAAGTAGTTCTAGGAGTGGTATATGTTGTTTATCCACACTTATTGGCATCTCCCTTTCCCCTTTAAGGATCGCCCGAAGGTCTTCAAGCTAGCTCCTCCCACCCACCTGGGTGGTATATCCCTTGGCTCTGCCCCATGAAACCTGATCTTAACCTGCTGGAAGCCAGGTGTGCGTCTGCAGCCGAGGAGGTCGGGTGGGTCCATGTGGATGAACACCATATACCACTCCTAGAACTAGTGTTACAGGTGAGTAATCTGTTTTTCTAGGATCGTGGATATGTTGTTCATCCACACTTCTTGGCAGACTCCTAGCAGTTCTCCAGGAGGAGGGAGGCAAGGCGCATAGCCCCCAATGATAATTACTTCCGGGAAAAGAGACTAGAGAACTGAGGCCTCAAAACCAGCATCCTGGCATGATTCAAGGTCGATGTGGTAATGGGTAGTGAAGGTGTTTGCTGACTTCCAGGTAGCAGCCTGACAGATTTCCTGGATAGATATGTCCCTGGAAGCAGCAACCGATGCAGCGCTATGGCAGGTAGAATGAGCTCTTATCCCTCTGGGAGGCTCCATGCCCGCCAACTCGTAGCACAGACTTATGCAAGATGTAATCCACCTTGCAATAGTCCGTTTTGCTGCAGGTCTGCCAGAAGCGGCTTCAGCGTAGGTAAACAGCTGGCGAACTTCTCCCCAAATTTCCGCAGTCCTCTCCTTATAATAGGAGAAAGCTTGTCTCAGGTCCAAAGTATGGAGCTGTACTTTGCCTCTGAGGTGTAATCTGGGTAGTATACTGGCAGAGTTAACACCCGCTTAAGGTGAAACTCTGACACCACCTTAAGAAGGAATTTCAGGTGGGGGCGTAGTAGGACAACCTTGTCCCTGTGAAAGACCAGATAAGGGGAGTCAACTGACAGCGCCTGGAGCTCCCCTGCTCTTCTGGCAGATGTGATAGCCACCAGGAAGGCAGTCTTCCATGACAAGTGCGACAAGGCACACTTGTGCATTGGTTCGAATGGTTGCCCAAGAGCTTTGCCAGTAGCAGCAGAAGATCCCACGGAGGTGGAGGTTCACGCACTGGAGGGGATATGTGATCCAGGCCTTTGACAAAGTGCCCGACCACTGTTTCCTGCACTTTAGCTGACCGTTCCTCACCCGGTAAGCAGAGATGGCTGCCAGGGGCACCCTAAGGACCGATGACCAAAGACCCCCTTTGGACGAAGGTAGAATGTTAGTCACTGGACAGGACAGAGGGTCCAGGCCCTTGCCCTGACACCAAATGGAAAACCTTTTCCATTTGAAGGCATAACATTTCCTGGTCAATTCCTTTCTGGATGCCTTCACCACGGTGAGAACATCCTCGGAAAGACCCAAAGCCTGGAACTCCAGCTACTCAAGTACCGGTATGTGAGGTGCAGGGATTGAAGGTCCAGATGGTATATCTTCCCCTGACTGACAGAGATAGGTCTGGGCATGCTGGAAGCTACGCCAGGGGCCTGCAGCTGAGGCTGAGGAGATCTGGATAACAGAACTGGCACGGCCAGTCTGGGGCTACCAGAATCACCTTTGCCTTGTCCTTCCTCACCTTGATGAGCACCCTGTGGATCAAGAGAAATGGAGGGAAAGGCATATAGGAGGCCTGGGGTCCATGGCCTTGAGAAGACATCCCCCTGCAGCGAATCCTGCTGAGGGGGGGCGGGCATGAAACAGCCTCAGCTTGGTGTTGTCCCTGGAGGCAAACCGGTCCACCATCGATTTGCCCCAGTGGGAGAACAGGCTGTAAGCTACCTCTGGATGGAGAGACCACTCGTGGGATGTCTCGCCTAAGCGGCTGAGAGCATCCGCCAGATGGTTTGAAGCTCCAGCAACATGAAATGCTAGGAGATCTGCTTCCAGACAGCTGACAAGGGTCCAGATGTAGAGCGCTTCCCTACAAAGCAGATGGGAATGCATGCCGCCCCTTTTGTTGAGGTAGTACATGGTTGTGGTATTGTCCGACTGGACTTGAAACACTTGACCCCCGAGTTGAGCAGCGACAGCTGACAGTGCCAGTCTGACTGCTCTGAGGTCCAACAGGTTGATGTGGTATTGGGACTGCTCGGGGGTCCAGAACCTGTGGGCTCTTTTGTCCCCCATGTGGGCTCCCCAGCCCATGAGAGAGGTATCGGTCATGAGGACAGCTATCTGCTCAGGTGGACAAACAGGATCCCTTCCTGCAACCAGACTGGGGCGGTCCACCATTGGCGAGCATCCCACATCTTCTGGGTTACAGTGATCAGCTGGTCGAAATGACCGTGCAGCTGGGTCCACTGGGCGGCCAACTCCCACTGAAGAGGGTGCATGTGCCACCAGGCCTAATAGACCATAGAGGTACATGCCGCAATTTAACACAGAAGGCACAGAAAGTCCCAGGAAGGGCGCAATTGCCCAACCAGACATGACTGGGCAAAGAAGGAAAGAACCTCTGCCCTGTCCACCGGGAGCCGAGCTCTGGCTTGACGAAAGTCGAGTTCTGCCTTCATGAAGCACATCACCTGAGAAGGCACGAGTTCCAACTTGGCCTCGTTGATCAAAAGACTGAGTTGAGAGCAGGTCTGGAGGGTCAGGTCCCTGGACCTCTCCCCCTCCTGCTGGGTGGGACCTGCTAAGAGCCAATCGTTGAGGTAGGGGTAAATTCTGCCCCCCCCCGAACTGAGCTGCACCACTGCGATGCATTTGGTAAAGACCTGTGGGGCCAATGACAGGCCGAACGACATGGCTCGAAACTCGTATAGGGTCCCTTCAGCTCTGAAGCAGAGGAACCGCCAATGAGATGGACAGATTGGGAGATGAAAGAACGCATCCTGGAGATCCAGTGACCACAGCCACATGTTTCGCTTCAAGGATGGTATAATCTGAGACAGAGTGACCATCCGAAAGGTGCGTGACCCGAGATACTGATTCAGGTCATGTAGATCTAGAACGGGGCGCCAGCCCTCCATCTGCTTGGGCACCAGGAAGTACCTGGAGACAAAGTCTGGGTCTGCTGGAGAATCTGCCACTGGAGCTACTACCTCCTTGAGGAGGAGCTGAGTAGTGATGTCTTAGACAGCCGACTGAGTGTGGGCGGATACTCTTTCCTCCCACGGGGCGCGGGCTCGGCTTGGAGGGTACTGCTCGAATTCTAGAGGCAGTCCCTGACTGCCCACCTCCAAGAACCACCTGTCCGTGGTGACAGCAGACTAGACGGAAAGGAAGTGGTGGAGCCGGCCCCCATGGAGGGCTCAGAGCTCGTGTGACGGTAGAGGGAGTAGCGGCCCCCGCCCCTGAGCAGACTTGGAGGAGGAGGAGGAGGATCCGGGACCTGAACCTTACGGATCTGGGTGGGCCCAGGCTTGGGCCGAGGGCGCCAAGCTTGAACCTGCTGCTGCTGCCCTCCTTGAAAGGAGGGTTGCTGGGCCACAGGGGAGGAGTGCCGAAAAGGCTTCTTCTGCTGCTACTTCTTACTCAAAGAACCTTTAGCAGAAGTAGCGTCCAAGGTGGCACTGGACTGCTCAACACGCTGAAGGTGACCAGCCACACCTGGGCCAAAGAGATCAGTGCCCAGGAAAGGCACATCAGCTAGTTTGTGCTGCGTATCTGCCAGGAAAGAGGAGAGCCTCAGCTAAGCCCTGCGGCAAGAGGCAACTGCAGCTGCCAACGAGCAGGCACAAGAGTCCCCAATGTCCAGGGCCATCTGGCGCTGCCGTTTGGCAACAGCCCGGCCCTGGTCCCAGACTTGTTTGACCGTGGTCTGCATGTCCGCAGGGAGATGTGGGAGGATTTCATCCAAAGACCCCAAGAGGGCATGGGAGAAGTGTGCCATGATGACAGCCGAACTTGCCTGATGAAGGCCTAAAGATGAAGCCGCATAGACCTTCTGAGCCAAATGATCCAAGTTTTTGGATTCCTTCTCAGGAGGTCAATCAGTGTAAGCAGACCTGCCTGAACACAGAGGCAGTCACGAGGCTCTTGGCCAAAGGTGCTCTGTGAACCTCGCAAGGGACTCCATGGGCACCTCATACTTGCGAGCCATTCGGGCACATGGAGCTGGACAAGAGGCAGGGCGCAGCCAAAGTTCTAAGGCCTGGCCAACTATGGCCTTGGCCACAGGAAAGACCTCCATCGGGGTATCCCCTCTCTTGAGAATATCCATGCAAGGATACTCCGCCTTTTCCTGGAAGGGCTCTGGGGGCATCCTTGTAGACTCAGAGATGAGGTAAAGAATGCCCTGAAAAGACGAAGGACCTTCCTCTGTCTCAATCCCACTGGCCAATCTGTCATCCCCTGGGTGAGACTGTAGGCCGGTCTCATCTGAATCTGATGAATCCGGATACAACAGTCGACCGCCCAGGGCACCTTCGACCCGCTGAGGGCAGTCCGGGGGGACGGTGACCGAAAGATGCTGGGGAAGACCAGTGTCTGGTCTAGCTTTATTAGGAGGAGCCCCTCCCACAGGCTGCTTGGGCGGTGGTTCCACCACAATCGGTGGAGACCGATGTAGGCTGAACCGGAGGTTTTGTCAGCTCTGCGGGCAGGGGAAACCAACTTAATCGGCTCCAAAAGAGTCGTCTTTGGCCTGGGAGGCGAAAGCCAAGTAACGGCCGGGGTAGAAGCCAGGGTCGGCTTGTGCCCGGTTAAAATCAGCTGTTGCCGCATGAGGTCCTCATAGCACCGACAAAGTTTCCGCTGGAGCTTCTCTTCATCCGAGGAGGATGAGGATGACCAATGGCGTCGCCTCTTTTTAGAGCGCTTGTGGCTCTTCCTTGGCCTGTCGGTCGAGGGGGTCCTGGACTTCAATCGAGATCGGCCAGGCTGATTCGGTCGCTCGGGAGACACCGGCAGGACCGGTGATTTCCTGGGGTCGGGGACTGACCACTTCCTCGACGGGATTCCCAGCAGGCTGGGTCTCCTTGTTGGGGAAAACAAGGACTGGAGTCCGAACAAGAGAGTCATCGTCTGGAGTTGGCGACAAGGGGTCAATCGGATCGAGGATAATTTCCACCTCATCAATCAATACTTCAGTCGACTGGCCAGACAGCAAAGCTGAAAAGCCAGTGGCCGAAGAAGCAATCTGGACCGAGGTTGAGACTGCCAGTTCCTGGGACCGAGATCTCTCCCGATCCCAAGAACATTTTCATCGAGACGAAGATGATCCCGGGTCCTTTTCCTGCTTATGGGACCCAGAGGAGTGTGTGCCCGCAGGACCCTCTCCCTTAGTTGGGAGAGACTGGCACAACTCTTGGAAAGAACCTGAGAAAGTGGAGCCCAGGTTGATCAGAATGAAGAAGCTCAGAGAGGAAGATTCCACTGCGCGAGCTGCTTCTTCCCCCAAGGCTTGCATACGCTCCAATTGCTCGTCGGATCCCACGGTTGTGGAAACCACCCACCGAGCCTCCTCTGATTTCACCAGAGGATTCCACTTCTCTGGCCTCCCCAACTTCAGCATGCAAAACGGTCATCAAGGACGTTAGGGTGAAATGCAAGACAAAAATCTCACTTCAAGGTGTCATGGTCGACACCAGAGCAATAGACGCATACGGTGTGGGGATCAGTGCATGACATCTTCTGGCCGCACGAACACCAGGGAAGACTTGTCTTCCATGGCTACAGAAAAGCAGTCACTATCGCAAATGCAAAAAAAGGCAAATTTTCAGAATGCCCGAAGGGTTAGAAGCAAGGGCCTACAAAATGCGAGAGTGCACGAGGGAGGCAACCTGAATCTTCCAGTGGAAAGAAGATCTGGCATCATAGGGCGGAGCCGAGGGATATACCACCGGGTGGGTGGGAAGAGCCAACTTGAAGACCTTCCGCCGATCCCTATAGGGAAAGGGGCATGCCAAGAAGTGTGGATGAACAACATATCCACGATCCTAGAATAAAAGTTACAATCAGGTTAAAATTATTAACATTCAGGTTACAGCAAAAAATGTCAGTCTGGTTAAAATGTTACATTCAGGTTACAGTAAGAAGTGCTGTAGGTTTCGGGGATTAGGGAGGTGCCATATGGGGAAATAGTAGGGAGTGATACTGTCAAGAAAACTGACATTGTCAGGGAGTGTAGTGGGAGATGAGAGGGAAGACTGAAGGGTGAGAGGGAGGACAGTGGGGAGAAAGGGTCTGATGGTGTCTGTGGGCAGTGTTAGGAATTGGAGAGCGAGGGGAGGAGGAAGGAGAGTGGGGAAAGGGAAAGGAGAGTCAGGGAAGGGAAAAGGGGGGGTGAGACAGTACAGGGGATGAGGGTCAAGGTGGGGGGGGGGAGAGTGTAAGCTGGAGGCAGCGTGTTTAAAAAACTAAAAAACAACTGCTGGCCCATTGGCACAGCAGTAGGATTTCAGTTGGCGACTCGGGTTCAGGAATGGACCAGTGTTGCTGCAGGGCCGGCCAGGGGAGAAGGATGGAGCATCCCAGCGATGGCTCGCCTTCTCCGGGGGGAGGGCGGGGATAAGACCTGGTGCCTGGTGACCCTGGCGGAGGCCAGAAGCATAGCAGGACGTCAGGGTCTGGATGACTGGGGGAGTGGCAGACGTCGGCATATGTCCTGATGTCTGTGGCACGCCACTCTTCGGGAAGAAAACCAGGAAACTGCTCTCTGGCTGGCCGGATAATGGTCCCTGGCCCCTGCTGCCACCAGGCCCAGACGACTGACTCCACCTCACTAGCACCCAGGCCAATTGAACAGTGCACTAGCCAGTCCCACCGGTGCCTTCCTTCTCTGGGGAGGGTGACCCGTCCGGCAAAGGGATATGCTGGGTTACCCGGGGGGGGGTCACGATGTGAGGTAAGGGGCCGGTGTCGAGGGGTGAGCAGACAGAGGACCTTGGAGACCTGAAGGAGTGGTTGGTCAGGGAGTGAGGAGGGTGTATATATACATACATACATATATATGTACATATACATACATACACACACACACACATATATATATATATATAAAGCAACGTTGCTATAGTAACACTTGCTCGGGTTTTCGTTCCCTTCACGAAGCTGCGACTCACTTGCACTATCTTGTTGCTACTGTCACCTAAGTTTCTTAAGAAAAGCTCAAGTAAGCTAGCTAAAACAAACTGTACTTCTAATACCTCGGGGAGAGTTCCGATTTCAGTTTACTAGCAGGTCCACACTGTGTCATGTTGTAAGCGCTCAGTCACGCTACAAACTTAGGAGAAGGAAAGTTAAACCACTTTATTAAAACCAAGGGAAGACGGCATGTTTCTGTTCCCTTCACTAGAAGCTGCGACTCACACGCACTCTCTCTTGTTTCTGTCACCTGTCTTAACAAAGATCAAGTAAGCTTGCTGAAAGAGATTACATTTCTAACACCTGGGAGAGAGTGCTGATTTAAATTTATTGGCAAATCCAACTTTTACTGTGCTGTATGTGCCCAGTCACGCTACAACTTTAGGACAAGAAAAGTGAACCTGCTTTTAATAAGACAAAGGAAAAACGGCAGGATCAACCAGGTATATTTTATTTTCTTAAATAAATATTTCTAAAACCCCAGATTTTTTTAAGGTTATAGGAGACACTACTCTCAGTCATACTACAAATTTACTATATAAACACTGAAACTGCATAGCAAATAAACCTCAAACTTTTTTTGGCAACAGTTTTGTTATCTGCTATAGCATGATCAAAGACACTTTTGGTGGTCAAGAGGGACTGCAGGTCCTGCTGGATAAATAAGATATGTTGGGAATTGCCCTAAGTGGACGATATGGCATTTTCTTGGTGGCCCATGGTCCAAAACATATGAGAGGTAGGAGAGGGGCCTCGACCAAAATAAACATATGTGGTTGTGTTCCAGTCCAAAACACATGATGTATAAACAGAACATGATTTGTTCCTGATTGAGATATATATTTTCTCACCTCGAGGCCAATGATACTTGATATCACTGGCCTCTCTCGTGAAGATAAATATGATATCTTCAGTCAGGTCATGTCATATCTCTATATATATATATATATATATATATATATATATATATAAAAATAAAACCCTCATGAGCTGCCTATTTGTCCCGCAGTGTGCATTCCTGTGTCAAGCTACCAATTACATTACAGGACAGTGTGTGATGACTGCTGATGTGGGGGATTAGATTTAATTTAAAATAAAAAAAAAATTAGTGAGTGTAAAAGTGAGGAAGCAAGCAGGGGTCGGTGGGTGGAGGACAGATTGTGTACTTGTGTATACTGTGTTTTGGAGAAGGAGCTACTGTGTGCGTCAGAGAATTAGGCTGTGGGAAAGAACTGCTACACGGAGAAACAAATACAGTCCGTTACTCATTTTTAAATTCTAAAAGTGACTCAAGGAGTGCTCTGATGTCCTGCATCCAGGCTGGCAGCACTTATTTTTGCCATGTGTTATATACTTTTAATGCACGACTAACAACCAATCAGGACTCAACATTTTCCATCCCCATTTTATAAAATGCAATAAGCAAGTAATAATACCCGACAGTGTGGGCGTTAATGGGATATAACGGACCGCCCATGGGCCTTATAGCCCCTGGAAGGTCCGTTCTATCCCATAATGCCCACCCTGGAGGGTATTATTACACTTAGAAAATGGGCTATAAGTGTAATTGTTTGAAAAAATAAAATAATAAACAGTTACATACAAAAAATAAATAGAAAATAAAAGGTAAATTTTATAGTAAAATAATTCCTGTGCTGCTGGAATCACCACAGGAGGGCGCTACCATGTTTGTGAGTGTCACTTGAGCTCGGACACTTGCTTTGTTTCATCACGCACTGGCTCACAGACATGAGCGCTGTTTTTTCAGGTTGTTTTGGGTTCTGTCTCGTTCTTCGGTCAGTCGGTCAGACACGCACAGAACTTGAAAGAAGGCTCATTCGTCAGAACAGGGGAAATGTTGCTTAATTATCTATACTGCAAGGCAGGTAGGTTTTTCCCCTGAGCTGTGATATGTGGTGCCATGGGAGTTTGCAGCTCACTGAAACAGTCGGCTAAATGTTGACACGGAGCGCAACCGCGGTCAGTGACGAAAGTTTTAACTTTCTGAAAAGAAAAAAATGAGTGTTGCAGGTTATGTTTTTTTTTTTTTTAAACTGTCCGGTGACTCTGTCCACAGACGTTGGTCTCGCCAAGTGAGCGGGGCAAAAATGGCAGCTGGCGAGTTTAGAAATTTGGGGTGCCCAAGGATAGTTTTAGTAAGAGTACACCCCGAATTGGAACTTGTTTTTTTATCGGGCATTGTAAAGAAATAACAGCCCGGGTGCCAGGCTGTTTCAACCAATCAGGAGGCCACTTTTACTTTACCCATTTTCTAAGAACATAACCCAAGTTAAAGTTCTACAGAACTGGTTTCTAACAGCAGGGCTTGTATGATGTTATGAAATCTGTTATTTGTATTTTGTGTCTTGTTCATATTTGTAATGAGTTGAACAATAAAAAACTGAGAAAGCAGCGCTAGATGAGGCACAGCTCACGTGTAACAAACTGCATCTGTTTCAGCAGTTCCACTTGGGGAACATACTACTGCTATAATGCCAGAAAAAACTAGTTTACCAGATGCAGTATTTTAACACTGCGAAAAAATCAGTGTTCACTTATTATATTTCTCCCACTGCTGAAGTCCAAGACCCAAATCCAGAGTATCACGTAAGGGATGGTGAATAAGGGTTCTCCCTATTCTTTTGTTGCCTCTTGTCAGGACACAATAAATGGACAAGAAAAGAAGTGGTCCTGAGACTCTAGATGGCCACTGCTACTGTCCCTAGTACAGTATTGCTCTGCTCGAATGCACATTTACCCTTCATAGCAACAAAGCCAGGTAACGTCCCACAGGTACTGCAGAATCCTTGGTTCTACTAACTGTTGTGCACTCTGAGGTGGTACCGGGGCACCTTGGATCACAAGTAGTTCAGCAAAATGTTTTCTCTAAAATAAATTAGTATAGACCTTTTCTTGCTATTCTGTTCCAATTCTGATGCAGACAATTTCCAGGATCTAACTTTTTGTAGACCAAAATAAATACATCTGGGGGGTATCATCTATACATTCAAGCAAAGGAAGTTTCAAGGTACCACAATGCCATCTAACCATGAATGATTCCACCCAGTACTGCATCCAGAGTGCCCATTCTGCTACTGTTTGTTTCAGTCATTGTGTCAAATATGTTAAAAGAAAAAGAAAATAGAAAAGAAAGGCTGCTGGACTGAATATGCTTAAGCCTCCTTGTCTGACTGAAAGATATAGGTGGGCAGTCCCCCACACCTACCTCAGTCCTTTTCCCAACATTGACCCGCGCATGTCAGACCTTAGCGGATGCCACAGCTACAACCGATCACCATTACAAGCACTTATCGGGCTTTTTATTTTTCATTCCTTCTTAGTTTAAAACATCGAATTTTCAATGTTTTCATCGACAAGTTTATGTCTTCTCCACCAGCCTCTTCTTCCGACCACTCCTCGAAGTGTGCCTGTGGCAAACAGATTCCTGAAAAGGACGGACACTCCGTGTCTCATCTGACTAAGCCACAGCCATGACATCAAAGCCTGCCAGTTTTGTCAGAAGTTCAACCAGGCCACTCAGAGACATCGTCTAAAAACAGTGGAGAGCCAACTTTTGAAGCAGAAGTTGGTCACAATGGAGAAGGAGCTGCAGGCCAGGAGCTCTTCGGCTTCGCCCCTCAGCCCCTGACACTCAGGCCATTATCCTTGATGGGATCTCAGCCAGCTGGCTTGGCCAGCGTTGGTTCCTCAGGCGTCTGTTCCATAACCACTGTCCCCCCCCCCCCTCGGCCATGGCACTGCCTTTGCCAGTTCCTACTACTGGGACCGACGTCAGTTTTTCCAGGCAAAGCCTCCTGCAGGCTACTGCCACTTCTTCCTCTCCAGCATCACCACTGCCTTTGCCTCTGGGGTCTCTTTCCCCTCAGGTGCCTGCTTCTCTGGCTAGGCTGGGGCCAGCGGATCCGCCCCCACAGGGATTCCAGGCCGACTCTTGCTGGGCTGCCGTCAGTGTTGCTGCAGCCCCAGCCTATGGGCCCAACTCCATCATCATCACCCCCCTTGCCGCAACCTACATCGCAGCCGACACCTGCTGGGCCAATCCCGGATCATTTGCCAATGCTGAGCGGCCCAATGTGTGGGTACCCTATACCAGCTCCCCCGCCATCGTACCTCACCCGGCACCATCTTATCCTTTTCCACCAGTGTACAACCTACCACCCCTGGTGGATTGTAATGCCCTATTCTCAGCGTGGTGATCCTCTATCCAGAGCCAGACACCTGCCCCTAAAGGGCTGCCTCCGGCGTCTCCCCACCATCCTCCCTGGGACCCCCAGCCCCAGAACCCGGACAGGGCCAAGCGACCCTCACATGCTGGGGCCCTCCAGAGCGCGACCTGATGTCGGTTCAGGCTCTCGCAGAGATGAGCATCAGTGTTGGCCTCAGAGAGTGAGACTACTGAGGATGAATCAGATTCTTCAGTCTTCCTCATCCCCGGGGGAGTCCTCAGATGGGGACGAACCTTGCAAGGAGGTGCCAAAGTCCCCCCTGACGATCCAACTTTTTATGGATGTCATGCACCACATCCAGTCCATTATGGGCTGAGAGATGGAGAAGCATGACCCAAAGAGACGCCATCTATCTCAGGCAGTGGAATGCCCTCCCCGTGATGGTGTCCCTTTTGATTGACTTCTGAGGACGTCATTAGGGCAGCATGGAATCACCAGTCTACCACCCCTCCTCTGCCTAAGAAGACAGACTATCTTTATCATGCCCTGGCTGGCATACCCTTTTTAGGGGGCCACCCAAAGGTGGATTCTGTGGTGATTAATGTGGCGCATGACCGTACTAAAAAGCACAAGCACCTTAGTGCCCTCCCCCAAGACAGGGAGTCTAGGCAGCTGGACCACGTCGGCAAATGTGTGTTCGCATCTACTACCCTGGCTATCAGGGCCCTGAATTATCTGGCCCACATGGTCCAATATCGAAATGTTCTTTGGGACAAAGCCAGGGACCTGATGCAGACCTTGCCAGAAGACCCCACCAAGAGCCAGCTCACCCAACTCCTCAAATTGGGCTCAGACATTGGCAATCATGTCCTCCAGGCTGCTTATGATGCTGTGGACACCTCTAGACAGAAGGCAGCTGCTGGAGTCAGTCTCCAGTGGCAATCTTGGCTCCAGGTCTCCTGCTTTGCCTTGGATGTACAGTCTAGCATTTTGTACTCCCCTTCCAGGGTTCGGTCTTTTTCCGAGGGGGAGGGGGAATATCCTGGACATCATTTTCACCCTGCAGGAGTCAGGGCGGGCCCTCTAGTTGATCCATTCACTCTATCACACTCAGCCTAGAGCAATGTCAGTCCTTTCACAGGTCTTCCTATAAGCAATGTCAGGGCCAGTCTGCCAAGGGTCAGCACAAGCACAAGGCCAAAGCGGCACCTGCTGCTGCCACTGGCGGCCCCCCTGCCTGCGCCAGCCCCCACCTCCTGACTCCTTAGCTGATTCCCCCCGGCTAAGAATCCAGGGAAGGTGGTCGGGGTTGGTTCTCCCTCCACCTAGAAGGGTGGAGGGGATGACTATGGGCAACTGGGTGCTTCAGATCATAGAGTATAGTCACCCACTGGAGTTTCTAGAATGGCCTCCAGAAAATCCCCCAGTAAACTCCACTTACCTTTCCGCCCACCTGTATCTAGTCTGGCAGGAAATCCAAGCTTTCCTTCAAAAAAAAGAGCCATCGAGCTCGTCCCTCCGGCTTAGTGGAGAAGGGGGTTTTACTCCCACTTCTTCCTCATCCCCCAAAAGACTGGGGATCTTTGGCCCATCCTGGACATGAGCAATCTGAATCTGTACATCGAGTATAAGCACTTCCAGATGGACACTCTCCAGGGGCCGTTACCCCTTTTGCACTAGGGGGACTGGCTCTGCTCTCTGGACATGCAGGATGCTTACCTGCACATCCAAATCTTTCCTGCTCATCGTCAGCTTTCTTGCTTCCTGGGAGACCATATTCAATTTAGGCCCTCCTTTGGCTTTTCTATGCCCCCCAGGTATCTACCAAATGTGTGGCAGTAGTGGCGGCTGCCTGAGGAAGAAGGGCATCTACATGTTCCCCTACCTGGATGATTGGCTGCTAGCAGCCCTCTACAGGGATCAACTGGTTCAGACTCTGGAATACATGTTCTGCCTTTTTCGGGCCTTAGGGGTCACTGTCAATCTAGTGAAGTCCTGCCTCTCCCCTTGCCAATGCCTTTGCCAGAGGACTGGGTGGAGCGACTGATGGAGTAGGCCTGTCTGGTGTCCTTCAGTTGGCAGGTGCCCACCAGGGTTTTCCTGCACCTTCTGGGCCACATGGCAGTGGCTACTGTCACAGTTCACTTGGCCTGCCTGCATATATGGGTTCCTCAGTGGACCTTGAGATCCAATGGGACCAACGCATGGACAACCTGGACCAGTTGGTCCTGGGCTCTGACCCGGTCCGGACAGTCTTCTGTCATGGTGGCTAGATCCAGCCACCTCCTTCGGGGAGTCTCCTTTCAGCTCTCAACCTCCCACTCAATCAGCTTCTCATGGAAGATGCATCCGGCCTGGGATGGGGTGCTCATCTGGCCAACCACCAGACCCAGGGTATCTGGATGGACGTAGAACAGGGCCTATTTATCAACTTCCTGGAGATGCGGGCAGTCCTGTAGGCGCTGCAGGCTTTTCAGACTCATCTCCTACCCTGTCCGCTGCTGGTTCAAATGGGCAATGTGTGTGGTGTATTACATGAACAAGCAGAGGAGGACCCATTCTTACCCCATGTCGAGAGGTGATGAGAATCAGGTATTGGGCCATCAAGCATGGTCTGCTGCTCTTAGCCGTACATGTTCTAGGCATTCAAAACGTCTTGACTGACCGACTCATCCGCTCCAGGTCACAGGATCACGAGTGGGAGCTTCTAACTTCAGTAGTCGAAAATCTCTTCGACAGGTGGGGTCGTCCAGAGTTGGATTTCTTCGCGTCCGCAATCAAAGCAAAACTGCTGCTTTTCTGCTCGCTCAATCCCAGACCTGGAGTTTTCTGGCAAGACGCATTGTCACTCTCCTGGAAGGAGAGATTTCTGTATGCCTTTCCTCCCTTCCCGCTCCTACAGAGGGTTCTGCTCAAGCTCCAGTCGGAAGGGGCAGAGATGACTCTCACAGCCCCCTTCTGGCTGCATCAGATTTGGTTCCCCTTGCTGCAACAGCTTTCGGTGGAACCTCTGGTGCCCTTGCCTCTGTGCACCGGCTTGCTCTCCCAGGACCAGGGCACTCAGGTCCATCCGAACCTAAATTCCCTGCATCTCCATGCGTGGCTCCTGTGGATCTAGCTACTGCCTCCTTCTGGGTGTCCTCTAGGGTTGCAAATGTCCTGATGGCTGTTAGGAAACCCTCCACTAGAGGTACTTACACTAGGAAATAGAAGCATTTTCCCCCTTTGGGCTGCTGCTCGCCATTTGGATCCTTTCACCTGCCCGGTGAATCAGGTGTTGGAGTACCTTCTTTCTCTTTCGGATTCAGGCTTGAGGTACTCCTCACTCAAGATGTACCTTTTCGCCATCTCTGCGTACCATTCACGTATCGAGCGCAAAGCTGTTGCCCAGCTCAAAGTGTCCCACACATTCCTGCTTGGACAGTTTGCATCCAAAGCCTCCCATTCGGGACCTGGTGCCTCCATGGAACCTCAACTTTATGTTGGAGAAAATCACTTGACCTCCCTTTGAACTGGCCGCGAATTGCAAGCTACGCTTTCTGTCATGGAAAACACTTTAGTTGCTGTTACTTCTGCTTGAAGGATTTCTGAGCTACAGGCTCTTATGTGTAAGAAGCCTTGTTTTTTTCACAAAGACAGGGTGTCTTTTGCATACTAATCCTAGTTTACCTAAAGTGGTGTTACAGTTTATTTTGAATCAATCCATCCACCTTTCAGTTTATTTTCCTGAGTACTGGATGTACATAGGATTTTGCAGCACTACACAAACCGCACAAAGTCTTTCAGGAAATCTGACCAGTTTGTTTTGTTTGCCCCCAAGAGAAATGACGCTCTTCTTTCGAAAAGTACAGTTGCATAAGAACTTACCGTAACAGTAGATCTTTGAGAGAAGCTCCTGCAGTAGATTCCACAATTAGGACCGACACCACCTAGCGGCGGTTCCAGCAATTTTTTCTTCCTGCAATACTGATGGGAATGCCCTCTGGCCAGCTCCACCCCTAGCGCCTATATAAGGGAGGAGTTCCCCACGTGTTCCAGTTCTTGTATTCCCCCCTCAGGCAGAAATTGGAAACGGGCAAAAGTCAGAAGTATGATAACTAACAATTATTCCCTCAAAGAGGGAAGACCAGTCTGAAAAGGACCTGATCCTTGGGGGGAAGGAGGGTGAGAAATATTCCTGCTGCAAGAGCTTCTCTCGAAGATCTACTGTTATGGTAAGTTCCTACATAACTGTACTATCTTACTTCGAAAGGAAGCTCTTGCAGCTGGTTCCACAATTAGGACAGAGTCCCAAGCAATATAAACATATAACAACCCCTGGAAGGGGGAAACAGTAAGGAGAAACACAGCAGGATAAAGGAAGGTCCCTCAGGAAACCAGGCCTTGCAGAACTGCGAAGCCAAACCCTGCCCTGCGTCTGGAAATTATGTCAAGGCTGTAATGCCTGATGAAAGTATGAACAGAACTTCAGGTAGCGGCAGCACAAATATCGGCTGCTGGTACCCGCTTCAGTGCTGCGTATGAAGCAGCAAGAGCTCTAGCAGAATGAGCTCTAACCAGCCCCAGTGTTGACCTGTAGTGCTTCTGGTAACAGAAGGTAATACAATGGACCAACAAGCGCGAAAGCATCTGTTTGGTGACTGGGCGACCTACGGACCATTGGGCAAAGGACCTAAAAAGCTGATCGGATTTCCTGTCCCCCTTGGTTCTAGCCAGGTAACATCGCAGAGCCCTATGGACATCCAGGGAGTGAAGCAGGGCTTCCACCCTATTCGAGTGCTCCAGGTAGCATACCGGGAGCTGAACGGATTGATTAAGGGTGAGCTCAGAAACTACCTTTGGCAGAAACTTCGGGTTAGTGCGAAGATCAACCCTGTCCTTGTGAAAAACAAGGTAAGGCTCTTAAACACAAGAGGGCTTGAAGTTCTGAAATGCACCTTGCTGAAGTGATAGCTACCAAAAATAAAGTCTTCTAAGATAGAAGACGGAGCTCAGACTTCATGGCTGGATCAAAGGGAGGAAGAGTAAGCTTCTCCAGGACAAAAAGGAGGTCCCAAGGGGGAACAGGATCCCTGATGGGAGGTCTGATGTGAAGAATACTGCGCAAAAAGGTCTTGGAAACCTCCATCTTAGCCACTGTCTTATCCGACACAGGGAAGTGATAAGCGGAGATGGCAGCCAGGTGCACTTTGATGGAGGAATAGCTGAGACCTTTCTCAGAAAGAGAAAGCAGATATTCTAGAACTGAATTAATTGGACAGACCATAGGGTCCAATCTCTTGGCTGTGGCCCAGATACAAAAATGTTTCCACTTAATAGCACAAGTGGCCCTAATGGCAGGTTTGCACGCCTCTACCAGTGCTTGTGCAATTTGATTGGACACCCCAAATCTGACCTTAGCTAGGTCCTGAAGAGCCAGGCATGTAGGTGAAGAGAACGCAGATTTGGGTGCATCAGGGACCCACTGTCCTGCGACAGGAGGTGAGATGATAGTAGAAGAGGCAGCTTGAGGCTCTGTCGCTAAATGCTGGCGTAAGGAAAACCAAATCTGAAGAGGCCATAGCGGAGCGATCAGGATGAGAGTGGAGAGTTCTGACTGTGCTTTGAGAAGAATGGGGACTTCAGGGGTCACGATGGCATCTGTGCAAAGCCCTCCCCAGCCAGCAGCAGCCGCATCAAGAAGCCCCGCCCCCCCCCGAAGCCGAACAGCAGTCAGAACTTCAGGGTCGAAGGGCATCTGTGCAAGGCCCTCCCCAGCCAGCAGCAGCCACATCGAGAAGCCCTCCGAAGCTGAACAGCAGGTCACAGCAGTTTTCTCGGAGCAAGCGCGTGTTTAACAAAGGACCAGCTGGTTTGGTGCCAACTCCAATTTAAATGGACTTTCCACAGACAAAGTCGGCATACATGTGCTGATAGTTTTTTTTTTTAACAGCTACCCTTACCCTAAATCTACTGTATTGTACTCCGTTTAACCAGTAGCCTTAATTGATTCTGTAGAGGACAAGTTTATCTGTGATTTTTCAGTTACCTTACCCTAAAGCTTACTGCATGTAGTAACCCATAAGAACTGTGGAGGACAAGTTTAATTTATTCTGTTCTTTTGCTAAAGTGTACACAGCCAGAGTTAATCTGCAAGGAACATACTGCCTGCTATTTGAATCGCATAAATTACCTGGCTGTAGTGTTGCTCCTCCCTTTCTGCAGACTATAAAATTCTCTCTCATCTCTCCACAGTCGGGACTTCAGGGGTCGTGAGGGCATCTGTGCAAAGCCTTCCCCAGCCAACAGCAGCCGCGTAGAAGCCCCCGAGTTGAACAGCAGGTACGCAGCAGTTTTCGGAGTAAGCACGTGTTTAGGCCCCGCCACCCCCACCACCGCCCCTGGTGTGCTCCTCGCTTTATAGGGCTCACCCATGTGACTGCAAAAACTCATCAGCCCACTCTCCCATTTGCAGCTTATCAGCTGCTACCACTAGTGGCCGCTAAACCCCTGACATGACATTTTTCCACTCTTTACTGCAAATGTCACTGCCTATTCTACCCGTTATTCCTCTCACTTGCTCCACTGACATCCCTCCCCCCAGCAGACCTCCCAAACAGGGAACCGCCTCCTCAAACGACCCTCTGCCTCATCTCCCAGCCCTACTATGATGCCCCTCACCACCTCCTTACCCATGCTAATCTTCACAACTGGGACACCTGTGCCACCATCCTGCCCCCCTCCTTTTTCCCTGGCCATTCTGCTCTCCACACTCCAGCCCTCCACTGCCCACCACCCTCAGTCTCAGACCACACACCTACCACCTGCCCAAAATACCTCTGGCATAAAACCCAACAACTTATTACACTACTACTCCTCCTGGCCGGGGATATAGAGGCAAACCCAGGACCCACCTCCACAAACGCCCACACCGCACTTTCATTCCCCAAAGGTCTCAGGCTCCTCCACCTCAACGCCTGCAGTTTACTAAATAAAATCTCGGTGCTGCAACCTATTGCCCTAACCCATCGCCCTGACATCCGGATCATCTCCGAAACCTGGCTAAAACCCCAGCATACCAATGCTGAGGTATCCATATCTGGCTACACAATCATCAGGCATGACAGACTAGGGAATAAGAGAGGCGGAGGAACTGCCATGTACATCTCCACTAGTCTGCAGTTTACTATAGTACAAATTCCCTGACTTCCAGCCCACAGACTCCCTCCTAATCAAACTCTCGCTCCCATGCTCCACCCCAGCATACGATGCAGGCACCTACTGCCCCCGGAAAACCCCTAACGGACATCACTGCTCACCTGGACACCCTACAGTCCTTAGCCGCAGGTGGCGAGTTTCACGCCATTGGAGACTATAACCACAACTGGCTAGCCATAGATAAAACCCACCTTAAGACCAAGATCAAGGCCCTGAACCTCACACAACTGATTGCCAGCCCCACCAGGCTCAACCACAAGACGCAAAATCACTCACTGCTGGACTGGGCTCTCACCTCCCACCCACACAAGATCATATGCGGAGGCCTGCTCCCTGACTCCCTAAGTGACTACCACATGATTTTCTTGATCAGGAAAGTGCACAGGCCCACAGCCCCCCTCAAAGACGCCAAGCACAAGTCATACAATTCCCTGACCTAGCATCGCCCTGTTAGGTCTAACCAAGTAGACTGGTCATTCATCCCAGTGGCCACATCTATTGACGCTATGCCGAAACTTTCAAGGCCAAATTTCTTAAAGTCTGGGACAAACATGCCCCCCCTGCACACAAAAAGAGTCAGAGGTGCCCACCTTCCCTGGATCACCGCTGATATCATCAGTAAATGCCACTCCAGGGACCACGCATGGAAAGCCCACAAGAAACTGGGCACCCAGGCATCCTTCCAAAACTACAGAGCCCTCCGCAACTCCTGCACAAACCTCATTCGCCAGGCAAAAAATTATTATTTTCTAACGGCTTTTAGCGCAAACATAAACCACCAGACAAACTTCTGGAAATCGTTCAAATCTCTGTTCTCCCCCCACCAACCCAACCTCCACCCCGACACTATCAGCTTAGGGCACCCACATCACTGATCCCTGCAAGGTAGCAGAGGCCTTCAATACCTACTTCTCCAGCTGCACTGACTCGCTTCTATCGACCCTCCAGCGTCCACCCACCCCGGACCCCCCCACCTGCCCTACAGTTCTCCTTCTGCCCTGTATCCCAAGCCGAAGTCCTCAAATCCCTACGATCCCTGAACCCCAACAAAGGCAAATGCCCTACGTCCCTGGATGCCAAGATGTTATACTTGTCCGCTCCAGCCACTGCCGCCCCTCTAGCCACGCTATTCAACCTCTCCTTCATGATGGGCAAATTACCCTCTGAATGGAAACGGTCTACCGTCATACCCCTACCTAAAGAGGGTGACCCCTCCTCCCCAGGCAACTATCACCCCATCTCCCTACTCCCGATTCTGGCAAAAATACAGGAATGCCTTGTTCTCGCCCAACTCTCTCCCCATCTGGATGCCTCCTCCTTCTTCACTCCTTTCCAATCCGGCTTTCGAAAATCTCACTCAACCATCACCTCCCAGCTACGAGTCACTGACGACATACTCACCGGTATGGACAAAGGCCACATCACCTCTGCCATCTTCATAGACTTAGCCAAGGCCTTCGACACAGTCTCCCACACTCTGCTCCTCTCCAAACTAACTGAAGCCTGGCTCTCCAAACCAGCCACCACATGGTTCCACGACTACCTGGTGGGCAGACACCAGGCTGTAAAAGTCACCTCACACATCTCTAACCCCCTGCCAGTTACCGCTGGCGTCCCCCAAGGATCAGTCTTGGGCCCACTGCTCTTCTCCATATTCATAAACAACCTACCATCAACCTGTCGTCACTCTTCCTTACAAACGTATGCGGCCGACACAGTACTGTATGCCTCAGGCCCCTCCACAAGCACAGTGGCAACTCTCCTACAGGAGGATTTCAATGTCATCCAGGTCTGGCTCCGGTCAAACCAACTATTCCTAAACCCTAAAAAAAACTATGTCGCTAACCTTCGGCTCACAGCAAAGACTCTCCCACCAAGCCCCGTGCCCCCCTTTCAAAACCCTGGATGGGTCCCTACTGGAACAATGCACCAGCTTCAGACACTTAGGCGTCTGGCTCAACCCACACCTCGATTTTGCCACCCACATTGACTCTATACACAAGAAACTTCTCCTTAAACTCGGCGCCCTATATACAGTAGGAACAAAAGCTGCCTCCCTTCTCCTGCTAGGAACCCTATTGTCCAAAAGATGATACTCCCAGTACTCTACTACGGCGATATAGTGTATACTATCACTCTCTCCTCTGCCTTGACCAGCCTTGACACCCTTTTCCACTCTTTGTCGTTTTATCCTCGACTGTCCACACACAACCCACCTCTGCACCTTATATAGCTCCCTAGCCCTGCCGTCCCTCCAAGACTTTAGAGTAACCCATAGTGCTAGGTTCGCAGCAAAATTTTGGTCCCATTCCCTACCCCCTACCCTCTCTCAACAACCCCTCCTGCTTACTCCCTCAGACGCACTGACCCCAGGCTCCTCCTCATCCCCTTTATGCATACGACCAAGGGTCAGGCCGCTTTCAAGTACAGTATCCCACAGTCATGGAACACCCTGCCAGCTGATATAAGACACTCACCCAACCCCAGTCATTGCAACCGCCTACTTAGCACCCACTTCTCACCCAGCTGCTCTTGCTATAGCTAATGCCAAATTATAATTGAAATTGTGTTCTGAGCTGATGTAACCATCTATATTGCATCATGCATTCAATATTCCTCCTGTATGTAACTATCTGCAGATTGTCTGTACGGCGGATGGCCATTCACTGTTTGTATTAACTATGTAACTAGTGTTTGTACTATTGTCTTGGGTCTTGACCCCCAGGTTGCATCTGAATTCGAGCAGCACTGCTCAGTATGCCTTCCTGGTTAAACTCGTAAATAAATAAACCTTCTATAATAGCGGGAAAGGAGGAAACGCACACAGAAACCTCCCTTTCCAGCAGAGGGACAACGCGTCTTGCCAAAAAGCTCCAGGCTCTGGACCTAGCAAGCAGAAATTGGGCAGTTTTGCGTTGAATCGTGACTCAAAAAGATCCATGTCTGGCAACCCCCACTGACAGAAGAGGTGATCTGCGACCTCCTGATGCAGCTCCCATTTGTGGGTTTGTGATTTTGTCCTGCTGAGCATGTCTGCTAGTATGTTTTGTTCTCCGCGAACATGTACCGCCGTCAGAAAAAGCTGGCGTTCCAGAGCCCAGTCCCACACTCGCATGGCTTCCCTGCAGTGGGGGTAAGAGTGTGTGCGCCACCCTGTTTGTTGATGTAGAACATCACCGAAGTGTTGTCCGTCTGTACCAAGAGGTGGCCCCGCGCTAGGACCGAGACCAGGGCTAGGAGGGCATAAAGGACTGCTCTCAGCTTCAGGATGTTGATATGTAGATCTCCCTCTATTGAGGACCAAGAACCCTGGGTGCAATGTGTCCCCAAATTAGCGCCCCACCCCGTGGACGACACGTCCATTGTCAGAATCTGGGACAGTGCCCCAACTTGGAAGGGGATGCCCGCTAGCAAATATTTGGACGACATCCACCAGCGTAACTCCTGGCAGACTGGCTCCGATATCCTGATCGAGGTATCCAGACTGTCTGATGTCTGATCCCACTGGACTCTTAGGGACCACTGAATGGTTCTCATGAACAGGCACGCTAGAGGAACCGAAACTATGGCAGCGGCCACATGCCCCAACAGCCTGAAAAGAAGTCTTGCTGGTACTCTTGAGGCTGAAGAGATCTGAGATGTCAGGACCTGAATGCGACCCGCTCTGTCGGAGGGAAGAAAAACCTTCCTGAGAGTGGTATCAAGAACAGCTCCAATGAATTGGAGAATCTGGGCTGGGAGAAAATGAGATTTGTCCCTGTTGATGGTGCTTCCCAAGCGCTGAAACCCTGATAGTTTCCAACAGGCGAGACCTGGAGGGAGCCAGGAGAAGCCAATCGTCCAGATAGGGGAATGCAAAGTGGCCCTGTCTTCGAAGTGCAGTGGCCACTACTGCCAGGCACTTGGTGAAGACTCTGGGGGCTGAAGAGAGACCAAAGGGAAGGACTCGGAACTGAATGTCCTTGTCTTCGAACCTGAATCTTAGGAATCTTCGATGGTTCCTGGCAATAGGGATATGCAGATAGGCATCCTGCATGTCCAAAGATGCCAACCAGTCTCCTGCCGAGAGGAGCGGAAGGAGAGTGGGGAGGGAAACCATCCTGAATCTCTTGTAAGAGACCCATTGGTTTAGACTGCTGGGGTCCAGAATGGGTCTGAGATGATCTGACTTTTTCAGAACTAGAAGAAGTGTGAGAAAAACCCTTTCTCTTTTTCAGCCGGTGAGACTGGCTCAATGGCCTTTTTGTCCAAAAGGGATAAGATCTCCTTTCTGATCAGCGCTCTGTGTTCCCTTGGATAACAGGATGGGGGAGGTGGTCTGTCCTGTGTGATGGAATTGAACTCTATGGAGTGCCCGAACTCCACGAGATCGAGTACCCACTGGTCGGAGGTCACTTGACCCCATGCATCCGTGTAGAGGGAAAAGCAGCCTCAGACCGGCTCCCCTGACTGAACGTCTAGGGAAGAGGGGGGGTAGCCTGGATAGTCAGGCTGTGGGAAGGGGAGAAAAGGCGGCAGTGGCTGCTTTGGCCTGTCTAGAGATGGAGGCAGAAGATCCTCTGGCTCCTCCTCTACGATTGAAGCTGCCTCGCTGCGAATGCTGATGGAAGCGAAGCTGCTACGGCTGATGTCCCAAACGGCCACAAAAACAAGGCTTAAGAGCTCGGCCCTGTTTTGGGCAGTACATGGACTGCATGGATCGGATAGCCTTGCCGGAGTCCTGCAGCCTGGTGATGATTTGTTCCACGTCTTCATCCAAGAGCACGGAGCCCTTAAAGGGAGCATCCAGTAGGTTGGTTTGGACATCTGGATCAAACCCAGAAACCCAAAGCCATGCATGGTGTCTGAGGCAAATGCCAGTGGCGACCTCCCTAGAGGAGGTGTCCGCAGAGTCACAGGCCGACCGCAGAATGTGGGTGCCCACATCTGAGCTGGTTTGGAAAAGCTTGGCAAGCTCTGTCCGCTGAGGGCAATCAGGCATGCTCTGCACAATGTCCAATCCCAGTTCCCAAAGGGTGTTCTGGAATTGGACCATGTGTGTGTCAGGAAATTGAGATGCCTGATACTGCAGGTGGCAGCAGAGTACACCTTACAGCCCATAGAATCCAGCTGCTTTGATTCTCTGTCAGGCGGCTGGGTGCTCAGGTGTTTGGGCCTCTGTGAACAGTCGTGAGCCGCCGAAATCACCAGAGTCCGCTGCGGGTGGTTCGGCCAAAAAAGGGTGGTCCGAAGGTGCCTGGTAAAGCCAATGTGTCTTCTTAGGCACAGCAGAGGAGGAATGAGGCCACTTCCAGGGCGCAGGTGACATCTTGAAAGGTGTCGACCATGGAAGGGATGACCACTGGCTTTGGGTCTTTTTGGTGGAGGTATTTAGCCAACCGCAGTCGCTTGGGGTCCAGGGCATCAGCGTCCCAGCCTATACTGGCCTGGATGTGCCTCACTACCTCCATGAAGCTTGGGTCATCAGGAGGGGATTTGGGAAGTCCCTCCGAGTCCTCTAGGTCTGGCTCTGTGTAGGAGTCAGGTCTTGAAGAGTCCGAATCCACACAGGAGTCCGGCGTGGAAGAGGGGCTGCGTCTCTTCCTTTTGTGCCTCCTGTCCGGTGAAGGAGAGGGACAGCGGGAGGAACTACTGGCCTTGGTCCTCCTAGTTTTCTTTGCACGCTTCCTAGGAGGGGTTGCTCTTCTTCCCCACCGTCCACCGGTTCAATATCGACCAGGTCAGGAACCGGAACTAGCGTAGGAGGGGGCGCGCCCGTTGGGAGATGTTTAACAGTATCCCACCAGTGAAAGAAAAGCTCCTTTACTTGTGACACATTCAGCTTACGTGAACCGGGTGTAGGAGGAGCAGTACCCGAGCCAGCGCCGGTCCCGCCATCATGGGGTACCAGCATCGGCTCTGCGCCCTTGTCGTCCGGTGTAGGCCTATTGGGGGACGTTGGAGCTGCATCAGAACCTCCACTGTCGGGGTCTGGTGTCAGACAGGCAGGCAACTGAGGGAAGGGGGTGCCAGAGCTGACATCGGGAGGTGCCGAGGTAACCGGCGGCAGGCAAACAACCACTGGTGGCGGAATAACTGTCTTCAGGACGGGGGCCGGAGGGGCCATGGTTGGACGTCGGTAAGGCGTCCGCTTATTTTTATGTGCCGACGGGTGTCCTTCTGAGGCGTGAGCCTTATGATGGTCACCTTTATGGGCGGTGGACTTCTTGACCGAGCACCGGTCTGTAGCCAGAGGCGGGCACCGGTCGGAGTTGCGCGGTTTTGGTGGCAAGGAGGAGGCCCTGCTGCCAGAAGACCCAGAGGCCTTGCTCGACTCCCGGGAGTCAGCCTTCAAGGAAGAGGCCGAGCGAGAGGAGACCTTACCTGCGCCCGCTGACTTCTCGGTGGGCTGAAGAACCCACAGAGACTTGGCACAGCAGAGGAGGGCTTAAGGGTCGTGAGGTGGGATTCGTGTCCCGAAGACCCGGACTTCGAGCCCTAAGACCTGTGAAGGAGTGAGACCTTCCTCTGTCTTGCTCCCGGTGCTTGTGTGTCTTGCGGGCAGGTGGATGGTCAGATTCCCCCGAGGAGGAGGCCCATTCCATGACGGCAAGTTTGGTCTTGGCGAGGTAGGCTGCGAGAGACTTCTGACACCTGATCCGCGTACGCAAATTAAAGGCCTGACAATAAGGACAGGTGTCAGTGTTGTGGTCGGGCACCAGACAGTAAAAGCACGCCGAGTGACCGTCTTTGGCAGGTATCTGACACCCACAAGCGCATTGGTTGAGGTGAGCAGAGGACACAGAAGCAAGTAGTAGCGGGGGGGGGGAAATCGGTGGAGTACAAGTGATCGGTACTGTGACAGTAACAGAGTAAACTAACCCTGACCGTGCGGCGGGAAAGAACTGGAGCACGTGGGGAACTCCTCCCTTATATAGGGCGACACTGGGGTTGGAGCAGACGTTGGCGGGGGGCGCTCCCACGTCGGTACAGCTGGAAGAAAAAATTGCCGGAACTGCCACCAGGTGGTGTCAGTCCTAACTGTGGAACCTGCTGCAAGAGCTTCCTCTCGAAGTAAGATCAGTGTTTGTCTAAGTGGCTGGTGAACTGCATTGTTTATTGCTACCACAAGTACAACAAGCCCCTTCCAGGAGTGGTCAAGGGTCATTCCACCAGAGGTGTGGCCACCTTAATAGCTTCTTTCAGAACTGTCTGCTGCAGACATCTGTGCAGCTGCCACCTGGAGTTCTGTCCATACCTTCACCAAGCATTACAGTCTGGACATCGCCTCTAGGCGCAGGGCCAGTTTCAGCCTAGCAGTACTTCAGGGCCTTCTCACCTGAGCTCTTGGCTGCTGATCTGTCCTCCTCTCAGTGCTGTTCTCCTGGTGATGCCCAGTATTGCTTGGGACTCAGTCCTACCCATGTGGCCTGCTGCAAGAGCCTTCCTCAAAGTAAGATAGTACAGTTACATAACAACTTGCCGTAACAGTAGATTCTTCGAGAGAAGCTCTTGCAGCAGGCCCTAGTTTCCCCCTCCTCCTTCCCCTGCTCCTTTCCTCTCGCACTACTTCTTCCTTTCTTCTGGCTCTTGGGAAACCTCTTCTATTCTCCATTTGCTGCCCGTACATGGTCCCTGGCGAGAGATCTGAGGTAGGTGTGGGGGACTGCCCACCTTTATAGGCTAGGCTGACGTTAGCTGACTGACGGCGGCGGTGGGTGGTCCCCTGTGGCAGACTGCTAGGTAGAAGTTTTCCATGTGGTCCTGGCACCTGATGGCTTAGTCCTATTGGTGTGGCATGCTGCAAGAGCTTCTCTCGAAGATCTACTGTTACGGTAAGTTCTTATGTAATTGTACTTTTTATGATTTGTATATGGGTCACATCTACATGATGGCAGTTCCACCAGAAGTGCTGATTCATTGAAACATCTTTAAGCTAAGCTCATTCCACCCCCTGGGCAATATATCCTCCAGCTCTTCCCCATGACATCAGATCTTGCACGCTGGAAGCAGGGATCTGTGTACCACTTGCCAGGGGAGGTCGGTTAGGTGGTGTGGATTTGAACCATATACCACTCCTAGAACTACGGTTTCCGGTGACTAACCTATTTTGCTAGGGGCATGGATATGGTTCACTTATCTACATGCTAGCAGACTTCCAGCAATTCTCCAGGAGGAGGAGGGGGCAAGACACGCAGCTCTACCTGGGAAACAAACATTATAGAACCGAGGTCCCAAAAACAGCATCCCAGTGAGACTCCAGGTTGATGCTATAATGTGAGACGAAGGTGTGTGCTGACTTCCTGGTGGCAGCCCTGCAGATCTCCTGAATAGGGATGACCCTGGCAGCAGCAACCGAGGTAGTGGTATGTCTGATGGAATGAGTCCTAAGCCCTTCAGATGACTCCCTACCATTAGCCAACCTATAGCAGAGATCAATGCAGGATGTGATCCACCTGCTAATAGTCCACACAGCAGCCGGTCTGCCAGACACACAGCTTCTGCATATGTGACAAAGACCTGATGAGCCTCACCGCAAACTCCAGCCATGCGCTCTACATAATACAAAAGCAGTTGCCGTAGGTCCAGAATATGGAGCCTGTGGTTGGTCTCTGAAGAACGGTTCGGAGAATATACCAGGAAGTTCATCACCTGGTTAAGGTGGAACTCCATTACAACCTTGAGAAGAATTTTGTGTGGGGGAAAAGTACTACCTCCACAGATATGGAAAGTACACTGAGCGCATCTGGAGCTCACTTGATTTTTCTGGCTGACGTGATGGTCACCAAGAAGGGCGTTTTCATCGATAGGTGAGACATCTCACACCTGTATATAAGCTCAAAAGACTTGCCCATAAGCATGACCAATACTAGCAATAAGTCCAACGTGGAGGTGGGTCACACACTGGAGGGGACAGGTGGTCTAGGCCTTTAAAAATGCAAATAACCACCTTTTCCTGGGCCACTGTCGGCATACCAGCCCACGCCGGAGTGCAGAGATGGCAGCCAGGTGCACTCTGAGGTCATTGTTCGCAGCCCATGCTGACAGAGGGACCAGAGGCACTCAAGGATACTAGCCACAGTGAAGTCAAGGGGATCAAGCTCCTTGCCCTGGCACCAAATGGAAAATCTTACATTTAAAAGCATAGCACCAGAGTCTCAACTTTTTTTTGGGGAGGCCTCCACAATGTGGAGCACATTCTCTGAAAAACCCAAAGCCTGGAACTCCAGCCACTCAGGAACCAGGCTGTCAGGTGCAGGGACTGAAGGTCCAGGTGCAGGACCTTCCCTAGTTCTCTGGTCAGCAGATCTGGAAGAAGAGGCAACAGCCACAGAGGCCTGCTGCTGAGATGGAGGAGAGCCTGGTACTAGACCTGACATGGCCAATCCAGAGCTATCAGGATAATCTGTGCCTTAACCACTACCTAGTGGATTCAGAGGGAAAGGAGGAAAGATGTACAGGAGGCCTGGGGATCCAGGGCCTCACAAAGGCATCCCCCACCAGGGTCCCGGACTCTGTGTGTGTGTGTGTGTGTGTGTGTGTGTGTGTGTGTGTGTGTGTGGTGGTGGTGGTGGGCACAAAACAGTCTCAGTTGGACATTCTCCCAGGCAGCAAACAGGTCCACCAGAAGTGTGCCCCACAGGAAGAACAGGTGGCTCACCACCTTCTGATGTGGGAACCACTCAAGCAACGCTTCACCCACCTGGTTGCCAGCATCTGCCAGCTGACTGTCTGCTCCAGCGACATGGATCGCAAGGAGATCCACACCCAGGCTGCGCCTGAGGGTCCAGGTGCGGAGGGTCTCCCAACACAATGGAGGGGAGTGCGTGCTGCTCTGCCTGTTCAAGTAGAATATGGTTGTGGTGTTGTCCGCCTGGACTTGCATGACCTGACCTCAGACTAGAGGAGCGAATTCCATCAGAGCTAGCTGCACTGCAAGGAGCTCCAGCAGGTTGATGCGGTGACAGGATTCCCTGAGCAACTAGAAACCGTGGGACCTGTGGTTTCCCAGGTGGTATCCCCAACCCACCTGAGATGCATCCGTCATGTTGGAGATAGTTGGTTCTGGGCACACAAATGGGACTCCTTCCTACAGATGTTCTGGGATTAGCCACCACTGAATGGCATCCCACTTCAGCAGGGTCACTGTGACCAGCTGGTCCAAGTGTCCTAGGTGCTGGGGTCACAGATTGCCCAACTCCCACTACAGGTGTTGTCATCTGCCAGCAGGCCCACTGGACCACACTGGTGCAGGAAGCCATTTACTCCAGCAGCTGCAAGAAGTCCTGGGCTGGGCACGAGTGCCCAACCTGAAATGATCAGGCAAAGAATGTACGGTCCAGTGGCCTTGCCTGTAGGGAGTCTAGCTCTGCCCCGATAAAGAGAATCACCTGCAAGGGGATTAGTTCACACTTGGCCGAGTTGACCAACAGGCCAAAGTCTCTGCAGGTCTGGAGGGCTAGATCCCTGGACAGCTTCACAGCCTCCTTTGACAGCCTGGTCATCAGCCAGTCATCCAGGTAAGGGTAAACCCTAATGCCCTTGTGCCTCAAGAAGGCTGCCACCACTGCCATGCACTTGGTGAAAACTCTGGGTATGAACAAGTGGCTGAAGGGCATGACTTGGAAATGATAGAGCACCCTTTTGTGCAGAACCAGAGACACCGCCAGTAGGATGGACAGACTTGGATGCACAAGAATGCTTCCTGGAGGTCCAGGGGGCAAAACCACATGCCCTGCTCCAGGGATGGTATAATCTGGTCCACAATGACCATCATGGAACTTGCACTTCTATATGAACTGGTTCAGATCATGTAGATCCTGTATGTGGCACACTCATCCTATCCGTTTCGGGACCAGGAAGCACCTGGACACGTACTCTTGATTTGCCAGGGCGTCTGGAACATAAGTTATGGCTCCATTCACAAGGAGCTAAGCAACATCCTCCCTGAGGGCAGACATGTCCTGTGATACCGAGGACTCCCTCAGAGCAAGGGATCAGTGAATCAAGACAGCCTCGAAACAGAGAAGCAATGCTCTGCATACCACCTCGAGAACCCACCTGTCCATAGTAATGATGCGCCAGTGAGGCAAGTGGCGGCGAAGCCAAACCCCCACTGAGAGCTGGGTCAGGGACTGGACAGGAAGGAGGTAGACATCTCCCGATGCATCAATGCACAGCTTTGGATGGGGCACCATTTCCCCTGCTGCCACCTAATTTTGGCTCCTGGCTGGAAAGCTTGGCCTTGGGGTGCCAGGCTTGAAACTGCCCTTGCTGGTGCTGCTGCTGTGGCTGAAAGGACCGAAACTGAAAGTCTTTCTTTTTCAGTTTGTGGTCTTTTAGGATGAATCTACAGCAATAGTTCTCAGACTGTCACAGTGAGCCTCCCCAAATCCATGGAAAAGATTTTGAGCCTCCCCCAAAAACTGAAATAATCTTGGGCCTCTCCCCCAAAAAAATAACATACTGTACTTTACGCAGTACACCATGAATAAATTGAAACCCCTTTGAGTACTTGGCTCACATTCAGTTATTTGTCTTATACTGACGTGGGACCTTGAAAAGAGCTCCTGTGCTCAAAAGTGTTATCCGAATAACAAATAAAATAAACACATATTATTTAGCTTATTGTAACCCCCGGCCAGCCTACTTGCTCCACTATTTTCATTTCTGAACAATGTTACCCCTTGTTGCAGTACCTTCACGGGTCAGACTACTTTTTTTGTTTCCTCTCTATACGAAATTACCTTCCTACATACTTTGCGTTTCTTCGTCCTTCCCTGCTCCTAAGCAACATCTCAGGGATTACTTTGCTCCTTCCTGCTATTGTTCTTAGCACTTCTATGCTCAACCTTTGTATTTGGGCTGTTCTGCCATCAGTCTACAAATTGATCAATTACCACCACTTATTATTAGTTTATTGTTCAAATTTGTTTGCACTATTGTTCATTGTGTAATTCTTGATTATTTTGCAATTACCTTATGAAATGCATTCACTCCCTACCCTTCCCCGGGTACACCTGAAATGAGCCTCAACTCATTCACCTTCCCTTGTCACCTATTAGTAAATAAATACATAAGATTTACCTACTTCTGTCCTCTTTCAGTTTGCTTCATCTCTTCACACAAAATATATAAAACTCAGTTTAAATACAGTACATTTTCAGACTTGCCTGAGCCTCACCTGGAACAAGCTAGGGCCTCCCCATTTGAGAACCCCTGATCTACAGAGTCCAGGGCGGCACTGGACTTAATCTGAGTGAGATGACCACCCACCTCGGGACAAAGAGATCAGTGCCCAAGAAAGGGACATCGGCCAACTTATGCCTAGTATCTGCAGTAAAGGAGGAGAGCCTCAACCAGACCCTGCAATGCATCCTGATGGCCGCTGCCATGCCATCTCCAAGGCAGTCTGGAGCTGGTGTTTAGCCAGTGCCTTGACCCTGGTCTCGGACCACTTTTACAGACAACTGCTTGTCAGCAGGAAGGTAAGGGAGGACAGTATCCAGCACTCCCAGAAAGGAGTGAACAAAATCAGCCACCACCAAGCCATAGCTCACCTGACAGAGTCCAAGTGAGGAAGCGACAGACATTCTTGGCCTCATGGTCAAGCTTCTTCAACTCCTTGTTGGGCGGGCTTGTCCACATCCCCAGTGTTTCCAGATTTCTGGAAGACCGAGTCCAAAATCAGACCCTTATCCGAGGGGTGGTTCGAGAAACTGGACAGAGAGCCAGTAGGAATGCGTTATTTGTGGACCATACTGGCTGAGGATGCTGGATGCTGCCAAAGCCCAGGGCTGATCCCATAATGGCCTCAGTCATGGGAAAGGCAACTTTCGGGGATTTGTCCTTATCCAGAATGTCAGTAAAGGGGAATTTAGCCTCTTTCTGATAGGCTCCAGAGGGACGTTCATGGACTCAGGCAGAAGTCAGAGAAAAGCCCCAAATTACACCGACCTGTGATCAGTGGTCAATTCCTTAACAGATTCCCTGTCGAAAATATGCATCCTTCACAACTGCATGGAGGACCCATCGGAGTAATGTGAGGACTCATCATATAAGATCCTTGGCCATTTACTGCTGTGGACCACCCTAAAGTCATCAGACTGGGTGATTTTCACCGACAGCCGGCCAGGCAAGCCAGTCACAGCACAGCAGTCCTTGGCTGGGGCTCCCCACAAAGGCTGCGGTGGGAGCAGTTAACAGGTGTCGACTGTTGTACAGCCCTATCCTGCCGGCCAAAGCGCGTTGCCAAAGAAGCTACTAGTAGCACTGCTATGTATGCTGCTGGAGCCTCTCATCATCTGAGACTGAGGATGAGGAGTGTCGACAGCAACCTCGACTTTCAACCCAGGGGCCAATGTCGAGAAGCTGCCAGAAGTGCCGTACAGAAAATGTGCACCAACTTCGACTGCACGCCCTTCGGTGGAAGCTGTTCCTGAGTGGCACCAGCTGGGGACACAGACTGCTCCACATCGTCTTAGGTGAGGACCAGGAAGACCAGGGTCTTGGAGATCAACTCCTTGTCAATCCCCTCCAACAACTGCTTGATCAGGTCAAAGAAAATCTTGACTGCATATAGACACGTGTCGAGGCCGTCAATCCTAACGGGGGTACCGTGGAGATAGCAACCTGCCCTTCAACCAACTCTGACTCAGGCGAAGCAGGGTGCTCGACAAGTCTCAAGCAGTCTGGGGGGACGAAGGAGAGCGTGAAGCATGATCTCTCCTGGTCCCATGACCGACAACAGTGTTTTTTGTACTTCTTACCATTGAGGGCAGGGCTCTCCCCGAAAATCTGGAGGGCCAGATGCATCTCATGAAGTTCTTCTGTGAAGGATGCTCCAGCGCTGGCCCCCAGCTGGAAACAGTGCTGAGGCAGGCAAGGTGCCTGACACAGACTCTGCCGCCATTTCTTCCATGGCTGCGAGCTGAGCCGCGGACCCCACCACAGCAAAGGCCCCCTTGTGACCACCCTTGGGTTGCAGTTTAGGATCTCAATTGGCCATCTGACTTAGGAGAAGACCAGCCTTGTGATCCTCTACAGAGGCAGGAAGCATCGTCCGACAAAGGCCACAACCCACAACATCGTGTGCCGGCACTAGGCAGTAAAGACACGACACCTGTGGGTCCGTCCGCAACATCTTCTGTCGGCACGTCATGCACTTTTTGAAGTCTCGAGCTTGTGTCACCTCTTTGTGTTCCATCTTCCATCACCAAGGGTAGAAGAAGGACAGAGAAAAGTAGCAAAACTCAAAATGTGAAGGAAAAAATATCAAAGTTGTGCACTTTACGTCCGACAATGCACAGAGCTGTGAAGGAGGAGACTGAACTCTTCCAGTGGAAAGGAAGATCTGATGTCACAGGGCAGAGCTGGAGGATATACCATCTGGGTGGTGGGAGAAGTTTAGCTTAAAGATATTCTGATGAATCAGCACTTCTAGTAGAACTGCCATCATGTGGATATGTGAAGCACATCCATGCCCCGAAGAAGTGGAAAGACCAGTTACTTAAGAACTTACCATAACATTAGATCTTCGAGGGATCTCTCATCAGGTCACACCTATGGAACGTGGCCATCAGGCACTAGGATCCCAAGGAAACTTTTCTTCAGCAGTCTACTAGGGGCCGCCCATGCCGACGTAAGGCTCCAACGTCACTCACCCTATAAAAACGTGGGTGGCCCGCTCCATTTTCAGTTCTTACCCCAGCTAGAGGCCATGAGAGACAGGAGTTCTACTAGGGAATCGAGGAGAGAGAAAGAGAGAAAAAGGGATATGGAAGGAGGGACAGCATGACCTGATGACAGAGATTCCCACGAAAATCTACAGTTAATGGCAAGTTCTTGTGTAACTGGGGACAGCACGTCATACCTATGGAACGAGTCCCAAGCAGTACTGTGAGCAAGGACAGACTGGGTGGCAGGAGGCCAGAGGCCTAAGAAAGAAGGCCCTGAAGCACAGCAAGGCCAAAGCCTGCCTTTCTGCAGGATGCAATGTCCAGACTGTAGTGTTTAGTGAAAGTGTGGACAGTACTCCAAGTGGCAGCAGTGCAAATGTCGGCTGCAGACACGCCTCTGAAACAAACAGAAGTGGCTATGCCCTTGGTGGAATGGCCCTTAACAACCCCAGGAGGTTCTTTACCGTACTTCCTGTAACAAAAAATAATACAGTTGGCCAACCATTTGGTCAAGCACTGTTTCAAAACTGGAGAGCCCTCTCTCTACCAGGGATGAAAGAAACACCTGTTTGGACTTCCTGCAGTCCTTGGTATGGTGTGTATAGTAACATAAAATTCTATGCACATCCAAAGTATAGAGCAATGCTTCCCCTGGACTGGCACGCTCTGAATAATAAACAGGCTGGTGGATGGATTGGTTGAGGGTAAACTCAGGTACCACCACCTTGAGAAGAAATTTAGGATAAGTAAGGAAAGAAATTCTGTCTTTGTAGAAAATCAAATAAGGCTGCTCACGCATGAGAGCCTGTAGCTCTGAAATTCTTCAAGCAGAAGTAATGGCAACTAGAAATAACGCTTTCCACGACAGAAAGCGTAGTTTGCAAGATGTGGCTGGCTCAAAAGGAGGCAGGGTCAGATTCTCAAACAAAATTCAAGTCCCAGGCCGGAACTGGATTATGAATGGGAGGCTTCACGTGGACAACGCCTCTCAGACAAGTACTGGCCACATTCACCTATGCCACCGTACGGCCATTGATGGGCACATGGAAGGCTGATATGGCAGACAGGTGCACTTTAAGGGGAGGAAGACTTGAGACCGGCATCAGATAAGGTCAGAAGATACTCCAAAACCTGATTCACCAGGCAGGTGAAAGGATCCAGTTGGTGAGAAGCGGCTCAGATAGCAAACCACTTCCATTTACCAGAATAGGTGGCCCTGGTAAGGGTTTTCTGGCAGACACCAGGACATCAGCTACCTTCTGAGACACACCGAAATGAGCAATGGCTATGTCCTCAGGAGCCATGCATGCAAATGGAGAGACCTGAGGTCTGGATGGACCAGGGTCCACTGTGCCTTTGTCAACAGGTCCTGGAAAAGGGGCAGGGGAACTGGAGGTTCCACAGATAATTGTTACAGTAATGGAAACCATATCTGCCATGGGCCAAAACTAGGACACCAGAATCAGGGTGGCACCCTCTATCTAAGGTTTTATGAGAACCCTCTGAATTAGAGGGAAGGGAGGGAATGCATAAAGAAACCTCCCTTTCCAGAAAAGGGACAAAGTGTCTCACCAGAAAACTCCAGGCCCTGGATCTAGTGAGCAGAAACGCGGCAGTTTTGCATTGAGTGGGGATGCAAAAAGGTCCAACTCTGGGTGACTCCACCTTTCAAACAGGTCTTCTGAGAATCTGAGGTCAGTAGTTCCCACTCATGCGCTTTGGACTGTGACCAGCTGAGGCTGTCCGCCAAGGCATTTCGAGCGCTTGGCACATAGACGGCAGACAGTTCTAGACCGTGATCTAGAGCCCAGTACCAGACTGGCATTGCTTCCCGGCACAGAGGATAGGAATGGGTCCCTCCTTGCTTGCTGATGTAATAGATTACACAGATTGTTCGACTGTACCAACAGAGGACCTGTGGAGAGATGGTTCTGGAAGGCCTGTAAGGCATACAGAACAGCCCTCATCTCTAGAATGTTTATGTGGAGGTGAATATCCCCTTGAAACCAGAGGCCCTGGGTCTGATAGGGGTCTACATGGGCTCCCCAACCCTGACCGAAGCATCTGTGGTAAGGATTTGTTGAGGGGTGGAGATGAGGAAGGGAACACTCTTTAAAAGACTGCCTGGGTTCATCCACCAGTGAAGCACTGTGGGAAATGGTGAGGAAACAAGGACCAGCAGATCTACATCACCTGAACACTGATCCTATTGAACCCCGAGGGTCCACTGCAGAATCCTCATGTGCAACCTGGCCAGAGGGACTGTCACAATGACAGGTGCCATGAGGCCTAGTAGCCAAAAGAAACTTCTAGCTGGAACATGCTGGCTCGGAGCCACCTCCCGGGTCAGGGCAATAAGGTGGCCCACCCTGTCTTGAGGAGGAAGGCCTTACCCTGAGTAGAGTCCAGGACTGCCCCTATGTATTGCAATCTCTGAGAAGGGGTCAGCACAGACTTGGGTAGACTAACCGTGATGCCCAAGGAAATTAATTGTAGGGTGCATTCCAGAGTGGACAAGAGCTCTCTGGACTGGACTTGTCATAACCAGTCATCCAGGTATGGGAACACATACAGGCCCTTGCGCTGCTGCCACAGCTGCTAAGCACTTGGTAAAAACCTGTGGTGCAGAGAACAAGCCAAAGGGCAATACCCTGAACTGGTAATGCTCCCACTGGAACGGGAACTGCAGTTAACACCTGTGAAGGGGGGGGGGGCGCTCAAACCATGATTTTGAAAAAAGGGGGTTATCTGGGAGTGTGCTTTACAGACTCCTCCTTCAGAGAGGAGATAGTGGACCTATCAGAGGTTTCCACATTAACTCCTTCTTCATCCTCCTCTTCGTAAGGGAGAAGAAAATCAGGATGATACTCCTCTTTGGACTGCTCAGAAGCAGGGGCTGACAATGGCCATGCTGACAAACCCATACGGGGCACGGGGCATGCAGGCCTAGCAGGTAGCGCTGCTGAAACAGCCGACAACAGCATGGGTGACAACGGCCAGGGTCGCGTAGCTAGCTGTTGAATAAGAGAAATAGTAATGGATGTTAGAATGGTATTAAGGCTGAAAGCAAGGAAGGGAACCATTGTCGACACTGGCGTCAACAGAGGGGGTGCGAGGCCCTGGTACAACGATGAACCGCTAACTGAAGAGGTAGTGGGTGGGCCCAGTGCCAATGGACCTTGAGACTCAAGAGGCCTCGACAGCAGGGCGGGGGCTGACAACCCGGAGGCCGACGGCTCTTTCACAGCCCTATGAAGGGCAGGAGAAGAATCCACCATGGAGAGACCTGGAAGAAGCAGAAGCCTGCACGAGGCGAGGTGCCAACGCTGAAGCTGTCGACAGGGTAATCCCAGGAGAAGAGGAGGAGGAGGAAGAATCCAGTGGGGACTGGAATCACCACTGAGGGGAATGGTCTTTGGGCTGTTCCTTATCCTGTCAAGAGTGTTTCTCCAAGGATTTGACCCGGGCCTTGGCGGCCTGCAGTCCCGTGGAAGACACCGACCGCTGGGCGGAGGGGTCGCAAAAGATCCCTGCTCTCCACTGGCTAACTGTTGCTCCATGAGGAACTTCTGCAGGGCTTTCTTTCGTCAGTGCCAGGTGGTAAGGTTGAATTTCTGGGAGGATTCACAAATTAGGACGTGATTTAGGCCCAAGACAGCAGACACAGAGCTGGTATTTGTTGGTGGAGGAAATCTTTCTGCAGCAGCAGCGATGGAAAAGAGCCAATAAAGGAGTAGTTCTTGACATACAAAAGAGAAAGGAATCACTTGTAAATAAAAGAGATTGGATAAAAGAAAATAAAAGGTAAGTAAATTTTGGCAGTAAACCTGAGTGACAAAGCTTCCACGGAGTCTGTGCGCGAATGGACAACAGCAGGAAAGAACTGAGGAGAGATCGGGGCTGCCCGTGCTTTTATACGGTGAGTGACATCAGAGGCGGATGTCGGCATGGGCAGCCCCTAGTAGTCTGTTACAGAAAAGCTTTCACCGGATCCTAGTACCTGATGGCTAAGTTCCATAGGTGTGACCTGATGACAGAGATATCCTTGAAGAAGATTTTCTTTTTACTGGGTTTAAGTGACTTCCCCATAAAAATTGTAAAATAGACTGTATAGACAGGCCTCAAACTGCAGAGGGCAGGAAACACAAATAAAAACCCAGGATTACAAGGGATTTAATCAAATATATACTCCTCTTTTGACAACTGCATATCCTACCAATGGAGAACTTGTCTTTTCTGCAACTGCAACATTTCTGCCCGGTTCAGAGTTCCCCTTGCACAAAGAAAAGTCCAAAACTTTTAACCAGGGAAGTCAACACTGTTATCTCTACAGACTGCAGATATTCAAAGGACTTTTGTCCTAGACACAAAACATGACTTTCTGTAAGGAGTAGCTCTATTTTATTGAAAGGAAAGCAGACAAAACCAAACAAAAAATTATGCACTTAATAGTGAAAAAAATTCACACACATAAAAAATCTAAATAATCATTATCCGTCTGATTAGCTAATGAACAGAAAAAGAAATATGAAAGGTCAACTTATAGCAATAGCAGAAACAATATCAAACCACTAACTACTTTTTTTTTTTAAACTTTATTTACTGACCACCCAGTCCAGAGAATTGACTTCCAATACTGAAAATCTGTCCTGGCAAAGACTAACTTTTTTTGAGATACATCTTTAAACAGCTGATTCACAGCAGCAGGGTGCTCATACCAGGGCTGGAACGGGGGGGGTGACCCCGATGAGGACCCATGGTCCAGGAAGGGGCGAGGTACAGTGACCCTCCAACAAACAGGAAGGCTGCCCCTTCGGAGGGGGCGAATGCTAGGAGGAGCAGTTGACGGGGGAAACAGTCCCGTCGATGAGGGAAGCATAACAGGACTTCCCATTGACAGGGGCTGCCTCCCCATCGACAAGAAACGCTCTGTCGACAGGAGAGGAGCTCACATCAACAACAGAGAACATCTAGAGCATCCCGTCGATGGGGGAATGGATCCCGTCGACGGGGAAGAAGGAGCAACAAGCTCCCTCGACGGAGGGAGGCCCCCGTCAATGAGGGACATGCTCGTGATGAGGGAATAGTGCCTGTCGACGAGACCTGTCCCGGGGAAGGCCCCGTTGACGATACAGGGAGCAAGGAAAGCTCAGTCAATGGAAGAAAGAAGAGAAATCGGGTTCAGGTTCCGTCGAAAACTGCAACTCAGGAGACTGAGTTAGTTGCTGTGTGAGCTGAAGCCAGCGGGAAAATGAACAAAGTACTAGGGGCCGCCCCCACTTATACTCCACCTACAGAATTGATGTCGTGGGGCAGCCACTATACAGGATTGCTGAAGAAGCTGCCGTGAGACAGCTCCACCTGGTAGTGACTCCCATAAGTAATGACTTACTGCAAGAGACCAGTCCGTGGAAGATCTACTGTTACAGGTGAGTAACCTGTGTTTCTAGGGATGTGGATATGTTGTTCTTATCCACACTTGTTGGCAGACTCCTAGCAGTTCGGGAGGAGGGAGGCAAGGCACACACCTCCTACTTAGGGAACAGAGATTGGAGAACTGAGGCCCCAAAACCAGCATTCCAGCTTGACTCTAGGTCGATGTGGAAATGGGTAATGAAGGTGTTTGCTAACTTCTAGGTAGCAGCCCTGCAGATATCCTGGATAGGGACGTCCCTAAAAGCAGCCATCGACACAGGGATATGGTGGCTAGAATGAGCTCTTATCCCTCTGGGAGACTCTTTGCCCACCAATCTATAGCAAAGATCAATACAGGATGTTATCCATCTGTCAATCGTCCGCTTTGCTGCAGGTCTGCCAGGTGCAGCTTCAGATTAGGTAAACAGCTGGTGAACCTCTCCCCGAACTTCAGCTGTTCAAGCCTTATAATAAGAGAGCGCTCAACTCAGGTCCAAAGTATGAAGCCTGTACTCAGCCTCCGAGGTGTAATTAGGGTAGTAGACCAGTAGAGTCAACACCTGATTACGGTGAAACTGACACCACCTTCAAAAGGAGTTTCGGGTTGGGGCGCAGGTCAACCTTGTCTCTGTGGAAGACCAGGCAGAGAATCAACAGAGAATGCCTGTAGTTCCCCAGTTGTCCTGGCTGACATGATAGTCACCAAGAAGGCGGTCTTCCACGACAGATGTGACATCTCACACCTGTGCATCAGTTTGAATGGCTTGCCCATGAGTTTTGACAAAACCTGCAGTAAATCCCACGGAGGTGGAGGTTCACGCACTGGAGGGGAAATGTGGTCGAGGCCTTTAAAGAAATGCCAGATCACCTTTTTCTGTGCCACCGTCTGCTGACTGGCCCACACCAGGTAAGTGGAGATGAAACATAGAAGTTGATGGCAGATAAGGACCGCAAGGCCCATCCAGTCTGCCCATTTTGTTTTCTACCTTATAAATGTGTCATCGGCCTTTGCTCTGTCAGTGTCCTATCTATTCATACTCATCTGTATTGCTCCCTTATGTCTATTCCATGCCTGTTTGAAGCCCTGCACAGTATTCATAGCCACCACTTCCTGAGGTAGGCCGTTCCATGCATCCACCACCCTTGCTGCAAGGTGCACCTTAAGGGTTGTATACCGAAGACCTTCTTAGGAGAAAGACCAAAGGTAGTCGAGGATGCTAGCCACAGGACAGGATGAAGGATCCAGGCCCTTGTCCTGACACCAAATGGAGAATCTCTTCCATTTGAAGGCATATCACTTCCTGGTCGACTCCCTCCTAGATGCTTTAACTATGCTGAATACATGGTCGGAGAGACCCAAAGCATGGAACTCTAGAAGCTCAGGAACCAGGCTGTCAGGTGCAGGGATTGAAGGTCTGGATGGAATACCTTCCCCTGACTGACGGAGATCAGGTCCGGGCATGCTGGAAGATGCCGCGGGAGCCTGGTGCTGAGGCCGAGGAGATCTGGATACCAGAACTGGCAGGGCCTGTCTGGGGCCACCAGGATCATCCTTGCCTTGTCCCTCCTGATCTTGAAGAGCACCTTGTGGACCAAGGGAAGTGGAGGGAAGGCACAGAAGAGGCCTGGGGTCCATGGCCTCAAGAAGGCATCCACCTGCAGTGAGCCCTGCTGAGGAGGATGGGCATGAAGCAGCTTCAGCTTGGTGTTTTCCCCGGAGGCGAACAGGTCCACCTGAGGGGTGCCCCACTGGGAGAACAGGCTGTGAGCTACCTCTGGATGGAAAGACCACTCGTGGGATGCCTTACCCACACGGCTGAGGGCATCTGCCAGCTGATTCGTGGCTCCTGCCACATGGATGGCTAGGAGATCTGCCTCCAGTTGGCTCTCAAGGGTTCAGATGTAGAGTGCTTCCCCGCACAGAGGCCAGGAGTGCGTGCCGCCCTGTTTGTTGAGGTAGTACATAGTTGTGGTGTTGTCCATCTGGACTTGAACCACTTGACCACAAGGGAACGGAGCAAATGCAGCCAGCGCCAGCCGAACTGCTCGGAGTTCCAGCAGGTTGATATGGCATTGGGATTCCTCGGGGGGTCCAGAGCCCATGGACTCAGATTCCCCATGTGGGCACCCCAGCCAGTGAGAGAGGCATCAGTCATAAGGACAACAGTCAGCTCGGTATGGACAAACGGGATCCCTCCCTGCAGATGTTCCTGGATGGTCCGCCACTGGAGGGCATCCGACATCTTCTATATCACAGTGACCAGCTGGTAGAAATGACCATGTCGCTGAGACTACTGGCTCCCACCGAAGGGGGTGCATAAGCCACTAGGCCCATCGGACCACGGTGGTGCAGGCCACCATGTAACCCTGAAGTTGCAGGAAGTCCCGGGCAGGGCACAATTGCCCAACCAGAAATGATTGGGCAAAGGAGGAGAGAACCTCAGCCCTGTCTGCCGGGAGCCTGGCTCTGACTCGGCAAGAATTGCGCTCTGCCCCGATGAAGCAAATCACCTGTGAGGGCATGAGTTCTGACTTGGCCTCGTTCACCAGGAGGCCAAGGCCGTGGCAGGTGTGGAGGGCCAGATCCTTGGACCTCACCACCTCCAGTCTGGAAGGACCCACTATTAGTCAATCATTGAGACAGGGGTACAGTCTGACCCCTCGACACTGAAGATGGGCCGCCACCACGGCTATGCATTTGCTGAAGACCCTGGGGGCCGATGACAGGCCGAACGGCATGGCTTGGAACTCAGAGGGTTCCCTCCACCCTGAAGCAGGGGGACCTCCGGTGGGACGGATGGATCGGGACGTAAAAACACATCCTGAAGATCCAGTGAGCAGAACCATGTTATGCTCGAGGGATGGCATGATCTGGGACAGAGTTACCATCCGAAAGGTGCGCAACCTGAGAAACCGAATCAGGTAGTGCAGATCTAGAATGGGGCACCAGCCCCCAGTCCATTTTGGGACCAGGAAGTACCTGGAAACAAACCCTGGGTTGACCGGTGGGTCCGTGACTCTGACCACTATCTCCTTACGGAGGAGTTAGGCAATATAATTTCTGAGAGCCGACAAAGTATAGGCAGATACCTTTTCCTCCTGTGGGGCGCAGACTTGGCTTGGGAGGTACTGCTCGAGTTCCAGAGGCAGACCCTGGCTGACCACATCCAAAACCCATCTGTCTGTTGTAACAGCAGACCAGATGTAAAGAAAGTGGAGGACCCAGAGCAGTTGTGGTGGGTATGTGGGTGGCTGCCTCCATCCTGTCACTGCGCAGCCTTGGAGGAGGAAGAGCCGGCAGCGGGGCCTCTGGAACCTCTACTGCCGGGCTTATGGTTCGCCGAAGCCCTGGACTTGGGCCGAGGGTGCCAAGAATTACCCTGCTGCTGCTGCCCAGTTTGATAGTGGGGCTGCTTGGCTGCAGGGGCAGAAGGTTAAAAGGGCTGCTTCTTCTGCGATTCCTTAGAACCCTGGGGTTCTTTTTGGGCAGAAGTAATGGAGTCCAAGGTGGTGCTGGACTTCTTGATATGTTGAAGGTGACCATCGATTCCTTGACCGAACAAGTCAGTACACAAGAAGGGAACATCTGCCAGTTTGTGCCGGGTGTCTGCCGTGAAGGTCGACACCCTCAGCCAGGCTCTGTGGCGTATGGCAACTGCAGCTGCTACTGATCGGGCACAAGAATCCCCGATATCCAGGGTTGTCTGGAGTTTCTGTTTAGCAACCGCCCGACCCTGATAATGGACCTACTTGACCGTGGTCTGAAGGTCTGCGGGAGATAAGGAAGCACCTCATCTAGGGAGTCCAATACGGCATGGGAGAAGTGTGCCATAACAACAGCTGAACTCACCTGTCTGAGACCGAGCGAGGAAGCAGCATAGACGTTTCCGGCTGCATGGTCCAACTTTTTGGACTCTTTGTCCGGAGATCTAGCCATGTGTCCCAAATTACCTGAGCGTCGGAACACAGATTCGGTCACCAATCCCTTGGCCAAGGGATGCTGTGCAAACCCCGAGGGAGTGCCGAAGGGAACCATGTATTTGTGGGCCATACGAGCAGACAGTGCAGGGCAGGAGGCTGGGTGCTGCCAAAGCTCCAAGACCAGATCAACTATGGCCTCGGCCACTTGGAAGGCCTCAGACAGGGAATCCCCTTTCCTCAGGATGTCAGTTAAGGGGTATTTGGCACATTTCTTGACGGGCTCCAACGGCATCCCTGTTGATTCGGAGATGAGATAGAGGATGCCCATGAAGGACGTGGGACCCTCCTCTGTTGATAGACTCATTGAATCATTGTCACAGGGATGTGACTGCAGGTCCAAATCCTCAAACCCGGAGTCCAGGTAAAGCGGACGACCACCCAAGTCACTCTTGACCCGCTGCAGACGGTCCGGAGTGAGGGTGACTGACAGCCCGTGTGGGAGACCATGATCGGGTCAAGACTCCTTGGCAGGAGCACCTAAGGGAGACTGCTTAGGTGGCAGCTCCACCAAGACAGGTGGAGAGACCAGCTTTGGCCGAGCCGGGAGGGTCTTCATCGGTTCCATGGGCAGAGGAACGGTGTCGACCAGCTCTGGAGGAGTCGGCATCGGCCTAGAGGGTGATAGCCAAGTGATGGCCGGAGTAGAAGCCGGGCCGAGTTCGGACCGGTCTTCATAAGCTGTTGCCACGAGGTCCTCGTAGCGATGATGCAACTTGCATCGAAGTCTCTCCTCACCCAAGGAGGACGAGGACAAATGGCGGAGTCGGCTCTTCTTGGAGCGCCGCTTGTGGGATTTCCTTGGCTTATTGGTCGATGGGGTCCAGGACCTACAAGACAACCGTCGGGGCTTCTCTGAAGGAGTCAGGGAGAACCGCGGCTCCTTCAGATCGGGGACCATGACCACAGGGAAAGCACCAGCAAGCTGGGTCTCGTCGGTCAGCAGGACCGGGGTCCCAAATAAGGAATTGTCTGCCTCATTGGGCGACAACGGGTTGATTATAATTTCGACCTGGTCGTCGTTCCGTGTCTGAAGCCAGCGGCCAAGGTTGCAATTTTAACCGAAGTCAGGATAGGAGACCCCTGTGTCAGAGATCTCTCTCTGTCCCAAGAGTATTGACCTGAAGATTCTTCTCTCAGCCCTCTGTCCTTTTTACGGGACTGGGAGGTGTGCGAACCAGACGGGCAGTCCCTTTTCATAGGGAGAGAATGACACATCTTTTTGAAGGAACTGGAGAATGAGGTGCCCAGTTTGGGCACAACAAAAAACGAAAATAAAGAGGATTGTTCGGTGGCACAAGCTGCCTCCATCTCGAAGGCTTTCATCTGTTCCAGTTGGTTGGCGGATCCCACAGCCGCAGAAACCACACAATGGGCATCCTTAGATTTGACCAGCGGGTGCCGTTTTTCCGGTCGTCCAAGTTGTAAACGTGCAAGGCGATCATCCAGAACCGGAGGATGGAAGGTGCGGCAGAGACTGCAGGCCCAAAGGTCATGCTCATGGACCAGGCAGTAGACGCACGTGGAATGAGGACCAGTGCGGGACATTTTCTGTCTGCATGGACACCGGCGGAACCCGGGAGAGGACTTGTCCTCCATATTGGTCACGATCACGAACTGTCGTGGAGAAACTCGAATGAGTTTTAATTTCAGTAAACTAGCCAAAGTATTGAACGCCAGCGCCTACTCAACGTGAAGCGGTAAGGAGGAAAAATACAGGTTACTCACCTGTAACAGGAGTTCTAGGAGTGGTATGTGTTGTTCAGACATACTTTGTGGCAGGCTTCTTGCCGCTTTAAATCTTGCCGGAAGGTCTTCAAGCTGGCTCCTCCCACCCACCCGGGTGGTAAAACCCTTGGCTCCACCCCATGACGCCAGATCTAGCCCGCTGGAAGCCAGGCTGCGCCATGCAGCCGAGGTTAGGGATCGGTGGATGAACAACATATACCACTCCTAGAACTCCTGTTGCAGGCAAGTAACCTGTATTTCTAGGGACGTGGATATGTTGTTCAATCCACACTTTGTGGCAGACTCCCAGCAGTTCTCTGGGAGGAGGGAGGCAAGGTGCGCACCCCCTACTTAGGAAATAAGGACTGGAGAACTGGGGTCCCAAAACCAGCATCCCGGCGTGACTCTAGGTCAATGTGGTAATGGGAAATAAAGGTGTGTGCTGACTTAAAGGTAGCAGCCCTGCAGATTTCCTGGATAGGGACGTCCCTAGAAGCAGCCACCGAAGCAGCGGTATGGTGGGTAGAATGAGCTGTTATCCCTTTGGGAGGCTCCATGCCCGCCAACCTATAGCAGAGATCTATGCAGGAGGTGACCCAACTGCTTATCGTCCACTTGGCTGCAGGTCTGCCAGGTGCGGTTTCAGCATAGGTGACAAACAGCTGGCGAACCTCTCCCCGAACTTCAGCCATTCACTCCTTTTAATAAGCGAGCACTCTTCTAGGGTCCAAAGTATGGAGTCTATATTCAGCCTCCAAGGTGTGACTGGGGTAGAACACCGGCAGAGTCAACACCTGGTTAAGGTGAAACTCTGACACCACCTTCAGAAGGAATTTCAGGTGGGGGCGAAGGACAACCTTGTCCCTGTGGAAGACCAGATAAGGAGAATCGATGGAAAGCGCCTGGAGCTCTCCCATCCTTCTGGTCGACATTATAGCCACCAAGAAGGCGGTCTTCCACGACAGGTGGGAGACATCGCACCTGTGCATCGGTTCGAATGGCTTGCCCATGAGCTTAGCCAATACCAGCAGTAGATCCCACGGAGGTGGAGGTTCTCGCACCAGAGGGGATATGTGATCAAGGCCTTTGAAAAAGCGCCCGACCACCTTCTCCTGTGCCACCGACTGCTTGCAGGCCCGCGCCCGGTAAGCAGAGATGGCTGCCAGGTGCACCTTGAGGGTCGTCGACCAAAGCCCTAGCTGAGAAAGGGACCACAGGTAGTCCAAAATACTAGCCAAGGGACAGGAAGAGGGGTAAAACCCCTTGTCCTGACACCAAATGGAGAATCTCTTCCATTTGAAGGCATAGCATTTTCTGGTAGACTCCTTACGGGACGCCTCAATGACATTGAGGACCTCGTCGGAAAGACCCAAGGCCTGGAACTATAGCCGCTCAGGAACCAGGCCGTCAGGTGCAGGGACTGAAGGTCCGGATGGAGAACCTTCCTCTTGTCGACTGAGATCAGGGCTGGAAGCCGTCTCGGGAGCCTGGAGCTGAGGCTGAGGCCAGTCTGAGGCTACCAGGATCACCTGCGCCTTGTCCCTCCTTGTGTTGAGGAGCACCTTGTGGATCAAGGGAAATGGAGGGAAGGCGTAAATGACACCTGGGGTCCATGGCCTCGAGAAGGCATCCCCCTGCAGCGAGCCCTGCTGAGGGGGGCGGGTGTGAAACAGCCTCAGCTTCGCATTCTCCTGGAGGCAAACAGGTCCACCTGAGGCATGCCCCAATGGGAGAACAGGTCTTGCACTACCTCCGGCAGGGGAGACCACTCATGAGATGCAGTGCCTATCCAGCTGGGGGCATCGGCCAGACTGTTGGAGGCTCCTGCCACATGGATGGCTAGGAGATCCGCCTCCAGACTGATCACGAGAGACCAGAAGTGGAGAGCCTCCTTGCACAGAAGCAAGGAGTGTGTCCCGCCCTGACGGCTGAGGTAGTACATGGTCGTGGTGTTGTCCGTTTGGACCCGAACCACCTGACCCCGTACAAACGGAGCAAAGGTGGTGAGGGCTAGTCGAACCACTCGAAGCTCCAGCAGGTTGATGTGGCATCGAGACTCCTGAGGGGACCAGAGGCCATGGGCCCGGAGATCCCCCAGATGGGCACCCCAACCCATCAGAGAGGCGTCGGTTGTTAGAGTGACCGTCAGCTAGGTGTGGACAAACAGGATACCCTCCTGCAGATAAGCTGGGACGAGCCACCACTGCAGGCCATCCCACATCTCTTGGGTCACTGTCACCAGCTGGTCCAGAGGACTGGAGCGCTGTGACCACTGGCTGGCCAGCCCCCATTGCAGGGGTCGCATATGCCAGGTGGCCCAGCGGACCATACTGGTGCAGGCAGCCATGAGGCCCAGAAGGCGCAGGAAGTCCCAGTAAGGGCACAATTGCCCAACCTGAAATGACTGGGCAAAGGAGGAAAGGACCTCGGCCATGTCTGCCAGGAGCCGAACTCTGGCTCAAAGACAGTCCAGCTCTGCCCCAATGAACTGAATCACGTGCGATGGCATGAGTTCCGATTTGGCCTCGTTGATGAGGAGGCCAATCTGAGAGCAGACCTGGAGGGCCAGATCCCTGGACCGCTCCACCTCCAACCTGGAGTGGGCTGCAATCAGCCAGTCATCCAGGTAAGGGTACACCCGGACCCCTCGGCGCCACAGGAATGCTGTCACCACTGTCATTCATTTGGTCAAGACCCTGGGAGCTGGAGAAAGGCCAAAGGGCATGGCCCGGAACTCATAAAGAGATCCCTCTGCTCTGAAGCGGAGGAATCGCTGATGAGATGGACGGATTGGCACGTGAAAGAATGCGTCCTGGAGATCCAGAGAGCAGAACCACATGGCTAGTTCCAAGGATGGAATGATCTGAGCCAGAGTGACCATCCTGAAGGTGACCGGCCTTAGGAACTTGTTCAGGTTGTGCAAATCGAGAATGGGGCACCAGTCCCCCGTCCACTTTGGGACCAGGAAGTACCTGGACACAAACCCTGGGTCTGGAGGAGGGTCCGTGACCGGGGACTTCGGCACAGGAGGCATGGGTAAGTCCTCGGTTACCATCAGGGGAACCGGTGAAGAAGGGTTGTCTGCTTCTCCAGTTGACAAACCGTCCAACGGGTTGAGAAAAATCTCAACCACATCGACAGATGTCTCAGCCGGCTGACCTGACGGGGACACCGTGAAGCTAGCGGCCTTAGCCGCAACCTATACCGAAATAGAGAGCTGATGGTCCAGTGAAGGGGATCTCTCCTGCTCCCACGAACGTCGACGGTGGGACTTACCTTTTGGTTCTTTTTTCTTGGACCTACTGGTATGTCCCGATGGCCCTTCTCCCTTGGTAGAGAGGAACTGGCAAAGCTCCTTGAAAGAAGCAGTGTAGGAGGAGCCCAAGGACAGTGGGATAAACGCCGCAGCCGAGGAGGAAGATGAAGCAGCCTCGGCTGCCTCCTCCTCGAGGGTGATCAACTTCTCCAGCTGCTCCGCCGAGCACGCAGCCGTGGACACCGCCCAACGGGCCTCCTTTGACTTCACCGGCAGGTACCGTTTCTCGGGACACCCAAGTTGTAGTCTGGCAGCGCGGTCCTCTAAAACCAAAGCCGAGAAGGTCTTGCACAGATTGCAGGCCTGCGGATCGTGGGCAAGACCCAGGCAGTAAACTCACGCGGAGTGCGGATCGGTCCAGGACATCTTCTGCCCACAAGGGCACCGACGGAAGTCAGGAGTAGATTTGTCCATCGCAGCTTCGAGGGAAGATGAAGACTGTAGTCTAGTAAACTAAAATAATTTTCAGAAAACCTGAAGAGTTTGGATCCAGGCCTAAAACGCAGAGCGCTAAGGAGGGAACCTGGGCTTCCAAGCGGTTAGGAAGATCTGGCATTATGGGGTGGAGCCGAGAGTTTTACCACCCGGGTGGATGGGAGGAGCCAGCTTGAAGACATTCCGGCAAGATTTAAAGCGGCAAGGAACCTGCTACAAAGTGTGGATGAACACAGATCCACATCCCTAGAACTGAATTTTCCAAGCGGAAAGGAAAATCTGGTATCATGGGGTGGAGCTGAGGCATATACCACCCAGGTGGGTGGGAGGAGACAGTTTTTAGACCTTCCAGCAAGATTTAAAGGGAAAGGGACATGCCAACAAGTGTGGATAACAACAACGTACCACATCCTCTCTTTAATGCCTTCTGCCGCTTTGCTATCGACTCCCCTTCCTGCTCCCATCACTGTAAACTCTATCGCTCTCTTACCTTCCTTCCGCTATCTCACAGATGCATCTCTCACTGTGCCAACCTAACCTCCAAATTCTGTTTCGGGGGGCTCCCCTCCTATCACTCATCCTCTCTCTCCACACCACCTCCCCCCACCCACTCTCTCAGATCAAATGATGCCTGCACCTTGACGATCCCTTGCCGCTCCACCCTCATCGGTCAGACTGGTTTCGCCCATCGTTTCCCTAAAATGTGGAATTCCTTCCCCCCTGAAATGACACTCCTCCTCCAACTACTCCCTTATCTCTGCCTTACACAAATGAAAATTACGTACCTATCGTAATTCCTGATCTTTCTGTGTATCTGTAATTTCTGTAACCTTGTTGTATTGTAATAGTGTACTCTCCCGGGTCGTGCCTGAAAATAGGCAGGGTTGTTTGCCTAGTGCACCTACCCGGTTACCAAAAGCTAATAAATAAATCTTCACCATTCATCACCTGTGGGTTCTGACGGAAGTCACGACCCCACAGGAGCTTTTTTTTGATGGGCGGAGTTGATGCAATGCTGTCGCCGCCCTTGAGGCCGACGCACTGTGTGGTGCTCGTGGGTTGGCCGTTAGGTGTCACTGACTCCGCCTCCGCCAGTTCTGAGTCGCTGTAGAAGTAGAAGGGTTGGGAGGGAGGGAGGGACAAGGAAGTCCAAGGGACAGACAAAGGAAAGGATATACAAATAAAAAGAGAAATAAATGACTGAGAGGACAGAAGCAGAGTTGGAAATCTAAGAGGATTAGGAAGGGGCCCCAATCTCTGGAAGCAGAAAAAGAAGGGAAGGAAAAATCAGAAATAGGGAGGGGGAGGACATACCCTGAACCTTAGACCTGTCTCCAGGTTGTATAGGAACTGCGAAGGCGTAGCCAGAAGGCTGAACTGCCAGGATTCAAGGCACAGAATAACTGGCAATAAACTCCGACATGAGCAAAAGCGGCTATTCTGTGAGAAAAGACAGGATACAGGACTGTACTCTCCCCCAAAACCCTCCGAGTGGAGGTGAGAAACAAGGTTTAGTAGAATAATTTGAGGGATAAGTCCTAAGGGACAAAGATGAAGTAGTTTAGAGGAAGAAAGAGAAAGAAGAGAGGACAACCACCAACTCCCACCCCAACGGGGCGAAGCCGAAGCATTAAGGAGAAGGTGCCCCACCCCAATCCTCTCCCTCCTAACAGGTAGTAAAAATTCCCGTGTGCCCCAGGTCACCCCTGGCCCTGACCAGCGGAAAGGAAGGGAGGGAAGAGGGGCACACAGAGGAGGGGACCCAGAGACTGAGGCCCCAGGGGATAGGGCAGGGATTGTGATGAATGGTGAAGATGCACAGAAAGATCAGGAATTACGGTAGGTAAGTAATTTTCATATCTTATCTGTGTCAATCTTCACGATTCATCACCTGTGGGTGAGTACCGACCCCCCCCAAAGGGGGACCTAAACCCTAAAGGACAAAGTCCCTTAGCCCTCAGTGGGTGAGACACAGAGGGAGAACCTTTACAGGCCTGGCAAGGCCCGAGAGTGGGGAGAGTGAGACAGGGACCCCCTGGAGCGGGGTAGGAAGTTGCCCCGACAGACGCCGCCTCACCCTACGGGAGAAAAGATGGGTTCTGGTAAGGGAAGGAAATCACCATATGCCAGGCCAAGGGTGACAACTGGGAAAGATGTAGCCATGCTGATCGCCTAGTGCAGATCGCTGTCCCTACGACCCTGGTAGCTACCTCGCTGGCATCATGAGATGCCCTCGCTTGGTGCCTTGCTAGCTTCAGGCCACTTGCAGAGAGTGCAATGGCTTGTCTGGTTACCTCTGTATCAGGCATAGAGGCTAGGAGTTGACCTAGCCTGGACCAAGAAAACCCATCATAGGTAGCATGGTGGACCTGATATGCTGAAATTGAAAGAAGCAACTGTGCCGAGTAGAAAGTCCTCCTCCCCCAGAAGTCAAAATCCATAGAATCTTGATCTGGGGGCCGGTCACGGAGAGTGGCGCGAAGCCCATTGGGAGTGTCCAGCTGTGTCAATCCTGGCTGAGGATGAGGCATATGACCTGGAGACTCGGGGGAGGGGGGAACCACAATACCTCTGGCTCAGATCCCTAGGGGCTGGGACTCCGGAAAAGGGTCTTTGCCAGAAACGCAACGACACCTCCTGAAAAGCAGCAGGCCAGGCAGGCACCACAAGGGTGTCCGCACTGAAATCACCTAGGAAGGCGTGCGTGTCGATTGCTCCAGATTGGGTGGGGTGACATGCAGATCCTCCATCATCCTCACGAGGAAACGCTGATACTCTGCGAGATCAGCAGCTGGAGAGATGTGGACAGAGGGCTCCTCTCCCCCGAAGAGGGGGATGAAGAAGCGGAGGACCTCAGAGATCCAGGGGTTGTCTGCTCAGGGTGATGGCGAAACACCTGTCTGTCCATGGCTCTGGCATATGAAGGGAAGTGAGCAGCCACACCTCTGAACTGCTCCCAGGAGAGAGGTTCCCTAGGATCAAGAATGCTTGGGAGCGCAGGAGAAGGTGACAGAGGAGTGGGGACAAGGCCATCGGCAGAAGGCGACAGTCCTCTGTCCGGGCAAGAGAGTGCACCAGGGGCCCCAAGGGAAGAAGGGGCCCTGGAAAAACCTACAGCAGACAGCTGATCAATCATTCTGGAACTGCCTAGGCTGTGCCCTGAAGATTCCCCCCTGTGAGGTGACCGGGACAGTGGAACTCCAAAAGGATGGTCTCTACCCTTCAAAGACCGAGAGAGAAGGATGAGGGTCTGCGCTACGACTCCTTCTCGAACACGGGTGGGTCCCAGAAAAGGGTCGCCGCATCGAACACCGAACCCTTGACCCCTAGGAGTCCGAAAAAGTCCTCCTCCTCGCACAAACCAGCCTAGGCAGTTGACAACCCTGGTCAGTCACTGAAGGGACCACCCAGGGAGTAGCACCATCCCCTCCTGTGGGTGCACTGATCAGCCCTAAAGTAGGGCGATCCAGGCACACCACCTGAGGGGGCAGAAAACCCTCCGAGACCAGGCTGCAGAGCAATAGTGGCCTGCACCACTGCCTGCTGGTCAGCACCCCTGACCCTGGACACAGGGGGCAACTGCCTGCCCCTCAGAGGGGGGGCTGACTCCAGTCAGTCGAGGAAACTACCAGGGTGTCCACGTGGGCCGCCAACTCCAAAGAGTCAGACAGCCTGTCCAAATCAGACTCAGACTCCGTCTCTGAGGTGGTAGAGACCGAAGCCCGATGCCAGACAGTACGCGGGCGCCTGCTACAATCCCGACCGAAGGGGGTACCAGTCTGAATATCTGCACCACAGGCGGTGCTGAAGTCTCCAACTGCACCGTGAATGGTGCCCAAAGAAGACACAGTGCCGAGGGCGGTAGCAGAAGCGGAGTCTATGTCTGTCACGGCACCGTCCCGACCCATGAAGCCGTGAGTGGCGTCTAAGTCAGGGACGGCGCTGACGATGGCACCGACAGCTCCCTTGACACCCCCCATGGCGCAGTGTCCTTGCTCGGTGCTGCAAGCAGCACCAGAGCTAGACACGGTGCCGTCCTTAGCCTGGGTGCCGTGAACGGTGCTGAGGTGAGAAGCAGTCAAAGACTGTGCTGTAGAACCTTTCATGGCACCGTCAACACCGCAAATGGCATCAGCAGCAGAGACGGCACCGAACGACGGACTGGCGCTGACCACGGCACCATCAGGGCCCACAGCACTGCGAACAGCGCCGAGGCCCAAGATCGCACCGACTGACAGCGTCGAAGATGGTGCCAACCCAGGCTTCCCAGCCCAAGGAAACGACACCGGGGGAGCTTTTGTCCCTGAAGGGGTGACTGCCAGTGCGGTGCCTCCTGCCCGCCCCCCGGGGGGAACAGACTGGGCTTCTGCAATGGCGAGGCTACTAGGAGTAGAGGCCCCCTCCCTCCACGGTCTGTACAGAACCAGGAGGGGAACCGGAGGAAAGGCAGAGAGACCGCAGCTTGGCCAGAGTGTGCACCCATCCCCTGAAAGTTGGCGGAGCTCGTCCAACTTTCCATGCGCGTTGCTCGATGACACGACGGTCCATGGAGAAGCAGGCATCACACAAATCCATGTTGTGAAGCAAGCCAAGACACGCGAGGCAACGGTCATGCTGGTCGGTGACCGAGTACTTGCGGCCGCATGGGCATCGTCGCATAGGGGGCTGCCCAGTCCTCAACAATTTCTTGCCCCCCGACAGAGACATGATCCACGGCAAAACAAGCTAAACAAAAAACTCAACGTCGCTGACAAAATAAAGAAAGGAACAGTCTTACCACAGTGGCGTCGAGTGGTGGCGAAAACGGAACCGGCAGGATAAACACACGGCGTTGAGAGACTTTCGGCATCGATACGATAGAAAACTAGGCCTCTTGCAGAGTAGCTCCTCATGAGATGCGACTTCTACGGCGGGAGGCAATGAACTGGCGGAAGGGCAGAGTCAACGACACCTAATGGCCAACGCCACGCAGTGTGTCAGCCTCAAGGGCGGCACCGACAGTGCATTGACTCCGCCCATCCCAAAAATAAAAGCTCCCGTGGGGTCGTGACCTCCGGCCAGAACCCACAGGTGATGAATGGTGAAAACTGACCCAGATAAGATTTATCTTTCCCTCAGCTGTTCCTGCTTTAACCCACCCTAATAACTATCCCCAGTTTCTGCCTTCATACCATGACACCCCCCCCCCGCCCCGGGCAGGGTTCTTAACATCCTGAAGGGGGGAAATCAGGAAACGGCTTCCTCTTCTCCTCATATTCAGATCTTGCCCCCCCTTCTTCTGGGTCACCAGTGCACAACCTAACCCCATCCTTTTTACTCCAACAACACTTGCGCACTGCCTTGAGCCTGCTCCTGGTACACTCATGCACTTTAAATGGTTCTATAGCATTATTACTGTTTTGTATGTTCATATGTTCTTTTGTATGATTTTAGACATGTAATTTACCCAATATTCCACTACTTTTTATTGTACAATACCTTATGTTCCAACTTTTGCCCAATCTTACAATGTTGTATTGATTGTACTACCCACACACTGTTGTAACTGATCATCCTTCATAACCCTATGTAACCCCTCCTCCCAGGTCGCACCGTGAGACGCGCAACTTCTTGTTTGGTGCGCCCTCCTGGTGTAACATTTTAGTAAATAAATAAACATCCCTAGAACAGTCCATTCTCAATAAATGTTCAAGAAGATAAAACCAAAGAATAAGTCCAAATGCTGTTGCCATGTTAAAAGTCCACAGATGCTGCCAGAAGGGAAACCACAACTGGAGAAAAACAAGGAAAAAAAAATACTCTGCCATCAGGAATCACTCCACTCGAGTCAGGAACCTCCCATAAGAAATAGCCAAGTCAGGAATAATATTAGACCAGAGTTCGACACCCCAGACCCATTACAGGTCCATAAAGGAAAAGACTTGCAGTTCCTAAGAGAAGGGTAAACAAAGTTCAGGTATCCACCTCCAAGTTAGCGTCTTCTGCAGTCCCCGCCAACAATGTAGATCTAAATTAATCGGCAATTTTGTCCACGTTTCCTCGCCTCCTTAGGATCAGAAAATAGGTATGTCTTGCCTCTGTAAGTAATTCGGAGCTGGAAAAATCCCCAGGCATCTCCGAGGCCTGCAAGAGAAGGTGGGGGAACACCCCAAAAAGCGGCTAAGGCGCAGGGGTTGGCCTGGGCCCAGGAGGCGGATGGGCATGGGGCAGAGGGACCGATGGGGCAGACCCCCTAGTCACCCAACGCGACCGCGTGATGCCTCCCCCCTCGGAACAGGGTCCGGGAACATGGAGGCCCACCTGCAGAAGCAGGGGACGGGGTCCGTGGCACAGCACGGTAGAGGTCCTGGACTGACCGAAGGGCATGCCCCGAGGCCTGGAGAGAATCCAGAATGGTCCGGGTACCAGGACCAAATAGCTGGTCCCCACAGAATGGGGCATCGGCAACCAACAATTGGATGTCGGCAGCCAAGCCTGATACCCAGAGCCAGGCATGGCGGCTCAATGTGATGCCAGTGGCGGACAGGTGGGAAGCGGCGTCAACCACGTCATAGCTCACCCGGAAGAGGTGATGGGCAAGAGAGGACAAGGTGGCCATGGGCTAAGCCACCTTGGCCAACTCCTGGGAGGGTGGCAAGGAGGATAGCTCGTCAACAGCTGAGGCACCCAGCATGCGGAGGCATTGGGCCATATGGCCCAGATAATTAATGATGCGCAGCAGCAGGGTACTGGAGGCGTAGACCATCTTACCAAGGTGATCAAAGTGCTGGGATTACCGGTCCAGTGGCTCCACACTAGTGTGGCAAGGCTGAGTGGGCTGGTCGTGAGCCGCCGTAATGACCACAGAGTCAGCCGCAGTGGCGGCAGACAACCACGGGTGGCTTGGTGGAGCACAGTAAAGCCAGTCAGGCCCACGGGAGTTGGGCAGAGTGGAAGCAGGATGGCGCCAGACCTAAGACATGGCATTTGCATATGCAGGAATCGAGGTAGGGACAACCAGGACAGGGCCCTCGGGCATGCCAAGGTAGTCGGCTAGGTCCTGGTGAAGGAAATCCAGGTCCCCATCAGGGAAGCAGAACACGTTCCATATCTGCACCAGGAGGTCCATGAAGGAGGCGTCCATGGATGTGAAGGCATCCAGAAGGGCAGCTGGGATGTCCTCCATGACAAGAGAAAATGGAGAAGTGGGAACCAGGGTCCCCGTAGTCCGAAAAGTCAGCATCCGAGCTGGGTACCTCGAAGGAGTCCTCCCCGTCCGAGTCCCATAGTGGGAGTCTGGATACATGGGGGGGTGACCAGGCGGAAACCACTGGATCCGGACGAAGGCACTTGGACGGGGGCGAAGGCGCGGCGGAAGACCCGTGAGCGAGTCCGAGGCCGGGCCATGACCCATGGCCTGAGGACCTCCATAAAGACGCGCGGACAATGCCCAGCACCTGAAGGGGAGGTCCAGGACAGAGGGCACCCAAGAGCGCACTGGAGGATGGCGAAAGTTACCTCAGGGCAGCAGACTGTGGACCTCAGAGGGTGGCATCCCGACCCCTGCAGGGTTGCACGGGGTGAGGAAATCAGGAAGAGACCCCTGAAACCCAGCTGTGGACATCCGAAAAGGGTTGCCCGTAGGGCGGGCGGAGGGCAACAGAGGGTAAACTAGGGCTGGTAGCAAGGGAAACCAGAAGCGTACCCCCGGACCAGGAGCATGCCAGAGTACGGAGCACCTTCAGATGACTGAAGAAGCCGCCCCAGTGGCGAGGAAGTAAGGCCATGAAGTACTGTCGATGGGGGAAGCAGCCCCATCGATGAGGGAAGCATGTCAGGAAGTTACATTAATGGGGGAAGCAGCCCCATCGACAAGGAACGCTCCGTTGACAGGGGAAGATGTCCCGTCGATGAGGAACGCTCCATTGACAGAAGACGTCCCATTGATGAGGAACGCTCCATTGACGGGGGAAGCCGTCTTGTCGATGAGAGGGCAGGCAGAGAACTTCCTGTTGACAGGGGAAGGTCTCCCGTCGATGGGGAGAGAAAGCAACATGCTCCGTCGATGGTGGAAGCTGCTCCGCCAACTAGGAACGTGCCGTTGACGGGAGAATAGTGCCTGTTGACGAGACACGTGCAGGAGTGCTCTGTCGATGGGGGATGACCCGTTGACGATAAGGGGATCAACAAAGGCTCTGTCGACGGGGGGCTGCCCTGTCGACGATGGAGGGGCCACCGCTGATGGAGCAGATCAGAGAGTGTGAGAGGAGTGTGAATCCTGCTCCCTCTGATGCTGGGAACGACAGCCTTGGTCCGGGGCACCCTTAACACGGGTCCCCGAGGTCTGTCCCAGGATGGCTGCCTTGTCAGCTATGGAAAGAGTCCCCTGACCCAGCAAGACAGCCTAGGCCAAAGAGCAGCAGGGGTGCTGTGAATGAACACAGGCCCACTGAAAACAAGGAGAGCCAGGAGGGTACTGTGAGGAGCACAGGCCCGGCCCAGTGAAAGAAGAAGAAGAGCCGGGGCCTGGGAGTGTGCCACAGGCCCGGCAGAGAGAAGAAAAAAACTGGGTTCAAGTTCACGTCGAAGACTGCAACACAGAAGATTGAGCTAGCTACCGTGAAGGCTGAAGCCAGCAGGAAAATGAAGTGTGTGCCTGGGGGCTGCCCCCTTTTATACGCAGCCACGAGAAGTGAGGTACAGGGCGGCCCCATAGAAGACTGCTGGAAGAATCTACCGTACGGCAGCTCCATCTAGTGGACTCCCAAGAGTAATAACCTACTGCAGGAGACCTGTCTGTATAAGATCTACTGTTACAGGTGAGTAACCTGTTTTTCTAGGGATGTGGATATGTTGTTCTATCCACACTTGTTGGCAGACTCCTATTAGTTCTCCGGGAGGAGGGTGGCAAGGCGCACACTCCCTACTTAGGGAACAAGGACTGGAGAACTGAGGCCCCAAAACCAGCACCCCGGCATGAATCGGGGTCAATGTGGTAACGGGAAATGAAGGTGTGTGCTGACTTCCAGGTAGCAGCCCTGCAGATTTCCTGGATAGGGATGTCCCTAGAAGCAGCCACTGACACAGCAGTAAGGTGGGTGTAATGAGCCCACAGCACTACGGGAGGCTCCCTACTCACCAACCTATAGCAGAGATCAATGTGGGAAGTGATCCACCTGCCAATCGTCTGCTTGGCTGCAGGTCTGCCAGGTGTGGGTGTGGCTTCAGCATAGGTGACAAACAGCTGGCGAACCTCTCCCCAAACTTCCGCCATACGCTGTCTGTAGTAGGCAAGTGCTCATCTCAGGTCTAAGGTATGGAATCTGTACTAGGCCTCCGAGGTGTAATTGGGGTAAAACACCGGCAGAATCAACACCTGGTTAAGGTGAAACTCAGACACCACCTTCGGAAGGAATTTCGGTGGGGGCGCAGGACAACCTTGTCCCTGTGGAAGACCAAGTAAGGAGACTCCACCCAGAGCACCTGGAGCTCCCCAGTCCTTCTGGCTGACGTGACAGCCACCAAAAGGCAGTCTTCCATGAGAAATGTGACATGTCACTTGTGCAGAGGTTCGAACAGCTTGCCCATGAGCTTTGCCAAAACCAGCAGTAAATCCCACGGAGATGGAGGTTCACGCACTGGAGGGGATATGTGATCTAGGCCCCTGAAAATGCACCAGACCACTTTCTCCTGCGCCACCAACTGCATACCAGCCCACGCCTGGTAGGCAGAGATGGCTGCCAGGTGTACCTTAAGGGTAGTCCACCAAATCCCCAGCTAAGAGAGGGACCACAGATAGTCCAAAATGCTATCCACTGGACTGAATGAAGGGTCCAACCCCTTGCTCTGGCACCAAATAGAAAATCTTTTTCATTTGAAGGCACAGCATTTTCTGGCCGATTCCTTAATGGATGCCTCAACAACCGTGAGGACCTCGTTGGAGAGACTCAAAGCCTGGAACTCTAGCTGCTCAGGAACCAGGCTGTCAGGTGCAGGGATTGAAGGTCCAGATGGAGTACCTTCCCCTGATTGATGGAGAGCAGGTCCGGGCATGCTGGAAGATGCCTCGGGAGCCTGGAGCTGAGGCTGAAGAGATCTGGGTACCAGAACTGGCGTGGCCAGTCTGAGGCTACCAGGATCACCTACGCCTTATCCCTCCTGGCCTTGATGAGCATCTTGTGTATCAAGGGAAGCGGAGGGGAGGCATAGAAGAGGGCTGGGATCCACGGCCTCGAGAAGGCACCCCCCTGCAGCCAGCCCTGCTGAGGGGGCCGGGCATGAAACGGCCTCAGCTTCACGCTCTCCTTGGAGGTGAACAGGTCCACCTGAGGGGTGCCCCAGCGGGAAAACAGATCTTATACTAACTCCTGGTGGAGTGATCACTTATGAGATGCCTTGCCTATCCGGCTGACAGCATCGGCCAGCTGATTCGAGGCTCCTGCCACATGAATGGCTAGGAGATCCGCCTTCAGGCTGAGCACGAGGGTCCATGTGTGGACAGCGTCCTTGCACAGAGGCAAGGAGTGCATCTTGCCCCGTTTTTTGAGCTAGTCCATGGTCATGGTATTTTCTGTCTGGACCTGGACCACTTGACCCTGAATGAACAAAGCAAAGGTGGTCAGGGCTAGCCGAACTGCACGGAGCTTCAGCAGGTTGATGTGGCATCGGGACTCCTGAGGGGACCAGAGCCCATAGGCTCTGTGCCCCCCCAAGATAGGCACCCAACCAATCAGCAAGGCGTCGGTCGTCAGGATGACTGTCGGCTCAGAGCGGACAAATAGGATGCCTTCCTGCAAGTGAGCAGGGACCAGCCACCATTGGAAGCCATCCCACATCCTCTGGGTCACAGTGATGAGCTGGTAGAGGTGACCTGAGTGCTAAGACCACTGGCTGGCCAGTTCCCACTGAAGGGAACGCATATGCCAGTGGGCAAATCGGACCACGCTGGTGCAGTCCGCCATGTAGCCCAGAAGGCCAAGGACGTCCCTGGTACAGCACGACTGCCCAACCAGAAATGATCGGGAAAAGGAGGAGAGAACCTCTGCCCTGTCCACTGGGAGTCAATCTCTAGCTCGGTAAGACTCGAGCTCTGTCCCGATGAACTTAATCAGCTGCGAGGGCACAAGTTCCGACCTGGCCTCGTTGATCAGGAGGCCAGGATCAAAGCAAGTCTGGAGGGCCAGACCCTTGGACCGCTCCACCTCCTGCCTGGAGGGACCTGCTATGAGCCAGTCATCCAGGTAGGGACAGACCCAGACCATTTGGTGCCTCAGGAAAGCTGCCACCACTGCCATGCATTTGGTGAAGACCCTGGGGGCTGATGAAAGGCCGAAGGGCATGGCCTGGAACTCGTAGAAGGTTCCCTTGGCTTGGAAGCGGAGGAACTGTCGGTGGGACAGACAGATTGGGAAGAAAAAGAACGCGTCTCGAAGATCTAGTGAGCAAAATCACATGCCATGCTCCAGGGATGGTATGATATGAGCCAGAGTTACCATCCGGAAAGTGCAGGACCTGAGGAACCTATTCAGGTTGTGCAGATCGAGAATGGGGTGCCAGCCCCCTGTCCATTTTGGTACCAGGAAATACCTGGAAAGGAACCCTGGGTCTGAAGGAGGGTCTGCAACTCTGCGACCCTTAAAGGAAAAGGCGATATGCCAACAAATGTGGATAGAACAACATATCCACATCCCTAGAAAGACACATTTTCAAGAATAACATTCATAAAAAAACAAAGAATAAATGGATAAATCTATAGTACTGGTCATAATAAAAAAAAAAAAAACAGCCTGGCTGGGGCACTGAGCCACAGCCTGAACCTGAACTATGAGGCAGTCTGCCCTGTCTTGCCGCAGGGAGGCCTTGCCCTGAATAGAATCCAAAAATGCTCCTATGTACTGCAACCGCTGGGATGGCATCAGCACAGACTTGGGTAAAGTGACAGTGATGCTTAAGAACTGGAACAACTGCAGGTTGTGTTCTAGAGTCAGCAACAGTAGTTCCTTTGGCTGGGCTTTCAGTAACCAGTTGTCAAGACGTGGAATACCTAAAGGCCTTTATGCTAGAGGGCCGCTGCCACAGCTGCTAATCACTTGGTAAATACCCATGGCACAGAGGATAAGTCAAAGGGCAACACTAAGAATTTATAATTTTCCCCTTGGAAAAGGACAGTACAGTTATGTAAGAACTTACCGTAACAGTTGAACTTCAAGAGGAGCTCTTACAGTAGGCCAGCACCAGTAGGACTTCGCTGCAGGCACCAGGATCACATGGAAAACTTTCTAGCTAGCAGTCTACCACGTGGGACCGCCCACCACTGTCACCCTCTGACGTTGGCTTATCCTACAAAGGTGGGTGGTCCCCCACACCCTCCTCAGTTCTTCCACTGGAGACCCGAAGCAGGCAGCGGAGGAAGAACAGAGGAGGTTCCTGACAGCCAAGTAGAATAAGGGAAGCAGAAAACCCATGGTAATGGAAGAGGAATGCAGGAGAGAGAAAAAAAGGCGATAAGGAGGGAGGGAAAATTAGGGCTTCCTGCAAAAGCTCCTCTCAAAGATCTACTGTTACGGTAACTCCTTATGTAACTGTACTATCTTACTTTGAGGGAGGTTCTTGCAGCAGGCCTACACCAGCAGTACAGTCCCAAGCAGTTCCAGTAGTGTAAAGGAAGCAGCACTGAGAAGAGGTTAGACAGCAGCAGCCAGTTGCCCAAGAGAAAAGACCCTTCAGGACAGCGAGGCAGAAACTGACCCTGCACTTAGAGGCAATGTCCAGACTGTAATGCTTGGCAAAGGTGTGGACAAAACTCCAGGTGGCAGCTACACAAGTGTCAACAGCAGAAACATTACAGAAAAAAGCTGTGGAGGTGGCCATATCCCTGGTGGAGTGGCCCTTAACCACTCCCACAAGGTCCTTGTACTTTCGTTAGCAATAAACAATGCAATTTGCAACCACTTAGACAAACACTGTCTGGAAACCGGTGCACCCTCTTTCTTGGGGGCAAACGAAACCAACAACTGGTCAGACTTCCTCAACATCTTGATCTGGTACGTACAGTACTGTAAGATTCCATATATATCTAAAGTATGGCGCAAAGCCTCCCCTGACCGGAATACTCAAGATAATAAAACAGGTAGGTGGATGGATTGGTTCAAAGTAAACTCCAACACCATCTTAGGAAGGAGCTTAGGATTGCTACGCAAAGACACCCTGTCTTTGTGGAAAATCAAATAAGGCACCTTCGAGCAGAAGTAACAACAACTAAAGAGAGTGCATTCCACGACAGAAAGAACAGCTTGCAACTCGAGGCCAGTTCAAAGGGAGGTAACGCGAGTTTCTCCAACATAAAATTAAAGTCCCATAAAGGGATTCAGATGCAAAATGCCTCACAGAAAGGTGCAAGACACCTCCAGTTGAGCCATGGCCCTGCCCTCGATAGGTGCATGGTACGCAGAGATGGCTGAAAGATGCACCTTCAGGGAGGAGTGCCACAAACCTGAATCTCAAAGGTAGAGAAGGTACTCCAGCACCCAATTAACTGGAAAGGTGAAGGGGTCTAGCCGGCACAAAGTAGCCCGAAGGGAAAAGTGCTTCCATTTCAGTACATAAGTGGCCCATGTGGATGACTTTCTAGTGGCCAGCAAGGGCACTGGAGGTTCCACCGCCAGTTGCTACAGCAAGGGGAACCAAATCTGATGCAGCCACAAGGGGCTCATCTCCCCCTCCCCCAACTGGAGCTTGAGTAGTACCCTTTGAAGGAGCAAGAAGGGAGGGAAGGTATACAGAAACCTCCCATTCCAGGAGAGGGACAATGTGTCTCACCAGAAAACTCCAGGCCTGGGACTGAGCAAGTAAAAAAGCGGCAGTTTTGCGTTAAGTGGGGATGCAAAAAGGTTCAACTCTGGCCAACACCATCTGTCAAACAGATCCTCCACCACCAGGGTCAGAAGCTTCCACTCGTGCGCCCATGACCAGGAGTGGCTGAGACTGTCCGTTTGGAACATGTACAGCAGAGAGCTCCAGATCATGCATGATGGCCCAATACCAAACCCTCATTGCCTCCAGACACAAGGGGTAAGAGTGAGCATCCCCATTTGTTGATGTAAAAACACCACACACACGTTTGTCTGCACCAACAGTGGACAGGGGAGGAGAGGAGTCTGGGAGGTCTGCAGAGCATACACCAATGCTCACATCTCCAGGACATTGATGTGGAGACCCTATTCCACCTCTAAGTGCCTTGAGTCTGGTGAGAGTCCAAATCAGCTCCCCAGCCTTGACCCAAGGTGTCAGTTGTGAGAATCTGACGAGGGGCCAGGATTTGGAAGGAGACCCCCCCTCCCCAAAGCAGGTTGTCAGTCTCTAGCCACCAAGACAGGGCTCCCCTGACAGGGTCAGAGACCATGACCATCTGGGCCAGGTTGTCCATGCATTGACTCCACTGAACTCTCAATGTCCACTGAGGTATTCGCATGTGTAGAGGCAGGAGGAGACTGTGGCAATGGCTGCTGCCATATGACCTAAGCGTCGCAGAAAGACCCTGGCGGAGACTTGGTGACTGGAGGAGACCAGGTGGACCTGGGTCATCAGGTGCAAGGCATCTCTGCAAGGCAGTCGCTACTGCCGCCAGACACTTGGTAAAGACCTGGGGGGCTGAGGAGAGGCCAAAAGGGAGGGACCTGAATTGGAAATGGGCTCCCTGGAAATGGAAGCGGAGGAAACACTGATGAGAGGGAAAAATGTTGATATGCAGATACGCATCCTGCATGTCCAGAGAACAGAGTCAATCCCCTGGTGTAGGAGGTGTAACAACTCTTGAAGGGTGACTATCCAGAAACATTTGTACTCTACGTAGAAGTTCAACTGACTCAGATCCAGGATGGGGTGGTGCTCTTCAGTCTTTTTGCAGACTAGGAAGAAATAGGAGTAGAACACCCTGCCCCACTGAGCCGCAGGGACCATCTCTGTGGCTTTATTGCAGGAGTGCCTGCATTTCCTCCCAGACAAGAGACACATCGGCTGGAGGGCAGACAGATGTTCCCAGAGGATTTTCTGGGGGCCACTCAAGAAGTTCTAGGATGTGGCAGTGTTCTATGATCTGCAGGACTCAGCTGTCTGTGGTAATGCCCCATCACCTATCAAGGTGATGGGAGAATCAACCTCCGACAGCCTTCCCCAGAACCCGTTCGGGGGGAGGGTGTCAGCCAAGGAGTCAAGAGGTAGGGGCAGGCGCCAGGAGGGGGACAGACTAGCTCTGGCGGCAGCTGCAGGGGGGGCTGACACCGCTTTGCATTTGTCCTGACCTCTGGCAAGTAGGTGAGTCTGTTTATGGGAAAGCGGTGAAAAAGAAGCCACTGACCAGTCTTAGGCTGGGTATGGTACATTGAGTGAATGGACCAGAGGGCATGGCCAGACTCCTGGAGGGAGGAAATGAGATTCTGGACATCCTTTCCAAACAAGACAGTTCCCCGAATGGGGGGGGGGGTCCAAAATGCTGGAATGCACATCAGAGGTGAAACCAGACACCCGAAGCCAGGAATGACGCAGGAGTCACACACATGCTGCTGCTCCCCTGCCCGAGGTGTCCACAGCATCAAATGCATCCCAAAGTACATGGTTGCCCACATCGGTGTCTGCCTTAAGGAGCTGGGCTAGCTGAGTTTTGGAAGGATCATTAGGCAAGGCCTGGATTAGTTCCCTGGCCTGATCCCAGAGGACATACTGGTATTGAGCCATGTGGGCCAGACAGCTGATGGCTCGGATGGCCAGGGTAGTGGAGGCAAAAACATACTTGCCCAGGTGGTCCAGCTGCCTGGATTTCCTGTCAGGAGGAAGAGCACTGAGGTGCTTGTGCTTTTTCGTGTGGTTATGCACCACGTTGATGACCACAGAGTCAGCCTTGGGTTGGCTCCTAAAAAGGGCTTACTCACCAGAGTGTGGTAGAAGCGGTCTGCCTTCTTGGGCATCACTGGAATGGTCGAGGGATGGTTCCAAGCCGCCCTAGTGACATCTTTATAAGAGTCAATGGGGGGGGGGGTGGACAACCACAGGGAGGGTGCCAGGCTTCCGCAAGTACACAGCCAGATGCCGCCACTACAGGTTCTGTTTCTCCGTTTCCCAGCCACAGTTTATTTATTTATTTATTTAGCTTTTGTTGACCGGGTAAGTGCACTAGACAAATCCTGCCTATTTTCAGGCACGACCCGGGGGAGGGGGATACAGATGAATGCCAACTGACCTTGAACCAGATTAAGCTGTTGCCAGTGGCCTGGATGTGCCTCACGACATCCATGAAAGATGGAAGGTCTAGGAAGTTCATCAACCTTTTATAAAATAAAGACTAGTTGTAAATAGTTCATTCTGTAGTTAATTTTTTTCGATTCAGTATAAGTTGTTTTTGTAATGTTTTTCTTTATCTTCAGACTTCGAAAACTCAATATGTTTTTGAAATCTGAAGATAAAGAAAAACTTATTACAAGGAGAAACTTGCTTTATATACTGAATCTGAAAAAGAATTACACTACAGATGAACTGAATATTTTTTGGCTAGTTCTTTATTTTATAAAAGGGTTGAGTGAGACTTCCTCGTTTTTTCTATTGGACTATCTGCATAGTCTCACTCCTCTGAACCAGGAGAATCTTTAAAAAAAAAAAAAGAAATCTAACAGGAACCATGGAAGACTAAAAATGAACCATGATCCATGAAAGATGGATCATCAGGAGGGGACTTGGGAACCACCTTGGTGGCTCTTCGCCTTCTGAAGAATCCCTTGGGGTAGAGGAAGACTCCAAATAGTCAGAATCCTCTTCATCTGGCTCCTCCAGCTCACTTTCGGCAAGCAGCCGGTTGCCCTGGAAAATGCCAGAGCCAGCATCAGGTCTGAAGCCTGTGGTTCCCGGCATACAGGGGGCACCAGCACCTGAGCGTTCCCGATCAGAGGGTGGGAGGTACCCAGTAGGCCGCCTAGGGGACATTGGAGGAGGGCCCTGAGAGGTGGGATCTGCTCCTGCATGAACAACCACCACGCCAAAAACAGGGCATTATAGTCCACTGGGGAAGGATAGTTATATACTGGTAGGTAAGGGTAGGCCAGTGCCAGGTAAGGAAAAGGCGGTGTCAGGTATGCCAGTGTGAGGCCAGCCGGTGCCGGCAGTGGGCCCGGTGTCATTCCTGCAGGCTGCTGGAAGGATAGTACTGGCGCCAGTCCCATGGGCTGTGGCAACAGCAGGTCAGGCGGTAGCCCAGTTGGGTGAGGGCACCTGGGAGGAGAGTCTGCCAGCACTGGGAGAGGAGAAATGGGCACCTGGGGGGGGGACCTCCTTGAAGAACACAGCAGCGATGCTGGGCAAGAAAAAATGGTGGTGGATTGTTGTGAGCACTCCCTAGAGGGACTGGCGGACACAACAGAGGGGACAGACACAGGCAGCGTCTTGGGGGGAGCGGCAGTGGTGACAGCAGGTGAGCCAACGCTGGTCGTACCAACGCTGGCTGAGCCTCCTGGCTGAGAACCTGTGGATATAATGGGCCTGAGCATCAGGGGCTGAGAAGCAGGAGACGAAGTCCCTTTCCCTGAAGAGCCACTGCCCATGACAAAAATAAGGGTGGGCAGTGGGGCCACCGGCAGCCCAGCAGAAGTAAGGGCAAGGGGGGGCCGTAGGGGCCAAACCCCCCAACCCCCACAGGAGGCCTACCCCATCGCAGTCGAAGGCATGTATGGAGACCACGAGTGAGAAGCAGATCGGTCCTGATGCTTGTGCTTCCCGCCAGATCTTTCCTGGCACTGGGAGGAGGACGAAGCCCCGGAAGACTGTCTGGTGAATCCGAAGAGCTCCTGGCCTGCAGCTCTTTTCCATTGTGATGATTTTCTGCTTGATAAGATGGCTCCCAGGAATTTTAGATGATGTCCCTGGGTGGTCTGTTTGAATTTCTGGCAAATCTGGCAGGCTTAGGTATCGTGACTGGGGCCCAGACACAGGATACAAGCAAAGTGATTGTCTTTTTCAGGAATCTGTTTGCTGCAGGTACACTTCATGGAACAGTCTGATGATGAGGCAGGTGTAGAAGACAAACTCAATGGCAGCAACACCGAAAAATCGATGTTAATGCTGGTAGAAAAAAGGGAAATAAAGTGAGGCAAGTGCGAGTAATGGTGGTCAGCTATAGCTGAGCATCTGCGAAGGTCTGACGTGTGCAGGTCAATGGCAGGAAAAGAACTGAAGAGGGTGTGGGGGATCACTCGCCTCTATAGGATAGGCCAACATCAGCTGTCCCCCATGTTCTACTGCTAGCTAGAACATTTTCTGTGTGGTCTTGGCGCCTGGCAGCCAAGTCCTACTGGTGTTGGCCTGCTGCAAGAGCCTCCCTTCAAAGTAGGATCCGTAGGTTATCACCTATGAGGTGGGGCAAACCATGATATGCAGATAGGCATCTTGCACGTCCAGGGAGCATGGCCAGTCTCCTTGCTTGAGCAGAGGAAGTAGGCCATGCACAAACACCATCTAAAACTTTCTGTATTGGATGTAAAAGTTCAGTTCCTTGAGGTCTAAAATGGGCCTCAAGTCCCCGGTTCTTCTGTGAACCAGGAAGAACTGGGAGTAGAACCTTTCGTTTTTCTGCTGCCAAGGCACAGGTTCTATGGCCCTTTTGTGCAGCAAGGTGAGCACCTCCTCCCGCAGCGCTACTCTGTGGTTCGTAGGATAAGAGGTGGGGTGGGAACCGTTGGAACATCTGGAGACTGTTCAAGAAGTTCTAGAGCATGGCCTTGTTTGATTATCTACAAGATCCAAGTGTCTGTGGTAATGGTTCTTTATTAGGATAGATAGAGGGAGAACTGACCTCTGACCACCATCTCCTGGCTTGGAACGAGAAGGGGGGGGGGAGGTCTGGCAAGGAGTCATGCTGAGGCCGAACCAGCGGCCAGGGCCATTCCTCCTCCTCTGGGGTGCTTAGCAGAGGAACCAGAGGTGGTGGAGGCGTCAGGCAGGGTAGAGCTGGCCCTACCTTTGCCCTGGAGCTCGGTTCCAGAGCCAGGCTTGTGAGAGGCCTTTCGAAAGAAGGGCCTTGGTCTACTCCTAGGCTGGGTATGATAAAGGGAGTGTATCAACGTAACAGCCCTGCCAGAGGCTTGAAGGTCATTAATGATATCCTGCACATGAGGGCCAAATAGTTTGTGACCCAAACTGAGCCAAGCAGTTTATTTTGTGAAAAGTTTCATCAGAAAAGGACACTAAGCAAAAACTGCTCATTTCAAGGTGCGTCCTGGGGGAAGGGGCATAGGAATACAACAATATACAGTGATAACACTATACAATAATATAAAGGAAATTAGGTAAAAAATACAAAAACATATTACAGTACATCTACAAACTGGTCACATAACTGGAGAATTCAAATGGAAGTGCAACACACAAGAGGTGTCAAAAAATTGAGTGGAAAAAGGAGTTAAAGGCAGTTACAAGCAGTGGAGAGAAAACTGTTAAGGAGGAGAGGGCAGAAGGGGAGCTGGTGTGGTGGATTACTTGAGGAAGGGAGTTCCACATTTTAGGGAGATGGCGAGAGAACACAGACTAGCCAGCTGGCAACTGTAAGGCCTAGAGTGGCAGAGGCAAAAGTCCTCCTGCCCCAGAGGTCCAGCCTCATAGATTCCCAGTCGGGGGCAGGGAACTACGGTGCTTGGGTGCCTTAATCCTGTCATGTGTGGCTCTAATTACCACTGAGCCAGTTTCCAACTGGGCTGCAAAAAAAGGCAGCCCCTGAGGGACCAGGTAAAACTTATCAGCCTTCCTGGGCATGACTGGCACCAGGTTTGGTCTGTGCCAGGCAGCACTGGCAGCATAATTCAGTGCTGCAAGCGGAGTAGGAATAACTTTGGGTGGGGATTCCGGGATCCTCAGGAAGTCTACCAGGTTCCTCCTTGTGATATCCTCTTCCTCATTCTGGAACATTATAGTGGAGGAAAGCGGCCTCATAATGTTGAAGAAAGAGGGGTCCTCGGGGAAGGGGGCACTTGGGGTATGTTTGACAGAGTCCTCACTCCTGGAGGAGACAGCAGACTTGTCAGATGAGTCAACTTCAAATTATTCCTCCTCATCCTCTTCCTTAGGGAGGATGAGATCAGGATGGTATTCCACCTCAACATCGGCCTGCTCTGAGGCAGGGACCAACAGCCTGGAAACAGATGACTCCCTAGAAGGCATGGGGAAAACAGGTCGAACTGGCATCGACACTGAGGCAAGCACCCAATGATCTGGGCTATGGCCCAGGCCTATGAACAAGCTGTTGTATGAGAGACGAGGTAATGGAGGAAAGGACAGAATTTAGGTTGATGGCAGGATAAGAAAGTGTCATCAACACAAGTACTGATGGAGAGGGCGCAGAACCCAGCTCGGATGAACAGCCACTAACCACAGTAGTGGTGGGGTCCAGCTCCCATGGACTTCGAGATTCAAGAGGTCTTGACAGCAGAGCAGGGGCCAACTACCTGGGGGTGGACGGCCCCTCCGCAGCCCTCAAAAGGCTGGGAGAACCATCTTCCATGGGGGGCCTGACAGGTACTAAGGCCTGCCTGGAGTGAGAAGTCCACACCAAGTAGTTGACAAGAGGATCCCAGGAGAAGAAGAGGAAGAACTGGGACGGATCGCCATGGGGGGGGGGGAGAGAGACAGTCCTTAGGCCGGTCCCTGTCCCAACGAGAAGGTTTCCCCGAGGACTTGTCCTGGGCCTTGGTGGCCTGAGAGTCCAAAGAGGACACCAGCGACTGGGAGGGGTAGCACTAAAGACTCCTGCTGTCCACCAGCTGCCTGTTACTCCATGAGGAGCTTCTGCAGGGCTTTCTTGCATCCGTGCCAGGTGATGAGGCTGAACTTCAGGCACAGATCACAGGCGAGAGCGTTGTGACCAGGCCCAAGACAGCAGGCACAGAGTTTGTGTTCTTTGGTTAAAGAAATCTTTCCGCAGAGATGGAAAAGAGACGACAAAGGAGTAGTTCTCGACATACAAAGACAAAAGGAATCACTTTAAAATAAAGTGATTCAAAGGCTGCAACCAAAGAAAAAGGTAATTAATTTTAGCGGTTGAACTGAGCAACAAAGCTTCATGCCTGAACAGTCGACAGGCAGTGGGAACGAACTGAGGAACGAGTGGGCTGCCCACACTAATATAGGGCTGAGATGTTGGAGCCGGAAGTCGGCGTGGGCGGCCCCTAATAGACTGCTACAGAAAAGCTTCCATGGGATCCAGGTGCCTGATGGCTAAGTTCCACAGGTGTGACTTGGAGCAACAGTGACTTGCAGAAAGCAGTGCAGCTTGAATGAGGGTAAGCGTGAGTGCCACATGAATGCACCCGCTCACAGTGTTTACTTTCTCAGTGTGGTTCAGACTTGTACTGCCGTGCGGCATGGCGGAAAGTACTCTAAGTGCAAGAGTGTTTACTAGAATGATTTTTAATGAAATACCTGCCCATTTTAGGAATGCAAGCAATAATTAGGAACTGGAAGCCACAAAGGCAATACAGCACTGTTAACTGTGTTAACTGATGTTTCCCTTTCAACAGTACTGCACAAGACCACATTATAAAATAGGTAACAGAAACCAAGACCAGTGTCTGGTCAAATGTGATCACATGATTGTGTGTTATTCTAGCACAACAGAACAGGTCAGAAATACGCAACTTTCTAAACCTCTTTACTCAGTTATTAAAATAAAAATCAGAGGAACCATTCTGTAATTGTAATAAGGCACTCCGGGGTGTGCGTAACTGTGGTATAATGGCACTTCTCAGGTAAAAGGCACTCGTTCACCAACCATGATACTGTGATACAGAATCTTATACTAAAATATACCTTAGTCTGTACTGCAGAATGCCTTTGTGTCCTCATCTCCTGAATTAAACTGAAGACATTAAAGTCCTCTGGTATTTTCTGAAAAACAGGAAAATAAATGATTGCAAAACCTTTTTTTATCATCAACGTTCATCCTGCTTGGTCAGAGGCCCTCTATCAGGCTGCTTGCTGGCAACTTCCTAACCCTAGCACCATCACCTCCCTCACCACGTGCTCCATGCTTAACCCCTACAGATCTACTGGTGGGGCAGGCAAGGGATGCTCACCTCTCTCAACAGTAGCAATCCTATGCAGAGTGGGTGGAAGGCACAGGGTCAGAGAAAGCTGGCCCATCATCATCCAGATATCCCCCAATTTGTTTTTCCTTAGTCACCCATGCCCACTGCCCTCCCACCTCACACCCATCACCACTGCCAGCCTCTCATGTGTGAAACTGACCCCCTGCTAAAGAGCAAACTACTTGGTGCACTGCTATGTTTGCTGTGTCAGTGGGTTGCAACAACTCCCGCCTCAGGATGAGACATGCCGCAGTTGGAATCATCTACCCAGACATGGCCATCCTACTGCAAGTGTCCTGGCCTTACACCTGCATGAAGGTTGCCTGTCTGGTAAAACAATGCATTACCACTGCGCAGTCAATCACAGAAAACTAAAACAAGATCTGACACTATTTCCTGAAGGAAAAAGTAATAGCCAGTTTGTCTGGTTGGAAACCATTTTAATGTCTTGACATTCTTATGTTTCTGCTCATCCCTGTGAATAGCTATGGGATAAAATAGGGAGCACAAACACGCAATATAACTAGTAAAATGTTAATATGGAAAAAAAACAGTTTAACATTTATATTTAGGCAAGACAAAAAGAAAACCAGGCTATTCGCAGCACTGAGTTGCATCCAAAAATCAACTCACCGATTCACAGAGTTGTGATTGCTAGGTACAGTTTAATTCAGCTTCCAAATGTGGTACAGACCAAAAGACAACTCTCTATTCACTCACACACCATGAGCTTTGTCAAGAGTGCTGGCACCATCAGTTGCCCCCTAAATACATCATAAAGCAGGGGCACGTGCCGGTAGCTCCACCTATATGCCAGAATTACTAGAAATAATATGCACATTACATAAGTGACAATACTTTAACTCATTGCCTCCACAGTAGCTCTCTGTTGTTGCACCACTTGTCTCCTGTATACTGTTAACAATAAATCCTGAGCTTTTCTAGGCAAAATCAAGCTATAGTCAGCATGCCACAAACAAATCCTAATAGCTCAAGAACCGTAAGTGCTAGACACAAAGTATGAGTAGCAAAGTTATTCAACACAAAATTACCTTTCAAATGGTGGTATGCAAATAATAATATGTAATTTTATTTTTTTTCTATGCTGGTTGAAACAGCAAAAAAAGAATGTTTTCACTAAAACAGGTAACATAAGCCATACACACCATACCATAAACAAATGCAAACAACTCCTAAAGTATACATGATATACACAAAATATTAGTGGCAAAGTTGTTCAGCATAAAATTACCTTTCCAACGGTGCTATGCAGTCAAATATATATTATATTCTGTTACACTATATATTAAAATATATAAGTGACTTCTCCAGACGTTGCAAGGGCACACTGGGAGTCAGTAGCAGACTTTTGCAGGCGTCCTCAGGACACACCAGTGTATTTTACTGACTACAGGTGTCTGCTAGCAGACAATGAGTTAACAGAGCAAATGGTTAAAACAAATAAAAACAGTGGAACAATATTCACACAATCCAGGCTACCACTCATGATCACCTCACAATACTTATACCTATCACAGTGAAAATAACCCTGTGGAGGGGGAGGTAGCCAATTCTGTGTTTTGGTGCATGGCTTTAGACTATATGTGAGGTGATCACCCAAATTCCTGGCTTTTCGAAAAACCACATGAGGCAGTTCCTTCAAAAATACATCCAATTTGGGTTCAGCTCAGAGGAGCCCCAAGTTTCTCTTCACTGTAGATTTAATAGCACTGGACTGAGTGTTAAATGTAGCTAAAAAATTAATACATTCAATGTCGTTTCTAGTACCAGGGGTGTGGATTAAACAGTGTGGTCCTTTCAGTACTAGATGCACTATTGTAAACTCTGTCAATATCAATCTTGGAGTAACCCCTTATTTTAAATCTGTCAGACGTTCCTCTAGCATGTTTTTGGAACTCAGTGTTCTGACTACAATTACCGCACACCATCAAAAATTGTAGAGTGGAGCTGGCCCGGTGGCGCTGACGGTTGAGGCACTGGATGCCACACCTTGCGCAATGCCGGCGACCTGGGTTTGGGAACGAGCCCGGGCCATCGGAGGTTGACAGGGAGGGAGAGGATTGAGCGTCCGGAGGCCAGCTCTCCTCTCTCGGAGAGGGTCAACTCGAGCACTTGACTGGCCTCTGGCAGAAGCTGGAGGCACAACAAGAGCCTGAACACGAGAGAGAGGGTTGGGAGGAGGACGCCTGTGGAGATGCTCCGGCGTCAGGCGTAGCCACTCTCTAAGAAAGGGAAAAAAAAAACACTGGAGCGCCGAGGGACAGGAGCGCTGAGTATGGACCCTAATGACTGCCGCCTGCCTGACCACCGGAGGGACCCGACGAAAGATGATTGCTCAGGGTGTACAGACCCCACCTCATACCCACCTGGGGGGATATAGCCACGGCTCCATGGGGGTCTACCGGAGAGCTAGGCAAGGTAGCAGTGGGATAATACTCATGGCGTCTCCTGACTGAGCAGGATTGTGGTGTAGGGGAAGAGGGGGAAAAAAATTTGAGTGGGGATATTCCTGGTGGTGTGGTGGTGATGGCAAGAGCTCGCCAGCAGAATAGTGTTTCTTTCTGTAGGCCTGCAGTATAGAGTGATGTCTACCCCAACTCCTGATTTTTTAATAAGACAGATAAAGAAAAGATACCATGAACGCTATTAACTGCAACACACAAATTGGGCTTGTTAGAATGCAAGCAATCCACAAAATCTGCCAGCTCATCAGTGGTGCCCCGACACCATCAGGACTTCATCTATGTACCGCCTCCAGAGGATGATCATCTGAAAAAATTGATTTGCCTGATCATAAATGGTGGACTCTTCCCACCGCCCCATATACAAGTTAGCAAAATTGGAGGTGAATGTCACCCACATGGCAGTGCCACTAATCCGTAAATAAAAATTCTCCAAGAAAGTAAAAGCATTGAATTCAAGCACAAACCTAGCCAGGGTCACTAAAAATTCAGTAGGCGGTGAAGACCCATCTTCTCTCTGATCCAAATAATAAGTTAAAGCAGACAATTCCTCCTCATGGAGGACTGTGAGTTTGAGTTGATTACTGGATGCAACACAGTGCTGTGAGTAGCCTGTTTTTCTTTTTGACTTGTCTGAACTGCTTACAGTGCTGCATTGTGCTTGTTAAGCTGCCCTTTTCTTTTCAATTTACATTTAGTTTATATACAGTATTTACAAACTAAAATGCAGCCAGGCTTTTGTAATACTTGATGCAGTTCAATAATTCTGCAGGAGCACTTTTACCAAATTTCTAAAACTTGTCTCTGGACAAGTACGTGCACAAGAATGACTTTACTATGATAACCCCAAATGTGCTGAGTGAAACAAGGCCATGTGTTCTGTTTTAATGGATAACAATATTTTGTTCCTAAGAGGATTATCCAATCCAGTTGAACTTAAATGGTTAAAACTATTCAAAACACCAAGTCTAAATGGCTCGTAAGGCAGTTAACAGAGCAGTATGGGACTGTAAACAGTGCCATATTACCACTGTTAAACTATCATATAAGTTGCTGGATCCTGGCTGAGAAATCACAGTAAGACAAGTAACATGGGTGGGGGGATAACTGGCAAGCTTTTCTGCAGGACTGGACAGTATAAAGGCTTGTGTGTGGGAGTGGGGAGAAGGAGGCAAAGAAATGTTTTGGCCATGTGAGGATCGTGAGAAAACTAAAGCAGCATGGGAAAAAAAAAAGTTAATGGTTAACTTTACATGGTAAAATCATGTGTTTACTTAAACAAGGGCAGAAGACAACACTGCAATTTAAGGTACAACAGGTGTTGCCTAGCTGTTTAGGCAATGCACAGTATATCAAGAAGCATAAAAGTAATAAAAGATAAATACATTAAAATTAATAACACTGAAAGAGATAAGAGAAAGAGTTAAAATGGACAAAATACAAATAGATGGCCAATCTGGAAATTAGATACTGAAGTTAAATCTTCTTATTCTTCCATTTTAGTACTTTTAAAGATGGCTCTTACCTTAGCTTTTAGTAAGTTCCATGTATAATCAATGGCACAAATGACTCCAGTTCTTCCGCACCCTGCACTGTGGATATTAAACAACATGACTAGCTATTTAATACTTTCATCGAATTACTGATCACATTAGATTTTCTCAGAATTAGGAATAAGGCATTTTAACTTCTTGATTACATGGAACAAAACAAAAGGATACTAGGAGGTAAAAAAAAAATATCCAAGACAAAAAAATATACTATTTGTTTGGTTTCTGTGCATCTCTCCAAACCAAACACATACACACTTTGTTCAGTTCTATTTTTTTATGCACATGATCTATGCTTGGATCTCCTTACACCTTGTGCCAGTGCCACCTACCATTCCTTGGAGCTGCATCTCTCAGGATGCTTCCAGACTCCTAGGGTACCCGCATCAAATCATGACATGCCTCCTATGGATTGCCCCACCCCCACAGTTCAGCTGCAGGAATCCCTGGGCACCTGCTTGCAAATGAAAACCACATACTCACCGAAATTCTTGATCTTCCAGACAATCTTTACCATTCAGCCACACCAATGGTTCTTAGCTGGAGGAGCTAGTACCCCTAGAGGAGTAAAGTTTTTTGAGCTTAGGAAGGGCAATAATGTCAGTGCTGGTGCCGTCCACGAGGCTGACGTGGTGATGTTGTACATGTGAGCTAGCCAGTAACAGACACTGTCCCCTTTTCTCAGTCATGTTTGCCAACAGACAGGAAATAGGTGGAAGAGGAAAAAAAAGAGAGAGAGAGAGGACTACAGACTTTTAGCCCAAAGGGACAGGAAAAGGATGTAACATATACAAATAAAAAAAAATAAAACCCAACTACAACTTAGCTAAACTAAGGACTGGGCCTAAGGGTTGCACAAGGGTAATGTGTGTCAGACACGGAGTCTGACTCAGCCATCTGCTCAGGTAGGTGGTGAAGAATGGGCAGCAGCCTTGGCATAGAACTCTAGCTGGTACACTGAGGTGTGGGGCCCTCGTGTAGCTAAGATGGTAGAACCATCCAAGAAGTCTTTGTACTCCTAACTGGACAAATAATTTAGCAGGGCATGAACCCCAAACATTTCCAAATGAGTAGATAGCAGGAGTGATCAGACAGAGTTCAGAAGCACAAATACTGCCTTCTTGCCACTCCAAAAGTGAAGAAAGGAAAAAGAAGTGAGAACATGAGGTTCCACAGCTAATGTGGAAGGAAGACATCAAGTGCAACAGACAAAGTACAGAGCAGAATGCAGTGTCTTTCCCTGCAAGGCAGAAAGGGTAGCAAGTGCATGGTGTCCACAGCAGGCACTGCTGCATAGCAAAAGCCAAAGGTGTGGACAGGATGAGAAGCAAGACAGCAACAGAGATATGTCTAAGCATATTCCAAACAGGGAGAGGGTCATAAAGAGGATTACCAAAACAATAAAGATTAAACTTTATTTTACTTTTTATTTTTTGGTAGAAAGGGCGCAAAAGGCCCACTTCCCATTTATGTTTTCTGAGGAAAAAGCTGGATCCACAGAAAGAGGGAGTGGCAAGAAGGATGCCAGTGCACAAAGCACAACAGGGTGAGCTGCCCAGAGGCCCTGGTTCTCACCTAAGTGTGGGATGGTGGGCGTGCATGTGACTGAATGGTGAAGATATTCTGGAAGATCAAGAATTACGGTAGGTACATCATTTTCATATCTTCCAAGAACCAATCTTCACCATTCAGTAAAACTAACAGGTCAGAGTGCCAAGCTTCCCCAAAACAGGAGAGGAGTAGGCCCACTCCGAGGGAACAATATCCCTCAACCCTCTGTGGGGGATAACCACCAGAGGGTAGGGAATCCTCACAGGTCTGGTGGAAGCCAAGACTGATCAGGGGCAGGCAGAGGCTCCCGTGGCTTTAGGAGCAGGAGGGCACCTGGACAACTCACGCATGACCCTATGGAAGAAGAAGTGAGTCCCTTGGAAGTGCGAGTTAAGCACCCTACACCAGACCAGGGGTGCCAACCGAGAAAGGTGAAGCTATGTGATCTGCCAAATGCAGACTGCCAATCCTACAAGCCCTGAAGCTGCCTCACTGGCGTCATGAGACACCCTCACTTGGTGCCTCGCCAACTCCAGGCCCTAGGCAGAAAGACAAATGGCCTGCCTGGTTAACTCACAATCCAGCATGGCAGCCAAGACTGGTCTAGCTTCACCCACAGGTGCTTGTAAGCTGTCTGATGTGCTGCAATGCATGTCATAGTGCATTCTGCTGAAATAATACCACCCCTCAAGCATCCATCCCAGAGTCGGGGAGGAGACAGTTATGCACAGAGCGCTTAGGCCTAGAGGGAATCTGCAGCACCAATATCCATGATGCAGGGTGACAGATAGCTCCTGCACACCCTGTGGGGTTGCAATTTGTGTGTCGGATGTCCTCGTAGACTGGAGATGGGGCATAAGGATGGAGCCAGACATTCCTGAATGTCTCCACAAAAGGTCGAGGAGGGATAATGGAGTCATCACTGGAATCTCAGTGAGAGGGTAACAGTATTACAAACAACGCAGGACCCCACATTCAGCTCCTGCAGCATTGCCATCAGAAACCTCTTGGACATAAAGTACTCAGCATCTCAGAACATTTGGATGGAAAAATCCTCTTCCTCAGAGGAGGATGCAGGAGAGGACCGGGACTCAAAATGGTGGTGCTGGACACAGGCCTGATCTGGGCCTGGTCAGACGTAAAGGAGACAGGAAATGTGTGCTAATTGGCAGTAGTTACTAATGTTTCTAGTAAGAGAAATGAAGACTTGCCTCCAAATGAGCCATATTTAACTGTACCTTAATAAACACAGATGTGAAAAACTGTTTTCAATTGTTTTCTTTCTATGGACAACATTCTGCACAGTCCTCTTTTTGGAACCAGTAATTTGGAGTTTTTACCATGTCATGGTTTGTGTACAGAATGCTAAACATGAGCTAGTGTCCTTTCAGAACCACGCTTAAAGTCCTTTTCTCAAACCATGACATAATTAAAACTCCAGATAACAGGTTCCATGAAGAGAACTGTAACAGAATGCTGCCCATAAAAACAAAACAATGCAAAATATAGTTTTTCATATCAGTTTTTATTCAGGTACAGTTAAATATGGATCATTTAGGCTTATGGATATCATGTATGTAAATGGGAACATTACAAATAGCTACCAATTAGAAATCATTTCCTGTCCTCATTAAGGTGATACTGGTGAAACACACCGGCTATACTGCTGACAGGACATGGGCCCCAGAAGACCCACAATACCTGGCAGATCAGAGAGGGGAGGAGGGGGAGGGATGAAGAAGCCCATGACTCCCAGTTCTCTTCTAGGTCTGCGAGCGTCAGGGGAACCTCTCCTGGAGGGAGGCCCTGAAAACTTACCCGTGAGGAATCAGCCAATCTCAGTGGACCAATCCAGATGGTGCCCCTCGGGGAAGACCCACAGGTAGGGACAGCAAAGATGTACAGGTCCCAAAAGGTGGCCTTGATCCCCACTAGTGACAGTGTCAGCCAGTTCCAGGGAGAAATAAGCCACCACCCTAGAGCTGGAATCTGACCAGTGCTGCCTCCAACACTGGTCACAGGGTCAGATGCAGGCCCAGCATCATGCCTCAGCCCCTCATGAGGACTGGCACTGCTCCCTGAGCCAAACCTAATGCCCAGCCTAGGATCACTCTTCAAGTCGTCCCAGCATCCAGCACTGGAACCAGACTCTGCTCCACGAGCAGCACCAGAATGGGTCCCAGTTCAAGGCCTAGGGGTAACACCAGGAGTGACACCAGAATCAGTGTTGGGCTTGGAACAAGACCCAGGGTGGCTTCCTTCATTGCCAGCCCTGTCTCCAAGCCCAAGGTCAGTCTTGTCATCCCCCTGCAGGCCACTAGGGTACTCAGGGGAGTAAATATCTACCACCTCAAGCTCAGGGTCAGAGCAGACTCCAGAACACACACTGTTCTGGTACCGCAGGAAGGACACTGCGTGAAGGTTGTCCAGAATAGGACTACCAAAATGGTGCAGGGTCTGCATCAAAAGCCCTATGAGAGGCTAAAGGAGATAAATATGTAAGCCTAGAGGAGAGACAGGGGGATATGACACAGACCTTTAAGTACCTCACAGGGGTTAATAAGGTACAGGAGGAGGGCATTTTTCAGAGAAAAATGTGCTTTAGAACAAGGGGCATGTTATGGAGCTGGAGGGGGGTACGTTCAGGGGAGATATAAGGAAGTACTTCTTCACAAGAGTGGTAGATGCCTGGAACAGCCTTCCAGCACAGGTAGTGGGGGCAAAAACAGTGGTGGGGTTCAGAAATGCCTGGGATAGGCACAAAGGAATCATAAGGGAAAGGAAAGGAGGTTAAGAGATGGCATCATAGATCAAGTAAAGGTCTGCAGCAAAAAATGAAGGTTACAAAAATATGTGCTGACTAGGTGGGCCCGACTGCCCTTATCTGCTGTCACAGTATATGTTTCCATGTTAGTACCAGGGTGCCAGGCTGTGACACTGAGAAGCCAACAGTGTAAATCGAGTGTACAGCCCAGATCCCCCCCATGACCTCAGACATCTTGACAATGTTGAGTGTGGGGTGGACCCTGGTCTTCCTCAGTACCAGAGGTACAGGGAAGGGGCCCAGGGGAAGGTCCAGAGACTTGTCCATGGTGTCCCTGGTGCAAGGCCTGCCTCCAAAAGTGAGTGTGTGTGTGGGCCCACTTCCACATGTGGATTTCAAGGGTGTGGCAGTCCACCGAGAAGCAGGCACTGCACTGATGCATATCATGGTCTGATCCAATGCAGGACCAACACTTTGGATGCCGATCCTGGACAGTGACAGGACCCACGCAGGGACACTAACATATGGGTGCTCCCTTTCTTTTGCCCCTACGATGCAGCATACTGATGGGTAAATAAACAAAAAAAATGACTAGATAAAGGTTCAGTGTCAAACTGACCGATGAAAGTGGTACCAGAAAAAAAAAAAAGTGTTGTTAAAGAAGAACGCGGTATTTGGCGTCAAACGAAGGTTGCGACAAACTGAGCAGAAAACTGTGAAGCAGTTAACAACTCGGCTCCTCCCATGGTGCACACTTAATGGTGGGAAAAACAAAACTCTGGGGGGGGTGGTGGTGGCATTTGTTACTGCCTAGCTAGTGTGCATGATGTCAGCCTCATGGGTGGTATCAGCATCAATGTCTGTCCCCTCTCTAAGCTGCAAAAGGATTTGCTCTTGCAGGATCCTAGCGCCTCCAGCTAGGACCCATTAGCGTGATTGAATGGTGAAGACTGATTCTTGGAAGACCAGCTACTTCAGAAAGCAGATTGCTAGGGGGCCCTGGACCCCATCCAATTACCTGGGCTCTACTTGCATTATTCCCAAAGTGAGGAAGAAGCCCTCCCAGCCTGTGCATATCGTATTGGCCCAGTTCACTACGTAACTATGATGTCAAGATTTTGGCTACGATTCAGGCATTAAGGCTGGAACAGATCCTGCTAGACCTGATTCACGGAGACAAGACAGTGTTAATGGATATTTCTTGGCTTAACAAGCCAGGTGTGTATACAGTACTGGAATAAGGGGGCGGATCTAGTAAGAACGGTAGCCTTAGAAGAGGATGTACTTCGATTACTATCACAAACCTGCTTAGAGGAAGCAGAGGTCTGTTCATTCAGGGCACAGTCAAAGAAAAAAATCTCCCAAAACACCCTAGAGTCTTGGAAGGACAGGTGGATGGGTTGGGGGTGTCAAAGGGGAATGCACTACTGGTACCAGTGTTTGACAATCTGAACTTCCTACCAGGCCTGGAAGACCCACGCTTTAAAATCTGGCAAGATCGAGGTATCCAATGTATAGATGTTTTTGATAAGGAGGGTATATGCTCCTTCGGACATCATCCAGCTGGTAGATATTCCACAAGTTCACTTTTATAAATATCTTCAGGTGACAGACTTTGCTCACTCACTGAACTGAACACCCCAACAGCAATCCAAGCTCTTTCAGATAGAAATAATGGCCATATACAACTAAGGCTACAGGGCACTATCTCAAAAACACAAGTTTATTAGGGAAGGGGAAACGGGATCTCTGCACCAAAATTAGAAAGCTTGGTTCAATGTGTGGCTGCCAGCTGTGCTTGTGCAATGTTACTGCAATGAGCTACTTTGACTTGACTCTTCCTTCTGGATTTACACCCTCAGTAGAGGTGCCAAAAGACGTTTCTCAAAGCTAAAAGAAACTGGTAGCTATGAGCCAAAGGACCAAAGCGTGATGTAAAAGAACCCACCTCTTCGCTCATGGAAAAGACCCAATAACATGGAGGAAAACTCCTGTCTCCTCTGGGGCGCTTTGGGAACCACGGTTTTTGGGTTAACCTTTCCTCCAGGCTTCTAAAATGATGAAACTAGCTGTTGACAAGCTTGGTGGAGTCTGGAATTAGGATTTGTACGTTTTTTTTAAATACTTTATTGAAAAGTTATCCACAGTATTACAGACTTAGCAGTGTACTGTTTACATCATACATACAGTAGTTTCTTCTAATGAGAATAGTCTGAATAAGTACATTGGACATGTTAGAAGTTTACTGGATTTTAGAAAAAACTAAAACCACTAACATATGAACTTGGAGGTATGTAGTCTCTAGGCTGTACTCAGAAAATAAGTGGTGGGTCTCCTAGTAAGAGGGATAGGGTATCAATGTGTGCCCTTTGCGTTTCTATCATTACAATGTAGGTAGAGGAGAATAAGGGTTAGTTCATCTGACTTCTATTACCCTTCAGCTTGTATGTGCCTTAGTGTATTATGTCATGGTGACTGTCCTGTGCAGTGTCTACAAATGCCTCCATCCCAGCTATGGTATCTGCATGCCTTAGTCTCCCTAGTTCTCTAGACTGTTCGTCTTGGCTTGTGCTATTTCCCACCTGGCCCAGCAACTGATAAATTCTTCCTCCCGCTCTTGAACCCTGAATATCAAACACTCCATTTCAGCTCTCTCTCCTATTACTGTATTCTAATCCTGCACTGTTGGGGGCTCGGTTTGCAGCCATTTGCAGGTTACAGCTTTCACAGCAGCTGCAACACATATAGAGGATCTAGTTTCAAAAGAGGAAGTAAACGACCCATAATCTTGATGATGTGAGCTGGTATGTTCTTTCTGGAGGCAGGATGGCTGCTCCACAACTGAATGAATGGCTGGAAAAAGATGAGACATCAAGTCCCAGATGAGATAGCAACACTCTGACATAAAGGACAAACCAGGAAGTAGTGATGATGTAACAGTAGGCAGTACACAAAAGAGGATGAGTACAATTAGGATGTCTGACCATAGCTTGTGTTGACTGAGGATTTGAATAGGACATCAAGCTGAATCTGATATGAAATAGGATATGTGGACCCCTCTATTACTTCTGTCAGTTTTTGGTCTTGGCAAACTAAGTATATCATCATCTGTTGACACTTTCTTGAGCCAGCTGCTGATCATTAGGAAACCTTGAAGAAAAGCACTGATTGTTAGGATAAGTAACAGCAAGCGGTATTGGGATGGATGGACATCAAGGTAAACTGTATGCTTGAGATATATTTGTTTGTTGAAGTTGTCAAGCTAAATGTTGGACAGCAGCAGGATGCAAATGCAGTTCTTGACATGGTAAGGAGTAATTTCTTTGTTGGCATGAAGGAAGCAGCTTTGAATTGACTCGGCAAGTGGAGAGTAGGATAGAATGCAGCTGAAGAGGATTTACACTCCCTAGGTCTTACGAATCCAAAGAATGCTAAGGTCATAGCCTCTTGTAAGTGTTGAGTGGTTAGTGAACCAAAGATTCCAACCTGTAAGAAATTTTCTAGTTCACGCTGGTCCACTGGCACAGCAGTTGGATTTCCACCTGAGATACTGACAACCAGAGTTCAGATGCAAGCCCGGGAGTCGGAGGGTCGGAGGATTGAGAATCAGATAGACTGCGCTCCTACTCCAGAGGGGAGGGTAGGACAGCACTTAGTGCTTGCCCAACCCCTGGCTGAGGCCAGGGGTGTCACACCTGAGGCTTGCAGGTCCTGAGAGGTGTGCCAGATGTCGGCGCATGGCACCTCTACGTCATTGCATGCCACACCTCCCAACGACGAGGGAAAAAGCCCAGCTGTGGCATGGAGAATGTCTGCCTCCTACACTGGGCCCCACACAGCTGTCCGAGTTGCTCTGCCTCCAAATCTCCATGTGGCATTGTTCAGGGAGTACCGTAGGGAGTCTCCCTAATGGCCACGCCCTAGTGGGCAATCCAGGGAGCACTCCGCTGGCGGGGGGGGGGGATTTGTTAGTTCGCAGTATACATCACAGTCTACAAGCTTCCTTGAGGAGAAGATTTCTTAGGCCTTGAAGGAATGCTTTATTTGCGGGACTGTATAAGTATGAGCTAGGATAGATGGACAGTAAGGTAAACCTAGCATGCAGTATATATACTGTTTGATACCACTGGCCAACAGGCCTAATGCTTGAAAGCAGTAGATGTGACTGACATGCTGATAGCTTGTGAGCAGTACAATGTGGCCAACAGGCCAAATGTTTGTGAGCAGTATAATGAGGCTGAATGCCTGGGAGCAGTATGATGTGAGCTGTATGATATGGTTGCTAGGCCGAATGCTTGTGAACAGTATGACGGGGCCTACAGGCTGCTTGCTTGTGAGCAGTATGATATCATCAACAGGCTGATTGTTTGTGAACAGTATACAGATTCTAGAATGGTGGAGGAGTCATAACTTCATCAGCTTGAGGACGGAAGGTCTGCACTGCTGGGAGTGAACACAGGAGAGTCAATTAGCAAGAAAGTCAGCAGGACCAGGTATGAATGCGCTGTCAATTCTAAAACTGAACTATAAAGAAGTTCATGTTCATCTTCTCAGGAAGTTCATTATGCAGGAAGAATACTGAACTGTATTTATTATGGCTAAGGCTGGTTGAGTATTCCGAAGGTGACCCCAGGTGAAAACGGTTGTTGCAACAGGATAAAATCAGACAAGGAAGACATGGACTGAAAATGAGGAATATCTTAGAATTCTGATGGTCTTGAACAAGCAAATCAAAATGGGCCTCAAAATGTCATAAAACCATAGAATGGGGTTGCAGTAAGGAAAGTCTCGATATTCGATCCTGGATCTGGATTTCACAATTATGTATATGCCATTCTAGTCTGAAAGAAAATGTAAAATGTAACCACATGAGGAGGTCCGAATTAGCTGAAGTAGTGATGGTAAGGTGATGATCCAAAGCAGTGACAAAATGTGCCAAGTCAATAAGGGATACGAAACTTCTTCCTCAATGAATAATCTGCATTGCAAACTTGAGGGGACCTAGTAAGGGTTAACAGTTTTGGTTTTTTATGCAGGACCATTTAGATGAGAAGAAAGAGACCAGATTAAAAATGTGGAGCAGTCTGTCTTGATATGCCTAACTCTACAGAAGTGTACTGAAGATTAGAACAAATAGCTGAAGTGGATGGCATGGAATGAAGTCTGGTACAGAAGAATCTGTCAAGACCTGAGTGAAAAAACTGAATCAGATTCAGGTGGATGGGAGAAAAAAAAAACGCTGGAGAGGAGGAATTTTATCAGGAGTCAAAAGTAGGCAGAATGTCAGCTATAGATTTGATTAGGAAAGAGACAGGAATATAGTGGCAGACCAGCTTAGAGTGGGTTTCCCCACAGTAGTTGCAGACATGCAGAATGCATGGTGGCACAAAGCAGGCAGATTCGTTAAAGTTGACTGAATTGCTCGATCAGAAGAAAATACAATATGTCACCTTTTCTATCCAAAAGACTCATTGGTGCATAAAATACTTGCCTTGATGCTGAAGTAAGAGATGAATGGGAATTTTGAGATGGATGAAAGTCATGAACGGAGAGGACAAAAGGCTGCAACATGACAATTACCTGCATACTGAATAGGAAAGTTACATTGCCAGCACAGTTCCTGCAATATAAATCATTATCTACAGTCACCCAGGATATCCATGAGTTAACTCTCAATAGATAAGCAGCAGTTTTGGCTGAAACTGACCCGTGGTAATCAGGCATGTGCTACCGCATGGATAGCAAGATTAAGATGTGAAGGCATGGACAACTGTCAGTGTCACTGGCTCAGCAGGTTGCACACTTGCCTCTTAGGCTGAATGAGTGGAAGGTTGTAGGTTCTAGTCCCACACCAGGAATCTGGGTTAAAATCCCAATACTGACACTGCAGAGCACTCCTGAGGTGCCATCTTATGGATGAGACGTTAAACAGAGGTCCCATCTGCCTGTTCTGGTTGTCGTTTAGGTGAACATTAAAGATCCCATGGCACTTCTCAAAAAAATAAGGGAATTTTATTGAAGAGGACTCCAAACAAATACGTATACAGTTCCATGTTACAAAAAATTCTATACATTCTAAATGAAATACAACTCTTCAGAAACGCGCTCTACATCAATTTATACTCTCATTGCAGAAGTCTTACAAAAGTCTTGCAGAATTCCACAGTTTTATTATATTGCCCTATTGTCCCATTATTCTTGCAAGTGTGCAGTTCACCCATCATTTTTTAACTTTTTCTATTTGGTATTTCTCACTGTTTGCCTTTTGAATATGATGCAATTTTATTAATTTCTGTACATTTCATAATGCGTCAACTTCTGTTGCATAACCCATACAACACAGACTGCCAGATACAATACTTGAATACAGGAAACATCACATGAAGAGTTTCTGCTGTGTATTTATACCATCCTCCTGATATTATGCCTAGCACTAATTCTCTATATGTAATTGATGAGTAAAGAGGTTATTTCACTTGCAAGCAGTCTCCAAAATGTTTAATATATTCACAAAGAACAAATGTTCATGTGTCTCCAATATCACTACACAGGTTTCTCTTGGACAATATTTTTCTTTAATTTATGTTTATTATTTTTCACCCTTAACTTCCCATAACTCAACCATAAAGTGTCCCATACAAAAGCTGGTGCGCTATTTGTTAATTGTAAAAGTACTGCCTTTGTCATCGTAGCTGGACACTGAGGGAAGGGTACTTCTTCCATTCTTTCCACCTGCAAAACTGCTGCATATAGTTTCTTTCTATCTAGTCTCTCTCTGTATTTGGTTATTTGTAATCCCCCATCTTATTACTTTTTTTTTTTTTTTTTTTTTACAAGCTCTTTGGTGTACCCTGGCAATTCTTGCATTCTAGCCAACATTCTGCTTATGCCAGGCTTCTATACAGGGACTAAGACACAGTAAAACTAATGACTTCCAAATGCTATCACCGGACTTGCCTGCTCCTGTTGGAAGCTGAGAAACTTGCTATACTGCAGAGAACAAACTAGAACGCATTTGAGGAACTGGGAATCTGGTAAAACATAATATTGTTGGGGACTAGTTAGGAAGGTAAGCTATGCTTTCTACAGAAAGTTTCATTATTTTCTTATTGGCATTAAGAATTGCAGGATTCCATTAAAGTGTAGTAATTTTATAACCAGAGGGGGTGAAATACAACTGAAGTTGCTTGATTTCTGTGCTAGACACATTGGATTTGGAAGCATATTTGTGGAATATTTTAGAAGTGTCCTGCTGGCTGAACAATGAGTTTGTTTTTATCCCTGGGCTCAGTAGAGTGGTTTGTGTAGGAGCAGTGGTCTAGTAAATTGTGGTGTTGGTTGACTTACTATAAAGGGCAGTACTCACCAGGGTAGTGGAGCAGTGGTGTATTTGATTGTTTCTAACAGTCACCAGTGGTTGTGGCATTTCCTTTATAGCCAAGGTTCTGACATCACTTCCTCAACAGGTCTTGGGGCAGAACTGTCATATTCTTAATTACCCAGCACAGTGCATAAAGGGTAAGTACACACAAAATAAAAAAATTATATATTACTCACTGTATATTATAAGGAAGAGGGACATGTGGGGAGTGGTGCAATGCACTGGTTGTGGGACAGCAATTTTCCAGGAGACATTCTGGAACCTGCGTTGCTGCCCTACTTGCAGGCAACTGGCAGCTCTGAGGGAGGAGGTTGCCCACCTCCAGGCTGAACTGGCAAGGACTAAGGAGGCCTCCCCCACCCAAAGAGCACCAGTTCCACAACCACTGCCTCAGAGGTTGCCATGTGTGAAGAGCAGATGGACCACAGTAGGTTCTGGGAGGGTGAGGGTGGTGGAACATAGGCGTAGCCCCTGAGTTGCACCTCTACACAAATCATATGTCAGTCTGGCAAATCAAGGTTCCTCTATGATGACACCCTCATTGGAGACCAAGAAGAATGCTGGGGACATCCACAAGGGAGACCCACAGAAGCGTGGCAAGGGACACCACAGGGGAAAGAAACAGCTTCTGATAGGGGACTCAATTGTTAGGGGTGTAGACCTGGGGAAGGGAGAGGGGAGGGAAGTAAGGTGCCTGCCTGGTGCCATGGTTTGGAGGGACAGGAAGCAAATCCTCAGGATTGCAGAAGCAGCATCACAGGAGAGGAAAGTAGATATAATTGTCCACCTCAGGACAAATGACCTAGCTAGGCATGAGATCAGTGCAGTGCAGGATGAATCTGTGGAGCTGGGGAGGGGCCTCAGACAGGTAGCAAGCACTGTAACCTTCTTAGAGGTGCTGCCAGTCTATGGCAGGGGTGAGGCTAGGGAACTGCACACCATGCAGTTTAATGAATGGTTGCAAAACTGGTGCAGAGCACAGGGCTTTGGCTTCATTGAGGACTGGGGGTCCACCTGGAAAGATGAAGGTCTATACTGGCATGATGGTCTGCATCTGTCCAGGAAGGGAAACACGCCCTAGGTGACAGGTTTAAAGGCTTCCTTGCAAGCTTTTAAACTAGCCAAGGGGAGGTGCTTGATAGGAAACGGAAAGTTCAAGCCTCCCCCCACAAAACATGGCAGGTAGTAGGGTAAACACTGAGGTACAGAGCTTGACAGAGGGCAGGACAGGGGTAAATGGAAAAATGAACAAGGGCAATAAGAGCAGGGATGGGGTAAAAAAGGATAAAGCCAACATTAAATGGAGGGCAATGAGCACCAATGCCCATAGCCTGGGAAACAAGCTTCCAGAGCTAGTAGCCCTGATGGAAGAGGAACACTTGGATATTGTGGCAGTCACAGAAACATGGTACACGGAGAACCATGACTGGGATGTCAACATACCAGGGTACACAATCTACAGAAGGGACAGGGAGGGTAAAAGAGGAGGTGGAGTAGCTCTCTACATAAGGGAAGGGATCAAAGCTACAGAACTAAAAAGTAAAGGGGGAGGACAAGAGGAACTCTGGGTCACCTTGGAGACACGGAATGGCATCACAATCCACATAGGGGTTGTATACAGACCCCCGTCTCAAGGGGAGGAAATGGACAAGAAAATGATAAGAGGGCATTCTCAAAATGGCTGAAAAAGGTGAGATACTGTTGATGTGGGACCTGAATATGCCAGATGTTAACTGGGCGACATGGACTGCAGCCACATCCAAGAGCAGGGTCATTCTCAATGCCCTACAGGGGGCATGCCTTAGACAGCTAGTGGTGGAACCCACTCGAGAGGGAGCAATATTAGACCTGGTACTCTCAAATGGAGAGAGGATCACAAATTTAGAAGTCAGTAGACATCTGGGAACAAGTGACCACTGCACAGTGTGCTTCACAATAGACACAACCATGGAGACAGAGAACTGTATCAATTAAAGCAGAAAGAAGTGGGGAAGGCAGTCAGAAAAGCACAGGCCCAAACCAAGGAAAAAATAGCCAACTCAGTTAAGAAGGGGGATAAAACCTTTTATAGGTATATTAGGGAGCATAGAAAGGTTAAGGGAGGGATAGTGAAGATTAATAAAGGAGAGGGGAGGTGGGCAGAGGGAGACAGTGAAAAGGCAGAAATACTGAATGAATACTTTTGCTCAGTATTCACAAAGAAGAAGAGGAGGAGTTACCTAAACCAAACAGTAGAAGCACTCTGGATAGTGGGGTTGACGCCAGTCCATTTACAGAAGAAAGAGTACTGAAAGAACTCCTAAAACTCAAGGTGGACAAAGCAATGGAGCCTGACGGGATTCACCCTAGAATCCTAAAAGAGCTAAGGGAGGACCTAGTGACACCACTAACCACACTTTTTAACAAATCATGGGAAGATGGGGTGGTACCTGGAGGACGGAGGAGGGCAGATGTGATTCCCCTTCACAAAAGTGGGAGCAAGGCAGAAGCAGGAAACTACAGACCTGTTAGTTTGACCTCAGTGGTGGGGAAAATGATGGAATCACTCTGAAAGAAAGAACTGTCGAGTACCTAGAGGCCAGCGGGCACAGGACCCAAAGCAGCATGGATTCACAGCAGGAAGGTCACGTCAGATGAATCTAATCGATTTCTTTGACTGGGTGACCAAAGTAATAGACCAGGGAGGGGCTGTGGATATGGCCTACCTAGACTTTAGCAAGGCATTTGATACAGTCCTGCACAAAGATTAATAATCAAGTTAGCCAGCCTGGGAGTGGGTCCCAGGGTGGTAGCCTGTAGCAAACTGGCTGCACAACAGGACACAGAAGGTAATAGTGAATGGAACATACTTGAAGAAAGGGGGTTAATAGTGGAGTACCTCAGGGCTCAGTACTGGGTCCAGACCTCTTTAACGCCTCTTATAGGTGACATTCAGAGGGTCTGAAGGAAAGGTATGCCTCTTTGCAGATGACACAATGATCTGTAACAGAGTTGATACACAAGGGGGGGGTAGAAAGGATGAGAAGGGACTTGGCAAGGTTGGAGGAATGGTCAGACATATGGCAACTTAGATTCAATGCAAAGAAGTGCAAAGTAATGCACCTGGGAAATAAAAATTCAGGAGAAGAGTACAAAACAGCAGGGGAGGTACTAACGACAACAATAATGGAAAGGGATCTGGGTGTAGTCATATCAGATGACCTAAAGGTGGGTAAGCAATGTGAGAAGTCAGTAAGGAGAGCCAGGAGGACACTGGGATGCATAGGGAAGGGCATCACAAGTAGAAAAAGGGAAGTGGTTATCCCTCTATACAGACAGTTGGTGAGACCCCATCTGGAGTACTGCATGCAGTTTTGGAGACCTCATCTATGCAAGGACATAGACAGGATGGAAGCAGTCCAGAGGAGGGCAACTAAAATGGTGCAGGGTCTACATCAGAAACCATACGAAGAGAGACTGAGAGAGCTTAATATGTATACCCTTGATGAAAGGAGGGACAGGGGGAACATGATAGAAACTTTTAAGTACCTCAAGGGAATCAACAAGGTCCAGGAGGGTAGCATCTTTCCAGAAAAGAGATGTGCAAGAACAAGGGCACAATTTAAGTTAAAGGGGACGGCTCAGGAGTAATGTGAGGAAATTATTTTTCACGGAGAGAGAGGGTGGACGTGATGAACCGCCTTCCTGAGATGTGTTGTGTCTAAACAGTGGGGGAATTCAAACATGCATGGGACAGACATAAGGCAATTATAGTTGGGGGTTGCAGGAAGTAGACTGTTGGTTAACTAGAATCTGCAGCTTATCCAATAGGTAGGAAAATGGACAGACTGGGTGGGCCAAGTGGTCCTTATCTGCCGTCAAAGTCTATGTTCTATGTTTCTATCCCAAAGTTACAATTAATATAAATGCTGCAAAAAAAAAAAAAACATCTGATTAACCATATTCACTCCTCCTCCTTTTATTGGTCTATATATAATTTGTTTCTTAATAGGGTTTAGCCCATTTCCCCCAAATGCTTGGAGAAATATACTATAACACTGTTGACAAACTCTGTGTGCGTGGGGGGGCGCGATGGATGATAAACAGGGCTCCAGATAAGATTTTTTGGGGATGAGTACTGTACTCCTCATTCTGGAAGTGAGGCAAGTAAAACCAAATTCAAATGCGTACAAATGTCTGGACAGAGTGGAGGGAGGAGTACGTTTTTAAGAACAATGTACTTTTTTTCTAGATCAGAATGAATCAGGTGCCAACAATGCTCCAGATAATGTTGGCAGATAGGAGTAATTTACTCACCAGCTTTAAAATATAGCGAGCAAAACAAAATTGGGATGTGTACAAGTGGTGTAAATCTGGGAAAAAAACTGCTCCTTTTGACTCAGCAGTTGTTATGAAGCACTATTCTATGGAGCGTGGAGCATTTACAAATGTTGGGTGAGTATTGGTACTCACTAAACATGTTTTTGAAGAGCATTTTCTCAAATGAGGTGAGTAAAATAGGCTGGTACCTTATCTGGAGCCTGGGGAGGGGTATAACTAATGTACACAAACACTGGTAGAAGCAGTGCCTTTAGCAACAGAACGCTTTTCTGTTATTCGCTGTCCTTTCCACAGTCCTATTTGCTTTTTGAATACACTGTTCCCAATTGTGTGCATCTATTTCACCTCTTCCAAATATTACCCCTAGAATACTGATGTTCTCATCCTTTATTTTTTCTTTTGCTATTTCTCCACTTTTTGGCACTGGAGTAGTACCTGAAGGGACCCCCTGCATTTTCCGTAATTTATTCTGGACCATGACTTTCTTAAGAATTTCTCTTTTCGTTCTACTAATGCTATCTCTGAGGTCTCAGGTGCTAATGTTAGCACCATATCATATGCTAGAATTTTCACTGCTGGGTGTCCCTCCAATGTTGTAATACCCTTCACTCTTTCATCCTGATCAATACTTCTTAAAAGCAAATTGATGCTGAAAACATACAACAAAGGGTTCAGGGGACAGCCCTGTCATACCTCTCCACACACTGGAATTTCCTATCCATCCACTTACATTGGGTCTAATCTTTGCATTATAATAGAGACACTATAGCCACTGTACAAAGCTTTCTGGAATTCCATATGCTCATAATGCAGTGAACAGATAATTATGCGTCAATCTGTCGAATGCTTTATCTTGGTCCAAACTCATGACATAACCTTTCAGCACATCATCCTCCCCCCTTTGAAAAAGTTCCCACAACATAATTAGATTATCTTGGATTTTCCTATGTGGAACCGCACAAGCTTGGTAGTCTTATCAAACTCCCTGCCACCTTTGTTAATCTATTTGCCAATATTTTGTTTAATATTTTAACATCTGTATTTAACAGGCTTAATGGCCTCCAGTTCTTAAGATCTTCCTTGTCTCCTTTCTTAAAAAACAATATTAAGATTGCTTGGGTCATAGAATCTGGTAGTTTTTTTTTTGTCTCCAATATCAAGTTATACATATATACTAATACACGCCAGCTCTTTACTAAGTGTTTTATAACATTCTGACCCCAAGACATCCATGCCTGGTACAGTGTTACTGTGCAAAGATGTAATAGCATCTTCTTTTGCTGTAATCGGACTAATCCTGCTGTTTCTTGTGCTGTACCTTGTACCATCACAGAGTACGGGAATTTCCTCAATGTCTGGCCAAATTTCTCCCATTCATTAAAAATACCACCAACAGCTTAATGTGATTCAGTTTCTGTTGGTTTCCATCTGTATGTATCCCATGAGGTTGAAAATATACAGAATTGCCTAGCCTCCTTTCCTGGTCAATACAAACTAAGTATTGTAAATATATGAATGAATAAATAAAATCACTTGACAGGGATGCTTTTTGTTGCTGAATCGGTCCAGGAGGTTGAGCCAGTGACACAATAATGGTTGCTGGCTGGACACCAGGGAAACAAAAGGTGAAACTAGACTCAGTATTGGAGCAGCAGTATTACTAGGAAGATCTGGAAGCCAACTAGGATGACCCAGATCCGACAGTTGACTGGAAGGTCTGGATTCCGTGATGTTCTTTGTTCTGCATTCCTGCTGGAAATCTCCAAATAGTATACTATACAGGTCTGTGGAACTGGCCTCTTGCGGTGAATATCAGTCCACATGTGGGCTCACCTGCTCTAGCAAAACAATGCCTCAACATGCTTTTCAACTTATTTTATCCGTTTATTTAATCTCTCCCAACATTTTGCCCATGTAAGGCTTCTCAAGGGATCATTCTATAAATAAAATTAAATATTTACAAACCAATTTCAAAATGAGTTTTCTTAATGTATAAATGTAAGGGATTCATTCTTTCTTTCCTTTAGTTTATGCATCATTCCGATGTATTATCCGTCATCATTATAACAACCAAATACCCAGAGTGCCAAGAGGTGACTCAAAGTTGAAAAACAGTGTGTTACTTTAGTCTACAAGGCTGAATCACAGCTACACGCTTTGTACTACATACCTGTTAGCATACACTGCTAATGAAAGTCAGGGCTTAAAACCTCCAATAAATTCTGAAAAATCAAATAAGGAAACCTTCAGGATAGTATCAGCCATGCTAAGAAGAGTTTTGCTTGCACATTAAAGTACAAAGCTAATACCGTTATTTGTAGGCCCTATGAAAAGAGCCAGAATGTTGTGCTTCTAAATGTAAAACCTCTGTTCACTTTAAATTATATACTTATAAACGTTGAAAGAAATCAGACTGCTTCCCTTTTTACTTTTGCTGTGTTTACTAATATTTTACTGAGTCTGTAAAGGGTCAGACTTTTTAATGTGCTCCCAGGTATGTATAAAGTGAGTAGCTGTTTTTTAGCACTGTAGAATAAAGTAATACACTGTTTTGCAACTGAGTCTCATCTCTTGGCACTCTCTGGGTATCCAATTTGTGTAATGGGGACAAATAATGTACCCAAATGAAATATAAACTAAAGCAAAGAAAAAAAATGAATCCCTTATGCAGGTTGGCCTTATTGTTTTTTATATGCCGCCAATAAGAAATAAATATAAAGCGCAAGAGACGGTAAGTATACAAAAAAAGCAAATACAAAACAGATAGGAGTACTCTAGTAACATCTTATATGTATCGTTTAAATTTATACATGAAGAAAAATTCATTCTGAAATTGGTTTGTAAATAATTTACAGAATGGTCCCTTCAGAAAGTCTTACATAGGTGAAACACTAGAACAGGTGAAGTAAACAGATAAAAAGACTTGAAAAGCTGAAGGTCTGTCGAAGCATTATTTAGCTAAGCGGACAACCTCACACATGCTCTGTATTCCAATATGGCACTATGGAATTAAACTAGCTATGGCTGAACCCACTTGGAGAACAAGAACTCATTACTCCTAGAACTGAAATGATGCAGGAGAGGTAGTAGGAGTAGGTACTGGTGGCAAAGGTGATGCTGGGTTTTGCTGTTAAAGCTTCGACATATGACCCTAACAGTTTCCGCTTTCTGGAAGAGGTAGAAAAGATGGACCTTCAATACTCAATATGCAGACATCAGCTTGGGAATATAGTCCATTCCTTAATGCAGAATTGAGATTTCAGGGAGGCTTCCTGTGAAGAATTTAGTTTGAGGCAGACTGCCAGGAATTCATGTTCTCCAGGTTCAAACTGACAGAGTCAGTGGCCATAAGGTAGGACATGCTGATAACTGGAAAGGATTACAAGGAGGATTAGATGAGTTTGAGTGCAGCTCAGCCTGTTCAGCCTGTCCTGAGGAGAAAACTGCTATTGGCAGATGACTCCCAGTGTCTCCAGCAACGCTCTGGGGATGGGATCTAGTTCCAAGTACAGGCTAGGTGTAGGCTAGGCTACACATATGGCCGAACGACTGCTTCTACAGGCTGTTGCACTACTGCTTCATCACTTATCCCAGGAGTGTTAAGAACTAATGAAAATCAGGGAGCTCCAAATCCAGCACCCACCAAAGCACATCATTGGAGGTCCAGAGGGAGAGCAGTGCTACTGAACATCTGAGCATGACTTCTGGTGACGTCACAGAATAGCCAGATACTTGAATGGGGAGCTCTCTCTCTCTCCCTCCCTGATCGAATAACACTATAAAACAAGTTTATTTTCAGAAAGAGTGCCATTTATGGCAACAGGATCAGCTAAAGGGAAGCAGCACATGCAAATGCAAGTTAAAAAAGTGAAATCCTCATTGGATATTACCAGATTGAGAAGCTGCAGCATGGCATGCATCAGTAGTCCCTCAACGGCTGAATCCAGGGTTATGGATATTTAAACTGATGTGGAATATGAGAGATTTATCAGAAGTCGATTCAAGCTCCTCCTCCGGCAAATAAAAGCTTTCTGCACAGACAATAAAAGGGAGTTCCAAAAGTTACAGCAACAAATGGCCCAGATAGTAAAGAGGGTGGGCCTAGTCAAGGATGGGGCTATTCAGTCGGGAGTGGTGGTGGAGGCAGTTTTACAGCACATAGTGGTGCTTCAGCAAAAATGCGCAGCCCTAGAGGCTTACTCCCAAACAGAACATCAGAAACCACGGATTACCAAAAGGGGTCGACACAGCAAAGATGACTTGAGTTTCTGGTAGACCTCCTGCAGGATGTCCTGGCCTATCCATCCAGTATGGAGATCTAAATTTAGCAGGCACATGGAGTGCTTGCCCCTAAGCCTACTGACCATAACGCACTGCATCAATCTGAGATTTTAAAATTTTCTAGTTTTAAAACCAAAAAAAAGGAAATACTACACATTGAATGGGGAGAAAAGACGCAAGTATAACATGGCCTGCCTTTTTCTTTGACCATGACTACCCGCCTGAATTCCTGAAAGGCCTATGGTGAGATCCTAAAAATTCTTAGAGAGAAAAATGCTAGATTTCATATTTTATACCCATCTACACCTCGGGTGTTCTGGGAAGACAGCATGCATGTTTACAATACCCTTGAGGAAGTACATAAAGTGTTTAAAGACAAAGGTTAGCAGCCCTCCTTCCCCCCCATCGTTCAGGGCAGAACTCTGGTTCATGGATGAACATGTAGGAATGGTCCTTTGTGAGACAGCAGAAAATCAAGGTGACAGGACAGATGGCAGTTGCAGAAGTAATGGAAAGTATTCACACCATTCTCGAGACTCTATAATGTGCCCAATCATCTGGGGACTCTGGAAAGACTGCTCAACTTTGGTAACTTTTTTCCTGTTCTGGCTGACAATTTAATTTAAGTGTGTAACTGTACTTGGTAGTAGAGCACGCTGGACTCTCCTGATGGCACACGGTATTCTGTTTGAACTAATGACAGTTTTGACAGTGCCAACTTATGCTGGACATTATTTTTTACAGTGGGGACTTTATAGTTTTTAGAGGCACACCATGAATTCCTTGAACTGTCACTTTCTTTAATGTTTTTTGATTGTAACAGGGATTACACTGCTGGACTTCTCGTATGTATGGGGAGTTGAGCAACTGGGACCTTAGTCCTGGGTTACTCACTAAAGTGTTTCTGCGACCTTTTTCCCTTACATAAGGTACTCCTTGAAGACCCAGTTTTTCTTTTTTACTCATATTAGCTGTTGTGTCAAGATGCTGTCTGTTAGGCGGCGATGGGGGGCTTGGGGGACTGAGTTTTCTCAGGTCAGCCATCTGAGATCTTCAGCCGGCTTCACCCCTACGACTATCTGAATCTGTTGGGTGCACCTTATCTGCCATGTGGCTTTAGCAGATGCGGGTGTTGACCTTTCTGATCTGGCAGACAGGTGCAGAGCCTATGTTGGGGGGAGGGATAGGAGCTCTGGGGTGTCGAGGCACAGGTCAGGATGCATGGGAAAACCAGGAGCAGTTGTAAAATTTGCAAATAGCGTTTTATTATTAATAACAGCAAAATACAAATAAAAAATTGTTCAGTATAACTATTTACAATGGCAGTACAAACAGAAAGCAGAGTTTTTCCAAGTTTTTCTTCTAAATTTCCAATCTCAGTCTCGGTCTCCCCTCTTGCACAAGCATTGCTGCTCTTTTTATAAGTCTGTGCCTGGGAAACTCATTAAGAAAACAGCATGCTTCTCACACAATGTTCTTGTAAGCTTCAGCAGGTACAGAAAAACAGTACATTGTGACCTAGAACTGACCTCTTCACAGCTCTGGAAATATTTTTCAGATCAGCATCTCAGGTTAACCTCTTGAATTCCAGTAGTTTTTGCAATCATTTCAACAGTATACAGTAACTATATACAGTTTTAAACAAAGGGATCCCAGTACCAGTGATATTTCTACATAAAGATTGACAAATATTTTTACACACACAGATATGCAAGGGGGGAAGAAAAGACAGAACAGCAATGGAAGGCAGAGAGATAGTGAGAGGTGGAGAACTGCGAAGCCGGCAGAGTGATCAGTTCCTAGGTCTCACAAGAAAATTTGGTTGCGCAACCAGAGAAAACAGAAAAGGACAGGAAAGAACAGATCCTTGCATTTAACCACTTTCTGCATAACAAATAGGACAGGGCCTTATTCACCCGTCAAACAGGGGGTCAGATGGACTGGGACTCTCCTCTCCCCAGCCTCCTACATTCCTCAGTCTTCAAGGAGCACCCTATCCATTCATGTGGCACAGCAAGTGAGGTATTGCTGCAGGGTACTAAAGCTGGTCATTCAGAGTAACTCGTTGTCAAGCATATAAAGTACCAGAGCTCTGCCAGCCTAGACCTAGGATCTGGGCTTTATGCTCCTGGTATTTTCTACTGCAGGATCGCTACTGAACGATCCCTTTTGCCTGATGCTCTGTCTGGCAAGAGTAAGAGGGCGATGAGTAACTGCTTATGTACACATTTCCAGCATAGTTTTTTTGTTTTCAGTCATTTTTCATGAACTTCACAGGTTATGAGGGACCTGGGGAGGGGGTAATCTGCTGTTAGTTATTGTAATTTTTTCTTATTTTAACAGGATTACTCTTTCTGAATATCTGGGAATGGAAAGATATGAATGGTTACATACATTTCTGATGGCGAATTGGTTCAAGATGATCACTTTTTTTTCCTGAGCCTTCCAGTACACTGATAGGCTCTGGAGTGGTTGAGTTCAGCGCTGAGAGCCCTTCCACTCCCAACACCTCCCACGGGGTGGCAGGGCTTACTAGAGGAGCCAAAGGTCTTCTAGGTAAGACATTTTCCATGGAAGCACATGTTTTTTTACAAACGCTTTTGGTCACCTAGCTGGTGATCTTAGTTCCCATATTTTATATGCTTTTGTTTCTGCAGTTTTATAATTCAGAGCTTGTTTACAGGTATACTGCTTGCCAGGAAGTGTGGGGCATCCAGCTCTTATTTGTATTGATTCTTCAGTTTAAAGGCTGCATTATTCTCTCTGATTTTGGTGGACAACTCTAACTATCCACGCTTGTAATGTGAATAGGCTCTCAAATCCCATTAAGCACAGTAATTCCTGCAGAAAAGTGGGGTGGAATTTCTTTTGCTTCAGAAGACGCACACGTCTCCCCTAGGGCATGACGAACTCAACTGACTACCAGTCTGTGGTGGTCTCCTCCTTCAAGAAGGGTAAATGCAGGGCAGTGGCAATTCTGGTTCCTAGTACAGTAATATCTGAAGGGTTCAATAGAAAGGCAGACCCAGACGGGCGATATGCCATTGTAAAAAGTCACTACAATGGTTCCCGCTAGACTCTGGTGCTGCTTTATGCCCCGCCAAGACTAGAATCTGCCTTATACCACAGTTTTATATCATCAGTGACTGAATGGGGGGAAAAGTGTGGTAGTTTGGGGGGGGGGGGGTTGGTTCAATATAACACTTCTACTTCAGACAGCATCTTACAGGTTCCCAAAAAAGAACACCAAGTGGGCAAAAAAATGAGGAAACGTATGCTGCAGCTCTATTTTCAGGATGCCGACACTATTTATATGGTGCTACCTACAATTATACCTCAGGGGTCAACCGTAACCTTTTTTTGCACTAGCCAGCAGGGCAAGTTGATTCAAAATTGCACTAGCCCGCAGATGGTTGCACTAGCCCTTAATTATAATGGTAAATTTTGATCACTTAGGCAGGAAACGATGCAAGCAAAGCCAAGAAATACTCTGATTATTCCACATTTATCCTGCTCCCACATTGCTTCCAGCTCCCCAGCAGAAAAAAAGACTGCAATGCCATCACAGACAGTGATCCCCCCCCCCATTGTTTTGTACCATAACCTCCTCTCTTCCTCTTTCTGCCCCCCTATCATCAAACAGAGAGAGGATATAACAACAGCAAATGTTCAATCAAGCAGTCCTGGCTCTTCGCACACAATAGCTGACATCATCATGCACCTCACCACACTGTCACCACCACCCACAGGGCAATGAACAGAGTCAGGCAGAGAAAGACACTCTCGGTCCCCATCCTATAGTCAACTGGAGACCTGCACTTTTGAACGTTTTTGTACAGTCTCAAGTGAGCCAGGAGCACATCTAAGATTTCTTTGGGGTGGCGGCTAGACAAACCTAAGGAGCTTGGGAAGTAGAAAACTATGACATTTTTATTTGTAAAAGCATTGCTTTTAATATGCTCTGCCCCAACAATAACATATTTTTCTTTATCATTGTCCTTTCATCAGCCATGGGGAAACAGTACACAGGCATAACACTACTATTTCTATTTCTGTATAGGATGATCTATGCACCCCAGGAATGCCTATTTCAAGGTTTTAAATGATGTATTTTATCAAGGTTTATTTTTGTACCATACATGATCCAGAGCTTTGTTTTTAGGCTGAAAGGACATGCTGAGTGGGATAAGGGTGGAACTGTATGGATGGTGATGGCTGGCATGGTCCATTTAGAAGAGCTGAGGACCCCCTACACTTGCCAGTAATGGCAGCTATGGATCTATGGATGGTCACTTCAGAGTCTGGTCTGCAGTGGTGTCCAGGGAAATAACAGAGTTAAGAGGTTTGGAGGGGAGAGGGAAGTTATGGTGAGGCTGGAATAAAACCCACCACCTGCAGGGCCAATCCTGTATACCTCTTTGCATTTTGTCACTGAAATGTTGGATACAAACACTAAAAATGTAGAGAAATAAGGGGCACTGGTCTTTATATTGGACAAATTGTTAGACATAGACACATTCAGAAAACTGGAACCTAGTGACTTAACAGCACTCTACCCTTGATCACACCCTGGACACTAGCTGAAAGTCTTGACAGTGGAGTGATAATGACTCACATTGAGTCTTTTGTGAGATCCCTCTCAAACTGCCAGATAATTGCAGTTCTTAATGAGCTGTTAATCACACCTGGCCATCTGGAACATTGAGAGAGATTAGCATGAGGATTAGAGAATGCTAAAGTAGAGACTTTTTTAACTTCATTAACAGCCATGAAAATCTGCGCTGGGCAAGTAGAGAGTTAGCTGCACTAGCCCTGGTCAATTTGCACTAGTGTTTGGGCTAGTAAAACAGTGTTAAGATCGACCCTTGATACCTGTATCTTGACCCTCCCTCCACCACCAAATTTATTCTAGGTTAGATTATTTCTTTGGCACAGTTCTCTGAGACAAATTGGTGAAAAGTTGGATGGGCATGACTGGGCTTTTTGAACATGCTCCTATTTTTCTTAAACTGCAGCTGGATCTGACCAAACGTACATATTCTGGAGACTAAATACCTCCATCTTGACAGAATTTCTCAAGTGACAGAAAAAAGCTTTGCAGGGCGCTACCCCTGAAACCTTGGAAATTATATTATAGGACACTGCAAAGGCTATTTTAAGAGGGAAGTCGACATAGCTGTAGCCTCTAAAAGTAAATAAATATTATTTACTCACTAAGGTTTGATTTTCTAGGAATATCTTCACCATTGATTCACATCAATGGGTTCTGAGACAGAGGTGCTAGGACCCAGCAGGAGCCAGAACTTTTCAGGAGGGCCAGCGTTGCGGTAGGCTGCACATATGCGTGGTACTGTCTGACTAGCTCGCACTGCAACGCTTACCTCAGCACTAACTCTCAAGCTTCTCAGTACCTTTTTTACTAAGGAGGTGCAGCATAACCCAACGACAAAAGATAGCCCTAGTGACCTGTGTAAGAAGAGTTAACAAGGAACACAATGTCTTCACAGCCCAAACAAGAACAATGGGTGAAGACCAAAGAACAGAAAGAGGAGCCTAGGGATAAAGGGTGGTGTGTGAATCAATGTTTGGGGGACTGGCTCCTTCCTGGGACCAAGCAAATATTTCTGTAATACCTAAGCCTCATGGACCCACACAATGTGGGTCATTATAGACCTATTTCTATTTTTTTTTTTTTTATCTTTTACCTCCCCAGCAGAGCAGCCCCTACGATCTTGGCTGCCAGCCCCTGCACCCCAGGCCAGTCGCATACACATGGGCCACACGAACCGTACCCCAATGGTCGGCCATTATTGCTCTTGCACCACACTGGATACACGCCCCTCTCAGGTCACTTCTGGGGGTGCAACGGTACGACCATCAACCGCAAAGATTGCCCTCTGCATTCTTCCTCTTTCCTCCCTTATGGAGAGCCAGCGGTGCAATGGCGTCTGAGCACATAGTGCTGACGTCTGCCACGCTCTCCTCCCCTTAATTTGCATGCTACTGTAGTGCGGTTGGCCTCCGCCAGTCGCCGCTACAGAGCAAGCAATGCAAGCCCCATTACCCACCCCAGAGAGAGGAGAGCAGTTATCAGATGCTCGATCCTCACTCTCCCCTGCCAACCCCCGGTGGCCCGGATCCGTTCCTGAACCTGGTTCACTGGCACAGCGTGAGGTGTGGCGTCCAGTGCCTCAACCCTCAGCGCCACCGGGCCGGCTGGGCCTATTTCTATTTTAAATATAGACAAGATTCTTACAGCTATTTTAACAGGAGCAGGGTCATCCTGGATGTCCTGCAGGGGGCATGCCTCACACAGCTAGTAATGGAGCCCACCCGGGAGGGGGCGATATTGAACCTGGTGCTCACAAATGGAGACAGAATAATGGATGTATCAGTGGGTAGCCATCTGGGGTCCAGCAACCACCATACAGTATGGTTCAAGGTAAAGACAGTAGAAGATTCAAGCCACACAATAGCATGAGTCCTAGACTTCAAAAGGGCTGACTTTGCTAAAATGGAAGAATACCTCAAGAAAACACTGGCAAAGGGTGAGGGGGGGGGGCAGTAGAGGAACAGTGGGAGAACTTCAAGAAAACCATAACAGAGGCAACACTCCTTTGTGTTAAGCAAGTTAAAGCAATTAAAGAAAACCATTATGGTTTTCAAAAGAAGTGGCAGGGACAGTTAGAGAGAAAAAATTCAGGACATACAAGGAAATGCAGAGGAAGGGAGGAAGACATAGAACTGTATCAGACTAAACAGAGGAAGGCAGGAAAAGCAATCAGATGTGCAAAGGCTCACACAGAGGAAAGGATAGCCCAGACAGTGAAGGAGAGGGACAAAACCTTCTTCAGGTACATAAGGGAAAGAAGAAAGGCCAAGGGAGGGATAGTGAGGTTAAGTAAAGGAGGGGGGAGTGGGCGGAGAGGGACCAGGGAAAAACTGAGATATTGAACGAATACTTTTGCTCAGTATTCACGAAGAAGGGGAGGGAGAGGGACCAGAATTATCCAGCAGACACACGCACACACACACACACACACACACACACACACACACACACAGAAGAGGGCTGGACACCAGACCATTCACGCAGAGTCCTAAAGGAACTCTTGAAACTGAAGGTGGACAACGCGATGGGGCCGGATGGTCTACATCCCAGAATACTAAAAGGACTCAGAGGTGCTACTGACATTACTGACAGCCCTATTCAACAAATCGTTGGAGGAGGGAGTAGTATCAGAGGACTGGAGGAGGGTGAACGTAATGTCCCTTCACAAAAGTAAAAGCACGGTAGAAGCGGGAAACTATAGACTGGTCAATTTGACCTCAGTGGTGAGAAAGATGATGGAATCACTGTTAAAGGAAAGGATTGTGGAATATCTAAAAGCTAGCAGGGCACTGGACCCAAGGCAACATTGATTCACAACAGGAACGTCTTGTCAAACGAATCTGATTAGATTTTTTTGACTAGGAGACAACAGTAGAAGATCAGGGAGGGGCAGTGGACATAGCCTACCTAGATTTTAGCAAGGCATTTGACACAGTCCCACTCAAGAGGTTAGTAAACAAGTTGGCAGTCTGGGAGTGGGTCACAAGGTGGCAAACTGGGTCAGAAACTGGCTAAACAGCAGGGTGCCACAGGGTTCAGTACTGGGGCCAGTCCTCTTTAATGTCTTTATCAGCGATATTGTGGAGGGACGCTAAGGAAAGGTATGCCTCTTTGTGGATGACTCCAAGATCTGCAATAGGGCTGATGCTCGGGGGAAGGGGGTGGAGAAGATGAGGAGAGACTTAGCCAGGTTGGAGGAGTGATCAAAAGTGTGGCAGCTCAGATTCAATGCCAAGAAGTGCAAAATCACGCACTTGGGAAACAAAAACCCAGGGAAGGAATACACAATTGGGGGGAGGGGGGTAGTAACAACAACCAAACTGGAAAGGGACCTGGGTTTAGTCATAACAGATAATATAAAAGTAGCCAAACAATGTGAGAAGGCAGTGAGAAAAGCTGAGGGGATGCTGGGGTGCACAAGGAGAGGTATCATCGGTAGAAAACAGGAGGTGGTGATGCCACTGTACAGGCAGCTAGTAAGGCCACATCTGGAGTACTGTGTGCAGTTCTGGAGATCGCACCTCCGAAAGGACAGTGACAGGGTGATGGCAATCCAGGGAAGAGCAATGGATATGGTGCTGGGGCTACACCAGAAACCACACGAGGAAAAATTGAGGGAACTCAATATGTATACACTGGAGGAAAGGAAGGAGAGGGGGGATATGATAGAGACATTCAAATACCTCAAGGGGATCAATAAAGAAGATGTGCAAGAACATGGGGTCACAATATGACGCTGGAGGAGGGAAGACTCAGAGGCAACACGAGGAAGTATTTTTTTCACAGAAAGGGTGGTGGATGCATGGAACAGCTTCCCTGAGGAGGTTGTGGGGACAACAATGCTAGGCAAATTCAAGAGTGCATAAGACAGGCAGAAGGCAACACTAGGGGTGGGAAGGAGGTGATAGGCTGCAGATCAAGTAGGATCTGGAGTTTATACAGTAGGTAGGGAAACGGGCAAACTAGGTAGACCAGGCGGTCCTTACCTGCCCAACAAATTCTATGTTTCTATGGCCTGAGTCATGGAGTAACAGTGGCAGAGACAAGTTACTATTCAGGCGAAGAAACAGTACATGTGATTGTAATGGGATGACCCAGATGAGCAGCACTGAAGGAAACAACGAGTTGTTTGGGATGACGGATGTCCTTGGTTCTATCAATGTAGAACCGAAGAGCTTTCTTCACATCCAGGAAGTGGAGAGTTCGTTCTTCCTCATTCTTGAAGTTAGGAAAGCAGGTGGGCAGCACCAAGGGCTGGTTCAAATGAACGACACCACTTTGGGCAAGAACTTGGGTGTGTGTGTGCAGAGAACCACCTTGTCTCCGTGAAACACCGTGTACAGAGAATCTGTTACTAAAGTGTGCATTTCAGAGACTTTTCGAGCTGATGTGACAGCCACCAAGAAAGCTGCTTTCCAAGTTAGAAATTTAAGATCACACGTAGCCTGAGGTTCAAAAGGCTTATGAGTGAGCATGTCCAATACAAGGTTGATATCCCAGGGAGCGATAGGCTTCCAGATTGGGGGCCTTGTGTGCAGAATGTCTTTTAGAAACCTCTTGAAGACAGGTAGCTGAGCCAACGTAACGTTCTGGACCAGCTTGTAGTAGACTGAAAAGAGCACAAAGGTGAACCTTTACAGAGGAGTACTGCAGTCCCGCATCACAAAGATCTAACAAGTATTCTAAGACTTTGTCCAGTGGACATCTGAATGGGTCCAAATGAGATTTGGCACACCATTCAGAGAACAGTTTCCATTTTGCTGTGTATGTCTTCCAGGTAGAGGGCTTGTGAGCAGCCAAGATCATCTCTGAGACCCTCTTGGAGATGGTAAATCTGCCCAATTCTATCTCTTCAGGAGCCAAGTGTGAAAATGAAGGGAGTGCAGGTTGGGATGCACCAGTGACCCTTGTGTCAGTAGGTCCGTCCACAGAAGTAGAGGCTTTGGAGGAACCACAGATAACCTGTTGATCAATGGAAATCAGATTTGCCGAGGCCAAGACATGGCAATCAGAATCATTTGCCCCCTGTAGGCCTCTAGCCTGTGCTGCACCCTCTGAACTAGTGGAAGAGGAGAAAATGCGTACAGAAAGTGATTTGTCCACCGCTGTCTGAATGCATCCTGAGAAAAAACACCACGTCCTGGATCTTTGGAGCAGAACAGAGGCAGTTTGTGGTGAGTAGGGATGTAAAAATGTCTAAGTCTGGAGTTCCCCACTTGCTGATGAGTGACCGTACAATGTCTGGTGCTAATGACCACTCGTAAGATTGCTTCTGTTTGACCGAGTTGGTCCGCCAACTTATTCTGCTCTCCTGGCAGGAATAGTGCATTCTGCTCCAGGCATCACTCCCATACTCTCACTGCAAAGCTGGTAGGAGTGTGCCCCACCCTGTTTGTTGATGTAGTACATCACTGACTTGTTGTCTTTCTGCAGAAGGATCACCTCGTGATTGACCAAGTCTGCTAAAGTGCAGTGTGTGTAAAGGACTGCTCTTATATCCAGAACACTGATATGTAGATGAGACTTCATCTGAGTCCATACTCCCTGGGCATGATGATCCTGACGGTGTACTCCCCACCCCAGGAGAGATGCATCTGTGGTTAGAGTTATCAGACTCTGGTGGAGCAAAAGGTAAGACCTTAAAAAAGGATGCCCTCCTGCATCCACCATGCTAGAGACAGACGAAGCGGTTCTGTCACTTTGATGGGGTAAGACGAAGGATGCGTGGTTGGTGACCACAGAGTAATGAGCATCCACTAAGTGGTCCTCATGTAAAGCCATGCCAGAGGTACCATGACGACTGAAGTGGCCATGAGACCTAGCATCCGTTGCATAGAGTGAGTTTGCATGGAGTCATTCTCCATGATGAAATGCACCATCCAAAGGATGTCCTTCCATCTGTCCTCTGGAAGGAAGGCTCTCACCTTGGTGGTGTCCAACAGAGCTCCTGTGAAGAGTTGTTGTTGCAAGGGTTGAAGCTGCGACTTCCCGAGATTTAAAAGTACTCCCATGGAGGTTAAGAACTGGGTTGCTGTTTTCGTTGCCTCCTCTGTACCAAGTCTAAACAGACTTGCCAGAAACCAACCGTCCAGGTATGGGAATACTTGGAACCCGGGTTTTCAACGGTGCGCTGCGAGAACTGTGAAGCACTTTGTAAAAACTTGAGGTGCTGAGGATAGCCCAAAAGGCAGGACTCTGAATTGATAGTGCTGGCCCAGGGCCACAAATTGAAGGAACTTGTATTGGCTTGGATGAACTAGAATATGCTGGTAGGCGTCCTGCAAGTCTGGGGATGTTAACCAGTCTTGGGGCTTGAGAAATGGAAGAAGGGTCTCCAGGGAGACCATCTTGAACTTTCTGCAGTACAGAAATTTAGTTTGCTTTCTGAAGTTTAGGATGGGGTACATGCCCCCTGTATTTTCAGAACCAGAATGTAATAGCGAGGTAGAAGCCTGTGTTGCATTCTGCTTGATGTACTAGTTCCACTGACCTGTTTTTCAGAAGACCTGCAATCTCTGAAGTGAGGAGGTCTGACTTGGTAGCCGACAAGGTGGGTTGTTGCATCTTAGGTGGACAATCTGGGGGGATTTCTGAAAAGTTCAGCAAATATTGGTTCCGAAGGATCCTCAGGACCCATTTGTCCATGGTGACCGAGTTCCACCAATTGAAAAAAATGGGACAGGTGACCTATCACTGGAGAGGAGAGATCCGCCTTGGGCAGCTGAGGCACAGTCGGGGCTAGAAACTCACAGGGTGGCACTGGGTGTTTTGGGGATCTGTGCCTTTTGCTGCATTTTTTTTTTGCAGCTGAGGAGGTTGCTGTCTAGCTGGAGCACCTCTGCCTCTGCCACGAAAGGACTGCTTGTTATGAAAATACTGACAGCCCCTTCCTCTATGGGGTTGTGAGGGAGCCAGCCTAGCAGACTTTATGGCAGTTCTGGTTTTCTGAGAATCCTTGAGAGACCGCTCTACTTGTTGGTCAAACAAATAGGTGCCATCAAAGGGGACATTCATAATTTGCTATTGGGTGTCAGAGGAGAATCCTGCGGTCCGCAGCCAGGAATGCCTCCTAATGCAGATTCCTGCAGTGGCAGCTCGAGAGGCAGTATCAAGTGCATCCATGGCTGCTTTTAACTGGTGAAGGTTAGACTCCATATCATGGGTAACAGTCTGAAGAAGCGTTAGCTTAGTATGTGACTCTGGCAGATATTCTGCCAGAGAGTTAAGGGTGTTCCAAAGGACATACTCGTACTGGGAGAAATGGCCTTGGTTATCAAAGCCATTTCTCGCATGCCCAAAGTCACTGATGCAAAAGACCTCTTACCCATAGTGTCAATCTTATGAGATTCTTCATTAATGAGGTGTGCCATAACCTCTCAAGGAAGGGCAGCCTTATTTTCTGCCAGGATGACAATTTTGTCCACGATAGGCAAGGAAGACAAAAAGTACAGTTACGTAAGAACTTACCGTAACAGTAGATCTTCGAGAACTGCTCTTGCAGCAGGTTACACCATTAGGACTGAAGGCGGCAGGCTCTAGGACCCCACGGAAATTTTCTAGCTAGCAGTATTCAGCCGGGACCGCCTCCAACGTCGGTCCTGCCCCTGACGTCAGACACAGTGCATAAGGAGGCGGTCCCCCAGAATCCCCAGTTCTCCTGCCGGAGACTCCCGGCCGCTGGATGACATCAGAAGAGGAGACTGAAGATCCGCCATCAAATGGCAATCAGAGATGCTGAGAACACCTGATCCTAGGAGAAGGATGTTGGAATGAGAATCTACCTCCAGCGGGGATGGTGGGAGGAAAAGTACCTGCTGCAAGAGCTGTTCTCGAAGATCTACTGTTACAGCAAGTTCTTACGTACAGTCATGGCCAAAAATAGTGGCGCCCTTGCAGTTTTTTCTAATAATGCACCATTCCTTCCAGAAAATTGTTGAAATTAAAAATTATTTTGGTATCCACATATGTATTTCTTTGGTTTGTAGTGGAATAAAACACAAAAAGCAGAAAAATTTACTAAGTTCTAGCTTATTCCACACAGAAATCCTTAAATGGCCCAGACAAAATTATTGGCACCTTTTAGAAGTAGTTAGAAATAATTAGATTTCAAGCAGGTGATTCTCCTTCACTTTGGAATTGAACTCACCTGTGGTGAGTTGCAGGTGCCTGCAATATAAAAATCGCTCATTCAACCAGTTTGAATAGAGAAAAGGACTCATTCTCCTGTTTTGTGTCACTGTGTGTACTGCAATGAGCATGGAGAAAAGAAAGACAGCCAGAGAATTGTCTGAGGAGGTCAGACAGAAGATTGTAGCTAGCATGGACAATCTCAAGGCTCAAATCAATCTCCAGAGACCTTGATGTTTCTGTTTCCACCGCATTAATGTTATCAGGATGTTTAAGCCCATGGCACTGTAGCCAACCTCCTGGACGTGACGCAGAGAAAACTTGATCAAGATTGCAGCACAGGATTGTTTGAATGGTGGAGAAAGCACCTCGATCAACTGCCAAACAGATTCAAGCTGACCTTCAGACACAAGTAATGATGGTTTCAACTCGCACCATCCGTCCCAACTCAATGAAAGGGGTTATATGGTAGGAGGCCCAGGAGGACCCCACAGCTGAGAGAGAGACATAAGAAAGCCTGACTGGGGTTTGCCAAACACACCTGAACAAGCCAAAATCCTCTGGGAGAATGTCCTGTGGACAGATGAGACCAAATTAGAGCTTTTGGTAAAGCACATCATCTCTATGTTTACAGAAAACAAAATGAAGCCTTCAAAGAAAAGAACACCTTCCCTACAGTCAAACATGGAGGAGGTTCAGTGATGTTTTGGGATTACTTTGCTGCCTCTGGCACTGGATGCCTTGAACGTGTGCATGTCATCATGAAATCTGGAGATTACCAGGCCATTTTGGAGCGCAATGTTGAACCCAGTGTCAGAAAGCTGGGTCTCCATCGCAGGTCATGGGTCTTCCAGCAGGACAATGACCCCAAACACACTTCAAAAAGCACCCAGGAATGGTTCAAGACAAGACGCTGGACTGTTCTGAAGTGGCCAGCAATGAGCCGAGATCTAAATCCCATTGAAAACCTGTGGAGAGATCTGAAAACAGCAGTTGGGAGAAGACACCCTTCAAATCTGGGAGAACTAGAGCAGTTTACACATGAAGAGTGGGCCAAACTGCCAGTAGAGAGGTGCAGGAAGCTCATCCATGGCTATAGGAAGCGGTTGATTGCAGTTATTTTGACCAAAGGCTGTGCTACCAAATATTAAGTCTAGGATGTTAATAATTTTGTCAATGCCATTTCTTTTCATTTTCTGATTTAAAAGGATATATTAAATTCTGAATCAAAAACAAAGGTTCTGTAATATTAACAGAGAAATAAAGAATTGTGGAGACCAAATACAATACTGTTAATTTCAATTTATGTTTAGAGGAATTGTGAGTTATTTGAAAAAGTGCAAGAGCACCAATATTTTTGGCCACGACTGTAACTGTACTACCTTACTTCGAGAAACAGCTCTTGTAGCAGGTTACACCATTAGGATGGATTCCCAAGCAATAATGGAAATCCCACACCATTGGGAGGAGGGAAGGTAGAAATCCTTAATGGAATCAAATACTAGGACAGAAGTCCTTGAAGGACTGCTAGACCAAAACCTGCTCTTCGCCTCGATGCAAAATCCAGGCTATAATGCCTGATGAAAGTGTGCATGGAGCTCCAAGTAGCTGCAGCACAGATGGCAGAGGTGGACACATTCTTTAGGGCCGCAAAGGAGGTAGCCACCCCCCTTCTGGAATGACCCTTGACCGTGCCCGCTAAGGGTTTGTTGCGCTTCTGGTAACAGACGTAATACATTGAATGAGCCACCTGGACAGAGACTGCTTGGAAACAGGAGCTCCCATCATCCTGTAGGCAAAGGAGACAAAAAGCTGGTCCGATTTTCGGTGGTGTTTGGTTCTGGCAGGTAGTATCGGAGACACCTATGCACATCTAGGGTGTGCAACAGGGCCCCTTCTCGATTAGAATAGTTGGGGAAGTACACTGGTAGATCAATGTCCTGATTAAGGGTGAGAGCTGAGACCACCTTAGGCAGAAACTTGGGATTAGTCCGTAGGGATACTCTGTCTTGGTGAAAAACCAAATAAGGCTCTTTGCACATGAGTACATGAAGTTCAGAAATTCTTCTGGCCAAGATAACGGCAACAAAAAACAACGTCTTCCAAGTAAGAAGACGTAGCTCGCAATCCGTGGCTGGTTCAAAGGGTGGCAGCGTAAGCTGCTCTAGGACAAAGCGTAGATCCCTTGGCGGAATCGGATCCTTAATTGGAGGTTTAAGGTGGAGAATACCTCTCAGGAAGGCTCGTGCTGTGTCCAACTGAGATATGGTCCGTTGGCCTATAGGACAATGATAGGCTGAGATGGCACAGAGGTGTACTTTGACTGAGGGGTAGGCCAAGCCTGTCTGAAAAAGAGACAGGAAGTAGTCCAAGACCGACTTTTCTGGACAGTCTAGAGGCGAAAACCACTGCGCTTGAGCCCATAGGCAAAAACTGCGCCATTTCATGGCGTAAGTAGCATGAGTGGCCGGTTTTCTGGCGGCCACAAGAACGTCAGCTACCTCTTGTGAGACCCCATGTCGCAAAATGGCTATGTCTCTAGGAGCCAAGCGTGCAGGCTCAGCGAATGAAGGTCCGGATGGACCAAGAAGCCCTCCTCTTGAGACAACAAGTGAGAGCTGATTGGCAGAGGCACCGGAGGTCCCCGGGACAGCTGATGTAGTAGAGGGAACCAGATCTGCCTGGGCCAGAACGGCGCGATAAGTATCAGCATTGCTTGCTTTCTGTGAAGTTTCAGAAGAACCCTCTGGATCAACGGAAGGGGGGAAAGGCATAGAGGAATCTGCCCGCCCAGAAGAGGGACAATGCGTCTCACTAGAAAACACCAGGCCCTGGATCTAGTGAGCAAAAATTGGTCAGTTTTGCATTGGATGGGGACATGAAAAGGTCCAACTCTGGTGTACCCCATCTGTGAAACAGATCCTCTACTATCTTCTGGAGTAGTTCCCACTCATGGACTCTGGCCTGAGAGCGGCTCAGGCAGTCTGCGATGATGCTGTCCACTCCTGGGACATGAACAGCAATGAGGTTTGCGCCGTGTTGCAAAACCCACTCCCATACCCTCATGGCCTCCCTACAAAGCGGGTAGGAATGGGTGCCTCCTTGTTTGTTGAGGTAATACATCACCGTGGAATTGTCTGTTTGTAACAGAAGAGTACCCGGTGGAATCTCCGACTGGAAGGCCTGCAGGGAGTAAAGAACTGCTCTCATTTCCAGGATATTTATGTGGTGATGAGTGTCTTGGGGTGTCCACAGGCCCTGAGACCGGACACCGTCGAGGTGTGCACCCCATCCGAGCCCTGAGGCATCTGTGGAGAGTGTCACAATTGGAGACGGCGCAATGAAGGGGACCCCCGCTGATAGATTCTTCGGATCTAGCCACCATTGCCAATCCCAGATTACGGCCTTCGTGATCTGGATTGGGAGCTGCAGATGGTCTTGCTTTTGATCCCATTGGACCCGTAACATCCACTGGGTGACCTGCATGTGGAGACGAGCAAGCGGGACTGTTGCAATGGCCACAGCCATGTGTCCAAGCTGGCAAAGGACCAATCTGGCAGGAACGGTCTTCTTCGCCAAAATGTCCCTGATGAGGGATCTGATGTGTTCCGCTCTGTCCTGGGGAAGAAAAGCTTTCCCCTGGACGGTGTCCAGAACTGCAGAGTCTGTGACAGAACCAGGCATGACTTCTCTTGATTGATCATGATGCCCAGCGTCTCGAACAGAGACCGAGTATAATGAATGGCGGACATCAAGGCCTCCCAAGAGGGCGCCATGAGAAGCCAGTCTGGGTAGGGGCACACATAGTAGCCTTGTCTCCTCAGAATCGCCGCTACGACCACCATACACTTCGTGAATACCTGAGGTGCCGATAGCAGTCCAAAGGAGAGGGCTCGGAACTGATAATGGTGGCCCTAAAACTCGAAGAGCAGAAACTTCCTGTGCGCTTGAGCAATGGGTATATGCAGGTAAGCGTCCTGCATGTCCAAGGATGCTAGAAAGGCGCCCTGCTTGAGCATGGGAATCAGACCTGGGAGGGTCACCATGCGGAAGCGTTTGTACAGGACCGACTCGTTGAGGCGCTAAGGTCTGGTATCGGACGGAGGTCCCCCGTTTTCTTGGGAACCAGAAAGAAGTGAGAATAATACCCTGCACTCCTCTGGTTCCGTGGTACGTGCTCTATCGCATCTTTTCCCAGAAGCGTGAGCACCTCCTGCTGTATGAGCAGGGCGTGCTGACCCGAGTAACGGGAAAGCAGGGGATGTCTTGCCAGTGGGTGGTCGAGAAATTCTATGAAGTGACCTTTCTTGACCAATTGGAGAACCCACTGGTCGGTGGTAATAGACTGCCACCCTAAAAAGTGGCGAGTGATGTAACCCCTGACCTTTTGTGCCCGTTGAGCCAGAGGAGGGGCGGGGGCCAGGAAGGAGTCATGCTGTGGCAGCACTGGTCCCTGCAGGCTGGGCCGGTTTAGTGTAGCGTTGGGCTCTGCCTGGGGATGACTTAGCCTGGGCTTCCTGCTGAAAGGTGCCCTTTGTTGCTGGCTGGAACACGGCTGCTGCCTTTGTTGCCAGCTGCGAAAACAGCTCTGGTTCCTATGAAAGGAACCAGGCCTGGATCTGTACATGGCGTGTACAGACCTGACTGCCTTCCCATCATCCTGGAATTTGGTGATAACCTTCTCCGAGGGTTCACCAAAGAGTACTTCGCCATTGTAGGGGACGTCAAGAATGTTCTTCTGTACGTCTGGGGTGAAGCTGGAGATACGGAGCCAAGAGTGTCACCGGAGACAAGACGCCTGAAGCTGAAGCTCTGGCGGACGAGTCCACAGAATCGTATGCGGCTCGTAGTACTTGGGTACCCACATCAGACCCTATGCGGAGAAGGTTTAGGAGCTCCGCCTTCTGATCGCCATCCGAAAGTTTATCGACCAGGTCCTGGCCCCGTTCCCATAGGGCATTCTGAAACTGTACCATGTGGGTTAGGTAGTTCAGGGACCTGAAGGAACATGTAGCGGCCACATACATGCGCCTCCCCAGGGCATCCAATTGTTTGGATTCCTGGTCCGGTGGCTGTGTGCTCATGTGTTGCGGTCTTTGGGACTGATCATGTGAGGCCGTAATGACCAGGGAGTCTGCCAGAGGTTGTTGACCCAAGTACTGGTCCTCTCTCGGAGCCTTGTACAGGCAGTCAGCTTTCTTCAGCACCGCAAGAGTGGAGTGCGGACGCTTCCACGTAGCCTTGGTGATGTCCCAGGTGTCCACCAAGGTAGCACTACCACAGGCTTTGGGTCTTTCTACAAGATAACGGGCAAGGAGCTGTCTTTCCGGGTCGAGGTCTTCAGCATCCCATCCCATGTTGTCCTGGATGCCTCATGATCTCAGAGAAAGAGGATATCCGGAGGAGACCTGGGCAGGTCTGCGCGGTCAGGTGATGGAATGCTGAGTGGAGAAGGAGATCTGGAGTAATCCGAGGTATCCGATCTGGAGTCCTCCCCGGAGTATACCGACGACGTCTGGGTCGCTTGGGGCTGGGAGACCCTGATGGGGATCTTGAGGGAGGCCTTCTCCGATCCTTGGGTCTACCCCTGGGAGATGGAGTCTGCTCCTTAGGGGTTGGCGGTCGTCCTGCTGGCCCCTGTGGTGGAGGAGGGGATGCAGGAGGTGAAGGAGTAGGAGGAGGAGGAGGAGGTGGAAAAGGTTTTACAGGGACCACATCCTTTCGGATGGTGTCCTACCAGAAAGTAAAGAGGTCCTTTACTTCTTGCAGGTTCATGCCAGACGACGGGCCTGGCGCCGGTGGTCTGTCGCCGGGGTCTGGCATTGGGTCTGCGGGTGTCTCCGGGGTGGGCGAAGGTTCCCTCGGGAGCCTGGCATCCTCAGTGTCACCCGCCTGGTCTTCCGGCAGCATCGTGTCCTCCTCCGTTGAAATCCTGTGACTGGTGTCCACGGTGACTGGGGGGCAGTCTTTGAGCTCGTGAATGCGAAGCCAGCGTCTTCGGGTCCGGTGAACACCCAGCTGGCGTCTGGTGCCTGGCTGGTGTCCGCAGCTCCGGTGAACACCTGGCCGACTTTGGATGCTTGGCCGACGTCGGGCCCAACATCCGCTTTAGGGACGTCAGGTCTTTAGTCTTCCTGGATAGTGGATCTGGACCTCTGGGAGGCTGGGAGACCGACCTGGAGTCGGGCTCCCAACGTCGGGTCGATGAGGAAGACTTGTGGCATTCGGAAGACTTGGAAGAGGCCTGAGAGGGAGTGGAGGAAGCCGAGGGCCTTTAAGTCTTGATGGGCTAGAGAGTCAAAGAGCCGCCTGAGGCTTGGACTTTGACTGGAGGGGGCTGAGAACGAGCCCTGGAGGGAGAGCGGTCCGACCTGGTGGAGCCTGAGCTACGGGAGTCCGAGGCCTGGTTCGGGGATCTGGACCTTGCTTTCTCCCAGTGTTTGTCCCGGTGTTTATGGGCCTTGGAAGAAGAATCGCCTCTGGAGGAAGGTTCTTGGTCCATCCTACTTAGTCTTTCTTCCAGCAGGTAAGCCTGAAGTGCCTTCTGATGGCAGATCCTGGTGCGGCTGTTGAACCCTTGGCAGAAAGTGCAGGCCTTGGTGTCGTGGTCCGGGCCTAAGCACCGCACACAGGAGGAAGGAGAATCCTTAAAAGGGATCTGTTTTCCGCAGGCACACTTGGAAAGGTGTCCCTCAAGTGAAGGAGTTGGAGAGGACATTAATTTACAGAAACTCTTGAAGTTCTAAGTCATTGTGCACTAGGTAGAGACAGAGAGGCTGATGCTGGCGAGTCGACGGCGGGAAAAGAACTGGGGATTCTGGGGGACCGCCTCCTTATGTACTGTGTCTGACGACGGGGGGCAGGACCAATGTCGGAGGCAGTCCCCACTGAATACTGCTAGCTAGAAAATTTCCGTGGGGTCCTGGCACCTGCCGGCTTCAGTCCTAATGGTGTAACCTGCTGCAAGAGCTGTTTCTCGAAGTAAGATCTGGTCTTTCCTTAGGGGGAAGAATACTTCCGGTTCATAGACTTACAAATGGAAGGAATAGTGGTAGGCCTGGCCCACACTGCCTCTGAATGTTTCAAAAGCTGCAGGAATTGGTGGCGTGAGGTTAACTGGAATATTTGGCACATGTAGCCATTTGAAATGTAGCCGCTTACCTGGGTTGGGGGCCAAAGCCTTGCCAGGGCAGCCTGTATAGTCTTTAACAAAGTCTGAAAGAAAAGATCTACCTGGGGAACCACAGGAACTGGAGACTTATCCTCCAAACTGTAAAAAGTTTCATTGTCCCTGTCCTCTGACAGGATGAGGGCAGGATCAGATTTGTCCCCTTCTAAATCCCCCTCTGAATGAGAATGAAGGGGTGTGGATATTAAAAGAGCTCTCCCAGACCTGAGCGTAGGAAAGACAGGCAACACCGGCAGCAAAAGTGGAGCTGGCGCTGAAGAATATGGTGCCGAAGGTGGCACTGATCAAACACCCAGTGTAGAAGAAGCTGGAGGCAGGCCCGAATGCAGTGCCAGAACAGGCCTCGGAAGGCCTAAGTTCGGAGCCAGGCCCGAATTAAACTCCCAAGGACCAGCCAGCTCGGAAGAGAATGGAGATGGTATCAGTACTGCTCCCTGCGAGGAAACAGAGTGAGGGAGGGCAGCACATGGAACTAGCATCAGCCACGCATTCTCTGTCAAGGGAAAGGATATGTTGTCAGAGGCAAGCGCTTTGCCGGACTCCTACTATCCTGACAAGGTCTCAAGGAACCTAGGTCCGAAGACCCTGTCACCAGGTCTGCAGGCAGGGAAGACAAGCCAGAAGCTGTACCCACTGATCCATAAGAGCTGCCCACTGATGAAACTGCCCCACGGGTACCCCGCTAATGGACAGAAAATGGCTCCAGGTCCAAGACCTTGTACAGAGAGCAGCGTCGATGGAGCGGGGAAAGCCCTCTGCTCGCGGCCCCAAAAGATCTCTCAGCTGACACACCAGAGGGCAACCTCGAATGGTACCATTTCTTCCCCTTCCAGTGGGAAGAGGAAGAACCTGAGCAGTGCTGGGTCCCCGACTTGGATTGAGAGTAGGCCCGCTCCTTTTTGTGTTTATGGGAGGACTCTCTCCCCTCCCCAAAACCAAACTGCCCATGGTCGAACACCACCCCCCCCCCACCCCTGGTAGAAGGGGTTGGACCAGACTCAACCTGGCTTCCAGAGCAGCCTTCTAAAGGATATTCCCTACAGCCACCTTCCATGGTCGACTCAGTTGTTCGGTAGGGCTGAAAAAACTGAAGAACTGTACTGGGTGGGAGGGTTCCCCAAAACAAAGAAAATAAACACTTTTCATTTCATTTTTTCATTGTTTATACTTGTTAGCAAGATGAGCAAATTGCTCGTTTTCACAAGCAAACAAGTTTTACATAAAAACATACAATCAAACAGGACATATAATGAAAACAAAATACAAAAACAACATAATATACACTGAATAAACAAAATCTACTGATAATTCTTATCAGTAGATTTCAGAAATAAGCTATTGTGCAAGCTTATTTTTGAAGGACCATACAGTTCTATAATTAAAGATGAGGGAGTACCATTAAAAAATATTATAGCCCTATAGACCACAGACCTTTGCCCAATAGTCTTTCTATAGTATGGGACTCAAAGAAATCCTTGAATCTGGGACCTTGTACTGTAAGAATTTTGTATTTTAATAAAGTATGAGAGAAGGCTAAGAGGAAGGAGGCCCTTGATTCCCTTAAAGACAAAAGTACCCAACTTTACATTAACCCTTAGGGAAGGACAATTTGCTTCCTTAAGCAGCACACAATGGTGGGTTCTAAGAGGGAGACCTAAAATAAATTGAAGGATACTGTGGTACGTTACTTGAAGTTTATTAAACATTTTTTCACTCATTCTAGAGTAAACTACTAGACCACAGTCAAATGCACTAAGCAAAAAACTATGAACCAAGAGTCTACGAGACTCAGGAATAAGAAAGGATCAAGCTCTAAACAACATTCCTAACTTTTGATTAACTTTTTTCATTTTTACAAACGTGAAGATCAAATAAAAGACTAGAATCAAGGGTAACCCCTAAATATTTAAAACTATCCACCAACTCAATCCTATTACCCTTAAGGTCAAGTACTACGACATTAATGTCCAGAAACGTCCTAGGACCAGTGAAGACCACAGCTTTTGTTTTACCTGTATTCAGGACCAACTCTTGAGAAAGCAGCCACCTTTGAAATACTTCAAAATCCTGTTGGACTTGATTTAACGCTTGATCTGGGTTGGGTGTAGATTTAAAAATTACTGCGTCATTCGCATATCAGATCATTTTGGACTCGGAACAGAAATTTGGGGCTGCATTCATAAATAAGGAGAACAAGAATGGGCCCAAAATTGAGCCCTGTGGTCCTCAACAGGTGCTAGGATGAAAATCCGATTTTTTTTGTGCAATCACAGTCTTATGCTCCCTATTGGATAAATACCTCTCCAGCCAAGAAATCGCATCCCCAGAAAAATAAACTTCTCTAATGGCTTCCAACAATAAGGAATGATTAACAAGATCGAAGGCCTTGGTGAGGTCCACAAATACCACTGCAGCAGAATACCCCAGATCTAGGGCACCCCGTATGCAGCCTGTGAACCCCACCAAGGCTGTCTCAGTATTGTGATTAGGTCTAAACCCATGCTGGGAGCTTGTCAACAAATCATACTTTAATAAATGGTCCTGAATCAAATCAAATACTATTCTTTATTCTGGATAAAGGGGCTAACAATGATAACAGCCTATAATTTGAGACAGAATTCCTACTCCCCGACTTAAATATAGGTTTTATAAGAGCTGACTTCCAGCATCGGGGAAAAACACCATTACAAAGTGAATAATTGAATATAGTAGTTAAAGGTGTAGATAATACATCTATTCCAAATTTCAAAAACCTAAAATCAATTCCATCTAAGTCTACATTAGGTTTTGGATTATATTTCAAAGCATAATTCCTAACCAATTCTGGGGATACAATCTGAAAACAGAATCGGGGATGGTTATCATTATAATCCCCATTTGGAAGTGCCTTTTTATTCATAGCCTCATTACTAATCTGAAACTTCATAAGGGCCCCAAAATAGTCATTAATTTAGCCACTTGACCGGGCTCGCTAACTAGTTAATCCCCACAGAATCATAGCAAGTGCCGGCAGAGCCAGCCCACTGGCGCAGTGGTTGGATTTCCACTTGCGGCGCCGGCAACCTGAGTTCAGGAACGGACCTGGGTCGTCGGAGGGCCAGCCGGGGGAGAAGGATGAAGCATCCCATGGACAGCTCGCCTTCTCTGGTGGGGGGGTAGTGTCCAGCGCAAGGAGGACCCCTGGCGGAGGCCAGGAGTCACTCATGCTACCAGCGCTCGATACACAGGGGGGTGGGGCGGACGCTGGCATCATTGCACATCCCCTCCTCCAAGAACAATGGAAAATAGGAATAGGAGAGGTGGGCCCTCTGTCTCTGTGAAGCCCTCCCAGGGACTTCGATTAGCCTGCCATCGCCGCAATCCCCGACCAGATACTGTCCCACGGCTCGGATATGAGGGTCCGGTGCCACGGCCCCACCCTCCGGGGGGCAAGCCGGGAGTAACTGGGGAGACAGCGCCAATGGATGGTGGTTGGAAGTCCCAGGGACCGTGACCAGGGTTGAAGCCCGACAGAGGACTCACCAAGATAAAGAGTGGAAAATATAAAAAAAAAAAAAAGTACCAGCAGAAAAGGACCGCCCAGTCTGCCCAGTGTATCTACCTAATTGTTAGGATTTTGTAATTTCCTACCGCCCCCCCCCAAATCCATCAGACCTTTCCGTCTATCCCACGTTCTCTTGAATCCCCCCACAATCCTCTCCCCCACCACACCTCTGACAGTCTGTTCCAGCTTTCCACCACCCACTCTGTGAAGTAGAATTTTCTAATGTTTCCTCTGAACTTTCCCCAATTATCTGCATTTCATGCCCTCTTGTTTTCGATTGCCTCTTTAGCTGCAAGAAGTCCTTTACTGGCACCCTGTTGATACCCTTGATACATACGAACATATGAAGAAGCCAGCAGAAGAAGGCCATTTGGTCTATCAAGTCTGCTCGTATTGCAGGGTCCACAGCTTGAGCTAATATCCTTCCCCTCCCTCCCCACTCCTCCCATCCTCCCTACCCATGATTCTTATCTTCCCCCACACCTATCCCAGCCTCTCTTAAAGCTGCTCACTGTCTTTAACGAGATGACCTCTTCTGGCAGCGCATTCCAAGGGTCCATCACCCTTTCTGTGAAGAAGTGCTTTCTGACATCCCTCCTAAACCTCCCACCCTCCAGCTTAAGACTGTGCCCCCTTGTGATATGGTTGTCACTCGGCTTAAAGAGGCTTTCCTTATCAACATTATTTGTCCCTTTCAAGTACTTGAATGTCCCAATCATGTCCCTTCTCTCCCTCCTGTCTTCCAGGGAGTACATGTTCAGTGCCCTCAACCTCTCCTCGTATGCCTTGCTCTGCTGACCAGCTATCATCTTTGTAGCCCTCCTTTGTACCTTGTCCAACAGGTTAATGTCCTTTTTGAGGTGTGGACACCAGTACTGAACTTCATACTCTAGATGCGGCCTTACCAGTGATCTGTACAAGGGCAGTATAACCTCCTCTCTCCTACTACTGATCCCCCTAGCTATGCATCCCAGCATCTTGTTTGCCTTTGCTGCTGCTTTCTTGCACTGCGTGGAGTGCTTCAGGTCACTAGTGATCATCACTCCCAGATCCTTCTCCTCCTCTGATGCAGCTACTTGGACTCCACCCAGGTAATACTCTGTCCTGGGATTCTTGGCTCCAATATGCATAACTTTGCATTTTTTGGCATTAAAGCCAAGCTGGCAGATCCTGGACCACCTCCCCAGCTTTTCCAAATCTTCCTGTAGGTCCCGTATCCCTTCAGCTGTGTCCACTCTCCCACAGAGCTTGGTGTCATCTGCGAATAGGCACATTTTGCCTTTAATGCCATCCCCAATGTCACTGATGACACTGAACAACACCGGCCCCAGTACTGAGACCTGTGGGACCCCACTGATTACATCTCTGGTGCCAGATAACTTTCCCCCCACCACCACCCTCTGGGTTCTGTCCCTCAGCCAGTTTTCCACCCATCTGGCCATCTTCTCTCCAACTCCAAGATCCACCAACTTCCTGGTCAACCTTTTGTGGGGCACAGAGTCAAAAGCCTTACTGAAATCAAGATAGAGGATGTCTATTGCTTGGCCCTTGTCTACTGTCTTAAGTGACACAGTCAAAGAAGTCAATCAGATTTGTTTGACACGATCTCCCCCCCTATGAACCCATGCTGCCTCTCATCCTAGAGACCATGCTCCTCTAGATATGCCACCAACCTTTCCTTTAGTATGGTCTCCATGCGCTTGCCCACAATGGAGGTCTGATTGACTGGTCTGTAATTCCCTGGATCATCCTTGGGACCACTTTTGCAAAGGGGCACTACATATGTTGTTCTCCAGTCCTGTGGTACCACGTCTGACTCTAGTGAACTATTAAATAGGTCTGCTAGTGGCCCTGCCAGCTCCTCAGCCAGTTCCTTTAGTACCTTTGGAAGTACTCTGTCCGGACCAGGTGATTTGTCCACTTTTAATGCCAGCAGACCCTCCCTCACTATGTCTGTGTCTCCCCCCCCCGCTCTTCTTTTCCCTCCTGAAGGCACTCATTCATCCTTCTCCATGGTGAAGACAGAACAGAAGTATTCATTTAGTATCTCTGCTTCTCCTCCATTATCCTCCACCCACTCCACCCCTTTCTTAAGCCTAACAATCCCTTCCTTCTTGTGTCTTTTCTCACTTATATAGTGAAAGAAAACCTTCTCCCCCTTCTTAATTCCTTCAGCAATTTGCAGCTCCTTCTGTGCCTTTGCTCGCCGGACTTCCTTACTTACCTCACTAGCCAACCTTAGGCAATTTTCCCTATCCACCTCTCTCTTGGTCTTCCTGAATTTTCTATAGGCCATTGATATATTTGAAGGTCTCAATCATATCTCCCCTATCCCTTCTTTGGTCCAGGGAGTACATTTTCAGGTCTTTCAACCGTTCCTCGTATGGTAAGTGACTGAGACCCTTCGCCATTTTTGACACACTCCACTCTATGCACATCCTTCTTGAGGTATGGCCTCCAGAACCGGACTCCATACTCAAGATGCGGCCTGACCAGTTGTTTGTACAAGGGCATTATGACCTCCCTCCTCCTGCTATCGATTCCCCTGCCTATACAACCCCGCATCCTACTGGTCCCTGCCACCACCTTCTCACATTGCTTAGTCACCTTCAGGTCCCGTCAGATGATGATACCAAGGTCCCTTTCCAGCTCTGTTACCTCCAGTGCATACCGCCCATCCTGTATTCTGCTCCCTAGTTCTTCCTGCCTAGGTACATGATTTTGCCCTTTTTTGAACTGAAGGACAATTGCCACTCCTTGCACCATTTTTCCAGTTTCTCCAGATCCCTGCCCATACTCTCAGTCCCCTCTGGTGTATCCACTCTATTGCATACCTTCATGTCGTCCTCAAAGAGACACACTTTCCCCTCTAGTCCTTCTGCTATATCCCCTATAAATATGTTAAACAGGAGAGGCCCAAGCACAGACCCTTCTGGTACTCCACTGACCATTCCCTCCACTGAAGGTACTCCATTTACAAATACCCTCTGTGTTCTGCCCCACAGAGTTCTGCACCCACTCCACCACACTACTGCTGGTCCCAGCACAAGGCATCTCATCTTGTGCTGTAGTCTCCTGTGTGGCACGGAGTAGAATGCCTTCTTGAAATCGAGGTACCCAGTGTCCACAGACCCCCCCACCCCCTGATCCACCACACTGGTAACCCAGTCAAATAACTCTATCAAGTTTGTTTGTCATGACTTTCCCTCTGTAAACCCATGTTGCCTCTGGTCCTATAGGCCACTGGCTTCAATGTATCTAGTTATTCTCCTGTTTAGCAGTTTCTCCATAAGCTTACCCACCAGCAATGTCATGCACCTTTCTTCCAATTAAGTTATTAAAGCAGCAGTACTAAGAAATCAGGAAGTGCTCTACTAAAATTCTGTTTTTTGTCTATAAGCATGCGGCCAAAGTTCCCGTTTCCATACCTGTAAATGTTTGTTTCCAGTCATTTTTAGTTTTTCAGATATTTGCAATTTATTTGAATGGTTGTAGTGCTACAACAAATATGGTGGCCGACTAATTTTCCGTGCACTTTTTCTACAGGTCACATCACGTCTTTTGACAACAGCAGAGGGACCCTCTGCTGACCATTCCCGATGCCCCTGCAAGTCATTCATATGTGCAGTTGGCAGCAGAGGGAGTTCCAGTGCAACATGCTTACCGGCAGAAATGTAAACAAAAGCTGAGAATAACTGAGCAAATTACTTGGCGATAGTACAATGCCGGCGAGAAAGAGTACCAGGTATATGATTAGCAGGGCACAGGGAATAAACTGTCAGAAAAGCACAAGTTTTTTTTTCGTAGTACTGCTGCTTTAAGCATCCGCCAGGTTTCTTTTGGGTTACTCAAGGATTCCATTTGTTTCTCTTAAAAAAATTAACTTTTGTCTTCCTAATATGCGCTTTACACTTGTTCCTAAGCATTGTAGAATATACTAATGAATCAGGGTCACCATTTTTCTTAAAAACCTTCCAGGCTTTATCTCTCTGTTTCATGATGACCAGTAACTCTCCAGTTACCCATTCATTTTTATTAGCACGCATTCTCATATTCTTTAATGGGGCTTTTTTATTTACAATTTGATCAAATAAGCCACCAAAAACTTTTAACAAAGCATCAATATCTGATATACCCTCAAGACATGCCCAGTCCACTTCCTCACAAGCTATATTCATAACAGTTGTCAATGTTTTTTTTTTTTTTTTATTTCTAGTCTCTCTATAGTGAGGAGGATTATGTATTTGTTTTGCTGACCATTCACAAAATACCGGGCAATGGTCACCGACCCCATCAGGCAACACACCAAAATTTACTACCCTGATAGGGTGAGTGACCACAACCCAATCTAAAACAGAACCCCCTCCATTTTTATAATTAAACCTAGTTGTCTGTGTAATTAATTGTTGGACACCTAATTCTTGGAATAACTCCAGCACATTGTTGTTCTGATCAACAACCCAATTTATATTTAAATCACTAGTAAGAATCCATTCCCTGTTTAGAGTAAATAAATACTGAACTAAATAAAAAGTGAACGACTAAACGCTGTTGTTGTATAGATGTGAAAATCTAACTCCTGATAGGCGAGCATCATCATCAGTGACGCGCACTCGACAGTGGAGAAAAAAGGTACTGAGGCAGTTGGAGGGTCGATGCCGAGACAGCCTATGTGGTGCGAACCTGCCTCATGTTGCCACGCATGTGTGGTCCTACCTGGGCTCCAGCCTTCCTGAAGATTTTTGGCTCCCGCAGGGCCCCAGCGCCTCCAGCTTGAAACCCAACAGTATGAATAAATGGTAAAGACTACATCCAGGAAGATCTTACCTTAACAATACATTTTCAAGAGGATCTCTTGCAGCAGGCCACACCTATGGAACTAAAGCCGACAGGCACCAGGACCGCACGGAAACTTTTCCAGCTAGCAGTCTATCAAGAAGTCATCCACTCTGACATCACATGCTGACGTTGCCCTATCCTGTAAGAGTGGGCAACCCCTGCACCCTCCTCAGTTCTCCTGCTGGAGACCATAAGCAACCAATCTCCTGCTGGGGAACAGAGGAAGAACCTGTGGTTCCCGCCAATGTATAAATAACAGAAAGGCAGAAGGGCTCTTCGCTAAGGAGATGGAGAGACTGACACAGAGAGGCCCACAAGCCTAGGGGGAAGAAGGGTGGGACAGCATGGACTGTTGCTAGAGATCCTCTCAAAGATCTACTGTTACAGTAAGTTCTTACATAACTATACTATCTCACTTAGAGGGTATTTCTTGCAGTAGGCCACACCTATGGAATTACTCCCAAGCAGTACGGACAGCCAAAGAAGCAGTTTGGGTGGTTTGAGACCAAGAGTCTAAGAAAGTAGGCCTTGAAGCACAACTAGGCCGAAACTGGCCTTATACACAGAGGCAATGTTTAGACTGTAGTGCTGGGTAAAGGTGTGAATAGTACTCCAAGTAGCAGCAGCACAAATCTCTGCAGCAGTAACATTCCTGAAACATGCAACAGAAGTGGCCATGCCTCTGGTGTAATGACCACAAATAATGCCAAGAAGATCCGTATCATACTTCCTGTAGCAAAAAGTGGTACGGCTGACCAACCATTTGGACAAGCACTGTCTAGAAACAGGAACACTCTCTTTCCCAGGGGTAAAAGAAACAAACAGTTGTGAGGACTTCCTGCAGTCCTTCGTACGGTGTGTACAGTAATGCAGAATTCTGTGCACATCTAAAGTGTGGAGCAATGCTTCCCCTGGATTGGCATGCTCTGGGTAATAAACAGGCAGGTGGATGGATTGATTTAAAGTAAACTCAAACACCACCTTAAGAAGGAGCTTAGGACTTATCTGGAAAGACACTCCGTCTTTGTGGAAAACCAAATTAGGAGGCTCGCACACGAGCTTGTAGCTCAGAAATCCTTTGAGCAGAAGAAACGGCAACTAAAAACACTTTCCACAACAAAAAGCTAGCTCACATCACAGCCGGCTCAAAAGAAACCAAAGTAAGTTACTCTAACACAAAATTCAAGTATCAAGGCAGACCTGGATTGCAGCTAGGAGGTTTCAAGTGAAAAATGCCTCTCAGAAATGTGCGGGACACCTCCAGTTGTGCTACCGTACGGCCATCAACAAGCACAGGAGGCTGAAATCGCAGACAGGTGTACTTTAATACAGGAGTACTTCAGACCAGAGTCTGAGAGGGATATCAAGTACTCCAGGATCTGATTCACTGGACAAGTGAAAGAGTCCAGTTGGCACGAAGCAGCCCTCAGAGCAAAGCGTTTCCACTTCATGGAATAAGTGGCCCTGATGGAGGGATTCCAAGCCAGAACCAGGACATCCGCCACCTTGCGCGGGACACTCCAAATCGAGCTATGGCTATGTCTTCAGGAGCCAGGCATGGAGATGCAGGGATTTGAGGTCTGGATGTACCAGGGTACCCCGCTTCTGGGAGAGCAAGCTGGTGCACAGAGGCAGGGGCACTGAAGGTCTCACTGTCAACTACTGCAGTAGAGGGAACCAGATCTGACGAGGCCAGATAGGGGCAATAAGGATCATAGTGACCCCTTCCATCTGGAGCTTGATCAGGACCCTCTGAAGCAGGGGAAAGGGAGGGAAGGCATAAAGAAACTTCCCTTTCCAAGAGGGGGACAACATGTCTCACCAGAAAACTCCAAGCCCTGGAGTAAACGAGGATAAAAACGGCAGTTTTGCATTGAGTGGAGACACAAAAAGGTCCAACTCTAGATGACCCCACCTGTCAAACAGGTCTTCTACGACTAATGTTAGCGGTTCCCACTCATGCATCCTGGACTACGACCAGCTGAACCTGTCCGCCAGGATGTTTTGGATGAATGGAACATGGACAGACGATGGTTCTAGACCATGTTCTAGGGCCAAGTACCAGACTCTCATTGCTTCCTAGCAGAGAGGGTACAAGTGAGTGCCCCTCTGGATATTGATGTAGTGGACTACACTGATGTTGTCCATCTGAACTAGCAGAGGTCCTGGGAACAGCAGAGTCTGGAAGGCCTGCAGGGCATAAAGAATTGCTCGCATCTCCAGGACACTGATGTGGAGAGTAGTCTCTGTCCTTGACCTCATCCCTTTGGCTTGGTGGGGCCCCAGATGAGCCACCCAGCCCAACCCTGAAGCATCTGTGGTGAGAATGTATTGAGGGGAAATGATGAGGAAAGCAACCCCTTTCAACAGGTTGCCAGGTTCCATCCACCAAAGCAATACCTTTTTTGACTGGAGAGGAAACTAGAACATGTTTTTCCAGGCCATTGGTGAGCCGATCCCACTGGACCCTCAATGTCCACTGGGGAATCCTCATCTGCAATCTGTCTAGAGGCACTGTGACAACAGACGCAGTCATCAGGCCCAAGAGCTGGAGAAAGGTTCCGGCTAGAATGTATCTGCTGTTGTATAGCAAGCGGGCTTGAGCCATTAGACGGCCCACCCTGTCCTGGGGCAAGAAGGCCATACCCTTAGTCGTATCCAGAACCACTATATACTGGAGGCACTGATAAGGGTTTAAGACGGATTTGGGCAGGTTGATCATGATTCCTAGGTCCTGGAATAGTTGGATGGTATGTTCCAGAGTCTGCAGCAGGTGCTCCCTGGACTGAGCTTTGAGGAGCCAGTCGTCCAGGTAGGGAAAGAATGTACAGTCCCTCCTGCCTGAAGGCTGCCACCACTACTGTCAAGCATTTGGTGAACACCCGATAGGATGAAGATAAGCCAAAGGGCAGGACTCAGGACTGGAAGTGTGCTCCCTGAAACTGGAACCTGAGATACTGCCTGTGGGAAGCACACAACTTGATATGCAGGTATGCATCCTGTATATCAAGGGAACATATCCAGTCCCCTTGATGTAAAAGGGGCAGTAGTCAATGAAGGGTCACCATCTGGAATTTTTTGTACTGAATAAAGAAATTTAGCTCTTGAAGGTCCAGGATGGGCCTGAGATCCCGGGTGCATCTGAGGACCAGAAAGAAGTAGGAGTAGAACCCACAGTCCTGATGAGTCTCAGAGATGGGTTCTAGGTCCCTCTGTGCAACAACGTACGGATCTCCTCCCAGAGCACTGGAATGTGTCTGGGAGCATAAGAGGACTGAACTCTTCACATAGTCGATAATTTCAAAGATTTGGGAATAACTTTAGATTCTAATCTCACTTTTGAGCAACATTTATTTAGTTTTTGTTTACAGGTAAGTGCTCTGAGACAAAGCGCTGGCTATTTTCTGACGACCGGAGAGTTACAGCATAGAGGAAGTAGTAGCAATATTAATAATACAATAAAGGAGGGGGGTACTAATGAGCACCACACTGTAAGGAAGCAAACCTCTGACGCTCCGCTCTGTAAGTTAATAAATTAATAGTTTTATTTATTTATCTTTTGTTAACCGGGTAAGTGCACTAGCCATAAAATGACTATTTTCAGGCACGACCCGGGAGAGTACAGACATGCAGAAACTTAACAGGATAACAAATTATAAGTGCTTTACATACAATGAGTTAAACAGCATACAATATATCAGAACATATAAAGTAAAGCGCTTTACATACAATGAGTTAAAGTGGATACAATATATCAGGGACATACAGAGACGACCGTTCATAAATTCATAGGTGCCTACCTATGCAATGAATAGAGAGGACCTTGGACAATAAATTATCAGGTAACATATAATATGAACAGAACAAGGTACACAAAAACAGGTAAGACAAAAGGAAGAAATAACCATTGAGAGCAGGGGGTGTCATTAAGGAAAAGGTTGGTAAGTGAGGAAGAGGGGAGCAAGCCATGAAATTAGATTATATGAGTGCATGTAAGTGTAAGGGAGATGCCTGCTGTGCAAGATTGTATATGGGCAGGGAAAGGGAGCCGAAACAGGCTGAGGCAGTAAGAGGGTTATATAGAGGTGAGGAAATACTATTGTATAGCCAGAGACATCAGTCATTAGGTAGGGTGAAAGCAATCAGCAGATTCGAGCACAGTTTTCTCTTAAAGCATGTGTGGGAGCTAGAAAGTCTAATGTCGAGGGGAAGGGAATTCCACAGCTGTGGAGCCGCATACTCAAATGCAACAGTTCCTTTCCTAGTGCGGCACCTCGGCAAATTCAGAAAGGATTTATCAGCTGATCGTAGACCATGGAGTGTGTCCTGAGGAACAAGCATAGCTGCAAGACACCTAGGGTTTGATTTGAATTATCGAATCAATAAGAGAGCCAAGGTAGTATTTCCTACTAGCTAACAGAGAGAGCCAACCAAGATCATTATAAAGCTGACAGTGGTGTTTAAGCTGAGGAGCAGAAGAGGTAGCGACATATTTTGTTATACGAATATTCCATCTGAGTAGGTCAGTTTTATGAGCAGCCCCAAATAAGGGACCCCCATGGGTTAGGTGGGGAGCAGAATCCCCTCGCAATGGCCATTTTAGCCGATGGCATGAGCATATAACTAGTCTTATATGCAACACCCAGTCTGGAGTTGACAGCTCTGCAAACAGACTGTACATGAAGATTAAGATCAAGAGATTGACCTAGCAGGATGCCCAGATACTTGAAAGAGGTCACACATTCCAGTAATTGACCCAAGTCCTGCACCGTCAGTGCTGTTGTGCAAGCCCGGAGCTTTGGGGCCGATCCGAGCAGCATGGCTTTAATTTTGCTGGTGTTGACAGCCAGTTTGTGGTCGTATAGGCAGTTTTGGATATTGTTAAAGTCAGAGGAAAGGGTTGTGTTGATAGTGTCTATATATTAGTAGAACTTGAATAGATGACAAGATCATCAGCATATAGAATAGCAGAGCAGGATTTTAGAGCAGCTCCAATGTTATTTATACAAAGAGAGAATAGTAGGGGCCCTAGGATGGAGCCCTGAGGTACACCAATGTTAATGGTGGTACTGTTCGATAGAGAGGAATTAAATTTCACCACTTGAGTTTTATTTGTCAGGTAGCTTTCATACCAGTCAACAACAGAGGAGGAGAAATGCAGGTGTCGAAGTAAGGAGAGAAGCAAAGTGTGATCAACAAGGTCAAAAGCCTTTGTGAGGTCAATAAAGACAGCCCCAGTCAGATTACCAGTATCCATTTTTGAAAGAGAGTCTGTGGTGAATTTAAGGAGTGCAGTCGTTGTGCTATGTCCTTTCCTGAAGCCATGTTGGGTATCCGAGAGCAGGCTGTGCTTAAGTAGATAGTCAGTTGTCTGAGTTGCGACAATTTTCTCCAGGATTTTGCTCAGTACCAAGAGTATGACAATTGGTCTGTAGTTCATGACAACCTTAGGATCCCCTTTTTTAAGTACAGGTGTGATCCGAGCAGTTTTCCAGAGGTCAGGGATGATTCTACCTGAAAGTGATAATGTATAAATTTTGGCCAGCGGTAATGCAATAAGGGGAGCTGCAAGTTTCAAGAGGCGGGGTTCAAGGGAGTCTGAGCCAGAGCTGGTATGATCAGAGACGGACCTCAGGAGCTTCAGGACTTCCTTTCTAGATACAGCCTTAAATAGAATGAGGAGTATAAGGAGGCACAGGGGACAACACTTCCAACTTATCCAGACAGGTTCCTGATGAGGAGTGGGAGGACACTGCAGTGGGATCGAAGGAAGAGGTATACTGGGAGAGATCAGAGAAATGCAGGTTGAAAGAATTAGCTATGGTTTGTGAGTCATTGCAATGCACATCATTTATCAGCATATCCCCAGGGGTAGTTGACTGTGAGGATCCTAGGAAGGATTTGATGTGTGACCAGAATTTTCTGGGATCATTGGCCGAGTTAATCAGTAGGTCTTTACAGTACTTGCTCTTAGCAGCTCTGACTTGTCTTTTACTTTAGGCGAGTAATGAGAGTTTCAACTGCAACAGAAGGTGTGTGAAGTGTTCCTGAATTGGATAAATATTCATCTTCGACCCAAAATGCTTGAAATGCTGTAAAATCTGCCCACAAAAAATCCACCTTGGCAGACTCAACAACCAGCACCAGCCCAGGGCCTATTTCACTGTCTCATCTGAGACTGCATTAATCAGCTGCACTGTAACACAGCAAATTGTAGAAGGTCTTAGCCCTCGACTAGATAACTCTGAGGGGAAAACAGCAACCCTTACCTTGGAATTAGGCCAACATAGTCAACACATTACGGAGCTGAAACAGCATGTGTCTGATCTGGAGGATGACACGAGGCAGGTCCCAAGTAAAGTTGAGATGCTGACACAGGAACTCGAGGCCTTGAAAGACATGGTGGATTATCAGGAAAACTATAACCGCAGGAGCAATCTGCGGCTGTGTGGCCTCACGTAGGGAAAAAAAAAAAGAGGAAAAGCGCCCTAGAATTCTGTGCGAGTACTTTGCCTAAATTCCTTGGTATGGATCTAAAGTATGGTAAATTGAAGATCAAGCGGGCCCATACAGCCTTAACCCCCAGAGCGAACAATGATCAACCTCCATGGCAGATCATATTCAGGCTTCATCATTTTGGGGACAGGCAAGCTGTCATGGTTGCCTACCAATCCAAGAAGGAGGTTCTCTATCAGGGAGCTCGTCTTACTCTGCACCTGGATTTATCACAAAGGGTGCAGAAAAAGAGACAGTTGTTTAATCCAGTAATGAACATGCTACAAGACAGAGGGCTAGAATTTTATATGGCCGATCCTGCAATGGTGAAGGTGAGATCTGAGGGAGCCAGTTACATCTTCTAGGAACCGGACAAATTAAGAAATTTCATCAATGAGTAGGATAAAAAATATGGGAGCAAAAATGTGGAAGGCTGAAGCATAAGATGAAGGAACCTTCTGGAACATGTATATTTGGAGGCACTCGTGATGGTGTGCACCTTTCTATGTTTGGAGGCTATGCCTGTTTTACCCCCGATTTGCTTCTCATCGGTTAGTACCGCCTTACCAGTGAACTGTTACCCTACCCCAGGACTATGGATTCCATGTGACTTCCCTTAGCATGGACAGTAGAATTTGCACTAAATCCTGGAGGGAGCTGAGAAGGCCTACCTACAAGCAGGACTTCCCACAATTCTGAACTCCCCATGGATTATACACAAAGGCCCTACTTGACATGTTTAGCAGTGGGACTGTGCCTAAAGGCTATCGACTGCAATGCACCTAACAGCGGGATGGCACACAAAAGTGGAGCTGTGACAATGGCGACAGAAGAAAACCCATCTGAGATGTAACACAGGTCGGGGGGGGGGAGAAGAGACTGGCGCTTGATATATGGGCATGTGGGTCGCCTCCCCTTCCCAGAGCCTAGGCCCATGTGGAACTTTTGGAGACTGGAGTGGGGGAGTGGGTGAGGCCAGAGGACCAGATGTGTGGGGGGTGGAGTAAATAAGATTAAAAGGGCTTGCGGACAGTTAAAGGGGCGTGGGTAGGAGGCGGGTAACCTGTAGAAGAGAGGTGTGCCTAAAGACACTGGGGAAAATGTAAAGAGAGGAAGGAAGAGCTAAAGCACAGTATAAAATGGTCTGCAGGTATAAAAAGAGCACCTGGTGGAACGTCTGCTGCCGGTGGTGGTGGTAGTGGGGACCCAGAGGAGCAGACCAAGTGCAAGGGGCTTAAGGCTCTGGCATTGACGAGATGCATCATTATATACATGTATTAGGAAAGTTGAAACAAAGTTATCCTAACCACCCCCCCCAATGATAAAGGGGGAAATTTCTGTTGATACAAGACTGTCTAATTAGTGTTATGAGAAGTAGGGCAGAGAGGAAGAGGGCATACAAGGGTAACATAGGGAGGAGCTGCATGGATTTTGAGACCGCTTGTTCCTATTCGGCGTCGACTGCACCTCCTGGTGAAAACAGGAATGTACAGTTGAGCAAAAAGCATGAGGGGGGGGTTTGTGGGTACAGTTAATGAGTTGGAGGGTTTGTTGTTTCTCAAGTTACAAAAGATACTATGTGTTTAGTTTTTTTTTCTATACTGGCATTGTACTATAACTTGTAAAGGCATGGCAGGTTTGGGGTCATCCGGAGGAAAGTTAAAACTGAAGCACTGATGAAGGGGGCCAAGGTGGGCCAAACCTATACATTATGGTGAACAAGGATATTACTGATATTTCATGGAATGTAAAGGGGATCGGCTCGCCAATCAAAAGATCCAAAGTATTAGCAGCCCTGAAACGGTGCAATACCCAGGTTATAATGCTTCAGGACACCTATCTAACTATAAAGGAACATGGCTAACTGGTGGATGGATGGGTGGGTGGGAGCTTGCTTTGTGGCCTCCTACTCATCGCACAAGAGAGGTGTGGCCATACTTGTAAATAAGAATTTCCCCTTAGGAGTGAGTAGGGTCATGAAAGACACCCAAGAGGGCAGACATGTGTTTGTAGTGGGAAGGGTGAAGGGAAAGGAGATCACACTGGCAGGTGTGTATGCCACTGTAATACACGAGAAGGACTTTTACCAATCTCTCCTGGAGGCGATTAATGAAGAACAGTTCCTGGGTCTTATTATGGGGGGGATTTTAACTGTACCATGGATTGGCAAATTGACTACTCGGGCTCTGGACACAGAACAAATAGGGCATCAGAAGGATGGACCTGAGGGTTGGCAGAATTGGAAATGGTGGACAGCTGCGGGACGATAAATCCGGGGGCTAACGAATATACATTTTATTTGAACCCTCATAAATCATGGTCTAGATTAGACTATATTTTTGTCCCTGGGGGTTGTACAGTATGATAAAGTTGAAGGGGTATCCCACAGTCCGATTATATCAGACCACTCCATGGTGCAGTTGAATATGATACTGGGGTGGGAGGAAAGGGGGCCCGGATAGTGGCGTTTTTTCCACTTATCTACTATGTAAAGAGGATTTTAGGACCTATTTAAGAAATCAGTGGGACACCTATTGGGAAACTAATAAGGGTTCTGTGGGCTCACAGGGTGTGCTATGGGAGGCAGGAAGAGCCTTCATGAGGGGGTAACAGTTATTCTGTGAAACTTCTAAGGGAAAAGAGGGAGAAACTTAAAAAGCTAGAGGATGATATTAAAGAGCTAGAGCGCCTGGTGTTAGAAAGGGGAAGGGATGGGAATAGGAGAAAACTGACAGTACTTAGAGATTCCCTGAACGAGTGCCTCACAGCAGAAGTGAAGAATAAATTGTTCTTCGCAAGGCATAAGATATATGAATGGGGCAATAAACCAGGGCCACTTCTTGTTAAATTAATAAAGGTGGGAAGGGTAACACCTAAAATAACTGCAATAAGGAACAGGACCGAACAGCTCACCCATGAGGAGAGGGAGATTAGAAATGTATTTAAAGAATATTATGAGAAATTGTATAGGATGAATGCTCCGGGATGGAGCAAGCGGGCAAGAATTTTTTGGATGGCATTCACCTTCCTACTCTAGTTGAAGAGCAAACCAAAAGCCTGGTGGTGCCGATAACAGTAATGAAAGTAGAAAAAGCCATTTCAAGACTAAAATCTGTGAAGGCTGGAGGCCCAGATGGCTTAGCTACTAAATATTATAAGGAACTGAAGGAGAAAGTAGCAGGACCTCTATGGGATCTTATGGAACAGGCGAGAGGGGAGAGGGGGCTGCCCAAAACGTGCATGGAGGTCAATATTTGTATGCTCCTGAAACCAGGTAAGGACAGCTTAGAGTGCTCATCGTACAGGCCCATCTACCTACTTAATTATGATTGTAAAATTATGGCCAAAGTCTTATCCACACATCTGGAACAGGTCCTTCCACAGGTTATACACACGAATCAGACTGGATCTGTTCAGGGGAGACTTTCCTACCACAATATGAGACTGTTATAAAATGTAATTTGGTTGGGGGGGGTCTCTGCGTCCTGGACAGACATGTGTGCTGTCCATGGACGCCGAGAAAGCATTTGATAAAATAGAATGGCATTACTTGTTTGTGACTCTGCATCGATTCGGAGTGGGGGATGGGTTTCTGGACCTAGTAAAAATGCTGTATTGGGAGCCACGGGCAAGACTGCTTGTGAATGGGACCCTGTCAGAGGACTCAAAACTCTTCTGGGGAACGAGACAGGGCTGCCCACTCTCCTCTCTGTTGTTCATTATGGCCATCGAACCTCTAGCAATTAAGATACGGGACAGCCAGTTAGTATAGGGAATCCTGGGGGGGGGTCAGCACAAAATTACTTTATATGCGGACGACCTTCTCCTATATATAACATGACCAAGAGAATCTGTCCCAGCATTGATAGAAATAAAGGATTTTGCTTTTTTTTTTTCAGGTTATAAATTAAACTTACAGAAATCAGAAATCCTATTCCTTGGTGGCACGGATCAGGGGAGACCTGAGAATACACAGGGCTTGAAGAGGGTTGCCTGAGAATTAAGATTAGTGGAGACCTGAGGAAACTATATGCATTAAATTACACCCCATTGTTAAAAACCATCCTGACTGACCTGAGTCAATGGAAAGCCCTTCCCATTTCTTGGACTGCTAGGATTAATTTATTAAAAATGAATATCCTCCAAGGATACTGTACGGAATGCAAATGGCCTTGGTGGGTCCTACTGTTAAGGACATCAAACAACTCGAGAAGGGTTTCAGGGATTTTTTATTTTGGGGGGGGGGGACCTAGGATGTCACCGAATAGGCTTAAAGCATAAAGAGGAAGGCTGGACTTTCCAGATATATTATTTAGCTGTACAATACCACTATATCCACAACTGGATAAATAGAGGCGGGGGGAGGCGGCCACCAGGGTAGAGTTGGAGCAGGGGAGTTGTCCAGGGTGTCTAAACTTGTATATTGCAAAGGGGAGAGAGAGCGCTTATAAGCAACTGCCACACCCAAATCACTTAGTAGAAGCAGTACTAGAGTGTGACAGGGTAGAATAGGACCCTGTCCCAGTTGCTATGGAGAGTTTGAATGCAGGGATCTGTTCTATTCTTTCTGTTCCTGTCTCTTCTCTGTCTGGTTGCGCAACCAAATTTTCCTGTGGGATCTAGGATTTGATCACCCCGGCAGTCTCAATTCTTTGCCTCTCACTGTCTCTCAGTCTTCCCTTGCCGTTCTGTCTTTTTCTCCCTTGCATATCTGCTGGTATAAAAATATATGCAAATCTTTATGTGGAAATGTAACAGATATTGGGAGACTTTTGTTTAAAGTTATATAGTGTTACTGTTGAAATGTACATAATTATAGTTGAGATGATTGCACACAGCTATTAGAAACTCAAGGGGCTACCCAAGTGCAATTTTTAAGCCTTTTGCAGAAGAGCTGTGGCAAAGGGGCCTCAGCTCAGGCACACTGTGTTCCTCCCAGCACCTGCCTGAAATATACAAGAACACTGTGGAAGATGCTTGTTAAGAATGGGGGGTTGGAAGGACTTACACGAGAGCTGAGCTGCAATTGCTTGCAAGTTGGACACAGAGACTAAAGGAACACTCTGATGGATCTCCTCTATTTTTTATTTTGCCTTTGTAAATAGTTATACTGAACAATTTTATTTTTATGTTACTGCTAGTACAAATAACTATTTTTGGTGAATTTTACCACTGCTCCTGGTTTTCCTATGCTTCCTGACCTGTGCCTTGACAACACAGAGGCATGGATGAAAATTAAGAGGAGGTGTGGGGTGGATAATGAAAGTACTTTTCTCATTCCAATAGCAAAACTCCCGGAATTCTTGCTGGGATATGATGACCCAGGGTTTGCAATTTGGGAGGCCAGTAGGGTCTGATGCTTGTGGGATCTATAGAAGGGGGAGGAGATGCTTACATTTGAGACGATTCAACGGTGCTTGAGATTGTCAAGGTTGCATCTATTTAGATTTTTACAAGTTAGGTACTTTGGGGAGAGCCTGCAAAAAAGACTAATAGGGGACTCCCTGGTGACCCGAGTATAATGAGATACTGACGGCTAAATACCACAAAAAAGGACTACTAGGGAAGGCAATAAGATTGGACAGAGACACATTCCAAGATGGGACAGGGAAGGCCAGGGCTAAATGGGAAGACGACTTGGGAATTCCAATCATGGATGAAAGTTTGAAAGAGGTAGTTAGGTCACACATGGGTCTGCTGCTATGCAACAGATTTAAGGAGGCCAATATAGAAACATAGAATTTGACGGCAGATAGGGACCGCTTGGCCCACCCAGTCTGCCCATTTCCCTACCTAATGGATAAGCTGCAGATCCTAATTAACCAACAGCCTACTTTTTCCTACCCCCACCCAATAGAATTGCCTTATGACTGTCCCATGCAGTCTTAAAATCCACCAGTGTTTTTGACTCCACAACCTCCTCAGGAAGGCTGCTCCACGCAACCACAACCCTCTCCGTGAAAAAATACTTCCTCACATTACCTCTGAGCCGTCCCCCCTCAATCTTCAAATTGTTCCCCCTTGTTCTTGCACACCTCTTTTTCTGAAAGAGGTTACCCTCTTGGACTTTGCTGATTTCCTTGAGGTGCTTGAAAGTTTATCATGTCTCCCCTCTCCTTTTCCTCGAGGCAATACATATTAAGCTCCTTAAGTCTCTCTTCATAGGTCTTCTGGTGCAGACACTGCACCATCTTAGTTGCCCTCCTCTGGACTGCCTCCATCCTGTCTATGTCCTTGTGGAGACTGGGTCTCCAGAACTGCATGCAGTACTCCAGGTGGGTTCTCACCAGCTGTCTGTACAGAGGGATAACAACTTCCTGTTTTCTACTGGTGATGCCTCTCCCTATGCATCCCAGTATCCCCCAACCCTCCTTACTACCCTCTCACATTGCTTGCCTACCTTTAGGTCATCAGATATGACTACCCCCAGGTCCCTTTCCATTTTTGTTGTTATTAGTATCTCATCCCCCATTGTGTACTCTTCCCCTGGGTTTTTGTTTTCCAGGTGCATTACTTTGCACTTCTTAGCATTGAATCTAAGCTGCCATACATTTGACCATTCCTCCAGCCTTGCTAAGTCCCTTCTCATCCTTTGCACACCACCTTGTGTTATCAACTCTGCTGCACATCTTTGTGTCGTCTGCAAAGAGACATACTTTTCCTTCCAGTCCCTCTGCAATGTCGCTTGTAAAGACATTAAAGAGGACCGGTCCTAGTACTCAACCCTGCAGTACCCCAATAGTAACCCCTCTTTCTTCAGAGTGGACTCAGTTTACTATTACCCCCTGTGTCCTGTTCTCCAGCCAATTCTTTACCCAGGCTACCAACTTGGAACTCACTCCCAGGCTGGCCAACTTGTATATTAATCTTTTGTGTGGGACTGTGTCAAATGTCTTGCTTAAAGTCTAGGTAGGCCATGTCCACAGCCCCTCCTTGATCTACTACTTTGGTCACCCAGTCAAAGAAATCTATTAGATTCATCTGACATGACCTTCCCACTGTGAATCCATGCTGCCTTGGGTCCTGTGCCCCTCTGGCCTCTAGGTACTCAACAATTCTTTCCTTCAGAAGTGATTCCATCATTTTCCCAATCACTGAGGTTAAACTAACAGGTCTGTAGTTTCCTGCTTCTGCCCTGCTCCCACTTTTGTGAAGTGGAATAACATCTTCCCTCCTCCAGTCCTCGGGTACCACCCCATCCTCCCATGATTTGTTAAAGACGGTAGTCAGTGGTGTCACTAGTTATACCCTTAGTCCTTTTAGAATTCTGAGATGAATCCCATCAGGCTCCATTGCTTTGTCCACCTTCAGTTTTAAGAGTTATTTCAAAACCCTTTCTTCTGTGAATGGGCTATCAACCCCCATATCTAGAGTTTTTCTATTGTTTGGTTTAGGTACCTCCCCCTCTTCATTTGTGAATACTGAGCAAAAATATTTGTTTAGTATCTCTGCCTTTTCACAGTCACCCTCTGTCCACCCACCCTCTCCATTATTAAGCCTCACTGTCCCTCCCTTGGTCTTCCTTCGCTCCCTGATGTACCTATAAAAGGTTTTATCCCCCGTCTTAACTGAGTTGGCTATCTTTTCCTCAGTTTGGGCCTTTGCTGTTCTGACTGCCTTCCCTGCTTCCTTTTGCTTTAATTGATACAATTTTCTGTCCTGCTCCTTCTGTGATTCCTTGTACTTCCTGAATGCTTTCTTTTTCTCCCTAACCTTCCCTGCCACCTCCTTTGAGAACCACAGTGGTTTCTTATGTCGTTTTGTTTATTTGCTTCACACAAAGGCTTGTGGCCTCTGTGATGGCAGTTTTGATCAGTCCTTATTGTTCTTCCACCCCTCCTTCCTGCCCTTTTGCTAGTACATTCCTTAGGCACTCACCCATTTTGGCAAAGTCAGCCCTCTTGAAGTCCAGTACCTTTGCCTTTGTATGGCTTGACTCTACTGCTGTGTTTATTGTGAACCACACTGCTCGATGGTCACTAGTTCACAGATGGCTACCCACTTCTAAATCTGTGATCCTCTTGCCATCTCCATTTGAGAGTACTAGGTCTAAGATTGCTCCCTCTCTAGTGGGTTCCAATACTAGTTGTCTAAGGCATGCCCCCGTAGGGCATCTAGAATGGACCCACTCTTAGAAGTGGCAGCTGCAAATGCACTCCAATTAACATCTGGCATATTCAGATCCCCCATCAGCAATATCTCCTCCTTTTTCTGCCATTCTAAGAATACTTCCTATCATTTCCTTGTCCGTGTCCTCCCCGAGATGGGTGTCTGTATACAACCCCTGTGGGGATTGTGGTGCCACTGACTGTCTCCAAATTGACCCACAGTGCTTCCTCTCCTCCCTGTTTACCTTTTTGCTCTGTAGCTTTAATTTCTTCCCTTATGTAGAGAGCTACTCCTCCTCCTCCTCTTTTACCCTCCCTGTCCCTCCTGTAAGTAGTGTATCCTGGTAGGTTTACGTCCCAGTCACGGTTCTGTGTGTACCATGCTTCTGTGACTGCCATGATATAAATTCATACATCAATTATTATCCTCCCAAGTGTCGTAAAGAAATTCCACCCAGGTATTCCCCTCCCCCCCAAATGTGTGGCAGGAGTTTAATAGAGGGGAACATATTTCCACTATTTTTGGGGATGCGAGGTTATTAAGAAATATTGGGAAGATGTCGTATTTGAAATAAAAGATACATGGGGTAAGGACATAGAGGTCACCCCCTTATCTTCTGTTCGGAATACAGAGCAGTGGAGAGGGAGAAAGGAGTCTCTACCCGAGGTTAAGGTGTTGCTGGTGATGGCCGGACAGATTATTTCAAACACACGCGTTTCTTCTGCAAAACCTACTATATCTATGTGGAAAAACCTGATGTTTTCGAACATGGCTGTGGAGAGGCTTTCTTATGCCTTGGGGGGCAGGGATGAGAGGTTTATGAGAGAGTGGGATACGTTTCTGGCCTCTCTTTTTGGCCCTGCAGCAGAGACCATCAGGATGGGAACATACCGCTAATAAAAGATGGTTTGGGGAGGGAGGGGGCTGGAAGGGCTTGACACCTTAAATGATACGGAGACCTAAGATTTCGAGGTGCAGAGAAAGAGATATGATTACTTGTAACCGGATTACAGAATGCTTTTTATATTAGTTGATCATTTATTTAATGTTTTCCGGTGTTAGAGTGTTCTGGAATAATGTTTAGTACACTGTATTACTGTTTCACTTTACTATTGTTTTCATAAGTGCTGATGAGCTTGCATTGCATAGGTGGATGAAGGGGTAGGACAGTGCAAACATTTGTTTTACACTGGACAAAGTGCCTTATAAGGGTAGTAAGTAAACTGCAATACACTTGTAATATATGAATGCCTCACCCTGGAAGGCTATGTAATGCATATGAAATACGGTTAAGAAGAAGGATGCATAATTTGCATTGTCACTGCAAAATCTTAAAAACATAATACAGAAAACAAACACAAAAAAACAATAAAAACTATCCACCAAAGACTTGGAGCTCTATATACAGCTAAGTGTTTTTTGACCTCTGAATCAAAAAAAATTCTCACCCACAGCTTTCTCCTTAATGCACTTGACTATGGACTTTTTATTTACACTGCAGGTAGTGAAAACACCTCATCTAAATTAAAGATTACTTACAACTGCACCCTCAGGTTTATGACAAACTCATCTTCTAAAACTCATCATTGTGGCTTGTTAAAAAAATCTAAATGTCCATCCTTTGAAAACAGGAACAATTAAAATTGGTATATGGCTTTTTAAGGTTATAATCTCCTCCCCAGTTCTGTCCAGGCTCTATTTTCTAGTAGTATTAATACAGAAGGGACGAGATCACAAAACAAATTTGTATTAAGGCTACCCTTTAAAAACCAAAACAAAACAAAAAAAAACTTCTGGACAAAGATCCCTACAACACAGGGCTCCACTTTTTTTTTTTCCCCCCCATAAATCAATGACAAATACCATTTCCAATTGCTCCACTGTAGCTGTTTTTAAAAACAGACAAAGATCATGGCTTGATACTTTAAACGATTGCCTTTGTAATCTAATTTAAAATGAATATCTAGTACATGTGCTTTAGTTAAAGGTATTTTATTAACTATTTGTATACTTGTTTTGTATATTGTAGTCCTTATTATATGTTGAACCCATCGCTTCTGAAAAATGGTCAGTAATGCTCATCTTGCTTACAAGTATAAAAAATAAAAGTGAAAACGTAAATGAAAGGAAATGAACCATGGTGTTTTTCCGGAGGCCACTCCAGGAGTTCTGGAGTGTGGCGGTATTGTATGAGCTGCAAGACCCGGCATTTCTGGTAATCCCCTCCACCTGTCCAGGTGTAGGGAGAAAAGACCCCTACAACCACCTGTTGCCAAGCACGGGGGGTGAGAATGAGCAAGGAGCCATGCTAAAGGTAGAAGCTATATTTCAGGGCCACATGGCCTCCTAGAGCTTCCAGTGGTAAAGGAAGGGGTAGGCAGGGCTGTGGCTGTTCTACGTTTACCCTGAGGTTTGGGACTGGGCTTGGCCCTATGGGCAGCCCGACAAAAGAGCACCCCGCTGACCACTTCTAGGCTGGGTGTGGTACAGAGTGGACTAACCGCAACATGAGGCCAGAGGCCTGAACGTTAGAAAGTATACCCTGTACATCTGCACCGAACAGTTTATACCCTCTAAAGGGGGCATTCAGGATGGACTGTTGCACATCCTGGGCAAAGCCTCACATCTGCAGCCAAGAAAATCTTTGCAGAAAAGATACCCGCAGTGGCCACCCAGGCTGAGGCATCAGCAGTATCGAAGGCAGAACGTTGAAGGTACTTGCCAACGTCAACCCCCAGTTGAATGTTCTGAAACAACTGCTGTCTCAGGGGGTCATCTGGGAGGGATTTGGCTGCTTCTCTGGCCTGAGCCCAGAGTTGGTTCTGATACTGGACTATATGGGCGATATAGTTAAGGACGCTGATGGTCAAAGTGGCAAAGGCAAAGGTCCTCTTGCCAATCAGGTTCAACCTCTGGGATTCTCTGTTTGGTGGAAGGAACTGAGGTGTTTGGGCCTCTTGGTATGGTTGTGGGCAGCATTAATGACCACAGAATCCACCTGGGGTTGTTCTGCAAAGAAAGGCTTCCCCTGGGAGCCTGGTTTAACTTGTACACCTTCCTAGGCATGGCAGAGACAAAGCTGGACTGATGCCAGGCGGCTTTAGTGGCATCCTCAAAAAATTCTATCAAAGGAAGAATAACGAGAGGAGGGGCTTCCAGCAGGCCTAGGTAAGTGGACAAATGACCAGATAGGGTCCTGCTCCTCTGTGGTCAAACCCCATGGCAGCCTACAACTGTCTCAGAACAGAGAAAGAAGAAAGGTCATCTGAGGGGGACCTCGGGATATACTTAGGGGTCTCCTTGCCATCGGACAACACCGTAGAAAGGGAGTGGAAGGGGGTAACATCTCCATCTCCAGCATCCCATTCATCCTCATCATTCAGGGAGGAGGAGGTCCACCTGCTACTCATCCTCATGCCCCAGGTCCTGGGAGGGGGGGGTTTTAGAGGGCACCTGATCTTGAGATGCATGCCATGGTTCTGTAGGGAGGGGACACACAGGCAGGCACAGTAGATCCCTTCAGCATCGGCCCTTGTGGGGGAGCAAGCCTAGCTTGCATGAAATCCAACAGAGAATGAAGCATGGTCTGAAAATCCACCATGACCGGTGTCTGAACACCTATCTGCATTGTCTGTGGAAGAATCAGGGCCAGTGTCGGCGGTAGAGCCGGGTTGAGCAGGCTGAGGCCTTTGGGGCATCTCCCCTGCTTGGGGCGTCAGCTGAGAGGGCGAGGACGACTGAGGAATGCCCCACTGCGACGCCGGAGAAGGCAAAGGACCCGAGGCCAAGATAGTGGCTGAAGAAACAGCCAAGGCTGGCATCAGGGGAGTGGCCTGAATCCCTGAGAATGCCAAGCCAGCGCTGGTCAAAGTCGAACCAGCAGAGCCTCCTGACTGATGGCCTGAGGAGAATAAAGGCCAGAACAGCAGGGGCTGAGATGTCAGTGGGGCACTCAAGCCAGAGGAACAGATGCCCACCAAGCTGAGGCTGACTGGGGGAGCTGCCAACAGTAGCCCTGCGGGGGACAGGGCATGCGAGTCAGAGGGGGCCTCCCGCGAAGCATGAAGCGGTGACCGCAAGCAAGTCAGGGAGGACAGGTCCTTGGTGCAGTCCTTATCCCAGTGTCTGGGCTTCCCACCTGATTTGTCCTGAGCCTTGGAGGAGTGTGAACACAAGGACAGGCCCGGGGAAGCTGAGGAACTTCAGACCTGCAGCACCTCCTCCATGCGGGAGACTGACTGCTGAAGCAGGAACATTTTCAGGGTCTTCTGGTGGTGCTGCCTGATAGCTTGGTTGAAACTGTAGCAGATCTCACAGGCCTGGGTGTCAGCCTGGGCCTAGGCAGCAGACACAAGCTTTGTGGTAGTCCTTCTCAGGAATTTTCTTCCCACAGGCACAAGTCTAAGAGTTTATCAGAGACTGATCTCAGCATACAAAACGGGAGAAATCACTTTAAAAGTAAAGTGATGCTGAACTAGGGAGAGAAATTGAAAATAAAAAGTTAAGAAATGGCGGTCGACCGGGATCTCCATGAAGTCCAACGTGCAATGGTCGACGGCAGGAAAGAAAATATTACTTACCATAGTAATCTTTGTTTCTTCCCAGTGAAGCACGGGTATTCATAACTTTACGCAGTAAGCTTTCTAGGTAGAACTGACTAGAGAGATGGAACATATGTAAATGGTGGACTCTTTTGCATGAGCCACTTTTCAAATGCTGCATTCTACTAACTGCATTTGTTCTAAAACCCTCAGATTTCCTGGAAGCCTGGAAAGACAGGCCCACGAGGACTAAGCGTAATAATAATATAAATCATAATAATAATTGCAGAGTGAGCTCCCTTAACACCCAAAACGGCCTCCAACTGGATGGCATAACATATGGAAGAATACCCCTAGATGTCCAAATCACCTGAAAAGAGGAGGGGGACAACAATAGTGAACACAATCACAACATATGTGCCAGAAATGGCATTTATAGTCCTGAGAGCACAGTATTTAGGAGTGCAAGGCTAAAGGTTCCAAAAAAGAGAGGCAGGATGGGAAGTTATGAATACCCAAGTATCTGGGAAGAAACAAGATTACTATGGTAAAGTAATATTTTCTTCTAACCCCAGCAATACTCAGGCATTCATAACTTTATGCAGACTCCCAAGCAGTACCTTTGCAGGTGGGCACAGAACCTTATTTTGGGGAAAGACTTTGCAGGAATATCCAGACTGTAATTCTCTGTAAAGGTGTGTACTGTTTTCCAGCTAGCTGCTTTACAGATGTCCACCACAGGAACATCCTATATAGCTGCTATGGCAGCAGCTGTGCCCCTTGTGGAATGGGCCCTCAATCCTGTTGGGGGCTCCTTTCCAGCCTTAGAGTAACAAAAACTGAATATGTTTTATAATCCAGTGAGAAATGGATCTCTTTGATGCTGAGTTAACCTTTCCCACATTCTCATAGGTCAGGAACAGCTGATTTCTGTCCTGCCTATGGACTTGGGTGATTGTCAAGTAGTAGTAGCTAAGAGCTCTTTTGACGTCCAGGCTATGAAGACTCCTTTTCACCAGAACTAAAATGTTCAGTGAAAAGACAGGCAAGGTAACTGTTTGGTTCAAATGGAAATCAGAAACCACTTTAGGAAGAAACTTCCTGTTTGTTCTCGGGACCACTTTGTCTCTGTGGAATGAAATGTAGTCCTGTTCAATACAGAGAGTCTGGAGCTCACTGATTTTTCTGGCATAATTATTACAAGGAATATAATTTTCCATGTGACCCATTTCAAATAAGCTGAAAACACAGGCTCAAAAGGGGGACCCATAAGCCTAACTATACACACATTTAGGTCCCATGCTGGCACAGATTCCCTGTGAGGGGGGGTGGAAATGGGCAGGCCTTTAAAGAACCTTTTGAAGATAGGGTCTGAGGCCCGAGAAACACTCTGTCCAACTGAAATGTAAGCAAAAGCTGTGGCCAGGTGGACCTTTAAGTTACTGGACTGCAAGCCCAGTGAATGCAAACAGGTAAGATAGTCCAGCATGGCTGAGACACCATCTTGCTGATGTGGGCCAAGCCCTTAAACAGCCTTTTGAAGACTGGATCTGAAACCGTTAAAACATCTTGTCCAGCTGGTATGCAAGCAGATGTTGCAGCTAGGTGGACCTGGAGGGTGCTGGACTGCAAGTCCAATGAATATAAATAGGTACGATAGTTAAGCACAGCTGGGACCCCAGCATGTGCTGATACCAGTTTTCTGGTTGAACACCAAATAGTAAACCTTTTCCAGTTTGAAGCATACATTTTCTTAGTGGAGGGCTTCCTGTAACCACTTAAAATGTCCAAGACACTTTAGAAAGATGCAAGCCTCCATACTGTATACCCTCAAGAGCCATGCCCTGAGCCTGATTGACCTGAGGTTTGGGTACAGGAGCCTCCCTTAGTTGGAGGTTAACAGACTGTGCCTCCGAGGAAGGTGTATTGGCCAGACATGGAGAGTAGCAGAGAGTACCATGGCTGCCTGGCCCAGTCTGGAGCTATCAAGACCACTGATGCTGACTGAGACCTGAGCTTGAGAAATGCTCTGTACACCAGAGGGAAGGAGGAAAAAAAAAGCATGCAGTTGCTTTCCTGGCCAACTCAGAGCCACAGCAACCAGGGGGATTGTTCCCAGATCTCAAAAGGGGGTGTACCTACCTATCCCTCCGTTTCTATCTCCAAGGTAGTCACAAACCTAAACGTAAACTAGGCATGTTCCCTAGAGACATGTTTATACACCTTGTACGGAGGCTCCTCATGCTATCAGGTGATATTGAATCTAACCCTGGTCCCAAACTTAACCCCACTGTCTAACTCAACTAGCACAAAAAAGGCCTGGTACTAGCCCACATGAACATTAGAAGCCTCCTGAGTCACCTTGCTGAACTTGAAGCCTGGGCTAGGATGGTGAATCTGACATACTATGCCTCACCAACGTGGTTGAAACCAAATGTATCTGATACTTCTTGCTCTCTGCCTGGGTATAATATTTTTATTCAGACCGATCTGGTTCCAAGAGGGGGCGGTCGCCATATACTATAAAAATCATCTGTCTCTTAGCATCTTGCCTAACCTGATTCCCTATGCAATGTGAAACGCTGTATGCGACTTTGACACTTGGGTCGAAATACCTGCACATCGTGATAAGTAGATAACCCACCACCAGTGGGCTGAGCGGTCTCCAGAATCTACTGCAACATGCTTTCAAACTGTAAAAGTAAATGAAACCTCCTCCTAGGTGACTTGAACCTGAACTGGTTGGGCCCACATCACACCCTTGCCTCTCTGATCCAGAAGCTCAATTTTCACCAACTTATAACTGAATGCACTAGAATCACTAATTCACTATCAGGTACGTTACTGGACTGGATCCTTACCAACAGACCGGATCATGTTTCTATAGCTGCTGTCCTGGCTGACTCACTTACAGATCACTCACCAACGATCTGTCATTGGCGCTCCTGCCCACCGCCTGCTCCTCGATCACGCCTGATTACTTTCACGAACTATGCTGCCCTGGATGTACAAGCCTTTCTATCTGACATATCTGACATAGACTGGTCTGACGTCTTCTCCACATCCAGTGTTGACACTGCCCTTGACATATTCCTTACCAAGTTTGGCGAAGTACAAAAGAAACACCTCCCAAAGGTAAAAAGAAGAGTCAGAGGTCAGCAATCAAGATGGCTAAATAAAGAACTTCTATGTAAACTAAAAGCCAGGGACAAGCAATGGAAACAATTTAAGAATTTGGGCTCCCCGGATCTCATCCTATACAAACAGCATAGAAATGATTGTAAAAGCTCATCAGGCAGGCTAAAAGCAGGTACTGTCAAAACTTGCTGATTAACTCTCCAACGATCCTCGAAAATTTTGGAGCCACATTAAAACCTTCTTAGGATCCACATAAGCTGTCCTCCCTCTGAAATGATCCTACAAGGTGTCCACTGTAATGACTCCCTCACTATTGCAAACGCATTAACCAGCAGTTTCTCCGACCTATCTGCCTACAGCAGCCTCCCTTCAATCTCCAGCCACACAACTAAACTCAACATTCCCTGGCACTTCATCTGCCTCGGCTAAACCATTTTACTTCAAAGGCGGTCACTTGGCATCAAGTCTTCAAACTGCTCAAAGCTATCTCTGACAATACCAGCCCTGGTTCTGATGCAATGGAACCTCGTCTATTAAAGATAGCTGCTCACCTCATATCCAGACCTATAGCTAGAATCTTCACCCTATCCCTCTCCAATGGCTCTGTCCCGAAATCTGGAAGGCGCCAGAAGTAACAGGAGGTCTTTGTTTAAAAAAGGCAGCAAGAATGATACATCCAACTACAGACCAATTGCTATACTATCAGTCCTTAGCAAGATTCTTGAGAAATTAGTCTCTATTCAAGTTACCGAATTCATTGAAAATTCCAGTTTACTCTGTGCCATGAAGCATGGCTTCAGAAAACACCACAGCACCATGACTGCACTAGCAAAATTCTCCTCTGACATTCCTCACCAACATGGACAAAGGGCAGCTAACAGGGGCTGTTTTCATCGACCTTACTAAAGCATTCGACCTTGTTGACCACCCATTACTACTTGCTTCCCTCAGAAACCTGGGTTTCTCTTACCCTGTCGCTACTTGGTTCAGCAGCTACCTTGCCAACAGGTCTCAAGCAGTGAAATTCAACTGGCTATCTCTGACAGTGCAGTAATCAATACTGGTGTCCCTCAGGGCTCCATACTTGGTCCCTCCTTTTCACTATTTATAAACAATCTCCTGATGTAATAACCTCTGGCCACTCACTACTTTATGCTGATGACCTGGTCATCTATGCCCACTCTGACAATATAATCAACCTGAATGATGCCCTTACCACTGACTTCCACCTGCAGCGCTGGCTACACACTCAACGCCTTGTCCTCAACTCAAATAAAACCAAAGCTATGCTATGTGGATCACCACACAAAATAAGAACCTGCTTCTCCACTCTCTGTGCCTGATGTTAATGGTATCCCTCTGGAGTCGGTTAGCTCTTTTTGCGCTATTTGGGCATCCATCTAGATCAAAATCTTGACTTAAAACAGCATATCCAGGAAACCTGTAAATCTGTCAATTGTAAGCTAGGGGCGCTTACAGGACTAACTACCTGCTTACCCCCTGCCAAACTGGCAATTGCCAGAGGAATCCTATTACCAACCTCACCCACGGTGCTCCCATCCAACCATGGCCAACAAAACTGCCCTGCATCAATGGGACACCACCTTAACAATGTTTGTAGGTATGCGGCTAAAGCACCACGCCTGAAACACCACTGTCAGCTGTACAAAGACCTAGGCTGGCTGTCTCCCTCCTCCACCAGGCAATATTACCTTGCAGCCTTTCTGACACCATCATCAGAGTGTCCAAGCCAGCTGATCTCTCAAAACTGCTCCAGCCGTAATACCTTCACGGGACCTTAGATCTTCTGACAAGTCCTTACTAAATATTCCTCTCTGCCCGTACAAACAAGGGTTCTGGATCCTTCAGTTATGCGCCCTCACTTCTGGAACTTGTTGCCCCTGGAACTAAAAATGCTCCTTCCCATGCTGCATTTAAGCACAGTCTCAGAACTTTCCTTGCCTCGATGGACAAATGTGTTTGTTTTGATCTCTCTTGAATCCCATGTTCCTAACCAGATCTCCTCCCTCCTCTATTTGAATGATATGCACTTGCACTTGTTTTCTTTTTATGTTTGATGATGCTGTATAATCGTGTGTTCTGATGCCCTGTACTCATACCCTGATATGCTGATGTAACTGTAACATCCTGTTGTAAGTTCTCTACTTCTGCCTAGTCCTTAGCTCTCTGCCCCTGAGCCTATTTCCCCTACCATCCTTCCTTCCTAACCCTCACCCTCTGGTCTTGTAACCCTAACCATCCTCGCCTCCTCTCTTCCCTTCCCACTTAGCCATTCCTCCAGTACCTTTCTATCCTTACCTCCCCTTTTCTGCCCTTCCCTCCTCCTGCTCTCTGCCGCTACACCCCCCTCTAGCCGCCTCTACTCCCTCTCTGCTCTTTCGGTTCCACCGTCCGGCGGCAGGTTGCAACCTTGTACCGCCAATGCCGTACTAGCCACCACTTCTTACCTCCTTTCACCTTTCTGCCCTCTCCCTGCCATCAATCTCCCTCCTTCTTTCATTCTTTCCTCTCCCCTTTTGTTCTGTCATCACCCCTCCCTCTCCTATTTATCTTACTGCCCACCTGTCTGCATCCGACCGTGACTTCCCCAATCTCCCCTCTTCTCCTGCGTCTCTTAGTTCCACAGCCTCGGCGCAGGTTGCTACTCTATGCCGCCAATGCCGTGTTGCCTTAATTCTTGTTCTTCTCCTCCTTCTGTGCTGCCTGCCTACTAGAGCACTCCATCTAACCTCCCTCACTTGCTCCCAATTTATTCCATGCCCCATCATCCCTATTCCCATATACCCCTGCACTTCCCACCCTGCCTGCCCCCTACCTTCCTGTCCTCCCCATCCCCTTAGTTCAAATCCCTCTACACCCTTGCACCTGGTCCCTCCCACCGTCCTCTCCTGCACATCACCCTCTCCTATTTTCTGCACCCACAGTTACTCTCCCCTGCTCCCAGACCTCTCCCTCTCTCCTGCTGACTCCCGGTTCCACCGACCCGGCTGCAGGTGGTAACCTTCTCCCGCTAATGCCGCACTTGCTGCCTTAACCTTCCCTCATGCCCTCCCCTTTTCTCTCTATTTGCTCTACTCCCCCTTTCTCCCTCTCTCATGCCTTACCCATCCACCTGTCCCCTACCACCTCATCCCCTAATTATCAACAATGAATACGTGTAAGTTTATCCTTAATTGTTATGCTTTGACTACACTGTGTGACTTTTGTCCTTTGCCAATGTATCTTGCTTTGTGTAATTTTTTTATGTATCACTGTGTTCTGTAACTGTACCTCCCGGGTCGTGCCTGAAAATAGTCACATGTTGGCTAGCGCACTTACCCGGTCAACAAAAACTAAATAAATAAAAAAATAAAATCTGGTGGTCTGCCATAGTACTGTGGCAGGTGGTGGGACACAAACAAGTCTTCCTCTGGGGTGCCCCACCTCCTGAAGATCACTTGCACCACCTGACTGTTCAAGGCCCATTCGTGATGGGACTGGTTGATTTGAATCAGGGTATCTGCCAAGGCATTGTCCTTGCCTGGCAGATGAACAGCCTGCAGGGACCCATGAAGCATGCTAGAGCTCCATGAGTCCTGTGCAGGGAGGCCTTGATCTCGTCTCTCCCTGCTTGTTTATGTAACACATTGTCTGTTCTGACCTACACCACATTCCCTGTAGTAGTTGTGTGAAAAACCTTTAGTGCCACTAGCAATACTCTTAGCTCAAGCAGGTTTATGTGCAGGACTGATTCTGCAGTTAACCATGTGCCTTGGGCGGTGTGAACCCCCAGATGGACACTCCACTCTGGTAGAGATGCATCTTTTGTCAGAACAACTGATGGGGACTCTAGCTGAAAAAGGAACCCCTTCCCCTGCAGCAATGTTTTTTGTTACTAGAATTAGTTTTTAAAGAGGGTCCTTTCTCTTGACACCAGTGAGCCCTGAGGTGAAATTAAATGTCCCTCATCTGTAGCCTGGATTCCAGGAATGTGCCAGTGGCAGGTGCCATGTGGCCAGTACTGAAGAAACTGTCTTGCAGTTTTTAGTTTATTCAAGCTGAATGAGCCTGCTATCAGTGGGATACTTCTTGCCCTGCCTAGAGACAGGTAGGCCCTGCCTTGCACGGTTATCTAGCTCTGCTCTTATGAACTGCACTGCTGGAGCAGGCGGAGGACAGACCTTCTGGATGTATCAGGAACCCTAGAGACTCCAAGGACCCCTGGGTGAGTTGCAGATGCTCACACTTGCTGGGGTGATTTTACAACCACCAACCAATGATCCAGGTATGGGCAAAAAACTGACACCTTGTCTTCAAAGGTGCACCGCCAAGTTCTTTGTGTGCACTCTTGGAGAGTGACCTGATGGAAATATGCACCTGAGGTACTTTCAGTGAGACTCTCTTATGGGGATGTAGAAATAAGTGTCATTTATTTATTTATTTTTATTTATTTATTTAGTTTTTGTTGACCGGGTAAGTGCACTAGACAAATCCTGCCTATTTTCAGGCATGACCCAGGGAAGGGGGATACAGATGAATGCCAACTGACCTTGAACCTGATTAAGCTGTTGGTGGTATTTTTAGTGAATGAGGGAAATTTGGGCAGGACACCGGAGAAATTCCCCTACTCTTTTTGATAAGTGCCATGGGATCTTTAACATCCACCTAAACTACCACCAATCCAGGCAGATGGGACCTCGGTTTAACATCTCATCCGAAAGATGGCACCTCAGAAGTGCAGCACCCCCCTCTCTTGCTGCACTACAGTGTCAGTACTGGGATATTAACCCAAGTGCCAGTTCAGTGATGCCAACCATTCCCCTTTTTGGAGTGTTGGCAGAGTCCATGACCAAGCTATGATTCTGAACTTTGGCTTTGTCAAGCGCCTGTTTAGTACCCTGAGGTCTAAAACAGGCAGCCACTCCCCAATTTCTTTGTGGTACCCTTTGTTGTACTAGGACAGGGTCCACTGCCCTTGACAGTAACAGGTTCTGAAATTCCTTTTCCAGGAGCTTTCTCTCCACATCTGTAGATGATCTGAAAAAATTGTGTTTTTAATGTGATTTTTCTAAGACTGGAAAAACTGAGTAAGCCTGCCTCCCTCAGGCAGTGGACAGGCGGCCTGGGTAAACATGTCAGTTCCTGAAGTACCACTGTTGATACAGAGGGACAGCACTGGCCTGGTAAAAAGGCCTGCAGTGAAATGATCTGCCTCTGCCTCCCCTTCCATATGTTTTTGTGGAAGGGGAAGCCTTTTTTTTTTTTTTTAAATTGCTACTGAAGGTGGTTTTGTCTTCATGCACCTTTTTCATGTAGCCTTTATCTTTTCTCCAGAAGAGGGTATTACCCTCGACTGGGAAATCCATAGTCTTGATTTTGTGTATCCTGAATGAGGTTTGTGACTCGCAGCCAGGCAAACCACCTCTGACCCACTGTATCTGCCATCCCTCTGGAAAGAATGTCATTAGAATCTGCAGCCATTTGAACTGGTATTTGGCTGCTCCCAAAAAGAACTTAGCAGTTTCAGCTAGGTCATCTGACAGGGGATTCTGGACCTTGACTGCCATAGCAGGGGCCAACTATCATAGTGACTTTATGGTATTGACATAGGCTTGAAAGTTTGCCTGCCTGATGGCCAAGGAAGCTAATAAATGTCTCTTTTTGCCATGTTGTCAATTTTCCTGGTTAGGAGGAAGGATGCCAGGGGTATCTTTGCCTTGTTACAGGCCGTCACTTTTAATACTCCTTGGTAGACAGAGTGGCAGAATAAAAATTTAGCTCCCTCCAGAGCCAGCTGATTTCTTATATAGCCTCTTAAGAGGGGAAACAGAGCATGGAGTTTGTAAAATCTTTAATCTTTCTTGAAGAATATATTCACAGGAAGGAGAAGCTTCTAGTGGGTGTCAGCCCAAACATTTCTCACAAATGTGGAGTATAAGGAATAATCCCATATTCTTCCTCTTTGAATAATAGGAACATTGAGTAGAGGAAACAGACTGCCTTGCAGGGGTCTGCTGCTGGAAAGCAGACAGTCCTTGTAAGCCTGAATTACCTTAAAAGCCTGTAATTTCTGCAGGAATTGAAAGTTCAAGTTCAAATTCAAGTTTATTGTAGGAAAACTCCATTGAGCATGCTCATGCACAAGGAGGTCCTTTGACACAAACAGGTAGTTACAGATTGCATAGGCATTATAGCAGGCACAGAAGTCCCCAAACGCTGTCCAACAGGGGGTTTTGTGTGCTTAATTTTCTGCAATTTCTTTGAGGGAACCAGGGAGTCAGACGGTTCAGCAAGCCTCTTAGGAACTGCTTGTATACCCGTCTCAGGGGTAGCAGTTACAATAACTGTTGTGATTTTAGCACAGTGATTCAGGGTGTCAGTTGGTCAGAGCTAGAGGGACTCTCAGGCGGTGACAGTTTTCTCTTTAGCCATATCCAGGCATTTTCAATAGTTTTCTCAGGACATGTAATGCAGATTTCACTCTGCTTGGAAATGTTCATATCCAGAGAGGCAAAACAAGACTGTTTGCCTTAGCAAAATTTCACCACACTCAATACACGATTCGAAACCGGGGTCACCAGTTTTGTTTCTTCTTTTTTTCTGACATTTTCCATATAAAACCGATAAAAGTTGCAACCACTAAAAATATATTTAAACTTTATTTAACATGTGCTTTCGGTTCCGGAACCAATCACAGGAACCAAAGTAAATGAACCGAGGCTATCGGTTCAGGAACCGGTATTAGCGGTTCTTAAAACAAGCTAAATTAAATAAAATTAAACATAAGAGTTTTTTTAGTCAGAAAACTCCGATAAATGTAAAATAAACCTCGATTTACCCTCGGTTATACCGAACCAGGAGAAATCGAGAAAACTTACAATTTAAACACTAAAACTATAGGTTTACTTAAAATTACAAAAAGTAAAAGGCAGCAAATGAAATGTAAAGAATACTTATATACTTTTTATAAGTTTTCTCACGTCAGAACAAGATGATGAGGAGAGGATCTCAGAGTGTCTAGCCTTGACAGGGGGAGAGAGAAATCAGAGGGGTTTAGAACAAAGGCAGTTAGTAGAATGCAGCGTTTGAAAAGTGGCTCATGCAAAAGATTCCATCATTTGCATATGTTCCATCTCTCTGGGCAGTTCTACCTAGAATGCTTACTGCATAAAGTTATGAATACCTGAGTATTGCTGGGGTTAGAAAGAACTGAGGAGGGCACAGGGGCCGCCTACTCTTATAGGACAGGGTGATGTCAGCGTGTGATGGAGTGGGCCCACCCCGTGGTAGACTGCTAGCTCCATGTGGTCCTGGCACCTAGCGGCTGTAGTTCTATAGGTGTGGCCTACTGCAAGAGATACTCTCAAAGTAAAATCTTCATTTTATTTTTGTTTCCTTTGATAAAGGATCATTAAATCCAAAATCTGTCAACCGTAAAGTAGGCATCAGGCAACAGATATGGGCTGATGGAAACTGATATGCTGTCACTAAATACACTGCACAAAAATTAAATTACGTCCTACGCAGAAACATAGAATTTGACGGCAGATAAGGACCACTTGATCCACTCAGTCTGCCCATTTCCCTACCTATTGGATGAGCTGCAGATCCTAGTTAACCAACAGCCTACTTCTTCTTACCCCCTACCAGAATTGCCCTATGTCTGTCCAATGCACTCTTGAATTCCCCCACTGTTTTTGACCCCACAACCTCTTCAGAAAGGCCGTTCCATGCGTCCACCACCCTGTCTGTGAAAAAATACTTCCTCAAGTTGCTCCTGAGCTGCCCCCCCCCCCCATCTTCACACTGTGCCCCCTTGTTCTTGCACATCTTTTTCTGAAAGATGCACCCCTCTTGGACTTTGTTGATTCCCTTGAGGTACTTGAAAGTTTCTATCATGTACCCCCTCGCCCTCCTTTCCTCAAGGGTAAACATATTAAGCTCCTTTAGTCTCTCTTTGTATGGCTTCTGGTGCAGACCCTGCACCATTTTAGTCACCCTCCACTGGACTTGCCTCCATCCTATGTCCTTGCACAGATGGGGTCTCCAAAACTGCATGCAGTACTTCAGATGGGGTCTCACCAACTGTCTGTACAGAGGAATCACAACTTCCTGTTTTCTACTGGTGTGATGCCTCTCCCTATACATCCCAGTATCTCCCCCAGCCCTCCTTACTGCCTTCTCAGATTGCTTGATTACCTTTAGGTAATCTGATATGATACTCCAAGTCCCTTTCCATTTTTGTTGTTGTTAGTACCCCCCCCCCCCCAATTGTGTACTCTTCCCCTGGATTTTTGTTTCCCACGTGCATTACTTTGCACTGAATCTAAGCTGCCATACTTTTGACCATTCCTCCAACCTTGCTAAGTCCCATCTCATCCTTTCCACCCCATCTTGTGTATCAACCCTGTTGCAGATATTTGTGTCGTCTGCAAAGAGGCACACCTTTCACTCCACAATGTTACTTATAAAGACATTAAACAGGACCGGTCCCAGTACTGAACCCTGTGGTACACCGCTAGTAACCCCCCTTCTTTCAGCGTGGAATCTGTTTACTATTACTCTCTGCGCCCTGCTGTCCAGCTAATTTTTGACCCAGGCCACCACCCTGGGACCCACTCCCAGGCTGGCTAATTTATTAATCTTTTGTGTGGGACTGTGTCAAATGCCTTGCTAAAGTCTAGGTAGTCCATGTCCACAACCCCTCCCTGGTCTACTACTTTGGTCACCTAATCAAAGAAATCTATAGATTAATCTGACAAGGCCTTCCCGCTGTGAATCCATGCTGCTTTGGGTCCTGTGCCCCACTAGCCTCTAGTTACTCAAAAATTCTTTCTTTCTAAAGTGATTCCATCATTTTCCCCACCACTGAGGTCAAACAGGTCTGTAGTTTCCTGCCTCTGCTTTGCTCCCACTTTTGTGAAGGTGAATCACATCTGCCTTCCTCCAGTCTTTAGGTACCACACCATCCTACCATGATTTGTTAAAAAGGGTAGTCAGTGGTGTCATTAGTTCTCCCCTTAGTTCTTTTAGAATTCTGGGGTGAATCCCATCAGGCCTCATTGCTTTGTCCATCTTTAGTTTTAGGAGTTCTCTCAGAACCCTTTCTTTTGTGAATGGACTGGTATCGACTCCCCTATCCAGAGTGCTTCCACTGATTGGATTAGGTACCTCCCCTCCTCTTCTTTTTTGAATACTGGGCAGAAGTATTCGTTCCCAGCATCCCTGTTTTTCACTGTCACCTTTGCTTACCACACCCTCCCTTATTAAGCCTCACTATCCCTCCCTTGGTCTTGCTTCACTCCCTAATGTACCTATAAAAAGGTTTTATCCCCCTTCTTAACTAAGTTGGCTACCTTTTCCTTGGCTTGTGCTTTTGCTGTTGACTGCCTTCCCCGCTTCCTTCTGCTTTAACTGGTACAGTTCTCTGCCCTGCGCCTTCTGTGTTTCCTTATACTTCATGAATGCTATCTTTTTCTCCCTTACCTTCCCCACCACCTATTTTGAGAACCATAGTGGTTTTTCCTTCATTTTGATTTGTTTATTTGCTTCACACAAAGACTTGTTGCCTCTGTGATGGCAGTTTTGACATTTCCCCATTGTTCCTCTTCCCCTCCTTCTTGCCCATTTGCTAGTGCTTTTCTGAGGCACTCCTCCATTTTGCCAAAGTCAGTCCTCCTAAAGTCCAGTACCCTCACTTTTGTATGGCTTGACTCTATGGCTGTGTTTATCGTGAACCACACTGTTTGGTGGTCACTTGTTCCTAGGTGGCTGCCCTCTTCTAAATCTGAGATCCTCTCTCCATCCCCATTTGAGAGTACCAGGTCTAAGACTGCTCCCTTCCGAGTGTGTTCCAACACTAGCTGTCTGATGCATGCCCCTGTAGGGCATCGAGAATGACCCTGCTCTTGGAAGTGGCTGCATCAAAGGTGCTCCAGTTAATATCTGGCATATTCAGGTCCCCCCATCAACAATATCTCCCCTTTTTCTGCCATCCTAAGGATGCCTTCCATCATTTCCTTGTCCATTTCCTCCTCCCCCCACCCCAAGACGGGCGTCTGTATACAACCCCCGTGCGGATTGTGTTGCCTTTTCCTGTCTCCAGGGTGACCCAGAGTGCCTCTGCTCCTCTCCTCCCTGTTTACCCTTTAGTTCCGTTGTTTTGATCCCTTCCCTTATGTAGAAAGCTAGTCCTCCTCCTCTTCTACCCTCCATGTCCCTCCTGTAGATTGTGTATCCTGGTATGTTGACATCCCAGTAATGGTGCTTTGTGTATCCTGTTTCTGTGACTGCTACGATATCCAGGTGTCCCTCTTCCATCAAGGCCACTAGTTCAGGTAGCTTGTTACCCAGACTATTGACGTTGGTACTCATTGCCCTCCATTTTTTGATGGCCTTACCCCTTTTAGCCCTATCCCTGTTCTTACTGCATTTGCCTTTTTCTCCATTTACCCCTGCCCTTCTCCCTGTCGACTTCTCTATCTTGGTGTTTACCTCACTAACTACCCTGTTTGGTTTTTTTTTGGGGGGGGGGCTGGGATTTCCCTGATCCTTTTCAGTGCCTCCCCCCTTGGCTAGTTTAAATGCTTGCCAATGAAGCATTTAAACCTATCACTTAGGATCCTGGTTCCCCTCTTGGGCAGATGCAGATAATCTCGCCAGTACAGGCCTTTATCCCTCCAGGTGGACCCCCAGTCCCCAGTGAAGCCAAAACCCTGAGCTTTGCACCAGTTTTTCAACCACTGATTGAATCCCATGGTGCGGAGCACCCTAGCCTCACCCATACCACAGACAGGCAGCACCTCCAAGAAGGTTACCGTGCATGCTACTTGTCTGAGGCCCCTCCCCAACTCCATAAACTCCTCCTGCACTGCTCTGATCCCATTCCCAGCCAGGTCATTTGTCCCTAGGTAGACAGTGATGTCCAGCTCCCTCCCCTGTGCAGCTGCTCCCGCGATCCTGAGGATTCGCTCCCTGTCCCTCCAAGCCATGGTGCCGGGCAGATACCTTACCTCCTTGTCCCCGACCAGGAGTTGTTTCCTTCCCCAGTGGGGTCCCGTGCCACCCCCTCCTGTGGGTCTCCTTTGTGGAGGTTCCCAGCATCCTTCTTGGTCTCCACTGTGGGTGCCTGGTAAAACTTTAAATAAATAAATAAAGGAACCATGCTCTGCCAGAATGGCATACAAATTGTGGAGAGGTACAACTGGAGGAATGCACCTCTGTTACACCACCCTCACTCTCCCTGAGCCCACTGTGGTCCAACTGCTCCTCTTTCTTGGCAACCTCTGAGGCAGCCACGGTGGCCCTGGTGGTCCCTGGGTGGGAGAGGAGGTTCTAGTATTTGATAAAGAACAAACTGGTCCTGTGGTGTTATTTCAAGAAGGTGCAGAGTACCCATTTTTTTCAGTGTGTGGCTGTTAAAACAGTATTGAGAGCACCACCATCCTTATGCAAACTTTTTTAGGTTTTGTTGCATTTGATCGAGTAGTGTATACTTTTCTGCAACAAGCACTTGCTGGGTTTGATTTTGCCCCACAGTTTATGGATTTTATTGCAACCTCTTACAACTCCCCAGTGGCATATGTGAGAGCAAATGGGCACCTCTCCCAGCTTTTTAGATTTGGGAAGGATACCCATCAGGGATGTCCTCCTTACCATTTTTATCTGTGTTATACATTAAGACCCTGGCACAAGATATTAATCGGCATCCAGGAATATGAGGCATTCACTTAGGTCCCACTGAAAATAAGATTGTGCTTTATGCAGACAATGACTTGCTACAGATTGATCCGGAAAGCTCCCTTAAATTTATTTTGCAGGAAACTGACCATCATTCTTACCTCTTGGGTTACACTTTTAATAAATCAAAAATGGAGTTTTAGTTTTTTCATCATACAGTGACGCAAGACACCAGACGATAGTATCAGATGAAATGGGGATTTAACCTCCCTGAAATACTTAGGTATACAAATTGGATTAGATCTCAATACACTTTTCCAAGATAATTATACCCCTCTCCTGAAAGTTCTGATTGATGACATTAGAAGATGGAACATCCATTGTCTGCTGTTTTATTCCAGGATTCAGGTATTCAAGATGAATGCATTACTCCAGTTGCTGTATTTATTCCAATTATTCCCTGTGTAGTCCTGGTGTCCACTCAAAGGCTGGCAAAAGCAATTTCATGTGTTTATTTGGAAGGGTGCCCAGCCAAGAATTGGCACGATACTTTGCACCTTCCAAAGGCGCAGCGTGGATGGACTTTGCCACATTCGGAGGGCTACTGGATAGCAGCACAAATGAAGATAGCGGTCCTCAGGGATAATCCTACTTATCAAGCCCCATGGAAAGAATAGTCATGTGCTAGAGGGGAACTCGGTCCCATTGGCAGCAGCCTTATTTTATAAGCGCCTTTTCCAAACTATGGAGAGAACTTACAATATGGGTATTAGAACTACACTTCAAAGCTCGCAAGGGGGGCTATATTTGGCCATCTTAGTAGGTGGCTTTGGAAAGACCGGTGGTGGGCCATGGATTTAAAGTTTCTGCTTCCACTGATTGATCCTTGGTTCAAATAGCAGGTGAGGAGAGGTTTTATGGCTCTCTGACAGATGACAGAGGGTGGGCAGATTAGAAGTTTTGAGGAATGTCAACTGTTGTATCAATGGCATCATAATGACCATTTACAGGGCACACATTCAAGACATACAAAGAAGCAGGTTAAAGAAGGAAAGGAATTAGGTTTTTTCATTTCACAACTTCTGTGGACAACTCCCTCAGCAAAGGCTATATCACATCACATTTATATACGTTTATCTTAAAAATGTGGGTACATCTACTGACTATATAAAGACTGAAATAGGAAATGCACCAGGGTGCTCCCATACTGAATAAAGTCTGGCCAAAACATATGTGAGGGGTTCTGGAGAACTACCTCTTGTCTAATATGGAGAGAGTTTATTTGGAAAGTCAGGTGCCAATATTTTCTAGTTCCTCAGTTCTGAATTAAGTGAGACAAGCATCACCGACTGCTGGAGACACTGTGGGGTGCAAAGGGCTACTCACGCACACATTTTCCTGGGGGTGTCATAAATTGGACAATTATTGTCAGGAAGTGAAAAAAGATATTTCTCCAGTACTAAATACTTCCAGTCCCACAACATCTTTGCAGCTTTTGTTGGGTGTCCCTCCGAGGTCAGTTATAGGTAAGGAGGCTCTTTCTTTATGGCCATGTGCTGATGGCTGCTGCAGCAAAAGCAATCACCAAAACATGGCTACTACGGGGTCCTCCTATGGTTGCTAACTGGGTTGCAGTGGTCACACAAATCCAGAAACTGAAACATGTGACCTTTTAGTCCAGCAGTGCACGGCAGCTTTCAGAATGGGTGGACCAAGTGGGAGGTCTACTGTCTGGAGGAGGAAGATTTCTTTGTATCTAACCTGGAGGACTGATCTACAGAAGCAGGTGGTGTTGGAATACAGCAGTGGGTAGGCACTGACTGCTTCTGCACTATAAACAAAGCATGAGATAGAGAGAGATTTCATGCTCTAAGTCAGCAGCACAGAAATTAAAAGCAAATAAGAACAAATTGAGCCAGGAATGAAAACATTCCCAGAAATAGTGATAGCGTGTTTCCCCTGGCTTGCTGGTATCTCCTACACACAGATGTCACCCCTTTATTAAATCAGTGGGCTATAGATGGGGTAGATAAGGTCAGTTAATTCATAGTGCGCCTCCTTATATTTGTTACAAATTAAGTCAGAACCATGTGGCTCTCACAGATGGTGGTTGACGCTTTATCTGTTAAATCTTGACCCAAGTCCTTTAGTTGAAAGATTTCACCATGGTGGGAATGTGGCACCCTACATCTCTAGTAATCTAGAATAACCAATGAAATATTAAATATATATGGTACACAAATACTGGACTCCCCCATCTCCGCATTTCTGGTCATGAAGGAGGTAGACTTACCACACCCCAGAATGATTATTTACCAGTAAAGTACATTTATGCAAGAACTTACCGTAACAGTAGATCTTCAAGAGAAGCCCTTGCAGCAGGTCACACCGGTAGTACTAAGCCGCCAGGCTCAAGGACCACACGGAAAACTTCTAGCTAGCAGTCTATCATGATGGACCACCCTTCGCCGATGTCAGTCAGCTGATGTCAGCACAGGCTATACAGAAAAGGCGGTCCCCCACATCACCTCAGTTCTCTAGCCGGAGACCCCATACAGGCAGCTGAAGGAGAACAGAGGTGGTTTCCGAAAGCCAAGCAGAAGGTGGTGCACAGAGAAGGAACAGCAGGGGGAAGGAGGGAGGGAAAGCAGGGCCTGCTGCAAGAGCTTCTCGTGAAGATCTACTGTTACAGTATGTTCTTATGTAACTGTACTATCTTACTTCAAGGAAGGCTCTTGCAGCAGGCCACACCGGTAGGACCGAGTCCCAAGAAGTACTGGTATCACCAGGATAAAATCACTGGGAAGAAGGCAAGTCAAGAGCTCATGACAGAAGGCCCTGAAGAACTGCCAAGCCAAAGTTGGCTCTACACCTAGAAGCAATGTCCAGACTGAAATACTGAAGAAGCACTTCCATTTCATAGCATAAGTGGCCCTGGTGAAGGGCTCTCTGGCCACCACTAGGATTTCAACGACCCTAGAGGAAACCCAAAGGGGCCAAGAGCTAGGTCCACAGAAGCAATGCATGGAGATGCAGGAACATGAGGTCCGGATGGAGCAGGGTGCCCTGGTCCTGGGAGAGCAAGCCTGTGCACAGGGGCAAGGGCAGTGGAGGTTCCACAGCTAGCTGCTGCAGCAGGGGAAACCAAATTTGGCATGGCCAGAAGGGAGCTATGAGAATCATCTCTGCCCCCTTCCAACTGGAGCTTGAAAAGAACCCTCTGCAGGAGCAGGAAGGAGGGGAATGCATACAGAAACCTCCCCTTCCAAGAGAGGGACAATGCATCTCGCCAGAAAACTTCAGGCCCTGGATCAAGCGAGCAAAAAAGCGGCAGTTTTGCAATGAGCGGAGATTCAGAGGTCCAACTCTTGGTGACCCCACCTACTGAAGAGGTCTTTGACCACAGAGTTTAGAAGCTCCCACTCGTGAGTGAGATCTGGAGTGTCTGAGACTGTCTGCCAATATGTTTTGGATGTCTGGAATGTGAACGACAGAGCGATCCAGACTGTGCTCAATGGACCAGAAGCAGACTCTCATTGCCTCCTGACACAGGGGTTAAGAATGGGTCCCCCCTGCTTGTTGATGCAGTACACCACCCACATGTTGTCTATCTGCAACCAGCAGCAGACAGGAAAGGAGATGAGTCTGAAAGGCTTGCAGGGCATAAAGAGCCACCTACATTTCCAGGATGTTGATGTGGAGATCCTGTTCCACTGGGGACCAGGTACCCTGGGTCTGGTGTTCGGCCAAATGAGCGCCCCAGCCCAGGCTGGATGCGTCTGGCATCAGGAACCTGTCGGGGTGTTGGGAGCTGAAAAGAGACTCCCTGAAGTAGGTTGGTCGGGTTCAGCCTACACGACAGAGTCCTCCAGACCAGGTCAGAGACCATGACCAATTGGTCTGGGTCATCGGTATGCTGATCCCACTGGATCCTCAGGGTTCACTGAGGGACTCGCATGTGCTATCAGGCCAAGGGGACCGTGGTGACTGCCGCCATGTGGACCCAAAGGCAAATGGCTGTGGCCTACTGACTGGAGGAAACCAATAAGACCTGCGCCATCAGTCACTTCACTCTGTCCTCGTGCAGAAAGGCCTTGTCCTGACTGGGTGTCCAGGACCGCCCCAATGTACTGGAGGCACTGGCAAGGACAGGCAGAACTTCGGCAGATTTAGGGTGAACCCCAAGGTCTGGAAAAGACTGAAGGTAGAGTCCAGGGTCTGAACCAAATGCTCTCTGAAGGGGGCTGGAAGCAGCCAGTCATTTAGGTAGGGGAAAACACAGACACCCTGCCTCCTCAATGCGGCAGCCACCACTGCTAGGCACTTTGTAAATACCGGGGTGGAGGAAAGGCCAAAAGGGAGTGCCCGAAACTGATAGTGGACTTCTTGAAAGTGAAAGTGGAGAAAGCAACGATAGGCAGGAAAGACCCAGATATGTAGGTAAACATCCTGCATGTCCAGAGAACAGAGCCAGTACACCTGGTGCAACAGGGGTAACAGTCCCTGAAGGGTAACCATTCTGAAACACTTGTACACTCTGTGTAGATTCAGGTGGCTCAGGTCCAGGATGGTCCGGAGATCCCTGGTCTTTTTGGGGACGAGGAAGAAGTGGAAATAAAACCTCCTTCCCCATTGAGCCGGAGGGAAAGGCTCTATGGCCCTTTTTTGAAGAAGAGCCAGAGTTTCCTCCCAAACCAGAGACAGGTGTGCTGGAGGGTAAAAAGAGTGAACAAGAGGATTTTCAGGTAGACACTCTAGAAATTCTAATGTGTGACCATGAGTTATGATCTGAAGCACCCAACTGACTGTGGTCACTTCTCTCCACATGTCCATGTGGAGGGAAAACCAACCCCTGACCGCCTCCCTTGGATTCTCGGCTGGGGGAGAGGGGAGGTGTCGGGTCAGGAGGTGGGGGCAGGCACAGCCAGAGGGGCTGTGGGAGCCCTAGAGGTTCTGTCGGGGACAGCGGCTGCTGTGGCCTTGCACTTCTGCTGGCCCTTGGCAGGCTGACCCCAAGTTTGCTTGCAAGAGGGCAGACGAAAGGACTGACGTTGGCCTACTCTAGGCTTGGTGTGATAAGAGTGAGTGGATCGACTTAAGGGCCCGCCCGGACTCCTGTAAAGTAAAAATAATGACCTAGACATCACCTCCAAAAAGGACTGCCCCATGGAAGTGGGCGTCCAAATTACTAGCCTGCTCATCTGGGACAAAACTGGATACCCAGAGCCAGGAATGGTGCCGGAGGTACACTCCGGCAGATGCCCAACGCCTGGAGGTGTGGACAGCGTCATAAGCTGCTCTGAGGACATGATTATCTACGTCTGAGCCCGACTTAAGAAGCTGGGCGAGCTGCACCTTAGTGGAATCTTCAGGCAATGTCTGGACCAAATCCTTGGCTTGGTCCCAGAGGACATTCTGATACTGGACCATATGCGCCAACTAGTAAATGGCCCTAATGGCCAGTGTAGTAGAGGCAAAAATGTGCTTGCCAATATCATCCAGCTGCCTGGATTCCCAGTCTGGGAGGAAGAGTATTGAGGTGCTTGGGCTTCTTAGTATGATTGTGTGCCGCATTAATCACTACAGAATCTGCCTTAGGGCGACTGCAAAAAAGGACTTACCCGCAGGGTCATGGTAAAGGCGATCTGCCTTTTTAGGCAGTGGTGACACAGTAGACGGGTGGGCCCAGTCTGCCTTGGTGACGTCCTCATAGGAGTCAATCACATAGGGCACCACCAAAGGGAGAGCATCCCACTACCTGAGGTAGATAGCCAAGCGATGTCTCTCTGGGTCCTGTTCTTCGGTCTCCCAGCCCATCACAGACTGGATGTGACGCATAACATCCATAAAGGATGGATCATCAGGAGGAGATTTGGGCACCTCCTTGGCCTGGTCCTCCCCTTCCGAAGACTTGCCCGGAGAAGAGGAAGTCCTCAAAGATTCGGAGTCATCCTCTGTAGTCTCACTATCAGAGACTGACGTCAGAGGCTGGCGATCGTTCCTCCTAGAGCCTGAAATGACATCAGGTCACGCCCCTGAAGACCTTGACGTCTAGGCATTGCTGGGACCAGCCCATTCAGAATTCTTGGGCTGTGGGTCCAGCAGAGGGTGGCCGGGGGAGATGCCGGAGGTGGACCCTGAGGAGTGGGGGTCTGCTTCTGCATAATGGCCCACCATGCCAAAAAAAGGGCGTTATATTCCACTTGGGGTGCAATGTTATACACAGGCAGGCATGGAAGTAACGGCGGGTTGGGAAACGTGAGCGAGGAGCTGGTGATGGGTACCCCAGTGTTGACCCATCTGGCACTGGGTAGCGATTGGGCAACTTGGCCAATGGGTGTCAGCAGCGGCGTGGGTTGCAGCTGCAGCAATGTCGGTGCCGGACACAAAGACTGGGGTTGCTGCAGGACTGGTGGTGGCCCAGCAGGCACCGGCTTAACATGGCCCAGCTGGCGCCGGCCCCTCAGGAGAAGCTGATACTTGGCAGGGAAGGAGACCCCCCCCCCCCAAGGAAGGAGGCAGAGGTGAACGCTGGAGTAGAGGAGACTGCGTCGTCCAGCTGTGGGCATTGCCTGGCTGGACTGGCTAGTGGCCCCCAGGTGGGAGAGCCAGCTAGCAACGCCGGGGCTGGTGGGGTGACAGTGGAAGAGCTGCTACCCAAAGAACTAAGTCCGCCCACCTGGCTGAGAGCCTGAAGAGGATATGGGTCTGAACGCTCAGGCTGGAGGGCAGGAGACTAAGTCCCTGTCCTGAGGAACTGCCGCCCAAGACAGAGATGAGGACGGGCAGTTGAGCCACCAGGAGCCCAGAGGAAGAGAAGGCTGCTGGGGTCGACCCCCTAGGGGAGGATGATCCCATTGCGGCCGAAGGCTTGTGGGGTGACCGCGACTGAGAAGCTAACCAGGCCCATTCCCAATGCTTGTCCTGGTGTTTGTGATTTCCAGACTTCTCTTTATGAGAAGAAGAAGAGGCCCAAGAGGACAGGGCCAGTGAGGCAGAGGAGCTCCTGGCCTGCAGCTCCTTTTCCATGGCGACCAACTTCTACTTTAAAAAATAGCTCTCCAGGGTTTTAAAATGACATCTCAAAGTGGCCTGGTTGAATTTCTGGCAGTGATGGCAGGCTTTGGTGTCATGGCTGGGGCCTAGGCAGATCAGACACACAGTATGGCTGTCCTTTTCAGGAATCTGTCTGCCGCAGGCACACTTAGTGGAGTGGTCGGAAGACGAGACTGGTGGAGAAGACAAACTTGTCTAGAAAAACACTGAAGAATTTGATGTTTAACACTCAGAACAAAAAAATTAAAAAAGCGCGGTAGGCATGGGAAATGGCAGTCGACTGCAGCTGTGGTGTCCGCTGAGGACCAGTGCATGGGTCGATGGCAGAGAAAGAACTGAGGTGATGTGGGATGGCCCTCCTATATAGGCTGTGCTGATGTCAGCGGGGGGGTGGGGGGGTCCCCCATGATAGACTGCTAGCTAGAAATTTTCCGTGTGGTCCTAGTGCCTGGCAGCTTAGTTCTACCAGTGTGGCCTGCTGAAAGAGCCTTCCTCGAAGTAAGATTAGTAGATCTTTTACGTGAATCTCCTCCACAGAGCCACAGCCCTGGAACTATAATCCTTTGGCTTCAGAACCACTTGGAAAATGTTGCCTAGCTGGGATCACCCGGGTTGACATAGGTTAGGCTCCATCTATAAACACATGGGAAGACCATACCTCCTCAGTTTTTTGCACTGGAGACAAGTTTGGAGTTGTACCATATGGACAGGAAATGGGAGACCAGAACCCTGTCCAGACTGACAGAAGAGGCAGGTTTTGGAAAGAAAACCTTTTTGAAAGGGCACAAAAAAAGACCAAGCGTGCAGTAAATACAGGTTACTCACCTGTAACAGGAGTTCTAGGAATGGTATATGTTGTTCATCCACACTCATTGGCAGTATCCTTGCCGCTTTAAATCTTGCCGGAAGGTCTTCAAGCTTGCTCCTCCCACCCACCCGGGTGGTATAACTCGGCTCCGCCCCATGGCGCCAGATCTGGCCGCTGGAAAGCTCAGGTTGTGCGTCGAGCCGGAGGATCGGGTGGAGTGGGTAGGATGAACAACATATACCATTCCTAGAACTCCTGTTACAGGTGAGTAACCTGTATTTCTAGGGACATGGATATGTTGTTCATCCACACTCATTGGCAGACTCTAGCAGTTCTCCGGGAGGAGGGAGGAGACGACACCCCATATACTTACTTGGGAAAGAGAGACTGAACCGAGGCCCCAAAACCAGCATCCCGGCATGACTCAAGGTCGATGTGGTAGTGGGTAATGAAGGTGTTTGCTGACTCCAGGTAGCAGCCCTGCAGATTTCCTGGATAGGGACGCCCTGGAAGCAGCCACTGCTGCAGCAGTATGGCGGTAGAATGAGCTCTTATCCCTCTGGGAGGCTCCATGCCCGCTAACTTATAGCAGAGATTCTATGCAGAGGTTACCCACCTGCTTATCGTCCGCTTGGCTGCAGGTCTGCCAGATGCGGCTTCAGCGTGGTGACAAACAGCTGGCGAACCTCTCCCGAATTTCAGCCGTGGCGCCCTTATAATAAGCGAGCGCCTTCTAGGATCCAGAGTATGGAGCCCATATTCGCCTCCGAGGTGTGATTGGGTAGAACACCGCAGAGTCAACACCTGGTTAAGGTGAAACTCCGCACCACCTTCGGAAGGAATTTCGGAAGAGGACAACCTTGTCCCTGTGGAAGACCAGGTAAGGAGACTGATGGAAAGCGCCTGGAGCTCTCCCATCCTTCTGGCTGACGTGATAGCCACCAAGAAGGCGGTCTTCCACGACAGGTGAGAGAGAGCACACCTGTGCATAGGTTCAATGGCTTGCCCATGAGCTTTGCCAGTACCAGCAGTAGATCCCACGGAGGTGGGGGTTCCCAGACTGAGGAAATGTGATCAAGGCCTTTGAAAAAGCGCCAGACCACCTTCTCCTGCGCCACCGACTGCTTCCCGGCCCGCGCCCGGTAAGCAGAGATGGCTGCCAGGTGCACCCTTAGGGTCGTCGACCTAAGCCCTTGACTAGAAAGGGACCATAAATAGTCCAAGATGCTTGCCAAGGAACAGGAGGAAGGGTCCAAGCCCTTGCCCTGACACCAAATGGAAAACCTTTTCCATTTGAAGGCATAGCATTTTCTGGTCGACTCCTTACGGGACGCCTCAACTACATTGAAGACCTCGTGGAAAGACCCAAAGCCTGGAACTCTAGCCACTCAGGAACCAGGCCAGGTGCAGGGATTGAAGGTCCGGATGGAACACCTTCCTGATTGACTGAGAGCAGGTCCGGGCGAGCTGGAAGCTGCCGCGGAGTCCTGGAGCTGAGACTGAGGAGATCTGGGTACCAGAACTGGCGAGGCCAGTCTGGGGCTATCAGAATCACCTGCGCCTTGTCCCTCCTCGCCTTGAGAAGCACCTTGTGGATCAAGGGAAATGGGGGAAAGGCGTAAAAGAGGCCCGGGGTCCATTGCCTCGAGAAGGCATCCCCCTGCAGCGAGCCCTGCTGAGGGGGGCGGCATGGAACAGACTCAGCTTCTGCCTCGTGGAGGCAAACAGGTCCACCTGAGGTGTGCCCCAAAGGGAGAACAGATGCTGTACTACCTCGGCAGGAGAGACCACTCGGGATGCAGCCCTATCCGCCTCAGGGCATCGGCCAGGGTGTTGGAGGCCCTGCCACGTGAATGGCTAGGAGATCCGTCCCAGGCTGCGCACGAGTGACCAAATGCGGAGAGCTTCCTTGCATAGAAGCATGGAGCGGCCCCGCCTGGCGGTTTAGATAGTACATGGTCGTGGTATTGTCCGCCTGACTGGACCACTTGACCCCGGAGGAACGGGAGCAAAGGCGTGAGAGCTAGTGGACCGCCGGAGCTCCAGCAGGTTGATGTGGCATCGACTCCCGCTGGGACCAGAGGCCATGAGCCGTGTTCCCCAGATGGGCACCCCAACCCATCAGAGAGGCATCGGTCGACAGAGAGACCGTCTGCTCGGGCGGACGAACGGGATGCCCTCCTGCAATTGATCTGGAACGGTCCACCACTGGAGAGCATTCCACATCCCTGTGTCACCGGCTAGCTGGTCCAAGGATCGCAGCGTTGTGACCACTGGCTGGCCAGTCCCCACTGAAGGGGACGATGTTCCAGCGGGCCCAACGGACCACGCTGGTACAGGCCGCCATGAGACCCAGGAGGCGCAGGAAGTCCCGGCAGGCGAATGCCCAACCAGAAATGATCGGGCAAAGGAGGAAAGAACCTCGCCCTGTCCGCGGGAGCGCGCCTGGCTCAAGAGAGTCGAGCTGCGCCCGATGAATAAAATCACCTGCTTGCTCGAGTTCGACTTGGCCTCGGACAAGGAGGCCCAGTTGAGAGCAGACCTGGAGGCCAGATCTCTGGACCACTCCGCCTCCTTCCTGGAGGGAGCTGCATCAGCCAGTCGTCCAGGTAAGGGTACACCCGACCCCTCGGCGCCAGCAGGAATGCTGTCACCACTGCCATGCATTTGGTGAAGACCCTGGGAGCTGGAGACAAGTCAAGGGCATGGCTTGAATCAAGAGAGATCCTTCCGCTGGAAGCGAAGGAATCTCTGGTGAGATGGACGGATAGGGACGTGAAAACGCTGGCCCTGCAAGTCCAGAGAGCAGAACTACACTGCTCCAAGGATGGTATATCTGAGCCAGAGTGACCATCCTGAAGGTTCGAGACCTTAGGAACTTGTTTAGGTCGTGTAGGTCGAGAATGGGGCGCCAGCCCCCCGTCCGTTTCGGAACCAGGAAGTACCTGGACACAAACCCTGGGTCTGAAGGAGGGTCCACCACCTCTCTTACCACCTCCTTCTGGAGGAGGAGTGATGTCGGCTCGACGAGCCGCCAGTGAGGCTGGGGATCCCGAAGCCCCGCGAGGGGCGACGGCTCTGAAGGGTGGTGCCTGCTCAATCCCAGAGGCAGGCCTCTTCCCACCACCTCAAGACCCACCTGTCCGTGGTAACAGCGACCAGGCGGAACGGAAGTGCTGGAGCCGTCCTCTCACGGGGACCTAGGGGTAAGGTGACGGGATGGGCGACACCCTCAGCCCGTCACTGGGCAGGCTTGGAGGAGGGACCGCCGAGGGACCTCCTGGCCCTTCCTCCCTGCCTCCTGTTAGAGGAAGCCGCGGCTTGGGTTTGGGATGCCAAGGCCGAGCCTGCTGGCCCTGACGTTGCTGGGCCGGGCGCGCCGGGGGCACAGAAGGACGAAAGGGCTTAGGCTGTGGTTTGCGGCCTTTGTCCTTCTGAGCGGAAGAGACCGAGTCCAAGGTGGCATTGGACTTCTCGATCCTCTGCAGGTGACCTTCCACCCCAGGGCCGAAGAGGTCAGTCCCCAAAAAGGGAACATCCGCCAACTTGTGCTGGGTATCCGAAGTAAAGGTGGATATCCTCAGCCAAGCCCGCCGACGCATAGCCACTGCGGCCGCCACTGATCTGGCACATGAGTCCTCATCCAAAGCAGTCTGGAGCTGCTGTTTGGCCACTGCTCCTGCCTCTGTCCCGCACCTGCTTAACCGTAGTCTGCAGATCGGCGGGAAGATGAGGATGACCTCATCCAGGGAGCCCAACAGGGCATGAGAAAATGTGCCATGAGGACGGCCGAACTGGCCTGACGGGCGGCGAGAGGGACGCAGCGTAGACTTTTCTCGCCCACATAGTCCAATTCTTGGACTCTTGTCAGGAGGTTTGTCCACATCCCTGGCGCTAGCCGGCTCCAAGAAAACGCTTGTCGGTAACCAACCCCTCAGCAGAGGGTGTTCCAAAAACCGACAAGGAACCGGGGACCAGATACTTCCTGGCCATCCTGGCCAAGGCGCAGGGCAGGAAGCAGGGCGCTGCCAAAGTTCCAGTGCTGGACCCACTATGGCCTCGGCCACGGAAAGGCCTCCGTCGAGAATCCTCGGTCCAGAATCTCCGTGAGGGGATACCTGGCCCGCTTGGAAACGGGTTCGAGCTCCATCCCGGTAGACTCCGAGATGAGCCGAAGCAGTCCTAGGAAGGACGACGGGCTATCGTCCATTGACTGACCTCCTGAAGACTCCAAGTCCAGTCGCTTGGAGAAGAAGGAGGAATCATCTTCGGACTCGGAAGAGTCCTCAAGAGCTGCCTCTGGCCTGAGCCACCCTTCACCTGCCGAGGTCGGGACGGGAGTGAGGTAACTGACAGCCGGCGGGTAAACCCTCAGCCGACCGAGAATCTTGGTCGGAGCCCCAATTGGTGGCTGTGGAGGCGGGAGGTTCCACCGCAATCGGTGGAGCAGCTGGTTTGGCCGAACAACCGCCTGGGTATAGGCCCTCGGCAGGTCGAGGGGTTGTGTCGGCCGCTCGGTGACAGCCACTTAATGGCCGGGAAGGCGCGAGTCGCTTATTCCCGGCCAGGAGGAGCTGTTGCAACATAAGGTCCTGCTCGTCGACGACTTACCGGCTCTCATCCGAGGAGGAGGACGAGGACGAGCGGCGACGCCGCCATCACGTGCCGAGACCGAGACCGCCTATGACGGTGGGAACGGCTGGACCGCGAAGAGGTCCGAGACCGAGACCGAGAGTCCCGGAATTTCCGGGGTCGGTGCAGGGAGGTGTCGGCCGGAACCGACACTCCCTTCGGCTCGGAAGGTCCATCCGAGGGCTCCGGAACCGGAGGCACAGGCGAGCCCACGGGATCCTCAACTCCTCCCGGGGGAACCGGGGAGAGGGGAATCTCGGCTGCTAAAGGCGACAGCCCGTCCAATGGGTCGAGAAAAATCTCGACTTCATCAGTGGGAGTCTCGGTCAACTGACCTGACGGGGACACCGTGAGGCCAGTGGCCGGAGCCGAGCGGTCGACCGAAGCCGACGGTCGACGGCCCGGGGAGAGGGACCTTTCCCGCTCCCAAGAGCGTCGACGGAGGGACTTACCCTTGTCCCTCTTTTTGGACCGAGAAAAAGGTCCAGCAGACGCAGGCCCTTCTCCTTTAGTGGAGAGGGACAGACAAAGCTCCTTAAAGGAAGCCGTGTAGGAAGAACCCAGAGAGAGCGGGATAAATGCGCGCGAGGAAGAATCTGACCCCGCCGCCTCCTCTTCGAGGCGACCATCCGCTCGAGCTGATCCATCGAATCCGCCGCCGCCGATGACACCGCCAACCGGCCTCCTTGGACTTCACCGAGGGAAACGCTTCGGACGCCCAGTTGCACCGGGCAGCACGGTCTTCGAGGACGAGGCCGTAGAAAGATGAGGTCAGTCGAAGCCCGCGGTCGTGCTCAAGGCCTAAGCAGTAGACACACGTGAGTGTGGATCCGTCCGAGACATCTTCTGCCCGCATGGGCATCTCCGAACCGGGAGTCGATTTATCCATCGCGGCGAGGATCAAGACTAAGTCTTTTGCAAAATATTTTTTTAAATCCATAAGCGGAGAAATAGGAACCAGTCACAAACGCAGAGCGTTAAGGAGGAACCTGAGCTTCCAAGCGGTAAGGAAGATCTGGAGTCATGGGGCGGAGCCGAGAGTTATACCACCCGGGTGGGTGGGAGGAGCAAGCTTGAAGACCTTCCGGCAAGATTTAAAGCGGCAAGGATACTGCCAATGAGTGTGGATGAACAACATATCCATGTCCCTAGAACGTGCACATCTTCCAGAGTACACCACCTGAAAATACAGAAGGGTGCAGGTGAGAGGGTGAGCTTCAGCTCAATGGAGGGGATTCTTTTTATGATCTACTATTACTGGTAAGCAACCTTTCTTCTCCAAGAACATCTCCCTCCATACAGCCACAACTCTGGAATAATTCCCAAGCAGTACCAGACAGTAGAGTGGGAGGAAAGCCACACAGGATGAATAAAGCCCCAAAAGACAGCAGACCTTGGAGGATGGCAAGACCAAAGTCTACCAGTCTACGGGACACCAGATTCAAGCACAATATTTAAGAAAAGGAGGGTTTGAAGTGCATGTGGCGGCACAGCACATGGTAGCCACCGAAACTGAATGAAAACAAGCCACAGAAGAGGCCATGCTGCAGGTGGCCTAGCTGTGGACAGGACCAGGAAGCATCTTATTAGATTTCTGTAAATAAAATGAAATACAAGATGCCAACAATGTTGGCAATAGTGGCACCACCCATCATACAAGAGGCAAACATGGCATGCAAGCCAAAGACAAGCATCACGTTCTATGGGCATTCCGAGAACACAGGATAACTGTCTGTAATCAGAGGGGAAGGAAATAAACTTCAAAAGGTGGGCAGGCTGACACACTGCAAAGGCAGCACCCTATGAAGGAACCAAGGATGGGTAGAGGGAAACCCCTATCTCAGACAACTGTAAGGAATGGAGGATCCACCAAACAGATGGCAGCCAAGCTATCAAGAAAACATTTGAGACAGCAGGGGAAAACCCAGAGCCAAACAGCCACAGCACAGGAGCCAGGTGTGATGTAGGGATGGAAGATCTGGATGCAAAATCCATAGAGGAAAGGGAGAAGGAGGCCTGACTAGAACAGAAATGCAAAAATACAACATCTTTAAAAGAAGGAAATCTAAGTAGTCACCCAATCCAAATGATCTGAGTTTACAGTCAGGGGTAATGAGCGACTTGACCTTCCTTATGTTAACTAATGAGGGTCTGATGTGCACGGCCTGCCACAGACTCCTGCAGCAACTTTTACATAGAAATTCAGGTTACAAAATAAAATATACAGGTGGTTTAACCCTTTTTACTAACTGTCCCTTATCCTCTTTAGATGCCATTCCCTAGCATTATCACCCTATTTTCCAGTATATTTCTTTTCCATGCCTCATGAAACCTCCATTCCCCCTCAGCCCCATGGAAGGAGCATCGGATCGTGTAAGTACTCAATGCCCCCACAGTGATCAAATTCAGCATTTCTGTGGAGGTAGATCATCATGTAAGGGGCCTGAACAGAGCCAACATCATTGTCATGCTGGAACAGAAGTTTTTCCTGTTGTGCCCACTCCCACAAAAAAATTAGTGCTAATGTGTGATGCAACACACTATATGCATGTATGTCTCTTTCAGCTGGACAACCTGACGCTACAAATGCCATCCCCAATACCTAGGCTATGCTGCTGCATCAGGAATATGTTGGCCAGTCTTCAACATGATTTGAAAGAGACAGAACAAACACCCCCTCTAGATAATGTCCCCAAGTATAAGTACCTGGGGGTCTGGCACAATCCCTCCTTTGATTTCTCCTTCCACTTAAGTGCACTACATACCAAACTGCATCCTAAACTAGGTCTACTCTATCGCCACAAAGCCTGCCTCTCCCCCTCCCTGTAAGGCATGATGTTGTTGTCAAGTGGATCCTCCCAACTCTTGACTATGCCAACATAGTCTACAGTGCAGCCCCAGTCACCTCCCTCACCAAGCTGGATGTCCTGTTCCACCTACGCCTTCTGTAGGTTTGCCTCCATCCCCCCCAACCCACCACTGTGATCTTTACTCCTCCCTCTCCCTCCAGCCTCTTGCTCAAAGGTGCTCCTCTCTCTGTTCCACCTTCATAGCCAAATACTGGTTTGGATCTCTTCCATCCTACCTCTCCTCTCACTCCGGCTCACCCTATAACTCGAAGTTTAACTGCGCCTGCACCTTCTCCTTCCCTTGCGCATGCTCCAATGCTGGCAAACTCTCCTTCCCCTATAGATTCCCTGGCAGTCTCTCCTGTTCTTCGCACCTCTCTACTATCACCACCTCTGCCTGCCACCACACTCCCCCATATATACCCCATGTCCACCACCTTCCTCTCTTACCCTCCTTCAACTCCCTTCCTCACTCCCTTTTCTAATCTGCTCACCCCACCCACTGTTGCACTTGTTCCCCGATCCTTGCCTCCCACCCACCTCTCCTTCTACCTCCCTCCCAGTTACCCCTCTACACCCACTCTCTCTTCCACTTTCCTATGCTACCTGGCACAACTGGCAGCAACTCAGTTTTTCCACTCCATCTTTCCCTTTGACAATGCCCTTCTGGCAGCTTTAATGCATGTAAATATTGTTTGTTGCGACTCATCACGCTTAAATGCATGCTTGATTGTGTTGTTCTAACTGTTATTTATATTACCTGTAGCTTTCAGACCACGTATACCCTGTACTGAATTTTGTATTCAAACTGCTTGCCTGCTAATCTTACACAAACTGTACTTCTATTCTTTCTATACTGACGTGGAACCTTTGTAAAAGAGCCATTGGATCAAAGGTATTTATCCAAAATTCTAATAAATAATTACATAGATTTCCTTCCCTATGGAACAATCTCTGCATCCAAACTCGTCTCTCTCCCTCCTTCCCTGCTTTCAAACGATTGCTCAGACCCACCCCTCTTACCTCCTGTACCTGCTCCCCTTCCTAGCCCCCCTAATTTCAGCATGTTTATGTCTCTCTCTTTGCTAAGTATCATTGTAAATATGAAAATTTTGTACAATATTGTATACCACTGTACATACCCATCACTGTAACCTGTTTTGTATATATTTTGTACCTCTGTAAATCTCTTGAACTTTCCCCCCCCCTCTTCTTTATACCCTCACCATTTGTACATACTGCCTCTGCTTATACTTTTCAGCCTACTGTATTACCAATTGTTGCCATGACTCATGTACCCCCTTCCCTTGGGTCGCATCTGGAAACTAGCTTTGGTTCATGATGCCTTTCCCGGTTATCAGCTTTTAAATAAATAAATATGGATGCAGGGCTAGGTTAAACAGACTGTGGGGGAAGGGTGTGCAGATGAAGATTTAGCAGTTTGGGGACATAGGGAAAAAGAGAGGTGGATATATGGCCAGGTTTGGGAAGGGGGTGAGAGAAGTGGTTTAAAAAGTTGTTTTTTTTTAAGGTAGGGGGAGACAGGGAGACGTGGATGCCTGAACAGTTTGTAATTGGTGGGGGTAGGCACGGAGGTCTAGCAGGCACATGGTACTATAGGATCAAAGTGGTTTCGCTCTTTTTTGGAGCTCATCAGCTGTAGGTAACCTAATAACCACACAAATTATCAAACAGGTGAGACTCCTCTGTGGATGAATGCACTTTTCGACTACTGGGATGCTCTGTATCTCTTTTTCAATCACAAACGTGTGGTGTGCATATTTATGGAACTCATACAAATGGAAGAGAGAAAGAAATAAGTCCTAGCTAAGAATTTAGTTCTTTCTCTCTTCTATTTATGTGTGCTCTTTATTCTTTTCTACTAGCATGCTTTCTTGACATTCTTGGCTCTGGGTATGAACATGTGTTTAACACTGCACAACTGTCTGACTGGTTTCTTCAACAAGACACAAAAATACAGGTTACTCACCTGTAACAGGAGTTCTAGGAATGGTATATGTTGTTCATCCACACTTATTGGCAGGTCCCTTGCCGCTTTAAATCTTGCCGGAAGGTCTTCAAGCTGGCTCCTCCCACCCACCCGGGTGGTAAAACTCTCAGCTCTGCCCCATGACGCCAGATGAAGCCAGGTTGTGCGTCGTAGCCGGGGAGGCCAGGTGGGTCATGTGGATGAACAACATATATCATTCCTAGAACTCCTGTTACAGGTGAGTAACCTGTATTTCTAGGGACACGGATGTGTTGTTCATCCACACTTACTGGCAGACTCCTAGCAGTTCTCCGGGAGGAGGGAGGCAAGGCGCACACCCCTACTTAGGTAAAAAAGACTGCAGAACCGAGGCCCCGACCAGCAGCACCCAGCGCGACCCAAGGTCGTTGTGGAAGGGGAACGGTAAAGCCTGCTTCCGGGCAGAAGCCCTGCGGATATCCTGGACCAGAGAGTCCTTGGAAGCAGCCACCGATACATAGATACATAGATACATAGACAGTGTCGGCAGATAAGGGCCTATGGCCCACCTAGTCTGCCCATTTGAGCTTGTAAGTTCAGTTTGTTTTCCTAGAAGTCTATTTCCCCTTACCCCTGACCTCTAGAATTCCTTTATGTCTATCCCATGCATTCTTAAATCCCGTGATTGTTTCAGCCCCACCACTTCCTCTGGCAGGGTGTTCCACTTGTCCACCACCTGCTCTGTGAAGAAATTCTTTCTCATGTTTCCTCTGAATCGCCTCCCTCCAACTTCATCCCATGCCCTCTAGTCCTGAAACATCTTTTTGCTTAAAAATAGTGTTTTCCTGCACCCTGTTCCTCCCTGTAAGATACTTGTATGTCTCTATCATATCCCTCTCTCCCTCCTCTCCTCCAGGGAGTACATGTTCAGTTCCTTCAACCTGTCTTCATAGGGACTTGTGATGCAACCCATGCACCATCTTTGTTGCCCTCCTCTGAACCTCTCTACCCTGTCTATGTCCTTACGTAGGTATGGTCTCCAGAACTGTACACTGTACTCCAGGTGGGGCCTCACTAGTGTCTTGTATAGTGAATTATGACCTCCCTTTCCTGCTGGTGATGCCCCTGCCTATACATCCCAGCATCCTATTTGCTTTACCCGATGCCTTGTCACACTGTTTCCTACCTTGAGGTCATCGAGATGACAACCCCAAGATCCCTTTCCTGCTTGGTGCATGCTATATCCTCACCCCCCAACTGATATATTGTGCCAGGGTTTTTGTGCCCCATATGCATTATCTTGCACTTCTTTGCATTGAATTTCAACTGCCAAACCCTTGACCATTCTTCAATGCAGCGGAAGGACGGGTTAAAAAGAGCGCTTATCCCTCTGGGAGGCTCCATGCCCGCCCGCCTAAGGTGGAGACCTTGCAGGGGTGACCCGCCCGCTTGTCTTCCACTGGGCTGCAATCTGCCAGATGCGGCTTCAGTGAAGATGATGAACAGCTGGCGAACCTCTCCCGAACTTTAGCTTTACGCTCCCAAGAGGTGAGCGTTAAATGGTTCCCACGGAACCTGAATACGGCCTCCGAGGTGTGAATGGGGATAAACCCCGGCAGAGGTAATACCCCCGAAGGGAAGACTCCGCCACCGCCTCCAGAGGGACTTCAGGTGGGGTGCAGGACAACCTAGTCCCTGTGAAAGACCGGATAGGGAGGTTAAAGGAGTGCCTGGAACTCTCCCTGCCTTCTGGATGGCGGAGTAGCCCCAAGAAGGTGTTCTTCCACAACAGGTGGGGGAAATCGCACCTGTGCAAAGGTTCGGATGGCTTGCTCATGAGCTAAGCCCATACCAGCAAGGATCCCACAGAAATGGGGATACTCTCCCCAAAAGGGGAGGCGTGATCGAGGCCTAGAAGTGCCAGACCACCTTCTCCGTACCACCAGCTACACCCCGGCCCGCGCTTGGAAGACAGTGGTGACCCGCAGAAGCACCTAGAGGGTTGTCGACCGAAGCCCTGGTCTAAGGATGGACCGCAAATGGTCCAGAATGCTTGCCCAGGGACGGGGATGGGCACGGCCCTATCCCATCATCAAAAAAGGGAGAACTTCTCCCAAAGGACAAGCATCTTGGCCGACTTCTTAGCAGGACGCCTCGAAGGTCGAGGACCTTGCCGAAAGACCCTAGGCCTGGCCTCTAGCCGCACAGGGGACGGCCTACAGGTGCAGGGATTGAAGGTCCAGATGGATAACCTTCCCCTGAAAAGGAAAGACAGGATCGGCGGACTAGAGGCTGTCTCGGGAGCCTGGGACTGAGACTGAGGAGAGCTGGATACCAGAACTGGCAATCCAGTCTGGGGCTACCAGCATCACCTGCGCCAAGTCCCTCCTCGCCTTGCCCATAGGTCAAGGGAAATGGGGAGAGGCACGGAGGGCCGGTCCGGTCCCGATGGCATCCCCCAGCAGACCTTGCTGAGGGTGGGCAAAAACAGTCTCGACCTGGCATTCTCCGGAGGGAAGAGGGAGAAGATCCTGTGCTACCTCCGGCAGGGGAGACCACTCATGAGGCGCAGCCTGTGCCCGGCTCAGGGCAGCAGCCAGGGAATCGGGCTCCTGCCATCAAATGGCTGGGAAGCCTCGACTGCGCAACAGCCCAATGCGGAGAACCTCCTTGCACCAAGACAAGGGGATAGACCGAACCTGGCGGAGTAGGTAGCACATGGTCTTGGAATAGTCTTACTTGGACTTAGACCGGTAGACCCCGTACAAGCAGAGCGAGCGGTGCTGGCTAAGTGGACCGTCTGTCCCCAGCGAGCAGGAAGGACATCGGGACTCGCAAGAGGACCAGAGGCGAAGCACTCTGTATTCCCCAAGATGGGCACCCCACCCATCCGAGAAGCATCGGTCGGAGAAGACCGGCAACTCAGGGTGAACAAGCAGGATGTTCTCCTGCGTCAAAACGGTCCAGGGGAGCGTTCTAACTCCTGGGCTGTAAGTCACGAACTGGTCCAAGGGACGGAGCGTTGTGACCTCTGGCTGGCTCCTCCCACTAAGGGAACGCCGCCCTGAGGCCCAGGAGGAGCAGGAGGTCCTGGCAGGACGTAATTTCCCGGCCAACCCGACCGGCAAAGGAGGAAGAACCTCGGCCCTGTTCGCCCGGGGCCGAGCTCGGACTCAAAGTCGAGCTTAGTCCCGAAGAAGCTTCACCGCTAAGATACGAGTTCTCACTTGGCTCCCGAAAATGGGAGACCAGTCTGCCTTCCGGGTGGGGTGACATCCGGACCCTTCAATGCCGCAGAGACTGCTGAGCAAGGAAGTGCTAGGAACTCGTAAGGAGCTGCCCCGTAAGAAGGGGTGGAGCCTCCCCAAAAACAGACGGAACGAGGAGTAGGTACATCCTGGAGACCAGGAAAACAACTACACACCACGTTCTGAGGATGGGATGTCTGCAGAAGAGAGACCATCCAGGCGTGCGGGAGAATGGGCACAAGCCCCCGTCCGTATGAGACCAGGAATACCTGGACGCGAACCCAGGGTTGAATGGGGGGGGGGCCCAGAGCCTTCCTGATCATCTCTAACTAGAGAGCCAGGCATGTCGGACCGACACAGGGGCAGTGAACTCAAGATCCCCTTGGGGCAACGGCTCAAAAGGGGAACCGCTCGCAACTTGCGACAGGATCCACCCTAAATACCTCCAGAACGAGGTGCGGAGCCGTCCCCCCATGGGGAAACCCGGGCTGGGACGACGGGGCTGGGGCAATGCCCCTTGGCCCGTCACTGAGCAGGCTTAGAAGGGGAAGGAGCCGAGGAGCCCCTCGTTTTCCTGCCTCCCCGCTTCCTTTAGGAGGAAGACGCTGGTCTGGCAACAGGCCGCCCAGCGCATGCCTGCTGGCCCTCATGCTGGGCCAGGGGGGCCCCAAGACTCAGGGGGCAAAGGGGCTTACGCAGGCTGACGGCTGCCTTGACCCCGCTGGGCAAGAGTGACTGAGTCCGAGTGGCATCGACTTCTCGGCCCATGGATGTATCCTCCACCCAGGGCCGAAAGGTCAGTCCCCAAGAAGGGATGTCCGCCAACCGTGCTGGGTTTCCAAAGACAAGGAGGATAACCCAGCCACGCCCCTGCGGGCATAGACTGCGGTCCGCGCACCGATCTGGCACAGGAGTCGCCAGATCCAGAGCCGCCTGAGCTGTTGCTCACCACTGCCCCTACCCTGGTCCCGCACCTGTCGAACCGTGGTCCGCAGGTCACCTGGGAGATGAAGGAGAACCTCGTCCAGGGAGCCCAAAGGGGTGGGAGAAATGTGCCATCAGTGCAACCGAGCTGGCCTGGACGAGGCCTAGGGAGGACGCCCAAACCTACGCTCGACATAGTCCATCCTTCTGGACTCCTTGTCGGGGGTCTGTCCACATCCCCAGCGCTTCAAGACATTGGAAAACGCTGCCGGTAATTACCCCTTCAGCCGAGGGGTGCTCCGAGAAACCGGGCAGAGAACCGAAGGGATAGGATACTCGAGCCACCCTGGCCGAAGGCGCAGGGCAAGAAGGAGGCCGCCGCCATAGCTCCAAGGCTGGGCTCACGATAGCCTCAGCCACTGGGAAGGCCTCCGTGGAAGAACCCCTTCGATCCGGAATCTCCATAAGGGGGTAAGGTGCCCGATCGGAGACGGGCTTGAGCTGCATTCCAGTAAATTCTGAAATGAGCTGAAGTAGACCCTTCGAAGACGATGGGCTGTCGTCTACTGGATGTTCCTGGGAAGACCCGGGGTCCTCCCTGTTAGGAAACATGGCAGAGCCTGCTCCAGGCTCCGAAGGGTCTGCAAAAAGCTGCCGCAGGCCCGAGGCACTCTTCGTCCGCCGGGGGCGGGCAGGAGTGAGGGGACCGAGTGACCTGAAGAACAGGCCACGGTCCGGCCTGAACTCCGCCGAAGGCGGAGGGGCAGCGAGGGTCGAACGAGCAACCGGCCCTGGAGAAGGCTCCTCGACCGATTCGAACGGCTGCCGACCAAGCGGCGGCTGCTTGCTATCCGGAGAATGAATCGGGGTCGATTGAAACCCAGACAACTGCTGTCGCCACATAAGTTCCTCGTAACACCGACGCCAACGCATCGAAACCGCTCCTCATCAGAGGAAGAATGGCAAAGCCACTTAACCCGGTGCCCCGACCAAGAACGCCGAGATCGGCGTGAGCGGCTAGACCGAGAGGTTGACCGAGACCCAAATCCTCGGGGGAACCGAGGGCGGGCCTGGGAAGAAGCAGGGTGCACCCGCTCCTCCCTCGGCTCGGAAGAAAGGACCGAGGGCTGTCGACCTGAAGGGGAGGACAGAGCCTCAGCTTCCGCTGAAGGAGGCGGGAAGACGGCCTCAGCAGACCCCCCGAAAGATGGGTCGAGAGACTCGACAACGTCGATGGGGAATTTGGCAGGCTGACCTGACTGGGATACCGTGAGGCCAGTGGCCGAAGCCTCGACTGAAGTCGAGCGTCGGCCGATGAGGGAGGAGGAGAAATCCCGCTCCCGCCGACGAAGAGACCCCGCCCGCGGCCCTTTAGCCATAGGCCGAGCGACAGAACTCCAGGTTCCCTCTCCCTTGGAGGAGAGGGAATGACGAAGCTCCCTGAACGAAGCTGCATGAAAAGAATCCAAGGAAAGCGGGATAAGCTCCACAACCGAGGGAGAGGGAAGGGGGAAACCCGTCCCTTCCCCGGCAGGATCAGACTGCAGCGAAACAGCCGAAGCGGGCACCCGCCTGTCCGATGGAATCTCCGGAGCGGAAAAAACTACCGGATGTCCGAGCCCTGAACGGGCCGCTCGGTCCTCCGGAGAGCTGACTGAAAGGGCAGAACAAACGTTGCAAGCCTGAGGATCGTGATCCAAGTCCAGGCAAAAAGAGCACGTGGAGTGCGAGTCCCTCCTGGAGGAACTAACCGTACGTCTCTCGGGGCCAGAAAAAGCCATCGCCATAGCGAAGAAGAAAAGATTGAAGATTCACAGGACACTTCAATAAATTTGAAGACTGAACTTTTCAGGAACCAGTCAAAAACGCAGAGCGCTAAGGAGGGAACCTGAGCTTCCAAGCGGTAAGGAAGATCTGACGTCATGGGGCGGAGCCGAGAGTTTTACCACCCGGGTGGGTTTGAGAAGCCAGCTTGAAGACCTTCCGGCAAGATTTAAAGCGGCAAGGGACCTGCCAATAAGTGTGGATGAACAACATATCCATGTCCCTAGAAATTAATGTTTTTATAGCAAAAATGTAATGAATGCACTGTAAATAAGGGTGGCCAGTCATTAACTATTTTGGAATGCTTAAAGCCAATCAGAATGTTATATTTTTCATTGTTGGATAACAGACAAACTAAAATGTGTGATTTAGAAATTGAGACACTGACCCTGCTGGCAGATAAAGACTTAATGGTCTATCCGCACGGTTGCCTCACACTACTCTTTCAAATTCCAACTGAGATCCTGGCTGCTCCTGGAATCCACCTTCTCCTGCTCTCCGGTTTAAACCTTCCCCCTCTGGGGTGTACATACTTATATCCCCTTTTACCTCACTCCTGCTCCCCTTTTTTCTCGTTCTCCCCTCACCCTTATGTGCTAGCTCTCTACCCTCTCTCTCCCCATCCTCACCTCTGCTAGTTACCTTGTTTTCCCATGTCTGCACCACCTCCTCTCCCTAGATCTTTTCCCTGTTTTTCCTACCCTTGTGCTCCTGTTCTTCCCCTCCTCCTTATGCTAGCACATAAGAAAACATTACTTACCATAGTAATCTTGTTTCTTCTAAGGGAATCTTACTGTATTCTGACAAATATAGTATGGTCTCACCATAGGACTGCCCCGGAGCCGAAATGGTTACTAGAACCTATGCTAATAGTGGAATCTTAGGCTCAAGCTCGGTTTTCAAATCACTGTCCCTGGTTGCTCTTCCTACAACCGTCAGATTCTTACGAAGTATGCAGAAGCTAAATATTAACCAACCAAACTAAGTTTACTACTCCTAAATACCCCTAATAGGGGAACAGAAACTCCAACAACAGGAGGCATCTCTAAGACTCAGGTCAACAGATGCCCAAAAAACTAATACGTACCCACAGGTTTCCAACATCAGTGAAACAGAAATGAGCAGAACCCTGCAGGTTCTAGCAGGGGAGGAAGGGTGGAAGCTCAGACTACAGTAAGATTCCCTCAGAAGAAACAAGCTTACTATGGTAAGTAATGTTTTCTTCAAACCCCAGGAAATCTTACTGTATTCTGACAAATGCAGACTACCCAAGCAGTGCCTTTGGAGGTGGGCAGAGGACCTATTTAGGAAACAGGCTCTGCAGAACTGATGTGCCAAACCTGGCATCACTTCTGGCCTGGGTGTCCAGGCAATAGTGCTTGGTAAATGTATGAACTATTTTCCAGGTAGCTGCCTTACAGATTTCCAAAAGAGGAATGTCCCTGGAAGCTGCTACAGATGCAGCAGTCCCCCTAGTAGAATGGGCCCTAAGCCCTTCTGGGGGCTGCTTACCCACCTTGTCATAACAGAACTGGATATACGAGACAATCCATCTTGCTATGGATCTCTTTGTGGCAGGTTTACCTTTGCCGATCTCTCCATAGGTCAGAAAGAGTTGGGTTCTATTCCCTCTGTGACCTTCCGTGTGATCTAGGTGATAGCTAATAGCCCTCTTGACATCCAGGCTATGTAGTCTATGATCACCTGAAGAGGAATGTTCAGGAAATAAAACTGGCAGGGTGATGGACTGATTAATGTGAAAGTCAGATACCACCTTAGAAAGAAATTTATTTGTCCTGAGTACCAACTTGTCCATGTGGAAGGCCACATAATTGGGCTCGATGGACAAGGCCTGAATCTCACTAATCCTTCTGGCAGAAGTAATAGCCACTAAAAACACAGCCTTCCAAGTTACATACTTAAGGTCAGCCGAAGACATGGGTTTGAAAGGAGGCTGTATAAGCTGTGCTATGCAAATATTTAGATCCCACACAGGGGTAGGGGTACTATGAGGAGGGTGCAAATGCAGTAATCCTTTAAAAAAAACTTTCAGAACACTGCATTAAAGGCTAAAGAGGATGGTTTACCTGCTGACAGGTAAGCAGATACTGCAGCCAAATGCACCTTCAAAGTAGCGGTCCTGAGGCCTAGGGAATGAAGATGGGTGAGATGGTCAAGAACTACTGATAAGCCAGCCTAGGTATGGTCTAACTTTTTGTCTCTGCACCAGAAAGCAAATCTTTTCCACTTAGAAGTATAGATTTTTCTGGTAGCAGGTTTTCTGGATACCATAAAAACCTCCATTACCCCCTCTGAAAGATTCAAGTTTGCATACTCTAGGTCCTCAAGAACCAGGCTTTGAGTTTGAGGGATCAAAGGTTGGGATAGAGGATCCTGCACTGAGAGGAAGGACAGCAGATTGTGCCTCCTGGGTAGGCAGACTGGCTTGGCTACTGATAGGGACTGGACTAGGGAATACCATGGTTGCCTGGCCCAATCTGGGGCACTGAGGACCATTGTGGCTGGTTGGGACCTGAGCTTGTTCAGAACTCTTAGTAATAGTGGGAAGGAAGGGAAGGCATACAAGAACTTCCCTGTCCAATCCAGGATCAATGCGTCCAGTGGTACTGTGCCCTTCAGTTGAGGTCTGCAGCAGTACAGAGGGAGCTGACAGTTGTCTGGGGAAGCAAAGAGGTCTACCTCTGGAGTGCTCCACCATCTCAACACCAGCTGCAGTACTTGCTTGTTTAAGGACCATTCGTGATGGTTCTGATTTATTCTGCTCAGTGCATCTGCCAGCACATTGTCCTTCCCTGGAAGGTGGATTGCTGACAGCACAATGTTTAGGGAGTAGGCCAGGGTCCATATTCTCATAGCTTCTGTGCAGAGGGGTGTGGACCTTGTGCCTCCCTGTTTGTTGATGTAGTACATAGTGGTCATGTTGTCTTGACCACTTTTCCTTGCAGCATGTTGGCAAATGCCTGAAGTGCCAGGAACACTGCCCTGAGCTCCAACAGGTTGATGTGCAGTAATGACTCCTGTTTAAGCCACTTACCATGGACAGTATGCTCCCCCACCCTAGAAGGGATGCATCTGTAGTGAGCACTAGAGATGGTTGCTCTTGGAGGAATGGAACCCCTTGTCTGAAGTTTCCTAAATCCTGCCACCACTGGAGTGCCTGCACGAATGTTTGAGTGACTGGGACCAACTTTGACAATTTGTCCTTTCTTTGATACCAGTAATGCTTGAGGTGATATTAAATATCCCTCATCTGAAATCTTGCTCCTGACACTGTGGCAGTTGAGGCTGCCATGTGGCCCAACAACTGGAGAAAACGTCTGTCCGGCCTGAGGCTATGAGGCTTGAAAGAACCTACCAGCTGCGTGAGTGCGTCTGCCCTCAGCTGAGGAAGAAAAGCCCTTCCTCTGACTGAATCCAGTTCTGTTCCTATAAATTCCAGGAGCTGTACTAGTTGCAGCACTGACTTCTGATGGTTTATCAAGAAACCCAAGGACTGTAACAGTTCCTGTGTTAAGGCCAGAGATTGCTTGACCTGTTGAGAAGACTGCCCCCCTCAGAGCCAGTCATCCAGGTATGGGAAGACTGCCACTCCCTGCCTCCGTAGGTGTGCCACAATTACTGCCAAGCATTGGGGCAGAGGTAAGGCCAAATGGCATTGCTCTGAACTGGTAGTAGCCTGATGGAAGCCTGAACCTCAGGAACTTTCTGTGAGACTGCCTTATGAGGATATGGAAGTAAGCATCCTTTAGATCCAGAGATGCCAACCAATCCCCTTGCCTTAAAGTTGGCAGAATCGTTTTTAAGGTGACCATTTTGAATTCTGGTTTCAGTAAATGCCTGTTTAAGTACCAGAGATCCAATATGGGTCGCCACTCCCGTCTTCTTGGTTGTGAGAAGTATCTTGAGTAAAGGCCCTTTCCTTTCTGTAAGAGGAACTGGCTCCTCTACTGCTAGTGAAAGCAGATTTAACACCACCTTTTCCAGTAACAATGTCTCGGGGCGGGGAGGTTGAAAACCCTTCCTCAGTCTTGGTCTGAATTTGAAACTGAGTGCAAGGCCTGACTCCACTACCGCCAGGACCCACCAATCTGTAGTGATGGACTGCCATTCCTGGAGATAGCTGGTCAGTCTGCCCCCTACTGGTCCTGGGGAGGCGACCTGAGCAGATGCCTCAGGGTGTCTGCTTAGACTGTTTAGTTTATTGTTCTAGGAATTACTACCTTTGAGCCAGAGGCTCTTTTACAAAGGTTCCACGTCAATTAGACACAGTACAAAAAGTTACATAGATAACACAACAATTTGTGTTGTGTCAAGAGCAATAAAACATATACAAATACATATCAAATCATTTGTGCAAAAGGACATGAGATATCAATAATCACATTATTATTACAAGAAAGAGGTAATGCCAGATTAGGAGAAACAAATAGGGAAAAAGTCCAGAACACAGAGGTTAAGTTAAAGGTGTGGGGAGCAGACAATAGCAGGAGAAAAGGTTTCCCAAACATGTCTGTCAGATAACGGAACAGGGTGGGTAGTGAGAAAATAGGAGGTTTAATCAGGGCAGTCACAGGAGCTGGAGGTGGCAAGGTGAGAGAACAGCCTTGATTTGAAAATACCTAGAGAGCTGGAGGCAGTAATATGAGTGCTGAAGGCATTTAGCCAGCTGGGGGCACGATAGGCAAATGATCTTTGTCCCTGAGAAGTCCGGCATCGGGGACTTGGAGAGGCTGATGTTCTGATCTTCTGGTAAAACGGTGCTAGCGCCGGCATAACAGGTCTTGGATACAGGGTGGAGTGAGGCCCAGAGTGGATTTTTCGCCATCAGGCAGGTAAGGTACTTTATCCGTTTGAGAGTTGCAACCAACCTGAGTCAGCATAGAGTTCACATGTGTGGGTACGTCGATGTGCACCAGTAAGCAGCCGACAGGCCTTATTTAGGGATGTTGTAATGCGACTAAGTGCTGTAGTAGTGGCAGATCCGTATATAACTAAGCTATAGTCAACAACTGAGATGATAGAAGATTGGATGGCAGTCCTCAGTGCAGAATGGGTAAGAAGCTGTCGGTTCCGATACAGAATCCCAATTCGCTGATTAATAGTTTTTGCTGTACTATCAATGTGAGTTGCAAAGGTTAGGCCTTGATCAAAGTTGATTCCAAGATATTTGAAAATTGGCACTTGTTCAAGGGTATTTCCCAGGTATGTATTAATGGTGAGTGGGACTTGCCGTTTCTTGTTTTGCGGGTTAGAGAAGAGCATGGATTTAGTTTTTTTGTGGTTTAGAACCAGCTTATGTTCAAGGAACCACATCTCAACTTTGGAAAAAGCATGCTGAAGGTTGAGGCGTAAGAGGTTCGGATCTTTATGAGTGGCAAGAATCATGGCATCATCGGCATAGAGGATTAATTGTTCAGGGCAGGATTTGGGAAGGGAGTTTAGGAAAAGGCTGAAAAGGAGGGGGCCCAGGATGGATCCCTGGGGAACTCCTGAGCGAACCGGTTTCGAGTCTGAGAGAACTCCAGCTACTTTTACAGATTGAGAGCGCTTGAGCAAGGTAATTTTACCCAGTCACCAGGACCTCAAGTAGAGCCCTAGGGATAGAAGTTGTTTGATAAGTAGGCCATGGTGAACTGTATCAAAAGCCTTGGTTAAGTCAATGTAGACTGCTCCAGTTGGGTTTCCTTTGTCCATGGCATTGTGGATTGCTCCTGAGAATTCAAGTAGGGCGGTCGATGTGCTGTGCCCTTTCCTAAATCCATGCTGCTGAGTGCATAGGATGTTGTGCTTTTCCAGGTAGTCTGAAAGTTGGTCCGCCACCAAGCATTCAAGGGCCTTAGAGAGAAGTGGTAGTATTGATATCAGGTGATAGTTACCAGGCAGTGACTTATCACCACTTTTGTGCACCGGAGTGACAACTGCAGCCTTCCATTTCCTAGGGAATTGGCTGTAGCAGAGGGAGAGATTGAAAATTTTTGTGAGGGGGAGCAGTACTTCCTCCAGAGTGAGGGACAGAAATTTAAGGTCAATAGTGTCGCTGCTTGCTCGGGACTTAGAAATGGCCTTCTTTACATATTTATAGACTTCATGTGCCTTTACTAGTTTGAAATGGAAGGGTGGTTTGGTTGGAGAGGCAGTAGTAGAAGTAGAAATTGGAGGGTCAGCATCAGTAAAGAAATCAGATGAGAGGACACCACTAAGGTCCGTGAAGGTATCATTTAGGGTGTTTGCAATGATCTCTGGGTCTAATGTAGTGGTTCCATCCACATTCATTATGGTAGGAGAGGATTTGGACTGCTGACCCGTGATATTCTTTATGTTGTCCCAGAAGGATTTCCCTTCGCCCCAGGAGTTGGAGAGGGCATTCTTGAAGTAGGAGCTCTTCATCAAGCCGGATCTGTTTAGTACAGTGGTTGACAGCCTGTTTATACTTTTGAATGTCCGACAGAGTGCCAGTAGCTCTTGCAGTGGCCCAGAGGTGATCCCTACTTTTGAGTTGTGCCAATAGCTTTGCCGTGAGCCAGGGATTTGTGAGTGCTTTGATTTTGCGCTTTTTTACTGGTGCATAGGTGTCACAGGCAGTGTTGAAAGTAGTAATAAAGTAATCAAGGGCTAGGTCAACATCTTGAGTTTTGTAAATCAAGGACCAGTCTATCTGCCTAAGACAGGTCTTGAGATGAGTAAGGTTGCCATAAGGTAGGACTCTGCTATAGATGGTTTTTGGAGGCGGCTTACGAAACTTATTTGTCCAGGTACATATTATTGGAGAGTGATCACTGAGCGAGTCAGGGAGAACACTTACTTTGGTTATACGGGTAGGGTGGCTGGTAAGGATCCAGTCAATGAAGGTGCTGGTCCCTGATTTGTAGTTTTTCCTGGTAGGGGAGTTTACCATTTGTGTTAAATTTGCTGCTAGGATGGCATCTTTGTTTGACCCTGCATCAGGAGCAAGCCAATTTATATTAAAGTCCCCAAGGAGAAGGAGTTCAATGTCAGAAGGCTGTGTACTTACGAACTCGAGGACAGCCTGTAGGCGGAATCAGGATCTTTGGTGGGATATAGACAGCAGCAATTGTGAGGACTTTGTTTTGGGCACCAAGTAGTATCTTGATAGGGAGGAGTTGCACTGAGGTTTCTGTGGTGAGATAAGAACCAGGGAGACAGGTGAGGTAGTCCTTTATGTAGATTGCACATCCACCACCCCTTTTTGAGGTCCTATCCAGCCTGAATATCTTGTAGCCTTGCATAGAGATGGCATGATCTGGAGTATTAGGTGTCAGCCAAGTTTCGATGATGGCAAGGATATCCGGGTTGTGTTGGCTGGCAAAGATTTGAAGGGAGGCCAGTTTTGGGAGGAGACTGA